>OZ037935.1:79981821-82381821 GCA_964035585.1 Polytrichum formosum
GGGCACTTGAACCGGATTCAGACTCCGAGGCCTCACCTCGGAAAAAAGTTCAAAAAAAAAGAGGATCCACAAAAAACCCAAATGAAATGAGGTGCTGGAAATGGGCGTCGGACCCGATGCCCATTTCTAGCACCCTTTGGGCACTTGAACCGGATTCAAACTCCGAGGCCTTACCTCGGAAAAAAGTTCAAAAAAAAAGAGGATCCACAAAAAACCCAAATGAAATGAGGTGCTGGAAATGGGCGTCGGACCCGACGCCCATTCCCAGCACCCTTTGGGCACTTGAACCGGATTCAGACTCCGAGGCCTCACCTCGGAAAAAAGTTCAAAAAAAAAGAGGATCCACAAAAAACCCAAATGAAATGAGGTGCTAGAAGTGGGCGTCGGACCCGACGCCCATTTCCAGCACCCTTTGGGCACTTGAACCGGATTCAGACTCCGAGGCCTCACCTCGGAAAAAAGTTCAAAAAAAAAAAAACAAAAGCAAAATCCCACACCTCGGGTTCGGACAACATACCCTGGCTCAGTTTGTACTGCTTGGTTGTTCTCGTGGTGAGCTGCTCCTTTCTCTGCCGACTTCCTGGGACCGCAATTGATGGGCTTCAATTGATTGGTTTGGTTAGCAATACATATGGCTCCAACCTAATCTAATCTGGCGTTTGTCCTAACTAATAGCAACTCAACATCAGTGCTAGTCGGACTCAAGGTTGCGCCCTCAAGTCTGATCTCACCCTCACTGATCTCCCCGGAATCTAAATCACTCTCTACGACTCAAATTCTCGGACCCACGAAGTCCGCACTCACTATCCCTTCGCTGGCTGCCAACTCCCTCGCCTCTTGTGGCACCCCTTTGCTCTTACCCAATCCTTTCCGAAACTGTAACCCTAATTATTTCTCGTTAGCCCTGCAGTCTAGCCGAGCAGCGCATATGAATTCTAAGGTTTAGTCCTCATCCGTGAACGTCCCATTCGAGGTTGTTCCTAACCTTGCACCAAGTGGAAATTTATAATATCAAAAACAACACTAATTAATGAGTGGGTTATCAAATATCTGACTCTCTTCGACAATACTGAAGTCCACCGATAGTTGGAGCTCGGTCTCACACTTTGAGTGTGAAGGTTAAACGATTGTTCGTGAATCATTTACATAACATAGATTGATGAAACGTTCATGAACAACTGTTTGTAAGTCATCCACATAATATGGATTGACGGAACATTTACAAAAGGTCGTTCGTAAATCATCTACACAACATGTATTGATGGTATATTTACAAACAACCGTTCGTAAACCATCCCGGTATATGCAGAGGGACATGATATGTATTGATAGCATATTTACGAACGCCCGTTCATAAATCTTCCATATAACACGGATTGATGGAATATTTACGAACGATTGTTCGTGAATCATTCACATAACATAGATTGATGAAATGTTCATGAACAACTGTTTGTAAGTCATCCACATAATATGGATTGACATAACATTTACAAAGGGTCGTTCGTAAATCATCTACACAACATGTATTGATGGTATATTTACAAACAACCGTTCGTAAACCATCCCGGTATATATATGCAGAGGGACATGGGGGTTTGTATACGGTACCTAGCATGGGTATTACGCGCAACAAATGAACATGAAGCCTCCACGAGCTCTGAGGAGTGTGTATTTGTCCTCCACCTGAAAATGAGAGCTTGGGAAGCACTTGGGAAGCACTTTAAGTATTAATCTCCCTGTTCAACTTTCATTGGATGACCTCTACAAAGTAGATTCCCGCTGTCTTCCTAATCTTGATAATATGTTATTCTATCCATATGCGATATGTATACTATGTATGTAACATGTATGCATCATAGTTGACACCATCTATTGTTGGGTGCCCGGGGGGTGCACTCCATAGTCAAGTTGAACACCACGTGCGATAAAAAAAAATCTACTTTTTACATAAAGCATCACCAAAATGGGTCAACATTTTATCAATGTTTTTTTCATGAGTAGATAAAAACGGTATCTATTACATAGTAAAAAATGGTAAACAAATTTGATGATTTGTTTTTTTAAATAAAACATACCGTTTCTAACTACAATGACGCAGAATTGAACTAAAATTATTACTAAAAAAATGAAGATGACTAAAATTTTCAAAAATATATAAAAAAGATATTATCAATGGTTATGTATATGTACAAAAAAATATCATAATTTTAAAGATTATCTATGGCATATAATATAGGGTAGCAAACTTTTATTGCACGTGGTTATGAAACATAAGGGGGTGTGATCGCCCCGAGGTTGGGTGACATTAATATTCATAACATTCGTATACCTTAGGTTAGTATTGATTTAAAAATGTTTGTAGAGATTAATTGGGCCAATTAATATACTAATAATGTGCGAGTATGTCCAATTTTTGTGTGGAGGTTAGTACAATTGTGAATAGCATTATATAGAAACATGAGCACCCAATATGCTCACCAAGTTGTCGAACTCTTATAATGATTCCTAAATATAGCCATATTGCAACATGGTTGTTTGAGAGAGTCATGAAAACCTCCAATAGCAATGCCCAAAATTCTACATCTTCTCAAGATTGCGAAGATGTGGCATGGTTTGTTCCAGGGGGGGGACTAGTGGTAATTTAGAAATGACGTGCAATAAAATAAAGGGTATTTAATATTCATCGAGGTAAAATTTTGAAAAAATCTATATAAAATTTATAGGGCAAATTAATGTTGGAAACCGATTATTAAAAAAATACCATGCAATATAACATTTGTAAGGGGCCACATTTTGCTTCATCAAAGAAGATGGAGGGCTCGGTTTTGTTCCGTGGAGGTTTCTCTTCATTAAGGGTACTTTGAACCTCGTTATGTTTAAACATTGGCACGAACGGGTATATTTGAGTCAATATTTGATGTTTAAAATTCTTTTGCAAATGTTGTTTAAACTCTTGTTCTCCTGCAAATGTTGGACATTTGTGTTTCTTAACACACTAAATTTTAAGGTTGCACTCTACTTGCATTCTCCATTACAATCTTGTTGGTGTAATTAATTTCTATTGCCATACCACAACAATGCAATCCCGTTGTTAAAATGCCAATTCACAATGCACCCCCCCTTGGCTAAAAATTAAAGGCTATCAAAAATTTATAAGAAAAATAATTTGAATACATTCTAGATTTCTAATTACCAATAGGGTATTTAAATTTTAAACTCGATAGATTTTTTTTACTTTAAGGACTCCTAATATTCTAATTCTTAAAGATAATACCCCCTTGAAAATAAGTGGTTCTCGTAGGTGTCTCCAAAAATTTACTATGAGTGCCCCCCCCCCGGGGTTTGTTAAAGGTATTGGTGGCCTGCATCATTATGACTAATGTTTGCATACCTTAAATTATCATTGTTTTAATAATGTTGTTGGATTAATTGGTCGGGATACAACATAACACTGTGGGAGGTCACCTTCAACCATCCAGCCTCAGACGGTGTAACCCGCTACTGCACCGGTTGACATGGAAGTTACTCCCACCAAAATTAGGCTATTCCTAATCCTTATTTTTACTAAGGTGGTCCTATGTATGTTAGTATCAACACTTGGTTCCTTTTTGAAACTCTTCAAGAATCTTTGTAGAATTCGGTGACCTAGGATTGCAAGTTTATGTTCCCCTGAATCCTAATGTCACGGTTAAGTGTTCTTAGAAGAATATTTTCTTATGTTTCATATCCCATAAACATTCTTCTAGCTTTCATGGTTTGAATGACTTTAGAATCCTATTCATTCTATTTCATTTTCAATCCTCGAGATCCTTGCATAAGTTCTTTAAGAGGTAAGTATATTCTCTTGTCAAATCGATAATACTTAGGTTGATTGGAAATCTAGGTTTTTATGGATTTTTGTAAATGTTAGCTTCAGCTAAATTTAGCACTGTATCTAAATATAGCCTGATTGAAAAGTCTTAATTCATAGAGACTAAATCTATGTAGTCTAACATGTAATTCCTACTTACATATCTTTTCATATCCCTAGCTAATGAATTGAGCATGTGCTCCTAAAACGGGAATAGGACCGTGTCTCTACGCTTCTCAAAATGGTCCTATTTACATTAATTTTCCCATTGGCTATATGAGCCATGTGCTGGCCCTAAGCCCGGCCTGCAACTGGTTCGTTCGCCTTACTAGTAACCTGCCAGTTCGCCTCTACTAGTACCTGGACCTGCTCCAGTTTGCCTCCAGTGCCCTAACTGGTTCGTCTTCCCCGCATCCGAGGCCTACCCGTTCATCTTTACAGCTCGGACCTACCCTGTCCGTCTTTACCCGGGCTTGGACCTACCCCGGGGTCGGGGGTCTGCAATGCTCCATTCTCACTTAGTTGCCTCAGGCCTTAGAATGGCCCCGTTCTCACCCGCTGCCCGAGGCCTTGCATCAGCTCCCTTTCCACCTGTTGCTCGGAGCCTTGAATCAGCTCCCTTTCCACCTGTTGCTCGGAGCCTCGAATCAGCTCCCTTTCCACCTGTTGCTCGGAGCCTCGATTTCCGTCGGTCTCCTTCGGCACTCTCGCCCTCCTCTGCACTCTTTGCTGGCACAATATGATTCCTGGTGCCTCTACATTTTACTCCCCCCTCTCAGAGAAAGCATGTCCCTATGCTTTCCATTGCTGTCCTGTGCTCCATTATCTGATCCTTTGGTTTGAGTAGTAAGGTGTTGCTGTTGATGGCGCCAAACCTTCTGCTGGTGAGGGTGGTGTGTTGTTCGTCCAATGTTTTTGCCACAAAATCTTTGAGTTGGTTTAAGGTGGGCTGTAAGGTGTCATGTGGATGCTTGTTGATGAGAGCTTGGTAATGCTGCACTGCCTCATAACAAACGGTTGAATCTTCTGTGGCCAGGGTGGTCAGGGCTTGATCGAAGCAATGCATGTTGCTTCGTTGGAAATTTCTGACCAAGTGGTATTGACTATGTGTGTAAGATTTCAAGGTTGGAAACGGCTCTCTGGGTAACTGAATCATGTTGTGGTGTTGCCTTAATAGCCTAATGCACCGAAGTATATATCTCTTAATGTAGAATGGGAGAGAGTCTGAGAGTGTTTCCATTACACCTAGAGGTGTTTTGAGTTCATTCAGACACCACATGAAAGCCAAAGTGTCTTTGGCCGCGGCATCTGCATGGGTCCAGATCTCCTCTATCTGGGGAAATTCGAGATAACAACCTGGTTTGAGGAGAGGGATGTTGCTAAGTAGCAAGTGCAATCCACCATATACTCGGTGGTATTGCATAATCGATTCCAGGGGTGGGTGTGTTTCAAGATCTGGTAAATTTTTTTTGTTTTAGGGTATACGGCTGATTGGGGAAGGATTCCCTGTTCGAGTTCCCCTTGCTGTGCACTGAGAGTTTTCAGGAGATCTGCATTTTCTTGCTGGGTGCGCGCCAGATCCCTCTTAAGCTCGTTCAATAACCTGTTTGCTACACCCGTAGTTAGGGTGTGTTTCTCCTTGCTCATTAGGGGATGTGTTGGGTTTGTGTCGGATGCTGAGGCGCTCCCAAGGTGGTGCAGGTATGTTTTCTCCGAACCTGCTGTAATTCCTTCTTCCAATTTATGATTTTTTGAGTTGAGGTTTGTAATGTCTTGCTGCTGGGTAGCGATCTGGGATTCGAGCTTGAGAATTGTGCTTTGTTGATTAGCAACCAGATTATCCTGTCGTTGCAGCATGCCTTTCATGTCAGTAATGCGATTGTTGAGGTGGCCGATCTCTTGATCTTTGCTATCAGCCTGTCGCATGTGGTTATCCACTTTGTCCTGAAGCCTTCTTAACTGCTCGAGGGCTTCTCCCTTCTGTGCTTTGAGGGATAGGATTTCTTCTTCAGCCTGGTCCAATTTTTGTTGTAAGGTGGCTGATTCTTCTTCCAAATGGAAGATAGCCTCGATGTTGACATCATTGAGGCCCTCTGAATTGGCTAACTGTGTAGCCAGGTGTTGTAATTGTGCTTCTTGGGATTTCAGCAATACCTCCAACCGACTGTCAGTGGGTTGCACGCTGCCTTGGTGTAAGGTTTCCTCCCTTTGAACCGTGAAGAATTCGTCATTAAGTTTGTTGACAAATTTTGGTGGAGCCTTGCTGATGAAAGAAAGGAGTAAGTTCTCCAGTCGGCGGTGTGCCTGACAAATTTGCTCCATCATGGGAGGTAAGGAATTTGGTGGTTGTCTGTGCTCAGTGGTTTCTAATATGATGCCTTTTCTCTTGGATAATTTGGGTGCAGCGTTGTCAGCCTGCGGGGTAGTCATATAAACCTGCGTGGTAGGAGTCGGCTGGCTGTTCGGCTCCTCTGGAAGTTTGGGATTGTGAGGTGGGAGCACTCTGATGGTGGTTTGTGTCTCTGGCCCTCTTATATCCTTGGATTTCTTTCTCTTTGGGTTGGGTACTTGCTCCGATATGGTGAGAGCTCTTGAAGTTCTGTAGCCCGCCTCTAGTTCCTCGCGAATGTTGAGTGCTCTTGCTGCTTTGAGGATGAGGGTCACATGCGGGCCAATAGAAGTTTTCCCAGCCTTAACTCGGATGGCACGGTGCTTGGCATGTAAGGCCGACAATTCTTCTGTAATTTCATAATAAAATTCTTGTGGCCAGTCCATTGGCTGGCCATTGAGTGCTGCCTGTATGAGCTCAGCGAAAGAGGTGGCTATGTGGTGTTGGTGTGTGGGATTGAGACAAAATAACGAACTCAGGAGGCGTAGTGGCCTTTTTGCTCCAGGGTATTGGCAGTCTGAAATCCGCACCGTCTCTTGTGTGTCTGCATTCTCTTTCAGGGATGGAAAGAGTTCGGCAAGTTGCCACTCCTTGGTTACCGGCTGTTCTTTCTTTGAATTCAGATGGAAAACTTGTTGAAATTGCTTACGCCAGTTCTTGGCGATAATGACCATGCTCTCCCCTTTCACTGTTGCCAATAAGGTGGTAGGTTCGAACGAAGCAATTGCTTCTTTAACCAACTGGGGATGTAATACTCCCCATGACACTGAGGTAATGAAATCTTGCAAGTGAATTGCCTTAAGGAAGGCAGTTTCTTCCGGGGTCAGTTGGTAATTGAGAGCCGCATTAATGCTGAAAACATATAACTCAGTATGCTTTGGCTCTAATCCTCTCTTCATGGTTTCTGTAAGTTCAAAATTCTTTTTCCACTCTGTTACTGCGCTCTTAAGTACCGCTTGAAGAGTATGAAACTTGCACGTTTGGAAATACCAATGTGACTCACCGGGATTCCAATGCACCTTAGAGAATGCTTGAGAACAGGCAATCTGCACTCCCTTCCAGAATTTCCCGGTTTCGTCCAACTGGGGTTGAAATGAATGTGGACACTCCATGGTGACTGCACTTGTTGCTGAATTCTCCTAACCTTCAACTGAATCCCGTGCTAACTTCTTCCAGTTTGTTGATGTTGCAACTGCTGATTGTTTGGTTCAAAGTGGTGGGATCTGCTGGGGTGTTTCTCTTTGTCACTGAAGAGTTGTTCAGCTGACATAAGGCAGTTAGGCTTCTTGATTGTGGCAGTTGGAGAGGAAGGGTCAGCTGGACACCCTGTCTCAGCTGGTCCTTTGCGCACAGCTGGTGGGGCCCATAATTTTGAACTTCGAGGTAAACTCTTTACGTTTCTTTTTACTTTTACTCCTGAAGTTATTTTCCTTCATTTTTGCTGACTGGTTGCAAGTGGGCTGGCACAGGTTCACAAATTACTTCCGTGGGATTCTCCACTTCGGTGGGTTGAATCCCCATTTTTCTTGGGGTCCACTTGTTGGACCCCTCCAATAAAACAAAATTGGAGTTTCATTTTTGTAGAACATTTTCTTCATTGTATATAAATTTGATACTGATCCTGGCATTCTTGGTTCAGTCTTGGCCACGCAGTGGGATACTTCTTGTGGATGAGCTTGCGTGGTTATTCAATTGTGGTAACCAATTGTACTCTATTAGGTTGTTGCAATCTTTTGAATTTCGTCCCTGGGTTTCATGTCAGAAGTTCATCCAGTAGCTGCATTCATCTATTGCATTTCTTAAAGAAAAAAATATCCTTCAGTCGCTGTATAAATTAAATAAAACTTGATCCAATCGCTGCGTTCCACAAAGCTGAATTCATATGCTGCTCTCATCCATGAGAAAATAAGAATAAAATAAAAAACTTCATCCAGGCACTTGATTCGTAAGAACTTCATCTGTCTGCGGCAGTCTTCAAAACTTCATTCATCAGCCGGAACAATCTTCATTCACACGCTGCCTTCCAAACCCAACTTTATTCCTCTTCTGTAAAACTTCATCCATCCACCCTATTTGATAAAACACCATCCTTGTGTTACGTTCGATACGCATTTACATCATCCTGGGTAATCTACTAACAAAGAAAGGTTCGCTCTCTTTAGGGCTTGTAACCTTTACCCATTCCAGGGTATCCTAATTCTAGTGAAAGTAAGGGAAGGAATGCAAGCAATGTGCCACTTTACGGACGCACGTCCGTAAAGTGGATACGGCAATGAAGGAAGTCACATGAAAAATGAAGATGTTACGGACGCGCGTCCGTAACCAAGTGCAGAGCATACCTTCCATTGAGGATTCTTGACAGCAGCATTCTCCCTCTCCTTCTGCGGACGGTTTAGATGCACCCAAACAGACCTTGCCGCCAATAGGTTGGCTGCCCACGACGCCTCGAATTGGCGGACTTTGTTCCCTTGATTCATGAAGCCAGATATATATGTGAGGGTATTCATGTTATCGTTGTACACAATGAAGGACTTCCAATAACGAAGATCCTTCTTGAGGGGGCTTTTCCAGGCGTCGGTCTTGAGCAAAATCTTTGCTGCAGCTACACTGTGTTGCCCATCAATAACATAGAAGTCCCCTTTACGAATCTCCTCCCAGTTCTCTTTTGTGACTGGCAGCTGCGGGTCCTTGGGTGTCACGCATATAGTTTGGCAGTCCCCCTTCGGGTTATTCATGATGTTGTTCATTTGCCAAGTCACGCCGTCTTTTTCTTCTGCCCTGACGTTCATGATACTCGGCGCACCATGACATTTGAAAATGTCGACTTCAAATGTGTAGAATCTTCCAAGAGGCCAGCAATCCTTGGTCCTGTCGTTAAATTCTTGAAATATCTTAGTCGACAATTCAGCGTCGGGGACCTGTCCTCTTTTGAGAAGAGGCGCCACAGAAAGGGTAGAGCTCACCTCTGGGCCCTCTGTCACTCCGGAAGTGTCCATCTGCGAGTGGGAACGCTTTGATTTCCTACTGCCCTTCGAAGTCTCGCTTTGAACTAGTACGCGAGACGTTCCAGAAACAGGTTTTGGGACGCGGGGGACCCGTTCTGACGTTGGAACCTTCTTCTTCTTTCCCTTACTCCCTTCTTCAATGGCTGCGTTTACCTTTGTGACATTGTTAAGAAGCCTCCCTAGCCTCTTTCCCGTCCAAGGCGCATTCAAGGCATAATCCGAGAACACGGTTGCTAAGCCAAAACATCCTGCTTCTGGACTACTTATTTCGCATTGATTTTTATTGAATGGATGGAGCAAGGAATGCAAAATAAACGTGACTCTGTCATCGTTGTTCTTTTCTAAATCTACCACAACAAAGTCACCCTGTGCTACAACGCATTCTATTTTCCAAGACGTCAGTTTTACCCAATTCTCCTCTGCATCTATGGGGACTTTTAGCTGGTAAGCGAAACGCATGACAAACAATCCATCGGCGTCTTTCTCGACAATAGTGGTCCAGTTGTCCACCACATCTTCCTTCGGCTCGTAGTGGTCGTTGGAGTTTATATCCTGGATGTCGGCAGGGTATGGCTTGGCGAGCAACTTACAGAACATCTGAATCGCATACCTATCCCCCATCTGCAAAACACGTGTGCTTACGTAGAAGCACAAAAACGGACGTGCGTTCGTAAGTTGAAGGAATAGCACAAACTAGAATGTAAATTCAGTGACGAAAATGAATAACTAGCTCAACCTATTCAAACGGGGTGATGAAAATATTGTCAGAGTTTTAATGATTGGCAGTGTGAATGTTACGGACGCACGTCCGTAACCCAATTCTTTGTCTTGAACCCCGTAAATGTACTGAAAATGTACACCTTTGGGGTTCAAGACCAAGAATTGGGCTACTATGCATCCGCAATATTGTTAGCGTTATTTAATTACGGACGCACGTCCGTAACCCAATTCGTTGTCTTGAACCCCGTAAGTGTACTCAAAATGCACACCTTTGGGGTTCAAGACCAAGAATTGGGCTACTATGCATCCGCAATGTTGTTAGCGTTAATTAATTACGGACGCACGTCCGTAACCCAATTCTTTGTCTTGAACCCCGTAAATGTACTGAAAATGTACACCTTTGGGGTTCAAGACCAAGAATTGGGCTACTATGCATCCGCAATATTGTTTGAGTTGATTAATTACGGACGCACGTCTGTAACCCAATTCGTTGTCTTGAACCCCGTAAGTGTACTGAAAATGTACACCTTTGGGGTTCAAGACCAAGAATTGGGCTACTATGCATCCGCAATATTGTTTGAGTTGATTAATTACGGACGCACGTCCGTAACCCAATTCGTTGTCTTGAACCCCATAAGTGTACTCAAAATGCACACCTTTGGGGTTCAAGACCGCGAATTGGGCTACTATGCGTCCGCAATATTGTTTGAGTTGATTAATTACGGACGCACGTCCGTAACCCAATTCGTTGTCTTGAACCCCGTAAGTGTACTGAAAATGCACACCTTTGGGGTTCAAGACCGCGAATTGGGCTACTATGCGTCCGCAATATTGTTTGAGTTAAATGATTACGAACGCACGTCTGTAACCCAACACCCTGTATCAATTCCCGCAAGAATACGAACGCGCGTCCGTAACCTTCTGGTTATTGATAGAGGGTGTAGGGTTATAGTGCTTTCGCAATATGTATGCATATAAATGTGATTATTGATTTCTTTTGTGTTTATTTGTTTAGTATTCAGTTGATTTTGGAGTATTCCAGGGGTTTCTTGCAGGTTACGGACGCACGTCCGTAACCTAGGACGTAGTATTATTTTCGGAGCCTTAAACCCTGACAAGGTTACGGACGCGCGTCCGTAAACCTGACCCTCAACATGACCTCAATTGACAACATGCCAAGGTTCTGGGCGCGCGTCCGTAACCTTGGCATGTTGTCACGTACCTTGGCATGTTGACACGTAAGGTCATGTTCATACAGAAGGTTACGGACGCGCGTCCGTAACCTTGGAGGGTTTAAGGGGTTGTCAAGTTACGGACGCGCGTCCGTAACCTGTGGTCTAACTGCTTCCGGAAATTGCGGGGGTGCAAGAACATACCTTTGCTGGTTTTTGGTGGAAACTCCTCTGTTGCACTAAACCTGTACACATAGCAATTGCAACATCGTCAGTCAATGACTATAGCATCTTTATGCAATTGCTATTACATAATGCTATTCCAAAAAATGAAAAGTTGTTCAGAGAAACAAGTTCACTGCATACAATGACTACATGCAAAGCAGTACATGCAAACAAAGTTGCAAACACTACATGCAAGCACCACATGCAAACTCTAAATGCAAGCAAGGAAATGGAACTAGCAAAAAACAATAATACTAACCTGTTTTGAAAGCGCGTTCCTCACTCTCTTTACTGTAGCACCTGTGTCACAAAATGTAAACTCTCGTGTGAAAAATCGAACTCTATACTGAAAAAAGGCAAACTCTACTCTCTCTACTGCTCTCTCCAATATTCTATCTACTGCTCTCTCTAATATTCTGTCTACTGCTCTCTCTATTGCTCTCACTACTGTACCACCTTTGTCGCAAAATGCCTCTGTTCTGAATAACCTAATTTAATACTGGAAAAAAAAATCTCTCTTCTGAGAAATGTCACTACTGATCTCCCTACTAATGTCACCACTACTCTCTCTCTAATGCGAAACAATGTAAGGACTTCAAAGTGGAGCACCGTAGCGATGCGGTGCAGTAAGGAGCTTGAGCAAAAGTAGAGCAAAACCTGAACTTACCAATGGCAAAAGCAAGAGGAAGAGGAAGAGCGTGAGCAAATGTAAGAGTAAGAGCAAGAGCAAGAGCAAGAGACAGAGTAAGAGCAAAGCGCAAGAGCAGCAGCAAGCGCAGCAGCAAGCGCAAGAGGAGCAGCAAGCGCAAGGGAGAGAGCACGCGCAACAGTAGGAAAGAGGGGGAAAAAAAGGAGGAGCGGAGAGAAATGAGAGAACAAGCGGGAGAGAGAAAGACAGCCCGTTTCGAATGGGCCTAGGGTTACGCACGATGCCGTTTCGTGTCTTGTCTAGCACGACACGTGGGAGTGCTGCATTGGTAGTTGGGGTGGGATGTGATGGGATGGGAAGGGAGAGGGATTATATGGGTAGGGTTAGGGCCACTTCACACATGAGCCAAGAGCCGTGACCTTGTAATGGTGAGGACCCATGACTCTCATCCACAGGCCGTACCATAGGTGTTGAGAAAGCCGTTTTAGGTAGTCACGGGCCCTCAAGCATAGTGTGAAGTGAGAATGGACCATGTTGTGGGACCATTGCATATTTTGTTGGCGGAAAAAGAGGGGAGGATTTGGTTTAATATAATATGTCTCCAAAAATTTTCAATTTAAGAGAATTACTTGGTGGTGTTGGCTGTCTTGGAATGTGTCTTGGAATGTATTCTGGAATCTGCCCTGAAATCTGTCCTGAAATTTGTCCTGTCGGAAAAAATATTAAAAAAGTCATGGTCTCCCGGAATTTTCTTCAGACCCACCTCTTGGAGGTGGGCCAGACGCATATTTCGGTAGACCATGCTCCCTTATCCACAACCTGCCATGTACGACTCCATTGGGACTTTTCATCCACGAACTTTTCTTTGGGCCTTTAGGCCTTCACCTCCTAGTGTGAAGTGAACTTGGATGGTCTCCGTCTTTTCGACCAATGAGAGCTCTTACATCGCCCAGGTCAGGGCCTTTGGCCTTGTGTGTGAAGTGGCCCTTAGGGTTGGGATTTAACATTTAAGTAGTCTCAATTTAGTATTAAATAAAATTATGGAACATATGACTAATTTTCCTCTAGCTCTTAGCTAATATGCTTGTAAAATCTCAAACAACCTCTATTGAACATGAGCACAAAATAATAGAAAACATTGTTCACAACCCTAATTAGCACACCAAGACGGCTCAATGTAAACCCTCAAGGCTAACATTTAGAGGTCTTTAGGAATATGGATCTTTGTTAATGGTTTCCACCAAAATCAATATGACACATCAAATTCCAATATGAGATATCAAAGTCAGTGTTTGATCTTTGATATGATTGGCTAAAAATACATGTTGCATAGTTTTCGGGGAAAACCTAAAAATATTCATGTCGCTAATATTGTTACTTCCCAAAATAATTAACCCCTAAACAAACAAAACATGAAGCATGGTTCCAACCACTGCATGGTCCATATCTTAGACTCATTAATATACACGGGCAGGTCACTCTATATGATTTTTGTGCAGCACGTACGGCGGAGAGGTATTTGTTTAGGGGCTATTTACCTCCAAGGCACGAATTAAGAGCTCCCTATAATTACTTAAATTTCTAAAATGGCATTTTTTTTGCACCCTACCGTTACTTATAATGCCGCATGTCATTGCAATGGGTATGCAATGCAAAAGTGGTGGGAAAAAGCATGGCAACAAAAGGTATAAAGAATACATACCATTGCGAAAAGCAAGTGCAAAATCTTTAGATGGAAACACAACAAGAGTGAGCGTGTGTTCACAAACACAACACCCGCTCCGTAAAAGTCCTTCACCCAAAGTCAATTTACATAAGTCTAGTGAAGACCATAAACATAGTGTACAATACTTACATGATAGTGTGAAACACTTGAAGATGAGCCGGGCTTGGTCATGAACCCTAGTATATTATGATTCGTTTAGGGTCACAAACTTGGACAACCACCAAGCGAAGTCGAGAAGAGAGTTAGGCAAGTTAGGCAAATGATGAGCCATTTTTCATCCATCCCCTGCTTGAGCATGCGGACAAAATTGATGGACCTACTAAACATACAATGTCCTTGGATCCTTATTTTTAGCCCCTATATTATTTTTACAAAAAAGGAATGGCCCGACTTTTATACCTATCTACCCTACTTGTAATGGGATTGTCTACTTTAATTGGACCCTTCATTATTTGGAATTCTTTTATAAATTTTATGTCAAATGAATTCAATCTTCCCTATATTATTCCGCATGTCGTTTTTATAATGCACTAAGTGACCTACCTGTGTTGATATAACATTCCATTCGGCTTGCTCTAGATTCAAATCCATGATGGCTTTATAAATTATTGTGTCAAGATGCAAGAAAGAAAAAAAGAAAAGAAATTCAACGAGTATGCCTTCAAAAATATAGATTCTTTGAGAAAGGCTTGCAACCACTTTCAACACCATCAGTCACATCTAATCAAAATATATTTACTAGTTGTGATAAGTTTTGTTTATAAACCTAACATATTAATAAAATAATATCCAAAACTCTTTCTAAAGAGTGTCAAGATTGCGAGAAAATGGTGAAATGGGACCCTAAACCCTAAACCCTAAACTCCAAAGCCTAAACCCTGACCCTAAACCCTAAAAACATTTGGTATATCCAAGGTTGTGTTCACAATATTCGAATTTAGTTATTTATCAGTTCTAAAATTAGAATCATTTAACAGTACCTTAGAAGGTGGTGCTTTTACTTTTGTAAGCAATGACATTGTGTGATCACATATTATTATGCAAGCAACTACCAAATTCTTGTTGCATGAGTTCCAAACCGAAAGCGGGCATATTTGTAACTCTCTTAATATAATTATATATTTCACAATCATAAACACTACAACTAAATCGAAGAGATATCAAGCCTCAATTGATACATTGGGCTATAGAAGGGTGTGTAAACCTATTGGAATAGCCTAAATTTGACAATTGACATAATATGCCTGAAACATAAAACTAAACACACACTAAGGTAATGTACAAGCTAACACTTATTTTACAGATGACGAATGATCATGGCTTTATATTCAAGGCTCATTATTACTAATCTCCCCTTAATCGTCAATCAAATTTCTCCTGCAAATCTTTATTATGTCAAGGTGCAAGAAAAAAAACAAGGGAAAAAAAAATTGTCAATCAAAAATGTATCTTTGAAAGATGTTGTCAACCGTTTTTTGGCTTCTTAGGCATTTAGGGGTTCAATTGTAAGCCCATCCCAAACTTTGGAACTCCCAATCTTGCATTTTGAAGCCAAACAAATCCTAAAATAGGCTTACATTTTATAATTTCCCTCTAGGATGCCCCCACTTCCATTTATTGCGTGGTCATCGTGCAATCATGATAAGCATCAAGCAAACATAGTGCGTATCATGGAAGATACCATGTGCGATGTGGGGTATTTATAGGGGCAGTAAGCGGCGGGAATCGGCTTTAGGGTTGAGTGTTTAAAAATTTATATATAATTTATCTTTGGATGCGGAGTACTACATAAGGGCTGGCCCCCCCACCGAAAGACTCTTTTTGCACTGTCTGGTGGGACGTCGTCCTCGATAGCTCCGAGAGGAGAACCCCCAGTCATAGCGGCAATGGAGAGCGATTTACGCGGTATGTCGCTTCGCCAAGCGGCATCACCGCTAATACCGCCGTAAATACCGGAAGGTTACGGACGCGCGTCCGTAACCTTTACGCGTCATCATCTCTAGAGCACTAGTCGCGAGAAACTGAGTAGACCCTATCCGGTTCTTCATTTGTGTCAATGCTAGCACTGTTAGTTTACGGACGCGCGTCCGTAACCTTCATTCTGGCAGATGATCGTGTCCGAGGTCTCTGAGTACTGTCGCGTTTGTGTCAATGCAAACGCGGTATGTTTACGGACGCGCGTCCGTAACCTTCCATCTGACAGTTTCCAGTCGGTTCTCAGAGTAGAACTTTGTATCAATTCTAGCTCTGTTAGGTTACGGACGCGCGTCCGTAACCTTCCGTCTTACAGTTTCCAGTGACTTGGTTCCCTGATTAGACCTTTCTGTCAATTCCAGCGCGGTTAGGTTACGGACGCGCGTCCGTAACCATCCCTGTTAACTTCTTCTTGGTTTAGGGGTTTAACATACCTTTGTATTAATACCATCTCGGTCAGGTTACGTACTCGCGTCCGTTGCCTTCCATCTAACAGTTTCCAGTGACTCACTTCCTTGATTAGACCTTTGTGTCAATTCCAGCGCGGTTAGTATACGGACGCGCGTCCGTAACATTTCCTGTGACTACTTCATGTGACTTATTTCTTAGATTATACATTTCTTTCAATGCTATCGAGTTTACGGGCGTGCGTCCATAAACCTGCGTTGGCCACCTACCTTTTACCATTTTTCTCTTTCACCACTATGGTTTGCTGCAATTCCTTCAGCTTCAAATCAAACTGTTCTTTTGGTTGTCCCTGGCCTGAACTGTACTTTCATTGCAACTTCATACCTCTATTGATGTCACTGGATCTGTGCTGCTGATCATGCTTTACGGACGCGCGTTCGTAACACTACTCTTGCTAACATTGCTTTGTTTGTCGACTGTGTAGGCGATAGCGCATTTGAGTTGTCGTCGGATCCCTCAACCTCCGATGACGAATTTGAAGACGCCATTGGTGATGCATTTCAAACCCCTATCTCCAACATTGTGGATGGAATTGGTCACAATCCCAATCCGTCCATTGAAGCGGTGTTGGATGATGATAACGATGAATATCTTCCACCGTGTCAGGGTTATTCAAGAGATCAATGGATTGGTCTTGACGTTGTCCTTGTCAATGAACATGGCGCTCCTGTTGCTGATGGTGTTTGTAGAAATACAAACCCCAAGGATTGTGTTGATGCTCTCCCCCTAGGTGATGATGACGTTGGTGTTTGCATTTTGAATTCTTTGGCACCCGCGGATGTGCCCCCGGGTTGGCGTTTCTCTCTTCGGCGTTGGCCTCACCGTAATGTCATGCACGATGGAGTAAGCTTATGGAATCAAGGACGCCGTCACATACAAATTCAACATGCTTTGTTGGAATCCATGCGTCCTCGAAAAGGTTTCCGAAAATATGACTCTGAGAGTGTACCTCCTGCAATGTCACAACGTCGTCGTGACCATGTATTGGGAGATGGATCTATTAGATCTGTGGCAACGGTGGATTGTTGTCGGAAGAAGTGTTGCCAATTGTTTCCTCGTGATAAAATTAAATCTCTACGGCAAGAAATGTGGCTTGCGGATTTCCGAATGCGAACATCAAAGAAGCTTGAGGTTCATCGCAATATACACATGGATGGTGGAGGTCATAAGATGGTCACATTGGAAAATGTGGAAGTATGTTGTAAGGCATGGTACACCATCCATGCGGTATCGAAGGCCGACTTTTATCGGTTTCGTAATCATTCCTCTCTAGGGCGCCGTTCTTCCTTCCATGGTAACTTCGGCACAAAGAAGCCTAGGGAGGCTACACGTCAGGCTGCTGCAACATTATCATCCCTTATTTTGCCCTTGACTGATGCCATGCCCCACAAGACAAGAACTCTCCCTTCGGGAGAGAAGGTTGTTCAAATGGTTTTGCCGGCTGGAACAAAATGGAAGAACATCTTGGTGGATGTCAATGATGTTGGCCAAAGAGCGGGATGTGGGCCCATTTCTTTGTCCAAGTTGAGTGTCATCAGAAGCCAACAATTTGCGGAGTATGTTACGAAAAGACCGGGTGACAAGTTTGCGCGTTGTACTGCTTGTGAAAAATACAAAGGCCTTCGAGATGCTCATCCCATTGGCACGGAATCGCACAGTAGACATCAAAGGAAGTACATCGAGCATGTCAACAACCAAGATGCACACCGCCAAGATTACTACAAGAATCGTGCACTTTCTATAATGAGGCCGAACGAGGTTTTGACTATCATTCATGACAAGATGGACCATGCCAAAACTGCTTGCCCTTGCTATGCTCGCAAAATCAAAGCTACCGATGGACTTTTCAAGCTCCCAATAGCTGTCACAGGTTCGTAAACCACAACGATGACTTATTCATTTCTGGAAGGTTACGGGCGCGCATCCGTAGCTTTGTCTTTTCTATATGTTGCTAGAAAATTTTCTCTCTCCATGCACTATTTCAAAAAAATCTTGGATGTAGTCCTCACTTCATGTTATCGTTTTTAACGCATTGTTTTATTTCTAGGTATGATCGCACATGGCCATGTGGACGTGAAGTATGCGCATTATGGTTTGGACTTCTACCCTGGAGATGCCAACCATACCGTGGGATCTTTTGCCAAACTTCTACGAGATCTTGAAAAACCACCGACGTCTTCGTCCCGTGCTCTGTTTGAGGGTGCCGGAACAACACCTCTTTATGAGGCCGTACTTGATGGGAAGGAGGTGTGTTTGAATTCATTGGCGGAACCCCCTCAACAACACGTTCCTGGAAAACAACTACCGCCGACTCTGCATGTGCAACTTGATAATTGTGCAAAGGACAACAAATGTCGATACGTTTTTTGCTTTTGGTCATTGCTCGTAGCCAAAGGAATTTTCAAGGAGGTCTTTGTTTCTTTCTTGATGGTTGGTCATACACATGATGACATTGATGCTTCATTTGGACGTTGGAGTATGAAGTTGCATGAAGAAGATTTTCCAACAATTCCACTTCTCATGAAATCGTACATGGATTTAGATAATGTACCGGTCATTCCGCATTTGATTGAAGAGGTACCTGATTTCAAGGCATTCATCAAACCATTCATTCTCAAAGGAGGCGACCGCTTAGTTGGCCATACCAAAGCTCAACAATTCCGCTTCTACATGCGCGATGATGGTATGCCGGCAATGCAATTCAAAGTTTTGTGCACGTCACCAAATTGGGGCCCAGATGAAGGAATCCTTGTTTGGCGCCGAGACGAGGATGGGAAATGTATGTTACCGGATGGAGAGCCAAAGCCTTGCAAACCCGACCCCATGAGGAATGGGCCGGAAATCATTAAGGGCATATCGGGATTCATCGAATACTGGAAAGAGTTGTGTGAGGAAGACATCATAAGGGTTGTTCGGGATACACATGAACCACTCATCGAGTATTGGGATCGCATTCGGTCCGCTTTGCAAACGATGGATATTGATACCCGGTCAATTTTGACACAAGGCTTTTGGCCACAAAGTCGAGTGACTGTGTTGGAGTCTGACGCCATGTTCTTCAGCAATGGGGATGTTCGTGAGGAATTCGCTGCAGACGAGCATTACGTAGGCCCTGCTCGCAATCGCCCGGCTCCGTCATTTCGCGTTGGTGTTGATTGCCACGAAGGCTATATGGTCCTCGTACGTGCCGGAGACGAGGAACACCCCAAGCCCATATGGTTGGTAAAAGCATTGTCGTTGCCTAATTTTGTTCCAACTAGCCCCAATTTCCGTCAAATTGAGGTGGAGTACTGCCGCCCAAGCACGAGAGACCCAAATGTGTTGCGGACCTATTTAGGTTGGGATACAAAAAAAGGTTTTAAGTGGACAATGGACTCGGCATTTGAACCAGTATGGATAAACACGGATACTATACTTTGTGCTTGGAAGCCGCGAAAAGGGTCCAAATCGGAGACAATGACCATCCCCCAAAAGCATATTGATTTTGCCAAAGACAACTTGGCTCGTATTGCGGCCGCAGAAAATGACATTGAGAATGGAAACGAGGTTGAAGATGAAGATTGTGAATAAGAGCACAAGAGCAAACTAGGTTCATGATTGTGTTAAATAGTATGTAAAGAGCTTTATTATAGGAATTATATGGCACCATTGGGGCCAAAATTGCTTGGATTGGGCTCATTTGTTTGTAGGTTCAAAATTTTAAGAAATCTAACAAGACAAGCTATGTTTTGCATGAAATTTGCAATTGTCTACACATTGTATTGAAACAAACTTTCCCACATTGTGCTATCAAATGTCTTGTAAATGTTGAGTAGCTACATAATACATTGTGCATTTGCCAAAATAATATACTACTCCAAATGTTACATTTGGGAATGTTGTGCATGCTTTGGAATGTACCATCCTATTCAGGGATGTGCAAATGGACGTGACGCGGCCTTTTTGCGTCACGTCGCGTCACAAATGACATGACGCCGTCACGTCACGTCACGTCAGGGCGTGACGCGCACTGACGTGGTAAAAAAAAGTTACTGTACCAATTTTTTGTAACTTTTTTTTTACTTTTTTGGACGACTGCTACGAGCAGTCGACTTCAGAAAACAAAAATTTAAAAAAAAATAAAAAATCTGAACCGTTAGATCTTCTTGGATTGAAGATCTAACGGTCCATGATTTTTTTTAGAATTTTTTGATTTTTTTTTTAAGGTTTTCCTTGAAGTCGACTGCTAATAGCAGTCGACTGGTCTTGGTCGACTGCAAAAGTAATTTTTTTGCAGTCGACTGCTAAGTCGACTGCTATTAGCAGTCGACTTAGCAAACGACTGCAAATAGCAGTCGACCTAGCAGTCGACTGCAAAAAAACATTAAATTAAAAAATTCCAAAAAAAATTCAGGACCGCCAGATCTTCTTGAAAAGAAGATCTGACGGTCCAGAATGTTTTTTAATTTTTTTAATTTTTTTTGCAGTCGACTGCTAAGTCGACTGCAAATAGCAGTCGAATTAGCAATCGACTGCCAGAAAAAATTAAAAAATTCCAAAAAAAATTCTGGACCGTCAGATCTTCTTGCCAAGAAGATCTGACGGTCCAGAATTTTTTTTGGAATTTAATTTTTTTTTTTTTGCAGTCGACTGCTAGGTCGACTGCTATCTGCAGTCGACTTAGCAGTCGACCAGGGGGTTGACCGCGTCAGTTTACCCCTGGGGTAACTGCCGGATTTACCCCCCCGCGGACGTGACGTTTTTAGGTCTGCCGTCACGTCGCTGTCACAGGACGTGACGCGACGTGACGTGTAATCCCTGATCCTATTCAACACAACCCCTATGTTACGGATGCGCATCCAATAGTCCATAATAATAAATCCAATGGTTTTTTTTGGACTCCATAATTCTTCCCAATGTTCCCAATGTTCCCAATGTTCCCAACATTCATGGTATTGGCATCCTAAACTATGGGCCACATTTATTTTGAGACTTCCCAAAGTCTCCATTTAACGAATATAGTGTTCCGACCTCAAACTGTGACTTGATAATACAAAAAAAAAATTAAAACTTGATGAGCCCAACCCAGGCCTCCGAGCTCAGCTCATCATCGGCTCAGGTGCCACCCACATATATCCATTGCCAAACCCAGAAAAAATAAAAACTATAAGCTCACAAATAGCCAGCCCAGTGTAGGCCCTGGGCAGCCTCAAAATCAAGAGGACCGACCCCTGCGTTGGCGCAGGGGTCCAACACTGTGACTTGATAATACAAAAAAAAAATTAAAACTTGATGAGCCCAACCCAGGCCTCCGAGCTCAACTCATCATCGGCTCAGGTGCCACCCACATATATACATTGCCGAACCCAGAAAAAATGAAAAAAATAAGCTCTCAAGAAGCCTGCCTAGTGTAGGCCCTGGGCAGCCCCAGAAACAAGAGGACCGACCTCAATCTGTGACTTGATAATACAAAAAAAAATTAAAACTTGATGAGCCCAACCCAGGCCTCCGAGCTCAGCTCATCATCGGCTCAGGTGCCACCCACATATATACATTGCCGATCCCAGAAAAAATAAAAAAAATAAGCTCTCAAGAAGCCAGCCCAGTGTAGGCCCTGGGCAGCCCCAGAAACAAGAGGACCGACCTCAAACTGTGACTTGATAATACAAAAAAACAATTAAAACTTGATGAGCCCAACCCAGGCCTCCGAGCTCAGCTCATCATCGGCTCAGGTGCCACCCACATATATCCATTGCCAAACCCAGAAAAAATAAAAACTATAAGCTCACAAATAGCCAGCCCAGTGTAGGCCCTGGGCAGCCCCAGAAACAAGAGGACCGACCTCAATCTGTGACTTGATAATACAAAAAAAAAATTAAAACTTGATGAGCCCAACCCAGGCCTCCGAGCTCAGCTCATCATCGGCTCAGGTGCCACCCACATATATACATTGCCGATCCCAGAAAAAATAAGAAAATAAGCTCTCAAGAAGCCAGCCCAGTGTAGGCCCTGGGCAGCCCCAGAAACAAGAGGACCGACCCCTGCGTTGGCGCAGGGGTCTCACACTGTGACTTGATAATCCCAAAAAAAAAATTTAAAACTTGATGAGCCCAACCCAGGCCTCCGAGCTCAGCTCATCATAGGCTCAGGTGCCACCCACATATAAACATTGCCGAACCCAAAAAAAATAAAATAAACTCGTTTAGGGTTTCGGAATCACTTACCTCATACTTGGAGGTGAGTTGGGACGTCCCGCTCTCCTGCTTCGGCACTCTCTTGTGTTGGCAGTGTTCCCCCTCATACTACCCTTCCTCCTCCCACTATCTCTGCCTACCCCCTCCCCTTCCCGTCGACCTACCTCTCCCCACTTCCCGGTTGCCTACCCCCTCCCCCTTCCCGTCGACCTACCTGTCCCCACGTCCCGTCTGCCTACCCCCTCCCACTTCCCCCCGACCTACCTCTCCCCACTTCCCCTCGGCCTACCTTATCCCACTTCCCGTTGGCCTACCCCGACCATTTCCCCACGGCCTACCCCTAGTTCAATTTTTTTTTAGTTACAATTACCGTCTGCCCTCTATAAATGTTATCCTTTCTGACTGGATCAATGTATACATTTTTAGGTGTTAACAGTTAACAATTATAAAGTCAATTCATTTTGCAAAATAAGAATCTAAACAATTTTAAATACAAGCAATTGTGAAGAGTCCTTGTGAGAGAGTATCATTTATAAATTTGCAAACCCAATCAAAACTTGGTTCAATATCATGTTTACAAATCAAGGGTGAAGTATACATGCATGGTTCTTTTGTGAGATTCATCTGTATGCATAACGTGCACATATTTCTCAATCTGTACCAACAAAGTAACCTACTTGTACACATCACATGTGCGTTATTTCATGTACCTTCTAATGCTACCAAAACTAAATTGCAAGTCACTATAGTATGGAATGGGTTCCACCTCACAATCCTCTCCCTAATCCGTCGTCATATTATCATAAACATCGAATTTCCAGGGTTTGGGATAAGTATCTTGAATCCCTCATCTAATTCCTCCTCTCCTAGTTTCTTGCAGTCCATCACGTCGCGTTCTTCTACTAGATCTTCGTTGGGTGCGCCCTCAATTGCAGCACCTCCGTGCTCTTCTTGCTGCCCAAAAATTTCACCATCTAGTGTCTCAATTTCTTCGTACTAAACACATCAAGGCAAGGAATACTTACAACTAAACACATCAAGGCAAGGTCTTGCAACTTACAACTTTATCAATCCCTTCTTCGTCACTGTCATGTTCGAATCCCATAGAATCACTCCTCGATGGTGAGGGCCTTCTACATTCTTGCGCTTCAATTGCATTGTCCTTTTCCCCTCCATCGTCTTCTTCTTCACCATCAACATTTTCAAGAACATCATCCAAGTTCAACTGAAGCATCTCGATATTCTTTCTAAACATTCCTGGCTCGTCCTTATCTACTTCATCTACTATTCGATCGTCTTCGCAAAAACCCGGGGCATCCCTCTTCCGCAATGCGTTCCGTCGCAAAGCCTTGGCTCCACTGAATTTTATACCACCTCTCTTCTTCTTCCTCCCCCGCCCTCCTTCATTCACTTTGTCTGTTTTACTACTCGTACCCTCCATAGTTGGCTCCATATCTGATCAAACTACACAAATTTGTAGAACAATGATAACACCGTAATCACAATTACAACACAACTTGTATTTGAATGACCTAATCCTCCGAACCCCTTTCCTTTATATTTAATTTCTAGCAAGCTATGTGTTCGTAGTATACTCCCGCGTTAAATAAAATGCGGTGTCCGAGATTAGATCACTGACAACACTGACATCATTTGTTAATCTATTCCGAATTTGTCGACATATTTACACATCTCCCCTGACAATGACTGCCTACATAAATATCCAAATTGTCATATTTTTCCATAAAAGGTACATACACCTTTAGGGTTTAACTTCATCATTTCGGCATAGAATATATTAGGTTATCAAAAATTAGTCTTTACTGACATGTATCATATTTGGTGCCCATAAAGTAATGACTATTACTAGAGTACAGTCTAATCCTACATGGCACAAGTTGTCTATAATTTACATGAATAAATATTGACTATTAATTGACCTATTAGGTTTTCATATATTTGGGTATTGGTGTATCTCCAAGGTGTATATAATACCCGATTATTGGTACCCTTTCCCTTCATCTCATCTCATCAATATCTTCTCCAATGGGTACTGAGACACGTCTCCCAAGCCTTGCTCCAGTAGGTGTTCCTAGTTCATCTCAAATTGTCACCACGTTGTCCATCGATGGTTCCGCAGACGTCAACAACATGAAGACTGCCAACCCGCTTGCCTGCTCAGTTACTCCGGCGGTCGTCGTCCCCACTCCTCAACCACAGACTCCATCTTTGCGGGAAGTTGATGCATCACTGATACAGAACAAGTCTACTTTCAAGATTCATCCCTATTCTAGAGCAGGGGTTATTAAACCTGGCACTTACTCTAGATCCATATTGAGGAGTATCAAAGGTCAGAAAGTCGATTGTGCAGGGTGCACTGCAGTTCGTAGTTTAGGGATTGACCATTGTCATAAACATGACAATGACAAATATGGCAAAGGGCCCCATATGGCAAAGGCCCCATTTTCGTCTGCCACTCCATGATGTATTGTTCACAATACTGTTAATACATATTATTAATATTTCTCATATTTAACCAAACATTTTATGACTACATTCTGTACATGTCTGGGATGTCCAATGTCTTCATCAACCTCTCATGTATATATCCCATTGTTTCTTTTCGATCCCTCTTTTGCAAATTCCCTCTCCCATTACATTGTCAAATTGTTTCTCAATGTCTTCCGCTGCTGTCCAAGCTCCACTCGTCGATGTCATCGAACTTGTTTCTCCAGGATCTCTTATCCCTACATGCATACCTCCTGGCCCTGATGGAACCGCTGATCTCACTCCCCAGTGGCTATCCATTCGTTATGGTTTCGATGTTGATAGCTTGTGGTTAGAGACAGATGTTGTCGATCCGGAAACTCAAAATGTCCTTTATTCCTTATACGTCCAGCCCGTAACGTTAGACAATAATGCTCGCGTTTGGAAACTCAAGCCCGGAAGGTATCGCGTCTTTGGCTTGTCGGAGTCCATGAACGCCACTACAGTCCTCCTCACTCCTCGCAGTTCCTCTACACTGTGCACTGAAGCCCCCTTACTGTCTCGTGTCAAGATCGAACCAGGTCTCCGCATTAGCATCGATTTGTCTGATTCTTCTGATGAAGAGGGGAGGCTTTCCCATCCATCAATCCGGTCTAGTGCTAAGCGTCCATCTCCCTCATCTTCTCAAGATTCACGTAGGACTACTCCTTCCCTTATACCTTCGCAAACTACTAAACTCATAAACATTCTTCCCTCCCTTCGTTCCCTGGGTAGTATGCCTGGAAGCAAGTCAATACTTAAAAAGCTGAATTATGATTCCATCCGTATTGAGATTGTAGATTTCCTGCCACCGTCGTTCAATGGGGATGTAATCTTCATTCTTCCTCCCACACTTCCATCTGCCCTCCATAAGAATGCTAAATCTATGGAAGGTATGGACAAACGTTACGATGGCCATATATGGACAAAGACTATGACTACTAACATCAGTAACACGCTGGGGCTGTCATTCCGGTCGTCTAACTGTGTGGGTCATCTTCAATGCCACAATCCTACATGTGGGTTTCTGCAGCGGCCTGAACGCGCATATGGAGTGAACGAGGTCGAGTTCGAAGGATCTTCCAAAGATGTTTTCCCTGTTGCAGACACTTCACCTCCAACTTCAACATTAGTCTGTAAGATCTGTAAAGAACCTCCTGTTTGTGTAGCTTCTTGTGATGCAAAAATCTTTTACGTTTTTGGAGATGATACGCAAGAGCGTGCTTGCGTCCATGTAGGCAACCATAAACATCCTGTCAAGGTAGGAGACTATAGGGGTACGCGGAAGATAATCGACGATTTCATCGAACAACATGTTGACCGCAACCCGCAGGCTACCATTTCCAAAATAGTCTTGGAAACGTCCAAGGATGTTTTAGGTAACGTCTTGCTCCGCGAAGAAGACGACCCTCCCACCTTACTTTCTCTCGAACAGCTAGAGCCTATCTTCCAATGCTGCAAGGAGCTCAATTCCCCTAACTTAAAAAACCGTGTCTACAGTTTCAAGTATTTGCGCAGATATGGCGTTCTTGATGGCATCACTAAGCTCAGAGGGCTTAGCAATTGGGCCTACGTGCAACGAAACATGTTTCCAGGCCAAGGTGACGACTTTGACAAGGTCTTCATATGCAAGATGTCCGAGGTGGGACCTGGCAGCGGTGTTGACCTTGTCCGCCGAATGCAACCTAGCGGCGATTTAGAGCACTCATGGATGATGTTCGACCACGTCAAACGAGTTGCCAATTGGACCACCATGGCCTGCCACGTGTACGACTCCTCTTACCAACGTGTACTCACCATTGCTTGCTGTGATTTCCAGTCTGAGGACAAAGATGCTCAACTCGTTTTCTGGAAGAACCTTAACCATGTCATGGGTAGGCATGGAATACACAAGCCGCAGTTCAAAGGTTTCATGGCTGATAGTGCGCAAGCCAATTGGAACGCTGTGCGCATCATCTACGGATCCGGAGACCCAAAGATACCCATGGAAGGCTGCGAGCGAACGTGTTATTTCCACTGGGCGCAATCCCTAGAAAAACACACCAAACAATACATCGTCCACGAATTGCAAGATCAACACAAGAAATTGTGTATGCAGTACAACGATGCACGGTCTGTGGCAGAGGCTGAAACACGTTACTTGGCAATCAAAGCCTGGTGGACATCTTCGGGTGCCACCTCTGACGCTGGCCTCCACCATTTGAACCACTGGCTTGCGTTTTGGCATTTCCGATACAGGCAGTGGGGTGGATTCATGGAACTGGTAAGTATACCCTCTTTCATTCAAATTATTTAATTCTTTAAGTTTGCATTCTTTTCTCTGCGTCTAATGTAGTATCTAAACAATATTAAATCTTTTGCTTTTAAATGGCATGGCCCACCACGACTTCTCCTTGCTGAATTGAGTTTCCGAACCTTTTATAACTAGTTGCCTTCGTACAGGAAAAGAAATATTCTCCGGATGAACTAGCTGAAATGCCCTCTTGCAACCTTGCTGAGACCGTTCACAACAAATGGTTGCAAGCGTCCGGCAATAGGGGTGGCGATCTCTACGTGGCAGCCGTCGACGATTACGTTAGAGCATTCCTGCAAGTGGTGGGGTACTATCAATACCTCAAAGGTGGAGCGGGAGGCTCTGGACCCTCGAGAGAAGAACTTCGACTTCGCACGGCCCAACGCCGAGCTCACCGAACCGGGGATCCGACTACCCTGAACGCAGCCGTCTTGAACATGCCCGGAGCCGAAGATTTCTGTACTCGAAACGCACACCTCGAAGGAGCTGAGGTTTTTGGGTCGAGGAAACGGAAGCCGGATCTTCCCCTTGGCGCCGAAGAAGAAACTCATAGGCCAGACACTGTTAATTTTTCACGTCCTCGAGTGGGTCGGAGGGTGACACGTGCTCGTGCTCAAAATTTGAGTACCATCCATGAGGAAGTTCACGTGGAAGTGGAACGCCCACCACAGCCCCCTGCCTCAACTGGCATAGATATTGGACGGGTGACGGCCGTGGAGGAGACTCGTGTGAATGAGAAGCTATGGCACATTGCCCGAATTAATAAGGTTTCTGCGAAGGCTTGTTGGGCGCAGATGGCTATCACTCGAAAAAAGTGTACATCCCGTATCGTCCAAAACGGGAAGAGCACACCAGCTCCCACATACACTGGCCTTTGGACCCACCCTCAAAAAGGCAACCAGAAGGTGGTAGAGCAGTTTTTTTTCTGTGCTGATGATATTAAGAGGTGTGTGAAGGGGTATCGTCGACGATGGATAGAGCCATTTTCGGATTACGAGGAACGACCTCCCATCCCGTCGGTTTGGCCTGTGAAGATAGGGACGAATCTCACACGTTCCGAGATTGAGGCGTTGGAGAATGCGGGATTTCAACTTCCCCAAAAGCAAAGCGTTCCTGTGAGCCGCACGTTCAACAGTTCAGCACCGCCACCGGATCTATCACAGGTTCCAATGCCAGATAATGCGGACGTTTATCCTAAAACACGAAAGTCAAAGAACATGCGCCGCTCAATCACTTGTGCCAGTTCGAAGCACATGCAGAACATTGATTCCGCTAGAGCAATGAAGGCAAGTATTCTGAAGGTAGTAATGATACCTCAACCCGGTTTTGGATGCGTTGTAACTTTGCAATCTAAACCAGCTCCCACGGAGTCAATTTACCATCTCTCAATCAGTGCCTACCCAGACTGCAATTGCCCGGCGTTCAAAGAGACAATGGCTAAGTTGGGTAGACGCGGGTGTCCATTCCGACCTTGTAAGCATCTTTACTATCTCTACGTACAAGTCTGCAAACTAGAGGCCGACCATGACCTCTTCATGCATGCGCCTACCCTCAGTTTCGTGGAGGTGAAAACAATTCTTGAAAGGGGGATCTTAGCCCATGGTACAGTTTAGAGTAATCAGATTTATTTCTTAGTCTCATATATATGTTCTTTTTCATAAACGTGTATGACACACGTCACTCTATGTAATTTCACTATTTAGTGAATACGTATATATAAAAATATATAAAAATATATATTATTTCTTAGCTATGTTAAATATATGAATACATTAAACTTGTCCTTCACTTGTGCTCTTCCGTGAACATGTGTCCTTGTAGTTATCTTCAATGAAGTCATCTACTTCCTCCAAAACTCGGTCACATATAAATTTTTTCCATATGTCAAGCCCATTTTGCACGGTTATGGGTGCTAAATTCCACGGCCACAAGCCTTGAATATTCGAATATTCCGAGGAATAAAATTCCTTGAAATAATAATTTTCTTGTTTTTAGAAATTTTATTACTAAAAATAAAAACTCTCCGCTCGAAAGTCAGAAAATCTACGCTCTACGCTCTACGCTCATGCCCTAGCAACGCCCACAGGAATTGCCGATGATTTTGCCCCCTTGTACTCAAGGAGTCCAAGTCCAGGTAACAATGGAAGGTACATTTGAACAAGTGGTCGCCACTCACTTATGGAGAAATAGTATTTGCCTAGTAGATGAGAACACCGCAAAAACACGGGCACAGTTAATTCAATATGCAAACATCGGCTAGGCTCAAAGAGCGAATGCAAACATTTCAAGATAAATGTGATCTGGTCATTGGAAACGAGTTTCTCCTAATTGGTCTTTAGATGTTTTATTGCTAGGCTAGGATATAATGTCAAGTTTTAAGGAAATTGAATACAAAAGCCCGGGATTGGGTGTGACGTCCTCACCTATTGCAGAGGTGCAACTGATAAACACATCCATGCTCTGGCCAGGTAAAATCATAACCACAGAAGTCTTGTATGGTTTTACGTACTCTCCATCCATTGCAACGACCGTCATTGTGTGGTTTGCTATGGTGAAGAAGTAATTGTTGATGAGTGCAGTGTTCACAAGCTGAAGCAGGTAATCTTTCCCTTGGGTCACTTCGATTTTCACACCATCTGCAAATGAAAATCTTTTTAATTTAGACACTGGATACATGAATAACATCATCAAAAGATATCAATCTCAAATTATCACAAAGCTACAAAGTTTGTCATTGAGAGCAGACTTTTAAAAGGTCCAAGTGCAATTTAGTCATAACTTGACTCCATTGATACTAGGTGACAACATAGAATTTGTTAATAGGGTCAATACAAGTATAGAAGTCATGAACAATTATCATGCATTATTAGAAACTTGTCTTATGTCACTAAAACATGTGCAAACCTATCACTATGAGAGATTTGCATTGTTCTTTCATGGATGTAGGACGATTGCCTAGGACTCATATGTTGGTACCGTAGTACCATAGCAGGTTCGTCCTAAAATAATTCTAAAAATAAAAAACGTAAAAATTAGAAAATTCTGAAGACAAAAAAACGAAAATAGAATAAATTAGTTTTTGAAATATTTTGCTATTTCTAAGCTATTTAGGGTCATTTTTACTTATTTTTTGCTAAAAAACGAAAATTGAGAAATTCAGTTTTTGAGAGGCGAACCTTATTTTTTCAAAAAAATTAAATATTCGTTCGCCAGGTGGCGAACCTGCTATGGTGTTACGGTAGTGGGTCTTGAAAGATATTGATATTAGTACCGTAGTACCATAGCAGGTTCGTCCTAAAATAATTCTAAAAATAAAAAACGTAAAAATTAGAAAATTCTGAAGACAAAAAAACGAAAATAGAATAAATTAGTTTTTGAAATATTTTGCTATTTCTAAGCTATTTAAGGTCATTTTTACTTATTTTTTGCTAAAAAACAAAAATTGAGAAATTCAGTTTTTGAGAGGCGAACCTTATTTTTTCAAAAAAATTAAATATTCGTTCGCCAGGTGGCGAACCTGCTATGGTGTTACGGTACCTTTGGAGCCGTTGTATAAAGGACCAGTGAGTCCATTTATAACATAAGCAATAGGTGTTTCAAATGCAGGGCCCCTTGTTGCCAAGCCCAATGCTTCAATTGTGTCTGGATTGAGCGCATACCATTCTCCTATATGACACAGAAAAAACAATAGGCTACTTAATAAAGACACGTACTAACAATTTCAATATATAAAATAATTATTTGTCCCAGGAATTAGTGAACTTGGTGATTTATACATGATAAGTGGCCAATTTAGTGCATGTATTTGAGTTTCAAGGGTTCAAAATCACGTACTAAATTGACTACTAAATTAATGCACTATTTTCACTAACTAAAAAATGTGTATTAAGTATTTGATAATGTAATAATTATGGCAATTCACTTTTATATAAGTTATAACCACTTGCAATAATTTAGTGGTCAATGATGTGAGAAATTATTACCAAGTAGTAGAGGGATTTTCGCAGTAGGGGTAGGGTAAGGGTGTGTGGCTTTGGGGTGGACAATGAGGGCACCATAAACCGTGGCTCGCAACCAATTAACATGTGCGTGCCAAAACATGGTCCCGCTTTGGTTTACAGCTGTAAATTCGTAGGTGTATGAGTCTCCTTTTAGCAAAGAGCATTGTGTGATGCGGCTCACTCCATCAGCCCAGTTTGTCAAATATTGCCTAATTCCATGCCTGTAGAGACACCCACAACAAATATAAGCTTCAATATATAGTAATAGGTAGGAATATATATTGGCCACTAGGCTTCATTCTTGGTCCAAGTCTTTCTAAATTCTCACTATCACTTCACTAAACATATAATGTAGTGTGGCATAATATTGGTGTGCCATGTTAATTAAAGTGGTTTTTACAGTCGCTTGTCATGTAGCAACAAGAGTCATAGGACACCCTCGTTAGTTGTCACCTAGTGACTACAAGACAATAAATGTGGGTTGATGATGAATAATGTGGGCCACACTAACTTGTCCAATGTTTAGCGTTGTGAGTAAAGCTAGCTCATCAAGCACCAAAGTTTAACTCCAAATATGGTGCTAGACATAGTTCTACCTAAAAATGATGTTTGGCAAAGAGGAGATTGTTTTGTTAGCTTACCAATGGATACTAACTTCGTACTCCACGTTGTTAGTTACGTTGGCGATCACGGTATCTCCTTCGTTGATATGCACTGTGGGGCCTGGATACTCACCATTCATTACAGGAATGGATACCGTGACATCGTTTCTAGTGATGTTTTTCATACTCACCTGCACACAAGTGATAGCAAACAACATTAATAATCCAAAAACGCAATTATTAACTAATTAACACATCTTAGTAAAACATTGTGCAATTTCACATGGCTAGTTGGGTGCAAGCACGGTAAAGTGGACAGCTCTTGATCCTTGCTCAGGTTTAAGTGAAAGTGATCCAAAACTATATACTAACTTTGAATTTTATGAAATAGAAATTCATTAACATTTAGAAAACATATGAATCTACAAAGCCAAGCAATTTATGTTCACAAAAAAAAATTTCAAACAACGTATATATGTATTTTAGAAGACGGTGCAAGTGGTGGTGCAAGTGGGTGTCATTGAAAAGATAATTGTCAAAAACTTGTTTAAAATACAATTACATTACATTAAATTGATGAATTTTTGAAAAATAAATTACGATGACCTCAAGTTTATAATGAATTCAAGGAATATGAAAAGAAATTCCAAGTTCAAAATATTTAAGGTCATGAAATTTACGTTCAAAACTATATTTAGTCAGTTGCTTTTACGCGTCACTTTTGATGATAGGTTTTGAAGATCTCATATTGATATTCTATATTTGAGTACCTAACTTAACCATAGAGGTCATCATGAAAAATAATCTATTTTAAACAACATTTTGCTACTACTTATAGGCGTTTGACCAAGAAAATCATGACTTTCATATACCAGAGCACTTTTTTGGTCCACATTACTATGCTTGCACCCAGTTAGCATACCATCATTCGTGTGCCATGTAGACTTCTTGTTGAATCTACATGTCACATAGACTCATTCTAACTTATCAAATTTTGACTTCTGATAGTTCACACTGTCACGCTCTGGCTCCGCGTGTCAATGTCAACACCACTTCTTACTAACTTATGTCAAACCTAATGTCAACAACTCGGAAGTCCATTCATCACTATGGTCAAACAATGGTAAGTTACTCTCTAAAGATTGTATAGATGTCTAAGTGATGAACAGCTTAATAGGGTAAAAACATATATTTGTCAACAATTTATGATGTTTCCTTTCACCCAATCGAGAGAGGATAGAAATACTTTGATCAATATCTAGGACACGGATGCAAGTCAATGCAGCTTCACTTATACATGTGAATTCTATGTTACAGATAATTTGTTTTGTTATGACTGTTGTTGAGAATCACAACTGTAAATAAGAAAACGTAAAACATTATTGACCAAGTCAACGCGTAGGGTGAAGCTCCTCCCATCCGACAGTTGTTCCATCACTCACGATGATATCCACCGCTTTCTGCACTCTTCGTCCAGGGCAGCCTGAAATTCTTTGTGAATAGATCCTGAGGTCATCAAAAAGTCCGACCAATCTAATGTTTTCATTTCCGGCTCCCTGCAACACTTGAACGGTTGGAAACACCATACGTGTTGGCATCTTGGCACGACCCAAAAAGGACTTGTAAAATGACAAAGGTCTTTTGGACATCCGATTGCCAGTGAGTTCATTCTGTGTGCACTAGGTTATTCATGCGACTTGAGAATGGATCCGAAGACGTCTGCTTACCTTTTTCAATTCAAATGCATTCGATCTGTACCCAAAAAAAGGAGAAAAAAAAAGACAAGAAAAAGGATCTGTAGACAGGAACACCAATTGGGACCTGGAGAAATTATAAGCCCAATGTTATTAATTACCGTCCAGTAAGGTAGAAATACCATAAACCGTTAAAATAAGGCGATTCGCATTGAAGATCTGGTCTGACAATCATGAGATAATTTTCCAAGATAGACGAGAAGGATTCATGAAGAATGCAAGTTGTTTCGTATTTTTCTGCCTTGTACAAAAAGTTCCACAATTTTTCAAAGTGGAAAGTTTGCCCAATCCACTTCCCGTTCACTAGGCTCTCCGCATTCCGATACAGATTATCACCTAAACCCGTTAATCATGAGTACGTTAGATCTTGCCTCCCATTGGCTACACTGCATTGAAGTTGCCGCGCCATTTAAGACATGGCACTTTCCATTATGAGGCGGTCTAGTGCACCGCGATTGGGTTGTTAACGCTTTATGGTATTTCTACCTTAGAGGTGGTGTGTCTTGGCCGAATCTTTCGATTCAAGGAGCGATCTCCCTGCTGATGCCGGCTGTGTCGCGATAAGTGCTATCAAAATGAAAACCCCGAGAACGCAATTCTGAACCATCCGTGCTCTGCCCACGATCAATGGCGGTCGTTGAAAGCTTGCCATTTGTAATTCACTTCTTGTCCAGAAAAATCAATTCAATGTTTCAGACGTTTGATTTCCCCTACTAACTCCTACCAGCAACTTCAAGTGGTATTGGAGGATGCTGGGCACCTATTGACACAATCAAAGTTACAATTCATGTCAAACAAATGTTAGATATGCGGGCACGGAGAAGTGGTCAACTTTTATTATAGCTGAAAAGTTTATAGCGATCTAGTTTCATCTAGATAGGTCATGCGGGTACTCCATCTAATTTGATCTCGTATACCACCTCACACAACAATTAGTAGATCACGATGAATCCAGTCACAACCATAAAGAGTGACTAAGATTGAATATTTCAACTTCATCATTAATACCTTCAAGTATTACGAACTCGCACCAAACTAAGCTGCTGGAAATCAAAATGGGTCTCAATGTTCCAGACATGTACTTACATTCAGGGTTAAGATTTCATCTGACTCCAATCATGCGAAAAACCCAGCTGCCTGTCCCCCCAGTTCGCGTCAAATCATCTAAAATCACATGTCATCAAATATCGAGCGAATCCAACCTATTCAAACAAGAATCCCTTGCAAGCCTACTAGACTCTCAGTGGAACTCTGAAGCTCTAGTGACCAAGTTCCAATGTTGAATACAAGGGCGACCGTGAGCTCCCAATTCATCAGAGCTGGGAGCTAGGCTTCACTGTCAAGGCACCTTCGGTTTTATACAACTTGCAATTGGTTCGGCTGTTCTGTGGGTTCAAAGGCTCGGGCATCAAATATAGTAGCGTCCTTGCCCTTGTCTACTCTGACCCGAAAACAACTGAAATGTTACACTCAAGCCTGGAAGGTCACGGATCCTTGCAAACCTCAGGGAGTCTATGAGACTCACAATGATGGGAAGTAGATTATACATGACCATGCATTGATGAAGCTTACAAGAGATAGGGATAGGGATCTGACTGATCTGAAGTCATCGGGCTAGCTGGTGGGGCACAGGACTGGCAGGCAGGCTGTTTGAAATCGGAGACCCTGAGGTAGTGTAGTTGCCTCAATAGAGTGGCACGAATTTCCACTCACCCCGAGATGCCGAATGCCAAATTCCCAACGCACAATTGCAAATTGATATAAAGCAGGGTCCGCGTAGATTTGTGACTCACCTGCAGGTCAAACCCCTGAGACATCCGATAGATAGACTTATGCCGGTAAGACAAAATTGTCACGACACTGAATTGTCCTATCAGTGTGGGTTAGCGTCTGGAGTGACGTGTTGCTATTTGAAACTTCTGTTTACCAACATCATCCTTTTCTACCAAGTAATAAGTTATATCATGTTCTTTGATGTGCATACCAATCATTTATGTAGCTTGAGTAAAAAAATCATGCGCTTGGTGAAATGTTAAAGCAATGTGTAATTCCAAATGGTAACCCACACTAATAGGACAATTCAGTGTATTTTTCGTTACTTTGCAGTTGAGAAGAGTTTGGTGCAACGAACGGATAGAAATTTGAGCCAACTCAGTGAATATCCTTCTTTTTTAATCATCACCCTGCTCTTCCTCATGTTTTGACTTCAAATAGTGTATTTTTCAAATTATGGTTCAGTTCATTTCCTAGAGTTTTGATTTTGAACCGCTAATTTGGGAAAACAAACCGGTTGATCTAAAATCAGTAGTTGGTTCTCCCTGTTCATTGGTTTGGTGATCCTCTCATGGATTTGGCCACACTTAACTTGCTTCACCTAAGCTGGGGGAGAAACGTGTATCTTGGAAGTGATTGGAATTGATGCATGGTTCAGCAACATAGTGTGTGTGTATATATATAATGGAAATATCATATACATGGAGTCCAATTGTTCGACTTGTTTTTACAAAGTTATTGATAATTATTTATTTTTATTTTATTTTAAAAGGGCCACAAGTTCTCCACTGATATGTGTAATTAGGTTGCCCAATGCTAACGTACCGACATTCCACACTATTGTAAAATTTACTAGCACAGTGACTATAAGCCATTGCATTGACTCACAATTTGTTGTAGGCAAATTAATAACAGAAGCATTTACTTAGAGTAGTTCATTGGTTTATTTTATGCTTAGTCCCTTAAAATATGATTTGTAGTTATAAACTAGGAAGTCATTACAAAACTTAGGCAATTGTGTTGAAAAACAAAGTAGACATGAAAGTATAAGATTGATTGAGAATCTCAACTGAATTTGTAGAATTAGATAATTTTAGATATTAGGTGGTAGTGCAAGTAGAAAGAATGAAAGTCGATGGTAGAAAAATTATGAATTTTAGATGAGAGAGGATGGTTTCTTTTTCCCTTTTTCCTTTCTTCCATTTTATTTCTTCTTCTTTTCTTCCTTCCATTCTCTCATTCTTTTTTTTACTTCTCCTTTTCTTTCTCTCATTCTTTTCTTTTATCTTTGTCATTTCTCTCATCCCTCTTGAGGTTTGGCCTCCTCTCTCTCTCTCTTAGGTGGTGTATTTTCTAGAGGAGAGGGAAAATTGTAAAAAACGTGTATATTGATGGAGTAGAATGATACCAAAAAATAGATTTTAGAATATGAGTAGAAGCATTTTGATGTGGGTATGGATAGATGTGTAAACAAATAGAAAAAAAAATTGATGAAAGATTTTACCAAGAGAATGAAGGTGTTGCTTTGGAAGGCGATTGTGATTAATTGGAGGTAAGCATTAAAAAACCCTTCAATGGAGAGGAACATCTTCAAGTTAGCTTTCCAACAAGCTGAAGCTTGTTGTCATAGGCACAACTATGAGGGAAATATGATAGATTTCCCAAGACTACTTATTGTTGGTGACGATTTGACAGTGTTGACTTTGAGAGGCGATTCCAATTGACTTCTGCTAAGTTTTGAAGAGTCCTTTAGAGAAAAAGAGAGCCTTGAAGTTAACTCTCTAACAAGTTTAAACTTGTTGTCATAGGCACAACTATGAGGGAGATACGGAAGAGTTTCCCAAGACTACTTGTTGCTGGGGATGATTTGACAGCGTTGTCTTTGAGAGGCGATTACAATTGACCGCTGGTAAATTCCTTTTGAAGAAAAAGACAAATCTTTTAGTTAGCTTTCCATAGAGTCCTAGCTTGCTTCAAACGGAGGAAGGACAAGGAAAAAACGGCCATTTTAGTGGCCATGGTCCAGCTGCCTTGGTTAAAGTCGTTTCTTCAGTGCATTAATCTATTTTCTTGTAATTTTGATTATAATTTGAACACTTAGGTATACTTTTCATCTTTTATGAGTGTATGCATGTATGATTGTATGTGTATGGATGTATGTTTTTATTTTATTTCGAATTAAGAGTCTATTGTTTGAAAGGGTTAGGAGTCATCACTCTCAACCGGCCCATTTCTAGGGTTTTTCGTCTTGTGGAGTGAATTGCTTATAGTGACAAAATAGTAATTTCATTTCTTTGTAGATTGCTATAAGGATGATTTAACTAAGTTATAGGTTTTTGTAATGTGGTTTTGATCCAAGGTAATTTTCATGGGTAAAGAGGTTACCTATTCAAGAAGGCAACTTAATTGCACATATCAGTGTACTAGTTGAGATGTCAAGAACTTAGTACACTAAATATGATATTTAGTGTCATATGATAATTAATGTCACTATGGTAACTTTTCGGATGACATTTCTTATGAATAAGTGAACAAACACTGTCATGGATGATGGATGAGTTCATCCATTGGCCAAAACCCCACCTTCTCTTGTCAGCAACTTACGATGAAATATGTCATGGTTGATTGAAATTTGGATGAAAAATCATTTGGTAGGTCATAATAATTGCAACACTGTAAATCTATAACCCCCAAAAAACTTTACAAGGAATGACAAATAATGTTGGGCTAACATTTAGTGTTGGTGACACTACACCGCAGTACAAAATTGGCATTGAGCATAACATTTAGTGTTGGTGACACTAAATATCATATTTAGTGTAGTTAAGTGTTTGCGTAACTTACTATGAAGATTCTTTGAGTTTTTTAACTGGTTATATACCCCCCTCCCGCAAAACAAGGGTTTGCATCACTTTCAAGGTTGTACAAAGTGTAGGCCCAAAGTGTTCAAAACAATCATAAGGTCATGTTGTATGTACATAAGTTAGGTCCTACTAGTTTGCAAAGATAGAGTGAGACTTCGTACTGACATGAAAAGTTTTGGAACTCCTATCATAGGTTGTGGTCATGCTAGATTTCTCAACTTCATGTGTATAATTTTCCTAAGAGTTGAGAAGTTTAACCCCTAAATGCTGAAACCATTTTTTCAAGCCCTAGATTGATTATAAGTTACTTGGGTTTCTTGGTTCCAAAAGACATGTTGTCACCTCTCTATAAAGAAGTGGATGATCAAAATGCAGAGTCCTAACACTCAAGAATCTTCGTGAGCTTCATATTTCCAACTAAAAATAGTTTCACTTCATAAGACAACAATAGATTATGACTTTATTGAGGATCCAGATTTTGTCAAGGTTTTCATAAAATCATGATCTTTTAAAAGTGCACTGTGCTACAAACAAATAAATGATTTACATGTGGGAGTTATAACAAAACTTTCCGCTTCTAGTAAAAAATTCAACAAAGTAGACAACAACCATTACATTTTTTTCAAGAAATATAAATTTCTACAGGTTAAAGAATTTTTGGCTTTGTGCCATTAGGGCGGAGACTATGTGATCACTTGTGGCCTCGGACAATGGTCATTAAGGATGAATGTAGTGGGTGGATGTGAAAATCATCACTGAATGAGTTTGTTTCTAAATGTATGTTCACATCTCTTAAAATAATCACTACCCCAAAACCTAAACCTATTCCAAATCCACACCCAATTAAAGTTTTGGGAATTCAAGTGAAACTCGTGTACACTACAACAAAACTTCAATATGCTTTACAAACACCACTTCTCACAAGCAAAGATAATAGCCACGTCACATGCCGAATCCCGTGTAGTTCGACAACAAAGCCAAAATATGGTGTGTGATAGGCATAAAGCCTCTCATGGTAACACCTTCTTGTTTCTCATGTACATTATCCAAATTTTGTCCCGATTTATATATTTAAGCTATCTTTCCCTTTCATGGAATCAAAGTCAAATTTTTGGGTTCCTTGGTTATTTAGGGGTAAAGCCAATGTCGTGTGGGTAGTATGTAGGCTTAACCCATGTATTAAAAAAGGGGTATGAATCAATTTACATGCCCAAATAAATCTCAACAGATGCTTGCTACGAACAACTTGTTCACAAAGTTCACATGGTCACATGGTGAACTGCATATGTATTTTGACAACAAATTATATAATGCATACAAGCAATCTACAAAAAGGGTAGGTGGGCAATGAGCAGCCATCATTCAATGTAGCTCCAAAAAAGCCACCCTTCGATGGTGCCATGTTGAGTGGACAATTAAGTGATGGCCCATGACATTAATTCATATGCACATGTGCAATAGCTTGCTAGACACGGCATGGGTTTAAACTAGTGACTTACATTCATGTTAGTGTGCCCTTCACATGAAATTTATACATCACATACATGAGCTTGCGGGAAAGGATAATATTTGCAATCTTTCATTGAGTTACACATATGTCACCCACAAAATTTTGATTCGTGTATCACAACAAACGCTTGTTGTGCTTCTAAAGGCTTTTGGTATACAAAAACTAAAATATTAAGTAAACCATATTTCAATGAAGGATTTTAAATAGATTTGAAGATCGTATACAAATATTGCTCCAAACCATGGTTTTGCAACAAGTGTTAGTGTAAAGCTTGCTCTTTAGAATGTATTTAACACTATATTCGTTAATTGGAGACTTTTGAAAGTCTCAAAATGAAATACGCCCATAGTTTGGGATGCCAATATTATGAGCATGCGGAACATTGGGAACATCGGGAACATCGGGAACATGACGGTTTGCAACTTCGCATGCAAAGAATATGCACAACACTCAAAATAGTAAGTCTTTAAATCATAATCAAAACATGAACTATAAGTGGAAAATAACAATCGAATCCCAAAAACAAATGCTTTTATGTCCTTATAAAGTTTAGGATGCGCATCCCATATATAAGGGTCTTATGGAATTGGATGGCACATCCCAAACGTATGTATAAATTTGATACTATCCGCAATAAAACCAAGTCTACAAAGTGCCCCTATTTTCCACATTAATTCCAACCTACGTTATGTTTCCCCATCTCCATCTTCCGCTTCATATCCATTATCGGCATCATTTTCCGCAGCTGCAATACGTACCAAGTTGTCTTTGGCAAAATCTATATGTTTTTGGGGGATGGTCATTGTTTCCGATTTAGAACCTTTGCGCGGCTTCCAAGCACAAAGGATGGTATCCGTGTTTATCCAAACCGGTCCGTACGCGGAGTCCACTGTCCACTTGAAACCCTTTTTGGTGTCCCAACCTAAATAGGTGCGGAGCACGTTCTGGTCTTTGGTGCTCGGACGGCAATATTCCACTTCAATTTGACGAAAGTTGGGGCTAGTTCTAACAAAATTGGGTGAAGACAATGCTTTCACCAACCAAATTGGTTTGGGGTGCTCCTCATCTCCTGCTCGTACGAGGACCATATAACCCTCGTGGCAATCAACACCCACACGAAACGACGGAGCCGGACGATTGCGCGCAGGGCCAACGTAATGCTCGTCCATTGCAAACTCTTCACGGACGTCTCCATTGCTAAAGAACATAGCATCGGACTCCACAACTGTCAAACGACTTTGTGGCCAAAATCCTTGTGTCAAAGTCGTACGGGTGTCGACACCAACGGTCATCAAGGCTGAGCGTATGCGATCCCAATACGCGATCAACGGCTCATGAGTATCCCTAACACGTCTGGTGATGTCTTCTTCACACAACTCTTTCCAATACTCAATGAACCCGGATATGCCTTTTATGATTTCCGGCCCATTCCTCATGGGATCGGGTTTGCAAGGCTTTGGTTCCCCATCCGGAAGCAAACATTTCCCATCCTTGTCTTGACGCCACACGAGTATACCATCCTCCGGGCCCCAATTTAGAGATGTGCACAAAAGCTTGAACTGCATGGCGGGGACACCATCATCCCTCATATAGAAGCGGAATTGTTGTGCTTTGGTATGTCCCACCAGACGGTCCACTCCCTTCAACATGTATGGCTTGATGAAGGCCTTGAAATTTGGTATTTCTTCAATCATGTGCGGGATCACCGGCACATTGTCCAAATCCATGTATGATTTCATGAGAAGTGGTATGGTGGGAAAATCCTCTTCATGCAACTTCATGCTCCAACGGCCAAATGAGGCATCAATATCGTCGTGCGTGTGCCCCACCATCAAGAAAGACACAAACACCTCTTTGAAGATGCCTTTTGCCACGAGCATCGACCAAAAACAAAACACGTATCGGCATTTGTTGTCTTTAGCACAATTATCAAGTTGAACGTGGAGAGTTGGAGGCAAGGGTTTTGCAATAATGGGTTCTCCGGGTGGTTCCGGCAATGAAGACATACAAACCTCCTTCCCTTGTAGCACTGCCTCATAAAGGGGTGTCGTTCCACAACCATCGAAAAAGGCACGGGAAGAGTGTACCGGTGGCTTTTCGAGATCGCGCAATAGTTTTGCAAATGAACCGACCGTGTGGTTGGCATCGCCAGGGTAAAAATCCAAACCATAATGGGCATATTTGACATCCACATGTCCATGGGCGATCATACCTAAGAAAAACAAACGATGCGTGAACAACAAAAATATGAAATAACTACACACCGGATGGATGGAGTTGGTCATTTGGAAAACAAACCCAATGCAAATCGGAGATCCTTTCAACACACATGTGGAATTCTATACGAACCTGTGACAGCTACAGGCAACTTGAAGAGACCATCCGTGGCCTTTATTTTGCGTGCATAACAAGGACATGCGGTCTTCGCATGGTCCATTTTATCATGAATCACTGTTAGAACCTCCGCGGGCCTCATTATGGATAGTGCACGGTTCTTGTAGTAATCTTGACGATGTGCCTCCTGGTTGTTGACATGCTCAATGTATTTTCTCTGGTGTCTAGTATGGGATTCAGTGCCTATAGGGTGGGCGTCTCGAAGACCTTTGTATTTCTCACACGCCGTACACCTAGCGAACTTGTCCCCAGGTCTCTTCAAAATGTATTCCGCAAACTGTTGGTTTTTAATTACACTCAACTTGGACAACGAAATGGGCCCACATCCCGCGATGCGACCCACTTCGTTGATGTCCGTTAAGATGTTCTTCCATTTCGTGCCCGTGGGCAACACCATTTGAACAACTTTCTCACCTGATGACAATGTCCTCGTCTTGTGGGGAAACTCAAGTATGTGAGCGTAGAGCAGAGAGCGGAGAGCGGAGAGCGGAGAGCGGAGAGCGGAGAGCGGAGAGCGGAGAGCGGAGAGCGGAGATTGGAGAGCGGAAAATTTAGATTTTGTTAGGTAATTTTAGGAGAAGCAGTACCTATTTCCGTGGAATTAGAGATATTTTCAATTACATTTTTTGGAAAGGAACCCCATTCCCGTGGACAGTATAACTTAGAATTGTTTGAGAAACCAATGGATCCTATAGGCGTGGAAGATTGCATTTGTTATTAAACATCTTTTAGTATATGTTTAAAATGTAATATATTTGATTAGGGCTAACATCAACAAATGAAAATCAAAATACCATACACAAAAAATAATTTATTGGTCAACAAAATGTATCCAACATGAAGACTTACAAAAATGTGTAGTTAGTTCAAGTAGCTATATAGTCTAGTTTAGGGCCATCTACACCCTATCTGCGGGGCATGTCCAATATGGGTAAAAAGATCCAAAAAACATGCCATAAAACTCCGTTGCACCATAACAACTTTCTAATTCATCTCTAAGCCTAGCCAAATTACGCAAAGACAACTCCGCCAACTCCGACCGCAAAATCCTCTTGGAAATTGTTGAGGTGACGTGGCGGCTCTGCGAAAACAACATGAGGTTCAATTTAAAAAGTTTTACCAGGTTGTGTTCGCGTGGCAAACACAACTCTGGGAGAGCATGTGGACCCATCCTAAACTCATGCGCCGCCAAACGAAGCGCATGGTACTCCACACTGGTATCGACAATGTCCTTCCATGCTTTGCAACATAGTCGTAATTTGCCGATCACCAACAAACGGCGTTTGGTGTCAAACGCCTTCTCCCGGCTCGTATAATCCTTTGTAGCACCCACCACTAAGTTCGGAACTAATACGGACAACTGTACATCTAGGTCCAGCTCCAATACGTGGGGCACAATGACGACGAATCGGCGCGTTTTTGCGTTACCTGAGTCACATTGAAACACACAACCTGAATATAATAACATAAGAATAAACCAACAGAATTCAAATGTGGCTTGCACACAAATAATGTGGCTACATTATCCAGCAGAAATCAAATTAAAAATGTAGGCTAAGGGCCCAAGGAACTTACCCACCCACGGCATCTTGAATATGCTGAGATGGCAAATTGAAACAACCAAATTCCAAAACAAAAGCCTAACCTGAATCCAAAACATTCAACCTCTTAGATGCAAAACCTGATTGCAAATTGAAACAACCAAATTCCTAAACAAAAGATTTCAACCCAAAGCCAATACATTCAACCTCTTAGATGCAAAACCAGATTGCAAATTGAAACTACCAAACTCCTAAACAAAAGATTTCAACCCAAAGCCAATACATACAACCTCTTAGATGCAAAACCAGATTGCAAATTGAAACTACCAAATTCCTAAACAAAAGCCTAATACAATTCGAATACATGTAAACTCTTAGGTGCAAAACCAGATTGCAAGTTGAAACTACCAATTTCCTAAACAAAAGCCTAATGCAATTCCAATACATTTAAACACTTAGGTGCAAAACCAGATTCCAAAAGAAAAGATTACAATCCAAATCAAATGCATTCAACATCTTAGATGCAATACTAGATCCTAAAATGCTGGCCTATCCTCTTCCCTAACAAACCAAAACAACATTCACAAGCACTTGGATTCAATACCTGAATCCAAACCAAGAATGTGGCCTACACCCTCATTCACATAACAAAAACAAACATCAGAAACACACACTTTAAATATATAAATTAGAACAGAGAGTGTGGCCTACCCTGAAATCGAGGCCTCCCTGAAATCGAGGCCAACCCTCAAATCGAGGCCTACCCTGAAATCGAGGCAAAGAAGTAAAAATTTGCAATCTATAAAGGCCTGGCATAATGAGGGGCATTTGGAAGAGGCCTCACTTTTTTTTCGAGGCATGGGCTTGAAAACTTAATATGATTTCATCATATTTGAATGCTCTCAGCAATTTTTTGTAGTATGCCTTGTATGAGGAGTAGCATTCAGTAGCATGAGACCAGGGATGGGATTGAAAATTTAAAATGTATTGTTCATTTTTGAATGTTTTATGTCTTTTTAGTATTGGGTAATGCGTTACTATGTGGTGTGGGAAGAGGCCTCGGATCCGAGGCCTCATTTTTGGGTGCAGGCATTGTGTTGAAAACTTAAAATGTTTTCATCAGAATCGATTGCTCTATGCCACTTCTGTAGTATGCCTTGTATTAGGATTAGCATTCAGTAGCATGAGTCCAGGGATGGGATTGTAAACTTAATATGTTTTGTTCATTTTTGAATGTTTTATGTCCTTTTGGTATTGGGTAATGCGTATGTGGTGTGGGAAGAGGCATCGGATCCGAGTACAATTGAGTACAAGAGAAGAGATACAAACGATGATGAAAACATGAAGAATGCAATGCGGGTTGACATTAGGAATATGAAATGGCGGAGAGAAAGAATGAAACTTGCGCCAGATATCAACAATAAAACCAACACATAACTTTTATTATAGCCGGAAAACAAGAACAAACGGAGTTATAATCTCCAAAACCAAAATGAAAAACTAAGGGCTTGGAGAACATTCCCTATCACTCTCCTCACCCTCATTTGCTTCTAACAAGAAAAGATTGCGTGTTCCACGCGAGAAATGACGAACGCGAGGAGGAGGTGGGGAGTCAGCCTTCGCAAAGCAATTCGCCATTGCACTAGCATACGGGGGAAGCTCAAACGGCTTCGGAGGACTTGAAAACATGTCCCCACGAATGACTGCGACATCCGCTGGCTCTCTAAACATCCAAGCAAAAGGATTAGGAACATGATGACACTAGAAAATGAGAACTTGAAATTAAGGCAAACAAGGCAAAATCTAGAAAGCAAACTTACGCACAAAGGAATCCGAATGCTCTCTTGGTCATCTTTTGAGGAGGATCAAAGATAGATGTAGATGGAGATGCAACTGAGCGAGATATACGCGCAGGTTGGGGATCGCGCATAGGGAGTAGGAGTGCATTGAAAATGAGGGGGTCACTCTCAAGGGCCACAATATGCCGCTCAAGGGATCGACATGCTGTAATTGAACCACCTAATGCAAAGAGATGCAAAAAGTTAGTATTGAAACAAGTTAAGGACAAACAACGGAAAAATCAAAGTAAGGATGAAGTTGAAAAAGAAGGCGTACCTACACCACATTGCCAGTCCATAATGACATCATTCTTGTCGGTGAGAGTAGCAAGAAGGATGGAAAAAAAAACAGGATGTTTCTCACGGGCACCTCGCCAAGGTACCCCATCACTGCGCATGGCCTGGCTCTTTTCATCGGTGAAGGTATTCAACCATCCATCTCGCTAGAGGTTGTAACCATATTCCTGCATGGCCTCCTCCCGAACTCTAAGAACGGAGTTAACACGAACAAAAACCTTGATGCTGAACTTCCGAGTCTGCAACAATCAAAAGGAAAATGAATTGAAATGAAATGGGATTGAGATTGAATTGAAATTGAAATGAAATGCAAGACGGAAGCGGAAGAGAGGGAGAGTAGCTTACCACTCCAGAGGGAACAACGGGAGATTGGAGGTCCAAATCATTCATTCCAAACCAATCTTCCGCGACGTAGAAGTCATAAGTGTGTGCCCAATCGAAAATACTCTTAGAAACTTTGGCACTCGCACAATGGGCAAGGACAAGGACACCATGGTCATAGAGGTTAGATTTCGCAAATGCAAACAGACACTCATAGTATGATTCGTGGAGCTTGTTCCAAACAGGAACATCTGTGGAGATGTTGGGCACAGGCAAGTTCTCGGGAATATCGGCAAAGAGCAAGTCGAGGCCCTTGTGAGCTGAATTCGACGTGTTAACACGGGAACGACCAGCCCCAACCTGCGAATGAAGCTTCATGAGAACAAGGATGCAAAAACAAAGAAAACCAAAAAGGAAATAAAATGGAGAATTGACAAAGGTAAGTAAACAAACCTTGGCAATGAACTCTTGGATGCGGGTATATGGGGGGAGGGGACCTCCGGCAACATCGGAATCGAGCATTAGTTGAACCATGTCAACATTTTCGATGAGAGAAAGCGTGTTAGGAGAATCCGAAGAGGTGGCAGTGGTATCCAAGAGAGCAGCTTTCCTCTTGCGAGGCAAAGAGAGCAGAGAAGTGCCACTGTGAGATGGAGTGTCAAGAGGTTGTGGACGAAATGCAGATGGAGTAAGAGAGGGAGCAAGAGAGGGAGCAACGGATGGAGCGAAAGATGGACTGTGTGGGAGAGTGGGTGGCTCAACCGGGGTCTTGGAAGCTGACCGAGTGAGAACTTGGGAAGATGCTTGAGTGGCAGACTTCTTTGCTTTGCCCTTTCCTCTTGGTGCCTTAGGAGGAGGAGGGGGAAGCTCAACGATATCAGGCTCGTCCAAGCTGAGAATGTTATCATCCGGAGCACTACCCACTAGGCTAGCAAACAAAGCCTTCTCTTCCCCGGGGACGAATCCTGCAGCACAATCCAAGTACCATCCACCACCCTGCAAGTGCAATTCGGAGAACTTGCTTGTTTGCGCCGACGTGTACACACAAAGGCTAGAATAAACATTCACCCAGTCCGAGAGGTACTCCGGCAAGGAAGACGAGGCCAATGCATTTTTCTCAACCAACTCTCTCATAATATACCTACATGACAAAACAAGAAAGTAAGAAAAACAAGAAAAAGAGCAAGAAATGAGAATAAGGATAGGTGCGAGAAGATGATAGATATATTACCGATACGCCACACGCTTGACAGCGAGTGACCCCTCCTCGAACTCCAAGAGGTTATCACCTTTGGCAAAGCCGATGTTAGGTTTATCGCCGAGGTAAGGCTTGAAGGCCTTGTCCCAAAGGATAATCCGCCAGTGATCAACGTATTCACGAGGGCGAAGGATAGTTTCTGATGCGTCCCAATCAATGTCCACGGAGAGGCTTTCCTCTAAGGTCTCAATTTCAACCGCGACTTCCTTCTCCAACTGCAGAGGGAGATGATTAGATACGAGATAACTCCAATAAAGGAAAATGAAATCAAAGAATGCCGAGAAAGGGATTTACCTGAGCCCAAAAGGACGCCTTGTGTAGCCAGTCGTCCAAAGCCCTCTCCCTCAAAGGCTTGTCGACGGGGAACTTGTTATCTAACCTTTCAGGAAGAGGGGCGTTCCACCAATGAAGCCACTTAGCTTTGAACGAAGCTTCGACCGGACATGTGACAATTTTTTGTAATTTTTCAATTGTCATGTCCGTCGACGAGAACTCATTAAAATGGCGGTCAATCTGTGCACGAAGAAAAAATGATTTGAGATAAAGAGAGTCAATGCTTGAATGGGATGAGTTGGATTCTAGAGTGATTTGAGATGAAGACAGTACCTCATGAAAGAAATCATCTCCATTGTCAGGGTGTGCAACGGATATGTACTTCTCAAAAGAACGGGCCCGAATACTCTTAATTGTTCTCTCTTGGGCTTTGGTCATAACATTCCAAATCTCAGTGGCTGATCTCTCTGCAACTGGTGTCGTCTCACGGTAATGCCTCACTGCAATGTCTGCTTGAGCTGAAATGTCTCTCTGCGAGATAGAACTTGGTGAGTTTATATTAAAGGAGATTGTCTATGTTGGAAGCTATAAATGATTGAATGCACAAAACCATACCTTGTAAAGAAACTTAACGAACACATCAGCCGTCAAGGTGTACCAAGTTGGGCGACTCTCCTTTATTTTCTCGCATGCTTTGTAGTCAGCTGGCGATATGAGATCCTTGAAGGTGGACAATTCTAACCTTCCAAAAGTGCGGATTCGAAGAAGCTTGGCCGGAATATTTGCTTTGACATAATCATGCTCGGTTGACCTGAGACAAAGTATGTGAGGAAGTTGCACTGAAAATAATGCAAAAAAATTGAATAAAAAATGCAAAATGAATGAATAAGTGAGTGAGTTTACCAATTAATGTCGCTCATGGCATTGAGGAATACACCAGTGTAGCCTCTAGGGTCAACAATTATGCAGTCCACCGAGATATGCCAACTCTTTTCATCGGGGTGGTGGTTATTGACATGCCTCCACCAAGCAGTGAGACGATGATTGCCTTCCCAAACGAAGAACATCTTCCCCGCGAAATGTGCGAGATCCGGATCCAGCTTGAGCTTGGTATCAAATTCTGCGGAGGCCTCTTGCCAAAGGGGGCTCCAAGAGGCCATGATGCCAGGGGGAATGGGAAGGTCCACGGGAACATCGTTGAAAATAGAAACGTAAAGAACTCGATCACCCTCTCGGTATCCCATTACAAACTCACATTCCAAGCGCTGCACCTCAACCTCACTGATAGGACGGACAAGAGGGAGGGCTCTCAAGCGGCACAAAGGAATGGATAAACGGGACTTACCCGTTGGCTTAATCCGGAGGCGTTGGATAACACCAACGGAATCTTCCTTTTGTGATTTCCGAAGCTCAAGTTCACACACAACAGGATCGGTGTCGGAAACAGCTTGCACGGCATCGTCACTCATTGGGAGAGCCTAACAAAATCACAAACAAGAAATGAATGCTAAGAATGCTTGAACACAAGAAATTTGCTAAACACATCACTCAACAACCATCCAACTTACCTCTACTTGCATTTCGCCTTCTGAATTAAAAGCATCCACCTGGACGGCTTCAACTTCAACCAACGGAGCCTCAACAACAACATCCTCTCCAAATTCGGGTTGCGATTGAGCGCCTTGTGAAGAGTCCATTTCCTAAGAACATGAAGAGAATGAGAATTTCAAAAAGCAAGGTCAATATTTTAGTGACCATAAAAAAACAAAAACCCAAACCTCCTTCCACACACCATAGACTCGAAAATATGAAATCAGTTTGTGCACTCTAGAATGAGGCCTCGGATCCGAGGCCTCTTCCCACAACTCATACAAATACCCTAGCATAACCTGAAATGGCCGAGAGGGCCTCAAAATCATCATATTAGACCCGTTAAGAAATCAGTTTGTGCACTCTAGAATGAGGCCTCGGATCCGAGGCCTCTTCCCACAACTCATACAAATACCCTAGCATAACCTGAAATGGCCGAGGGGGCCTCAAAATCATCATATTAGCCCCCCTTAAGAAATCAGATTGTGCACTCTAGAATGAGGCCTCGGATCCGAGGCCTCTTCCCACAAGTCATACACTTAGCCTATCAGAACCTGAAATGGCCGAGAGGGCCTCAAAATCATCATATTGGCCCCCCTTAAGAAATCAGTTTGTGCACTCTAGAATGAGGCCTCGGATCCGAGGCCTCTTCCCACAAGTCATACACTTAGCCTATCAGAACCTGAAATGGCCGAGAGGGCCTCAAAATCATCATATTGGCCCCCCTTAAGAAATCAGTTTGTGCACTCTAGAATGAGGCCTCGGATCCGAGGCCTCTTCCCACAAGTCATACACTTAGCCTATAAGAACCTGAAATGGCCGAGAGGGCCTCAAAATCATCATATTGGCCCCCCTTAAGAAATCTGTTTGTGCACTCTAGAATGAGGCCTCGGATCCGAGGCCTCTTCCCACAAGTCATACACTTAGCCTATCAGAACCTGAAATGGCCGAGAGGGCCTCAAAATCATCATATTGGCCCCCCTTAAGAAATCAGTTTGTGCACTCTAGAATGCGGCCTCGGATCCGAGGCCTCTTCCCACAAGTCATACACTTAGCCTATCAGAACCTGAAATGGCCGAGAGGGCCTCAAAATCATCATATTGGCCCCCCTTAAGAAATCAGTTTGTGCACTCTAGAATGAGGCCTCGGATCCGAGGCCTCTTCCCACAACTCATACACTTAGCCTATAAGAACCTGAAATGGCCGAGAGGGCCTCAAAATCATCATATTGGCCCCCCTTAAGAAATCAGTTTGTGCACTCTAGAATGAGGCCTCGGATGCGAGGCCTCTTCCCACAAGTCATACACTTAGCCTATCAGAACCTGAAATGGCCGAGAGGGCCTCAAAATCATCATATTGGCCCCCCTTAAGAAATCAGTTTCTGCACTCTAGAATGAGGCCTCGGATCCGAGGCCTCTTCCCACATTCATACAAATACCCTAGCATAACCTGAAATGGCCGAGGGGGCCTCAAAATCATCATATTAGCCCCCCTTAAGAAATCAGATTGTGCCCTCTAGAATGAGGCCTCGGATCCGAGGCCTCTTCCCACAAGTCATACACTTAGCCTATAAGAACCTGAAATGGCCGAGAGGGCCTCAAAATCATCATATTGGCCCCCTTAAGAAATCAGTTTGTGCACTCTAGAATGAGGCCTCGGATCCGAGGCCTCTTCCCACAAGTCATACACTTAGCCTATCAGAACCTGAAATGGCCGAGGGGGCCTCAAAATCATCATATTAGCCCCCCTTAAGAAATCAGATTGTGCACTCTAGAATGAGGCCTCGGATCCGAGGCCTCTTCCCACAAGTCATACACTTAGCCTATCAGAACCTGAAATGGCCGAGAGGGCCTCAAAATCATCATATTAGCCCCCCTTAAGAAATCAGTTTGTGCACTCTAGAATGAGGCCTCGGATCCGAGGCCTCTTCCCACAAGTCATACACTTAGCCTATCAGAACCTGAAATGGCCGAGAGGGCCTCAAAATCATCATATTGGCCCCCCTTAAGAAATCAGTTTGTGCACTCTAGAATGAGGCCTCGGATCCGAGGCCTCTTCCCACAAGTCATACACTTAGCCTATAAGAACCTGAAATGGCCGAGAGGGCCTCAAAATCATCATATTGGCCCCCCTTAAGAAATCAGTTTGTGCACTCTAGAATGAGGCCTCGGATCCGAGGCCTCTTCCCACAAGTCATACACTTAGCCTATCAGAACCTGAAATGGCCGAGAGGGCCTCAAAATCATCATATTGGCCCCCCTTAAGAAATCAGTTTGTGCACTCTAGAATGAGGCCTCGGATCCGAGGCCTCTTCCCACAAGTCATACACTTAGCCTATCAGAACCTGAAATGGCCGAGAGGGCCTCAAAATCATCATATTGGCCCCCCTTAAGAAATCAGTTTCTGCACTCTAGAATGAGGCCTCGGATCCGAGGCCTCTTCCCACATTCATACAAATACCCTAGCATAACCTGAAATGGCCGAGGGGGCCTCAAAATCATCATATTAGCCCCCCTTAAGAAATCAGATTGTGCCCTCTAGAATGAGGCCTCGGATCCGAGGCCTCTTCCCACAAGTCATACACTTAGCCTATAAGAACCTGAAATGGCCGAGAGGGCCTCAAAATCATCATATTGGCCCCCTTAAGAAATCAGTTTGTGCACTCTAGAATGAGGCCTCGGATCCGAGGCCTCTTCCCACAAGTCATACACTTAGCCTATCAGAACCTGAAATGGCCGAGGGGGCCTCAAAATCATCATATTAGCCCCCCTTAAGAAATCAGATTGTGCACTCTAGAATGAGGCCTCGGATCCGAGGCCTCTTCCCACAAGTCATACACTTAGCCTATCAGAACCTGAAATGGCCGAGAGGGCCTCAAAATCATCATATTAGCCCCCCTTAAGAAATCAGTTTGTGCACTCTAGAATGAGGCCTCGGATCCGAGGCCTCTTCCCACAAGTCATACACTTAGCCTATCAGAACCTGAAATGGCCGAGAGGGCCTCAAAATCATCATATTGGCCCCCCTTAAGAAATCAGTTTGTGCACTCTAGAATGAGGCCTCGGATCCGAGGCCTCTTCCCACAAGTCATACACTTAGCCTATAAGAACCTGAAATGGCCGAGAGGGCCTCAAAATCATCATATTGGCCCCCCTTAAGAAATCAGTTTGTGCACTCTAGAATGAGGCCTCGGATCCGAGGCCTCTTCCCACAAGTCATACACTTAGCCTATCAGAACCTGAAATGGCCGAGAGGGCCTCAAAATCATCATATTGGCCCCCCTTAAGAAATCAGTTTGTGCACTCTAGAATGAGGCCTCGGATCCGAGGCCTCTTCCCACAAGTCATACACTTAGCCTATCAGAACCTGAAATGGCCGAGAGGGCCTCAAAATCATCATATTGGCCCCCCTTAAGAAATCAGTTTGTGCACTCTAGAATGAGGCCTCGGATCCGAGGCCTCTTCCCACAAGTCATACACTTAGCCTATCAGAACCTGAAATGGCCGAGAGGGCCTCAAAATCATCATATTGGCCCCCCTTAAGAAATCAGTTTGTGCACTCTAGAATGAGGCCTCGGATCCGAGGCCTCTTCCCACAACTCATACACTTAGCCTATCAGAACCTGAAATGGCCGAGAGGGCCTCAAAATCATCATATTGGCCCCCCTTAAGAAATCAGTTTGTGCACTCTAGAATGAGGCCTCGGATGCGAGGCCTCTTCCCACAAGTCATACACTTAGCCTATCAGAACCTGAAATGGCCGAGAGGGCCTCAAAATCATCATATTGGCCCCCCTTAAGAAATCAGTTTGTGCACTCTAGAATGAGGCCTCGGATCCGAGGCCTCTTCCCACAAGTCATACACTTAGCCTATCAGAACCTGAAATGGCCGAGAGGGCCTCAAAATCATCATATTGGCCCCCCTTAAGAAATCAGTTTGTGCACTCTAGAATGAGGCCTCGGATCCGAGGCCTCTTCCCACAAGTCATACACTTAGCCTATCAGAACCTGAAATGGCCGAGAGGGCCTCAAAATCATCATATTGGCCCCCCTTAAGAAATCAGTTTGTGCACTCTAGAATGAGGCCTCGGATCCGAGGCCTCTTCCCACAAGTCATACACTTAGCCTATCAGAACCTGAAATGGCCGAGAGGGCCTCAAAATCATCATATTGGCCCCCCTTAAGAAATCAGTTTGTGCACTCTAGAATGAGGCCTCGGATGCGAGGCCTCTTCCCACAAGTCATACACTTAGCCTATCAGAACCTGAAATGGCCGAGAGGGCCTCAAAATCATCATATTGGCCCCCCTTAAGAAATCAGTTTCTGCACTCTAGAATGAGGCCTCGGATCCGAGGCCTCTTCCCACATTCATACAAATACCCTAGCATAACCTGAAATGGCCGAGGGGGCCTCAAAATCATCATATTAGCCCCCCTTAAGAAATCAGATTGTGCCCTCTAGAATGAGGCCTCGGATCCGAGGCCTCTTCCCACAAGTCATACACTTAGCCTATAAGAACCTGAAATGGCCGAGAGGGCCTCAAAATCATCATATTGGCCCCCTTAAGAAATCAGTTTGTGCACTCTAGAATGAGGCCTCGGATCCGAGGCCTCTTCCCACAAGTCATACACTTAGCCTATCAGAACCTGAAATGGCCGAGGGGGCCTCAAAATCATCATATTAGCCCCCCTTAAGAAATCAGATTGTGCACTCTAGAATGAGGCCTCGGATCCGAGGCCTCTTCCCACAAGTCATACACTTAGCCTATCAGAACCTGAAATGGCCGAGAGGGCCTCAAAATCATCATATTGGCCCCCCTTAAGAAATCAGTTTGTGCACTCTAGAATGAGGCCTCGGATCCGAGGCCTCTTCCCACAAGTCATACACTTAGCCTATCAGAACCTGAAATGGCCGAGAGGGCCTCAAAATCATCATATTGGCCCCCTTAAGAAATCAGTTTGTGCACTCTAGAATGAGGCCTCGGATCCGAGGCCTCTTCCCACATTCATACAAATACCCTAGCATAACCTGAAATGGCCGAGGGGGCCTCAAAATCATCATATTAGCCCCCCTTAAGAAATCAGTTTGTGCACTCTAGAATGAGGCCTCGGATCCGAGGCCTCTTCCCACAAGTCATACACTTAGCCTATCAGAACCTGAAATGGCCGAGAGGGCCTCAAAATCATCATATTGGCCCCCCTTAAGAAATCAGTTTGTGCACTCTAGAATGAGGCCTCGGATCCGAGGCCTCTTCCCACAAGTCATACACTTAGCCTATCAGAACCTGAAATGGCCGAGAGGGCCTCAAAATCATCATATTGGCCCCCCTTAAGAAATCAGTTTGTGCACTCTAGAATGAGGCCTCGGATCCGAGGCCTCTTCCCACAAGTCATACACTTAGCCTATAAGAACCTGAAATGGCCGAGAGGGCCTCAAAATCATCATATTAGCCCCCCTTAAGAAATCAGTTTGTGCACTCTAGAATGAGGCCTCGGATCCGAGGCCTCTTCCCACAAGTCATACACTTAGCCTATCAGAACCTGAAATGGCCGAGAGGGCCTCAAAATCATCATATTGGCCCCCCTTAAGAAATCAGTTTGTGCACTCTAGAATGCGGCCTCGGATCCGAGGCCTCTTCCCACAAGTCATACACTTAGCCTATCAGAACCTGAAATGGCCGAGAGGGCCTCAAAATCATCATATTGGCCCCCCTTAAGAAATCAGTTTGTGCACTCTAGAATGAGGCCTCGGATCCGAGGCCTCTTCCCACAACTCATACACTTAGCCTATAAGAACCTGAAATGGCCGAGAGGGCCTCAAAATCATCATATTGGCCCCCCTTAAGAAATCAGTTTGTGCACTCTAGAATGAGGCCTCGGATGCGAGGCCTCTTCCCACAAGTCATACACTTAGCCTATCAGAACCTGAAATGGCCGAGAGGGCCTCAAAATCATCATATTGGCCCCCCTTAAGAAATCAGTTTGTGCACTCTAGAATGAGGCCTCGGATCCGAGGCCTCTTCCCACATTCATACAAATACCCTAGCATAACCTGAAATGGCCGAGGGGGCCTCAAAATCATCATATTAGCCCCCCTTAAGAAATCAGATTGTGCCCTCTAGAATGAGGCCTCGGATCCGAGGCCTCTTCCCACAAGTCATACACTTAGCCTATAAGAACCTGAAATGGCCGAGAGGGACTCAAAATCATCATATTGGCCCCCTTAAGAAATCAGTTTGTGCACTCTAGAATGAGGCCTCGGATCCGAGGCCTCTTCCCACAAGTCATACACTTAGCCTATCAGAACCTGAAATGGCCGAGGGGGCCTCAAAATCATCATATTAGCCCCCCTTAAGAAATCAGATTGTGCACTCTAGAATGAGGCCTCGGATCCGAGGCCTCTTCCCACAAGTCATACACTTAGCCTATCAGAACCTGAAATGGCCGAGAGGGCCTCAAAATCATCATATTAGCCCCCCTTAAGAAATCAGTTTGTGCACTCTAGAATGAGGCCTCGGATCCGAGGCCTCTTCCCACAAGTCATACACTTAGCCTATCAGAACCTGAAATGGCCGAGAGGGCCTCAAAATCATCATATTGGCCCCCTTAAGAAATCAGTTTGTGCACTCTAGAATGAGGCCTCGGATCCGAGGCCTCTTCCCACATTCATACAAATACCCTAGCATAACCTGAAATGGCCGAGGGGGCCTCAAAATCATCATATTAGCCCCCCTTAAGAAATCAGTTTGTGCACTCTAGAATGAGGCCTCGGATCCGAGGCCTCTTCCCACAAGTCATACACTTAGCCTATCAGAACCTGAAATGGCCGAGAGGGCCTCAAAATCATCATATTGGCCCCCCTTAAGAAATCAGTTTGTGCACTCTAGAATGAGGCCTCGGATCCGAGGCCTCTTCCCACAAGTCATACACTTAGCCTATAAGAACCTGAAATGGCCGAGAGGGCCTCAAAATCATCATATTGGCCCCCCTTAAGAAATCAGTTTGTGCACTCTAGAATGAGGCCTCGGATCCGAGGCCTCTTCCCACAAGTCATACACTTAGCCTATCAGAACCTGAAATGGCCGAGAGGGCCTCAAAATCATCATATTGGCCCCCCTTAAGAAATCAGTTTGTGCACTCTAGAATGAGGCCTCGGATCCGAGGCCTCTTCCCACAAGTCATACACTTACCCTATCAGAACCTGAAATGGCCGAGAGGGCCTCAAAATCATCATATTGGCCCCCCTTAAGAAATCAGTTTGTGCACTCTAGAATGAGGCCTCGGATCCGAGGCCTCTTCCCACATTCATACAAATACCCTAGCATAACCTGAAATGGCCGAGGGGGCCTGAAAATCATCATATTGGCCCCCCTTAAGAAATCAGTTTGTGCACTCTAGAATGAGGCCTCGGATCCGAGGCCTCTTCCCACATTCATACAAATACCCTAGCATAACCTGAAATGGCCGAGGGGGCCTCAAAATCATCATATTAGCCCCCCTTAAGAAATCAGATTGTGCCCTCTAGAATGAGGGCTCGGATCCGAGGCCTCTTCCCACAAGTCATACACTTAGCCTATAAGAACCTGAAATGGCCGAGAGGGCCTCAAAATCATCATATTGGCCCCCCTTAAGAAATCAGTTTGTGCACTCTAGAATGAGACCTCGGATCCGAGGCCTCTTCCCACAAGTCATACACTTAGCCTATCAGAACCTGAAATGGCCGAGAGGGCCTCAAAATCATCATATTGGCCCCCCTTAAGAAATCAGTTTGTGCACTCTAGAATGAGGCCTCGGATCCGAGGCCTCTTCCCACAAGTCATACACTTAGCCTATAAGAACCTGAAATGGCCGAGGGGGCCTCAAAATCATCATATTAGCCCCCCTTAAGAAATCAGTTTGTGCACTCTAGAATGAGGCCTCGGATCCGAGGCCTCTTCCCACAAGTCATACACTTAGCCTATAAGAACCTGAAATGGCCGAGAGGGCCTCAAAATCATCATATTGGCCCCCCTTAAGAAATCAGTTTGTGCACTCTAGAATGAGGCCTCGGATCCGAGGCCTCTTCCCACAAGTCATACACTTAGCCTATAAGAACCTGAAATGGCCGAGGGGGCCTCAAAATCATCATATTAGCCCCCCTTAAGAAATCAGTTTGTGCACTCTAGAATGAGGCCTCGGATCCGAGGCCTCTTCCCACAAGCCATACACTTAGCCTATCAGAACCTGAAATGGCCGAGAGGGCCTCAAAATCATCATATTGGCCCCCCTTAAGAAATCAGTTTGTGCACTCTAGAATGAGGCCTCGGATCCGAGGCCTCTTCCCACATTCATACAAATACCCTAGCATAACCTGAAATGGCCGAGGGGGCCTCAAAATCATCATATTAGCCCCCCTTAAGAAATCAGATTGTGCACTCTAGAATGAGGCCTCGGATCCGAGGCCTCTTCCCACAAGTCATACACTTAGCCTATCAGAACCTGAAATGGCCGAGAGGGCCTCAAAATCATCATATTGGCCCCCCTTAAGAAATCAGTTTGTGCACTCTAGAATGAGGCCTCGGATCCGAGGCCTCTTCCCACAAGTCATACACTTAGCCTATAAGAACCTGAAATGGCCGAGGGGGCCTCAAAATCATCATATTAGCCCCCCTTAAGAAATCAGATTGTGCACTCTAGAATGAGGCCTCGGATCCGAGGCCTCTTCCCACAAGTCATACACTTAGCCTATCAGAACCTGAAATGGCCGAGAGGGCCTCAAAATCATCATATTGGCCCCCCTTAAGAAATCAGTTTGTGCACTCTAGAATGAGGCCTCGGATCCGAGGCCTCTTCCCACAAGTCATACACTTAGCCTATCAGAACCTGAAATGGCCGAGGGGGCCTCAAAATCATCATATTAGCCCCCCTTAAGAAATCAGATTGTGCACTCTAGAATGAGGCCTCGGATCCGAGGCCTCTTCCCACAAGTCATACACTTAGCCTATCAGAAACTGAAATGGCCGAGAGGGCCTCAAAATCATCATATTGGCCCCCCTTAAGAAATCAGTTTGTGCACTCTAGAATGAGGCCTCGGATCCGAGGCCTCTTCCCACAAGTCATACACTTAGCCTATAAGAACCTGAAATGGCCGAGAGGGCCTCAAAATCATCATATTGGCCCCCCTTAAGAAATCAGATTGTGCACTCTAGAATGAGGCCTCGGATCCGAGGCCTCTTCCCACAAGTCATACACTTAGCCTATAAGAACCTGAAATGGCCGAGAGGGCCTCAAAATCATCATATTGGCCCCCCTTAAGAAATCAGTTTGTGCACTCTAGAATGAGGCCTCGGATCCGAGGCCTCTTCCCACAAGTCATACACTTAGCCTATAAGAACCTGAAATGGCCGAGAGGGCCTCAAAATCATCATATTGGCCCCCCTTAAGAAATCAGTTTGTGCACTCTAGAATGAGACCTCGGATCCGAGGCCTCTTCCCACAAGTCATACACTTAGCCTATCAGAACCTGAAATGGCCGAGAGGGCCTCAAAATCATCATATTGGCCCCCCTTAAGAAATCAGTTTGTGCACTCTAGAATGAGGCCTCGGATCCGAGGCCTCTTCCCACATTCATACAAATACCCTAGCATAACCTGAAATGGCCGAGGGGGCCTCAAAATCATCATATTAGCCCCCCTTAAGAAATCAGATTGTGCACTCTAGAATGAGGCCTCGGATCCGAGGCCTCTTCCCACAAGTCATACACTTAGCCTATCAGAACCTGAAATGGCCGAGAGGGCCTCAAAATCATCATATTGGCCCCCCTTAAGAAATCAGTTTGTGCACTCTAGAATGAGGCCTCGGATCCGAGGCCTCTTCCCACAAGTCATACACTTAGCCTATAAGAACCTGAAATGGCCGAGGGGGCCTCAAAATCATCATATTAGCCCCCCTTAAGAAATCAGATTGTGCACTCTAGAATGAGGCCTCGGATCCGAGGCCTCTTCCCACAAGTCATACACTTAGCCTATCAGAACCTGAAATGGCCGAGAGGGCCTCAAAATCATCATATTGGCCCCCCTTAAGAAATCAGTTTGTGCACTCTAGAATGAGGCCTCGGATCCGAGGCCTCTTCCCACAAGTCATACACTTAGCCTATCAGAACCTGAAATGGCCGAGGGGGCCTCAAAATCATCATATTAGCCCCCCTTAAGAAATCAGATTGTGCACTCTAGAATGAGGCCTCGGATCCGAGGCCTCTTCCCACAAGTCATACACTTAGCCTATAAGAACCTGAAATGGCCGAGAGGGCCTCAAAATCATCATATTGGCCCCCCTTAAGAAATCAGTTTGTGCACTCTAGAATGAGGCCTCGGATCCGAGGCCTCTTCCCACAAGTCATACACTTAGCCTATAAGAACCTGAAATGGCCGAGAGGGCCTCAAAATCATCATATTGGCCCCCCTTAAGAAATCAGTTTGTGCACTCTAGAATGAGGCCTCGGATCCGAGGCCTCTTCCCACAAGTCATACACTTAGCCTATAAGAACCTGAAATGGCCGAGAGGGCCTCAAAATCATCATATTGGCCCCCCTTAAGAAATCAGTTTGTGCACTCTAGAATGAGGCCTCGGATCCGAGGCCTCTTCCCACATTCATACAAATACCCTAGCATAACCTGAAATGGCCGAGGGGGCCTCAAAATCATCATATTAGCCCCCCTTAAGAAATCAGTTTGTGCACTCTAGAATGAGGCCTCGGATCCGAGGCCTCTTCCCACAAGTCATACACTTAGCCTATCAGAACCTGAAATGGCCGAGAGGGCCTCAAAATCATCATATTGGCCCCCCTTAAGAAATCAGATTGTGCCCTCTAGAATGAGGGCTCGGATCCGAGGCCTCTTCCCACAAGTCATACACTTAGCCTATAAGAACCTGAAATGGCCGAGAGGGCCTCAAAATCATCATATTGGCCCCCCTTAAGAAATCAGTTTGTGCACTCTAGAATGAGACCTCGGATCCGAGGCCTCTTCCCACAAGTCATACACTTAGCCTATCAGAACCTGAAATGGCCGAGAGGGCCTCAAAATCATCATATTGGCCCCCCTTAAGAAATCAGTTTGTGCACTCTAGAATGAGGCCTCGGATCCGAGGCCTCTTCCCACATTCATACAAATACCCTAGCATAACCTGAAATGGCCGAGGGCGCCTCAAAATCATCATATTATTCCCCCTTAAGAAATCAGATTGTGCACTCTAGAATGAGGCCTCGGATCCGAGGCCTCTTCCCACAAGCCATACACTTAGCCTATCAGAACCTGAAATGGCCGAGAGGGCCTCAAAATCATCATATTGGCCCCCCTTAAGAAATCAGTTTGTGCACTCTAGAATGAGGCCTCGGATCCGAGGCCTCTTCCCACATTCATACAAATACCCTAGCATAACCTGAAATGGCCGAGGAGGCCTCAAAATCATCATATTAGCCCCCCTTAAGAAATCAGATTGTGCACTCTAGAATGAGGCCTCGGATCCGAGGCCTCTTCCCACAAGTCATACACTTAGCCTATCAGAACCTGAAATGGCCGAGAGGGCCTCAAAATCATCATATTGGCCCCCCTTAAGAAATCAGTTTGTGCACTCTAGAATGAGGCCTCGGATCCGAGGCCTCTTCCCACAAGTCATACACTTAGCCTATAAGAACCTGAAATGGCCGAGGGGGCCTCAAAATCATCATATTAGCCCCCCTTAAAAAATCAGATTGTGCACTCTAGAATGAGGCCTCGGATCCGAGGCCTCTTCCCACAAGTCATACACTTAGCCTATCAGAACCTGAAATGGCCGAGAGGGCCTCAAAATCATCATATTGGCCCCCCTTAAAAAATCAGTTTGTGCACTCTAGAATGAGGCCTCGGATCCGAGGCCTCTTCCCACAAGTCATACACTTAGCCTATAAGAACCTGAAATGGCCGAGGGGGCCTCAAAATCATCATATTAGCCCCCCTTAAGAAATCAGTTTGTGCACTCTAGAATGAGGCCTCGGATCCGAGGCCTCTTCCCACAAGTCATACACTTAGCCTATCAGAACCTGAAATGGCCGAGAGGGCCTCAAAATCATCATATTGGCCCCCCTTAAGAAATTTGTTTGTGCACTCTAGAATGAGGCCTCGGATCCGAGGCCTCTTCCCACAAGTCATACACTTAGCCTATAAGAACCTGAAATGGCCGAGAGGGCCTCAAAATCATCATATTGGCCCCCCTTAAGAAATCAGTTTGTGCACTCTAGAATGAGGCCTCGGATCCGAGGCCTCTTCCCACAAGTCATACACTTAGCCTATCAGAACCTGAAATGGCCGAGGGGGCCTCAAAATCATCATATTAGCCCCCCTTAAGAAATCAGATTGTGCACTCTAGAATGAGGCCTCGGATCCGAGGCCTCTTCCCACAAGTCATACACTTAGCCTATCAGAAACTGAAATGGCCGAGAGGGCCTCAAAATCATCATATTGGCCCCCCTTAAGAAATCAGTTTGTGCACTCTAGAATGAGGCCTCGGATCCGAGGCCTCTTCCCACAAGTCATACACTTAGCCTATAAGAACCTGAAATGGCCGAGAGGGCCTCAAAATCATCATATTGGCCCCCCTTAAGAAATCAGATTGTGCACTCTAGAATGAGGCCTCGGATCCGAGGCCTCTTCCCACAAGTCATACACTTAGCCTATAAGAACCTGAAATGGCCGAGAGGGCCTCAAAATCATCATATTGGCCCCCCTTAAGAAATCAGTTTGTGCACTCTAGAATGAGGCCTCGGATCCGAGGCCTCTTCCCACAAGTCATACACTTAGCCTATAAGAACCTGAAATGGCCGAGAGGGCCTCAAAATCATCATATTGGCCCCCCTTAAGAAATCAGTTTGTGCACTCTAGAATGAGGCCTCGGATCCGAGGCCTCTTCCCACATTCATACAAATACCCTAGCATAACCTGAAATGGCCGAGGGGGCCTCAAAATCATCATATTAGCCCCCCTTAAGAAATCAGTTTGTGCACTCTAGAATGAGGCCTCGGATCCGAGGCCTCTTCCCACAAGTCATACACTTCGCCTATAAGAACCTGAAATGGCCGAGAGGGCCTCAAAATCATCATATTGGCCCCCCTTAAGAAATCAGTTTGTGCACTCTAGAATGAGGCCTCGGATCCGAGGCCTCTTCCCACAACTCATACAAATACCCTAGCATAACCTGAAATGGCCGAGGGGGCCTCAAAATCATCATATTAGCCCCCCTTAAGAAATCAGATTGTGCACTCTAGAATGAGGCCTCGGATCCGAGGCCTCTTCCCACAAGTCATACACTTAGCCTATAAGAACCTGAAATGGCCGAGAGGGCCTCAAAATCATCATATTGGCCCCCCTTAAGAAATCAGTTTGTGCACTCTAGAATGAGGCCTCGGATCCGAGGCCTCTTCCCACAAGTCATACACTTAGCCTATCAGAACCTGAAATGGCCGAGAGGGCCTCAAAATCATCATATTGGCCCCCCTTAAGAAATCAGTTTGTGCACTCTAGAATGAGGCCTCGGATCCGAGGCCTCTTCCCACATTCATACAAATACCCTAGCATAACCTGAAATGGCCGAGGGGGCCTCAAAATCATCATATTAGCCCCCCTTAAGAAATCAGATTGTGCCCTCTAGAATGAGGCCTCGGATCCGAGGCCTCTTCCCACAAGTCATACACTTAGCCTATCAGAACCTGAAATGGCCGAGAGGGCCTCAAAATCATCATATTGGCCCCCCTTAAGAAATCAGTTTGTGCACTCTAGAATGAGGCCTCGGATCCGAGGCCTCTTCCCACAAGTCATACACTTAGCCTATAAGAACCTGAAATGGCTGAGAGGGCCTCAAAATCATCATATTGGCCCCCCTTAAGAAATCAGTTTGTGCACTCTAGAATGAGGGCTCGGATCCGAGGCCTCTTCCCACAAGTCATACACTTGGCCTATCAGAACCTGAAATGGCCGAGAGGGCCTCAAAATCATCATATTGGCCCCCCTTAAGAAATCAGTTTGTGCACTCTAGAATGAGGCCTCGGATGCGAGGCCTCTTCCCACAACTCATACAAATACCCTAGCATAACCTGAAATGGCCGAGAGGGCCTCAAAATCATCATATTAGCCCCCCTTAAGAAATCAGATTGTGCCCTCTAGAATGAGGCCTCGGATCCGAGGCCTCTTCCCCAAGTCATACACTTAGCCTATAAGAACCTGAAATGGCCGAGAGGGCCTCAAAATCATCATATTGGCCCCCCTTAAGAAATCAGATTGTGCACTCTAGAATGAGGCCTCGGATCCGAGGCCTCTTCCCACAAGTCATACACTTGGCCTATCAGAACCTGAAATGGCCGAGAGGGCCTCAAAATCATCATATTGGCCCCCCTTAAGAAATCAGTTTGTGCACTCTAGAATGAGGCCTCGGATCCGAGGCCTCTTCCCACATTCATACAAATACCCTAGCATAACCTGAAATGGCCGAGGGGGCCTCAAAATCATCATATTAGCCCCCCTTAAGAAATCAGATTGTGCCCTCTAGAATGAGGCCTCGGATCCGAGGCCTCTTCCCACAAGTCATACACTTAGCCTATAAGAACCTGAAATGGCCGAGAGGGCCTCAAAATCATCATATTGGCCCCCCTTAAGAAATCAGTTTGTGCACTCTAGAATGAGGCCTCGGATCCGAGGCCTCTTCCCACATTCATACAAATACCCTAGCATAACCTGAAATGGCCGAGGGGGCCTCAAAATCATCATATTAGCCCCCCTTAAGAAATCAGTTTGTGCACTCTAGAATGAGGCCTCGGATCCGAGGCCTCTTTCCACAAGTCATACACTTAGCCTATCAGAACCTGAAATGGCCGAGAGGGCCTCAAAATCATCATATTGGCCCCCCTTAAGAAATCAGTTTGTGCACTCTAGAATGAGGCCTCGGATCCGAGGCCTCTTCCCACAAGTCATACACTTAGCCTATCAGAACCTGAAATGGCCGAGGGGGCCTCAAAATCATCATATTAGCCCCCTTAAGAAATCAGATTGTGCACTCTAGAATGAGGCCTCGGATCCGAGGCCTCTTCCCACAAGTCATACACTTAGCCTATCAGAACCTGAAATGGCCGAGAGGGCCTCAAAATCATCATATTGGCCCCCCTTAAGAAATCAGTTTGTGCACTCTAGAATGAGGCCTCGGATCCGAGGCCTCTTCCCACAAGTCATACACTTAGCCTATCAGAACCTGAAATGGCCGAGAGGGCCTCAAAATCATCATATTAGCCCCCTTAAGAAATCAGATTGTGCACTCTAGAATGAGGCCTCGGATCCGAGGCCTCTTCCCACAAGTCATACACTTAGCCTATCAGAACCTGAAATGGCCGAGAGGGCCTCAAAATCATCATATTGGCCCCCCTTAAGAAATCAGTTTGTGCACTCTAGAATGAGGCCTCGGATCCGAGGCCTCTTCCCACAAGTCATACACTTAGCCTATAAGAACCTGAAATGGCCGAGAGGGCCTCAAAATCATCATATTGGCCCCCTTAAGAAATCAGTTTGTGCACTCTAGAATGAGGCCTCGGATCCGAGGCCTCTTCCCACATTCATACAAATACCCTAGCATAACCTGAAATGGCCGAGGGGGCCTCAAAATCATCATATTAGCCCCCCTTAAGAAATCAGTTTGTGCACTCTAGAATGAGGCCTCGGATCCGAGGCCTCTTCCCACAAGTCATAGACTTAGCCTATAAGAACCTGAAATGGCCGAGAGGGCCTCAAAATCATCATATTGGCCCCCCTTAAGAAATCAGTTTGTGCACTCTAGAATGAGGCCTCGGATCCGAGGCCTCTTCCCACAACTCATACAAATACCCTAGCATAACCTGAAATGGCCGAGAGGGCCTCAAAATCATCATATTAGCCCCCCTTAAGAAATCAGATTGTGCACTCTAGAATGAGGCCTCGGATCCGAGGCCTCTTCCCACAAGTCATACACTTAGCCTATAAGAACCTGAAATGGCCGAGAGGGCCTCAAAATCATCATATTGGCCCCCCTTAAGAAATCAGTTTGTGCACTCTAGAATGAGGCCTCGGATCCGAGGCCTCTTCCCACAAGTCATACACTTAGCCTATAAGAACCTGAAATGGCCGAGAGGGCCTCAAAATCATCATATTGGCCCCCCTTAAGAAATCAGTTTGTGCACTCTAGAATGAGGCCTCGGATCCGAGGCCTCTTCCCACAAGTCATACACTTAGCCTATCAGAACCTGAAATGGCCGAGAGGGCCTCAAAATCATCATATTGGCCCCCCTTAAGAAATCAGTTTGTGCACTCTAGAATGAGGCCTCGGATCCGAGGCCTCTTCCCACATTCATACAAATACCCTAGCATAACCTGAAATGGCCGAGGGGGCCTCAAAATCATCATATTAGCCCCCCTTAAAAAATCAGATTGTGCCCTCTAGAATGAGGCCTCGGATCCGAGGCCTCTTCCCACAAGTCATACACTTAGCCTATCAGAACCTGAAATGGCCGAGAGGGCCTCAAAATCATCATATTAGCCCCCCTTAAGAAATCAGATTGTGCACTCTAGAATGAGGCCTCGGATCCGAGGCCTCTTCCCACAAGTCATACACTTAGCCTATAAGAACCTGAAATGGCCGAGAGGGCCTCAAAATCATCATATTGGCCCCCCTTAAGAAATCAGTTTGTGCACTCTAGAATGAGGCCTCGGATCCGAGGCCTCTTCCCACAAGTCATACACTTAGCCTATCAGAACCTGAAATGGCCGAGAGGGCCTCAAAATCATCATATTGGCCCCCCTTAAGAAATCAGTTTGTGCACTCTAGAATGAGGCCTCGGATCCGAGGCCTCTTCCCACAAGTCATACACTTAGCCTATAAGAACCTGAAATGGCTGAGAGGGCCTCAAAATCATCATATTGGCCCCCCTTAAGAAATCAGTTTGTGCACTCTAGAATGAGGGCTCGGATCCGAGGCCTCTTCCCACAAGTCATACACTTAGCCTATCAGAACCTGAAATGGCCGAGAGGGCCTCAAAATCATCATATTGGCCCCCCTTAAGAAATCAGATTGTGCACTCTAGAATGAGGCCTCGGATCCGAGGCCTCTTCCCACAAGTCATACACTTGGCCTATCAGAACCTGAAATGGCCGAGAGGGCCTCAAAATCATCATATTGGCCCCCCTTAAGAAATCAGTTTGTGCACTCTAGAATGAGGCCTCGGATCCGAGGCCTCTTCCCACATTCATACAAATACCCTAGCATAACCTGAAATGGCCGAGGGGGCCTCAAAATCATCATATTAGCCCCCCTTAAGAAATCAGTTTGTGCACTCTAGAATGAGGCCTCGGATCCGAGGCCTCTTCCCACAAGTCATAGACTTAGCCTATAAGAACCTGAAATGGCCGAGAGGGCCTCAAAATCATCATATTGGCCCCCCTTAAGAAATCAGTTTGTGCACTCTAGAATGAGGCCTCGGATCCGAGGCCTCTTCCCACAACTCATACAAATACCCTAGCATAACCTGAAATGGCCGAGAGGGCCTCAAAATCATCATATTAGCCCCCCTTAAGAAATCAGATTGTGCACTCTAGAATGAGGCCTCGGATCCGAGGCCTCTTCCCACAAGTCATACACTTAGCCTATAAGAACCTGAAATGGCCGAGAGGGCCTCAAAATCATCATATTGGCCCCCCTTAAGAAATCAGTTTGTGCACTCTAGAATGAGGCCTCGGATCCGAGGCCTCTTCCCACAAGTCATACACTTAGCCTATAAGAACCTGAAATGGCCGAGAGGGCCTCAAAATCATCATATTGGCCCCCCTTAAGAAATCAGTTTGTGCACTCTAGAATGAGGCCTCGGATCCGAGGCCTCTTCCCACAAGTCATACACTTAGCCTATAAGAACCTGAAATGGCCGAGAGGGCCTCAAAATCATCATATTGGCCCCCCTTAAGAAATCAGTTTGTGCACTCTAGAATGAGGCCTCGGATCCGAGGCCTCTTCCCACATTCATACAAATACCCTAGCATAACCTGAAATGGCCGAGGGGGCCTCAAAATCATCATATTAGCCCCCCTTAAAAAATCAGATTGTGCCCTCTAGAATGAGGCCTCGGATCCGAGGCCTCTTCCCACAAGTCATACACTTAGCCTATCAGAACCTGAAATGGCCGAGAGGGCCTCAAAATCATCATATTAGCCCCCCTTAAGAAATCAGATTGTGCACTCTAGAATGAGGCCTCGGATCCGAGGCCTCTTCCCACAAGTCATACACTTAGCCTATAAGAACCTGAAATGGCCGAGAGGGCCTCAAAATCATCATATTGGCCCCCCTTAAGAAATCAGTTTGTGCACTCTAGAATGAGGCCTCGGATCCGAGGCCTCTTCCCACAAGTCATACACTTAGCCTATCAGAACCTGAAATGGCCGAGAGGGCCTCAAAATCATCATATTGGCCCCCCTTAAGAAATCAGTTTGTGCACTCTAGAATGAGGCCTCGGATCCGAGGCCTCTTCCCACAAGTCATACACTTAGCCTATAAGAACCTGAAATGGCTGAGAGGGCCTCAAAATCATCATATTGGCCCCCCTTAAGAAATCAGTTTGTGCACTCTAGAATGAGGGCTCGGATCCGAGGCCTCTTCCCACAAGTCATACACTTAGCCTATCAGAACCTGAAATGGCCGAGAGGGCCTCAAAATCATCATATTGGCCCCCCTTAAGAAATCAGATTGTGCACTCTAGAATGAGGCCTCGGATCCGAGGCCTCTTCCCACAAGTCATACACTTGGCCTATCAGAACCTGAAATGGCCGAGAGGGCCTCAAAATCATCATATTGGCCCCCCTTAAGAAATCAGTTTGTGCACTCTAGAATGAGGCCTCGGATCCGAGGCCTCTTCCCACATTCATACAAATACCCTAGCATAACCTGAAATGGCCGAGGGGGCCTCAAAATCATCATATTAGCCCCCCTTAAGAAATCAGATTGTGCCCTCTAGAATGAGGCCTCGGATCCGAGGCCTCTTCCCACAAGTCATACACTTAGCCTATAAGAACCTGAAATGGCCGAGAGGGCCTCAAAATCATCATATTGGCCCCCCTTAAGAAATCAGTTTGTGCACTCTAGAATGAGGCCTCGGATCCGAGGCCTCTTCCCACATTCATACAAATACCCTAGCATAACCTGAAATGGCCGAGGGGGCCTCAAAATCATCATATTAGCCCCCCTTAAGAAATCAGTTTGTGCACTCTAGAATGAGGCCTCGGATCCGAGGCCTCTTCCCACAAGTCATACACTTAGCCTATCAGAACCTGAAATGGCCGAGAGGGCCTCAAAATCATCATATTGGCCCCCCTTAAGAAATCAGTTTGTGCACTCTAGAATGAGGCCTCGGATCCGAGGCCTCTTCCCACAAGTCATACACTTAGCCTATCAGAACCTGAAATGGCCGAGGGGGCCTCAAAATCATCATATTAGCCCCCTTAAGAAATCAGATTGTGCACTCTAGAATGAGGCCTCGGATCCGAGGCCTCTTCCCACAAGTCATACACTTAGCCTATCAGAACCTGAAATGGCCGAGAGGGCCTCAAAATCATCATATTGGCCCCCCTTAAGAAATCAGTTTGTGCACTCTAGAATGAGGCCTCGGATCCGAGGCCTCTTCCCACAAGTCATACACTTAGCCTATAAGAACCTGAAATGGCCGAGAGGGCCTCAAAATCATCATATTGGCCCCCCTTAAGAAATCAGTTTGTGCACTCTAGAATGAGGCCTCGGATCCGAGGCCTCTTCCCACAACTCATACAAATACCCTAGCATAACCTGAAATGGCCGAGAGGGCCTCAAAATCATCATATTAGCCCCCCTTAAGAAATCAGATTGTGCACTCTAGAATGAGGCCTCGGATCCGAGGCCTCTTCCCACAAGTCATACACTTAGCCTATAAGAACCTGAAATGGCCGAGAGGGCCTCAAAATCATCATATTGGCCCCCCTTAAGAAATCAGTTTGTGCACTCTAGAATGAGGCCTCGGATCCGAGGCCTCTTCCCACAAGTCATACACTTAGCCTATAAGAACCTGAAATGGCCGAGAGGGCTTCAAAATCATCATATTGGCCCCCCTTAAGAAATCAGTTTGTGCACTCTAGAATGAGGCCTCGGATCCGAGGCCTCTTCCCACAAGTCATACACTTAGCCTATCAGAACCTGAAATGGCCGAGAGGGCCTCAAAATCATCATATTGGCCCCCCTTAAGAAATCAGTTTGTGCACTCTAGAATGAGGCCTCGGATCCGAGGCCTCTTCCCACATTCATACAAATACCCTAGCATAACCTGAAATGGCCGAGGGGGCCTCAAAATCATCATATTAGCCCCCCTTAAAAAATCAGATTGTGCCCTCTAGAATGAGGCCTCGGATCCGAGGCCTCTTCCCACAAGTCATACACTTAGCCTATCAGAACCTGAAATGGCCGAGAGGGCCTCAAAATCATCATATTAGCCCCCCTTAAGAAATCAGATTGTGCACTCTAGAATGAGGCCTCGGATCCGAGGCCTCTTCCCACAAGTCATACACTTAGCCTATAAGAACCTGAAATGGCCGAGAGGGCCTCAAAATCATCATATTGGCCCCCCTTAAGAAATCAGTTTGTGCACTCTAGAATGAGGCCTCGGATCCGAGGCCTCTTCCCACAAGTCATACACTTAGCCTATCAGAACCTGAAATGGCCGAGAGGGCCTCAAAATCATCATATTGGCCCCCCTTAAGAAATCAGTTTGTGCACTCTAGAATGAGGCCTCGGATCCGAGGCCTCTTCCCACATTCATACAAATACCCTAGCATAACCTGAAATGGCCGAGGGGGCCTCAAAATTATCATATTAGCCCCCCTTAAGAAATCAGATTGTGCCCTCTAGAATGAGGCCTCGGATCCGAGGCCTCTTCCCACAAGTCATACACTTAGCCTATAAGAACCTGAAATGGCCGAGAGGGCCTCAAAATCATCATATTAGCCCCCGTTAAGAAATCAGTTTGTGCACTCTAGAATGAGGCCTCGGATCCGAGGCCTCTTCCCACAACTCGTTCACATACCCTAGCATAATCTGAAATGGCCGAGAGTGCCTCAAATCCAAACATATATTCAATATTCTGAAATCAAATTTTGCACTCTAGAATGAGGCCTCGCCTCTTTGCACATTCATACACATATCCTAGTATAACCTGAAATGGCCGAGAGTGCCTCAAAACCTGAAATGGCTGGGAGCACCTCAAACTTGAGATGGCCGAGAGCACCTCCAACTCTCCTTCTCATCCGAATGCTCCTTATCCACTAGCCTAACCAAAGGCCGAAAGTATTCCTCCATGCACCTACCTTTTTGGTTGTTCTAACACATTCTCTCACCCAAACCCTACTTGGATTGGCCAAGACTAAGTATAGCGCAATGGCCGAAAGTAAATCTAGTGGAATGGCCGCGAATAAGTCTAGAGGAGTGGCCGCAAGTAAATAAGGTGATTGGCCTAGAGCATGCCAAACTGGATGGCCGACAGCATGCCACTGGAACATTCATTGGTGTTTGAGAACGCATAATCCCTCTCATTTGCTTGAAACCCTACATCTCAAATCCTCCTAAACCCAAAACAATACATCGCCGTCAGTATGTTAAGTGGACATTCCATGTAGCCGACGCCTTACCAGATTTTGAAGTATGCCCTCCACTGTTGCCCCGACATCGGCTCCACTGTCTTCAGATGTCCCGTCCCCTGGCGGCGTTAGTGGAGTGCTCCTCGAATCGCCGAGGTTTACCTCTGCCATTCCTCTCCCGCGTCCACGCCCTCGCCTTGATGTTGGTTGTGTTCCGCCCGCCTTGCTTCGCAGAATTCTTGGAGCATGTGTCACATTATCTTGAACGAGGGTTTCAGTTCCTAAGTCTCCTCCCTCCTCTCTTTCTCGGTCTCCCATCAAATTCGATCTGAGCTCTTCCTTTGCCACTTTCCTCTTGGACGCCTTCATATTTTCTCTTCCTTGAATTGTTGGCTGTCCCGACACCGGTTCTCGCTCATCTAACCCCTTCTCAATTTCTTGTGCTATCTCCTCGTTGTTTTCTTCGTGGATATTTCCACTATCTCCACTTTCCCCATCCGCCTATATTTACCAGCGTCCCAATGGTTATAACAATGATAAGAAACCCGAATACTTAAAAAAAAGTAAATTCAGCGTTGAATTTGTACTACCATTTTCATTATGTGCTAAATCAACAGAATATTTGTAGATCCCAAGAATACGTACGACACTGCTAGAGTTCGTGTGTTCGCGTGAATCTTCTTGGATGCTGTCAATTCCCAACTCCTCCCCTTCTGCCATTGACCGCGGTTTACTTCCGTCCGCCTCTTCTACAATTGGTGATAAGTGAAAAGGCGGAATTTCACAATCTAGCCTCCACGAAGGTTTCCGCAGGTCTTTTATGCTTTCGCTCAAATCCTCAGGCGTCCCACGGCCCTCGATTGGCGCCTTCCTTGCCTGTGTCTTCTGTGTCCTCACCCTGTTTCTCTTCTTGTCGGTGTAATGTGTAGACGTTCGCCTCCTCTTCTTTTTCTTAGATGGTTCCGCTGTCGGAGGTTGTGAATTCCCTATTTCCTTCATGTGTTCAACCCTCCCGTGATTCAAACCTACTCGCTCTATTTCCTTTCCACAACCTCACCGCATCAACCTCAAACATTGGAAAGAAAGTGGGCAATCTCATTCCTCTCCGTATATAATTGCGATAACTCCCGATGTTAGGCGCGCTTCACTATCGCCCAACCGTGTTCCTAATTAGGGCTATCTTTTTTTAGTATGCCTGACAAGTTTGTCTCTCTCTGCTAATTATGCTTATTTCTTTATAACCTCATCGTTATCACCATTCTCCTTCTTTATGGATCTTCAAATTTTTGTTCCTTTACGTTTTCATTGTCTGCCTTCATGGCTTCCACCTCAATTATTCCTCCCGTCTCTGAGATGGCCGAGCTTCGTTCCAATGGCATCGGGGTCCCTATTCTGTTCCCTATTGATGCAGCAGGTATTGCTGTTGTCTCATGCCTTCATCTTAGCATTAGGTTCTCTTTGCAGGCAAGTACAATATGGGTAGAACGTGAGATCTCCCATCCTGATACTGGATTGCTTATTCATACCTTCCATGAGACCTCCAAGGTAACTGACAATGGCAATGTAGTGTGGGAGCTTGGCCCGGGAAAGTATAGGGTTTGTGGCTGGCCAGATTCTCAGCTGGGAGAGTCAACAAAAATCCTTGCTCCTCTTCGATCGTCGACTGCTGACTTTAGCACCCCGCCGGTAATAAGTGTCAAGACAGAGCCCGGTTTAGACGACGTTATAGACTTGTCTGATTCTTCGAATGATGATGTATCATTGCAGAAGGCTGTTTTCCATGATTCCCCTTCTTTCTTTCCTTCTGCTTCCTTTGTAACGCCTTCTCTTTCTCCCTCTTTTCCTTCCACTCCTTCTGTACCGTCTGCGTCCGAACCTCCTCAACCTATTGTTCAATGTCTTCGTCGTCTTGGTTCTATGCCTGGTTGTAAGAATGTCCTCAAGAAATTGGATTACGATAAACTCAAAATCCAAGAGGTTAATCACCTCCCCCCTCGTTTCGATGGTACCCAGTTATTTGTCCTCCCTGCCGCTGAATTCTCTTCATCTCAATCGAGAGCCAAGTCGTTGGACGGCATGGACAAGCAATATGATGGCCATGTTTGGACCAAGACTCAAACCACCAACATTACCAACGACGTTGGCCTTGCTTTTCGTTCCTCTGCCTGTGTTGGCCACCTCCAATGCCAAAACCCTAGTTGTGATTACCTTCAACGCGCCCATCGTACCTCTAAGGTTAATGACACGGAATTTGAGGGTTTCACTAAAGATCCTTTCCCTCTCTCTGGCATTGTGCCATCCCGATCTACTCTTGTCTGCAGGATCTGCAAACAACCCCCCAAATGCATTGCTCTGTGCGATGCCAAAATCTTCTACGTCCATGGGAAGGAGTCTTCTCAAAGAGCCTGCATTCATATCGGTACTCATCAACACCCAGTGAAGGTTGGAGACTGCAGAGACAGTCGGAAGCGTATCAATGCACTTATCGAGGAGCATGTTGAGCGTATGCCTCAAGCCACTCACAGCAAGATCGTGCTTGAAGCCAGCAAGGACATTGTTGGTGAGTTCCTTCTTTCTGGCGATAATGTCACGCAACGTCTCCTCTCCTTGAAAGAGCTCGAACCTGTGTTCGAAAGTTGTAGAGAGTTAAATTCCCCTAACCTTCGCTCTAAGGTTACCTCCTTCAAATATTTGAGGAGGTTCGGGGTTATGGATGGCATCGCAAAGCTCCGGGGCGTTAGCAATTGGGCTTACGTCCAACGCAACCAATTCCCAGGACAAGGTGACGATACAGACAAGGTGTTCGTCTTCAAGATGTCCGAGGTTGGTCCTGGAAGTGGTGTGGATTTGGTTCGTCGGATGCAACCGGGGGGGGACCTCGAGAATGCGTGGATGATGTCCGATCACGTGAAACGGGTCAAAGGGTGGACCACCATGGCCGCTCATGTATACGATGGGACTTATCAACGGGTCATGACCATTTCATGCTGTGATTTCCAATCGGAGGATAAGGATGCCCAAGTTCTCTTCTGGCAGAACCTCAACCACGTCATGGCCCGCCACGGTATCCCACATCCAAACTTTATAGGCTTCATGGCCGACAGTGCCCAAGCCAATTGGAACGCTGTTCGCACTGTGTATGGTTCTGGAGATCCCAAAGTTCCAATGGAGGGTCGTGAGCGCACTTGTTTTTTTCATTGGAAACAATCGCTCGAGAAACATACGAAATCGTATATAAAGCATGAGTTGCAAGACCAACATAGACACCTTTGCCTTCAATATCGAAATGCCTCATCTATGCAAGAGGCGGAGACTAGGTACCTAGCTATCAAAGCTTGGTGGGCTTCATCCAATTGTACAAGTGAAGACGGTCTCAAGCATCTTCAGCTCTGGCTTGCTTTCTGGCACTTCCGCTACCTTCAATGGGGTGGTTTCATGGAATTGGTACATCTCCGTCATAATTCATTATTGGTTTTTCTTGGCTTCGTTTTCCTCTCTGTGTACATTTATATTAATACTTGATTTTTCCATTCAGGAAAAGGTTTTAACCCAAGACCAGTTGGCCGAGATGCCGTCCTGCAATCTTGCGGAGTCTGTCCACAACAAGTGGCTTCAAGCCTCCGGCAACAAGGGTGGAGATTTATACGTGGCTACGGTTGACGACTACATTCGCGCCTTCTTACAGGTTGTGGCATACTACCAATTCCTTAAAGGTGGAAGTGGCGGTGATGGTCCAAGCAAAGAAGAACTAAAGCTGAGAGGTGCTCAACGTCGAGCTCAGCGTACTGGCGACCCGACAGTGTTGCAGAAGGTCTTGCTTGAAATGCCCGGTGGGGAAGAGTTTTGCACTCGCGATCCCCACCTTGAGGGCGCCGAGGTGTTTGGATCGCAGAAGCGAAGACCCGACACTCCAATTGGTGATGATGGCGAGACCCACCGTCCCGATACAGTGAACTTCTCTCGCCCTCCCCCTGCTAAGCGAGTCACTCGCTCTCAACCTGAAACACTGCCTACTATCATTGAGGAGTCTTCCCCCTCTGTACAAGAGGTTCAAGTGCCTTCACCTGCAGGACTTGGTTTCCAGCGTGTCACCGCAGTGCAAGAAACCAAAGTAGATGTCTCTCTTTGGCATATTGCCCGCATACCCTATACCTCTGGAAAGTCTTGTTGGGCTAATCATGCGGGCACGAAAAAAAAATGCACCGCAAGAATCGTCACCAATAACAAGAGCGTCCCTGCGCCCACCTACACCGGTATGTGGCATCATTACAAACTCCAATCTATGAAGCGCACAGACTTTGTCTTTTGCCCAGACGACATCGAGCGTTGCGTCAAGGGCCCTCGTCGGAAATGGGTCATGCCGTTCTCTGCTAATGACCAGAAGCCTCCTATCCCCCCAATCTGGCCCGTGAAGATTGGTACCAACCTCACCCGCTCGGAGATCTTCGCGCTTGAGAACGCAGGTTTTCAACTCCCACCAAAGGAGCGCATCACACCGTCTCGACTCTTCACCAACTCTGCGACCCCGCTGGATATGTCTCGAATCCGTGTTCCAGAAAACCCCGACGCCATCCCTACGACAAGATTGTCCAAACTTGTTCGGCGATCCAGTAGCGCTCCTTCCGCAAAGCAGAGGCAGATGGTGGCATCTGCTGAAGCTATGCATGCTACTGTTCTCAAGTTAACTATGATCCCTCAACCGGGATTTGGTTGCATTATCACACTGCAGTCCAAGTCAGAACCGCAGCCACCCATCTACCAAGTCACAGTGAGTTCTCTTCCAGAATGCAACTGCCCATACTTCTTGGATATGATTTCCAAGTTCGGCCGCAAACGGAATTCTTATATGAATTGTAAGCATCTGTATTACATCTACGTCAAGGTTTCTAATTTGGATGCGGATGTAAATTTGTTCATACACGCCCCGACATTTAGCTTCAATGAGGTCAAACTCATCATGGAGGGAGGTCTCTTGACACATTCAACTTCCTAGAATTCCTCTCAGCCTAGCACTACATTAGGCTATGATATTTGTGTCCATTTCTGGACATCTTGTGAAGCAATAATTGATTGATATAATAAAGGTATAATCTCAATGATTATTTTTATTTACTTCAAAATTGTGTATTACAATGCTTCCTACCAGCTTAGGCAGAAAATATATATTTACAAGACTGCCTAAATTATCTGGATACACATTCAAGCATCAACAATTTAAGATACATGACGTTTCTCTTCGGCCTCCAGCGCATTGAAGTGACTCTTCATCTGTAGCTCTACTCCGCATAGAGTACACAAAATGTAGTGAACTATGAAAGGAGCATGGTTGAAAGAGGTGTGGCCAAATTCGAGTCATCGAATTTGGACACACCTCTTTCAACCATGTCCCTTTCATGGTTCACTACATTTTGGGTACTCTTATCTCTTCCAGATCCCTCCTTTCCAAGAACCGTCACCGCCGAAACCAATTGCAATAATTTATTGATATACTAAAGGTATGATTACAATGCTTCCTATGTCTATCAACTCTATTTCCGTTTTGCATACTTCTTGGATGAATCCGAGGGAGGTGGACCCGGTCGAAGCAAATCCATATAAGAAACTGTCTTATCTTTCATTCGTTCCTTTAGCGGAAGATGATGCGGCGTCATTCCCCTCATCCGTTCGCGAAATGAAAGAGACTTCGAAGATTCCCCTATAACCTTCACCTCCTCCTCCGTCTCGTTCGATTTGTCTTCATCCAAATCAGCGTCCTTCTCCGGCACATCTTCTTGCCTCTTTTCTTTTTGCTCGCGTTGTTTTTGCTCCTCCCGCGTCCTCCACCTCCATGCTTGTGTAGACTGCGAAAATGGAGTCAGGTCATAGTCATCACTACTTCGATTTCCAGCAGCAAACGAAAATTCCGGCGATAAATTAACCGGAATATGAGGATCTGCTAGACTCCTTATTTCCTTCTCCCATCCTAATCCAGCAAACATATCTCTTTCATCACCCATTGTATGCAAGTGTATATACAATGATGTTGGGTAAGAGTCCAATATATAATCTATTCGGCCACACACAATAATTGCTAAAGTCCAAGCTATAGAGTTGACTCACATATAAGACAAAGAGAAAAGTGATGAATCCAAACAAAGGAAGTTAATTATTTTGATTCCTTTGTATTTTGATTGACTCATTCTTCAATTATACCAATCTCCGAAAATCAATTTTCATTGATTTTTTCTTGTGATCATCCTTGGTTTTAATAATTCAACCACCTCACGGTTTCCAAACTTAATGAGACCATTCCAAATTCCGGGCCTTTACCCTCCACGGAAATAGGTCCTTTTTTTTACTATATTTGGCAGATTCAAGAATATTCCAGGTATATTCCAGTCTATATTTACAAATGTCTTTTTTTGGCATTTCAAGTTTGCTATTATTATATCTTCTACGCTCTCCGCTCTCCAAATCTCCGCTCTCCGCTCTCCGCTCTCCGCTCTACGCTCACATACAAGTGTCGTCCCCTAGGTTTCTTTGTGCCAGAGTTGCCATGAAATCGAGATCGGCGACCCAACAAAGAATACTTCCGAAACCTATAGAAGTCAGCCTTGGAGACCGCATGGATGATATACCACGCTGTGCAACAAACGTCCACATTCTCAAGGGTCACGACCTTACGGCCATGGGTATCAATGTGCAAATTTCTGTGGACCTCGAGTTTCTTTGCCGACCGCATACGAAAATCCGCAAGCCACATCTCTTGACGAAGAGACCGAATTTTTTCGCGTGGAAAAAATTGGCAACATTTCATCGTGCAACAATCCTTTCCAGAAACGAGACGGATAGAATCGTCTCCCAAGATGCGATCCCGCCGTCTCTCCGTATCTCCGCGAGACACGCGACTTGAATCGTATTTACGTAGGCCTTTGCGAGGACGAATTGTGCCCAACAAAGCTAACTGCGTTTGCTTGTGCCGCCGTCCATGATCCCACAAGCTTACTTCTTCATGGAGAACCCTACGAAGGGGCCATCGACGCAAGGAAAATCTCCACGTCAACGGGACCTCACACGGTGCCAAGGAATTCAAGATGCACACGCCCACATCATCGAAACCAAGGGGGTTGACATCAACACATTCACGGGGATCGGAGTTTCTACATATGCCATCTGCCACCGGGACACCAAGCTCGTTTAGTAGAACAACATCTAGGCCCACCCATTCCTCCCTCCCGAAACCAGCACATAGAGGAATGTCATCATGGTCATCCCCAGAATGTGGAGATTGTTCGTGGAATTCGAAAGATTCATGGGAGGAGGTATACACAGACACGCCCACCCCGTTCGTCCCGTCATTAGTGTCCGCAGACGGGGACGAGAGGTCACATTCAATATCGGAGGACGATGCATTCGTCGAAAACTCAAATGCACTATCTCCATCATCCACTGCCATCACACCTAAACAAACAACCATGTCATGACCAACCACACAACGGATGTCACGCATACAAGAACGGATGCCACGCATACAAGAACGGATGCCAAGCATACAAGAGCGCACAATATCTGCAAATACATGGCCCGAACTTCGCAAACAACCCATGCTACTATTGGAGTGTCTAAATACGAACAGCTGTATGTTCCTGGCCATACTCTATCAACTACAACATGGACCATCGCCATTGTGGTGTTTCAGGCCGTTCATTCATAAAAGAAATGCCATCCTGTGTATTGGACGAAATGGATAAGTGTGCGACAAAACAACGTCAAGTCGTCCAACCTACAATAGCATATTTTCGAACCCCCGTTCGTATATATCTACCATTAGGTGTATTTTCATAAATGTATCTAGAGGGATGTAGTGCTGCGCAGAACATACTCTCAGGTGGTATTTACGAACGCACGTTCGTAAACTCAAGGCCATCGTTCGAAAGGGAGTTCGTAAATATGCCATTGAAGTATTTACGAACGCCCGTTCGTATATCACTGACATAGAGTGCCTAGGCATAGCCATATGTATACTATCTCCACATGCTATACTGGTACACATGCGTGTACAACATCCGAACGTCCGTTCGCAAACTCCTGAGTGGCATATTTACGAAATCCATTTCGTATATCAATGATATATTCAGCATATGCATCGCCATACGTATCTGGACATGGTGTTGGTGTGGACCACACGCAGGTGCATTTACGAACGGACGTTCGTAAACTCCCGACCATCATTGTCTGAACTAGTGACAAATGCGTGTGCGACATACGAACGTCCGTTCGTAAATCCTTTGATGGCATATTTACGAACGGGCGTTCGTATATCTCTGCCATATTGTCAGTGCATAAATGTGTAGGAGGGATGTCACTGGATGCGCATACCGTAATCCTCGGTGGTCTATACGAACGTCCGTTCGTAAACTCAAGACCATCATGTGTCTGATCAACCTCCAGTGCGTGCTCCAGCTTTACGAACGTGCGTTCGTATCTCTGCCGTATTGTTTGTTTGCATAAATGCCTGGAGGGATGTCGCTGTATGTGCAGACATCATCCATGGTGGATTTACGAACGCACGTTCGTAAACAGAGGACCCTCCTATGTCTGATCCAATTACAAATGCGTGGACTTAAGCTTTACGAACGTGCGTTCGTATCTCTGACCTATTGTTTGTCTGCATGAATGTCTGGATGTCGCTGTTTGCGCAGACATAATCCCAGGTGTATTTACGAACGCACGTTCGTAAACAGAGGACCCTCCTATGTCTGATCCAATTACAAATGCGTGGACTTAAGCTTTACGAACGTGCGTTCGTATCTCTGACCTATTGTTTGTCTGCATGAATGTCTGGATGTCGCTGTTTGCGCAGACATAATCCCAGGTGTATTTACGAACGCACGTTCGTAAATACTGTCGGCCATCCTATGATCCACCCACTAAAGCGTGCTCCATCTTTACGAACGTGCGTTCGTAAAGCTCCGGTATTAACGGCGGTATATGCGGTGACTGTACGTTGTCTTGTACCTGGGGAGTGTACGCTTGATGCGCAGGAGAATGGCGTGAGCACGCTCCGTGGGGTCTCTAGGGCGCACACTTGGCGTCTGCCGCAAAAAAGAGCTCTGTTATGGGGGGGAAGAGCTTTAAGTACTTCTCTGGAGTGGTTCAAGGGCCCTTGGATGCTATTTAAAAAGCGGATTCCCGCCGCCTACTTTGACCTAACAATATGCCATTCTATCCATGCGGAACATACATGACCCTATGTATGGAACATGAATGGCATGCACGCAACATATTCAAAATATGTACATTGGTTATACACCTTACTTGTTACCAAGGTCTGCCGAAAAAAAATTATAATTTTTATATGTATATATATGTGTATATATAAATGTGTATATATAAATGTGTATATATATATATGTGTGTGTGTGTGTGTAAATATATATGTATATATGTGTGTGTGTGTGTATATACATGTGTATATATATAGGTGTATATATATATGTATTGTAATAGTTAATGTAATCTAAATATGATGATGGTTAAGATAGAATAAATGATCTGCAACCAAGGTGTGAAGTACAAGTTTTTTGTCAATTAATATTGTTACCTATTATATATTACCAAGGTCTAAGTGAGATATATATATAGAGACAATGAGGTAAGAGTGGGTAAAAATTGATTGTGGAGGCCCTTAAACTTGTAGGTATAATCATATGATTCACATCAAAACATGCCCGTAATACGCTCACAAAGTGCGTGAACACCAATAAAAGGCAGGTTTATCCATTATTATAATGGCTTGTAAGGTAGATTAAGGATATGAATTCAAACCATACCTAGATTAAATGTGGGTTTTATTTCAGATCCCACCCTAGCTGTGGAAAGAGTGAATTAATCCGGCATGTGTGGAAAGGTTTAATTACTTTGGAATCGTGCATAAGATAGAGTAAGCATATGGATTGAAACCATACCTAGGTGGAGCCACACTTATAATTGTGTGTTTTGCATCCCACGAGAAGTATGTGCATAGCTAAAAGTGTTGATTTAAACTAGTCTTAACATATGCATGTTATAATAAGGTCATGGATTGTGTGATCAATCAATTTGCACTTAACACTATTGAAGATTTAGGGATGTAGGGTTTAGGGTTTGGGGTTAGTGTTTAGGGTTTGTGGAAGTTGTGCATGTCTAGTAGTTAATACAATAGATTAGTACACACACAAACAACATTGACCTATCAAAAACCCATATCGCACTAATGCCCCCTTCCCACCTGACTTTAGGTAACACTAAAAGTTGGTTCTAACAACCCGGCCTTCACAGCATCGACATTATGTATTGCCGAGCCTAGTTTGCAAATGATGTGGCATGGCTTAAAAGTGGAGGTCTTAAGCCTCAAGCACCAACCCTCCCATCGGTACCTAAACATGAGGCAATAATCTAGGACGTTTAAAAGTGGCGCCTCCCATCCTTGTCATTGGTTTTTTTTAGTCTTAGCTATGAGGGCACAAGGAGCTCCGTTAACAAAAACCATTGGTCAGTTAGGTGAGTGGCAAGGCATTTGGGGATGGGACAAAAACTGCCCAACAATCCTTGCTTGGTAGATAAAACAATGAAGATGTGTGAAAGGTAATTAGAGAAAACCTACTTGAAAGTCTCCAAAGCAAGTTCTTGTAGGTGCATTGGGATAGCCGTATGCCTCCGCTATAAGGGAGGGATCTTTACCCGTTTCCTGGGAAATACTTTTAGTCTTAGCTAAAGTCAAGTGGGAAGGGGGCATAACTTGTTAATTTATGTGTAGTTCACATTTGATGCTAGCCAAACATTCGACCACATGGCTCAAATGTGCTAGTTCAAGTTGGCACCTAATTAAATGAATTGACGACCTTTTGGAAATTGAATTTTCATCCACCTCTTGTAAGAAAAGGACACTGCCTCCTGCCAATCTCAAATTGGGTTCTTTTTGAACCTAGTAATTATTTGAGGAACCATCGAACAACATGAAAGATGTCTCATTCATGAAAACACTATATTTCAAAAGACCATATCAACATCCTTGGGGTTGAATTCTTCTTCGAATCCCTACTAAATGACGTGCATTGTTCACTACGATTTTATTATCGGTTCCCTATTTAAAAGATGTTTACAAGGAATCCGAATGTAGATGTACTAGGGGGATGCACCAATCAAAATTCATGTATTTATACTAAGTTCTTATGGTTAAGGTGATAAACGCATCCACTACATATACATATTACAAAGCATGATTATGTCATGCCTTTCTTATACATCCAATCCCATCCCATCCCCCAATGTCCCCGTCCCCATGCCCACCTCCCATCGCATCCCATCCCCCCCATCCCCCCATCCCATCCCCCATCCCATCCCCCCATCCCCTCATCCCCATCCCATCCCCCCATCCCCCACCTCCCCATCCCCCCATCCCCCATCACCCTCTCATCCCGGCCCCCCCAGTGGGGGGAGGCCACGTGTCAACGGCGGGAAAACCCTAGCGGCGGCGGCTACCTCCCCGCGCCCCCTCAGCTCTCCTCCTCATTGTCATTTGGAGCAGAGAGAGAGGAGCGGAGCGCCGAGCAGATGTGGAGCGAAGCTCTTGCGTTTTTTCCTCTCGTCTTTTAATAGTATTGTGCGTGCGTGTGTTGAGAGATATTAGTTTTGTTGGCGCGAGTTTCAAGAGTTTAGGGCAAAGTGCTTATGTTACAAGCTTGAGAGTTGCAAGGTTTTGCGTAGCAAGCTTCAGACTGTAAAGCGAAAGAGTTACAAGGTTGAGAGTTGCAGGGTTTTGAGTAGCAAGTTTGAGAGTGTAAAGCGGAAGAGTTACAAGCTTGAGAGTTGCAGGTTTCAAGTAGCAAGCTTGAGAGTGTAAAGCGCAGTACAAGGTTGAGAGTTGCAGGTTTCAAGTAGCAAGCTTGAGTGTAAAGCGCAAGAAGTACAAGGTTGAGAGTTGCAAGGTTTGGAGCAGCAAGCTTGAGTCACAAACTTCAGAGTTGCAAGGTTGGGAGTTGCATGTACATCAGAGTAGTTGCTAGGGTTTGTATATAACTTGCGAGGGCTTAAGTGTGAGGAAGGTGCAAGGGTGCATTTCAAAGTATACATTTGTGAGGTTCTCAGGGTTTTCCAGTAAGGGTGGAAGATCAGGTTTTTGGTGTAGAACATTTCAATGTGAGTACAGTAATCCTTTTGAACTCTTCCCTCACATTTTGAGTTTGATCATTGTTGAGATACATGTGTTTTGTTATATGCATGATGAGCTTTGGCCTGTTCTGTATGCAAGTTAAGCTATGATCCTCATTCTGAATTCCTCATCACATTCTGAAACTCAATTTTGTTTGAATCTATTCATTTCTGCAGTTTCATTATTCTGACCATGCGTTGCAGGCACGAATGCAAGCATTGCTCAGCCCAATCGAGCAGCAATTGGTACACGTATCCGTACACATATATATATATGCGTATATATACGTATACGTATACGTATATTTATACACAATATTTCCAATAAACACAAAAGATGACCCATTTACGAACGAGCGTTCGTAAATGGGTAGACGGCGTTCAACACAACCCCTGTTTACGAACGCACGTTCGTAAACAACCGTATCCAAAACCCAGTGCCTCATATTTACGAACGTGCGTTCGTAAACATATGTACCCAAAAACCAGTGCCTCATGTTTACGAACGTGCGTTCGTAAACAACCGTACCCAAAATCCAGTGCCTCATTTTCACGAACGTACGTTCGTAAACATTTATACAAACTGGGGGCTCAATATTTACGAACGCTCGTTCGTAAATATATACCTAAAATGCGAACATTAACAAATAACAAATAACATCAACATGCTGCATTTCCAAATAACCTTCGATAATATGCATCACGTAAGACGCATACATGAGCAAACAAATACAAGTACAATACTTTACGAACGAGCGTTCGTAAAGTAGTAAACTTAATTAACCGCCTTGAAAATCACAATCATTTACGAACGCTCGTTCGTAAATCTCCTAAAAATCTGCTGGAACACTTGATTGAATACAATTTATGACGATCATAAATACTCCACAGATCTTAGTCAGATCCTACCCACATGCCAATCGGTAATGTTACGAACGAACGTTCGTAAAACGATCCTAACTGTTTTGTTATGGTGCAGATGGCCAGATCGAGCAGAAGCGCAATTGACCTGTTCGCCGTGCCCATTGATCGCCTCCCAGATTCCGTTGCGGACTCAAACGGTAACGCGAATTATGTCCCAAAAGAGGATTTCATGGGGGAGTGGACGGCAATACCAACAAAAATGGAAGACGGTCTTTTCGCGCTCCGTTTCACCTACGAGCTGGAAACAAGGCCAGACCAGCCAGAACAGTGGGTGCAGATGAAGACGTGGGAGATAGAATCCATAGAGGCCCAGGGAGATTATGTTATCTTGGACATGAAGAACAAGAAAGACCACATCAATCTCCTGTTGCATTACTTGAAGTACTCCTTCTCTTACGTCTACGCGTGCTTGAATGTTGCACCAGATGCAAAACACTTCAACCTGGAGGATCTATTCTCAAAGTACATCCTCAGCCAATTTTGGACTGCCAGGAAATTGACTGCACTGGCATTGAACATCTCCAAGTACAACAGTGCGGTCGCGGAAGCCAACAAGAAAAAGAAAAGTCCGAGAAAACCATCTGCATCGGGGGCAGGAGGTTCCAGGAGCGCACCCAGGCCAGTGCCTTCCGCGAGCAGGTTGCCGGAGGGGCCAAGCAGACAATCCACGCCATCCAAAAGGTCGAGGGACGACTTGGAGAGGTCGGGAGTGACCGAAGCCGCTGAGGTTAGCTCGCCGCCAGTTATGCCCACCCCTTTGAAGAAAGGAGAGAACCCGGACGCGACGAAGGCGACCCGTATCCTGAGAGAGTTCAACAACTACTCGAAGGATTGCTGGCCCATGGGGCGCCACTTCACCTTCAACGTGGACTGCTTCAAGTGCGAGAAATCCCCCAACAAGTGGGTGGTTAGGTCTCGCGAGAGCGAGGGCGTGAAGTGGCAGATCAACAATCTCATGAACAACGTGAAGTGGGATAGGCAGACTGTCTGCGTCATGCCCAAGGGTTTAACTTCTCGTCCCACGGAGAGGGATTGGCCCCGAATCCAGAATGGCGAGTTCTGGATTATCGATGCAGCACAGCTTGGAGGCGTCGCAAATCATCCTCAAGGACGATAACTTCCAACACGAGCTCAAGGCGGAGCTGCGGTACTGGAAGGCGTTTTTGGTGTGGTCGGACGACTGGGACAAGCTCCGGAAAATATCGACATACCTGAATTCCGGAAACAAGATCAAGGCTTTTGAGGCGTCCTGGGCGGCAAACATAGTGGCTGCGAGAGACGTATGGGTCGCCCACGGGTGTCCGCCAAAAGAGAGGGAGAACGCCAAAAGCCAGTCTCCACAGTGGAAGGTGAGTTTACGAACGAGCGTTCGTAAAGTGTGGGCTGCAATTAGTTTCTCCCAACTCGCAATTAGGCATCAATTGCATTTTCGTGAAATTACGAACGTGCGTTCGTATTTAATTTACAACACTGATCCTTGTTCGTGTATTGCAGGCGTTTTGTGACGCGATGGTGGACAAATTCTCCTCCATCGACATGAAGTCCACCACCACGAAATCAGTCCTGGAGCTCAAGGGCGAGCTCCGCCTGATTTGCTGCAACAACAACACCTGGGATTTGTGGACCCACTTTTTCGACGCTCACAGCTCGGGCGATCTGGTCAACCCCGACACTGAAGAGAAATACAACGTCGACAAGAGTGCGGAAGCCCCTCCACTATTGAGGGAATTTTTCAGGGCATTGCAAGGACTCACAGAGTCGGAGCTGCAGCGATGTGCGGTCCACCTTCTTGGGAATACAGTGGGAAGGACCATCCCGTATCCCAAGATTTTTTTGAAGAGACCAAAGCACAAGCCCGGCACGTACTCCATCAAGGAGTGGTGCGACCACAGGAAGCTCAAGACTGCTGCGATCCGGGAGTTGAGTGGGCTCTTGCCGGAGATGCAACTCTTCCATGCCGACGGCGACGTCAATTGGGCAAATTGGAAGGGTTTCAAGGTGCAGTACAACATAAACGGCGCATCGATGCGCAGTTTGGTAAAGGAGCACGTCGCTGTCTTGAAGCTAAAGGGAAATAAAAGAACAAAGAAAACAGAGACGGAACCTGTGGAGCTGCAGCGGTACATCTCCTTCTTGGAGAGGAAGAGGAACGCTACATTTGAGGGGGTGGCAAGATTTTGCGTGGTGACAACGGGGCTGGAGAGGACCTCGTTCTCCAAGTGGGACGGAACCATCAGCAGGGCTGAGGTGAGGGAGGACCGAAGGGGGTGCCCCTTCGCACTCATCGATTTCAGGGGTATCCCGGGTGCCGCAAGGCAGGGTGCGAAGGGGGTGCCGTTCTACAACCCCTTCATGGCCAAATTCATGGAGTACAGATCTCCGGCCATGAGGGAGCCACACGTGTGGCTATGGATTGTGGAACAGGAGAAGGCCTCCGTCGTCACGGAGCTGTACGAGGACACCATCAAGTTCGAGTACAGCATCTTCCACAGCACGTATGTCCCTGCGAAGACGGAAGGGATCGTGGCCATCAACGAGGCCAGGGGCAACAAGCAGGTGGGAGCGGTGAGCCTCATCTTCTTGACCTTGAATACGGCAAGGCATGGGCGCGCGCCTATCAAGGCCAACAACACCTTCAAGAAGATCTACAGCATTCCACACCCCCCTCCCAAAGATCTCTTCCAGGAGACGCTGTACACGGTCTTCCCCGCCTTGGAGCTCAGGATGGAGTTCTACATCTCCGTCCTCCAAGCCCTGGCCACGAATGGTGAGACGGTCTACAACGTGTGTGGAGGCAGCAAATTCATGTACGCTGCAATGGTAAGATCTCATTTACGAACGCTCGTTCGTAAATGCCATTTTCTGAGGCATCTTTGAAATTCAACTATTTTTGTTGTAATGTATACTGCTCGGCTCATAGGGTTGATGTTTACGAACGCACGTTCGTATATGGCTAACCGATTTCCTTCTGTGTCTCAGATGTTGGGCCTGTGCGTCAACAGTTACGTTGACGCCATAGACGAGGAGGACTACAAGGTCCACAGGTCGAAGGCGTCGACCATGGATTTGGGCGACATAACCGCCACGAGGACGGACGTCAGCGTGTCCGCCAACGAGGGCGTGCCCGTGATGGAGGTAGAAGAGGATGAGCCGGCCCCATCCGTCAACGTGGACTCCATCATCCGGTCCTTCGACATCCCCCCGCTTCAAATAATGGGCCCGTCGGGTAATCCATCCGACGCGCAGGGCACTCCCGGTGGTTATACGGGATCGTCGGCGGGGGCAGCACAAGACGTCCTCCCCGCGCGCGTCTCTGGCGCGGACCCCTTCGGCACGCCTGGCGGGTGTTCAACGTCGGTATCCCCAAGACCAAGGCTGCAGGTGCCCAAAATGGAGAACCTGGATGTGCTGGACCAGCGCTCCCGTCCATCGTTGGACCACTTCCGCAACACGCGACGGAGGATGAAAAAGACCCCGTACGTGGAGTTGCCCGAGGGAGCAGTCATCGAGGTCTCCGACGAGGACGAGGGGGACATGGAGATCATGGTCGAGCTGGGGGTGGAGTTCGACAAGAACAAGCGGGTCAAGGAGGAGGCACTCTCTGTCGCCGAGCTCAACGCCAAGCTCGAGCAGAAGATGAAGGAGGACATGGCGGCCGCTGCAGCAGAAAATGCCAGGAAGATGTCCGTCATTCAGGAGGAGATAAGGGCCTCCAACGCCAAGACGGACGCAATCCTGGAGATGCTGAGCAGGATGCAGAGCTTTGCGGCTCCTCCACAGCCAGCGTACCCCTTCCCTCCTGGGTACCCATCCGGCCAATACCCCCCACATCTCCCTTATGCTGGAGGACCGTCATTCCCGGCTCCACCCCACCCGACGCCGGTGGGGACTCCTCCACTCCCGCCGGCCACCACCATCACCCACGATGCCGTCGCGGCGGCCATCCAAGAGGACGAAGATTTACGAACGCTCGTTCGTGAATCTGCAGGTCCGGCAGTCCTCACCCCTCCCCCGTCAAGGGTAGGACTGCCTTCACAGACGGACACAACGTCTTTCGCGGTCGTCCAGAGGGGAGTAGGTAGGGAGGGCGATGACACTGCGCAACACACTGACATGGTCATTGTGAGGGACACGCAGGCGAGCCCGAGTGACACGGCAGGGCTCCAAAGAATGGAGGTCGAGGACAGCCCTGACCGTCAGCCCTCCGCGTACATGGAGGATGTAAATATGGAGGCACTCGACCTTGGGGGCGACAACCACGAAGTGGAGCCCATTCAACAGACCCAGGCGTCCCAGGCGGAGCGAGCGGACGATGTCATGGAGACGGAGGCGTCTGCGGCGGTGGAGGTTACGAACGAGCGTTCGTTAATCGCTGAGGAGGGAGCGGCTCCTCGGTCCAGTGCCGGTGCCCCTCCCCCCGATGACGAGGTAACTCTATTCTGAGAATGCCACATGCTTTTACGAACGCTCGTTCGTAACCCTTCTAACCGCATGCGTTGTGTTTTGGCGCGTTCTCTCCATCGACATCCAAGACCTGCTCGAGCCTTTTTTGCGTGCTCCCTTAGGTCGATAAATTTTGTAGAACACGGCATAATGTTGCCTTAGGAACATGTGATGAATTATCACCTGAGAAATTGTACATATTCATCGAATTAATACATATGCAAAAGAGATTTGCATCCATGCCTCCCAAAATTTGTTTCGTCTCGCATTCCTTTTGTATTGTATGTTCATGTGCGTTCATTTCGATCCTTGTAATACACATTCGTTCACGAACGGACGTTCGTAAAAGGGTGCGACCCCGTTTCCACCTTCACGAACGACCGCTCGTGAATGTTCATCAAGCCGCGCTCACGAACGAGCGTTCGTAAATGATGCGCCATGCCACTGTCGGCCTTCATTCACGAACGCTCGTTCGTGAATACACCCTTCCACATTTTCATTGCGCTGCTATTATTGCTCTTAGTCCTTCCCTCATAATGCATCTTCATGTTTCACTTCATGTTCTTGATAATCTCATTACTTTATCATAGCATTAAACTAGTCGAATTGTTAATCACAGGACCCCCCGGAGATAGATCGCAACCCCTCGGCCAGAGGACTTGAGACCCGAAACAAACCGTTCATAGTTTTTGACCTCAACGGGGTGTTGTGTCACACCCAACACATCCCCAGGGTCCCCACGCGTCCCTTCCGTCATCCCGACGAGAGGGACTACGACGGCGAGCTCGACACCCTCATTAACCGCAAGGCTGTCCGCGCCCGTCCCGGCTTGCGAGACTTCCTTCGTGAGGTGCTCGACTTGGCTCACGTCGTCGTGTGGAGCTCTATGGTCGTCGAGAACACGGAGCCCATCGTCGACTTCCTCTTCCGTGACCTACCCAGCCCTTGCCTCGTCCTCGGCCAAGAGGCATGCGATGAGCTGCTTGACGAGAAGGGACTGCCGGTTCCCAAGTTCGGCGGTCGAGGCGGAGGGCAACAATTCCTCAAGGTCCTCAGGTCTAGACTTTGGCGAGGCGTCCCCCCGCTCGAGGGGGTCCCCCACGGGTGGTGGCCAACTCCGGAGAACACCCTCCTCATCGACGACAGCCCCACCAAGAGCGTTCTCAACCCCCCCGGCAACGTCGTCTTCCCCGACCCTTGGACCGGCGATAGGAAGGACACATTTTTGGTAGATAGGCTAGCACCTTACCTTAGAAGGCTTGTGCTCCACACCGGGAGTGTCCCGGATTTTGTTAGGTCCAATCCCATCGGCAACGCGGCACTCAGCCCCCGCGATAGTGTATATAAGAGCATCCTTCGGCTCGCTAAATTCAGTAAATTGATTTGAATTTTCTCCTTGCACGTGTTTGTGTCCTTGTGTTTCACTTATCTAATGCTTTCTTCCATGTTTGGATGTCTTTTATTTGTTGCCCATAGTCTGCCCCCCTATGTGACACCCGTGTTCTCAACGGCACTCCCCGTCCCCCCTCGTCCCTTGGCTCCCCCTCCCGCGGCGTGTCGGATTTCCAGATCCCCTCCCTCTACCATTTCTCGGCGGTGGACGCAGCCTCGGCCGTGGATTACTCCCTGGACGTCGGCATCGACGACGGCGTTGTGAACAGCCCGCCCCCAAGAGTTGCCTCCCGCGCGTACGCCCCGTCGCCCTCTCCCCTCTCCAAGGAGAAGCGAACGCTCGTTCGGCTAGGGCGTTTGTCGCCCTCGAGCGTCGACGGCGTCGCTCGTCGTGGCCCGAGCCGTCGTCTCCGCATGGAAGCTCCCCGGTGCAACCCCTCCCCTGCTGTCTCCGCTCCTCCTGCCGCAAAGCCATCCGCCATCGTGGGCCCTCCATGCCCTCATTCCCCACCGTCATCCAACAATCCCCCTTCTCAATCGTCTCCGGATGCTCCCCTCGACGCCCCCGCAGTGCCCATCTTGCCCCGCGCCGACGTCCCCAAATCCAAGGTGCCCTTCTTCGTCCCCCCCTTGTTCACCGTTGTTTTCCTTATCTTGCATCCGCGTGACGAGAACTTTACGAACGCCCATCCCAAACCTCCCTCACTATTTTCCCCACTCCATTCTTATTCTTATTTTCCCATGGCGTTGTTTCGCAGGCGGCTCCCCGCTCGCTTGGTGGCCGGCCTTCCTCGACTTCTTCCTTGGATAGGCACGCCCTCAAGGCCGCATCTTCCGAGTCCGATCGTTGTTTGGCCCTCCGGAGAAGTGCAAGGCATTCCCTCTCGCAAACGCACTCGTATTCCACTTACAATACCACTTCATACAATTCGGGAGCACGTCCAAATATATGGAAGAACGACACATATTCCGGGCAAGTCTACAAAAATGGCTACAGCCGCGGGCCGGAGATTTTCAAAGCCATGGAGGCCGCAAAAAACAAGGACACGGCCGCTAAAAAAAAATAGTGTGACGTACAAGTGTGACTAGAAACGTCCACGTGGTTCCTAAATGCATGTAGGGGTAGAACGTAGAGTATGGTCATTTATTCTATTTGAAGACTTTAATGGTATTTCCATTATATTTGAATTTCAAACCCATTTAATAGATTCAATTTCCAATCATTCTCCGCATCATCCCTTCCATTGGCAACAATTTCTCATATCATACGCATTTGTTTTCATGTATGCTTTACATTTTTGCTCATTTGATGCATTTATGTCGAATAATTGTTCCCAAAATTATCAATATGGGATTTTTATGTTCTCATTACTAGACCAAATTCGAAAAGCACGTTCTTGAATAGTCTCAAAATCATCAAAAAGTCTCCGATTAACGAATATAGTGTTATTTTTTAAAACCCAAACTTAGCAACTTTTGGAAAGTGCCACACGGTGTTGAACACACATATTCTATTCTATGTTATTCTATTCTATCTAACATGTTTTTTAGTTGCTTGAATCCCGGAGGTCACAAGAGCTTCATGTGGGATTTTGACATTGACCTTAGTTTCCAACTTTTACCACCATTCCTAAAGGCTATAAAGTGAGGGAAATGAACATAGACTCCAGAAAGAAGAGTCCATCTTACACCCTTAGGGCTGCTTTACACCTCGGTGGAGAAGTGCACCGGTCGGTCAAGAATTTTAGCCCAAGACATGGTTATTTGAGGCAAGGGATGGTATGCTGGAGAAGATGGAAAGACAATTAAAAAAAATGCCTTACGAAGTCTTGACCGGCCGTAGTGTAACATAGTGTTAAGTAGCAAGCTTGTAGACCTTTTATAGACGCCCGCCTAGTCAAACTAGGCACTTATTTCACATATAGCAACTACAGACAGTCTGCCTAGTCACTTTATTTCTCAGATGGCAATTGCAGACAGTCTGCCTAGTCATTTATTTCTCACAAGGTCAACTCCCGACAGTCGACTAGGCAGGCGTTTTGCCTAGTCAAAAACTTTAACTAGTCAAACTACCAGTTGTGTGTTTTATTGATTAACTAGTCTACTCGCAATAGATATCTTCAGCTGAAGATAGTGATTCGTTATTTTCATCGGAATCGGGGTCAAGAATTAAAAATTAGTGTTGAGCATGATAGGGTGGTAACAACACTAAAAATAATCAAACACTAAATATCATATTTAGTGTACCTGTATAGGTACAAATCAATATTCATATTCATATTCATATTCTGAACATGTGTTGTCTACTAGCCTAGATAGGCACTTTGCCTAGGCGTTGACTAGGCAAACTAGGCACTTATTTCTCAGATGGCAATTGCAGACAGTTTGCCTAGTCACTTATTTCTCACAAGGTCAATTGCCGACAGTCGACTATGCAGGCGTTTTGCCTAGTCAAAAACTACAAGTTGTTAGTGCCTATAAAAGGTCTGCAAGATTGGATTGACCTTCTCAAAAGAGCATCAAACTAGTGCGTGCCGGTTTGATGCTCTTTCAAGAGCAAAGGTAGCACTAAGTTTGAGTTTTACTTAGGACATTTTTAATTTATTTGGGTAGTTACTTTCAATGCTTAGAATTTTTTTTGAGACAGAAGGCCAACCAAGCCAACGCCAAAGAATTAGAAACCAACGAAAACATGCCCACACTGAGGGGAGGCGGGGCCCTCAATGCTTAGAATTAATTATGTCGGTTTCTAGGACAAAACTAATGCCAAAGTGGTGGTAAACGTTCTAATCTAAGCTAAATTACTATCTAAACAAATCTAAATAGATATAAAGCAACGGGAAAGTTGGTGAGGTCAAAAAGGTAGTTGCACTTTTTGGAAAGTTTCCCGACACCCGCATTGGAAACCTCTTTGATACCTTTTTGAAGCTTCTATATTTGATTAATTATCCATTCATTCACCCTTGCTTTGCAAGCTTTTCCCTTCTTGTTGAGGTAAATGTGCGGGTACTCAAAGGGTACCCTCCTAGCATTGCTACTTAATGTTATGAACCACCTAGAGGAGAAGTGTATTGGACAACTTCACCAAGAGGAGAAGTCCACCGGACAACTTCACAAACCTATCATAGCCGGCCATAGTAGAAACCTTACCCCCTAAATGACTATTGTATTGAAAATTTTAAAAATGGTATTGATCAAAAAATAAAATGTATATGGCAATGTTTTAGAACTTCTTTCATGACAAGAATTTATTGAAAATGTTCCACCTCTATGATACATCCAAATTAAGGTAAATAAGTAGGTAACGTTATTTTCTTATTGATGTTTAAAGAAATACATGTTGGTATAGTCTAACCTCGTTAATACGACACCCGTTTATACGACACCCTCCATATTATGACACATTCTTGCAAGACCAAACTTCTTAGTTCAAAACTCCCTCTTTTATTCAACTACAACACTCGATAATGTGACATTTAGAATCTCCGTTTTGTCATATTAAAGAGGTAGTTAATGCTAGAATTCCTTTCATATATATTATGTACATCTAAAATACATCCATTTTCACTTGGGGACTTCAGTTATTGTTGGGAACTTAATGATAATTAGGGTTACTAGTGCAGAATGGACATGGTTAGAGTTAGAGTGGCCTATGGCCTAGTATGTTGCCTTGTACACAGGTGATATAGTATCACTAGTATCTTGATGCTAAACGTCATGCATCATTGTTGTCTATTTTCTTATTAGAGAACTCTTTATATTTTGGTGTTAATGAAATTATTAGTTTTCAAAAGTTAGTTGGGAATTTAGATAAGATGATAGTTGCCAACTTGGGTAGGCAACACCAAAGATCTTTGGACTCCTATTTCAAGAGTTCTTGAGAATATTTGTATGTGTTTGGAGTTATAAGTTATTATTCCATACCATCTATATTGCTTAAACTCATTGTATATGTTTTTAAGCTCATATTACTTATGTTTCGTATTCCCTCAATAATGTGACAACTTTATGCCATTGGTCATATTAATGAGAAGACAACACCTCGATAATACGACTTTTTTGTGTTTCCCAAAAATGTCATACTAAAGAGGGAGAACAATAGTGCAAAGATTTCTCTAAGAAAAAAATATTTTATTCAGGTTGGAGTTCTCCGGAGGCCAAGTTTCTTGTCCGAGGCTTTGAGGTTTCCCAAGAAACTTGACCTCCGGAGAACTCCCCTTGAAAAAAGTGTCGCCACGTTGGCAACCATGTCATTTTTTCATCCATGTGCAAAGTTCTCCACCAAAGGACTCTTGGCCGTAGTGTAAACCACCACGGACAAGAGTGTCACTCTCAGCCAATCAAATTTCAGAATTCCCCTAGACTTCATGACCGGTGGACTTCTCCACCGTAATGTATAAGCGGCCCTTAGTTTACATAGGCTGATACCTATGTTGCAGTTGTTACCACACAAACATTGCATGGATTTCAAATGGTAGGGTGCTAGCATTGTTATTTGATGTTATAAAAATGGAGTGATGATTGGAATTTGGGTGTGGTACAAAGTGTGTGCCTAAAGTGTTGGTGAACTATCCGAAGGTGGTCATGTTGTACAATGTGTGTATGCCTAAAGTGTTGAAAACAATCATCACGTCTTGTTGTACAATAGTCTGCCTTCCTTCCTGCTGTACAAAACTATTTGGATTCCAATTGTTAGATCACTGCTCTTAATGAGGATATGAAGCACATGATTGGTGCAAGATGGTGAGCAAGTCTAAACCAAGCCGAAGCCACTCTCCTCACAATAACTTGGAGCTCATATGAATATCCTATTCACCTATGTCCGGGGAGAACCGGCGGTTAGGTACAGATGAACTGGTTGAGTTTGAGAAATAACCAGTTGAAGTTCAAGACTTCAGGAGAATTACTGATCATTTTAGAGGAATCTATAGAATATACCTCAAATGAATAAAGCAAAACCGGAAGATGTCAACATGTAACCGGCTGGATTTAGAATCACTAGGGTCTTGTCCAACTGTGCCCAAAAACTTCCTAGGCATTGCTATTCACTATCAAACTGAAGATTCTCATGTTCATGAAATGATCATACATGTCCCCCCAAATAAGTTCACTATTTATTGAGCTTAGAAATGGTTATCAAATTTTGATCTTGTAGGTCAACCTCATTTAAGCACATGTCCTTTTGGTATCCATTCCTAGAGTCACACCTACCCACATACCACTCAAATGTAGGTGTCCGATCCAAAGAAGTAACCGAATTCAACACGTCTACCTTAGTGGGTGTATGAAGATAAGGATACCCACACAACACTCATTTATACTAATCTTACAACTTTCTCCCAAAAAATAAATAAATACCACAAGTCCCAAGTACTTGAATGTTTCCAAGTCAAATCTCATTCACGCAACTTCCGTGTTAGTTGATAATATATTGTAAGCCCGTTGACAACGTAGGTTGGAACAATACATAGAAGTTTTCTTCAAGGCTAATATGTGATACCTACTAATAATTTATGACTCTTTATTGATTAGTTTAGAGGGGGTGTAGGAATATGTACGGACGAAGCTATCGTGTGAGCAGTGAGCAGTGAGCGGTGAGCAGTAAGATTTGGATATTTTAGATCAAAAATAGTTCAGACGTGGATGAAGATTCAAGAAATCAAGTATTTATAAATTTTATTACTATTTATAGTACATTATGGTACCTATAACCATGAAACATTTATCCACAATAAACGTAAAAAAATTGTTTTAGGGATGTGCTTCATGAGTGGAACATGAGTAAAACTGTAGTTACTTTGCCAAATTTTGTGAAAGGCAATGAGTTGCTTATAAATTCACAATAACCGTGGAGCATTTATCCATGGCAACAGTAAGAAACTTATGGTAGTCAGATAATCAGAAGTGATTAATTGATGCTTTGAAAATCAGAAGAAAGGTGATGCTTCAAATATCTCGTAGTGGTCCTTTTAGTCTCACTACTTCATAATTAAATCAAAGGCTGATTACATGGGATTCATTATAGAAATAGTCAAATCTAAGAGGGCAGGTGGTTCAACAAGCCACTCTCTAGAACTCGCTTCACTTCATTGAAGCTAAAACTAGTTGCATGCATGAATGTATCGGATTCAGAATCCAAACCACAAATGACTGTAAATACATAATACAAGTGCTTACAATTAGCCCACTGTCCACGCTTTCCGATTGCTTTTGTCGCCATCTCTTTGAAATATGGGCAAGTGCATGTTGGTAGCTGCGAAATGGTCAAATAATACTGCTGGACCTTTGGAGGTGTACCCGAATCCAATGAGACGATGCATCCAAAGGCTGGGGTTGGAAGCATGCACAACTTGCGCACACTTCCTTTCAATGATAGGCCTGACGCACAATTGTTGGCATGTTTGGTGGACGGGGCCTTCTTGTTGCGTCGGATATTCTTTCCTGATCTGCGGGTGGGAAATTCATCTGGATATGCTGAAGTCGTGTAAGCTGATAAGTCCACAGATAATGGTTGGTCTTGAAAGAGTCTTGTAGGGGACATTCTCCAATATCTGTGTGATTTTATCCATGTTCTTGTGTTTGTAAATGTCTCAAAATGCCGAAAAAATCCCAAATTAACAAATATAGTGTTATTAGTGAATATGTAGAGCATTTTCTCATATTAGTTCCAATATTTGGAAGGCAACATGAACAAAGTCGCCCTAATAAGAATTCGGGTAGCGAAATAATATCGTTTCATTTGCGATTAAAAAAAAGGAAAAAGAAACATAGAGAATGTGGCCCTTTTGGTGATTGCACAAGTTTGCATAGAAATCTTTCTTTCTTACTCAAGCCTCGGGCCTACTTGAACAAGGTGTTAGGTAAGTTGATAATCACAAGAATGCCAAAAGGGGCTAGTGTTGCTTACAAGATAATTTGAGCTTGGTACTCCAACTTATGTTCATGGTTACAAGGTCTCTTTGAGTTTTTGCTTGTGATAGTTTCTAACAATCTGCTCCAATCCTTATCCTCCAATCAAAAAATCTATCCAACACAAAGATGCAAAAGATACCATTGTATAGATTGAAAATTTCTCTCCCTTGTTACAAAGGTTTAACACCTATCTATCACTATACTAAATATATGATTTACCATGGCATTGAAATTGTTGTGCCATGTTAATTAGAGTGCTTAATTGTTGGCACCCAATGATTGCAAGATAAATGTTGTGGGTTGAAGATGAATAGTGTGGTCACACTCTATCAGGTGTTAAGCGTCATAACATAAAGCCAACAACATGAATAGACCAACTATGTTAGCTCTTTACTGACCTTGTCGCCTTGATTTTTAACCACAGTTTGTTTTAACCGCATGTAGGCATATTAGAGCTCTTTACTGACATAGTCTTAAATAATTGAATTACATAAGTTATTGGAGAGTCAAGTCCCCTATGAAGAGGAAGAAATACCATAAATAGCAATCAATGGATTGACTTGCTAATTGGTCACTTGGTAAACCACTAAACCGGAAGGAGAACTTGAAATCTACTTATATCAAGTTGACTTGTACAGTGGTAATGACCAAGCCATTTGCATCACTAAGACGCTATGAATGAGGCTTGTGTGGTAGCGAGTAGGGTGGTCATGAACCGTCAATGCACCATGTCTCGTCCAACGGTGCCAAAGTGATGCGGTGGCATTGCAACGTGGGGTCCATGGACAACGTGATTCTGAGCAGGCATGCAATGGCACTCTGCGAGCATGTAGGTTTCGCAAATAGCATTTATAATATGAGCAGTGAGCAGTGAGCGGTGAGCGATGAGCGGTAATTTGTGAGCGGTGAAGAAAGAAAAAACTTTGGTAATAGGACCACTAATATCCTATAACCGTGGCCTAAAGAAATATAATTTTAGGGTTCAGTAATAAGATTGGGGAGGACAAATAAAATGAATGCTAGATTGTGAGCAGTGAGCAACGAGAAAAAAACAATATATGCACGCCTATGGGCATATATGTGTTTATCATTTACAAATTTTTATAGTTGTATTGCATGCCGAATGAGAGTGGAATGGACAAAGTTGAAGTAAATGATGCTCATGATAAAGATTATCATTGACATTTATAATATGAACACATTAAAAAATAAACAAAACATGTTGCAAATGAAACTCAATTTTGTACTAGGTCAATTATACGACACAAATATAGAGAGTGCAAAGAAAATAGAGTTGGACACAAAACGTGTATAAGTTCTTCAAGGTATAGCATAAGTGAATGTATATTAAAGAAACGGTACCAATAATAAAACCTTCCGTTCTGGCAATTGAACACTTGCTAACAAAAAACTAATCATCATTATAACTTGAAGTAATGGATGTTGATCATGATTCACACTCTAAAACTATGAAATTCAGAACTTAACAATCATAATGTCTAGTTTTGTTATGGGTAGAAGAAGGGGAAGATTGAGCAACAAGAACGGAAGCCATGGTTGCAACATAGATAAGGAGGCTTCGCGGGGGTGACTTGCTACAAATCATGGATCTTCAAAAAATTGTCGCCAATGTCGGCGCCATTGTGGTATCACATTCCTAGCACATGACAACATAGATGTCTTAATAATTACTAATGTCCATAATAATCCAAAAAAACACATATACAATATACTTCAAGTCAAAATTATGAAATCAGCCATATGAAATTTTCGAACAAGATAAATAAATAAAATTATTCACAAAATAAATTGATGGCCTTGCGATTAACAAGTGGAGAATGATTCAAGTCTTCAGAATTGGTGTCTTTGCCAATAGGTAAAGGGGATTGTATAATAAAAGGCTTCAAGATGGAATGAAAAACATCTTTGTCACCTTCTTATACCAAGAGGTGATGCTTCATAGAGCAACAAGCATGTATAAAGGGGTCCTATGAAAGTGATAATAAATAATTATCAAGAGAATAATCAATGAGAGCATATTAGTTTGTATAAAAATGATATTAAAAAATTCTAAAATAAAAACAAATTGATTTATACTTGTGGCAGCAGTGAGGTTTGTAACAATGCCTTCAGGATTTGACAAAGCATCAATCAAATTCGGAAGAACAATGGATGTTTTCTCGTGGGCTTCTCCATGGTGTGATGCAATCATCTCTCATCAGTTGAGAAATAACATCCATGATGTTGTATTAAATATCATCATCCAGATCCATACCATTATCCAAAAGATTTTTGTCAATATACATTTAAAAAGACAAAAATATGTGTTTGAATCCCAAAATATGATAAAAGCATTAAGAACAAATGACATAACAAAATAAAGACACATGACTTTAAAGGTGGTTACAATTACAGAGTTTCAATCACATATTTTGAATAAAATGTATGATCACAAAAAGATGTAAAACTTATAAAGTAAGAAATTCTCGATCCATTTAAATGAAATCAAGACAAAAAATGTGTCACATAAAGATATTTAACAAATTTTTAATAGTAGAAGATGAAGTCATATAAAAACATTTATTTAGATAACACGTACAACCATACAAAAAAACATAATAAAAATTATTTCATATTTTTTTATCAAAATCCCAAATTCTTAAAGACCTTCAAATTACCTATCCGAAAACTGTATTACAAAAGATGAATTCTAGGATATCCAAACAAAAATTGTAGACTTTAGAAATTTCATACAAATTGACATTAACGTATAAATTCCTAAAAGAAATCATGTATGTTTAAATCATCTTTATGTATATACGTAAATTTTTTCAACTCGATCCAAGAAATTCTCATAATTTTCAAAATTCATATTCAAAATCCCAAATCTACCAATCTTAGACATTGTTTAGTTTGCATCCCAAGGGTATTGGCGGTGCCGCCAATACCCTAGGTGTCTTCACAAATATATTTTATTTTATATCCCGGGGATATTGGCGGTGCCGCCAATACCCCTCACATGTAGACATTTAACAATTGTCTAGTAGTAGAAGATGACGTCATATAAAAAATATTTATTTAGATAAGAGGTACAACCAAACAAAAAAACCATAATAAAAAATATTTCAAATAATTTTAAAAAATCTCAAATTTTTATGAACCTTGAAAGTTGCTTATACGAAAAATGTATTACAAAAGATGAATTCTAGGATATCCAAATAAAAATTGTAGACTTTGTAAATTTCCCAAAAATTGAAATTAACTTGTAAATTCAAACAAAAAATCAAGTATCTTCAAATCATCTTTATGTATAAATTTATTTTTTTTCGACTCGATCCAAGAAATTTTTATAATTTTCAAAATTCATCTTCAATTGCCTTAATCTACCAATCTTGGACACTGTTTAGTTTGCATCCCAAGGGTATTGGCGGTGCCGCCAATACCCTAGATGCCCTCATAAATATATTATATTTTGTATCCCGGGGGTATTGGCGGTGCCGCCAATACCCCTCACATGTAGACATTTAACAATTGTTTAATAGTAGAAGATGACGTCATATAAAAAATATTTATTTAGATAAGAGGTATAACCAAACAAAACAAACATAATAAAAGATATTTCACATAATTTTATAAAAATCTCAAATTTTTATAGACCTTGAAAATTGGTTATACGAAAAATGTATCACAAAAGATGAATACTAGGATATCCAAACAAAAATTGTAGACTTTGTAAATTTCCCAAAAATTGAAATTAACTTGTAAATTCAAACAAAAAATCAAGTATCTTCAAATCATCTTTATGTATAAATGTATTTTTTTTCGACTCGATCCAAGAAATTTTTATAATTTTCAAAATTCATCTTCAATTGCCTTAATCTACCAATCTTGGACACTGTTTAGTTTGCATCCCTAGGGTATTGGCGGTGCCGCCAATACCTCTCACACATAGACATTTAACAATTGTTTAATAGTAGAAGATGATGTCATATAAAAAATATTTATTTAGATAAGAGGTACAACCAAACAAAACAAACATAATAAAAAATATTTCATATAATTTTATAAACATCTCAAATTTTTATGGACCTTGAAAGTTGCTTATACGAAAAATGTATCACAAAAGATGAATTCTAGGATATCCAAACAAAAATTGTACACTTTGTAAATTTCCCAAAAATTGACATTAACTTGTAAATTCAAACAAAAAATCAAGTATCTTCAAATCATCTTTATGTATTCATGTATTTTTTTCCGACTCGATCCAAAAACAATTTATAATTTTCAAAATTCATCTTCAATTGCTCAAATCTACTAATCTTGGACACTGTTTAGTTTGCATCCCAAGGGTATTGGCGGTGCCGCCAATACCCTAGGTGCCTTCATAAATATATTATATTTTGTATCCCAGGGGTATTGGCGGTGCCGCCAATACCCCAGGTTCCTCCCCAACTATATTTTATTTTATATCCCGGGGGTATTGGCGGTGCCGCCAATACTCCAGGTTCCCTCCCAAATATATTTTATTTTATATCCCAGGGGTATTGGCGGTGCCGCCAGTATCCCAGGTTGTTTCCCAAGTATATTTTATTTTATATCCCAGGGTATTGGCGGTGCCGCCAATATCTCATGTGCCCTCACAAATATAATTTATTTTGTATTCCGGGGGTATTGGCGGTGCCGCCAATACCCTTGCGCCATCATACGTACTTTCCAATTTGTATCCCTAGGGATATTGGCGGTGCCGCCAATACCCCTTGTGTTCTTAGAAGTTATCTTTGTTTCGTATCTGGGGGTATTGGCGGTGCCGCCAATACCCTTTCGTTGTCATACATATTTGCCAATTAGTATCCCGAGGGATATTGGATGCACCGCGAATACCTCTAGCACTCTGACCAAGTCTTTTTTTCATATCCGGAGGTATTGGAGGTGCCGCCAATACCCCTTTCGTTCTCTCAAGTATTTTTATTTGGTATCTGGGGGTATTGGCGGCACCGCCAGTACCTTTTGCGCTCTCAGAATTATTTTATTCTTCTTATTTGGGGGTTATTGGCGGTGCCGCCAATACCCCTCGGGCTCTGAGAAATATTGTTCGTTTTGTATCCAAAAGGTATTGGCGGTGCCGCCAATATCATTTGGACTCTGAAAAATATTTTTTGTTTTGTATCCGAAGGGTATTGGCGGTGCCGCCAATACCATTTGGACTCTAAAAAATATTTTTTGTTTTGTATCCCAAGGGTATTGGCGGCACCGCCAATACCCTTTGGGCTCTGACAAATATTTTTCGTTTTGTATCCGTAGGGTATTGGCGGTGCCGCCAATATCTTTTAGGCTCTGACAAATATTTTTCGTTTTGTTTCCGAAGGGTATTGGCGGTGCTGCCAATACCATTTGGATTCTGACAAATATTTTTTGTTTTGTATCCGAAGGGTATTGGCGGCACCGCCAATACCCTTTGGGCTCTGACAAATGTTTTTCGTTTTGTATCCGGAAGGTATTGGCGGTGCTGCCAATACCTTTTAAGCTATTACAAATATTTTTCGTTTTGTATCCGAAGGGTATTGGCGGTGCCGCCAATACCATTTGAACTCTAACAAATATTTTTTGTTTTGCGTCTGAAAGGTATTGGCGGCACCGCCAATACCTCTTGGGTTCTGACAAAAAAATTTCATTTTTTATCCGGAGGATATTGGTGGTGACGCGATTACCATTTGAACTCTGACAAATATATTTTGTTTTATATCCGAAGGTATTGGCGGCACCGCCAATATCCCTTGGGCTCTAACAAATATTTTTCGTTTTGTATCCGAAGGGTATTAGCGGTGACGCCAATATCTTTTAGGCTCTGACAAATATTTTTCATTTTGTATCGGAAGGGTATTGGCGGTGCCGCCAATACCATTTGAACTTTGAAAAATAATTTTCATTTTGTATCCGGAGGGTATTGGCGTCACTGCCAATACTCCTTGGGTCTGTCAAATATTTTTAGTTTTGTATCCAAAAGATATTAGCGGTGCCGCCAACATCCCTTGGGTTGTTACAAATGTGTTTCGTTTTGTATCCGAAAGGTATTGGCGGTGCCGCCAATACTTCTTGGGCTCTAATAATTATTTTGTCATTTTGTATCCAAAGGGTATTGGCATTGCTACCAATACGTTTGTGTTGTTGTATTAATTTTTTATTTCCCATCATGATGGATATTGGGGGTGGCGCCAAGTTCTTTGAGCTCACACACATATTTTTTATTTTTTATTCCGAGGAATATAAGCGGTATGTGCAATACACTTGTATTCTCACAAGAATTTTTTATTTTGTATCAAGGCAATATTTGCAGTGCTGTCTATATTTTTAAGCGTTCATATGTATTTTCTGTTTCATATTCCGAAGGATATTGGTGGTGCCCCAATACCTTTAGCGCTTTGGCAAATATTTTTTGTTTTTTATCTAGGGATATTGGTGGTGCCGCCAATCACCGTTGTGGTTTTATTTGTTTGTTTTGTTTTGTATCACGAGGGATATGGTTACAGCCGCTCATATCTTGTGAGTCCTTATTGAAATTGGCTATGATTTGTTATAAATTGTTTAAAACATAAAATGATTAGGGTGAATACTTACAATTTGGATTTGGTCTCCGGCTATATCTATTTTACATGCTTGAAAATGTTTACATCTTCTTCTGATATATTGGTGTATTTGTTTTTTATTCTTGAACTTCAAACTTTAAGATATTTTCATGGTCCCTCAATTTCTTTGGCTAATTCATTCTTTGGCTAGTCATTTGTGTTTCTGTTAAATCGCCAATATATTTGTGCACTACAATATGGGATTGTTTTCTTCATAGTACTTTTTTATTTTTGAATTTTTTATAGTGAAATGTAGTCATTTTTATGTTATTTTCCAATCAGTTGTATATTAGTTCATGATGTTCTGTCTGTTGTATCTATGATGGTAAAATTTAAACATTATGCAACCTACTCTGTATAATATTCACATGTATTTTGATGCATATTTGTACTTATATGTATTAAAATTTATCAATGTCCATTTTTATTCTATTGATTGTAATATTTATTTGAAAAGATTTTGACAATGTACAATTTCTTTATTTTTTTGTGATATACAATCAAAATGATTTTTACAAGCAAAAACTTGAACATTCATTTTTGGGCATCTATTATAATCGTTTTTCATTTATTTTTACGCAGAGATTTGCCAAGTGTATTTTTTATGGTTTATAAATGGTTAGCTTAATAGCTGTTGGATATTTGGGTTTTTTTTTACATTTATGGTTTATTGCGCAAACCCTTATTATAATTATCCTATTAATAACAATGTTAATTTAAATTTTATGTTTAATAGAAACTTATAGAATAAATTATTGGGTTGCATTTTTTCATTGATATTCTCGTGTTATGTTCACATTCTACCAATTTATACAGTAACCGTATTTTAATTCAAGAAATATTAGCCTTATACTACCAATACAAATAGCGTCTCACCCACACATTTAAAGTCTCTCATTTTTCCCTTACTTCCAAATGGTTGCCATTAGAGCTTATGAATTATTTATGCCCTTCACTTTGTCTTTTGAAGATGATGATCATGTGGGTGTCTTAGAGGATACTTAGTTTGAGATTTAATCTCGGATAGAAACCATGTACGTGGAGCAAAAGATGTATTCCGTGGACAGTGATATCTTTGAAACAAACTTGATTTAGAAAAACATGTGTAAAGATGGCCATGTTTGTATTTGGGTCTAAGATCATATGGAGTTGTAGGTGTTCCTGATTTCTAGATGCAAGTATTAAAAAACAAATCTGACACATCTATTGTCCATGTACCTATGTGGCTACTATCAAGATAGAACTAAGTGACGATAATTTTTTTTATTGTTGTTGTTAGATTCGGATGATGATGTTTGTCATGTTGTTCATATTTCTATCACATCATATTTTTCTTATAGAACTAGGACTCCCAATTCAATTTGTTTTCTATGGATATTGATGGTGATGTTTTATTTATTTTGCCCCTAGTAAATATGGGTGTTCCAGGTGTGTATGACCATTCTATAAATGGAATGAATAAGATGTGCGATGGACATCCTTCATGCACAACAAAAATGATAAATATCCAAAATAATTTTGAACTTTCTTTTAGACGTTATTCTTGTGCCGGTCATTTACAATGCACAAACAAATATTATGATTATATGTATCGCAATGGAGGTGTCCACAATTGTACGGAATGGATTGGATCAACTTCTAACCCATTTTATGTGGGAAATATCGTCCAAGAATAATCAAGACTAGAATATAAGGTATGTCGTTCCATACTAGTACGTATTATGTTGTGCTATGCTCGCATAATATATGTTCACTCTACATCCCTGGGCTGTCAAGGGCTTAAATACATCTTGGTATTTATGAACACCCTATATAAAATGGTACATGCCGTGAGTCACTTGACATGACTTCCCAATGCGTTGCCAATGAGGTCATGAAAACATCCACTGCCAAGAACTCTACTATAGTAATAACAATGAGCAAACCATTCTTAACAGACTATTTCCTAAAATGTCCATCAAACGGTGAAGGACATCACTTGGCAGGTTTGTCCATGGAGGTCGTTATGGATAAATTCAGTACTCTTGCCTCTCCAAATTATCGTAACTTCATATTGGGCTCAAAACATTTTGTTCGTAGCAAAATGGACACGATGGATAGTATCATGGCATAAAGTGACATGTATTAGTGTGGATTTTTATAATAAAAACCAACAATGGACTAATGATTTTGAAAGTATCCATGGTAATAGGTTCCTTTCACTCTTCTTCAATCAAAATGCGGGTACTTTATATTTTCTAAATTGTAAAAATACAAATTCTAATTTTAGAGTATATATCCTAAAACCGTGTCCAATTACTAAATTTGGCATCATTGCTCACGAGTTATCGCTCACTGCTCATGTGTTACCGCTCACTGCTCATGTGTTATCGCTCACCGCTCACCGCTCATTGCTCATTGCTCATGTCTTAGCTTCCCTCAGCAGGCATGCAGCAACACTCTATGAGCATATAGTTGTGGCAATGCATTAAGAATTTTTTTTGAGTATTCCTCTTCGATAATTTTGTGCTTCTGTGAATGGCTCTATGCTTCTTCCACAAGACTTGTTCAAGTCTAGTACCATAATTAATTCTTCTCAAATTTGCAAGGATTTTTAACAAAAGGAATCAAAACCTGCAACATGTGAGTTTGGGGTGAACACTATGACATGTTGAATTTTATGAGCATAATGAAGAAGTCATACCTCAATCATAATTACAACAAATTTAGAACCATAACATATCCACAGTGAAATTGTCACCTATTGCAACACTACAACATTTATGGTATTTAATGTGTGTACATAACACAATATTCAACATTTTGGGAGTTTTCCAGTGAATTGAGAGTACATAAAGCAAACTATTAATCCAAGAATGAAGTGAAAACCAGTGGAGAGTTGTAGAGTTCAAGAAAAAAATAAACATTTGATTTCCCGCCGTAAATTGCGGAGTGATGTGCTGCCTAAAATTGACCATTTAGGTCAACTCAACCTAAATTGATTAACATATTGTCCTCATTTAGGTTGACTCAACCTAAATTGACTAACATATTGTCCTCATTTAGGTCAACTCAACCTAAATTGACTAACATATTTCCTCATTTAGGTCGACTCAACCTAAATGAGTCGATTCCCCAGTTCAACATACTCTCATTTTAATGGAAACTACACATATGAAGTATAATCTAGTAATTGTCAACCTAACATGACTTTTAGGTTGACAAATGGACAATATTATTTTGAGACGATCCCACTCTCAAAATTTTGAATATTGTGTTACATCCGTTTTTGGAAAGAATGGAAAAGTTCTCAATCAATGATCTATCACCTCCGACACTCTTTGATGTTTGTTGTGCAAGCACCAGTTTAACTCTGCAACCCGTTTAAGAATATCCTCACATGATAAATGATAATAAATCAATGGTTGTGAGATTTAGCAGTGCCATGATCTCCCGGTTTAGTGTTAAGCATATTACCTCCAAGAGGTGGATTCGAAAATAGTCCAAGTGACCATGAAACATGATCCATTTGATGCCACGTAGGAATCCGTGTAGACTTCACATGTACGCTTACTCTGTTGGTCCCTCAAGCGTAGTGTGAAGTGAACTTGGACCAGTTCCGCCTTTTCCACCAATGAGAGTGCTTGAAGTGCAATGGTCATGGGTATCAGTCTCGTGTGTGAAGTGGCCCTGACTGCATGTGGCTTTGAAATGTTTGTGAACTCTTAGAAAAAGGGGATGGGAATTCCAACAAAAGTGGAGACTGCAGTGCAAACAGGAGGGCAGTTAAACATATGTTTTTGGGCTGCCTAGTCTAGTAGAATCTACAGTTCTGATGTATGTAATCTTTTTAAGTGTAAATTTAATTCATCAAAAATGTCAAAAGTGCCATGTGAGATGGAGTGCAACAATAGTACCCACTTAGTCAGCATGTACTCATCTTTTGACAGAAGTGATACAGTACCTCAATATGGTGAGTGTATGAGTGTGTAAGAATATTCGGTAAACCAACTTTCTATTCTTCATCCTCACTGCAACATATAACTTGCTTCTTTGCTCATTGGATAACTTATCCTTTGGTTTGCCCTTATTGACCACAGAACAGCCTAGGTTGGTAATTAAATTCGCATGATACATTCAATACAAATGACATCTTGCAAACAGCAACAATCAGATCACAATATGCATTGCAGAATTCAGAGTTCTTCAAATTATGATACCCCAACAAGTGGATAGTCAACAAAATCCATTTTTGGCTTTGAAGAATTTTGTTGTTGTATAGTACATCAATGAATTCTCAATACCAATTTGGCAAATGTTGTGCCTGAGGAGATGGCAATGGCATCTAATTTGTCTAGTAAGAAGTACAAGCTGTTCATGTGGTTTCTGCAGATCCTTTGATCATGGGCAAAATTTCATACTAGGAATCAATTCCAGGCGCAAGTATGGTAGAATTTATTTTTTGATCTATCACGAAACAAAACTATAGAATCATTCATGCACCTCAAGTATCATGGCATTGCACCAAACCATGTTTAGGGGGAGGCAATTTTGATCCCCTGGTCTTTCCATTCTTCACGATGAAGACTGTCATCATACCCCATGATGTGTGCCTGTCAATGTGGCAATGGAACAACCACGCTCCTGCCAAGTCCAAGCAAATGTGGTGTCAATTCAATAAAATACAGTATAATGCAATGCAATACTAAGAAGAGTATTGTTGAAATCCACAAACTTGATGAACGGCTAACAACTTAGGGCCATCTCCTTAGAACCTAATCATGTGACTTGCCCAATTATCACAATGAATGTAAACAAATTACATATTTTCATAAGTTATCAAAGAAATGACATTGACCATTTATGGATTGGCATGAATTGGAGACACTTCGTCTATGATGTTGTTTCTACTTGTATGTAAATTTGAGGTGGAATATCACAACACCAGACAATGTACCATGAATTTACTACCCCTTGTCAAGGGTGATCTCCAAGAGAGGTTTAAACACTACCAATATTATAAATTTGTGATGAGTGCAAGGTTGAGGCTTTTTGAGGGGGATTTGCATAACCGATTAAATGGCCAAATTATCCCAAGAGTTGTGAAGAATGTCTACATTGACAAAAGTAGGGATAGGGTTTGGTGCTTACCGGGATTGTTAGTGACGAAGCGAATTGCAACCCATCCGCCATTGGGAAGACTAACTGTGTTGAGCACCTGAGGATCCACCAAGTTGAAATTCTTTGGATCGGTGGTCGCATTGTAGTTGCCATTCCCTCTCCCCACCACATAGAAAACATGTCCATGCAAGTGGAACGGGTGGTTATCCAAACCCCAAACATTGACATCTTGAAGGACAATTTGAACCGTTTGGTTGTACTCCAACGTCATCACTTTCGGTCCCCGGTGGGTCGTCACGTTATATTGCTCGACAGGTGAATCTGATGTGAAGTTAATATTAGCCACCGTTGTTGGGTCTGACGGGAAATCAGTCGTGTACACTCGGTTCACGTCGTTGTGGTAGTAGTACGACTCCAAAATCGAGCTCTTGGTCGGGAGCTCGAACGTGACGTTGTTGATGGTTGTCCCAAATTTGGTGCCCGGATAAATGCTCTTGCTACAATCTTCTCGGGCGTCACATTTAATGTTTGTGACCGCTCCCACCAAGAAGATCTCCCGGTCCACCTTCGTTGGAATACTATAGTTGGACAAGGCACGAAGGCTTTCTTGAAACGCATGCGACAATGGGGTGTCACTGTTGTCAGGTTGGGTGGCATTAACAGGAATTGCCGATGATTTTGCCCCCTTGTACTCAAGGAGTCCAAGTCCAGGTAACAATGGAAGGTACATTTGAAGAAGTGGTCGCCACTCACTTATGGAGAAATAGTATTTGCCTAGTAGATGAGAACACCGCAAAAGCACGGGCACAGTTAATTCAATATGCAAACATCGGCTAGGCTCAAAGAGCGAATGCAAACATTTCAAGATAAATGTGATCTGGTCATTGGAAACGAGTTTCTCCTAATTGGTCTTTAGATGTTTTATTGCTAGGCTAGGATATAATGTCAAGTTTTAAGGAAATTGAATACAAAAGCCCGGGATTGGGTGTGACGTCCTCACCTATTGCAGAGGTGCAACTGATAAACACATCCATGCTCTGGCCAGGTAAAATCATAACCACAGAAGTCTTGTATGGTTTTACATACTCTCCATCCATTGCAACGACCGTCATTGTGTGGTTTGCTATGGTGAAGAAGTAATTGTTGATGAGTGCAGTGTTCACAAGCTGAAGCAGGTAATCTTTCCCTTGGGTCACTTTGATTTTCACACCATCTGCAAATGAAAATCTTTTAAATTTAGACACTAGATGCATGAATAACATCATCGAAAGATATCAATCTCAAATTATCACAAAGCTGCAAAGTCAGTGTCATTGAGAGCAGACTTTTAAAAGGTCGAAGAGCAATTTAGTCATAACTTGACTCCATTGATACTAGATGACAACATAGAATTTGTTAATAGGACCATTACAAGTATACAAGTCATGAACAATTATCATGCATTATTAGAAACTTGTCTTATGTCACTAAAACATGTGCAAACCTATCACTATGAGAAATTTGCATTGTTCTTTCATGGATGTAGGACGATTGCCTAGGACTCATATGTTAGTAGTGGGTCTTGAAAGATATTGATATTAGTACCTTTGGAGCCGTTGTATAAAGGACCAGTCAGTCCATTTATAACATAAGCAATAGGTGTTTCAAATGCAGGGCCCCTTGTTGCCAAGCCCAATGCTTCAATTGTGTCTGGATTGTGCGCATACCATTCTCCTGCATGACACAGAAAAACAATAGGCTACTTAATAAAGACACATACTAACAGTTTCAATATGATAAAATAATTTGTCCCAAGAATTAGTGAACTTGGTGATTTATACATGATAAGTGGTCAACTTAGTGCATGTATTTGAGTTTCAAGAGTTCCAAATCACGTACTAAATTGACTACTAAATTAATGCACTATTTGCACTAATTAACAAATGTGTATTAAGTATTTGATAATGTAATAATTATGGCAATTCACTTTTATATAACCACTTGCAATAATTTAGTGGTCAATGCTGTGAGGAATTATTACCAAGTAGGAGAGGGATTTTCGCAGCAGGGGTAGGGTAAGGGGGTGTGGCTTTGGGGTGGACAATGAGGGCACCATAAACCGTGGCTCGCAACCAATTAACATGTGCGTGCCAAAACATGGTCCCGCTTTGGTTTACAGCTGTAAATTCGTAGGTGTATGAGTCTCCTATTAGCAAAGAGCATTGTGTGATGCGGCTCACTCCATCAGCCCAGTTTGTCAAATATTGCCTAATTCCATGCCTGCAAAGACACCCACAACAAATATAAGCTTCAATATATAGTAATAGGTAGGAATATATATTGACCACTAGGCTTCATTCTTGGTCCAAGTGTTTCTAAATTCTCACTATCACTTCACTAAACATATAATGTAGTGTGGCATAATATTGGTGTGCCATGTTAATTAAAGTGGTTTTTACAATCGCTTGTCATGTAGCAACAAGAGTCATAGGACACCCTTGTTAGTTGTCACCTAGTGACTACAAGACAATAAATGTGAGTTGATGATGAATAATGTGGGCCACACTAACTTGTCAAATGTTTAGCGTTGCGAGTAAACCTAGCTCATCAAGCACCAAAGTTTAACTCCAAATATGGTGCTAGACATAGTTCTACCTAAAAATGATGTTTGGCATAGAGGAGATTGTTTTGTTAGCTTACCAATGGATACTAACTTCGTACTCCACGTTGTTAGTTACCTTGGCGATCACGGTATCTCCTTCGTTGATATGCACCGTGGGGCCTGGATACTCACCATTCACTACAGGAATGGATACCGTGACAGCGTTTCTAGTGATGTTTTTCATACTCACCTGCACACAAGTGATAGCAAACAACATTAATAATCAAGAAACGCAATTATTAACTAATTAACACATCTTAGTAACACATTGTGCAATTTCACATGGCTAGTTAGCATACCATCATTCGTGTGCCATGTAGACTTCTTGTTGAATCTACATGTCACATAGACTCATTCTAACTTATCAAATTTTGACTTCTGATAGTTCACACTGTCACGCTCTGGCTCCGCGTGTCAATGTCAACACCACTTCTTACTAACTTATGTCAAACCTAATGTCAACAACTCGGAAGTCCATTCATCACTATGGTCAAACAATGGTAAGTTACTCTCTAAAGATTGTATAGATGTCTAAGTGATGAACAGCTTAATAGGGTAAAAACATATATTTGTCAACAATTTATGATGTTTCCTTTCACCCAATCGAGAGAGGATAGAAACACTTTGATCAATATCTAGGACACGGATGCAAGTCAACGCAGCTTCACTTATACATGTGAATTCTATGTTACAGATAATTTGTTTTGTTATGACTGTTGTTGAGAATCACAACTGTAAATAAGAAAACGTAAAACATTATTGACCAAGTCAACTCGTACTGTGAAGCTCCTCCCATCCAACAGTTGTTCTATCGCTCACAATGATATCCACCGCTTTCCGCACTCTTCGTCCAGGACAGCCTGAAATTCTTTGTGTATAGATCCTGAGGTCATCAAAAAGTCCGACCAATCTAATGTTTTCATTTCCGGCTCGCTGCAACGCTTGAGCGGTTGGAACACCATACGTGTTGGCATCTTGGCACGACCCAAAAAGGACTTGTAAAATGACAAAGATCTTTTGGACATCCGATTGCCAGTGAGTTCATTCTGTGTGCACTAGGTTATTCATGCGACTTGAGAATGGATCCGAAGACGTCTGCTACCTTTTTCAATTCAAATGCATTCGATCTGTACCCAAAAAAAGGAGAAAACAAAGAAAAGAAAAAGGATCTGTAGACAGGAACACCAATCAATTGGGGCCTCGAGAAATTATAAGCCCAATGTTATTAATTACCGTCCAGTAGAGGTGGTGTGTCTTGGCCGAATCTTTCGATTCAAGGAGCGATCTCCCTGCTGATGCCGGCTGTGTCGCGATAAGTGCTATCAAAATGAAAACCCCGAGAACGCAATTCTGAACCATCCGTGCTCTGCCCACGATCAATGGCGGTCGTTGAAAGCTTGCCATTTGTAATTCACTTCTTGTCCAGAAAAATCAATTCAATGTTTCAGACGTTTGATTTCCCCTACTAACTCCTACCAGCAACTTCAAGTGGGATTGGAGGATGCTGGGCACCTATTGACACAATCAAAGTTACAATTCATGTCAAACAAATGTTAGAAATGCGGGCACGGAGAAGTGGTCAACTTTTATTATAGCTGAAAAGTTTATAGCGATCTAGTTTCATCTAGATAGGTCATGCGGGTACTCCATCTAATTTGATCTAGTATACCACTTCAGACAACAGATACAATTGGTAGATCACGATGAATCCAGTCACAACCATAAAGAGTGACTAAGATTGAATATTTCAACTTCATCATTAATACCTTCCAGTATTACGAAGTTTGTGTATGTACATAGCTGCTAAATACAAGATCCCCTCAAAGAAAACTCGCACTTTCAAAGATGGACCTTCATCCGCATAAAATTGCAGAGAATGTGGAGAATTCGCCTCTAGTACACAGTTACGAACTCGCACCAAACTGTTGGAAAACAAAATGGGCCTCAATGTTCCAGACATGCACTTACATTCAGGGTTAAGATTTCATCTGACTCCAATGATGCGAAAAACCCAGCTGCCTGTCCACCTAGTTCGCGTCAAATCATCTAGAATCACATGTCATCAAATATCAAGCGAATCCAACCTATTCAAACAAGAATCCCTTGCAAGCCTACTAGACTCTCAGTGGAACTCTGAAGCTCTAGTGACCAAGTTCCAACGTCGAATACAGGGGCGACCGGGAGCTCCCAATTCATCAGAGCTGAGAGCTAGGCTTCACTGTCAAGGCACCTTCGGTTTTATACAACTTGCAATCGGTTCGGCTGTTCTGTGGGTTCAAAGGCTGGCGCCTCAAATATAGTAGCGGCCTTGCCCTCGTCTACTCTGACCCGAAAACAACTGAAATGTTACACTCAAGCCTGCAAGGTCACGGATTCTTGCAAAGCTCAGAAGGAGTCTGTGAGACTCACACTGATGGGATCTAGATTATACATGATACCATGCATTGATGAAGCTTATAAGAGGTAGGGATAGGGATCTGACTGATCTGAAGTCATCGGGCTAGCTGGTGGGGCACAGGACTGGCAGAGAGGCAGGCTGTTTGAAATCGGAGACCGTGAGGTAGTGTAGTTGCCTCAATAGTATGGCATGAATTTCCACTCACCCCGAGATGCCGAATGCTGAATTCCCAACGCACAATTGCAAATTGACTTAATGCAGGGTCCGCGTAGACTTGTGACTCACCTGCAGGTCAAACCCCTGGGACATCCCATCGATAGACTTATGCCGGTAAGACAAAATTGTCATGACACGGAATTGTCCTATCAGTGTGGGTTACCATCTGGAGTGACGTGAATTTTTGTACCAACATCATCCTTTTCTACTAAGTAATAATTTATATCATGTTCTTTGATGTGCATACCAACCATTTATGTAGCTTGAGTAAAACAATCATACGCTTGGTGAAATGTTAAAGCAATGTGTAATTCCAAATGGTAACCCAGACTAATAGGACAATTCAGTGTATTTTTCCTTACTTTCCGGTTGAGAAGAGTTTGGTGCAGCGAACGGATAGAAATTTGAGCCAACTCAGTCATTATCCTTCTTTTTTAATCATCAACCGGCTCTTCCTCATGTTTTGACTTTAAAGAGTGTATTTTCCAAAATATGGTTCAGTTCATTTCCTAGAGTTTTGATTTTGAACCGCTAATTTGGGAAAACAAACCAGTTGATCTAAAACCAGTAGCCGGTTCTCCATGTTCATTGGTTTGATGATCCTCTCACGGATTGGGCCACACTTAACTTGCTTCACCTAAGCTAGGGGAGAAATGTGTATCTTGGAAGTGATTGGAATTGATGGATGGTCCAGCAACATAGTGTGTGTATATATATAATGAAAATATCATATACATGAAGTCCAATTGTTTGACTTGTCTTTACAAAGTTATTGATAATTTATTTTTATTTTTTATAAAAGGGCCACAAGTTCTCCACTGATATTTGTAATTAGGTTGCCCAATGCTAACTATTGTGAAATTTACTAGAACGGTGACAAAATAGTAATTTCATTTCCTTGTAGATTGCTATAAGGATGATTTAACTAAGTTATAGGTTTTTGTAATATAGTTTTGATCCAAGGTAATTTTCATGGGTAAAGAGGTGACCTATTCGCAAAGGCAACTTAATTGCACATATCAATGTACTAGTTGAGATGTCAAGAACTTAGTACATTAAATATGATATTTAGTGTCACATGGTATTTAATATCACTATGGTAACTTTTCGGATGACACTTCTTATGAATAAGTGAACAAATACTGTCATGGATGATGGATGAGTTCATCCATTGGCCAAAACCCCACCTTCTCTTGTCAGCAACTTGTGATGAAATATGTCATGGTTGATTGAAATTTGGATGAAAAATCATTTGGTAGGTCATAATAATTGCAACACTGTAAATCTATAATCCCCCAAAAACTTTACAAGGAATGACAAATAATGTTGGGTTAACATTTAGTGTTGGTGACACTAAATATCCTATTTAGTGTAGTTAAGTGTTTGCATAACTTACTATGAAGATTCTGAGTTTTGTAACTGGTTATATACCCCCCCTCTCCCCTGAGAACACCAAAATAGGCACATCTACTTTCATTACTAGAAGATGCGATCCTAAAAAACACTTCCCATTTGATAGAGGCAGCCATCAGCACTTGACCCCACATACGAGAGTTGAAATGGACTCTATGACAACAACAATCAGACTTGACTCTTGTGAATGGAATCTTATGCAAACAACCGCCCTCGTCGAATTTCAAATGTATTCTAGGACCAAGAATTCTAGTAGTGCATAACTAAGCCATGGTCTAGACTTTTTCTATAATTTTCTTACCATTAGCAAGCAAGATACATGATTGAGTTATTTAAATGGATGTCAACTATTCAAATTCATTTCAAAATCTGAATTCCATAACCCGCAAAACAAGGGTTTGCATCACTTTCAAGGTTGTACAAAGTGTATGTCCAAAGTGTTCAAAACAATCATAAGGTCATGTTGTATGTACATAAGTTAGGTCCTACCAGTCTGCAAAGATAGAGTGAGACTTCGTACTGACGTGAAAAGTTTTGGAACTCCTATCATAGGTTGTGGTCATGCTAGATTCCTCAACTTCATGTGTATAACTTTCCTAAGAGTTGAGAAGTTTAACCCCTAAATGCTCAAACCATTTTTTTCAAGCCCTAGATTGATTATAAGTTACTTGGGTTTCTTGGTTCCAAAAGACATGTTGTCACCTTTCTACAAAGAAGTGGACGATCAAAATGCAAAGTCCTAACACTCAAGAATCTTCGTGAGCTTCATATTTTCAACTAAAAATAGTTTCACTTCATAAGACAACAATATGTTATGACTTTGTTGAGGATCCAAATTTTGTCAAGGTTTTCACAAAATTATGTTCTTCTAAAAGTGCATTGTGCTACAAACAAATAAATGATTTATCACTATATTCATTAATTTGGGACTTTTTCAGCATTTTGAGACAGTTACAAATATAAGAACATGGATAAAATCACACGAATATTGGAGAATGTTGTAAGATGCAAATACTTTGAAGCGGGTGTTCATATCAAGAACCCAATTAAGAACTCATATCAAGATGGTTTGGGTAGGATGACCCAAACATTAGACCATGTTGTTGTGGTCCATATATTAATTTGAGACAAGAGAAAGTCTCAAATTAACGAATATAGCCATATTTACATGTGGGAGTTATAACAAAGCTTTCCACTTCTAGTAAGAAAATCAACAAAGTAGTTGAACGCACTCAAAAATATTATAGACAACAACCATTACATTTTTTTCAAGAAATATAAATTTCTACAGGCTAAAGAATTTTTTGGCTTTGTGCCATTAGGGCGGATACTATGTGATCACTTGTGGCCTCGGACAATGGTCATTAAGGATGAATGTAGTGGGTGGATGTGAAAATCATCACTGAATGAGTTTGTTTCTTAATGTATGTTCACATCTCTTAAAATAGTCACTACCCCAAAACCTAAACCTATTCCAAATCCACACCCAATTAAAGTTTTGGGAATTCAAGTGAAACTTGCGTACACTACAACAAAACTTCAATATGCTTTACGAATACCACTTCTCACAAGCAAAGATAATAGCCATGCCACATGCCGAATCCTCATGTAGTTCGACAACAAAGCCAAAATATGGTGTGTGATAGGGATAAAGCCTCTCATGGTAGCACCCTCTTGTTTCTCATGTACATTATCCAAATTTTGTCCCGATTTATATATTTAAGCTAGATCTTTCCCTTCCATGGAATCAAAGTCAATTTATTGGGTTCCTTGGTTATTTAGGGGTAAAGCCAATGTTGTGTGGGTAGTATGTAGGCTTAACCCATGTATTAAAAAAAGAGTATGAATCAATTTACATGCCCAAATAAATCTCAATAGAACGTTGCTACAAACAACTTGTTCACAAAGTTCACATGGTCACATGATGAACTGCATATGTATTTTGACAACAAATTATATAATACATTTAAGCAATCTACAGCAAGGTAGGTGGGCAATGAATAGCCACCATTCAATGTAGCTCCAAAACGGCCATCCATCGATGGTGGCATGTTGAGCACACGGTTCAGTGATGGCCCATGACATTGATTCATATGCACAGGTGCAATAGCTTGCTAGAGATGGCATGTAACTTACATACCTATTAGTGTGCCCTTCACATGAAATTTACATACATGAGCTTGCAGGAAAGGATAATATTTGCAATCTTTCGTTGAGTTACACATATGTCACCCCACAAAATTTTGATTCGTGTATCACAACATGCTTCTAAAGGTTTTTGTTACACAAAAACTAAGATATGAAGTAAACCATATTTTAATGAAGGATTAAAACTACATTTGAAGATCGTATAGAGATATTACTCCAAACCATGGTTTTCCACCAAATGTTAGTGTAAAGCTTACTCTTTAGAATGTATTTCTAAAAAAAACCCAAACTTAGCAACTTTGGAAAGTGCCACAAGGTATTGAACACACATATTATAGTATATTCTATTCTATTATACGCAACCTAACATGTTTGTTAGTTGCTTGAATGCCGGAGGTCACAAGAGCTTCATGTGGGATTTTGACATTGACCTTAGTTTAGAACCTTTACCACCATTCCTAAAGGCTATAAAGTGAGGGAAATGAACATAGACTCCAGAAAGAAGAGTCCATCTTACACCCTTTCGTTTACATAGGCTGATACCGATGTTGCAGTTGTTACCAAACAAAGATTGGATGAATTTCAAATGGTAGGGTGCTAACCTATGTCCGGGAAGAACCGGCGGATAGTTACAGATGAACCGGTTGAGTTTGAGAAATAACCGGTTGAAGTTGGAGACTTCAGGAGAACCACCGATCATTTGAGAGGAATCTAAAGAATATACCTCAAATGAATGAAGCAAAACCGGAAGATGGCAACATGTAACCGGCTGGATTTAGAATCACTAGGACCTTGACCGACTATGCCCAACAACTTCCCGGGCACTGGTGCTAACGTTGTTATTTGATGTTATAAAAATGGAGTGATGATTGGATTTTGGGTGTGGTACAAAGTGTGTGCCTAAAGTGTTGGTGAACTATCTGAAGGTGGTCATGTTGTACATTGTGTGTATGCCTAAAGTGTTGAAAACAATCATCACGTCTTGTTGTACAATAGTCTGACTTCCTTCCTGCTGTACAAAACTATTTGGATTCCAATTGTTAGATCACTGCTCTTAATGAGGATATGAAGGAAGCACGTGATTGGTACAAGATGGTTAGCAAGTCGAAACCAAGCCAAAGCCACTCTCCTCACAATAACTTGGAGCTCATATGAATATCCTATTCACTATCAAACTGAAGATTCTCATGTTCATGAACAGATCATACATGTTGAACGTGGAGAACCGACAGCTACTTACAGATGAACTGGTTGAGTTGTGAATTAACCGGTTGAACTCCAAGCCTTCAGGAAAATTACCCATCATTTTCAAGGAATCTATAGAATATGCCTCAAATGCATGAAAAAAATCCGAAAGATCGCAACATGGAACCCGGTTGGACTTGGAAACACTAGGATTTTGACCGATTATGCCCAAAAATCTCTCCGGACATTGTTCATGTTTCCCCAATTAAGTTCACTATTTATTCAGCTTAGAAATGATTACTAGATTTTGATCTTGTAGGTCAACCTCATTTAAGCACATGTCCTTTTGGTATCCATCCCTAGAGTCACACCTACCCACATACCACTCAAATGTAGGTGTCCGATCCAAAGAAGTAACCGAATTCAACACGTCTACCTTAGTAGGTGTATGAAGATAAGGATATCCACACAACACTCATTTATACTAATCTTACAACTTTCTCCCAATAAATAAATAAATATCACAAGTCCCGAGTACTTGAATGTTTCCAAGTCAAATCTCATTCACGCAACTTCCGTGTTAGTTGATAACATATTGTAAGCTCGTTGACAACATGGGTTGGGACAATACATAGAAGTTTTCTTCAAGGCTAGTATGTGATACCTACTAAACAGTTATGACTCTTTATTGATTAGTTTAGAGGGGATGTAGGAATATGTACGAAGGTATGGTATCCTAGCCTATTACCGATATGTGACCTTAAACCGAGCTCTAGGGAACAAATTAGAAATAATGTTCCCTAGGTGGATGACATGTCCCCAGGTCAACTAACCTCACATTAATGCATTTAATGACGTGGAGGGAGAGAGTGAGAGGGGAGGAGAGAGAGGGGGAAGGAGGAGGAAGGAGGAGGAGGAGGAGGAAGAGGGGGAAGGAGGAGGGACTAGGGAGCCAACGCGAGAATGAGAGGTGTGGTGGGAGAGAGGAAGGTGGTCATTGAGGCCCATAGGTCTCGGTTCAAGGCACATGAGACCTTGCCACAACGTGTTGGATGAGATAGTTGTTCGTTTAGGATGTCTTTTGACATAGTAAGGTCAAAGTCAGTCTACGGTTCTCGAACATGTTCATAAAAGATAATTATAGAATGCTCATAAGTTGTATTAGCATTGACGTCAAACTTCTTTAGGTTTATCATAAGATACCCTAGGGAACATCTTTAAAAAATCATATTCAATTCAAAATTAATTTAAAAAATTTCCAAATTTTTGAAATAGACAAATATTTCATTTTACCTTGCATGAAAAAATTTTAATCGTTCATTACCATAGAAGAGGTCATTGTGAAAATTCACCAATGTGTAGCTCTCGGTCATAGGCTAGGATACCATAAATGATCCTTAACACCTCCAAACACTTTGTGTATGTTGAGGGACTTACTCAAGAAGAAGAAATACTAAAATAATTGGGATGGGTTAGCAAGTGTGTGTTGAACCTTAAGATACTAATAAAAATATGGAGTTTGTGTGCAAGGTCCATTGAAATCTGCAATGATGAACGTCACCACAAATGAGGGCTCATTAATGTTGGATTGGTAGGTGGGAATGACCACAAAATCAACCTTGTAACACATGTGAGTCTTGTATTGAACAAAGGTTATGCTTGACACCTATTGCTAGACACTTCTTAAAACACCTTCCCAAGCGAGTAGATCATAGATTAGCTGAAGCAAGTGACCAAAGTTGGTGCTCTTCTTAAACCCTTCTTACACTGCATTGAGTCCATTATGATTAGCTATTATACCGCTAATGTCATGTCGAAGAAGGTACCATTTTGTGCTTGATACCGCATATCACTACGGGAATCACAGTTCCTTCCCACCAATTCTCCTTCACTAGATGGTTTTACGATCTACTAACAACATGCTTCAATCCATACTCGTAAATTTTAACCCATCTTGTGGTAGAGAACTACATCATTTATGGCATTTAGTGTCACATGTGTAATAATGTCACTTGTCCTATTTTGAGGCATATGCTAGGTTACACTAATGATCAACAACTTCTCCATTAGTGTCACCTCATGACACTTGGCGTTCAAGTGCGCTTATCAATGATTTGGCATGAGTATGTTCAAGAATATTCGGAGGTGTATCCCTATGTTACACAAATGACACTTGGCATTAGTATGTTCGAGAATCTTTCTCTTGTATACTAAAATCTAAGCACGTGACACTTGCCATTAGTATGCTCAATAATATCTTCCCCTTGCATACTAAAATGCAATATTGTCATCTCAAGTATCCCAATGTGCTACACTTAATGTCAAAATGTAAATAAAAATTTCACTTACAAAAGCTACTGATGTTTACGACTAAGGTCATATTGGTAAATAGCCCCCATAAAAATACCCTTTGTGTGCTTGTGGTTACATAACACAAGAGGGAGTGCTCCCCCCGAGTTTGCAACTTGTACCATTAGAATGCCTATATTAATAAAATTGACATTTTAGCATGTTGTCATTATTTGATATCTATTAATCCAAAAAAACGTCAATTATTTGAAAAAATTGAATTTTTATGGCATAATTAACGTCTATATGCCTGGGGGGAAACTCCCTTGTAGAGATATGAACCCTGTGCAATAAAGGGGTTCTTTGAAGGGGGCAAGCAAGTAATGTGCATATTCATGGGATATTTCATTATTATTAAATTGGAACATACATAACATATTCCAGATACAAATCTGTAATACCCTATATTGATGTTGATTTCTTCGGAATATTTACTCTTTTGGATTTTATTTCACCCTGTAGTTTTTAACACCTAGTTCTTAATCTCTTACAAAGAGTGACCTCCCCGGGTCCACACAAAGAAAGAATATTTTGAAAACTTCATGAGTTGCAAACCTAAACTTAGGCTAACATTGACGTCTCACTTTTAAGATTGATTCATAAGTGCCAACGAGCACATGAGGATAAAATGATCAATTATAAGGTACTTAATACACCTACTACAATGACAAGGGGACTCTTTCTCATATTAGGGTCAATGAGCTCAAATTCACGTCACTGCACTGCACAGACATTCATTTTATTTATTTCTATACGTAATACAGACAGTAGTCATATAACCCACCCACACTTACTGGTGCGGGCCACCAGGTAACAGTTCCTACCAGCAAGGGCCACTTTTAGAGTTGGTTTAGCCACTGAGAACCATTGGATGTAACCAGTGCTGGTACTCACCGTTCATTGGTGGCTTGCACCAGTAAGTGTGGGTGGGCTAATAGTTTGTACAAGGGACAAGTTAGTTGGCTCTAAATGTTGGATAGCCTGGAAGTCCTTTGTTTGTTAAAATTAGAAAATTACAAAAACTTGTTCTGGAATTTATCATTTATCAACACATGCAACTTGCAGTGATTTTGAATTTGGCTTATGCGCCAGTGATTGGTGACTCTAAAAATAGATCATGGAAAATATTATGCGATTATCTATAGATTTTGTGGATGAAGTATCCCAAAGTATCCCTAAAAATCATAAAAATTGGATGATATCAGCAACTTTTGGATGAGTGTGGATATGTTTGGATGATAAGTTGTAAAATCATCCATATGTGGCTTCCTCACTTCCATGGTCGTAGCCAAATACTGAAATGCTCCTCTCTTGAAAATCTGAAATAAAAGTCACCGATGACTCGTCAAAAATAGTCAGCGGAACTTACAACGGGATGAACATGTGGATGTGTATAATTAGGATGTCAAACCTTGCCACACGCTAGGAGACTTGTAAACTATATTCTATGGACCTACTCCACAAGGCAGAGTCTTGCTTTGAATATTGCACTTGAAGGGTCCACTTACGGGCTGTTTACACCATGGACCATGAAATCATCCCAAGGCCATGTGAAAATTTGTGGTTGGCACTTGAACTCGTCCTATGACCACTTCGGTTCACACCAAGGGAAAAACGGTCAAAGTGACCATGGAGTTCGAGGTCCCCAAAAGACATATTTTAAGGCCCCCAATAACCACTGACGTAGTCCAACGGGTTTTGTGGTGGGAGAGATAAAAGAGGTGCTATGGTAGAAAGAGGCAAGGGACACATGGCAGAAAATTGTTGTTATAATGATTTGTTTAAGAAACTTTTTTGGGGAGAAGAGAAGGTGAAGACAAGAAAAGAGAAGAGAATCGTCAAACTTGAATTTTTTTTTCAAAACTACCCTTTTTGGGCATATATTGAAAAAAATCAACACGTTCGCATTTTGGTGCATGGTCGTTCCTCTTGGTCCACAGTCGGTTTACACCTAGTGCAGTGGGGGGCCCAAAGACTTTGTAAATCGATATTTTTAAGAAATCGGGCCATGAAAAAAGGCCATCTTCCATGGTCTGACTTCATGGTCCATTGTGTAAACCGGCCCTTACATGATACTCGTGTCCCATGTGAAGATTCGTGGTTCCTTCTGGCCCACCCAGGCCAACAAAAGAAACCCAGAAATATTAACATAGCTCTGCAATTTCTTGGGATAATTGTAATTTAAAATTAGGGTCATCGACTATGGGCATCTCGCTCACATACCATTAGGTGCATCCTGATTCGTTTATTTGATGTTGTATTATAACTACACTAAATATGATATTTAGTGTCACCAATTCTTATTGTTTTGCTCAATGCCAATTGTAAAACATGGCATAGTGTCACCAACACTAAATGTTAACCTGACATAATTTGTCGTTCCTTGTAAATTTTTGGGGGGGATTATAGATTTACAGTGTTGCGGTTACTGTCATTTACCGAGTGATTTTCCATCCAAATTTCAATCATCCATGACAATATTTTATCACAAGTTGTTGACAAGAGAAGGTAGGTAGGGGTGCATTTCTTTTTCATTTATTTTAAAATACACATTTTAAAATGCATTTTAAAATACTCGGCAAAATTTGAGGCATTTTTTATGTTTTCTATTATAAGTTCACGACTACAACCAGTCCATGCCAGTAGGGAAAATATAGACACACTCAACTTCGACAATTGTTCCATATTACCATATAGCATTAGTATATTCAAACTCAATGGCAATGTCTGAGCCTTGAGCATTGCCACACAAACTAACAAATATTGGAATACATAACGCACCACATGGCACATCGGACAAGTCATGAATGGTGGTTTGCATTTGCAATGTCTTCATTCTTGGATCAATACTTGAGCGGAGAAGAGCTTCAAGAACTGATCCTAGAAGAGGGGAATGTTTTCGACAATGATTTGCCATAAAGGACCTCACGGATTGATGTCTTCGATGATTTTCAATAATAAAAAAGCATAAAAAACATTTTATAATTTTTATAATATTTTATAATATTTTATAATGCCGCCTCCAACCTCTAGAATAAAAAATGCAACACTAAAGGTAGGGCTTTGGCCAATGGATGAACTCATCCATCATCCATGACGATATTTGTAAACTTATTCACAAGAAGTGTCATCCAAAAAGTTACCATAGTGACATTAAATACTGCATGACACTAGTTATCATATTTAGTGTAACTTGGACCAATGTCATCCCGACATGTTGCACCTGTGCATATGAATTAATATCTTGGATCGACCTAGTCATGGGTGCAAATGACATGGTTCGAAATGGAGTTGCACCATAAAACTGCATTGATTATCCCATTTAGTGTGTGTTACTATTCCGAGTTATACAATGCAATAACATCTTATTCAAGAGTTTAATTTTTACGAATGAAAGTTCAATATGTTATTCGGGCATTATAAAACATAAATGACTTTTCTTGGTAAAATGTTACATTCTCATTATATAGTTATAGCAACAACAATAACACACACTAATTGAGATAATTAGTGTAGCTCACAAAGGACAAGTTATGGTCATTTTGACACAATCTAAATGACGCACTGTAATTTTGACCACTTTTACACCATCTCTTTTAGGCCCGTGTCTTCTAGGCAATGTGGTGCAATGTGGTTTTTCAAAAGTTTAGTATCGAATTCAACAAGCTCCTAAAATGCTTCTAATAAGTTAAACTTAAGGCATATGTGTCTAATTCGGTTACTTATCTTAATTAGACACTCAATGTATTTGAGCGGTATGTGGTTAGGTGTGCCTTAAAAAACATATATCAAAAGAACATGTGTTCAAAAGAGATTGGACTACGTACTCAAAACATAATAACCATTCTAAGCTCAATACATCCAACATAAAACCTAATATTAAAATCATTTCATGAGCACTGGAATCTTCACTTTGATTATGAATGAGAAATTCATACGAGCTCCAAAATTATGAGGAGAGTGGCTACGGCTTCAATTTGGATTTGGTGGCCTTCTCATACTTCTTCACTTGTTCCGTGTCTAGGAGGAGTGGGCTAGTGGGAAATAATAACCATTTAAGACCCATCAACCTTGTGTCTTTGGTGGCTCATCTCCCACCTCACGCCTTTATAAGCTATTTGTGAGTCGAAGAACCTTGAGCTGAAGTTGACCCTGAATCCATGGGGCATGCCACGGCTCTCGTAAAGTATGCTAGTCATGGTCTAATCGGTGACCCGAAATCCGGAGGTCCCACATTTGGACTTCAAAGTCAAGGCATTGGGAGTGTGTGTATTTGCAAACGCATCCGGACTGAAGCTTCCCAAGTTGTGATATAGATTCGGAAGTTACATTCGGTAACATCGTATTCAAGCATTAAATTTCATAGTATCATAGCATAGCATAGCATAGCATAGCATAGCTGAGCCGCACCCAACAAAGGACTTCGTTGGTTACGGTAGCTTATATCTATCTTCTCATGGGGACATTATAGGTACCGGCCTTTTTTGTTTTGTTTTTTTGGAACTTGATCATCTAGTTACAGCTGAAGGATTAAGTTTTTCAACACTGGCGATTATGATGAGCTTGAAGCTTAATTGTTTGGCGACAATGCTCACAAAATTTCATACATTTGGCTACTAACATAAACAATATGTGGGAAAATGTTGGCGATGGTCTTTATTGAAATGTAGTTAAAAGCAAGCGACAATTTGCCATGCATTAAGGTAATCTGGCTACTACTAAAAATCATGCCTAGTAAAATGGCAACTAATTGTTGTTTGGAGTAGTCATATGGCAAGTAATTGCTCTTTCATGTGGACATATGGCATCTCATCTAAATTTTGAGGAGCAATACGGCAGCCACATTCAATATACACGCCCTGTCTACCTGCAAAACAACAAACAAATACACACTCCGATGCTGAAATGAATTCAAAATTTATACAACAATGAAGAGAATAAGGGGTTTAAGTCAGCCCCTTTTTAGGTGAATTTTAGCCAGAAAATGATAAAATTTTGAAGAAGGTGCACTTGTGTGTTAATAAATGGGATGGAATGAGGCCTAAATCATGAAATTCCATCCATCGAGCGTGGCCATGATGCCATATCCCACCAGTCCTAGCACTGAGTGGCGCCCACTCTTACCTACCAGATCGTACTTGCAAAACAACACACAAACACACACTCCAATGCTGAAATGAGTACAAAATCTATACAACAACGAAGATAATAAGGGTCTAAGTGTGATGACCATGGAGTTCTTCATATTGCCATCTGCAACACAACCTGCACATCAAACACCACACAAAGGCTGCAATGAAAAAAATAAGTGCACGTTCTGCAAGAGTGTAGAAGTCTGAAGTTCAAAATACATAAACATTAACTGTTCAGTTCATTAGAGTTGCCAAATTGATGGAAACAAATTGGGCTTATAGAGATGCCCCAAAACATGGCAACTGAACCACTGATTGTGAACTTGCAGGATGTGCTCACTTTTGAGCATTCTACGCGGAAAGGCCATAGCAGCCATGGACATCTGCAGCATTCGTCCAACTATCAAAGACTGAATCATAAAGGAAATTTTGTAGGGTATATATGTTTTGGCTATACATGCCAACCACTACACCAAGGTGGGGGTCAAGAGAGTTGCGGAGCTTGGTCTTCAGGAAAGACAAGGATGAGAATACATGCTCGTCTTCCACACTTCCGATCACGTGGACCAATGTTATTTCTGCGAGCTTCAAATACTCTGGAAACCCATGTGAAAGCACCCTAGAAGCATAAATGGTGCGCCATATTCAAGTGACAAGGTTGATGTCATAAGGAGGTTCCATGGCGGCAGGGGCGTTACTCATCAATCACTATATTCGTTAATTTGAGACTTTCTCTTGTCTCAAATTAATATATGGACCACAACAACATGGTCTAATGTTTGGGTCGTCCTACCTAAACCATCTTGATATGAGTTCTTGATTGGGTTCTTGATATGAACACCTGCTTCAAAGTATTTGCATATTACAACATTCTCCAATATCTGTGTGATTTTATCCATGTTCTTATATTTGTAATTGTCTCAAAATGCCTAAAAAGTCCCAAATTAACGAATATAGTGATATCATTGCGATCTTGAAGTAACCCTGCTGGGAGTCCAACGACCATCGATCAAAGAGGCCAGGAATAACCTCCTTATCTATCCCAATAAGTGGCGAGGAGGTGGAGGCGAGGCGACGGAAGGTGGCGAGAGGGAGATGTCTTCGTGGCGGGAGGTGGCAAATGAAGACCAAATCAAATCGGATTTGGTAGGTAGCAGCTAGCACCACTCAGTGCTAGGACTGGTGGGATATGGCATCATGGCCATGCTCGATGGATGGGATTTGGCGATTTAGGCCTCATTCCATCACATTTATTAACAAACAGATGTCACCCACCCCATTTTTTAAATCATTTTCTAGCTAAAATTTGCCTTAAAAAGGCCTAATAGGTACATCTCATTTCTCACCACATTCCACATCTAATTTTATTGTTGTTGAAATTGCTTTTTGATATCGTCCCACGTAGATCACTACATTGTTTATGGTAATTAGTGTCACTTACTATTTGATATTACACAATGCAATAACTTCTAACTCGTGAGTTCAATTTTTACTAACGAAAGTTGAATAGGTTGTTTGGGTATTGAAGAACATAAATGACTTTGCTTGATAAAATGTTACATTCTTAATAAATAATCATAACACCGCGTAACTATGAACAATAATTGCCACTAAACATCTTCTTTTTTTTCTTCTTTTTGGAGACAGAAGGCCGACAGGCCAGCGCCAAAGCACGGGAGGCAGTTGACCACCTAGCAAGTTTTCCATCAAGTAGAGAGGACATTTCACAGCCGGGAATCAAACCACCAACCTCTTCCTTGAGATTTGGGCATCTCTCCACCATCATCCGGTAGTTTAGGGTCGTCTCGGACCAAAGTGCCACTAAATATCACAAACGGTGTACACTAAGTAGTTCTATTTACTGTAGTCACAATAATTTCTTAGAGCCCATGCTAACTCTCTTAATGAGAATTAGTGTGGGCCACAATGATTTTTTTCTTAGAGAATTATTGTGGGTGATTATTTTCTTTTACGCTACTTTTGTCCTACAAGTATATTCAATGTGTTGGTTGCAAGTCTTTATGAAGACTTAGGGGAAGAATCGGGGTCTTGGACCCACATTAATTTCAATTTGATTAGATAATTAGTGTGGCCCACACTAATTATTTCCATGCTAATTTTCCACCCACACTAATAAGACTATTTAGTGTAGCTTGGACCTATGCCATCCCATTTTGTTGCACTCCTGCATATGAAATAATATCCTCATGGCAATCCAAACCCATGCAACCATATTCCCCCCATGCACCGTGTTTGTTTGCTATATGCTTTTAAGCCCATGCCCGTTATCTTAACTCCCCCAAACCTATCACCATGTCCTTTCACCCCTTCTCCCCCCCAAAATTCCATGTCACCGCCTTGGCTCTATACCCGCCACCTCGTCTGGAATTCCCTCACCCTTTGCACTTGTAAGGGAGAAAAATCCATTTCCATGAATTGTAAGCAACTTCACATAAGTGTAGTACAAATGTGATATTAGAGTGATTTTTCACAAGTATGGAAATTGATATCACAATGCTTAACTGAAAAATCACAATTAATTTCCAAGATCTAATTTTTTATATTAAAAAACATAAATTTTCAAAGGAAACATTCTCTCCCAACCCATAGTTACAACATAAGGACCTATTCCTAATAACAAGGAGATGAAAACTTGAGTATAATCAGTGCCTTTTTTCAAGGAATCCAAATCCATGCCCTTTTAACTTGCTTTTTCCATCACACCAAACGTGACAGCTATATGTGTGAATTTTCACGGCTTTGTCCATCACGTCCGACCACACCATTTATGCATATTATTGTGGTTTACTATTGAAATGGTGCTATTGGTAAAAAATTATAGCAATGTGTAACTCCAAATGCTGAAACACAATATTAGGTATCAATAGTGTACATAGGTCTTCCTAATTGTGTTCATTATTGAGTGTTGAGTGGATAATGAAATATGAAAATGTGATCCAATCTCTTTTAACCCCCAAAGACCACGTATAGAGCCGAGTAAAAACTTTTACAACAATTTTCACGTTTTATCTGCATATTGGCCTCCACTACCTTCATATAGGGTAGGTAATAGGTTCCACTCCATCTCGGGGTCGTTCAAGGTGGGTTTAGGGGGCTTGTCAATGCCTATTCTAGCCATTCTATTCATTGGTTGGGGGGGGGGATGCATGGTTCAAGTCCACAAAGCCCAGGGGGTTGGTTTTGATAAGCAAAGGGGTCGGTACGTGGGATGCAACGGGGCGGTGCTACAACTAAACCGGTTGGGATCAGTGGAGGTGGCCATGTTGGGCTTTGATCTAGTACCCCACTATGTTTTGTTGGTTCTAGGCAATGAACCAACAAAAGGCGAGGGCCCTCATCATATGCAAGGTTGTCATACACAGGGTCTATGGATCAGTTTAACGAAGCTACACTAAAAAGGATATTTAGTGTTTGATTATATTTAATGTTGTTACCACCCTACCATGCTCAACACTTATTTTTAATTCCTTGATAATTAGTGTTAGACATAAATGTGCCACTACCTTCCCTATTGCCACCTCCCTTCCTATGAATCATGGATTTCATATCCTTACTAACACTAAATTCAAACGTATAACCTCCACATATTACCATAGTTGATATTTAGTGTTTGAATTTACATGTAACGTTACTTACTTTCATAGGGTTATTGACATTTAGTGTATGCGTTCATATTTAGTGTATCAAACACTAAATATCCTTTTTAGTGTAGTGGTTTTGACTTTGAGTATTCATCAAATATTCAAGTGAGGCTAATTTTATTTTTCTTTTCTTTATATTTGTGTTTGGCCCAACGGCGGCTAATATGAATATATAATATTCATATCAACCACATAGCCATATGTATGTGCAATAGCTTAAAGTGTTGGTTTAAGCACCCTCTACCTTATAGGTTCATGAATCATGATCGTGTCATCTCAAATGACTGGGACTAGACTACTCCAGGGTCTTTATAATTTTGTTGGTTGTCAAATTAACCAAAAAGAATAACCTCCAGGCTGCATACTATTCAAAGGCTTTTATGTAGGATGAATGAGAGGTAAGCAGCTGCTGCAGCTCCTATGTGGTAGCTCCCTCTCGCCCTTGGATTCCTCCATGACATTTCTAGTTTTCTTACTTTTTCAGTTTCCGCCGTTGATTTTTGCACTGTTGTTCAACATAAATTAAAACTTCAACTCAATAAGGTTTGTGACAGAACTGGATGTATACTGCTCTTTCAAGCTCCTAATGGGTTAAGAGTTTGTTTCTTTCAAAAGGGAAACCGTAATTTAAAGACCAAAAGACAAAAATTTCACCTAAATCTATATCCCTTCGAATTCTTCGGACTCAGGCGACCAAAAAACTCATATTCCAACAGTAGACTGAACTGCAGACACGAAATGGGAAAGAGTTTTCAAAGCAAATACTGTCCGTGGGCAGGAGGATACATCTGAAAGGGTTAAGTTAATTTCAAGTAGAATGACTCAAATCTAATTTATAATATACAGACTCGATCGGAACCAAATCCTCTTTTCTTTTTTGAGAGGGGAGGAGTTATGTGAAAGATGGTCCACAAGTTTGTTACAAAGTGATTATACTGAAATCATTGAAGAGGCAATTGAGCCTCTCTGTAACAAATCAAGTGTTTATAAAAGAATAATCGAAGAACACCAAAATTGGCAACCTCTTGACATCAGATGAGAAACGCTTGAATGCCAATCCAATCTTTAGCAAGAAGTTCGAGGTCAGTGCTGTGAATTATCATTCAGGGGTTTGGGTCATATTTGCATTGTGGCAAGCGATGTTTTGGGGCAGGCAATGTTGCAGTCGGTCCCTCCCCATTTTCTGTGATGAAGGCCATCATCATGCCCCATGACATGTGCCTCTCAATATGGCAGTGGAAGTTCCAAACTCCTGCCAAGTCGACAAAAAAAGGGTGCATAAATCAATTAGAAACTGGTGTGAGAATTTTGGTGTAATTAAGTGATTGCTTCCCTGGGGTGGCAACAAAGGTACGAGGGTGTTATTCGGTTTGGTTTTCTTGTTCTCTACTCTTCTATTGATCAGGTTTACGCCGTCAAATTCGTGTTGCATTAGCAAAACTCTGATGAAACATCATCGAAAACCGGATTGAAAATTGGACGTTCCATGATTCAGTTGTGGTTATCGGAAGTGCATGTTTGTTGGTTTCTTAAGTGAATTACATGGATTCTCTCAATTGTGTTCACTATTGAGTGTGGAATAGTTGATAAAATTTGAAGATGTAGACGAATCTCTTTTAGCTATGTGTCATTTATGATGTTTGTTCTTTGAACCTTGCATAACCACACACCAATCAAATATAGATGTTCGATTTAGAAAAGCAACCGAATAACTCCTGCATAGGACCTTTATTTATCTTTAGAGCCTGGTTCGGGCTCTGGATTTGCTCAACATTTTTAAGAATAGTCAAGCTTAATTTGGAGTGCTTTCGTAGTACAGTCAAGACTCTATAAGTGTTACCCCTATAAGCGTTATAATTTCATATATGTTAAGAAAATTTTACTCCCCTACAAAAACACAATTGGTAAGACTAGTGAGTGTTATGTGTTAAGTGTTATAACATGCTCTACTCCCTTCTTTGTTAATTGCACCTCTATAAGTGTTAATTTTGAGAAAATCAAGGTAATAATATATGAAAGCATACATTTTAAACATGTAATCACATTTATCCCATATTCTTTGCGAACAAGTCAAATATTCTTTCTTATTTAGAGATCCTTCCTCCTTGTGTACTTTCAAGCAATTTGGGAGAGGAGATGGCAAACAGAGAAAGTATGGGAGTTGGGGTGCTTGTTGGGTGCTAGTTTGTTAGTTGGGGCTTACAGTACTTGATATAGCATCTTTCAGGCATAGCAATCAGGGTCAACAATCAGGCGGGTGTTCTTTCGATCTCTATTGAGAGGGAGTTCTTTCGATCTCTATTGAGAGGGAGATAGACGAAGCTAGGCGCTTGGTAGAGGTTGATGAAGTTGCTACTCTACTTCATCAACTGACGTTGTTATCATCTGATAGTGAGGTGGGTGACGTGATGAATGCTCATGAATACCTCAATTATGAGACGGAGTTTGATTTAAACAACCCCTATGAACCTACCAATGAGGAGCTTTTGGATATGTATTCCTCATAACATCAAGAAATTGATGTTGATGAGGTTATGGTTGATGTGGTAGAAGTTGTAGGATTGAGTTTTGCTGAGCGTTCTCTAGAGACTTTGAAGAAATACTTTGAACAAAGAACAAATGATGCCCTATCACACATCAGGAGCATTCAAGGACTCCAGAAGGAAGTTTCATCTCATCATTTGGAAGCTTCTCATCAAACTACTATAGACTCCTTTTTTTCGGTTAGTTTAGTTGGAAGAATCTCATCAAGTTACTACTATATAGATTATTTCTTTCAATTAGTTTAGTTGAATTATGTATTATCATTTGTACTTTCATTTTTTATTTTTATAAAACGTTATGTTCTTCATTTTCGGAAATTTTAAGTGTTATTTCTATAAATGTTATTAATCATCGGTATGAATTCTATAAGTGTTACTTGTTATAATTCTCTATATGTTATTTTTTTGCTACTCCCGACCTGTAACATTTATAGAGTCTTGACTGTATGTAAGAGTTGTTTTTAAGAGTACACGTCATAATATGAGTTCAGCCATTGCAAGCTGTTCTCATTCTTATATGAGTTAAGACTTTGTCAAGGTTCCTTGCAGAGCAGATTCAGGTTGAAAGTCACGAATAGTGTAGAAACTTTGGTTCTAGGACAAAGAACCAAATTTTCCAAGGAAAAGGAACTTGTATGTACTAGATCCATGCTTTAGAGAAATTGCTTCTAATTAGTTCTAAAAATATCCGGACATTTCGAAGTGTTAAAACCCTTAATTCATAAATCAAATGGTATCATTGGATGGACCTTCTCAATGCACAACATTTAAGATCTAACATGTTTCTCCTCTTCGTGAAATAACAAACCATCAATCCATTAGCACCATCCTCTAGCAACTCCTATGGTCACTGGAAAATGATTTTCTCAATAATTAGTTTTCTAGATTTATTTATTATTATTATTATTTTTTTTGGGGGGGAAGGAAAGAGACAACCCTCTACACCCCTCCCCACCCTCTAGATTTGTAAGTTAAAGGACTTGAGAGCTCTCTCTCTCTCTCTCTCTCTCTCTCTCAAGATTTATGATCTATATAGACTCTATGTGAAAGATAACAAGCATGCCATATTGGCCCAAAAACATTTGAAAGCTGAATTTGATAGGTTCCTATTTTGATGACCATAGTTGCTTCTATCACTAAATCAATATTTTGTTATATCTCAAAGATGATTAACACACTTCTTGCTTTTTTTAAACATTGAGAATATTCTCACATTGGTTCTAGTTATAACTTCAATTTATCAATCATGTTTGCAACCCCCATGCCCACGTGGACATGGGTAGAAGGTGGTGAACGGACATCGCACGTCAACTATTCCTTCTTTTCTTTTACTAACTCCAATTTCTCTTACAAGTGATTCACACTCTTGGGGAGCATCATAACTTGACAGGAGCATAAGGGATGCCGGGACTCACCCGGATTGTTGGCTAAGAAACGAATGGCAACCCATCCGCCCTCCAGCAGCCCCACGGTGTTGCGCATCGGTGGATCCACCAAGTTGAAGTTCTTCGGATCGGTGGTCGCATTGTAGTTCCCGAACCCAGAGCCAATCACGTAGAAATTGTGTCCGTGCAAGTGGAACGGGTGGTAGTCCAGAAGGTACACGTCGACGTCTTGCAGGATAATTTGCACGGTCTGGTTATACTTCAACGTCAGTGTTTTCGCTCCCCGGTGCGACGTCAAGTTGTACTGCGGGACCGCGGAGCTCGATGTGAAGTTGAGAATCTCCGGCGGGTTCGGAGGGAAGTCTGTTGTGTACACCCCTTTCTTCTTGTAGTAGTAGGCCTCCAAAATTGAGTCGTTGGTCGGGATGTCGAAGGTCACATTGTTGAGGGTGGTTGCAATTTTGGTCCCCGCCGTGCAATTTTCGGCCGCTGTGCACACAACATTTGCAACCGCCGCCGCGAAAACAAAGCTACGGTCTGTGGTGCGGGGAAGGTTGGAATCAATCAACCCAAAGAGACTGTTTGAGAAGTTGTGTGCCAAAGTCGAGTCATTAAGCAGAGGAAATGTTGGCATATTTAACGAGGGTTTCGCTGCCGCTGCTGATGATGATGAGGAGGAGGGGCAACCGCTATACTCAAGAATTCCAATTGAGGGTGTTGAAGGTGAATTATCCATGGCTAATGACAAGGGTCGCCATTCGCTTATTCCGAAGTAATATTTGCCTACATGTAAAGAGACAGTTCCAGACACCATAAGAACGTGACTCGTCAAGCCAACATTTAAAGCAACTTTCAATGACTCCCATGCGCACAAACTTGTCCCTATAATCTTGCAATATTTTCTACTCAGAAAGGTAAGGTAAGGTAAGGTAAGGTAAGATATACGGTCACTACAAGGATTATGGGTCGTTGTCTACCTAAAAGTTGCTTGTAGTGGCCAAGAACCAGTGACAATGATCCAATTTAATCTTTGTGGTGAGTGTTAAAAGCATCACTATAAGAAGCATTGAGTATAGGTAGCTAGATTGATTCATAAAAAAATGGATTGCAAGGAAGGAATTCAATGTAGGTCTAGGGTAATATTACTTGTTTGAATTTCATGTGCAAAAATTACAAAGATTCAAAGTGTTACTTGTAGACGACTCAAAACCATCACGAGAGCTTAATGTTAAGGTGTTGGACATTCTCAAAATCAATATCTAAGTATGGTGTAAGATTTAGATTGTTGGTTAGGGTAGGGTAATGATTATAGCATGCTATACCTTAGTCTCTGTGTAAAAAAATTTATGTTCTCTTGACCACAAGCTCAAACTTGCCACCCACTACTTCCAGGAAACAACTTTGCCTACAGAAGGACTTGGGCAGTTTGGTCATGAGTTGATTCTCTTAAATATACAACACCAAGTTTTATGTTCGGTACGATTTTGGTGCATATTTGGAGGTAGTGTGGAGGTTTGAAAGAAGAACATTCTATATCAGTTCATTGGCGGTCCAACTCATTTTGGCATGCCAAGAAGTGCTAAAATTAGTTCAACCCTCAATGAACCTAGAAAATAAGTATCACTATATTCGTTAATTTGAGACTTTCTCTTGTCTCAAATTAATATATGGACCACAACAACATGGTCTAATGTTTGGGTCGTCCTACCTAAACCATCTTGATATGAGTTCTTAATTGGGTTCTTGATATGAACACCTGCTTCAAAGTATTTGCATCTTACAATAGTCTCCAATATCTATGTGATTTTATCCATGTTCTTATATTTGGTACTGTCTCAAAATGCCGAAAAAGTCCCAAATTAACGAATATAGTGATAAGTAAAGTTTCTCTCTTCATTCAGAATTCAATCACTATCTCCAAAGCATACACCACAAGTGGATTTTATTTTTTATCGATGTTCTATGCAAAACAACCAATGGAAAATTATAGGAGACCAACTCCCAGCAAAAAGTCCCGTTGAATTGAATGTTGACTCCAATGAAATTATTGATGTTCTATGCAGAAAAACCAATTAAATATCATAGGGACCAACTTCCAAAAAAAAGTCTCGTTGAAATGGAGGATATTAAACTCCAATGTGTCCTAAATTACCTTTTGGTTGGTCAGCTGTAACCAGGACATCCGTAGTCTGTCCAGGCGAGAGCAATGCCGCAGTAACTGTAAATGGTTTCACATATTCCCCATCGGCTGCAACAACTGTCATCGTGTGGTTTGCTATCATGAAAAAGTGGTGATTATTGAGTGCCGCATTAACAAGTCGCAGCAAATATGTCTTCCCTGCAACAAACTTCAGCTTCGCATAACCTGTGCACCAATTACTCAAATCAATTGATTAATTGATTAATTCCAGCAGCAAAAGAATTACCACAAACAGTCTAGGATTAAGTGGCTTGAATACACCCACCAAACAATGGGCCTTTTATACTGACAAATTACTTCGATCAAGAAGTAACACTGAAATGCTGTATAACTGCTAGCTTATAATTCTACATTCAAGAAATTCTGTATTGAAGACACTTTTATAGTAGACTGGGTGAAGAGTTAACTTAAACACTGACATTGATACATGTAATTGGTAGGTATTGGTTCATTTATGACTAAAGTTGTGCTTCTTGCTGAATATGATCTTCTGGGCTAATAATAATGAAGGCATTGTGAATAGTCGGAGAAAATTGATCAGATTCTTTAAGAATGAATTCAACTTACCATTAGAGCAATTGTTCAAAGGTCCAGGCCACCCATTGAGGGTGTATGATGTGTACACTTGGAAGTTCGCACCATGTCCTGCCAGGGCATTTGATTCCACTACATTGGGATCTTTAGGGTACCATTCTCCTGCAAAGAAACAAGATTCACCAATATCAGTTTCTAGAAGTAGACTAAAACAACTGTGGTCATGTGTGTTCAGCTGGTGTCTGTGAACTTAGCTTTAGAATTCAAATCTTTTAGAAACGATGTGCATACATCAAACTCTAAAAAAGAAAGAAAGATGACTCCAATTTTGCCACCAACATGAATTATGGTGTTGCTTCATCTTCAAGCACTTGGTCTAAATCTACTACAAGCATATGGGTCCTGGACAATTGACCTCTGTCAGTGGAAAATCTGCAAATCTATCACAATGCTGAATTTCTACATTGTTCTTTCACCGACGTAAGACAACTACCTAGGACTCATATGTTGGTAGTGATCAATATGTAACCCCAAAATGAGCATCGCGAATATTAGAAGACCATGAAGACTATTACCCCCTTTCAAAGGTGAACACTTTGAGGAGATGCGAACAAGCTGGCCTGCACGTACCCCCCCCCCTCCCAAGGACAAGCCCATAAACCCCCCATGTGGGTGGTTGAAAATATTCAGTTGACTCTGATACTCCCACTATGATCGAGTGGACCCTAGGTGGTAGGGTGCACAAGAGTTTCAAATGTTGGGCAGGTCACCCATCTGAGTACTATTTCGGCCTTGGGTGGCTTAACCTTGGAGTTCCTAAGGATAAGGGTTAAGGCCAAGCTCCGTCTAAGCTGCCCTTTGCACCAAGTCTATCTTATATGCGTTGGTGGGAGCCATGCTAATATTTGGTGGATCTTGACTGCAGTTTCCCATTCAAATGAATGGCATCTCTTAAGTAGTACTGCACTACTTTAAGCTTTAACTTCGACGAAGCTAATCAAAAAGGATGATAAGGACGCACTTTGATCAATTTTGTTCCCGAGTGGTGGAGGTTAGTGAGAGGGTACTTACCAAAAAGAATGGACTTTTCCGCAGTGGGTTTAGAATAAGGGAGGGTGGCTTTGGAGTGGACAATGAAGGCACCATAGACAGTCGCGCGCAACCAATGAGCATGTGCATGCCAGAAGTACGTCCCGCTTTGGTTCGCCACGGTAAACTCATATGTGTACGACTCCCCGCAGCTCAACGGACATTGAGTTATGTGCGTGGGTCCATCCGCCCAGTTTGACAGCATCTGCCTAATTCCATGCCTGCATGCACTCACAAATATTCTTGTTACTGAGGCCCAATGGAACTAGAAGTGTGAAAGTTTCCAAAGCCAAATTCGCCACTTTGAGAAACTTGCAAGTACTTATTCACAAATATTCGTAGACCCCATGAAAGTGTGAAAGATTCGGAAGGCTCCACATCTCACCATTCCAAGAAGTGGTTCTCAAGTACACATCTGTAAAGACACACTGGCACTAAGGTATGTGGGCCTTACGTGGTCACTGGTCACTCCTCATAACCGATCACTCATCCAAGAGAGAACTCGTCTCAAAGCTTCATCTGTGGAGGCGTGATATCATTCATAACTCCAAGATTATGTCCGTGAGCTAATCAATTATGACCGATAACCGGCTCGAGTAGGTGGTTGACTCGCCGCTTCCACGGTTCATCATCCACTTTTCTCTCGTTAGTTATCTACACCTTAATTGGACATGACCTACATTTCAGTAGTACATAGCAAGGCTTCTCGTTAAGATCGGACACTTAAAAGACACATGTTATGATGAGATTGGATAGTGGAAACGAATTATAGACACCAATACAAGTTCAATAACTAACACGATTATGAGGACCTATGTGATCGTTTAAAGACAAAGAGAGCCTCCACTGTGAACTTATGATAGCTTTTTCGCCCGTACTTTGATTGTGAAACTTGAAATGACAACCTTCCTTATTTGCAATTGCTAACTGGATGACAGAATTTCCGAGCTGATCCAATGGTTAAATATGTCTGTGGAGTTGGAAGTGCCCACAAGAGGGGCACATGTCTTAGTGGCACTGTGTTTATTTATGTAGTTGCAATCATTCGTATCAGAAACAGCATATTTCAGGTCAGTAGGCAGTTTTTCTTGTGGTTGGTGATCAAACAAAAGGTTCGTTCCAGGATATTGACGACGATCCATTAATATTTCTGACACCTCACGCAAGGACATCCCTTGTGGTGCCTTGATTATCTCGCCCAAATTTAAATATAAAAGCACTCTAGTCACAAGTAGCGTGTGCCGTACTATGGAAGACTTTGTCGCATAATAGCACCTTACATTCTCCAAAGACAGCTCAAGAGTGGGTGCAGGTAAACTTTTGTACTCCTAGAAGTCCTAAAACCCCTTCTTCCAGCTGCATGTTATATCAAATCATTCCAGCAGATTTTTTTCTTCCTTCCAGTGACAGCAAGCAATCAATCATTCTCTGCCCATGAGTCGTATATATTAATTTGCAATATGTTTTAAATACAAAATTCTTCTAGATAGAAATTTCAGATAGATGACATAATTTGGCTACAACACACTCACCAGTGTATAGTGACGTCAGTGTCTACTTTGCTTGTCACATTGACTATGAGAGTGTCTCCTTCGTTGACGTGTACAGAAGGGCCTGGGAACTGCCCATTTACAATCGCAATGGCCACAGTTTCGCAATCTCGAGTCACATTTTTGGTCTCCACCTGTACAATAGTAATTTTCATTCATTAATACTAGGCACATGTAAGCGACCCCCTGTATATATACACATGATAAGGTGGTCTCTGGTTCGACACAAAATAATTATTTTCTGGAATTTTTTGCCACGTGTCGTATCCACATTGGTCAAGACCACGTTCAATCAAACATGGAAATAGCTCTCGACAATCAATGTGGCGAACCGGACAGCACTATAATAATGGTACTCCAAATTTTCACGATGACAACAAGTCATCAGGCCTCAATATTGAATTATAGAATCGTCACAAAAATTCCACCTCACCAGGATGTTCCGGAAGGCACCACTGCCCAAAGACAAGATGATTGTTGATAATGTACTTAGATTGAAAGACTGGAAAATTAACTTAAATCTGAATATTTAATGAAAGTCTAATTACCGTCCAGTGCAGATGGTGCTTTTTGGAGCGGTGGTGCTTTGTTGCTGCTGCCAGTTGCGGAATTAGCGAAATGAAAATGAAAATGAAGGTCGCGAGAACGGATGCAACCATAGTGGTGCCAGCTCCTCTACCCATGACAAATGACTCCTTCAAATGTTGTTCAATTTCTCTTCAATGCTCGTGGGTTAGCAATTCTCTAGATGTAATGCTCAAACTGCCCTTTATTCTCCTCTGGAGCTCTTGTTCAAAAGAGCTCGATCCTCAGCTGAGTTCAATGGACAGTTTAAACACATTCAATGTGAGTTGGTTAGAAAAAAGCGAAGACTTTTTTTTCTAGACAGTGCTAAATGAAGACTTCTTTTTTTTGTTGATTTTGATGAGACAAGTGAATGAATGAAGACTTTTGCTATCTTATAAACACTAAATTTTTGGTGCTGCTGAATCTGAATGCCACTCTTGATGATTTTTAGTTTGAAGAAATTAGATTCACATATAATCTAGAACTTGCAAACATCCTAGAAACTTTTACTCGCAAGAGAGTACTTCGTGCCTGAGATTGGGCTTCATGGAACTCAACATAAAGTAGTGAAGATTAATCCACAAGCCTATATTAGGCTCAAAGAGCAGAGTCCTCTGACAGATATAATACACATGCTTCAAATTCATTTACTCGCAGCTAGCTAGGCTGAGGATGACACAAAATTCAATTGAAATTCTACTAACTAATGGATCCCTGGAGTATAACTGTGATTGATGCATGACCCAGACTATTACTGATATCCACAGAACATAATTTTTTGTTGCAATCGATTCAATCATTGCCACTCTGTAACTGCGACAAGAAAAAATAGCCTGTTCTCGATGTGCAATGTTGCAGGAGAAATACTGATGGTAACCATATAATGTTATTATTCAGCTACAGAATTATATTTGCAGGCTTTAATAATCAACCATCTGAAGAAATACTGCAACATTGTTGCTTCCCAGATCTCAATCTAATTTCTGTGTCACAATTTTCACCCTAAATTCAAAAGAAACTTCATGAATGACTAGAACTTTCTCGCAACACAAGATTGAGCTCACCAGAATCAGGGAAACACTGCAGGCGAAAATTCTGAGGACATGCATTCACATCAGTAGTTTTCAATGTAATATGTAAACTAGCTCAAGTTCACACGGGAACTCAGATTCAGGTCAGACCCTCCTGTGAGCTGATAAATATTGTTACAGATGCAGATTTGAAGCAGCACAAAACTTGGTAATTCTCTCACTCATGGAATTTCAGATGTTACACCTCCTACCAGCTCGGACTCCCTAGAGATCCTCAACCCGACCTCAAAACTCTCGACCTCAACACAAGCTTCGGGGCCCTTGAATTTCCTCAAGCGAGTGCCAACATGAACTTTATATAGTTCAAAGTCGACAAGTTCAAAGTACTCTCGTCACAGTTGGTGGCACTGTGGTCGAGACAATCGTCGGCTGGTACCTCCTACACATTCACGCTCTTTACGCGAGGGTAATTTATTGAAACTGTTGCTAGAAGTGTCACTTGTTCTCCTGCTCATGTCACTTTTTGTAGTGTGCATGGACACAGCACATTATGAAACTGAGAGTGAGACTGCGACTGGAAACAAATATAAGGTAGCAGTGCCTTAAAGTAACACCTTCCTTTTGGCGACACCTATTTTTCATTCTTAAGCCGTCAATAAGTGAGTGCAACAGCGTCATTCAGTCATTATCAAAATAGCTCTTTGATTGATAGCATCACTTTGGTCATTCATAGTAGCGGTATAAGAAGGATGCAAGAACGCTTTCAGGAGAGCACCAACTTTAGCCAATCACAATGGCTAATCATGAATCTATCCCTCAACAAGGCAATGTAAGAAGTGTTCCACATAATGGGGACAACACCTTCATTTAATAGAAGACTCCCACCCGCAATAAGGTTGATTTTGAGGTGATTCTCACCTAGCAATCCAACATCAATGGACCCCCTAGTGGAGAATAAAATACTCATTTCTTAGAGCAACTTTGTGAACTTCTTGTAGGTTGCATATGTTGTTGTTTTTCAAAATAGACTTTATATAGACTTGCTAATACATGGATTTTTTTTAGAATTTTCCAAGCTATTTAACCTACCTAAAATAGCAAAATCTTCTTAAAGTGTTTCTTTTAGGCCCAACTACCTTAGAGCATAAATAAAATTTTGTATTGAGTCCACGACACCTGGAGGGAAGGCATGGAGCCATCAACATAACATTATTCAGATCCATAACAACATTATGTGGGACTGACAATATTCCACATAGTATTAGACTAATTTGGGGCCCTTGAAGATAATTCGGTGTCAAATTATTTTAAAATAATAAATTTTTGCTACATATTATTTCAAGGCTTTTGTGTTGATGAATGAGAGGTTACATTCACATGCGATAATTCCTCTCTCCGAACCACACAACCCCAAGATAGGATACCATCCTAGGTATGATTTGTCAACCCAACATTAGGCACCCCAATATTCCAAGACATCTTCCTATAAGTGATCAGCCTATGGCAAGGGCTCCTTGATTATGCCCACATCTTATAATCTGAGAAGTAATCTTGGACAACTTTTCCACGATTTGGGGGGCCAATGTACATCAGTAGTTTGCTGAGGGGCCTTCCATACAATTATTCAGATGCTATCAACCATTCCATTCTATTGATATACAGTGACAAATCCACTCATTTTTAAGGTTGAATATGCTTGTTGACAAACATCCATAAGGCATAATTCTAGCACCTTACATGACATATTCCCAACCCCACTCAACCTAGTCACTCAGCTGAATAATGTTATGGTAGACTTCCAATGTACTCAATCCAACATAGGTGCTCTCAAATAGTATGTAGCTCGGAAGTTACTTTTTAAGTTTATTTAACACTGAAATTAGCTTCAGAGGTTCCAAACGAGTCTAATCCAATTTATTTGTGATCAATTGGCAACTTGAAATCTATAGGGAGTCAAGTTTTGGTGTTGGATTGATGAGAGATAGCTCCAACCGAGCTTTTTGGTGTCTAAGTAAACTCATCCATTGGGAAAGTAAAAACTCAAGGAGTTATTTTACATGAAACTAATTCTTTTCCAAAATAAATCAGACTCCAAAATGGCATCCAAAATTAATCTAGTGAGATCGAGTTCATACAACAATACAAGGCTTGTTGGTTTTACTGTAAGAGCCCGGGCTCACCTGCACGATGGTTGAGAGTATGTAAGGGCCACAAAGCCCGAACCTACACTATTTCATCATATGGTAGGCCCTGTTGTCTAAAGTATCAGAGCCTTGACTAGAATAATTTAGGAAATATAGTTAGCACAGTCAACAAATCATTAGAGTTCTGACAGGCACTTTAGGATATTCTATGGACAATACAAAGCAACATGGCTTGGCAGGTTGGTGTCACCTCCGCATCAAATGTCACATCACGCAATCTATGTTGTCTCCAACACATTAGCCATAATAGCTCCTCCCTTGTGATGTAAAGGCCACTTCACACTGTGGCCGTCCAAGTCAAGAGGCCATGGGATTGAGTGGCCAAACTTTGTTGAGAGTCCAAAGACGTGGGCTGAAAATAGCCAATAAAATATAGTAAGTGAAGCCTTCGGCCGGGCATAGTGTGAAGCCTCCAAAGGCCAAGCCCAAAGTCCAAACTTTTGGCCATGAACTCCCCCATCCTCTCAACTTGGACGGCCATAGTGTGAAGCCTTCAAAGGCCAAGGCCAAAGTCCAAACCCAAAGGAGCATTCCACTTTATTCCTTGCCTAAAACAATCCCTCTAATCTAACAGCCAAGATCTTGTCAATGATTGATTTTTTAATGAAAAAAAACCGACGACCTCTCAACCATAGTTTGGGTTTCCATTCCCATCCAACCCAAACTTCCTTCGAGAGTCTGTCGCCTTCGTCAAAAAGTAAGCATTTTAAATTGCGACGGCCTTCAGACTTTGGCCTTAGTGTGAAGGGTCGAGAGGCCGAACTCTTAGTTTCTTGCAATCTGATTGGTGGAAATCGACGGCCTCTCGACCTTCGGCCATAGTGTGGAGCGCCCCTAAGTGAAAGGAAAAAATTGCATCCTATCTCCAATTTTAAAATTGGATAAAACAAATGGCATTCTTCCATGTGCATTGTGCAACCAACATGCGGATATAGTCTAACCTCATTAACACGACACTCATTTATACGACACCCTCGATATTACAACACATTTTTGCAAGACCAAACTTTTTAATTCAAAACTACTTCTTTTATACGACTACGACACTCGATAATGCCACATTTAGAATCTCTGTTTTGTCATATTAAAGAGGTAGTTAATGCTAAAATTCCTTTCATCTATGTTATGTACATCTAAAATACATCCATTTTCACTTGGGAACTACTTGGGAACTTCACTTATCATGGGGAACTTAATGATAATTAGGGTTACTAGTGTAGAATGGACATGGTTAGGGTTAGAGTGGCCTCCTGCCTAGTATGTTGCCTTGTACATGGGTGATATAGTATCACCAATATCTTTGTGCACTCTCTTGTATTCTTGCAGTGGGTGATGATGAGATGTCAATCAAGACTTACATTTAGATGGAAGGGGAAGAGATTTCTGAGCTAGAATTGAATACTGATGAGTTGGTGGATGTTGCTTTGGGAACCAATTATGCACAAGACTTTGATCTTAATGTTAATCTATGTTCAGTAGATGTGGATCATGTTGCTCCACCTACAGTAAAGCTTAGTGATGCTAAACATCATGCATCATTATTGTCTAGTTTCTTATTAGAGAACTCTTTATATTTTGGTGTTAATGAAATTATTAGTTCCCAAAAGTTAGTAGGGGGGTCCATTCACGGTTGGGGTACTACTTTTGGGACAAAGGAATTAAGGACTTTGTCGCATTGGATCTTGATGTTTATTACGATTTACTATGATTTAATTAGTAAATTTCAAATAGATAAGTAGATAGGTCATAAGATTTATCAAGAAAGATATTATTTGATATTAAATAATGACTAATAATAGATAAATTCCTTATGAAATAATTAGATAGGTCATAAAACTTGTAGAGAGGTCATATGACTTGTTTTGGCCACATCAATGGCAATTTCATTATTGAAGTGTACATCGGGGGTGAATTATTTTCCTGTTTTGTATCCTAGTACCTTGGTATAAGTGTCATGTATCCATACATATATTTTATTATGTCCAATTCTAATTCTAAATGTTTTTTTTTCATGTAGCCATGTTATTGTGTAATTATGGCCATGTTTGGTGTGTTATGTAAGGCTAGATACAATTGGTATGCAATACACTTTTAGTTCCATTGGTACACAATTGAACGATAAGTGTGAGGAAGAAAATTGGGATTATTTCAATTAATTTTTGTTTTCCTTTTCATTCCTTAATCTTGAGGTCAACAGTTATGACAACAGTCATGCGTGTCCGTTAAGGAATGAAAAGGAAAGCTTAGATAACCCTATTCCTTGCAAATTAACTTTGTCAGTGTACTCATTATGGAATACTAAATGTAGGTATGATCCAAAGTATGCTCCACAATACAAATCTAAGCACACCGACTATGTAAAGTTATCTAAAAAGTCCTTAAACCATTAGACACCCAAAAGTAGCACCCCAACCGTGAATGCCCCCAGGGCATTTACATAAGATGACAGTTGCTAACTTGGGTAGGCAGCACCAAAGATCTTTGGACTCCTATTTCAAGAGTTCTTGAGAATATTTGTATTTGTTTGGAGTTATAAGTTATTATTTCATACCATCTATATTGCTTAAACTCGTTGTATATATTTTCAATCTCATATTACTTATGTTTTTGTATTCCCTAAATAATACGACAACCTTATGCCATTTGTCATATTAATGAGAAGACGACACCTCGATAATACAACTTTTTAGTGTTTCCCAAACGTGTCATACTAAAGAGGGAAAACAATACTTCTAAAAATTAATTAGTCATTATTATCATTATTAAACAAATATAAATAAATAAACCCTAAGGCCAACATATTTAGGAGTCACCGAACTTGCGACTTCTCCTGGCTCGGGTAGAATAATTCTCAAGTTTAAAGTCTAGACAAATTGAAGATACCATCAACCTTTGAAGGCTGTGACTCATTCCTATAAGTTGACCTAATAAGTTGAAATACTGACATCAAGTTCCAAGCAATAACAAAAAGGCTGACATATGGAAATTTGTTATCTATACGGATATGTGCAATAATTTAGGTTGCCTTCGCGAACAGGTTGCCCAAAACATAATTCAATTGCTATCAACCGTTCTATTTTCTTAATATTAAGTAAGTGTTGCACCTGAATCTCACTCAATTTTTAGGTTGAATATGCTTGTTGACAAGCATCCATAGGGTATAATTCTAGTGCCTCATATAACATATCCCTAGCGTCACTCATCCTGATCAATCAGTCAAATAATATTATGTCTCTTTAGCCATGCAAATTACCTTGGTCAAAAACAAATTACAAATACTTACAACTTTGTAAACTCTTCCATATCATGGCAATCGGAGTCAAATAGAACAACTCTTATATTTTGATATTGTGGCAATAGATGTTCCAAATAGTGTGGAGTGTCAATAAACTAGCGTGGGGCAACCTAATTGCACGTATCATTGTAGAGTCCTAAGTGGAAGAGCATCATGGTTCATGACCAAACCCACACACTACAACAAACCTTGTCCATTCCAACCATGGTATCAATGACTGCGTGTCCTAAAGAACTCAGTAAATGACTGAGTTACATGCCTGCTAAATTTGGGATGACGTGTATAAGCGTTTAGTCATTTTTCAGTTATTGAAATGACTCATGGATGAAATGTGCAAGCGAGAACCCCGAATATTGATTTATGGTTAGTTATTCATCATCCAATTCATCCATGCCGGTGTGATGTGCCAAAACAACTCTGACGTAGCAAATGTGCAGTCATTTATGTGTTGCCCTTGACCAACCCATACTTAACTATGACTCTCCAACAGATTGTAAGTACGACTATGCCCACAACAAAGGATGAATACACATGTGAGACACAATATACTGATTGCAAACACAACATATTGGTCACTAAACATGTTTGACACGATGAGGTGGCATGTTGCGTCATCGATGACATAAGCTTAGTACATGTATTGACGTATATGGAAGATATTCATTGGCAAGGTGCACATGTGATGGAGGTCTGAAATCATAAGTTTAATAGCGGGCACTGGGCACGAACAATGCATTTCATTTTTCATGCCACGTAATCAATGACGTGGACGTGTAAGTCATAGTGGAGTTGTAGTTCAGTCATAGTATTGTTGAGTACAACCCACGTAGGACATTTCACTATAAGAAAACAATGATTTTTGTGACGTTCAGCAAAACATGCTGTCACGTGCTTTTGAACAGGTAGTACGTCGCCGAGGATATGATCCAAAATCTGTTTTTTTCATGACGTGTGGAACATGTCAGAATTGTCTTGAACGTCACGGAGAACACGACGAATTTCGCATGACGTCACGTGTAATCAGGGTGTTTTGAAGTCCCCAAAGTGGGACACGTGGAGGGGTCAACGGTGCCAACTCAGTTTTTTTTAAGGCAGAAGAGGCATTTTTTAAATTTCAGGCTGCCCAAGGATGTGACGTGGACAACGCGCGAATTCTGACGTGGCGGAGAGAAAAAGTGACGTGGCGCTTCCACGTCAGCTGCCACGTCAGTCAGTTTAAGAAAATTGTGTGCGTGTGCGTATGTTTTCAGTGGCGTCACCGATAACGAAGCCTTGTTTTCAGTGACATCAAAGAGAACGTCCTCTTCTCATGCGAAATTGGTTTTTTTATAGCACATGATGACAGGGTGTATGTTATTAGTGACGTCACTTATAATGGAGAGTTGTCGTCCGTGACATCAAAGCGAACATCGGACCAGGAGAAGACAAAAAGAGAGCTACCAAGTCTGACTCAAAGAGGTCCAAGGTGTAACCAAGAGCACAAATAGGCCAGAATGCATTCTTCCTCACTTGTTATTTTGTTACACCTCATGTTGATAGTACTCTAAGCGAGGTGGGTCCAGCGCTGCAAGCTCTTTGAAATGATGAAAAAGCTAAACCTATCCCCTTCTTTCTCAACTTTCACACATAATCTAATCACCAATCCTGAATATAGGGTAACAACCCACACAAATGTTTGTCAGCTTGAAACTGAGAAAACCCAGAAAACTACAAGCACCTTGTTGCAAGCCTGTAAAAAATGTTCAACACGGAACAATTGAACGATACCACTACACAATGCACATAAGATAATCAAAACACAAATTTACAAAAGGGTATAATAATGCCTGAGAAAGATGAAGTGGACGCACACACAGCTATAAGCAACTCCACAACTAAGTGGACATTTCTGGGCAAGTATTCCACTGGCAAAACAGAAAGTTATCCATAGCTTTCGAATATGGCAGCGTGCAGTTAGTGCACGGATAACGTCCAAGGAGATGGACTGAGAGCCCTCGGCACCGAGGCTATCTACCCCACTGGCCCGGACGTTGTATGTGGCTCACAATTGCTATTGTGATCGGGGGTTCGAATGAAACTAGTCATTCGCTAGTCATAAACTAGTCATTGGAAAGTAATTTAGTAGTCATTCACTAGTCAAACAATGTTTACTCGCCAGTCGCACGAAAGTCGCTATCTAGTCATTAATTAGTCGTTCTTCAAATTTGAACAATCTACATATTCAAACCCTAGTGCCTGGAATTGTATCCGTTAGGTCCCCGCCCCTAAATACCATGCCGTCCATGGCCATGGCGTATTACACGTCTGGGCTGAAGGGAAAGGGCTCCAAGACTCAAATGCAATCAAGAGAACATTGTGTAGTATCACCTGGGAGGTACAATGGGTGACTAGCATTTTTGACGTATGTGTAGAGAGTATAGAGGTAGTGAGTGCGAATCTGTCCACTTAAGCTTCAGGATATGGAAGAGGACAATGGGGACCTGGATTGTAGGTGCCCCTACGAGCTGGAACGCGACAAGCGCGTTGCGAAAATCAAGGAGCTCATGAAGCCCATGGAACAAGCAGCAGCGAGTCTGTAAGTGTTTCTTACCACAATAATTTGTTGTCAGGTTGGAGCCGAATCTGCCGAAATTTGGCGAGAAATTGTCAGCCACTTGTGGGCGCCACCAACTCCGGGATGCTCCACCCTGGGGCCACCAGATGCTCCGCGGCCGGCCGATTCCGCAAAGTCGGGGTTTGGTATATTTTGGGGTTTTTGGAGCTCTGTAGAGGATGTAGACTAAGTCGCATGGGGCACGTGGCGAAATCGCAGCCATGCATATGGACGGTTCAGATGGAGTCCACTTCTTTGTGGCTCCCTAGGGGTCCCAGTGTGTAGTCGATTTTGACCCCTCATTCTTCCGCTTGGGGTTTCGGAAACGCACTGTGGGTCTCAAGCAGGAGTCGGGAGCGCACATCACGTGGTCGATAGCGGAACCCTGCGCTCATCGGTTGTAGTACACATCGCACATACTACCCATCTCCCTTTCTGTGAATCTGCTATGTACTCTGAATGTGTCATGTATTGTGAATGAATCTGGGGTTTAGGGTTCAAGTTGTGCATCTTACAACCCTTAATCTTGATGCTATGTGCTGTTGTGAGTTATGCTTAGTTATTTATCTGATTTAGGGTGTGATGCCACATTCATGTAAGTTCTTAGGAAAATAGGGCAATGGCGTTTGTGAGTGATGCTAAGCTGCTCTAGGAAGTGAGTCTGATGGTTATTGCCACAATAATCCAGAAAGAGAGTTGAGATATTAGATATCTGAGAGGAACTGAAAGTTTCTTATGGTTAACACTATATTCAGTGTTAACGATTATTGAACAAGGGTGGTTAACCAAGCCAGTCAGGGAGCTTGATGGGTTAAGGGCTGGTTCTGAGGATGGTTGGGGGGGTTTACTACTATGAGAAGTACATCTAAATTGTTGATACACAATGATGTCCAAACAATATTTTTAGTCACAGTCATTCAAGGTACTTGGTGTAGCTGCATGACAAAAGGTCGGTATGAGGGTCAACAAGTGTGTGTGTCATTCCAGGTACTTGGTGTATCTGTAGAGAGGACAGAAGTAGTTTGTTCGATTCTTGATGCCCTTGGCAGCCTTGGTTATGAGTGGCCATTCCTGCTTTCTTTGGTTTCATATATGGATGCAAGCACGGTAAAGTGGACAGCTCTTGATCCTTGCTCAGGTTTAAGTGAAAGTGATCCAAAACAATATACTAACTTTGAATTTTATGAAATAAAAATTCATAAACATTTAGAAAACATATGAATCTACAAAGCCAAGCAATTTATGTTCACAAAAAACAATTTCAAACAACGTATATGTATTTTAGAAGGCGGTGCAAGTGGTGGTGCAAGTGGGTGTCATTGAAAAGATAATTGTCAAAAACTTGTTTAAAATACAATTACATTACATTAAATTGATGAATTTTTGAAAAAAAAAATTATGATGACCTCAATTTTATAATGAATTCAAGGAATATGAAAAGAAATTCCAAGTTCAAAATATTTAAGGTCATGAAATTTACGTTCAAAACTATATTTAGTCAGTTGCTTTTACGCGTCACTTTTGATGATAGGTTTTGAAGATCTCATATTGATATTCTATATTTGAGTACCTAACTTAACAATAGAGGTCATCATGAAAAATAATCTATTTTAAACAACATTTTGCTACTACTTATAGGCGTTTGACCAAGAAAATCATGGCTTTCATATACCGGAGCACTTTTTTGGTCCACTTTACTATGCTTGCACCCATATGTGTATAAACCCTAAAACGAGGTTACAGGTTTAGGTGGGTTCATGTGGGGTTGAAAAGCTTTGATTTAGGGTTTGATTTTGTGATGTTATTCTTTCATGACCGTCATAAAATTGTGTTGTCCATGTCTTATCAACCCTAAACCAGAGTCTCCAGTTGCAGCATTTGAGGCGATGGAGGATGAATTAAGGGATACTTAATGTATAAATCTCACCTGGCACTAGAATCTCCAGTGAATGCAAACCTGATGCACTGAGAAATATTTCGGTGAGTACTAACATGATATGGTACATGGTTAATATTGCTATACAAGGGAATATACATCTATGGTTGTAAGGGAAATGGCCACAGGCACGTTTTGGATATGTTGGTTACTTTCCAATAATTGTAAGTTGCATATTAGACGAGGAATGGGTGCAGGGAAATAACTTGTGTTAATGACTGGAGGCTGGGGTTTCCAAGAATTTTTTGCAATTTATATCTTATTATTGTTTGCTTCATATGATTTGCGAAATTGTGACTGATGCATACCGATGCCAAAGTATGCAACCAGTTTGTGTGGGATTTGTTACTTTCTGAATCTGGATTGGTTTGGAAGATATTTGCTTATTTCATCCACATTTATATGCGCATCTGCAAGCGATGCGTAGCTGATTTAGAGTGTGATTCTGAGATCCTTAGGATGCCATGTAGAGGGCGGAGACGTAGGTGTGTTGGCTGAGGCTGCATCCCTTGTTGCGTCAGAGGGGAAGGGAGTTTCTCCGGAATCTGTGAGCAAAAACCCCAAGACCATGTCACCAAGCAAGATAGGTGACATTGGTGGTTCAAACAGTGCGCATGGTGGTCAGGTGAGCCCGCCGCTAAGTTTCCGTATGAATTCGATAGCGGAACCCTACAATCCAACCAAATTGTTGATCTTCAATGTGCATGGTACACTTCTGGACACCAGCCTATTGACTCAACCAATCCAAACTGCAACATCCGTGTGACCAAAAGAACTTACACACGTAGGTTCGTGTTCAGGCCATGGATGATGGAGTTCTTGGGCCGGTGTTTTAAAATGTTCAAAATAGCATTTTGGGGTACAAAGAGTAGTGAGTATATGGAAGAGGTTCTACGGGAGATCCTACCAGTGTTCTCACATTTGGAAGGCCATATACCAATTTTCACTTGGTCAGCAAAGGATTGCGAGTTAATTCAAAAGAGTGATGAGGTTTTATTGTGGGGGAAACCCTTGACCAAGGTTTGGAAGAAATGGCCATGTTGGGATGCTCCAACACTGTTATCATAGACCACCATGGGCCTAGGGTGGACTTCAACCCTCAATCGAATGTGATCACTCCCCCCCTTTCTTTGTTGCAAATCTGAAGGATTTATTTGAGGACAAAGATTATTTAAAGCAAAACTTATGGCCAGCTCTTGAAGGCCTCTATGTGCACCAAGACGTTGGAAGTTTTTGGTCCACTTTCAATCTATCCAGAATGCAAGCAGGGGTGTGTGAACTGAATCAATGTTCGAAGAACATGGCAAAGACAACTGTGGAGGTTCCAGGAGGTGAGGGGAGTTGTGAACTTCAAGTTCACAATGAACATTGTCCCCCCTCCTCTTAGTTGGTCCATGACTAATTGAATTTGAATTTTATTTGCATGTGTAGGTGGTTACCGGGATGGAATTGCGGGGAAGGGGTGCGAAAACAGGGGATAGCGCATTTGGCAATACAACATTGCCTGCACGCCCGGTTCATGCAATCCATCTCTGAACATTTATAGAAGTCATTCAGTAGTCATTCAGCAGTATTTCAGCAGTCTTTCAGCAGTCATTCAGGAGTCACTCAACAATCCATCCCTGAACATTTTTAGAACCGTATAAATGCCGTATGCATTGTTTGGTGTGGGTTTTTGAGTCCATTATGGATGTCACATTGCAGGGCAACGAAAACAATTGAGTTCCACATGAAGGACTGATTGCTGACACATTGCTGATTAGATATTTACATTATATGAGGTATGCCATTGATTGTTTTGTGGATGGTGTATGGGTGCAGTTCAATGTTGGGCAATCCATGCATATGATGAGCCCGAAAAACAAGAGACGGAAGGTGGCCATTGGTAAAATCAACGGTGTGGGGGTGTGGATAAGTTTCATTTTAAGGTCATTCCAGAGTTTTGTTACAAAGTGGACGTGACCACTGCTTACCTAGGTGACATGAAACTTGCATATCCATATGAGGACGGAGACCAATGGTTAGTGCAAGATGTGGTGGGAGGCTGCACACTGTGGAACGAAAGGAACTTGAGAGCAGCATGATTTTCCTCCCACGAATCTATCAGGGAGGACATAGAGGGCTTCCGTGTCGTAAACTCTGAACCCACTCATGAACACGCCCATGCATTTTGTTGGGAACTGAACAATAAATTTGAAATATGTATTCTTGTACAAAATGATCCCCACTCACCCATTGAGTCTCCCTCTTTAATGCTTGAATGGTAGTTGCATGCTTGAAAGGTATGGTTAACGCAATTTCTCATTGTCATTGGCATGCGTTGAGTAACAATTTTGTAGTCGTTGAGGTCAAGTTCGTAGCAGATTTTGTAGTCACTATCAAGTTGGGATGGATGCTAAATGTACTTCAATGACTGCACACCTTTTGCGTGTAGTCATTGTTAACCATTCAGAGTCACCTCGCAGTCAAAATGGCATGACACAGATCCGTCATGGCACAATTATGGCCGCACGGGAAGCAAAAAATTTGTTGCCACTATCGAATTCTAGTCATTTATGCATCCACGTGGAGAACTGAGTCATTACAAATGACACGTGTACCCCTGACACGTCGGCACACACACTCAAATGTCCCACTAATGAAAGAGTAAACAAAGCCTCAATGTGCTGACAGATGGCCTAAAACCCGTGCACATGTCACTAGCATGTAGTTCTTCAATAGTAACATAATAGTCATTTAGGATACACATGGCAACCGGCAAATGACTACACAAGAACTATATTTATGGACACGTGGCATTATATTAGTTGCCCACATGTAACGATGACATGGCCAATTGACTCGGAAGCCACGTGTTTGTTGACATGGCGTGAGAGCCAACTCAGATGATGACCTGGATGTGAGGTCGTGGCATGGATGCCATGTCAGATGATGACCTGGATGTGAGGTCGTGGCGTGGATGCCACGTAATGCCACGTGAAATCTGCGTCATCACGGTTTGCCACGTCCGCTCAACATGTTTACGACTACTCTATATGACTATATCATCCAAGTTCCCACGTCACGTCCCCAACGACTGTCTGTCCGTTACAAGTCGTCCGTAATAACACAAAAATTAATAGTCATTGTAGTCCTTAACGACTCAAATAACAATCATAAACAAAGTCATTTTTTTGTCGATTTTGTTGTAGTGACAATGAACAATTTCACTTGGGTGATATATTTTTTGTGAGACGAGACATTTTAGGAATTAAATTCTCAAATGTTGAGTTTAAGAGTGAATAAATAAAAAAATACACTATGTTAGATCAAATTGGTAAATCAAGGATGTGCTTAAGTGTGTTGCATACTTGAATGAACTTCTCAATCATCCATGTTAAAAACATGTCCCTATAAGATTGTGGCTAGATCATTGTTTGACAACCACAAACATAGGCAGTTGTAATCTTACACTACAGTTTGTACATCCTAAACTCCGTAATATCAACCTCCATAATGTCACACACTCTCTAATATCCCAAAACCCTAGGGAACGGATGTTTGTAGTTCAAATCTCACTCCTTATTGTCACACTTCTCTCCCTTTTGTCACGAAATTTGTCATTAATGCAAACCGCCAAAGAAGTCAACCCACACCCTCGCATTGCACCATGTGTCAACATGTGGAGTGTCACCTTCTTATTCTTATTCTTCTTCTTCTTATGCCACTTGTTGAATGTTGGTGCATGCATCCGCCACATCGCCTGGGAAGGCCAAGTGGAGTGGACCACACTAGCGTAGGTGACGGGAGAACGAATTCAAATTGTACTCACATCTCCTTTGTGTTATTCCATAATGTCACATCCTACACTAAATCTATAGTATCACGCATCCATGTTAACACTACAAAACTTTGTAATATCACATGCACTTTGGTTGCCCTAGGTGTGATACTACGGAGTTTAGAGTGTATCTCCAATGTTAAGACCTCTATTAAATAAAATATATTCAAAGGTCTTCCTCCTATTCTCCACCTCGCATGTGTTTAGTTTTGAGTTTGGAGGTGTTCTATTGGGAACATGCGAGTTGATCATGGGAGCAACTTGGGAGTTGCAAAGGAGTCTAGTGAACTTGACTTCCGGGGGGGTGCACCTTTCATAACACATATGAGTATACATGACTGCACAAAAGGGGTATTAATTTAAACTTCCGTACTATGATACATATGTTACACAAATGATAACTCGTACTTATGTGCATGTATGGAGGACCTCTAGAAAATGTACAACATTTGTTCTTGAAACACTTATTTGGAACACTTATTGAGGCTTATTTATTTGGACGTAGGGAGGAGGATGAGGAGTGTGATTATGATCACACATTGATTGACGATTTTACTGCACATGGCAGTGACAAGGGAATTGTAGTGTTGGAGAAGACAATTCAAACATGTGCAAGGATGTTGTCATAGAGACGGAATTGATGTATTCTCAGGTTGAAAGTGATTTACATGAAGATGTGGAGTTGCAAAGTGAGCTTCAACAAGCCTTGGATGTTCTAATTGATGAACATGAAAATGTTGAAATGCCCTTTCAATCTGATGCAAAGTTCATTGTGGCTTATGTAGAGGCAAGGGAGTGTAGAAATTTCAAAACTACATATAAACAACTAGATATAAACAACTGTAAAAAATCACTCGCACCTTCCAACACATTTTCGTTATGGGTCCAAGTCCTCCAGTGGATGTCGATGCCCGTGTGTAGAGGAAGGCAAAGGCCATTGCGATGGTCCCACCCCATATAGAGAAACCCCACCAACACTTCTCACTAGAGTTTAGGTTTCCACCAATGTGCACATCGACGCACATGCATGAGTATCCTCGGAACGGGTCTGAAGATTGCAGACCTCGGACAACTAACTAAGTGGACAACTACTTAGCTAGCTAAAAGCTCCAACTAGCTAAAGCTACACAAGAATGTGGTGCCTCATAAGAATAGTTAGCTAAAACTAAGTGCCATAATCTGGGCGAGGAAAGTTAGCTAGCTGAAGTTAGCTAATAGCTAGCTGAAATCTGAATGTAATCTCGGTGGAATGAATGATGTTATTGCACCCAAATGGTCATCTCTTAGACCCAAACTCGTTGAAGCAACGGTGTTTTTGAAATGGAACATGAGCCTAGTTCCTAGTAATCCAACAGATGTCACGGAATCTCCAATTTGGAACACCTTGATTCCATTTCGTTTTGAATTGCGAGATGACATTGATGATTCTGATGATAATGAAAATGAAGAAGATGATGATGATAATGACGATGATGATGAAGATGATGATTTATCACCAATGCCAATCGAAAATGAGGAAGCCGACTATATGTGTTGATTTTTAAGCCTTTCAATTTCCTTGTGCAACAACATGAAAATACAGAGCCAACCGAGAGCAATGCAACCAAATATATATTGTTTGGTTTTGTTTGAATGGATTTCTCTTTGGTTTAGAATGAATATGCATGTCACACAACTTTTTAGCTAGTCGAAGCTGAGTGAAAATGAGAATTCTGGAAAAGTTAGCTAACTAAAGCTAAGTAAGGATCCTAGGTTCGGTGAACCTAACTAGCTAAAGCTAAGTGACAAATAGGGGCCTAGAAAATTTAACTAGGTGATGCTAGTTGGCCAGCTGTCCAAGGTCTGGAAGATTGTATATCAACTTGGAATGGATTTGGAGGCGATGCAGAGGACGAGTGGCACTCATAGCCGTGGAGGCGATGCAGAGGACGAGCGGCACTCATAGCCGTGGACACCACTAGGTTTGGCATCAAGATTGAAAATGTGGCAGAGATGGTGAGGTTGGCTGGCGTTCTTGAAGGCGGATTGTGGCATACATTTTTTGTCGCATTCTTGATGATAAGGGAAAGACAGTGTAAATAAGCTTCCTCCGAACTAGATAAAATTAAATGGCATGTGAAATGCGTGTCTATAGCTTTGCAATTTAGAAAAGAAAGATTTGAATTGGCCATAATCTGATAGGTAGGGCTACATCTCCTCCAACTAAGCACATAGTCTTTGTTTTAGTATAAGTAAGGAGAGGATTCTTTCCAAAAAGGGAGAGCCCCAAAACATTTATTGTGATACCAGATCTTTGTTGGATTTTTTAACTTTTTTGGTCATCTTAGATTAACTATCATACACAGTTTTGTATCTTCAATCAATGACTTGTGATACATAATTGCAAGTCCATTGCCTAGTGTTTGAATAAATGGTTAAATTCCCTCCATGGTGATTGTACTAGATGGTATTTATTCTTGCATAACTTTAGTGTTGAAGTTTGGTTGTAATCTCAGGCAGTAGCCACACGGCCGGCAGGCAATTTCCGCCTCCAGGCTAAGAAAACCTGTAGGCCACCTGTAGCCACGTCAGATGGCCGTCCCTGCAGGCACCAGACGAGCGGCAGCACCTTGCACCGAACAACACCTTCTCGGCATCTTCATTTTCGGGGCCTGCAGCACAGGTAAGGTGTCCCTAGTGGGTAAGTGGGTGGGCCCTCAACTGTCTGTGCCCGCATAACGCGGATTGCCAGCCTCCTTCCCCTGGCAATTCTTTGAAGAAGTTGTCCACGCCACGTCATCTGTTAGCCTCGGAAATTGCTGCTGGTGTGGTAAGTGGGGGGCCGCCTCGCCCAATGACGGGCACCGGTTCAGGCTGCCTGCCGGTCGTGTGGCATGGGCCTCAATTGTTTGGCCATCAAGGAGCGATTTCTTGGCTTTCGATGTACTATCATTTTTTTGGAATTGTGGTTTAAGTCTACAGTCTCGTCACATGTGGACATATTGAGATAGAGTTCTACATCTGGACCATGGTCTGTGGTTTAAAAAAATGATTGACTTGTTCTCTTGTGAAGGAGGCCACAGTGTGTAGGCATGTCTCATAAATACATACATGATCAGGAAGTGAATCCTTGATCATGGTTGTGATCCTACCTTGGATGTATAACCTATATCCGAACTATGGTTTACACTGTGGTCTTGTTGAGGATAAATTGGCAGTGTAATCTCTATAATGCTATGATTATTGTTTGGGATATAGGATGCAAGTACGGTCAAGTACACAACTCCATTACCCTGCATATGTTTAAGTGAAAGTGATTTAAAACTATATAATAACTTTGAATTTTGCGAAGGAAAAAATCATAAACATTTGATAAATACATTGATCTACAAAGCCAAACAATTTATGTTGATAGAAATTTTTCAAGAAAAGTCTACATATTTTAGAAGACAATGCGAGCAGCGTGCAAGTAGATATATTGAACATGTAATTGTCTAAAATTTGTTTAAACATGATGAAATTACATTAAATTGATGAATTTCTAGAAGTTTTTGTAATGGTGCTCTCAAATTATATTAAAAAGACTAATCATTTCAAGATTATTGACCACGCAAAAGTGCCCTTGGCTTTTGTAAAGAGATAAAAATGGGATATCTATTGCAAGATTATTGACAATGGTTGTGCCTATGTTTGCGCATTGCACAAAGTTCAAGTCAAATGAACTTATTGCCAAACTATATTGCTAGTAAAATAGTGTGATATTGAGAGACGATCACAAATACATATATCATGATTAAGAGACTCTTAAATTCCCTAAGTGTTTCCCTGGGTTTTGTCATATCCAAAATCTGAACTACACGAATCAATGAAGAATGAAGGTGGAGTTGTGTCTAAACAAAAAAATCCCCTCAGATGTCCACACAACCAACACCAGTGTCCATGTCTTCTTGGGACGCGGTGCATGTGTGAAAATCCAGGTTCCGGTCAAGGGGGGTAGGGGGGCATGCTAGTGCTCATCACATATGGTTGGCTGTGGAGTTTGATTACCAAATGGAGGATCCGCCATGAAATGGCATGCAAACCAAGGAGGTAATGGATCACCGAATATCTTCAAAACCACACAGATAAATATGTGTTATCTATAACAACTATGTGTACGTTGTCCATTTATGCACATAGTGCAATTCTTTTAAGCACATCTCCGAAGAATTGTGATGGTCAATTACAATTCTTGATGTATGAGACACCAAAAATAATATCAAAACAAATTGTTCAAGTTCGGTGGAACACCCAAAACAAACCATAAAGTCGTGCATGACAAAGGAGGCATTCTAATACATCGTGGACCAAGACAAGAATAGGCAAATGAAAACTATGACAAAAAAAATGCCCTATGTGCTTTAAAAAGATATAACAATGCCAAAAGTTTCTTTTCTACCATGAAATTAATTAATGTATGGATGCATACAAAGTCCTTGAATGGCTTGGGGCATTCCGCATTTAATCCAAAACAAGAACAGACCATAGAAAAAACGTACATGTACACCCAAAAACCACATCAAACAAACGCATCAAAAGCCAGATCTTGAAATAGAAATATAGTCATGCAATCATGGAAAGGAAGACATAGACATATGAAGAAAATAACCGCAAAATGCCTACACCCTCAAACCACAGTTGTTTTGGTTGTAGATGTTATATAATAGTCATTGAATCTAGTACCAACAAATGAGTTTAGAATAGGAAACCAAAGAAGACAACAAAAAACCTTTAAATGAGGGAAACAAATAAATTATTGAAGAGAATGTTTACATAAAAGATTTTATGCAGTAATATTAGCCAGTAGTTGTTGGAACTAGAATGCGCGGGACTTTAGAGTGAAGTGGGTGTTCATATGGTTGCACACCAATGTATATGTGTTCGGGTGGGGGTTTAGGTGCAGGTGCCCCTAAACCCCTCCCCCACCCACCATGGTCTGCATCACACAATCAATTACATGAGAGCACATTGTGACAAATAGGCGATGTGGCGCTGTCTCATGTTTCGCACGCCCATTTAGTGAAAGGCATGGCATGTGGTGTTAAGAACCCATACATGAAACACTCAACACACATTTTATTGTCTTAAATATAGTAAATAAACATAACAACGAAATATGGTTACATGGGTGGTTGGCAATCACGTCCTAGGCAATTAGACAACAACATGTATACATTGGCTTCACCATTGTGACAAAAATGGAGCATTGATGGCACAACTCCAACCGGTCATGGACACATCATGCAATTATAATGGGAATGCATAGCATAGTAGGGGTCCCAAATTCAACCATGTAGAGTGAATATTAAACACACTCGGGGCTAAGTGCTTGCTCGGGGAGATCACTCCATTGTAGAGTTGAACAACCACGTGCGATCATTTTAGATGTAAAAAATGTAAAAAATGTAAAAATCATCACCAAAATGGGTCACAATTTTATCAATTTTTTTTCATGAGTAGATATAAATGGTACATGTTACATAGTAAAAAATGGTGACTAAATTTGATGATTTGTTTTTTTAATAAAACATACCGTTTCTAACTAGAATGACGCAGAATTGAACTTAAAAATTTGCTACAATTAATGAATATGACTAAAAATTTCAAAAAAATATACAAAAGATACCATCAATGGTTGTGTATATGTAGAAAAAATATCGTAAAATTTAAAATTATTTATGACATGTAATATAGGGGTAGCAAACTTTGTTCGCACGTGGTGTTCAACTCTACAATGGAGTGATCTCCCCGAGAGTGCTTGAACAAATTTTATGGCAACTCTCATTTCTAAGTATTTGGAAGAAAAAAATTATGAACACAATATTTATAAATGTCTCGCAACAAAATGGCACAAGTATGATGAATGAAATTCTATTAACACATAGAAGGAAGTACAAGTGGCAGTTGATGTCATGCGTAGTAAATGAGACCATAAACTTCAAGAGATTTTGATGCAAAATATCTTGAAGTTTATGGTCTCTCTGGACATAATGACATCAAAGAATAAGTTGGGCTCAAAGGCTACCCTAGTTAGCCTAATCAACCTAAATAGCCACTAGTTCTAGTGATATGAGCACTTAAAATCAAAACCTTATGCGAGCATGATATGGTGACTCTAAGCATGATCACTCTCTAAGTAGGTCGACACCTCTCATAAATTAAACTATGTCTTACAATATGTGATTTGGAACCATGGCAACACCATGAATGTGGAAATAGATCTGCTAGCGGTTGTTATATATTAAGCATGTATAGAGTAGTTGATTGGGCAACTATAGGCCTAGGTTTGGTGGAAGTTGCACATGGGAGGCCCCACTAGCATGTTAGTAGGAGGTATGAAACCAAACATTGCCAGTAGACCTGTGGCCAGAGGCCGTGACTGATGCTTGCCACCGGTCGATTTCACCCTACAAAAATACTATTTTCAGGCTGAATTTGATGGCTAGGGAACATCCAAAAGGTTGGCGCACATGGCGCCGGTCCGCCCCGCCAGCCGCTTTGCGGAGGTCCACGTGGCCCCCCGCGACTGGCCGGCCGGGGGCGCGTGCAGTGGCTCACACGCCATGCGGGCGGAGAGCGCCTTGCGCCCCAACCTCCACCTCCTTCTGCTCTGGCACTCACTCTTCCCCGATTTTTTTACCTTCATATGTGTCTGTGAGTGTGAGAGAGAAAGGAGAAAGAGGGCGTTTCGCAATAAGAAACTTGATAGAGAATTACCCGGCGGAGGGTGGTGAACCCGTGGATTCTGGACTGAGGCGGACGGTCTGCTTCGGCACCCTCGCTGGCGGAGCTGGATGAGATTCATTGCCTCCGCCATGCGGAGCGGCTGATGGTTGCTCATGTGCGCGGCGCTAAAGTATGATTCAAGAACATTTCCTGACATATTCTAGCCTATTTATTTAGCTGAATAATGTTTTGTCCAGTTGTGTCCCATAAACAAAACAAAACCAATTTCAGACTTGAGTTTCCACCTGTGCACTGTAATATGTGTTTCTCTACCTTTGGCAGCTTGTCAACCTGTTTCTTTAAAAAATCATATAAATAGAACTAAGTTAATGGCAAACAGATGGACCTATTTTGTTTACAAAACCAAGATGATGTCACCCATGTACACAAATTACGTGAGTGATGATGCCATGGGTTGACCACATATATATACGTCGTACGTACATATATACTAGCCTTACAGAAATTTATATTGTTGCATCTTCTATCTCTTAAGATTATTAGTATACCATTGTTTCAGCTGACAGAAGGTGGAAGGTCCCAAGAGCTGGTGCTTGATTTCAAGCATCACCTACCAACATATGATTGATATTCATAGCACACATATCTTTTTTTTCAATTCTACCATCAAGATAGATTAGGATTTCCTCAGTAACTTCCACAGGAGTCTGGACTTGTGCTCTAAGGACATGCATGGCTTCTTGTCGATAAAGAACATCAGGAAGACACGCATGTTTCAATGAGATTGGACTATGTGCTCAACATATAGACACTAGCGACCATTCAACGTTCAATTGTTCACTCATTTGTGAGGGCATATGTGATCATTTAGAGAAAAAGCGAATCTTCACTTCAATCTAGACCTGTGATTTTTGCAATTTAGATCAAATCTGAAACTTGAAAACGACAGCCAGTCTGATTCACAATCGCTAACTGGATGAGACAGTGGCTGAGCCGATCCAATGGCCGATATTGTCTCTGAAGTTAGAAGTGCCCACAAAAGGGCTACCTTAATGAGAGAAACCAATAATTAGGGTGTTCAAGCAACTACTGAGAAATCCTCTTGCTTCAAGTTTCTGTTGGGAGCGAGCAGGAACTTGGAATTTGGGGCCCTGGCGTCAAGTGTTGAATGTCGTGTCCTTCAGGATTGCTAAAAAGGTACTTGAAAATTGGCATACCGGCCAAGATACGCGTCCACTTTGAGGAGAAAGGAGTATATATCTGCAGATTTTGTTGATGAGCAAATAGGTCTTTTGTTTCTTTGTGTGTGGCCAATTTCCTCTCCGCGTGCACACCTGGCTGCATTATTCCGCAAGTTTATGGCACCGTTGTGCTTTTTGCAAACGAACGTTGGTATGAGTACTGCCTGATGCACTTCAGGATCCCAGTTCAAATCTTGGAAAACATTTTCTAAGGAAGCACACTCGTACAATTTTTTGTCGCATTCCATGTGTGAATCAATGGAGACCTTGCTGTGCCTGGCTATAACTTATTGTCTTGTGCCTTTTTCCATGCCATTCCCCTAGACTCTCTTTTTGTTCAATAATGGTTGAAGAGAAGTGATTTTCTCAACTCCTTATTATCTCCAGCAGACGATATCCTCCACCCTACGAGCCTTTCGGGGGAGGTAGATATGGGCAGGGGCAGCTGCCCCACAAAGAAATCGGGAATTTTTGGACCCGACCGAAAACTTCTGTCCGCCCTGTTCGACTTCGAAAAAACCATTGCCTTGCATTCTTGAAGGCCACTTCTTCACAAGTCCCATATTGAGTGCACTTCACCTTCAAGGTCCAAAATCCAATATATGCGTTCACTTTCATTGAGTAAATAAGCAATTGACTGGGAATTCATTTTCGAAGTGATACCGTCAATAAAGCGTGCAATTAACTTGGAAGTAAGAAATGTTACAAAATCCTCATTAGCACTAAGGTTATAATTTTTGTGACTTACTATTGATGGTAATTTTTTATAATTTTTATAATTTATTGACGGTTTCACTTCGAAAATGAAATCCCAATCAATTGCTTATTTACTCAATGGAAGTGAACGCATATATTGGATTTTGGACCTTGAAGGTGAAGTGCACTCAATATGGGACTTGTGGAGAAGTGGCCTTCAAGAATGCAAGGGCAATGGTTTTTTCGAAGTCAGGCGGGGCGGGCAGAAGTTTTCGGTCGGGTCCAGAAAATCCCAATTTCTTTGTGGGGCAGCTGCCCCTGCCCGTATCTACCTCCCCCGAAAGGCTCGTAGGGGGGAGGATATCATCTACCATTATCTCCACCTAAATGCCCAGCTCAGAATTTGATTGATTTTTATTACAAATGAGCCAAGATATGACAATGATTATTGTTGCACACATTGGGCTCTATGCTAGTTTGGAAAGTATAAATAGGCTATCCTTGGCATGTCATAAAGGTATTTGTTCATAATTTGGAGTCAAGTAATCAAGTGATTGTGGAAAGTTTATTTACTATTGGATGATTGATGATTTCAGATTTAAAATTGTTTGAGCATTAGCATTGCGAGGTATTTGATGGTTTTATACATACTAGTATGATTCAGCTGTTTATCAATGTTCCGTGGGCCCAGGAATCTCCTGTGTATTATGTCTCATTTATTATGGGTTTCCCTTACATTTTGGATGTACTCAGACTCAATACCATTCATTACCTAACATGTGTCAACCTCTCCTCTCTCCTTTTGGAAAAGGAGTGGACTGATGAGAAACTGAGGAATGTTATGTTGATGAATGCAAAAGCATGTAAATTTTAGGAGAGCTTGAGGGTTTTAATGGAGTCAGAGGTGTATCCCTTCCCATTGCAGTGGGGTCGGATCTCTTATATTTCTGACTGCAACTGACAATAAGTCTGATCTAGTAGAACTTCTGCTGCAATGATTAACTCAAAGATCGGTGATAGGATGGACACCACATCATGCAAGATATATTGTGCACTATTATGAGTGTAACAGGTGTTGTCACAAAGTTGTTGGTTAGAAATGACATTTGACATGTACTCTTCGCTTTACAAGCTTATTGTTACATTGGGAGTCAAGTTAACTGTGCTTTGTAGAAGGTTTCACAGACACATTAATAATGGGGAATTGACCAAATATGGATACACTTTCAATGAACTTCTGCTTTAAATCTAATGGATCTGGCTAAACGTGGTAGTTGGTAAATTAGGTGGAATGCTATAAACAAAACTAATAACGCCAAGAAACCCAGTCAAACTCCCAAACAATTGATTCTTTGCGGACTGCCTAGGTCATTCTCTTTACCTGAACCAGTGTTCAAGATTGAAGCCCTCATATGAGTTTCATTTTGAAGGGCTCTCAAATTTTAGCCCTTCAGTTGAAGGGCTGGTTCAAATTCAAGACGTCAATCCAAGAATATAGAAATGAAATACAAAACTCATATTAAACTTGTGCATGAATTATATGGTACATGTTTCTAGTACAATGTGAAGAATTAAGAATCAACCATCTAACTCCACTTCTTGTAGTGAAAATGCCCTACGCTTGTTGGTTTCTTGTGACAGGCAAATTATATTGAGGACTTCAAGTGACGTCTTCATTTTCAATTTGGGGTTGCGTTTTGAAGGGTTGTTTTGAGAGAGGTATATTTTGAAGAGCCAAATTGCGTTTGAAGGGCATTGAAGACTTCAATTATAGCCCCTTATCTCTTTCTCATTGTTGGCGAGGCACTCACACACATGATTAAGAAGGCGGTAGCGGAGGGTAGGTTGCAGGGAATCACATTACCAGGGGGCTTGAAACAACAAAGCATATCACAATATGCAGATGATTCTTCGTTCATGGTCAGAGGGGAGAAAAAAGTACGTAGATGAGTTAGTGCGTCTGCTCAAAGTCTTCAGCGCTGCCTCTAGAATGGAAATCAACTGGGAGAAGTCGTGTGCATATTGGTTCGATAAGTATATTCATAAACCTGAATGGCTAAATGGCTATAATTGGCAATGGGCAGAAGAGGGGGACCTTTCTAAACTGTTAGGTATCCCGTTTGGGCTTAACCTCAACACTAAGGACGTGGATAATTTCCTTTACCGGAGAATTGCCAAAAAACTTGATTATTGGAGTACAATGAAACTCTCACTCGCAGGGAGAGCAGTGATTTGTAATCAAGTTTTGCTTTCTACCCTATGGTTCTTTATCACAGTATGGGGAGGGTCTAATAAAATCTTAAGTAAGATTAGAGGCACCATTCGCAACTACCTTTGGTCTGGGAAGGAACAATTTACACGCACCAGGGTAAGCTGGCGAGAATGCTGCATGAAGAAGAAACACGGTGGGTTAGGGCTTGTTGACCCGGAAGTCGCTAAGACTAGTTTGCTATGCAAATGGATTATCAAAGCTATGGAACTTGGAGAATCAAACCTTCAACTTATGCTTAGATATAGGTTAGCAAGGTTTAACCCACAAAGAGGCAGTAAATGGGGGGTTAGCCTGGATTGGTTTACGAGCAAAACCCATCAAGGGTTTACGGGGTCCAAGATTTGGGGGCACATTAGCAAAGCATGGAAGGTAATGGTTAAAGGGGTTTACCAAATTCCACCCCGCACGCGGATTGAACTACTGCACTCAAATATTTGGTGGTCGGACGGCGTGGAACTTCTTTCTAAAGGGTTCACCTATGCTAAAGGCCTCCACCTCTACCGCCAAGGTATACGATGCGTGGACGACATTTGGGATAGTACGCAATAGGACTTCCTCACGTGGGACAGAGCTAAGGAGAAATTTAGGCTTACTAGCCCAAAGGAAGGGGATTGGATGGAGTTGATTAACAAGATCTCCAACCAATGGCATCACCTCTTGGAAGAGGAAGATGACATCGCATACCCCAGTCAATGGCTTGGTTTTTATGCTGTTGGAGAAGATAATCCGGCGTTCGTGTTTAGGTGCGACACGGAATTTACGCCCGAATGCCTTCAGTGGTACAATCTTACCTTGCCTATCCCGGTTCAATGCTATACGGTTGGCACTCACTCCCGGTGTCTTAGGGTTTGGAATCGGCCTCTTGGGGAAATTGAGGGGTTTTTTCATAAGGTTAAGACGATCCACACTAATAGAGGCCCTAAGATGGATGGGGAAAAAGCAGAAATTGTCTTTTTCTATGGCAGATTGGCTACCCTCGGATGGGACCCGGATCGGTGGAGGTGGATTAATGGAGGCAAGTTTCTCAACTATACCACAAAGGATGGCCGTGATTCAATCATTAACAGAAACCCAGGCTCTACCCGTGCAATTGACAAATGGCAAAGTTACCTCCCAGGCAACTACAAGTTCTTTTGGTCGCAAGTTTGGGACCCTCTCCGCTTCGGGAAAGAAGCCGCGTTTATGTGGTCAATTTGGCACAAGGCGGTTGCGGTTAATGAATGGCGAGCCCGCATCGCGCCGGCATCCATCTCGAAGCAATGTATCTTTTGTCTCCCCAACACGAGTGAGTCAGTCAAACACAAGTTTTGGGATTGCATTCAAGCTAGGAGAACATGGCGATGGGCCACCTTCATTATGCACGAACTCTGCGGGGTTAGAACTGGCAATTACGATAGCTTCAATTGGAAGCAAGCTTTGTTTGGGGAACCATGAACAATGGCATGAGTCTAAAGTCAAGCAACGGATTTGGGACGAGCTTATCATCTACGGCAAAGCCGCGTGGAAACGGGTGGTGGAACAAATTAAGATTAGCAGATTCTCGGCGGTGGCTATTTTGCAGGGTTTTGATAAAACTTGGGGAGCCAGGAATGTCCTTTGTAGGAGACACACCTTACATATTGAGTGGAATTGGCGTAGACACAATAGGTAGATGGCGCGGGCTTTGGGTGGTTTTTTCTTGGGGGCTCGGGGGTTGTCCTTGGCCGGTGGGGTGGGGGTGGTCCTTGGTTGGGTGGTCTCAAGGGGTTGGGTTGTCCTTGAGTGGGGTCACTTGTTGGTCGTCCTTTACGTGGCGGTGTTTCGCATCCGAGGGGTTCCGCCTCCCCTCGGTGAGGGCGCGTTTTCTTTCTGTTGTTTAATTCATTTTTTGGCGTTGGCCGTTTTGGCCTTCTGTCTCAAAAAAAAATAAAAAATAAAGAAAAAGAAAGAAGAAGTAGAAGAAGAAGAAAGAAGACTTCAATCTTGAACACTGACCTGAACGAAAGCAGCTCTGAACAGAGGTACTGTAGTTCAACCTGCGTCACAACCTAAATCTGTAAAACCTGTGCCAGATTTACACATGAACCTGGCAGTCTATGCCAACGGTGAGCTTGAAGATTCTCTCATTCACGGCGGTTGGTATCAATGGCATTGTGTCTCCCTGTTTGTGTACAAGATGGCGATCGGATCATTGGCTACGGGATTCTCGAGGTGAAAGCCACCTCTCAAAATTGAGAGGTTGTAACTCAGGTCGTAGCTTTATTGTGGCATTATGTTGAAGGATGTCAACTCCAGTGACCAAGAGAAATTTGAGCCAACTCGGTCACTACCCTTTATTATTATTATCATCAAGCGGTTATTCATTGAAATGCTTTGGTTTTTCCTTGTATTATCAAGTAAATAGGATATGTTCCAAAATACAGTTTGGTTCATTTTCTAGAGTTTTGATTTTGAACCGGTGATTTGAGAAAACCAACCGGTTCATATGTAACTAAGAGTCAGTTCTCCATGTATGTACGTGGGCATTGCATAGCAAACTCCAAGCAATGGTCATGGGTTTAGCACATCTTCACACCCCACAATAAATTTTGGGATTTTATGTGCATCTTAGAGGATTTTTGACTCGACAATTCCTTATGCGGCAATCTCATGGCAAAGGTATATAGAGGCAATTAGGTGTACACACCTGCCTTTCAATTTTCTTGGACATAGGTTTCGTTGAAGTGGTAATGATCATACCATCTTTGAACTCTCAACACTAAATCTTGGTTGATCCCCTACACCCAGTTCTTACACTCGGACCACCGCAACCAGGTTCGTCAACCAAGAATCAAGGTTTTGATTTTTGAGAACAATTGAATTACCAATTCAAGAAAATGTAATTCTTGGAATGCAAGGCAAGTGTGTATATCCAAGTGCCTATAATTTCCTCACAAAATCCAAAAATAATCATTAGACATCCTCATCATAATATTTGGGTAGCCATAAATAATGAGGTGGTGGAAATTGCTGGCACCAATCAATCCTCTCGGCAAGGATAACACTCCATAGTTGGATGATTCCTCTATGGACAGTGTCATTCCCAATTAACTTTGAATTTTGTGAAGGACAAATCATAAACATTTGAAAAAAGTTACATTGATCTACAAAGCCAAACAATTTATGTTGAAAGAAAAAATTCAAGAAAAGTCTACATATTTTAGAAGACGGTGCAAGCAGTGTGCAAGTAGATATATTGAACATGTAATTGTCTAAAATTTGTTTAAAATATGATAAAATTACATTAAATTGATGAATTTCTAGAAGTTCTTGTGATGGTGCCCTCAAGTTCATAATGAATTCAAAGAATATGAAAAAGAAACCAACTTCAAAATATTAAGGTCATTTAATTTATGTCCAAAACCATATTTAACCAATACCTTTTGAGCAGTACTTTTAATGATAAGTCTTAAATATCTCATCTTGATACTCTATATTTGAGTACTTAACAATACAATAGAGGGCACCATGAAAAAAAACCTAATTTAAAGAACAATTTGATACTACTTTTAGGTGTTTGACCAAAAAAGTTATGGTTATATTATACCAGAGCAATTTTTCCATATACTTGACCGTGCTTGCTCCCCTAAATGGTTCATCTTCCTACATGAAAAACACAAACTCCAAGATTGAGGCTTCATTGGATAACAAATCACTCTCACTTCTCTTTCAATTTTGCATCTATTATGGAAGTGGATGAAGACGCTCTTAAGGGCTTGGCTTCCACATTGGGTGTGACTATCCAACAACCTTTTTCAATTTGTGCCAAAAAAGAAAAAATATCTCAGTAAATTCAAAAAAGACTATCAAGCATCCATTAATGAGCTTCAAGTAAAATATGTAGCACTCATAGAGGGCAACGCTCTAGCTAGCTATGGTGCAGGCAAAGAAGAACTTGGGAAAATATGGTTGGAGCTCAAGTCTATTCATGCAAGTCATGCAACCTTAAGCAAAGCTTTCCAAGATGTTAGAAACTTGCAAAACCCACCCGCTCTAGAATTATTGAATTTGAAGGGGAAGGGGAAAACAAGAAAAAAACAAAAAAAAACAAAAACAAAGAAACAGAAGGAGAAGGAGGAGAAGAAAAAGAAGAAGAAGAAGAAGAATTGAGCTCACTGCCTCATGTAATAGTCTACAAGGCATTGTACAAACCTTGGAACACACTTGAAACTTGGGGGGAGATTGAAAAAATTGAAACTCATAAAACAACTTTTCATCCGGAGACAATGCATACCATTATCACATTTCACACTCATATGAAGGAATTTTGCATTTCTCATCTTGAGACATCTATGACAACATCAAAATACCTTGACACTTTTCCACATGTCAAAGCTAGAAAGTGAAATATTGGTAATACAAGACCATTTGAAAACCCATGAAAAATATGCTAGCACAAAGGCCATCTAGTCTCAGACAAGATGGCCAAGAAACTTCTCCTCATGATCAAACAACACAACATGTCTAAGAAATACTGGAAAGGGGAAAACGTGGTCTCCATTTAAAATTGATCAACATGGAAGAATAGGAGCACGAGAACACTGTCCAATACATCCAAGGATTTTTACAACACACATTTGGGGGCACACCACATATTACAAAAGCTTGGAGGGTAGGAAAGTTCAATCTAACTAGACCTTACCCACTTATTTTAAATGTTCTAATTGGGATACAAAAATAGCCTACTTGCAAGACTGCAAAAAATTTGCAGGCACACAAATTGGACTCGATGAGGATAGACACCAACTCAACAGAAGATATTTGCCAAAAAATGGAACAAATGAAAGAACTTTGGAAGATGGGGAAAATAACCAAGATCGTATGTGGAAAAATTGTGGTACTTGAGGATGGGCCAAAAATCCAGTCAAGCACGGTGACACGCAAGCCAAATTAATTGAAGCTACATCAAGGGACAAACTTCAACCTCAAAAATTGAGCCCCATCTCATGTGTCTCTTGGAATTGTAAAGTTTATTCTATGCATGACAACATCTTAATAGAAAGTTTTTTTCCAACTATAGATTTAGTATTTTTACTAGAAAATTGGGAGAAAGATGGAATCGATATAGGTAAAATTCCCAATTATAATCATTTTTCCACTGCACAATATGGATCTGGCAACAATACAATCAAACATCATTACACACGGACATGGGGGTATTGTTGTACTCATTAAGAAATGTATATGTCCATGGGTCTCACACCTTCCCTCCACACACACGGACATACATATGTGGATTAGGATCCACAAGGATATAGGTCTCTCCACGGATATTTATATTGGTATATGTTACTTCCCACCTTTTGGCGCCGAGAGCTATAAATCTACAATTATAGACCATTAAACTCTTCTTTTCACCAAGTTTGTTTGTTATTAGTCTTAAAGGGTGGGGGGGGGGGTTTCTAGTACATGATTTCAACGCCCAAACTAGCTCTCACCAAGGACATGATCTCCATCTTGAAGTCAACAACATCAACATGGTAGAGGTCCCTAGACCACACTAGCTAAGAGAGTCTAAATACATTGGCCATTATAATGCTTTCGGCCGATTTTAGATGACAAAGTTGTCTTTCTCCGGCCCTGTGATTCTTAATGGGGCAAATAAGCTATGCCAAAAATCACTTGTTTCTCTAGTATGGGTGGGGCTAGTGTAGTCAATTACCTAATAGGTGACCCCAACTCCCTTCGCGATTCTATCTCTAAATTGTCTATAGGTTTCAAACAACCTGACTCATAGCATTGTCTTCTCTTCTTTAAATTTGTCATAGTGTAGGATCAAGGCTTCCAACCTTGACTAGTCAACATCAAGTTCTTCGTCCCAATTCTAAGAAGGCGAAGCAATATGTTCTTTATGTCAAACATGAACTCACTTATACTCAAGACAAAACCTACAAATCATTAGACGAACATATCCAAACTTGGTTACATATGATATTACGGCTCAACCTTTTTTTAAGAAAAAGGTGGCAAACAAAGAGGAAAACCATCCAGCACATGGTCCGACAACGACTATCAAGAGGCTTGGCAAAACTACCATATTGTGTTAAACTCCAGCCACTTGGCCAATACTTCACAAATAGCTTTCAAAATGTGTTGCATGATGATCCAGCATAAGGAGCACTCTTACTTGGAGCACAAACAAAAGGAACTACATCTTTTGCTAAAAGGAACCCAAAATTGTTTTGGAAGAGCTTTGAAGAAAAAGACAATTCAACCCTCCCATTTACGCCACAAGAAACTATTGCACAAAATTATACACCTCGTGACGAAGTAATAATGATCATTGTGTTCCAAACGCTCAACTTCCAAATGTTTTTACAGAATAAGGACTTTCACATATGGGATTGAAATTTGGGGAGGTGACTTGAAAAACTCTTATTGAAAGGTTTTCGAGAATGACATGAAGATACGTATATGTCTCACCTTAAAGTGCATTCTTCAACAATCTATCATATTTTGTTGGCTGAATTTGGAGAACTTCCTGAAGAGTTATATGCTTGAAAACTAGCTTTGAGTTTTCAACAATGGCTTGCCCATCTACCCTCCTCGTGGTTAATCAGTCAAGCAGTCTCACTTTCTCATCACCTTGCCGAACAAGAGGCAAACACCTGGCATAAATCTACAACCGTGTGGAAAGCATCATGGGGACAACTAAACAACAACAAAATTCACATTTGCTAATATCAAAGAGGCTTCTCAGCATGATCACACCCCTTTATGTTTCGTAATCACGTGCAATAATGTGGTATTTAATGGGGGGATATCTATGCACCTCTCAATATTTTTTCCCTCACTATTTGTAGATAAAAAGCTACTTTGACATTTTTTTTAACACCCTATATTTATTTGTAATTGTTTAGAGGGGCTAATTTTTGGCACAATATTTTTTTAATAAATCGTACAAACCAAATAGTGGACGGAATACTTTAGCATTGCGAAACCGACTATGTGAGCAAACAAATATTTCATACCATTCAAATTGTCATTCATTTGGTTTCAATTAGTAATACCAATCCTAAACCATTCAAAGTACCATTCAAAACACAACCAATAGCGATAAACATGGAGACAAAAAAATATACAAGCTGAAATGGACAAGTTGTAAACACGGATAGAACAAAACAAGAAATACAATTGGTTGTGACAAGACATAAAATTTTGCACAACTACCTACTCCAAAAAAACAAGGTTGCATTCAAGTACAGGAAAGCTAAATACAAAAAATTAAAAACATTTACTTTAGTTGTGTTCACAAACACATTCAACTATAGTCTCATTCAAACCTTGTAACAAGCAACTACAATGTGAAGGGTTAGGATACAACTATGCACTCTCCAATATTATCAAGATACATGTTCAACATCCTCTACAATGTCATGATAAGACTAATAAATTGTGAGAGGTTTAGCACCAATGACAACAAACATCTAAAACTAGCTGATCCTATGTCTATGACCCTATTATTTTCCTATTGATTACTTAAATGGAGGAATTATCCACCACCCTATTTTACATATAATCATGTAGGGGACATATTTCCAATGCTATGGTAGATCTAACGAAATTGTAAATTTTATCCTAAACGAATTAAATTGATCCTAATTTTGATCTCATGTGGTTTTCTAAAATTCCGATAGTCACCTCCCCGAGAGTGGCTTTTCTTGCTAAAGAGTGGAACTCTTTCCATCTTTCGGGGAAGAAACTAGACTACCTACATCTCAAGGATTTTCCCAAATATGAATGTGAATTGTACTTGAAGCAACCATTGACACCACCACAACCCAAGATCATTGCCACAAACTGCACCTCGAATCATAGATTGCCATCAAAACTAGACAGTGGTCAACTATCCCTATCTCTAGAGATAATAGATTATGCCACTTTTGCTCTTATAATGTAGTTGAAAATGACACCACATTGGGAAGTAGAGAATCCTTGATTCCGGAGCCTAGATCAACACCTTCCTCAACTCCATTTCAACGATTTCAAATTCTTTGGTCTTGATTTGCAATTGCTAACATGCTCAAGCTGCTAGTGCTCGAATCCATCGGTTGGATGATTCCACAGAGCTGGAGGTGTCCACATTAGCTGCATCTACTTTACCTCACAGAGGCCACCACACTCCACCACTCTAAAGAATTAGCCAGTCTGGCATCACCCTCATGTATCGTTAGTCCCATAAGCCTTTCGGCTTTCCAGACTCTAAAACCAATTTCATTCCATTCATCAACTAAAAAAACCTGTCAGGGATCACGAGGACAACACATGGCCCCAAAGTGTAACTGCATTAAAGTAGTTTGTGTCATCAGGCTGACAGCCAGCAGCTGCACCGCCTTCAAAACAGTCTGAAGTTCTCAGAACATCCACAAAGCAATCAGTTGTTTGACATTCTTCGCTCCTTGCATTTGAACATAATATCCGAGAACCAACTGATTGCATTATTGTGTCATCATATTTCTACAACCGTAAATTTGTAATACTTGTCTGGATGTAACTTCTGAGTAGTTCCATGATCAAATGCCACTCACGTTTTCATCTTCCATATGTCGAAAATAGGTCAACCTATGTCGTGAATATGATGGGGAGAGAATCTTGCCTTTGAAATTTTACGGTCAATATATGACAACTTATTGAAATCACATATTCTTAAACTAGTCATGTTGAATTCAAATCATGGCCGTTGTAGCTATTATATAAGGTGGTTTTTATGTCATTCATGTGCAATATTGTTTTACTACTTCTATTGTACATAGTTTTTGATATGGACCTCCACTATCTTACCTTCATGGAAAGAAACTTAGAAAATAGGAAGGAACCGACGCCGGTACGAATAATGAATAGTGTTGGTTTGAATCATAAGAGTATTTTGAATAGTGTCCGTGTTTACAATAATAGTACTTCTATTATTAGTCATTTGGGAAAATAATATTGGGATGAACAGTGTTTCCTACGAATTTTCTAGGGATGAACAACAATTCTTGTGCATAGTGCTTGGAGTATAACTCCACCCAAATTTCTAAGTGCCAGGTTGAATGTATGAATAGTAGACGAATATTCCCAGTTTGTTCGAGGGGCCCATGAAATATCCTTGACATATTCCATGGTCATGGAACTAACCGACATGGCTGAATAATGTTATGGGGCCTAGCAACCGGCATGCTTGCCTGTCAACGTCCTACATGGGTTTGCCAACTTGGTGGGTAGGTCACCACCGGCTTTTATTACGCATCCCCACTAATCACTGCTAGAATTTATCTGGGTTATTCACCAGCTTACCAAACATACTATTGGACCTACCTGTGCCCTTTACAAAGGGTGTAGGGGGATGGGCTTGTTAATGTTTTGGGCATGAAAGTAAGCCCATTTACCTTATACTGACCATAGGAATTTGTGATGCAATATAGGTGTACATGGCATTTCTTTTAGAAGGTAGACTCCATTATATGGAATTCACTTAATCTTGGATGGTTTTTGTTCTCTTGCATAGAACTATACTCAATATATTGCACATGCTTTGACATGAAAGTGGATAATGAGAAGGCTAATCTTGATTCAATTGGAATGTTCATGGTAAGTTGGTAGGCTTATATTGGGTTTAACCCATGAGCATTCAAAAGGCCCTATCTAGGCCCATAACATTATTTAGCGCCCCTGGATTAATTTTCTCAAAAGAGCATCAAACCGGTGCGCGCCGGTTTGATGCTCTTTTGAGAGCTAAGGTAGCACTACATCTATCGAGTTAGATAGTTACTTTCACTATTTAGCAGTTATTATAAAGGTTTCAAGACAAAACCAATGCTAAAAGGCAAAAAATGTATTTACCTAGACAAATCTAGAAAGCTATAAAACAACATTTTTTTTAATGCAAGTCAACAAAGTGATTTCACTTTTCAAAAAAATATTCTGGTATTGATCTAAGTTGGGTACTAGTCTAAATTTGCAAACAATTTTGTGGGGTACCCTTTGGGTATTAGTTGATTGCACTTTGTGTAAGACACTAAATTTGCGCATTTCACCTTTGTTTAACCTAGTCTTTACCTACATTAAAGAGTAATCTTGTCACTTTATATACATTTTCTTTGTACTTGCTCACGGACCCAAAGGGTACCCCAGTAGCATTGCTACTTAATGTTATGTCTTTTCATGCATAAAACATGCATTTAAAATACATATTTAAGTTAAGCTGAATGTATAAATACAATCTAAGTATCTAAAATTAAGTCATATATCATGTGTGTTTTTTTAAACGGTTAATATCCTCATTGTGATTAAAGATTTGGGTTCCAATACATAGTATTGGTGTCCTTAATTGAAACTGCATACTTAATATATTGATTATCAATGTCACATGTGCCAAGTATATTTTCATAAATTCCTATTCAAGAGTCATAAGATAATGTATTAATTATAACTTCAACCCAGACAAATATAAGAACAATATTTCAAGACTTGATAAAGACTAGTAGAATTTTATATACCAGGTGTACGTAGGTCTACTAGTTGTCTTGAGGCCCTTAGACCTTTAAGGTATATTTTCTTCTTAAATTCTACCATCTTCCGATGTACATATATCGCACATATATGCCTATAAGTGATTTGATTGGGAAGGTTGCATTTCCAATGCTCACATTGATATGTGGGCTTCGAAGGCCGCCATATACCATGAATGGTGAGACCATGGCTACAATGATAATCCACTAGGTATGTAAGAAGTATCACCATTTAGGGCCCCAACGGGACCGACCGCTAGTTATCGATGAGCCGGTTGAGTTTGAGAAACTGTCACCAAAAGTACTCCACCCTTCGATTTCGTCCTAGCCCGAGTGGAATAGTATTGATGACACTTAGCAAACTCCTTCCTTAGTAACTCAATGTATCATTCCTATATGCCTTTGGAATATACACAACGTTAATGACTTATGATTTAACCCCCAAGGCTACATCCAGAACAAATTTCAGAATAGTGTAACTTTCCCATTACTTCTCGGAATGTCCTGAAATTTTATCTGTAACTAGGGAGATAAAGCAAAAAACATCTCACCAATTTGTGAGCCTATCCCATTTTTTGTCCGACAGTTATGACCATTTTAGTATGTCAGTCTACCCAGATTTCAGAATGTCATAATTTCCTCCCACGGGCTCCAAAGAACTTCAAATTTCGGGAGCAATCACAAAAACTAATTGTTTATGATCCCCTGAAATTTCAAACTAGTTTCATTTTCTGCCAAAACGTTATGGCCTTTTTAGTCTGCAACTCTTGAAAATACTTCAGAATGATATATCTCCTTCTCATCTACTCGGAATGACTTGAAATATGTACCACAACTAGGAAACCTGTCACCAAAAATCCTCCACCCTTCGATTTCGTCCTAACCCGAGTGGAAAAGTTTATAATGACATGTAGAGACTTCTCTCTTTGTAACCCAATATATAATTCCAATCTACCCTTGGAATATACACAACTTGATTAACACCACACTATGTAGTTTTACATTCCTTAATGTCGGGCGAGGTTATATCCTTAACCTTTTTTAATGTCCACCCGGCCGCTTTGGCCACGCATGTCTTCAAAGATATCCCTCTTGTGAATCGAATCTTTGCCGTCGACTCCACACTACTACATGAGTTCTCGCTTATTGATTCCGTCATTAAAACTCTAATAACTTCCAACTCCTACGTCCAATCAATCTAAAATTCTGACACAAGATAGATATATAAGTTCAGAAGGTAGTGTCAAATTTTGGTATCCATATCTATAACCCTCTAAGAGATACATATTTTCAAACCTTGCTGCTTTGTTCCTAGACACCCTCCCCTTCAACTTTTAATAACTCTTTCATCCCAATGACTGAAGCTCTCAAATTTTTACCACAACTCCCATACTTTATAATAAACAATCCCTCAAATTTTCATACCCATTGAACACTCTGATCATCCATAATTGACAAATCTCTCACTATAAAGTTCTGCTCAAGTTCATAACTAATAAAACACTACAAGTAATGCACCTAGTACAATCTAGTCACTCTAAATGCCACAAGTTTAAACAAGTTTGAACTCTCTCACTTCAATATGAATCTCAATGCAACAAGTTGAAGTTTACAATCAAACTCCAAATTCCTTAAACCCAATCTACTTCTAACAAGAGGTCAATCCCTCTTCAAGGCTAAATAGCCTTGGCTCTTCTCCTAAGAACTAAGCACACACATGTGCTCCTATCTTGCTTCCCACACACCCACACTTATAACCCGTGGGGTGCTTAAGGAGCACGAAGGAAAGAGAGGATGAGTGAGGGAAGAATGAGGGATTATATAGTGAGTTGAGAGGAAGAGAGGGCATGAGGTAAGGATAGGGTGAGAGAATTAGAGCCTCCAATCACAACCCCTTAACCTTCTCCTTCTAAGTAGGGACTCATCCCATCCACAAGGCTCACGATAAGCCCTCGAACTCTCCTCCTACTTTGTAGGCTCTCATCTTATCTCCTAAGCCTTCCTCCCTCAATTGATCAACAAAGATCTTAATCCAAACATTTAACTAACCTTGGCTTTCTACCTACCACACTTTACCAAGGTATGTCCTCATACTACTTAAATCCACTCCACACAAGCCTAATGCTTCAAACTTAGCTTTCTTCAAGCTTCACTCTTTTTATATTTTTGTGAATAATCATAAATCAACAAAACACCACTTGTAATGTTTTACAAGTGTTAACAACACATGTGAGCATCAATTTGGGCTCACATTATTGGCGACCATCTAGGACCGGCTCCTAGAATGTCTTGCTTGAAGTCAAGTGTTTTCATGTGTGGAATTGCTTGCACCTACTTCCGGCCGTTCGTGTCGGGAAGCTTTGTCCATTGAGTGTCTCCAATTGTACCGAGTTGTTAGGAAAGGTATTCGCCACAATGTAAGGACCTAACCAAACCGCATCAAATTTGCCCGGAAAATCTTTTTTCTTCCCATCTTGGAGCATAACCAACATTCCTCGTTCTAATGCCCTCTTCTTGTGACGCTTGTCAAAAATAACCTTCCTTCGCCTTTGAATTGCTTCCATGTGTTGAGCGGCCCTCCGCCTCTTCTCATCCAACTCCTCTAGATCCCCGAGCCTATTTCTCAAAGACTCATTGTCGTTGAGGCGTGCCCCTATTGCAACCCTCAATGACTCCACCTCAAATTCAATAGGGAGTGTAGCCTCAATACCGTAAACCAAAGAAAACGGAGTAGCTTGTGTTGTCACTTTGTAAGTCGTCCGATAAGCCCACAAAGCCGCGTTTAACTTGACGTCCCAATCTCTCTTTGAGTCGATGACCGTCTTGCGTAAAATGCCCACTAGAATCCCGTTCACCCGCTCCGTTTGACCATTAGTTTGAGGGTGATAGGGAGTAGTCTTCCTATGGTCGATCTTAAACCTCTGAGTCATCTCTGAAATGTGGTCATTAAGAAAATGTGTACCTCTATCACTAACTAGAATCTTTGGGACTCCAAACCTAGTAATGATATTTTCATACATAAATGTGGCGGCATGTGCGGCCGTGTCGGTTTTTACCGCCTTGGCTTCCGCCCATTTAGTCAAGTACTCGGTAGCTACAACAATGTATGCCATCCCTCTCGAAGAGTGGGGATGGACCTCCCCTACATAATCTATTCCCCATTTCTCAAAGGGAACTAGTGGTAATGAAATGTGCAATGGCATCTCCATCCTAAGGTCATTTCGAGCGTACCTTTGGCAAGCATCACACCTTCTAACATAGTCGTGTGAATCCTGAAACAATGTAGGCCAAAAGTAACATGCTCTAAGGATTTTCTGGCCGGTAAGTTGACCAGAAAAATGCCCTCCACAAGCACTATCATGACAAGCCTCTAGAATATCCGGAACCTCTACTTGCGATACACATCTTCTCAAGATGGTGTCCGCTCCTCTCCTGAACAATCTATTGCCTATCACTGCAAAGTGCCTACTATTGACTCTAACCTTTCTTTTCTCCTCTTTCGTCCATTCGGTTGGTAATTGTTGAGTGGTCAAGAACTCTACAATTCCGGCATACCAATCCGGTGTGGACGTGACTACAAACAATCTATCATCCATGAGGCTATCATCTATTGGCGTAGTGCCCATCTCCTCCGACAATCTAGACAAGTGGTCGGCTTGTAAATGCATGCGGCCCGGTTTATATTCCACCGTGTAATCAAACTCTTCGAGTAACAAAACCCACCTAGCCAACCTTCCACTCAACTCCGGCTTGTTGACCAAATATTTAATGGCCATGTGATCCACAAAAAACACTACCGGATTACAAATAAGATAGTGCCTAAACTTCTTGACCGAAAATACCATGGCTAGACACTCTCTCTCCGTAGTGGAGTAATTCCTCTCCGCGGAAGTCAATTGCTTACTAGCATAAGCTACGGGTAGATCCTTCCCCTTCTCTCCCGTGGATTGACACAAGGCACTACCCACCGCTACGTTGCTAGCATCACAATACACATGAAAAGGCTTTTCCCAATCCGGGGGCCTTAAGACAGGATAAGTGCTCAATTTGGACCTTAACTCAACAAAGGCCTTTTGGCACTCATCCGTCCAAACAAATCTAACATCGTTCTTGAGCAAATGAGTGATAGGGACCGCTATCTTTGCAAAATCCGGAATCAACTCTCTATACCACCCCACATGTCCTAGCAACTTAGAGATCCCCTTGGCATTTTTCGGAGTTTCCAACTCATCAATGACCGCGATCTTGTCCGGATCCGGTTCTCTCCCATTTTCACTTACAACATAACCCAACAAAACTCCCCTTTGTACCCCTAAAAATGTCTTGTCCGGGTTTAATGCCAACCGCATTTGCCTACACCTAACCAAGGCCTCCCTCACACAATGCACATGCTCTTTAGTACTAGATTGGGTACTAAAATCATCAATATAAACCGTCATGGACTTGAAGAGCAAGTCGCTAAAGATATACATGACTAGTCGTTGGAATGTTGCCGGTGCGTTGCATAAACCAAATGGCATCACCACCCATATGAAAGTCCCCCAAGGTGTCGTAAATGCCGTCTTGTGCAAATCCGCGAGCGCTATGGCTACTTGGTTGTAGCCGGCGTATCCATCCATAAATGTGTACCTCTCATGACCCCCTACCTCCTCTAACAACAAGGTAATGAACGGCAAAGGAAAGTGATCCTTTTGCGTACAATCATTGAGCTTCCTATAGTCTACACAAACTCTAAGCTTCTCATTTTTCTTTTTCACTAACACCATAGGAGAAACCCAATCCGTAATCTCTACCGGCTTTATAAACCCAGCCTGCAACAACCTCTCTAATTCCGCCTTGACCAATAATTGCAATCTAGGGTTCATCCTTCTTCTTTTTTGTCTCACCGGTTTTGAGCCCGGAACTAACGGAATACGATGCTCAACCATCTCTCTAGGAATCCCCTTGAGCTCATCGTATGACCAAGCAAAAGTATCACTAAACTCATCTATCAAATCACTATACTCCTTAATCTCCTTCTCATCGAGTTTAGAGCCCATCTTCATTGGTCTAACTTTCCCATCCTTCATTTTGACATCCACAAACTTCCAATCCTCTTCGACCACTCGTGTTCGCTCCTCGGTATCTCTATACCAATCGTTGGGTACATTAGGGTAGTCCTTGACATCATGACCCACGATAATGCCCGTAGAAGTAGTTTTAAAATGCAAAGCGGGCTCTAACTTTGAGAGTTCTAACATGGCCTCCTCATCTTGAGTCCCATCTACATGTACCAAACTCACATCACTCAACTCAATATCATCTAACCATGGAGTGAGTCCTCCCTTCACCCATTCTTCCTCCGTGAGAACCTCACACGGCTCTAAGGACAAATAATCCTCTCTAGACACCCTATCTTGGAGAATACAACTATGAGTCATCATCATGACGTCGCTAATGGACTCCGTGTATTGTCTTGACCAATGTATAAAATCTCCATCAACATCTTGATTGTAAAAATTAGGACCTAAGAACCTGCTAGAAGAATACATTTTAGCCTTCTCCTTGTCTTGAACAACTTCCACCAATGTATCCTCAAAATCCTCCTTAATTCCACCATTTTCCTCTTCATCCGACATTGGATCAATCTCCTCCCTAACCCAACCACCTAAAGGTGCAATAGAGACCTTGACTTTATTATCTACGGGACCATAGGTGATAGAAGGTTTGTGTCCTCCCCAATCTACTACGGCGTTAGACATCCTTAACCAAGGTCGCCCTAACAAAATGGGGAATGCATCCTTATTGTCGTGCATTTTAATGACTTGGAAGGTCACAATGTATTCTTCACCTCCCGTGTTAAGCCAACAATCTTTGATAATCCCCACCGGAACCACCGGACTTTGATTGGCCATATTAATCACAAATGGCGACGGACCCGTCAAACTTAAGCCCAATTTCCGCATAGTGTGCTCGGGTAGAATATTGAGACTACTTCCACCATCCACCAAAACATGAGGAACCACCTTGTCCACTATTGTTACTTCAATCTCCACCGCCTTGACTTCCCGAGTTCTTCCTTGCATTTGGACCCTTGCCGACACTCCAGTCTTTGGCCTCTTGGCCCTCCTATTCACGGGCATCCCGTCCTTCAAAGTTTTCCTAGCGACCGGTGAAATTTCTAACAATTGGCCAAAGGTGATATCGGCCTTTAGTGAGCTAAGGTCGGCCCAAAGGTCGTATCCATCTACTCTATCGGCCTTAGGCCTTCTAACACTATCAAACTCCTCTACGGGAATGCCCGGACCTTCCCACTCTCCTACATCACCACCCTCTAAATCATGGATGACATTAGACCTCTCCCTCTCATTGGCAATTTCATTTTCTCTCTCTAATGCCTTAGTGGCCTTCCTAGCCTCTCTAGTTACATTCTCCAAATCCGAAAAATAAGGAATTTCCCCCAATGGATTTTCCTCTTCTTCCTCCTCCTCCTCCTCTACTTCTAATGGTGCATTACCCCTCATTGCTCTAGTGGTAACGGCTAATGCCGGAGCCTTATGCACAATTTCCTCCTTAAGACTTTTTAACTCGTATGAAATGGAGTTAGCATGTGGAAGACATGAACCTTGACCATTTGTGGACATTTCTAAATTTACCGGAACGGTAGAAGAATCCATAAATCGGACATCTTGAGATGTAGACGGTCCCATTTGTTTAGGTGATTGTGTAATTTGCCCCGAAAGATTCGTATTCCCATCATAATAGAAGTTAGAAGGTTTAAGGGTATTATTACCTTCATTTTGTGAACCCCTCGTATTCTCTTGATCCGGTTGGGTTGGGTTAGTTGGAGGGTTCGGTGCTCCACTTACCTTGTCCGGATGACGACATTGGTTAGAAGCGTGTGGCCCCCCACAATTATTACACACTTGACCTTGGTTTTCAGACCAACATTGCCCTATGACGTGGTATCTACCGCAAAGATGGTGAAAATCCTTTTTTTCGGCACTTTGGTTAGTTTGTCCACGTGGCGGAGGGCCCCGATTATTCCCTTGGTTTTGACTCGGACCCCTTAAGTTTTGTTGATGCCCATTATTGTTCGTTCGTTGATTGCGGTTCGGCCCGTTTCTACAAAATTGTAGTGTATGACCGTGTTGTTGACAATTAGTGCACCAAAATCCCGATGTGTGGTTTCCCGACTCTATTTGAGGTGGAGGACCGGGTTGTTGATTTTTGATCAACAATGCCATTTGGTCCGTTAGATTTTGAAATTGTTTTAACATTGTCTCTTGGAACCCTAGTTGAGTAGCACCTAGTCGTTGCTCTATCTCTTCAATTTGAGGGTCTACCCTAGGGGCCGGTAATGCTAACATGGTTGGGGGGGCCGTTACCGCTAAGGGAATTGAGGCCGCTTCAATGGCGACATATGGAGGGCGATTATGCGGCCTAATCGGGTCCATTCCCGTCTTAGGTAGGAGAGGGATGAATTGAGGGATCAACTCATCCTCTTTCCTCCATAGCCGCTCATAATCCCTCTCAATATGTTCCATATCCCTAGCGGCTACCTTAGCCTCGGCTAGGGTGCGAGGGTTCCTTTGTAATACACCCCTAATTGTAGTCGCTTTAACAAACCCTCTCATGAAAAATTGCATTAAAGTATCATCGTTGAATAAATCACCTACCCACCTTGCGCATACCCAATCAAATCTTCTAATGTATGCGGAAATCTCTTCATCTCTTCCTTGCCTCATTGTCATTAAGCCTCTAAAAGCCATACTTTGACCGACTTCGGGTCGAAACTCATTAAGGAACTCCCGTTGTAATTGGTCCCACGTTTGGAAGTGGCCCTCATCGTGGTCTCTATACCACTCATAGGCTTCCCCCTCTAAAGTCGTAGGGAACCAAACTAGCCAATATTGTTGGTTTGTAATTAGTGAGCTAATTACCCTCTCAACGAACCTCTCCATATGTCTAGACGGGTCTTCATCTTTAGTCCCGTAGAACTTCGGGAGGTTCGAAGGTATGTCTAACGAAGGTAACCCTTGAGGTACGATTATTGGTAGGCCTCGCGGCCTAACCAATGGATCGATGGGGGGGATTGGTAATATGGGAGGTGGAATTCCACCTCCCCCTAAATCATCCATGGTGTTTCGTGGTCCTCCTTCACTAGATTCTCTAGAGCTTACACTACTCTCTTCTCTAGTCCTATTAGGTTCTTCCACTAATTCTTCACTCAATAGGGAAGGAATATCTCCTTCCTCTAGTCGAGTAGTGACCGGAGATACTTCTACCAATGGTTCACCCCTAAAGCCACCCTCTACACTAGTGCCTACCCTTTCTACCACTTCCTCTATATTAGAAGATCTTCGTTTAGTAACATTTTTCTTTAGTCCTAATGCTAACTTAGGTTTCTGGAACCTCGTGTATCCTTGCATCCATCATTCACCGTTCAACCCTCACATTGACCAACCAAAGCCTCACAAGTTCTCTCTTTAATATTTCCGCTTAGTTCGTGTGATCATTGTTTTGGAGGTGAGGAAATAGAGACATACAATTTTCAATGAACAATCCCAATAGGGGATGGAAAGCTCATGTTAGTTTCAGGGTTAGTGCGAGTATCACCTCGTCACACCCCCTTACGCTCAACACTTGCAACAAGACTCTTCGTGAGGGGCTGACCATTCTTGGGTACCGTGCTTGGAATCGAGGTTCACCCTTCGATTCTTTGCACTATACGTCCAAGTTTGGAATTACCCTCTCCGTTCGTCACGACAAAGACAATTACGAAAATCCTTTTTTAATTTAATATTTTTTCAATTGGAAGAGATTTTGCTTACTTCAAGCTCTTGCTTCCTCATGTTTTGTTAGCTCTCTCCCCTCGATCGAATTGCTAAACATACAACACTCAAATAATTGTAATTTAAAAAAAATACTAAAACCCTCTAGTTTAAAAACTTTAAACTCTCACAACCGAGTGAGTATTTAAAGTTTGAGATCCTAATTCTTTAATTATCCCTCTACCTCTTAATTTTCTAGTGCGGGTCCTATTAAGGTGATCTTCGTTATGCCATCCCAAGAAGATTTAATAGGCGCACCTTTGCCGTGCTCCTTCCTCAAATTGAAATTGCATGAAATAAATACTAAATTCAAACCATACCTCTCACAAGCGCTCCGTCCTTTAATCGATCTTCACGTTTCGCCTCTCCTACCGCCTTTCAAGACTTCCGTCGCCCGCTCTCCAAGCTCCAAACTCCAAACTCCAAACTCCTGGCGGACACACCATTTATGTCACCAAAAATCTTCCACCCTTCGATTTCGTCCTAGCCCGAGTGGAAAAGTTTATAATGACATGTAGAGACTTCTCTCTTTGTAACCCAATATATAATTCCAATCTACCCTTGGAATATACACAACTTGATTAACACCACACTATGTAGTTTTACATTCCTTAATGTCGGGCAAGGTTATATCCTTAGCCTTTTCTAATGTCCACCCGGCTGCTTTGGCCACGCATGCCTTCAAAGATATCCCTCTTGTGAATCGAGTCCTTGCCGTCGACTCCACACTACTACATGAGTTTTCGCTTATTGATTCCGTGCTATCACATGTCATCGTGGTTGATTCCGTATTGGTACATGACACTTCGCTTGTGGATTCCATGAGCACATAGGCTTTAAATACAAGTATTAAAAAATACTTATATACTTATCTTTGCCCTTCCTTCTCTAAGTTCTTCTTAATGTAAATCTCTATCAATGTCTTCCTACTAAACTTCAGAATAGTATAACTCCCACCCAACTTATGTTCTTCAAGTGAAATTTGGTACATTTGTTAAGTACCTTATCAAAAATCTCCACACCAAATTTTGGCACAAACAAAAATGATATGCAAAAGTTATGCATGAAATTCTAACTCTAACTACTTAGTATGAATGCTGTGATAAAGCATCCGGTCATTAAAACTCTAATAACTTCCAACTCCTACGTCCAATCAATCTAAAATTCTGACACAAGATAGATATATAAGTTCAGAAGGTAGTGTCAAATTTTGGTATCCATATCTATAACCCTCTAAGAGATACATATTTTCAAACCTTGCTGCTTTGTTCCTAGACACCCTCCCCTTCAACTTTTAATAACTCTTTCATCCCAATGACTGAAGCTCTCAAATTTTTACCACAACTCCCATACTTTATAATAAACAATCCCTCAAATTTTCATACCCATTGAACACTCTGATCATCCATAATTGACAAATCTCTCACTATAAAGTTCTGCTCAAGTTCATAACTAATAAAACACTACAAGTAATGCACCTAGTACAATCTAGTCACTCTAAATGCCACAAGTTTAAACAAGTTTGAACTCTCTCACTTCAATATGAATCTCAATGCAACAAGTTGAAGTTTACAATCAAACTCCAAATTCCTTAAACCCAATCTACTTCTAACAAGAGGTCAATCCCTCTTCAAGGCTAAATAGCCTTGGCTCTTCTCCTAAGAACTAAGCACACACATGTGCTCCTATCTTGCTTCCCACACACCCACACTTATAACCCGTGGGGTGCTTAAGGAGCACGAAGGAAAGAGAGGATGAGTGAGGGAAGAATGAGGGATTATATAGTGAGTTGAGAGGAAGAGAGGGCATGAGGTAAGGATAGGGTGAGAGAATTAGAGCCTCCAATCACAACCCCTTAACCTTCTCCTTCTAAGTAGGGACTCATCCCATCCACAAGGCTCACGATAAGCCCTCGAACTCTCCTCCTACTTTGTAGGCTCTCATCTTATCTCCTAAGCCTTCCTCCCTCAATTGATCAACAAAGATCTTAATCCAAACATTTAACTAACCTTGGCTTTCTACCTACCACACTTTACCAAGGTATGTCCTCATACTACTTAAATCCACTCCACACAAGCCTAATGCTTCAAACTTAGCTTTCTTCAAGCTTCACTCTTTTTATATTTTTGTGAATAATCATAAATCAACAAAACACCACTTGTAATATTTTACAAGTATTAACAACACATGTGAGTATCAATTTGGGCTCACAAAACCTAAGAACAAAGCATCCCTCAAAATTTCATGCATTTCCAAGCCTCTGTCGAGGAGTTATGCCCATTTCAGTGTGTCAGTCTACCCAGATTTCAGAATGTCATAATTTCTTCTCACGGGCTCCAAAGAACTTCAAATTTTGGGAGCAATCACAAAAACTAATTGTTTTGACCTCCTGAAATTTCAAACTATTTTCATTTTCTGCCAAAACGTTATGGCATTTTTAGTCTGCAACTCTTGAAAACACTTCAGAAAGATATATCTCCTTTTCATCTACTCGGAATGACTTGAAATTTGTACCACAACTAGGAAACCTAAGAACAAAGCATCCTTCAAAATTTCATGCGTTTCCAAGCCTTTGTCCAGGAGTTATGCCCATTTCAGCTCGAAAATGTAGGCAAAGTTCAGAATGTCATAACTGCTGCCCCAGTACTCCAAACATCCTCAGATTTTGACCATGTTCATATAAACAAGTTGTTTACTAACCCTCTAAATTTCAACGAAATATCTTCTTCTGCTCGGAAGTTATGCCCCTTACAACCTAGACTACTCAAAGGACCCTTTCATTTACCAACTCGTGTTCCAGCAACGTGTCACCAAAAGTACTCCACCCTTCGATTTCCTCCTAGCCCGAGTGGAATAGTTATGATGACACTTAGCAAACACATATACCTAAGAAATATGAACTCAAGTACTACAACTTGAAGCCATAAATTATATTAAAATCATTCACACCCAAACTAATGCTAACAAGAGGTCAAGCCCTCTTCAAGGCCAACTAGCCTTGGCTCCTAACTTCAAAACCATGCACACACATGTGCTCCTATCTTGCTTCCATACAACCACACTTATAACACGTGGGGTGCCAAGGAGCACGAAGGAAAGAGAGGATAAGTGAGGGAAAAATGAGGGATTATATAGTGAGTTTGAGGGGGTGAGCACCCTCAAGGCTCACGATAAGCCTTCGAAATCTCCTCCTACTTTGTAGGCTCTCATCTTATCTCCTAAGCCTTCCTCCCTCAAATGATCAACAAAGATCCTAATTCAAACATTTAACTAACCTTGGCTTTCTACCTACCACACTTTACCAAGGTATGTCCTCATACTACTTAAATCCACTCCACACAAGCCTAATGCTTCAAATTTAGTTTTCTTCAAGCTTCACTTTTTTTATATTTTTGTGAATAATCATAAATCAACAAAACACTACTTGTAATGTTTTACAAGTGTTAACAACACATGTGGGCATCAATTTGGGCTCACAGAAACAAACGATTCAAATTCAAAACTACAGGAAAGTCACCGATCGGTTTAAAGGAATTTCAGAATATTCCTCCATTTAACAAAAGAGAAACCACAAGATGTCAACATGTAACCGGTTAGTCTTGGAAACACCTGGCTCTCCACCGATTATGTCCAAAAAGTTCCTAGAACATTGGTATTGTATGATGTGCCAGAACATGGTGTATGTTATGTTTGTCAAATTATATAGGACACCCTTGAGCAAAATATGGCCAACAGACTCAACTTCACATCGAATTGATTGACGGTTTTTTTTTTTTCCTTTTTTTCCTTTTTTTTCTTTTTTTTCTACATGACACTCAACTTTGTTGTTGAGTGTTAAACGTCACCCTTCTTTACTTGCTCCGATACTACCCTATCTCCGGTAGTACCTTACCGGTACGCGAGGCTTATTCCAGTATTCCTTACCGGCATCCTAAGGTCTCGCCTACTACCGTTTTATGTAGGAAGTATCATTCCATACAACCTTGTCTACTTCCTACCTCTCTGGGGGCCGTGCTACTATTACCCTGTCCTGACTGGTAAGACTTCTTATATGCCAGTCGAGTCCACCAGTATCCCTACCGGGTTCTCTACCAGGTTCTCTACCGGGTTCTTTACCGGGTATCCCTACCGGGTTCTCTACCGGGTTTCCTGGGACTTACCGGGTATCTTCTGCCTATTGGTTTCAGACGTGTGCACCGGTTATGACTGTACTACCTTAATAACGTGATTAAGACGAGTTCTAACTACCTGCCATGAGGCTTTCTCTACCCCTTACGTACGTACCAACCGGATTTATACTCTTACTTTTGTTAACGTATTACTGTACCTATCATTTGTTATTGATTATAATACTATATAAAGCTTTTTCATTGATACTCCTAAATTATTGCTCTCTTATACTACCACTCTCAGAGTTAGTTCACAATCTACTCCTTCTACAAGTACTTAACCCCACTGGTAGAAGGACTCGACTAACATAATTTCATTCAACTCATACTGTTATACGTTCTAATACTACAGAACTCTAAGTACTCATCTGAGATGGTTTCTACTACCATTCCCTTATTTACTTTGCAAATAATCCTTTTGTTAATACCAGTAGTTCAACTACTAACTTCCATATACAACCAATACTTATAAGAAGTAAATGCAACTACACTTATAAGATAACACAGAACTTCCACCTTCCGGTTTAGCTAGTATCTTACTCACAAAACTCAACACTCTATTGATTGAAATCCTAATACACATTCCGAGAATGAGAGAGAGAGAGTGAGAGAGAGCCCTCCTCTTTGTCTTAAGTACCTTCTCCTTATCTCCTTCTATCAATACTAACCACTCACTGGATTACCTTATCCACTACTTATCTGCAACTACAGCTCGCTCTTATCCCTAATTGCTACTTTCTGATATTACTCAAAAAGTAACTTGAAAACCTCTTTAACCTGATACTACTAAAAGTTACTGTCTACCAATCCCCTTTAACATGAGTGTCACATCATTTGTGACAACAATTCGGGGTGGATGTCCTCAAGAACGGACCAAGGATGGGGAAAATATATTCTGTTAAATCTACAAGTGGAATGAGCAAATACAATTCACTTTAGTAATTTGAATTGAATTTTTTGTTGATTTTGTCGGTTGAATAAGAAAAATATGGTCGACTTGTTTGGTCGCCCATTTGATCGATAAAATTGACATGCCGATTTTGATTTTGTGGTTTTCTTAGACCGGTTGATTGATTGTGTCGACGACGTGCCAATCTTTAAAATAGACCAGCCCAACAGATGTGGAGTAATGTGATTATTTCTTTTCTTTTCTTTTTAATTTCTTAACATAGGGGACAATGACCATGAGTAGAAGATAATAATCCAATGTCGTTGAGTTACTTGGGTGCACATTTCACTTAGGTGGGTTCATCTCCCGTTCATCTAAATATTATGATATCCTTGATATTAAGAAAGGGTTCAAGAAGTATGAAATGTGTAGGTATGAATAAGATAAGATGGATGAGACTTGGGTGAAACCATAACATTATTCAGCCATGTGGATCCGCTCCATGATCTTCGAATATGTCAATTATATTATGTGGACCCCCGAGAAAAATAAGAATATTTATCTAAATATATATACATTCTAGCTGGCACTTGGAAATTTGGGTGGAGTTATACTCCTGACACTATTCACATCAATCAATATTCATCCTGACACTATTCACGTCAATCAATATTCATCCTGGCACTATTCACAAGAAACATTTTTCATCTCAGTATTATTCACAGAAAATATTATTCATAGCAACACTATCATTGAAAATATGGACACTATTCACAATGTTGATACTATTCATACAAGTATTATTCATTATTCATATCGGCATCAGTTTCTTCTTATTTTTTAAGTTTCTTCCTATGAAGGTAAGATAGTGGAGGCCGATGCTAGATGCTTGTGGTGACAATTGTTACTCTGAGCGAAGTAACAACCCACAAGATTGGCCGGATGGGTGTACTATTCTAGTATCTCTAAACAATGACCTTCTAATTCCTATAATGCAAACACGAATGCAGAACATTAACACAGAGCCAAATACAAAGGATTAATGCATAACATAATGTAGAATATTAATATAGAGCCTAATGCAAAGGATTAATGCAGAACATTAATATAGAGCCTAATACAGAGGATTAATGCATAACATAATGCGAAACATTAATGCAGAACATTAATACAGAGCCTAATGCAAAGGAGTAATGGGGGCATTTACGGTTGGGGTACTGCTTTTGGGTGTCTAACGGTTTAAGGACTTTTTTAGATAACTTTACATAGTCGGTGTGCTTAGATTTGTATTGTGGAGCATACTTTGGATCATACCTACATTTAGTATTCCATAATGAGTACACCGACAAAGTTAATTTATAAATAATAGGGTTATCTAAGTTTTCATTTTCATTCCTTAACGGACATGCATGACTGCTGTCATAATTGTTGACCTTAGGATTAAGGAATGAAAATGACAACAAAAATTAATTGAAATGATCACAATTTTCTTCCTCGCACTTATCGTTCAATTGTGTAACTAAAAGTGTATTGCATACCAATTGTATCTAGCCTTACATAACACACCAAACATGGCCAGAATTATACAATAACATGACTACATGAAAAAAGAATGTCTAGAATTAAAATTGGACATAATAAAATATATGTATGGATACATGACACTTATACCAAGGTACTAGGATGCAAAATAGGAAAATAATTCACCCCCGATGTACACTTCAATAATGAAATTGCCATTGATGTGGCCAAAACAAGTCATATGACCTCTTTACAAGTTTTATGACTTATCTAATTATTTCATAAGGAAATTATCTATTATTAGTCATTATTTAATATCAAATAATATCTTTCTTGATAAATCTTATGACCTATCTACTTATCTATTTAAAATTTATTAATTAAATTATAGTAAATCGTAATAAACGTCAAGATCCAATGCGACAAAGTCCTTAATTTCTTTGTCCCAAAAGTAATACCCCAACCGTGAATGGCCCCTAATACAAAACCTAATGCAGAAGATTGCTGTAGAATGCAGAAAACTAATACAGAAGATGAATACAAAACCTAACGCATAACCTAATGCAAAAAATTAATGTAGGAGACTATTGTAGAAGACTAATATAAGGACTAATATAATAGACTAATACAGAGCCTAATACAAAACCTAATGCAGAAGACTAATGTAGAAGATTAATGTAAAGACTAATGTAAGAACTAATGGAGCAAGAGATGAAGTAACAACTTATACAACCATAACTTAGGATATCAAAAGCTAATGCAATTAGGCACTAATATCACTCCTCAATAAGGTTCAAAAACCTTTTTATTCAACATGCATAAAACTTATAAATCATTTTATCCAACATTTTTATTCCTTTCTTTCTACAAACTCTTTGCTTTACCTACATAGAGAAAAATGAGAAAAATATAATCCTAATCGCAAGAATAAGAGAGTGAAAAGTGAGCCTTTACATTCTCATTGGTATGATTGTCTTTTCCCACTACAAAGCATTACCGTCCGTAGATCAAACCATACCTACATCTAATGGTTGGCATCTACGACCGCTACCACCTTAGCCACCATTCTCTCAATTTCTAGATCCATCGGTTGGCATCAATGGCTGCCACTATCCTAGCCACCTTTCTCTAAATCCCTAAATCCAACGGTCTTCGTTCGCCATCCATTAGATCCAACATCCTTTATTCGTTTGATGTCCTCCTCCGTTTGTCACCATCCTTCGTTCGTCTCCGTTCGTTGCCGTCCTCTATTTATCGCCGTTCGTTGCCGTCCTCTATTTATCGCCGTTCGTCTTACCAACCTCCATTCGTCTCCGTTCGTCGCCATCTTCCATTCATCTCTGTTCGTCGTTGCCCTCCATTCGTCTCCGTTTATCGTTGTCCTACGTTATTCTTCATTCATTTGATATTATTCTACGATTTTCTTCATTTATTCGACGTTGTCTTATGTTGTTTTTCATTCATTCGATGTTGTCCTACGTTGTCTTTCGTTATCTTTTATCTAATTTTTTTCATACTAACCAATTGACCTAAATTTAATTTCTAACCACTAACTTCTTTTCTAATTAGACCACGAACCTTAACCCAACCGTGAGCAATTTTATTGATTCACGCAGGTAAATAATAAAATATTTAAAAAAAATTGAGAAGGTTCTACGCATACATGCGTAGTAACTTCTTCTCTGTATCTGCCTACATATTATTTATGTTTTAACACTAGCTCAATTTATGATAGCACCAGTCAATGTAACTACCCGGATTCGAACCCGTATTGGTCTAGACCTAATATCAGTCTCTTAAACAACTCGCATTCACATGCGGATGTCCTAAAATCTAGTAGCCACCTATATATTGAGTGCTCCTACTAACGAACTTCATTGTTTTTATAGACCGTGGGCCTTAACTCAAACCACGGACGGTTTGAGTGGCTGATAATGTTTAATATAGACATTCATGCTTAAATGGAACACAACCGTACAGTTAAATAATATTATGAAAAAAAAAATCGATAAATCTAAGTAAGTGTTGGATATTGGCTAGGAGTGGACATATGACTTTTGGATGTGATATCATGTGAATATTCTTTGTTGGGGGATTAAAACTTGAGATATAATAATATTATACTTAGTATGCTTTATCGATGGGTTTGATATGCATTATTAGATGTTGGTCAAGCCAAATATGCCTAGGGTTTGCAAGGAGTTATCTTGCACCTCATTGAAGGCTAGGATTTGCATTTGTGAATGGATTGGTGTTGCTAGATGTGTTGTTGGGAGGATTTCATGATTGTCACTATGTAGGCATGTAAAGCTATGGCTTTTTGTAATTGAGTAGGCATTTGCATTTTTGGGGGTTATAATATGGAGGCCAATGTGATAATGTGTGTTTTATTATTATCAGATTTCTTCAAGGTTTGATTTATTGCTTGGTTCGCTTATTTCTTGGTTGTCACATAAATATTATACTTAGTATTGAAATTGTGAGTGTTATGAATGCAATTTGCATATCAAGCAATTCCTTGCACTGATCTCATAAGAAAAAACAAGGGAGGTTTTATAAATACTATAGGGCTAAGAACAAACAAAGAAAAATTATATTCACTTATAGCAACCAAAGGGATAGAAACATAAAGGTTCTAAAAATAAATAACAACTCTAATAGCTCATGCCCCCTTCATATACCCCTAAATTCCATGAATAATACTGAGATGAAAAATGTTCCTTAACCCCTAAATGCTTGAGCAATTAATCTACTCAGTTATGCCCCGGGCTAGATCACATCTTCGTTCAGCTAGGCCCCGCCCCTCCCACGCCTCCTTCATTGCCCGGTCTTCCTACATGTACCTGCGTGGGAACTCTCCTTGTTGGGAACCAATGTGACAATACCCGATCAAAATTACAAATATTCAAGTTGACATCACTTTCATTATTCCCAAGTTAATTGATGGAGTTCCTTCACATACCAAAGGAGCTTAATGACTTAAGTGACGGGGTATTGTCACATTAATTCCCAACTGGGAAGAGTTCGCACGCAGTTGTGAGCAGGAAGACCAGGTAGTGAAGGAGGTGTGGGAGGGGTGGGGCCCAGCCGAACGAAGATGTCATCTAGCCCGGGGCCTCAGTTATGACCAGTCCCAACATGGATGATTTACTTAAGCCTGACACTCGGTCACATGGTGAAGTGATTTTCAACATATTGCCGGGCACATGGCCCACCCAACTCAGCTGTGATGCTGGGTAATGTTATGTGAAGGGCCGGCCAAGTATTGTAATATTTTGTCTTATTTTTAATTATATTACTGAGGCAAGTAGTGACCACATAATAACTTGTGGTACATTTCTGTTACATACTGTAAGCTATTTTCGAGGGCCACAAAATGGAGAGTGCCAGACCCACTTCGGTGATGTGTACAACATAACACTGTCTTTATGTCAGGTGCAGGTGTCGGATGTACAATGGAGGTTGAATTATAAAGGTCCGACAAGCTCATGAGTGGAGCCCCATGCTTGCAAGATTACCGCACAGTTGACGACTTTTCGAAGGTGAGATTTGCACCTCAGGTACGTATGGGGGCCATATTGTGGGCCCTTCCAACTCCACAAACCATTTAAGCCATTGGATCGGTCTGAAGAAAAATACTGTCTCATCCGGTTAGTAATTGTGAATCACGGAGACTCGTCATTTCAAGTTTCGAAATTGGAGTTGACATGCAAAAGTTGTAGGGGACCACAGTGTAGATTTTTTTTTTATTATGTTCAAGTGATCACATATGTAGATTTTTCCAATTGTGTTGGGTATTGAATTTAGTCTACTGGTGTCTATAATTTGAGCACATAACACTATATTTAGATATTTGATATTTTTGAGATTTTGAGACATTTACATACACATGAACATAGAAAAAATCCCCAAAATATTGGGAAATGACGTGTGAAACTCAAACATGCGCACATTGAAGAGTGGTGATTACATCATACATGCACAAATGAAGGGCACAACTCAAATGAGAACTCAAATTAAGATGGTTTCGGTACGACAACCCAAACCATAGACAATATTGAAGGGGAAAGGCGATATTTATATAAAAGGAAATAAAAATACAAGGTATGGTCAACAAAATTAACTAGCAAACAAGCGCCACATAACCATTATTGGACGGTTTGACCCAGACTAGGCTTACTTATGTATAATCTTTATGCTAACCTTGGTTATGGCTGCCACATCCTTTTCTTTCACTGCCGCTTCTTCTGTTCACATCGCCTCCGTGCTCCAGAAAATCTCTACTATGTGGTTGTAGCCTTGGTTAAGACCTAGGCCCACCATGATACATTTAGGAGGTTGGCGAGAGCCCAACTAACAAGAGGATGAGTTCAAATGAGATGCTAATTGGGAAATATATCGCCTCACGTTTCTATGTAGGGTGTAGAAACTCTTAAATTTGATGTCTACAACTTTTGAAATGGGTTTGTTTTGGATTGGACGCAGCCTCAAAGGCGATGAAACAAGGGGGGTTAGTTTGAAGAGGAAGACTGGAACCTGTGATGGACGAAAGGAGCAGAGGAACGAGGGAAGGGAAATGCAACTTGGCGTAGGCTATAGTGTACCTTGGGATATGGGATGGTTGGGGTGGAGTCGGCACAAGTGGGCAATGTGTCGCACAGAGGAACAGGGGCGGGTGCATCTGGTGTCGGTCAAACGTCCATTTGAAGTTGCCGGCAAGGCGCCATGTCGTCAATGGACCAAGAGGGGAGTCCCAACCACAATCGTGCGCACAAGTGATTCTTTTCAATGGTAATGGGATAGCAAGGGACAAAAGATTTTCTTAGGCAGGGCAAACACTCGAGCAATTGTGGGCCATCCTCTAGATCTGCATCCCAAAGCATTGTTTTTTTTTCTAGCTTATCAGTCCTCTCAACTAGCTCATCTTTATCCTTATTTGATGATGATCCATGACTCAGTCCCATCGCTAATACTGGTTGGATCGCGCACTCTGATTTGATTGTCACTTGGCCCGTAAGTGATGGTCGGCTTGTCTCCCCCCAAATTCACAATGAACATTGGCCATACTTAACCATGGTCATCCTAACACAACGGATATGAGTATTTTGCAGTATGCATGTGAATCACGTGGAATGTCACCACGTACTCTTCGCCTCGCTTGATAATCTTGCAATTCTGGATTTGGCCGACCGGTTTAGTAGGACTTTGGTTAGCCATATTGATTACGTAAGGTCAATTTGCCAATAATTACAATGGATGATGAGAATCATATTGACTCTAGCCTTGTGGCAGTTGCTGCAAGGTTGTGATAGAGTGCCAACAGACCATAGTAATTTTTCAATTTTTTTTACCCTTACCACCAAATGCCAAATTGACAAACTATAGTCTTAAAACTTTTAGAACCTCCAAACCATACCTTGCCTGTGTGTACGTATTGTTCGAGATAAACTATAGGCTAAAAGGAATGGCATCCATAGTTCCTGCACATCCTTTACCTTTACCTAATATCCTTCGTAGACTACAACAACTGATGGCCAAGAATAAAGTTAAGTTACAGAAGGAAGGAGTTTGGGATTTTTTTTATTATGGATATGTGATACCAACAAGATGGTCCAGGAAGAAAAGGTGGCTCAATTTGCCAATAATTACAGTATGAAGAACAAGACGGTGAGGGCAGGAGGAGTAACATTGGATTTTTCTATTGCCACCATTGCCTAATTGTTCCATGTGCCTTCAAGAGGACTAACACCGGCTACTTTCCCTGATCTCATCCGTGTGGAGGCAGAAGAAGTTTTTGAGCCCCAAGCTAATTAGGTGAAAGACAACAAGTGGATTCTGCAAAGGGCAAGGCAACATTGGAAGGGTTGGTTTGAACTGATGAATGCTTACTTGTTATTCAAACCCGAACAACATCAAATGGAAAAAATTGATCATGGTTGTAATATGAACATGGAAGGGGTAAAGTAAACCGGGCCCTAATTATGCAACATAAAATTCATGAGAAGATCCAAGTGCGGAGAGTGCATCATCCGACAAGGTTATATCTCTACTCAACCTTTTTCATTTCTTGCATGTGTGAGGATGCCAACAAGGACGTTGAGTTAACCCCGCCGAGATAATTACCATCATTCATGCCCACTTCTCCAATATCCCCAACTTTAGAAGAAATTGAGTTACAAAAGATACCCATTAAATTGAAGATTGCCGAATTGCAAAGACAATTGATAGAAAAATAAAACAAATTCGAGCAAGTACAAGAGAAGAATGCAGACCATTTATAACAGATTAATCAGCTCTTGCAGGACAAATCCCAAGACCATCGTTGATACAAGCAATTACAGATCCAAAAAACATCCCTCAAACAACAATTGGAAGAGTTACAACAAGACTATAGACGGGTGCATACAGAGGTACACGAGAAGGTGGTGCTTAAGTCAACCCTGGTAGAAAGGGCTAGTAACACAACCACTAATGAAGATGTGTCAATAGCCCCGTCAATGTCTATGGTTTCCAAAGAGCGGAACATGTTGCCCTTGCCTTCTACTACCTTGCTCTTGAAGTTTGTACCAGACTATGGCAATTGGAGAGCCGGGTAGTTTCTACCTTCAATCTGTATCATCTTTACGACTATCAACGTAATTTGTTATTATTATTATTGTTATGGTTGGATTGGAGCTAGGCACATGGTTGATGCATGAGCAATTCCACATATTGTGGAAATTTTTGGTGGATTTTAAGGTGGAGAATCTCCTCACTAAACTATTAGCTCGAAAATATCTCAAATTGCTAGATCCATTTTTAGCTTATATTTCAATGGGGGATGTGGGAGCCGTATTTATTTGTCCTATGTGGATTGTAAGGAGTAGTTACATATTCGACGGACTCGAGATTGACATGCGGAAGAAAAACAAGTCGATTGGACGGACTATGTAATTCAAATGGCTCAGCAGTTCTATGGTCAAAGTTGTAAGACTATAGTAAGGTGGAGGGCTAGTTTAGAGGACCTCTTGTCATTGTTGAAGTAGGAGTATTACTTGGCTATGATCCCTAATTACAATTTGAAGCGAGTATATAGTCTGACTGAGATTAAGGGCTTTACATGTTCACATTATGATTATAATACAGATAGAACACTTGAGCGGATGAAGAGATATCTTCAGACCATTGATACGAGGTAGACACCTTTGTTTGTTATGTAGGGACAAATGCAATTGTGAAGGGTTATTTTAATTTATTTATCAATTAACCTAATAGTAGTAGTTAATAAAATTAAATAGTAAAAAATTGAATCGGTTAGAAAAATTTAAATTAAAAAATTTGTTTAGTAAGTAAAATTCTAAGAAAACAAGAGTCAAAATTTTATTAAATGATTATTTTAAAATTGACTAAGTTAAAGTCAATCAATAAGTGGTTGATAATGATAAAAATTTATGATATTTCAAGGATCCGAAGTGACTACGTGTCAAAACGATTAAACGAGTGAAGCGAACGACATTGACTATAAAAAATGTCCTTTTGATTTAGCCGATTCATCTCGACAATATAATATCCATGTTGATAAATATTTTTTGACACTACTAAATCAAACACAAATGAAAGATTTAGTTGAAAAAAATCGACGGTGGCTAAATCTTTGGAAAGATGATTCAATGCAAGTGAAATGTGGCGATGCAAAAATCAACGAAAAGATTCACCTCCCGTTATATGAGGTAACCCTACTTAAAGGGGCGTTGAATTTCCATTGAGATATTTTTATTCTCTCTAATTTCAGTCGTCTTCTTTGTCTTGAACTTCTAGAGGTCCAAATTTTTTGTTTCTAGTTTTATTTATTTAACTCTAACTGCTTCCGACCTTGATCAACACCACTCTTTATCGAAATACTTATTTTTAATTTACTTAGTAGTTTTGAATGATAGTATTTCTTAAGTGGTTGTCATTTTTTAATAAAAATATTTTTATAATTTATTAAATTTTTATTCCTTGTATTGAGGTTGTATTCTAATTTTTTTTGTTGGTGAAATATAATTAGTTTCTATAGAATATCATATTAGTTAGAGATTTTGGACCAAAAAGAACATCAGATTTCAGAAGCTTATAACATCTTTCTTCTAAGTCCAGTCTTAACATATCTTATATGCATACAAACTTATTAATTTTTTTTTCCAAAAATATTAATTTTATAGAAATTCATAATTCCATCTAGAAATAACATGCATTTTCATGAGATAACTTATTTTTTTGGTACTACTAGTTATATAGTTTCACCCCAGCTTGCTATAGTCTCTATTTTCTATAGATTTTATATTTTTAGATAGATATTGAAGTTATTTCTCTAGTCTAATTAGTTTTATTACCACACCATTGAGTTGGTAATCATAATTGTAACATGAGGTGTGCGATTGTGGTCAAGGTGGAATTGAAAAAGGGGAAGGGGGTAAGTTTCCCAAGGAACCATCCATAGGAGAATTGAATCTAATACCATTGCCCATCTTCAACATAGTTTATATTAATTTGGAAATGGTAGGGATGATCAAAATGGGGCATCTACCCAAGACAAGATAAGCTCCCCCCCTTCTCACTATGCACGGTGGACCATGAGACTAGGTAGGGGTTGGTGCGTGGTCAACCTCTTCAAACACTATTCTATAAAGTTTGCGATGGGAACACTTCTCTTTAAACCTCCCCCTTGTTGAAGGGGGAGTTTTTCGTGGCGGAACGGGTAAGGAGCGTTCCTTGGAGGGCACATGATGTGACATGGAATTTGATGGAGAAAGGCCAATAATTCAAGGTTGGGTCTGTATATTGGGTTTCGCATGCTCAAGTAGTTGGGTTATGCTTCGGGGCCCTCTCAGTGTCGCCATCCGAAATGTGTTCACCGCCATAGCCATCAAGGTAGGGCAAGGTCTCATTAATTGGGGGGCTCACTGAGACGAATCCCGTTTCAGATTCGCATTGCATGACCCAACTATCCTTTGTGAACCAAACCCGAACCATTATTGCGGCAAAAAGGACATGAGATAAGGAGTGAGTTAAGTTAAACGGCCACACTGGGTTTGAAATATCTAGAAGATAAGTGGCATAAGTTAAAGTGTTAATTTTGGTGCCGTCCCCCCCCCCCCCACCGAAGGAAACTTCATTGGCGAATGATCTCTTTGTACGAATGTCTCATGCGACCTTGTGCCCCAATAGCAAGTATTGGGTATGATGTAAATCTACTTTGAGGTATTGGAGGTCAACCATACACATTTACAAGAATTAAGAGTCTAAAAGTGGTTTATACATGCCAATGAAGGCAAAGTGGATTGGTGATGGTGGAAGGACAAGAAGAACAACAACACATGGTTGATTGGAAAAACTAGTGATCTCGTGGACATGTTTGGTACATTCATGGACACAATGCATTGGGATTGGATCCCAACGCCGCAAACACAAACATTTCGACCAACTAGCAAGAACTTGGACCACAATTCTTTGACAATGTGCACATAGCACATTGAAAACAAGCCAAACATACATGACAATGACGAAATTCGAAGCAAACACAAAATCAACAGTATATTTGGCAAAATCAAGATCAAACCTAATGACCACAACCACAAATGACAACAATGAATCCGAAGTTCAGTTAAAACATCAACTCACCACCAAGAAATGCGCTCTTGAGTTGGAAATTCAAAATCTCCCTAAACAAAAATTTGATTTGAAAGCCATCCAATGGCAATTGCAATTCAACACAAAAATGTGCACTAAATCATGGATGTGAAAAATGCCCCTCATGCATTTTGAAACTCCTGTAGCATTTGAGGCCGCCGTGCAACCTTGCTCATCCCGGTTGCGACACTCAACGTTTACATAGCGACCTACCACTATCATACTTGTGACCTCCATGTTCAAGCATGTACCTATACATGTGCGGAGGACATGGCCTCGCCGGAAGGTCTCCTCCTACCCACCGCCCTCACAAATACGCGTGCTCTTTACACAACTAACTCCATGCCACCGGCGGGCCTAGCCAAGGTGCAACTGCTAGCCACCGACGGCTGCACATATGTTTTTATTTTATTTTTTGAACCTTAACCCTACTTGGCTTCAACCCTAAATCCCACTCCACATTTAGATGGAACCCAACCCGTGAGCCGAATAATGTTATGGAAAGTTTAGTACTCAAGTTTAGTACTCCATTCGGATGACTTAAAATCAAATGTGTAAGTGAAAAATTTCCTGGATGACTACACCATTTGTGGTATTTAATGTCACTTACTATCTGGAGTTACGCAGTGCTATAACTTTTTGCTAAGAATGTAATTTTTTAACAAGTAAAGTCATTTATGTTGTACGTTGTCCATACAATCTATTTAATCTTTGTTGATAACGAATGAACTATAGTGGGAAGTTATAGCCTTGTGTAAGTCCAAATAGTAAGTGACACTAAGTACCATAAACAATGTCGTATTGAGTGCCTGATGACAAAACATACTTTTGCCTTCAAGTGGATTCTTTGGAAACTCACGAATAAGTCTATTTTTTAATTTGAAGGGAACTTTAATTGCCATTAATACCTTTATCGCATCCTATGACATTAGAAGTTACATACTTACATAATGCCCCCCCGTCCCATTTAACTTTAGCTTAGCCTAAAAGTTTGTTTTAAAAACATGGCCTTCACACCATCGGCGGTATCTAGTCTTGAGCCTAGTTGGCAAAGGACGTGGCATGGTTTAAAAGTGGAGGTTTTAAGCTTCAAGCATCGACCCTCCCATTGGTGGTATCTAGAGATGAGGCAAGAATGTAGGACCTTTAAAAGTTTCACCTCTGACCCTTGTGATTGGTTGCTTTTAGTCTTAGCTATGACGGCACAAGGAGCTTCATTGATAGAAACCGTTTAAGATAGATGAGGTGGAAGGCATTTGGTGATGGGACAAAAACTATCCAACATGTCATTGCTATGTAGATAAAACAATGAACATTTGTGAAAGCTACTTAACTAAAACTTACCCGAAAATCTCCGGAGCAAGTTCTTGTAGGTGCACCGGGGTAGCCAGGTGCCTCCACTATAACCGAGAGAGCTTTCCCTGGTTTTTAGGAAAGACTTTGGTTATTTGGTAAAGCCAGTGTGGGGGTGGGTCTTAAGTTAAGTGGAAGCAGGCTAGCTTATTACAGTATTTGACAAGAAATGTTTTCAACATTGGGCTGTCAACTGCTTCGTCTCGGTGAACTGTGTCTGCCATAAGAAACAGTTTTATCTTGTGGTCTCATGCCAGACAAGTGTATTTCATGGCATGGTCCTCTACTACTTTGCAAATACTGCATACTGACAGCATGCTCACAAGTGAAAAGAGTAAACCGGAAAATTCTGAGAAACTTTTCAGAACGCTCTTGACTAAGTTATTGATTGCCCAGGGCAGACTGAAACGTAACTTGACATTCACGAATGTTTTTAGATTGTCTACCACGATAACATTCAAGTGGGGATCATCAGCCTGCATGCAAAAGACTAAGACTTTCAATGCAAGTTTCGTTTGAGCTTTTGGGTGGTTAGGTAGCTGTGGGTTGTTGCCGGTTGCTTTCATGGATTGGCTCACACTGTGAAAATGCAAAGAAATTATTGTCCTGATAACATTAGAGTCCCTTTTTCGTAAAGGTTTGTCAAACATCGAGCCTCTGAGGTCATGATCTCTTGTTCCTGCTTGGAATTCATACAGAATATTAACTCAATGTACGCAACCACGAAGGATTCACATGAGGCAAAGTGAGGTTAAAATGCTTTCAATGCCAAACATTTTAAACCTGAAAGAAATCACTGGTAGGCAAGATACACAGGGAAGTCACACAATGGTTGCATGTCTCTCTTCAAGTCGGTCATTTATTCGGATCCATTATTCCACCATTCTTAAGCAATAATGTGTTCTCCTCAGTTGCTTCCCTGGGCCAAGCTTGAGATGATAGGTCCCTCAACATCCTCGAGGGTCATCTTTTGTATTTTTTGACAATCACGTGTGTTGAAAGGGAATCCAAGCTCCCCGAGCTCACATTACATTGGCCAAGAGTTTCAAATCTGCAAAAGGGGTCGTGGAGTATATGAACTGATTTTTATTCCTATTTCTAAGTTAGGCATGTTCAACTCAATTTATCCTAGAATATCCACTCAAAGCTTTTGCAAGTGGGGAGTGGAGGTGGGTTATGGTTTTGTGATGGGCCCTCCCAATGCACTGAAGAGGGTGCTTGGACGCCTATTGCATTTAAGACCCTTAGCCAAATTCTTAATATGAGGGGAACGATACAATACAGGGAGCTCCTTTTGACCTTAAATTAGTATATATTTTGTCTACTGATTGGTTGTAAATAGAAGTAAGAAATTCATAGTCTTGCCGGTGTACCAACTTTATGATAAAGACCAAAGATTTTTTAACTTACTTGAACATGGATGCCACTTCGTGATGTCATTGCACACAACCCAAAAAACTACGTTCAACAAGAGAGGGCCACCAAAGGGACTATTGTTGCTTCCAAGGTTACACTACGGGACCCCACTCTGGTACATGCTTTCCATGGATGACATGTAAAAAAATTTGTGAAAGAAATAGGCATGAAGTAACGAACAATTACATTTGGAATGGTTATATTTGATTATAACAACTTGGGACGGCCAATGACAAGGCATAAGGCCCTATTGTTAGCATTTCCAACTTTGAAGTGGCCCTATTGTGGCTCCACATACAATTTTGATTATTGAAACGAATTGCGAATTGTCTCGTTTGGTTAGCAATTGTGAAACATGCAAATTATTGTTTCAAGTTTTAGAATCGAGGAAGTTGAAATGCGAAAGCTATAGGAAGTCAAAGTGAGGAGTATTTTTCTCTTCATGTGACTTATCCTAGAGCCCTCCTGATTGTGTTTCCATAATAACTAGGTTTTGAGCCAAGAATTATGGTGTCGACTATATTTTTAGTGCAATGAAAAATGGGTGAAAATTAGTACGATCTCATTGTACGTCATGTATTTTTGATGTCCATACTTAACTACAACCTTGACATACTTAAACCACTCTGATATGTTAGGTTTGCAATTTAGAATAGTGACCACATAAGGTACACATACTTTCAAATATATTCAATCTCAATCTCATTTAGTTCTTCATCAGCAAGTTCTTTGAGAACTGGTCTTTATCATGCGAGTCCAGCCACACTTTTTTAATTGAAAAATGACATTTGAATTTCTGGTGTCTATGAGATCCTGGCACATACAAGAGTTACATTCAGAGAGTCACATGACCTCCAAATTTGATCACATGTCTAAATTACAATTATTAATAATCTAATTACAAATTGTTAGGTAGGCTAGGAATGAGCTCTCAATCAATGGTGACACATGTGACCAAACTCAGGGGCTGTTTACATCATGGATCATGAAGTCGTCCCTTGTTCCTCTAAAATATGTGATTGGCCATTGAACTCGTCCTGGGACCACTTCGGTTTACTTGAAGAAGAGAAATGTAAGAATGATTACAAAACTTGAGGTTCCAAAAAGGCTATTTTCAGGTTACATTATCCACTATCATGGTCCGACTGGTTTTGCAGTGGGAGAGGCAAAAGAGGTTCTCTCGCTGCAAATGTCAGGGGACCATGGCAGAGAATTACCGTTTATTTTTTTAATCATTTTTTTTTCCAAATGTTTTTTTTAGAAATCAGACCACAGAAGTGTTACCATGGAAAATTGCCCATTGACATGGGAAAACATCATGGTCCATGATGCTAACAGCCCCTCAGTCCTAAACCTTCACCTACACGAATTTAGAATTTGAGTGCAAATTATGAAGCTCAACAATCTTCATCTTCCCTTTTGGGTTTGTTTGTTAGGACAAACGATGATGTGAAGCTCAACACTCACAACACTTTGTTTTTTTTTAGTGTATTGTTTTCAAAAGTTTGACACAATATATTAAACTGCCAAGCTTCCATTCACATATTAACCTCCCAAACTATTGAGTGCAAGCTCAAAATAAGCACTCAAACTTTGCATTAACATGAAGCACCTAGCAAGAGGGGCACACATAGTACTGCGCTAGGATATTATGTTCCTTGAACCAATTTGGTTGTGAGGATATGAATTTCACAACTTTTCAATCTTTTCAAAATTCTATCACTTTTGATGTCATGCAAAATTTTGTAACATATATGTGACCATGGGTTTTTGGGGGGCCTCAGTGTCGGATGCAATTCATTTAACTAATTATAAGTTATGTTTGCGCACACCCTGAAAAGTGGCAAGGACATCCAAGACATTAAATGATTAAACACCAACTCTCCATCAATGCTCTCTTGTGACACAAGGTACGAAGGTGGGTGTAGGGAAGTACATGCAACTTCCAAATGTGTTGTGTATTCGGGTGACATGGAACCACAGGTGGTATCTACGGTGGGTGGGAAAGTGGTCTGGAATATGTTGAGAGGGTTGCATAGAGTTGGTCATGTGGTTGTCATGGACAAGTGTTTTACCTCATTGGAATAATTTGAGAACTTGTTTGAGAAAGATACACGTGCTACGGAAATGTTCCAAAGCAGTCGATTAGGGTTGCCAAAGTGCCTCACAAACAAGAAGAGAAATGAAAAGTCAGTGTGACCTGGGGATCTACTTTGACAAATACATGCGAATTGAAGAAATTGTTGTGCAATTTATATGGACTTGTCAACATGTCATTCTCCTCTCCACACATGCAATTCACTTAGAAACCTATATTGTGATAATGCAAAGATTACTATGCAAAGGAAAAAGATGCCCATGATTATGATTATGATTATGAACTGCATTTCCGCACAATGCATGATTATGCAAAGAAGAACTGCAGGAGAGAGGAACAAGATTTGTACATTGTTTGTGCATTTGGAGTACTAGATAATGAGTGTACATGACAGGGGTGAACGTAGCCGATCAACTATTCAAATGTGAATATTCTCGTAAGTTCAATCTCACAAATGGTGGCACTGGGCATTCTTCTGTCTTGTGGACACGACCATGTAAATGGGTGGATCCTGCACAAGGTGAAATTGCATGACATTTTAATGAAATACTTCAAATTCTTGAATCTTTAACATAGAAGAGAAAAAAACCTCAAGATCATATTGTGCGAATAGAGATGGGTGGGTGGGAATAAAATTCAGACTCAAAGCCTGGAATTTGGAAAACTGTTCATTATAATACTATTTACAAGTACATATATTAGAATGTAATTTACTTTCGATTAAAGATATATTGCCCATATCAAGTTCCTCATATTCTGTAAATGGTTAAGAATTCCAATCCCTGGATGAAGCAGAGACATGCATTTTCTTTGCTTGGCTCAGAATCGTTGAATTTCCATGTAATGTAATAATTTCTTAGTGTTGGAGCTGGGAAATTTAGAGCAACCATGTTGGATGACATACTCCGAATACTTAGCTTATCATTTTTCTAAGAAGTTTAAATATATTTTGCACACACTGCAGTGTTCAAACAATTCCCACAAACAACATCACAGAGTGTTGCTTTAACTTAATCTATTGCGTCAAGTTCACAGTGCCAAGTGGATTTGACAATTATTGTCTCCTTATTAGTGGACCCTTGAATGTCCAAGAGGCCCATCTACATACTGAGTTTCGTAGTGGACCTTGTGAAATATAGGTTCTACTCACATTATCTCATAGAAATGTCAAATTCGTCAATCTCCAGTGCAAAATACGTGATCCTTGCAGATGAATTCCTATCCTAAGATGGCCCATTCTTACTGATCCTTCTACTCACATTGAATCTAGGATGGGAAGTGCTATGAATCATTCTGATTCTCATTTGTGAGATCACAATGCACAACTAAGCAGATATAGTAAATTTTTGGTGTGGAGGTGCACGAATTGAGATGCCCCTCATGCTAAAAAAAAAATGGACATATACATATATATATTGTTGGGTTAAATTTACAAAGCTATATGACTTATTTAAATGAGCTAATATTTAATATTTTTCAATGACAAGGTGGTAAGATGTGTTTTTGGGGTTGCAAATGTTGCATTTGGTCCCTTCCCATTCTTGGTGATGAAAATTGTCTGAATCCCCCATGCCATATGCCAATCGAGGAGACAATGAAACATCCACACTCTGCAAAGTCACACAAACAAATCGCATGCCAAGAGAATTATAAGACAGTTGAGACTAAATTAATCATGAGTTTTTTTTTAAATAAAACAAAATAACATGTCTAGATAGTTTCTGTTGGCTACAACCACCATCATGGAATGGTTTGCAATGGCAAAGAAATGGTTGTTGAGTGCCGTGTTTACAAGCTAGAGCAAGTATGTGTTTTCCGAGGTTACTGTGATGTTCAACTTTCTAGGTTGTGAATCTACAGAGGAGCACTTGTTTGTGTAATTTTCAATAGTAACTTGCCCAAAACATGATGACATTCTTCCAAGTCCACATTATTGTAATCAATATCTTACTTTAGTTACATTCCTGCATTGAGTAACTAAACCAGAGTGGCAACCATTTGTAGCACTCGGAGGGGTCACTGTGTTTAGAACTTGGTTTGGAACTGCTAAACTATTTCTAAGAAGCATTCTTCTGGGGTCCTTTTCACATTATAAGCATAATTATTAAGCTGAAATTTTTTGAATGTTGTAGAGTTTTCTTCAAGTGGAATTCAATATCTAGATAGGGGTTTGGATGGTGATCCACATTTTAGAAAAATTGCTTCTAATTGGTTCTAAAAATGACATTTGAAAATGCAAACGTTCCTAGTTTAAACACAAATTATTGTATGAAAGGACTCCTCTCAATGCCCTCTTTCCTTGAAGCATGTTGGTCCTCTTTGTGATTAGAAGTATTTAGAAGTGATTTAGAAACAATTGTTGTGAAGGGGAGAGGTGCCACCCCAGGGAACAATTATCAATCTACCATCAGCAAGACTCAAACAAGTCTTCAACAAATGTTGACTATGGTTTTTAGTCCTAATTCCGCGAGAAACTCGTTCAGATGTGTTTAGAGTTACCAGCAGAGCAATTGTAGAGGGGCCAGGGCCAGGCCAGCCGCCAACAGTGAAGGCTGTAGAGCCATTGAAAGCAAAACCATGTGACACAAGGCCAGCAGCTTGAATAGCGTTTGGATCATTTGGAAACCATTCACCTGCGAAATATTTGGAAATCACTGGTCAACTCATTCAAAGTTATCAAACAGTATAATTTCATTCTTGACAACAGTCTGTAAGATAAGGGCCATGACAGTGAGCATAGAATACATCATGTCATTGACATGCTAGAAGCAGGCAGCCTGTGGCCTTGAAGTAGCAAGATATATATACCCACTTTGAATTGGAGAAGATATAAAAAAGAGGTGTTAATTAAGGGCCACTTCACACACGAGACTGAGAGCCCGTGACCATTACACTTGAAGCACTCTCATTGGTGGAAAAGGCAGAGCCGGTCCAAGTTTGCTTCACACTACACTTGAGGGACCAACGGAGTATGTGAATGCAAGATGGATGTAAAGTCTACATGGATTCCTACATGGCATCAAATGGATCATGTTTCATGGTCATTTGGACTATTTTCAAAAACCACCTCTTGGAGGTAGGCCTAACACAAAACTAGGAGACCATGGCACTCCAAATGCTCACAACCATTGATTTATTCTATTTTAGCATGTGTGAGGACCCGCATGAATAAAAATTCATTGAAATAGCATTTGGTTGAGAGACCGGTCACATATGGCTTCACAATACACTTGAGGATCTGTGACCACAGTACACGATTTTGGAGGTTCTTGAGATGGCCTTTGGACACTTTCTTTTGGGCTCCCACAATTTCATGCTCATGGCTCTTGGCTCGTGTGTGAAGTGGCCCTAAGAAGCTGTAGGCTTGGCCTCTACGCAACCTGAGATCACTATCATTGGCAGTATTTACAAAATTAAGACAGAAACCGGCAGAGATTTCTACCCTATATATCTGAGTTAGTTTGGGCCACACTTTTTATCATCGACCTACGACATGAACATTAGGCTAATTATCATGGACTGGTCACTAATTTATTCTTCTAGTAACAACTTTTCTCAGTCATGAATACTATCAAGGACCATACTTTGTTTTGTCATGAACATAGATTATTCTGGGTCAATCTTATTATATGATAAAGATTAGGACTTAATGTGATAAGAAGTTTGATCATTTGTCACAAGACAACACATAAATTTTAAACACTCTGTTCAATATTAATGTGATATACATCTGGCACATTTATTTTGATGTGGTCACACTAAATCAACTATTTAATACAGTGGTAATGTAAGAGATAAGTTTACCAAATAGGATGGGAAATCTTGTAGCTGGGAGAGAGTATAAGAGGATTTGGACAAGAGATGAACATTGAAAGCTCAATAATTAGTAGCTCACAGCCAATGTGCATGAGGAAACCAGAAATACGTCCCACTTTGATCTGCCACGGCAAACTCGTAAGTGTATGACTCTCCATAGCTCATGGGGCACTCTGTTACATGGCTTCATACTGCAAGGCTTAGAATTAACACAAATTTACCTAATTTGCAGAGAGCAGATGTTGAATTTTCGTTGGTCCCATGTTACAAAACAGTGGCCAAAAAGAACAATTAAATTTGCTGTTGACTAAACTCCCCAGTCCAGGCTTGCAAAACCTGACCTTCCAGGTTGTATCTTATAATCCCAATCACGCTTTACAGTCAGCATTTCAACATCAGCACAAGTACAGACAGTTTGTATTCTAGTCTTTGTAAGTAGTACTAAACTTCCTGCAATTTTTCTCAAAAGCAGCTTCACATTATATTTTGGTAACTGAGCCACATCTGGCTTAACTTGGGCTTAACTTATCTTCTCTCTGTCTTGTCACATCACTACAAACTGGTGCAAGAGATTAGGAGAATAATAATTAGCATTTTTATATGCTCCTCAGCTACAACACTGCCAGTTGAGGCAGTTCTTACGAGGTGAGCAAATTATTCTGAGCTCAAGAAGCCTAATTGGATGCTGAGTTTGTTCAACCATAAAAAATGTCACCCCTCTTACAGGCTGCACCTATGCCAATTTCAAGGTCTTCAAGTTAAGTTGAAACTAATTGGAGTTTAGTGCTTTTGGAGTAAATCAAGGACCCACAACTTTCAAGAGACTTTTCAAGATTCAGCATTGGGTCCCTAAATCCTCACTAAGCCCATCAGTCACCTTGGACTTGCTTATGACTTCTTAATGCAAGTAGAACGATGGGTAGACTCTTCATTCACGCTTGCTTCCTCAAAAAGTCCAACATTTTTTCTATTTTAGTCTATTCTATTCTATTCTCATTCAATCACCATTGCAATTGCACTAAACAACTGAATTAGTGTGGCTCACACTATATGTCATTGACCAATATTCATTGTCTTGCAATCACTAGGTGGTAACTAGAGAGGTTGTCATAAAAACCACTCTATGACACTTGATACTACATGGCAAGTCATAAAAACCACTCTAATTGGCACACCAATTTTAATGGCACATCAAACCAGATGTTTAGTGCATCTACATATGAGCTTAATTAAAGTCTAGGTCACTTAGGCCCCCTACACATTAGAAAGGTTGACAACTCACAGATTGATGAGAACCTTCTCATTGCCAGCGGAAAGGAGCCTATTACACATGCTCATCTAACTCAAGCCTACTTCAAACTTGAGCTTTCTTACACCACTTAAATGGTGCCATGCTGGATCCCACATGAAACAACTACGATAATCTCTTGGTCATTTTTTACAACTTTAAACCTTAATTTTTGTTAATGTCCTGAACTGCCTCCATGATGTAGGGGAAGGAAAGTCGAGAGTTTGAACTCTCATGTTCTGGGCATGTTAATGGAATGAACTCCGTAGAAATAATCTCTGAAGAAAATATACATGGTGAATTAGAGATGAGAGGCTCACCAGTGAATTGTGACATGGGTGTCTACTTTGCTCAACACAGTGATGACTAGAGTATCACCTTACCTGACGTCTATAGTGGGGCCAGGGTACAACCCATTCACAGTTGGGATGACCACCGCTTCGCAGTTTCCTGTTACTTCCATGCTCTCCACCTGCAAATAAATCCATCATGCATCAAGTCATTAATTTACAACCGTCCACAAAATTAACTTTGTCAAGAGAAACTTATTATGCAGAAAATACTCTAATCAGGATTAAGTTACATCAATGGACGAGTCGCTTCATTGATTATCTTGATCACCATTGGTATCAAGTCCTTGTCTGATCTAGCAATTCAAAGCAAACTGAGGTGGTCAGAACCTTGCATTCAGCACAAGTTTACATCTGATCACAAAATATACAGTTATGCAATATTGCTCTAATCAAGAAATTGATGGAGTCATCACAATGATCACCATCACCATTATCTTTTTGATCATTAGATATCCAAAGCAAACTTGGGTGGTCAGAATCTTGCAGTTAGCACAAGTTTCTCATCTTTGACTACAAATCATACAGTTATGTAATGCTCTAATCAGGATATTGATGGGATTGATCATCACTACAATGACCACCATCACCATGATTCTCATCTTGTTGATAGCCATTCCAAGCAAACTTGTGGGGTTCAGAAACTTGCAGATAGCACAAATTTTTCTCTGATCACAAACCATAGAGTTATGCTTGAATGGTCTCATCAGGATATTGATGGAGTTATCACAATGACCACCATCACCATGATTGCTGTTATGCTTGTTGATAGCAATCCAAAGTCAAACTTGGGTGATCAGAAGCTTGCATGTAGCACAAACTTATCTCCAATCACAATTAATATACAGTCATCACAATGATAACTAACCATCACCATAATTCTTATTTTTATTTCATAGAAATCCAAAGCAAACTGAGGACCTAGTCTGAACCTTGCATTTAGCAAAAATTTACATCTGATCACAAATTATACAGTTATGCAATATAATTGCTCTAATCAGGATAGTGATGGAGCCATAATTTCCAATGATGACCATCACCATGATTTCTGTTAATATCTTGTTGATAATAGCAATCCAAAGAAAATTTGGGTGGTCAGAAACTTGCCACAAACACAAATTTCTCTCTGACCTCAAATCACACATTTCCCAGGCAGAGTTTGGGGTTGAATCATACCGTCCAGTGAAGGAAGTGTGTTTTGGGGACAGCAAATTCACTCCAAAGGGACTTATGGCGCATCATAGCAGATGCTGGCTGTGTATATATTGCAACCAAGCATACTATGAAGAGATTCAGCGCAACTGTAAGTCCTAAATTGGCCATACTTAGGACTCACAAATATTAAGCTCCAATTGTGATCAATGCTGAAGCTACACTAAATATGATATTTAGTGTCATATGGTAACTTTTCGGATGACACTTTTTATGAATAAGTGAACAAATACTGTCATGGATGATGGATGAGTTCACCCATTGGCCAAAACCCTACCTTCTTTTGTCAGCAACTTGTGATGAAATATTGTCATGGATGATTGAAATTTGGATGGAAAATCACTTAGTAAGTGACAGTAATTGCAACATTGTAAATCCATAATCCCCCAAAAACAATTACAAGGAATGACAAATAATGTTGGGTTAACATTTAGTGTTGATGACACTACACATGTATTGAAGATTAGACGATATTCAGTAGTAACCTGTGTGTGTCAGTTTGGTTTATTTTTTCCTTTTGTGCAGCTTTTGGCAATTCGTGCAACTGTAATTTACAACATGGTACAATGGTCGCCCACATGGAAAATATTGACTTGTTCAGTACTGATGGATGTGCTTCCGTCCAAGAGAAACCTAAATTGTGAGCTCGGTAGTACTGGTTCTGAATTTAAACTGAAAGACTTGAATTTGACAGGCCAACCAGAGTCACCTTTTCAGTCAACCTCACAGTTTCATCCGCGTGCAGCACTGTTAGTTCTTTTACATTCTAGTAAATTTACATAAGTACACTAAATATGATATTTAGTGTCACCAATTCTAATCGTCTTGCTCAATATTAATTGTAAACCTTGGTGTAGTGTCACCAACACTAAAATGTTAACCCAACATTATTTGTCATTCCTTGTAAATTTTTGGGGGATTACAAATTTATGGTGTTGCAATCACTGTTACTTACAAAGTGAATTTTCATCCAAATTTCAATAATCCTTGACAATATTTCATCACAAGTTGCTGACAATAGAAGGTAGGGTTTTGGCCAATGGATGAACTCATCCATCATCCATGTCAGTATTTGTTCACTTATTCATAAGAAGTGTCATCCGAAAAGTTACCATAGTGACATCAAATACCATATGACACTAAATATCATATTTAGTGTAGTTAATTCAGCTCAGAATAATTGCAAGGATCAAACATGTAAAGCTGACCACGACTCCAGCCCTTTCCAGACACAACTCAAGCTCGAGCTTGTTTGGGCATAATCGGTCAAGATCCTAGTGATTCTAAATCCAGCTGGTTACATGTTGACATCTTCCGGTTTTGCTTTATTCATTCGAGGTATATTCTATGGATTCCTCTAAAATGATCGGTAATTCTCCTGAAGTCTCGAACTTCAACCGGTTATTTCTCAAACTCAACCGGTTCATCTGTAACTAACTGACAGTGCTCCAAAACTTAATATTGGCTGTGTGCACGTCTATCGTGTCTATGTGACTGACTGTAGAATATGCATGGGACAAGCGAATTTAGGGGAACTGCTATGAACCACGTACAACCCTGCAACTAGTTGCATGGGTTTCACAAAACTACATAGTACTATGAAAAGTCTGACACTTGCCAAGTTACCTTTAGATTCAGTGCACTTCTGAGTCCCTTACCTTTACGGACTATTTACCTATCAAATTATCCATTGTAGTGTCAAATAATAAGCCAGATTTTTGCTCATGATGACAATCTTAACAGGACCAAGGTTTGTTGTTGGCCAATATACCTACATTTGTAGATTCTCAGTGGATGTGAATGTAGAAGAGTTTTCTTTTCTGTTTTGTTGGAAAGAATCGAAGTGAATTCATTAAACCAAAAGGCAAGAGCCACCAACTAGTTTGGTTCTCTCTGGAGAGAACTGCACTACATATGATACTAAATATCATATTTAGTGTAGTCATCAACGAGGTACAGAGGCGGAGAGGTTAGCATTGTTGCCTGAACTTCAATGCTGTGGAGTTTGTATTCACAAAACCCTTCAAGCTCATTGCAGCCACCCCAATGTCAACCTAACTTAGTGTAATTAGGTGTCCTTTCACTCTTTCTTAGCAGTCTGGACATCTCAGTCTCAAACTCAGAGCTGTTACTTAAGAAAAACAGTAGTTGCAGTCAGGGCCCGTCCATTGAATGTAAAACTTGTGCATAAAATATTTGCAGCATCCCATGATCACAGATCTAAGGTAGATTGACCACAAGCGTAGACGATACATTGCATTTGATTCAGAAATCTAAGAAATATAACTCAACTCCAACCGATGATGGGTGAAATGCACATAGATCAAAATCGGCACACATACTCATAGAGAACACACTAGTAGCATACAAGTCAGTACTGGAATCCAGTGGATTTAATGTCATAATCGTTTGTCAACTTTGTGATATTCTAAGTTTCCACTGAAAGAAAGTGTCATATTTGTGACATTCTTGTGCTTAATAAGTTGACATTAATACAGTCAAAACGCATTAGTAAGTCCTACACAAACAATGCAAATCTATCATTGTGCTAGATTTGCATTGTTTCTAGTTACGTAGGACAAGTTTCCAATGACATGGGTCAATTGCCTAGGACTCACATGCTTGTAGTTCATCCTAAGACTCTTGTTCATTCATATCCTAGGCCTATTACCATGGATAATCTAGAAAACTATCAATACATTGTTGATTTTTATATACCAATCTACACCAATACATGTCACTTACTGACATTCTCAAACATGCGGCCAAACACAACACTTGGAACATTACTCACACTCTGCAACACCAACAAGTTCAAGTAGTCGCATGACCTTGTTGTAGGTGTACGTTGGAGCGTGAATGAACCTAACATTGTCGTAATCCACCTTGCACGGAAATCTAAAAGATGTTTGCAGGACAAATATTTTCATAGCTTGAGAGGACATTTTTGGGAAGTCTAGACATATGTGACGTGGGATGTCACCAATTGTAATGCAATATGAGATGTCATCCTTAGAGGTAATGCTTAGGGGGGTACATCCTCTAGTATTTTTCCATTAAACCTGCGACCAAATGGAATTTACCTAGGGGGTATTACTTGGGGTTGGGGAATATCAGGTACCCTATTATTTTCTAATTCTTTAGTAAATGAGTTTATTGGGGCCCTAGCAGTAATTATAATTATGGTTCCATTGCAATTAAAGGGAGGCTTTGTTAGTTACAAGTTGTAGAATTGTACAAAAATTGCAATGAGATATTAAATGTGTAAAGAACGTCCTTTGCTCTTACTCAAGTGCAAATTTCAACTATACATGGCCCCAAAGACCATTAAGGGTCTCAAAACTACTTCTTTGCTTGGTATCCAGAGTGATGCCATCAACATGCCTGAAGAAGGATGGTAGGACAAAGGTGTAAACTAAGTCATCCGGAACAACTTCGATGAACCTATGCTCCTCCAATGTGTAGCAACTATGTGCCCCTCCTCTCATTTCATGTTGTACCTCCACCACCTCTACAGCATCAACAACTCACATCCAACTTGCCCACACCCCAACTCCAACTATCCCAGCACCCAACCTGAGTCTAAATCCCCGCGCCCAAATGTGAGCAAATGAGCATCAAAACAAATTAGGGTTAGCCCACATATGGAAGCATCACACACTCACTAAGTCACTCTAGCCATCAAAGAGATTTAGATAATGACTATGGGATTTCATAATCAGGTCCATAGATTTCCATGCATGGATCTAACTCCAACCAAAATGATGGGGTTTAGGGTGCCCATGATGGTCTTTAGGTTTCACATGAGTGACCTACAAAATGAAGCACGTTAGTTCATAGGTAGAGATTGAAGCCAAATCCAATTGTTTCTTATTTGCCACAAAATCGTCCAAACGCTTGGCAATGTAATAGTCTACACTGTATACATTGGAGGATTTTTGAAGGATCCATGCACTCGTGGTCCACCCTCATGGTCGCCTACTATGTATTTGGATAACTTCTTAATGTATGATTATTCTAATAGTATGAGAGAGAGAGAGAAATCACTATATTAGATTCATATGTTGGTTTATACATACATTTGTATATTCAAATTTGAGAGTTTGAAGGTGATCATGCATTACAAGGTGTACCACAATATGAACACAACAATCTTTGGATAAATACTTTACATGTATTCCACTGTTCAATGATGCGCTTATACATAAATTACCATATATATATATATATATAACCCAATCATAACTCATATACCGTAAGTCTTCACCACAAAGTCTCAATAAAATCAATAAATTTACAAGCATGGTTATGATACAATATGTATGCATCCCAATTTATCATGTTTAACTCCCACAACTCCTTCATAAGTATCTTCCTTACAACACAAATATTTTATGTTGAGTGGTGTTTTATAAGGGTGGTCAGAAAATGGACCGTCAATGGCATCATACACTTTGGGCTCCTCATCTCCACTATCAATGTCCTCAATTCCACCCTTGTCCACTGAACACATTCAAATGAGCGTTATCAACCTCGGCTTGGTTATGAAGAATATTGTGCAAAATGATGTCACATGTCATGATGACATCCAACAAGTTAGGTTCATTGAACTCATTTGTGTTTAGACATTCTTGTCATGTCTCCTTCAAAACTCCAAAAGTATTTTCAACCGCCCCTCTACCCCTATGCAATTTTTAGACGTAGAGGATTTTCAAAACACTTGAATTTTTACTCCAACGAGGAATAAATATTCAAGACAATAATGGTGAACCACAATGTTCCGAGCAACAAGGGGATAAACCATGCCCCCTGAATGAAGTATCAAAAAATACTGCAACATGTCATTGCAAGTTGATAAAGACTTGACATATTTGCAAGATGCATGTGCCATTGGTAGATTCAAGGATACCTAAGAACAAAGCAACTAGCCTCTTCTCCCTATCAACTACAACTTGGAAGGAATACCTGTGAGACTTAGAATAAAGATATTCCTTAGGTCCAAACCTAGGTTTTGCAATAAAAATATGATTGTCATCAATGGCATCCACTATGGTTGGCAAACAACACAGCACTTCAATTGAAATTAAGTTGTGTTTGCACAAGACATTGTCCAGTCGGCTAACATAACATTATTCATATCCATAACAATGTTCTATGGGATTGACAATATTCCACAAAATATTACCGAATATTCCCTCATATTCCCACATCCAATTTGTGCATCCCTAGATGTTTCCCCACTATGAGTACCACAGAACATTGTTATGGATATGAATAATGTTATGAACTTATATCATGATGGAAGGCAATATTTATTACCCAACACCTACCATGAACAACACTAGAGACAATTGATGTGCCCATTGCAACCAAATTCAATGAAAAACTGCATACTTGAAACTTCGAGCTTATTTTAACATTGCAACCTTGACTGCAACTAGGATGACAAACTTGCACCATGTGTCTTACAATGGAATATGTAAGCACAATTTTTTAGAGAGTTAGGTACCGAATCTTCATCATTCGAAATGATGATACCTATCTATCTGTTAGATACCATTCCAAAAAAAACTATCCAAAGAACCCAAATAGTCAATTTAGGCTTAACCTAAAATTTTATATTTGAATCATTGAACTTCAACATGATGTTGGACAATTGAAAACAATGCAGGGTAGAGAAGGTTGCAATGTCAATATTATTCTAACTTTATTATGATTTTTAAATTTAATTTAAAGTTATAAATTAAATTTTGATATTTCAAAATTCAATAGAAGTATTAACGTGCTTCAAATTTTACTATAAGTATTAATCCTCATTTCAAATGTGTATGAATTTAAAGAGGCTCTCTTTCATAAATGAGGTCTGATACTTTTGAGAAATTTTATGAACAACTTTAAGAATTTACATGTGGAAGAATGTGTATTAATCAAAATATTATAAGATTTAAAATCATCTCACACATTAGTCAAGTTCGTCATTTTCAAATTTATCAATACCACTTTAATTTGTAAGTTTCAAAAAAATATGATCCCATAGTCAACGAGGGTTTTTCCCCTAATTTTTACTTTCTAATCGATTGAATGCTTTATTGACAATTTTATTTTGGGGATGAAATCCCAGTCGATTATTTATTTACCAAGTGGAAGTAGACATATATATTGGATTTTGGTTACTAAAGGGTTGTTTACACCATGGACCATGAAGTCGTCCCAAGGCCCTGTAAAATTTGTGATTGGCTATTGAACTCGTTCCAGGACCACTTCAATTTACACCAAGGAGAAAAATGTCCGAGTGACCATGGAGTTCCAGGTCCCCAAAAGATATATTTTAAGGCCTACGTTATCGAAAGACATGGTCCAATGGGTTTTGCGGTGGGAGAGGCACAAGAGGTGCTCTCGTAGAAAAAGGCAGGAGCCCACGACAAAGAAATGATGTTATAACAATTTTTGAATGAAATATTTTCTGGGGACGAGAAGACCAACCAAGAGAAAACAAGAGAATGATCAAACTTGAATTATTTTCAAAGCTTCCATTTTTGGACATATATTAAAAAATCAGCACATTCACTTTTCGTGCATGGTCATTCCTCGTGATCCACATTCTGTTTACACCTAGTGAGGGCCCCACATGCTTTGTAAATCGATTTAAAGAAATTGGACCATGGAAAAAGGCCATCTTCCATGGTCCAATTTCATGGTCCATGGTGTAAACCGGCCCTCAATGTGGGTTTTTCAGGGAACGCAACCCTTCAAGAACACAAGGACATGGTTTTTTTTTTCCAATTCGGACCGAGGCAGACAACATTTTCAAGACATAAAAAACCGTCGGGCAAAAAGTTTTGGGGGCTGCCCGAAGGTGGCGGGCTGCAGTACCAGTACAAAAGCTCGTAGGGGGAGAATAACGTCAGCAGAAAAACTGGAGCATTCCATTTAGGGTTTAATGCAACACGATCCAGAATTAGGGTTTTGTGCTTCATCAGGTTTTCCTTCGCCAGAGCGATGTCGTTCGATCGGCTATGGATTAATTATGGCGTAGAGCTATAGTGTTCCGATGCAGGATTGGGATGTAAATTGCCGGACGGTGTGGATTCCGGTGAGCAGAGCGGATCATCAATCGATTGATCGAGATGAGTTACCTACTGGAAACTTTGACCAAGAAGGAGGAGATCGACAATCTCATCCGCAACACTATCGATAAAGTGTTAGTCCTCCGAATCGGCCGTGCATCGGACATTGTTTGTATGCAGCTTGATGAAATTGTGAGCTCCCATTTTTTACCCTTGCGCAATTCAATTTCATCTATGTGCACAATTCAATTCTCGCTCAATCTTTGAACCTGTGATGTCGTCTAGGGTTTGGGATGCTTGGTAGAGTTGGAAAGGGAAAAGAAGAACAGATGACTTCGATGATTTAGGTATTTGTTGGATCTGTAAATGTTTTGCTGAATCTGCCTCTTGCGTTTGTGGAGGGATTGTGCTGCAGCTTGCTAAGTCTATGCGTGATGTGAGCAAGTTTGCATCGATTGGATTGGTGGATGCTGACGCGCCTGAGATTCAATTGTACATTAAGTACTTTGACATCTCACTCATACCAGCCACAATCTTCTTCTTCAATGCACACCATATGAAGATGGATTCAGGGTGGAGTGCCTCCTGCTAAATTCCTTTACAGTATTAACTCTAAAATTTATGTGTCCAGGTTTGGTCCCTGTGACGAAGTTCTGCAAAAGTGGACATCATGTCCATTTTGTACGTACTTATGATTGGTGTTGAGTTGTTTCCTCTTCCTTTGGCAAATCACACAGTTCTTTGGGGTGTTCTCTGATGATATCTCCAATTCGTACAGGACTCCAGATCATACAAAATGGATTGGAGCTTTTCACTCCAAGCAGGACTTCATTGATGTCGTGGAGGTATGATCTCTCTAACGAATACATCAAGAAACTCCAGTGACATCATTGGTGTGGATTTTGCACTCAATAGAAGGATGGATTTCAGGAATTCCTATGATAAATTGAACCATTAACATCTAACCATCTTGATACGAATTATTTGCAATCTCTATGGTTTCTTGACCTCTCTGCTCCAGGAACATTAATGCTTTAGGGTGAGCATTGTATCCCACCATTTTGTCACATGTACAGCAAACAACATCCTAAAATGAGGATTGAGAAATGTAGAAGAATTTCAAAGGTTAGGGTATTTCCTGTATAGTGGTCATGAAGAACATGACAATACTGAGGGAAAGTTTATACTAAGTGCAAGATGCCCACGATTTGTGTTATAAATTACATTAAACAGTGGCAAGTCTTTAGATTGCAGCAATGCTTCGTTGAAAAAAGGGAGTAAGTATGTTCATGATCTGATTCATCTTTGATAGGTCACAGGCCATTTATGGCAAGTCTTGCTTAGAATCATCAGCATTGTTGACATTGAACTTGGGTTGCACCTCCTTGTGTTTTCAGGGTATTTGCTAGTTTTCTGTCTAGAACACATGGCTTCTCATTCTTCTGCTAATTAAAAAGCCACACTCAATCTTGTTGAGTTTTCTTTTCATCAACTTTCTAGTTTTCACAATTTTAATGCCTTGGATGGCTATTGCCTCCCTCTGCTTTATCGCTCAAGTTCATTTGAATTTATAACCCTATGATCTCTGGATCAGTATATCTCTTCTGATATTAGTCTTTTGCTCCCCGGCTACTAGTATCTTTTCAAGTGTTGTATACAATATGATGCTTTCAAGGATGTTTTAATGTCTTGGAGTTGGTTGCTATGTATTCTCTCTTGGCAGTGTCAGAACTAAACATCAAGCTTTAACTAAAGTTTCTTTGAAATGATCCAGGTCATCTTTAGAGGAGCAATGAAAGGGAAGCTGATTGTAACATGTCCACTTCCACAAGATCGGGTTCCTAAGTTCGAGCTTCTCTATAAAAATTATTGAATCCCATTTTCATATTGTGGAACTGGAGAAATGGATGTACTATGGGAGATCTTTTCCACGCAATCAAGGCTTGATGTATTTTACCATGTAAGACCTATAATGCTCTGTAGGTGGAGGTACAAGGGTATGTGCCAGTTGGGCCGTTTTGGACAGCACTCGACACTTTTGTGTACAAATTAGAGGTACCCTACAGTGTGGGTTCAAATGTAGCTTCCTTTCCACTGAATTGTACATAATCCTTGATGTCAGCAATCTGCAATGCTTCTTTCTCTTAAAATTATAGCTGTGCTAATTTGATACATGAAGTATAGTAGAGGCCTCTGAGAAGCACATGCACATACTTGAGACGCATGCTATCTCTACAATGAAGGCTATCGAGAATATCGGTGCAATTGTTGAGAACTGTACCTCCCTGGTTTTCGCATGTTAATGCCTTGATTCTGATAAGATCATCACTATGTTATGTACACTAAATAGTCCCATTAATGTGGGCCATGTTAATTTTCAACCCACACCAATCTGTTTATTGTAATCTGGGCCACATTCATTGTTATTCTAGGAAATTTATGAGGGTGAATGTTTTAGTTTATGCTACTTTTTATGTAAGGTGACTATTTTTTTTCTATATAAGGTGTTGTTCAGAAGTCTCAAGGAATTGTCCACCCACACTAATAGGACCATTTGATGTAGTTTGCATAAAACTTTCAACCATAAAGTTGGACTCATTTTGCTCACGAAGTTCATCAAGATGTGAGAATCTTCCTAAATGAATTAAAAGGTTCTGTGTTGTAAGAGAATGCCCCAACATTTGACGTCTCACAAGGCTATCCTAGAAAAGCTCGTGATGCAACAAAGTGCATGCTTACTATATTTCAGTGAAAAGGTAGAGAATTGTAATATCTGCCATAATTTATTTATCATCGATCGCTGAATAACTTCTGCATTGCTTTATTAGATAGATCATCTGACATGATCGACTTGCAATCCATACTTACAGACATTCATGATTACTCGAACTTGTCCAATGTAAGCTAAATTTGCAGTGAGTAACACCTTATCTGGTTATCATTATCCAAACACATACCTATAGTAGTAGAGCCAAAAAAAAAAAACCATTATTGTCCTCTGCATGCATGCATATCTCTGTACCTTACTGCTCCCTGGGCGGTTCTAGTCAAAAGTCTGTAATTTTGTCTGTCAACTGGTGGCTGGGTGTGAGGCTTTTCAAAAAAGTTCAAAGTTCTGGACAAGCTTCACCTAGCTTCACCTATTTAAACCCTAACTTCCCATGCCCAATTCCCCTCAAATCTGCCTAGAAAAGTGACCTCAATTTCAGTGACCGTAGTTGAAGATCTAAAGTTTTTTTTCACAAATCCAACCGTATAGATGTTTGCAGGTTAGAGGTGACTATTCACAATCTAAATTTTGAATAGTGAAGCTATTATGTAGGAGATTATAATAGGAATGTCAATAGTGGTCTTGAGGGGCATTGGTTTAGAAATTAAATTAGGGTTGGTTTTTTTTTATCATCTCCACTCAAATCATCTCCAAATGACAAAATATTACCCTCATTCAAAAGAGATGCAATATACGTACTCAAATTGGCTCACAAATCTTGAAACCATTGTTTTGTGATTTTCTGGAAGCTTTGCCATTTGAGGTAGCGGTGCCACAACTACGCACCTTCTACATGGATTTACACCCACCAACACATGTCCAACTAAAAATTCCAGTGGTAGATGTTTAGGATATGTTGCGTTTAATTGTCAATGCAAATTTTTAGATCAAAGTGGGAATCATTTGCACATATGGATCAATAATAAATATGTTGCCCCTAAACCACGGAGGTGACAAATGTCAAGTTTTGGTACATGGACCGGTTCCACTGTAAACCAATTGAGAGCACACTCCCATATTTGAATTAATCCAAAAATAGCTATCAATATTGAATCAAAATTATCCATGTGGCAGAACATAGCAAACTTGAACATGAACAAGAGGAGGAGTTGAAACAATCAAGAAACCATCCAAACTAGTGTCAAAGGGGTCAGAGTGAATTGCTCATGACCAGAGTATGGTTGCATAGGATATTAGGGGTTAATTAGCTCACCCATAGGCACGGTGCAAGGGCACAAACGCCTACTGCAATATACAGTAATAAGGTGACCTGACTTAGTAGATTTTTTACCATTTGTCCATAAACTGAACGTTGACCATGCGTAAAAGTTGGACATGACATGCTTGATTGGAGGCGATGGTAGGGTTGCCATATGATCACAAGTGCATTGTTCCACTAGGCTATGACACTTGATGTATGGGGCGGTGGGCTCACATGAACCATAAAACAATTGCATTGTGCCACTTACTCCTAAATGCCAAAGCAAAACCTTTCCAAAATCGCCTACAATGGATGAGTTTGATTCAATAGCTTATCAAAGAAAAGCGGAATCTCTTATGATAGATTTGACTATAAGGATGGCATCTTTATGTGGTTAGGAATGTTCACACAAATTTTCAAATGTCCACATGTCGAAACTTAGAAGAGTATGATGTAAGTGTGTACATTGGTATTGTCAAGCAACAATCATTGCCTGGACAAAAGACGTCCACCTCGGCCTTTAAAGGTTAGACTGCCCCCTACAACTTGAGTTGTCATTGACGCAACGGTTGAGGCAACATCATGTACCACCCTAGCTATGGCAAGCATCCAAGTAACCCCACATGGTCGATCTAAGTGAAATATCGTTAAAATATCCTTGTTTATTGTCGGTATCAAACCACCCCAAGCAAGTCAACATTGGTTCCATGCATGGATACCGTGAATTCTACATTATATACATATGATTGGAACAAGTAACATTGTCCTTGATCATCACCAAATCATTAGAAGCATTACTTGAACTTCATTTTCATTGGTTTACAATGCAAGCTACATATACCCAACATGGTTGAGGTTTGAAAAGTCATCACTTCCAAAACCTTATCATTTCCCCATAATATAGTAGATTGTGTGATATAGAAGAATTTAGGAGATTGCAACTCTAAAAGAATAATTATAAACATGAAGCAAGATCTAATGTAACATTATATTGTCATATTATATTTAGGGTTTCACACTGTTTGTCTTGACAATCCTTAATAATTTGAGTCACACCATATAGCTACACATGGTCATCCACATCATAGATGTGCCCACAATTTACATTTATATATCAATATGGATGGGTGTAATACATAAACAAAATGTTGTGATCACACCAACTACTTTGTGTGCACCTATGGAACCACTCAAGAAAAACCACATACTATTCTACTTGAAAAATCATTAAAAAATGGAATTAATCTAGTTAAACTAATTCTTGTGCCATTGAATTGGCACAAGATTTTATATTAAGCTTTTGAATTTAATGTGATAAATGTTTCCACTGCGTATACAAAATTATAGATCGTGCATCAAATAGGCCTTTATTACATATAAAATCCAATTAGAAAATCATTGAACATTTTTTCATCCATAGCATGTAACTTAACGAGTACATCAAACAAACAAAGACAAAAGCATAATAAACCTAGCCTTGATCCGGAGAGCAAAACTCAATGGGGCCCATGAGAACTCCAAGAGCCTCTAGTTTGTAAAGGCCTAGGACCCAAATACAAACCCTAACAAGAATGAACAAGGTATCGTCGAGGGTTATTACCATATGACAACAATGTATGAAAACATTAATAAGATGAAACTAATACATCTAATGTCAATTAATTCTCTAAACCTTAGAGCCCTCTTTTGTACATCTACCTTTACTTCAAAAAAAATAATACCTCATTAAATGTACATAGTAGAGAGAATTAACACCTCTTTCTTATGCATACTATCTACGCTAATGCCTCAAATACTACCCTTTCTTACACTCACGTTAATTTGTACATGTTATGAAGAGTCCACCCCCCCCCCCCATGATTTGCTAATAACTCCAAATTTTTGGACATAATTTTTGGGCCTAAGAGGTAGTTCAACATCCTAGAAGTAATAATTGCTTCTTACCCTTCTTGGGATCTTCCTCCCATTTGGGATCTTCTTAGAACAATTCAATATAACTGATATTAAATTACTTGTGGTAAGCTTAAGTGTTGGTTTAAGCCTTCATAACATTACTCAACTTCTTTAGGATGTCCCAAAGCTTACAAACATGTGGGTCCCGGAGCATAATGAAAGGGAAACATGGTTCACCTGGCACTACACTATTGTGTCTAATTAGTGTGGGCCACACTAATTCCTAATCAAACACGCTAATTTCAAATTATAATTTAGAGTGGCCCACACTAATTTCAAAGGTGAAAAATTTGTGTGGGTTTTGTCGTTTCCACAATTGGATGAAACTTCATAATTCCATCCAATTGTGTTTGAAGACTTTCCCCACATTGACCTAACGGAGGTTGTTTGCGGAGAACCCTAACACACATGGATGGATGACATTACATTTTTCATCCAAAGTGACCCAAACACTTGAAATTTAGTGTGGGCCACACTAATTTCCAACCCACGTGCATTTCCCACCCACACTAATTAGACACAATAGTGTAGTGGACAGTCACTGTTACCTACGGGTTGCTAATTCCCAAGCCGGTTTCCTTGTGACGCTGGCCCGGGTGGCATGTTACCTCACCCCGCCAACTGCCCTACATGGAAAGCACCAAGTTGTTGACCCTGCAACCAATGTTCAAGATTGAAGTCTTCAATGCCCTTCGAACGTGATTTGGCCCTTCAAAATATACCTCTCTCAAAACAACCTTTCAAAACACAACCCCAAATTGAAAATGAAGACGTCACTTGAAGTCCTCAATATAATCTACCCGTCACAAGAACCAACAAGCGTAGGGCATTGTCAGTACAAGAAGTAGAGTTAGATGGTTGATTCTTAATTCTTCACATTGTATTGGAAACATGTACCATATAATTCATGCACAAGTCTAATATGAGTTTTGTATTTCATTTCTATATTCCTAGATTGACGTCTTGGATTTGAACCAGCCCTTCCACTGAAGGGCTGAAATTTGAGAGCCCTTCAAAATGAAAGTCATATGAGGGCTTCAATCTTGAACACTGCCTGCAACCATTGAAATGGTGCCCAACCTAGTTGGTATATGTTGACCATTGTGAAAGTATGGTAGCGTTGGGCCCGCCAGAGACCCGCTCCTAGGAAACATGGCAGGAAATGGGGCTAAAACGGGCTAGTAGTGATAATCCCGGCGGGTCTCGCACTCCAAACCCGCTACAAGTGGTCTACAAGCCTAGGGTTGTCGGCTTGACATTTAGGTTAACGTTGGCCGGTAGAAGTATCCTGGTAGAAGAATCCTAGTAGGATTATCCGGGCATAACTCAATAAGATACTTGGGCCCACCTAGTAAGACTTCACATGCAAATCATGTTATGTTGGCTACCAAACGATCGTCTCATTAAATCATATACTTAATGCCGGTTTAGACTATGGTGAAGAAATGCACTGGTCGGTCAAGAATTCCAACCCAAGACAAGGTTATTTGAGGCAATGGTTGCTATGGTGGACAAGATGGAAAAATTTAAAGAAATGCCTCAAGTTGGAGTTTTCTAGAGGTCGAGTTTCATGTGCGAGGGTTTGAGGTTGCCCAAGAAACTTGACCTCCGGAGAACTCCCATAGTGAAAAATGTTGCCATGTTAGCAACCATGTCATTTTTTTCATTCATGCTTGAAGTTCTCCACTGGAGAAGTCTTGGCCATAGTGTAAATCCCCGGCTAGTGAAGAACCCAACTCGTAGCCGATGATATTGCTTTGTTCCCCTAAAGTTCTTGATCGATGCACTTCTTCACCATAGTCTAAACCGGCTCTTAAGCCCGGGTCAGATGAGGGCATGGACAAAGCATGAATAGTGTCACCTCGCCCAATCTTTCGTCCTTCCCAAAGTGTTTCTACGTTTTCAAGCCGTTGTGTGTGTCATCTAGTTCATCAGATGTGGCTTCATACATGCCAACAATCCTAAGCAACCCTAATCGAACAAGCAGGTGCATTCCTCCACCAGAGAAGTTTGGAGCCACGCCCAAGACATGACCCAAAAACTTCTTCATCTTGTTTGCTAAGGTGACTACATTGGTTGGCAACATGATGAGTTGACCAAGTGGACAAACCCTGGGTCCAAACAATGCGCTAGATAAAGTTGTAATTTCAGCCAATGACCTTTGACAATCTTTAGTCCAAGCAGTGATTTTTATTTTGGCTACGCGGCGGCTTTTTGCTAAGCACGGGGAGTCCCAAGCTAAATTGTTAAAGGCATGAAAAAAAATTAAAGAGGGTTGGTAGCCAAAAAATTGGATGTTGATTGAGGCTGATAGCCTAATGAAGAGAAGAAAGGGGGAGGCGGTAGCCAATAATTACTGCCCTAATGACCACTAATGTAGCCAGAGAATCCAATAATGGTGGGGCATGGAAGCCCATTCCCTCCCCCCAAAAATTCAAATAGCCAAATATTATAATAGGAGGCGGCCATTGTAGCCCATGTGGGACTCCTAGATTTGACACTCAATAGCCAAAGATAGAGTACAATGACGGTCACCGTCGCCACATGACGGTGACCATCCATTTTGAGTAGCTGGGCACTGACAACATTAGCTGTCACCCGCAACTCCCGCCAGCGAGCCACACTGTCTAACCCCGGGGCCTCGATGCCTCTACCATTCTCGAGGGCCGTTGCACGGCTCCTCGTCGAGAGACCGGAGTTGATGCCACCCAGTCTTGCACTCCACCCTGCAGTCCGTCCGAGAACTTCGACGCTCCTCGCCGCTCCTCACCCAGTCCTGTACTCCACCCTGCACTCCGTACGAGAGTGTCGACGCTCCTCGCCGCTCCTCGCCAGTGCGCCCTCGTCGTACTCCGGCGTTCCTCGGCCCTTCGTTGTCCAGTGATCCTCGGCCCTGCGTCGTCGCTGCATCCTTGCTCCATCGTCGACGCCTCTGCTGGTAGTGTCCATGCTCATCGTTGCTCCTGCTGGAGTTCTGTTGCCGATCCAGCTCCCCGCGGCACCCACACTTCGTCGCCGCATGCAGCTCCCCTCACGCAGTCGCGGCATCCAGCTCCCCTCACGCAGTCGCAGCACCGACGATTTGTCGCCGCATGCAGACCTCGCCGACGCTGCTGTGCGGCTCCAGGTCGCAGCTCCAGTTCGCGGCTCCAGGTCGCGGCTGCAGTTCGGCTCCTACTCGCTGCTCCAGTTCGGCTCCTAGTCGCGGCTCCAGTTCGGCTCTTAGTCGCGGCTCCAGTTCGGCACTCGAACTTGTTTAGGCTCTGGCGTCATGAAGTTGCACTGCCTGGGTGCTTGCTTTCATTGTGCCTACTGTTGTCCTGCATGTTGTTGTGCTTGTCCTCTGATCTCGAGCGCTTGGTCTCAGGCTAGCCCCATGGCCACAACTGCGACCATTTGTCGCACCAACTACCTGTTGTCCTTGTCCTGGCCATCATTGTCGTCCATTTTGTCACATTTGTTTTTTACACCACATGCATGGATTTTAATGTTTGTGGGTTTTCTTCACTCAGTTGTGCGTGTGCTTTTTTGTCCCAAGGAGTCTCATTTTCAGATGTCTCATTTTCGTCTTCAAATATATATACAATGATGCTTGGAACATCTACCCTTTACCCACCTGTACCCATGGTAGCTAATTGGTCTCTGCCTGTTGTGTATGTTTGGAAATGGCCGTTCATTCTAACTAGTGAAATTTTGTGCAGTCAGCCTAGTTTCCGTCCAGTCTACTTTAAGAACTCTCTGTCCAGGAAGTTTTTTGAAGTTTTTTGAACATTGCCATTAAACACTATAATAAAACCATGGTGTGGCAGTGTCATGATCACTGAAACTGCCTATGTGTAGATGAGATATCAATAAGTATGCTTGCCCTTGCCACTTACTTGCTTTGTGTGTTCAATTGGTTTTGCATTTTTTGCACAGTATTCTAGAGCTTGCTTCATTTCAAAGTTGTTTTCCATATTTTTCCGAGTGGGTGTAAGTGTTGCACTTTGGCTGAATCTACCTGTGTATTTCAAAGTTCTTGGGTTGCCATTTGTTTTTGTGTGTTTTGTTATTTTTGGACGTTTGTAAACTTTGAGTGTTTCATGTACGTTTCGTTGGTCTGAGTTGTTCACATGTGGTAGAGTTGCAGCCACAAACATGGCTCCGCCTCTTGCCCCCCCAAAGGGATTTAAATTTCGCAAATTTTTTTCTAGACCACAAATTGATGTTGCTAGCAGTAGCCAATTCCCTCCCACTGATATTGTCATCCCTAACACCCAGTCTGGGGGCATTGAGAATCTAGCTCTTGTTGGTGACAATACCCCCAAAAAAAAAACCTATGAGAAAAACCGTCAATTTCAACTTCTGTGGTTGCCTCTTTTTCCTTGGGCAGAGCCTGTGTACAAGGATGAAGAGGAAACCAAAGTAATCTGCAAGATCTGTACTAAGATTCGTGGGAAGCCATGTGTGTTGGTGGCTAAGAGTGACAATTTGTGGAAACATCAAGGGAGGAAAACCGCTAAGACATTAGGCCATGGAGTGCCAATTGGAGAGAAATACATGAACCACAATTTGATTCACAACAAGAACGAGAGATTGTTTGTTGCCATTCCCATTGATAGCATCCAAGCCCAAGTCAGTGAGGCTACTGTGAGACATAGGAAGAAAAAATGGATTCAGTTTGTCACCCTTCTTCACTTGTTGTTTCAAGGTCGTCCAGTCACAGATTATGAACAAATGTATGTACTTTTCCAAGTGTTGAAACTAAAAAACAATCCAAACCACCATTGGAGTGACAATAGTGGGTGGGAGATGGCTGAGGCTATTGAACGCGTGGTTTTGCAAAAAACAAAGGAAGTTATGAAAGCTGGAACTTTTTTCAGTTTGTCTTGTGATGAGGTGACTTCAGTAGATTGTCAGTCATGGATATGTGTCCATGGGTATGTGGTCAGAGATTGGAAGCGCATTCCAATACTCCTTACCTTGGAGAGAGTCATTGAAGGTGGAACAGTAGACAATCTCACAGCTGTTGTCATGAAGGCTGCTCGTGTGTATGGTGGTCTGAGTGACCAGAAGATAAAGGAACGGCTCATGACATTTGGGGCAGATGGGGTATCTACTTTCCAAGGTGTGAAGTCTGGTGTTACAACACAGCTTATCAACAAGCATGCTCCTTTTATGGTGGGTGTCCACTGCATGGCACATCGCACCAACCTTGCTGTGCAAACCTTGTCCTCTTTTGAAGTGGTCAGACATGTGGAGGATTTATTGGCATCGCTGCACTCCTACTTCAGTTCTTCACCCAAACGTACGTTGGAGTTCCAGAAGCTTGCTGCTTGTTTGGAATCGAAAGGCAACAAGATCCTTAGAAATGTGAAGACCCGTTGGATATCCATGCTTGGACCTGCAAAAAGGGTGCTAGAGGAATACAAACCCCTGGTGACGAAGATGGCTGTGGACTCACCAAAGGAATTGGCAGCAAAAAAGAACCTTTTCATGCTACTAGATTGGCAAAACATGCTAACTCTTCCTTGTTTTTTGCCGATGTTAAATTCTGCTAATTCCCTCATTAAATTTGCACAGAATCCAGCATGCTACATTGTTGATTTCATCTCTGCAGTGAAGATGTGCCAGGCTGATCTATATCGATTGTACATTGATCCAACGTTTGCTTTCCATAGGGAGGAATTCAAGACATTTAGGTCCTTGGCAGATGACACCTCAATGGTTATTGAACAAGATTGGTTCTTTTGTTACAACCGTGAAGAAGACCACCTAGTCTTTAAGATTGGAGGTGTCTCGCACATGGCAGCAATGAGATCAGTGGCCTTCCCTGGTCAATGGGAAGAGGTGAACAAGATTGACCGTGAGGTGGTTCTTGGCGAGGTGCAAAACCAGCTAACAAAAGCAGCAAAACATCTTATAGAAGAGTTAGACAAACGTTTCCCACATCAGGAGGTAATGTGTGCACTGGGAATATGTTACCCCCAGTATTGGCTAACTGATACTTTCGAGGCTACATATCCTGGACACATTGCATTATTGAAAACATTTTATGGGACATCAAAGAAGTTGTGGGTACCTGCCCATGGAGAGACCGAGGGTGTTGAGGAGTGGGTGCCACCACCACTGGATATTCGTTCTCTGGAGTTGCAAAGTTCTTTCTTCAAGATCACCATGATGTCGAACGCACAAGCTGCCATGTCCCACTCAACAAATGAGAACCCGATGTCCCGTCTTTGGCGCAAGCTGTCTTCTAATGGCCTCATGACAACAAAGCTTTCGGAGTTTATGAAAGTTGCTGAGATTGCTCATGTCCAAGTGTTGGGTAGTGTGGAAGATGAGAGAACATTTAGCTCATTGTCATTCTTGAAAAGCAAACTCAGGAATCGACTCACAACACATCTAGACTTGGTGGTCCGCATGTTCTCCCATAACTTCTACACCTTGAACACATTTCCTTACCAAGTAGCCATATCAAATTGGAAAGCTCAGAGGGTTCGGTATGGAGGGGAAGAGTAGTTGGGTTTCGATGTATGCTTTTGCAAGTAGCTTCTAAATGCAATGGTAGTGGTTGTTTATGCAGGGCACATGCAACTACAAAAAACAACTAAGTAGTAGGTTGGAGAATGAGGAACTAGTGCATGTCTAGTTCTAGAAGAGGTACCTAATGTGTTGCACTTGCACTCAATTTTTGGAACATGATGATGCAAGGCATGAACTTATACTTGAAGAGTGTTGTGCCAAATTTTGAACCACGTCTCGCATGGTTGAGGGTGCAGGTTCTTTGTGACCGTTTTTGTGAGACACATTGCCTAAATTTGGAATTGTGGATGGAGCCGTTGGAGCAAGATGTCAGTGCAGGTCAACTTGGTCGTTTGGAATTGAAGTTTGTTAGGGGGTTGGGTGGGTTGTGCTGATGTGTGCTTTTGCAGGCCGTTCCACGCTGCAGAGGGCAGGGTCGAAAGACCGGGGTTCAATTCCCCCTTGGAACAACAATTTAAACACTATTGTGATTACATGTAGCCAAAATTATATGTTCATTGCAATGTGATCGCCACATAAACATCAATAATCTATGAAGTGGGGGCCACATGCCACCTCCAACTTGTCACAACATAGCCACATATACACTCCCCAAAAAATTATGCATAGCCACATACATATATGTGGCACATCATGTTGTCGCATTTAGAATATGCATGGACATCCCACATCGCCACATGGATCTCCCTTCACCTCACTTGAGATGCCTCAAAAGCTAGCCACTACGTGAGTCAAGAGCCACTGAATAGATGCATTTCTTTTGAAATAAAAAACACTGAGTCCAAGTGCTCGTATGAACTGGGCCTCATATCATGAACTTGTTGCTTTTGTTGAGGACACATGCACCAAGACACTTATCATGTAAGCCAAATTTATGATGGCTCGGGCCAAACAGCCGGCACTTGATTGCAATAATCCCAAATGTTCCATACACAATGATGATAATTTATCGGCCGTCTTCATATTTATGGCCTTCAGTGCTCATGATAGTACCATGTTGTACTACACATGGCCCAAAAAACTTCCATCATAATTGTATAATTAGCATCTGGTGTGTATCATAAAGGGCTCAGAAGCCCACCTCACCTCACCTTGCTTCGAATCGCTTGTGAAGCCTAAGGCCGAAACCACACGGGAGGAAACTTGCATGAACGGCAGTGAGTTGGATGAATAGCATTGGTTCAAATGAGCAAGTGGTTGCCACATGAGAGGAAGTATGGGGAGTGGCAACAATGACTTTTTAGCTTTGGATTTTGCTTTGGGTTTAGGGTTGGGATCTACTTGGCAATAAAGTAGAGTGGCATGGCACAATAAATGTAGTTCAATACTACCGGGCACTAGTGCCCGGAATTCCACAGTTTAAGGAGAAAAACAAGGAAAAGGAGACTTTTCAAAAGCAAAGTGCCATGTTGGAGGAAATTGTGAAACTTCCTCTGCCTCTCGTGTGGCATCGGCCTAACACTGTAGGGGGTGCTCAATTCTGTCGTTGCGAGAGGGGTTGGAAAACGTGGGGTTATACCAATGTCGGACTGGTATATAGGTGAATGCACATGATCGATAATCAACACACACACATATACATACATACATACATACATATGGAATGTTGTTGTTTTTTACACCCACATGCAATGTCCGTTCATTGTCTCGTGTCCATGTTCGCGTGAGTATGGAGGGGGGAGGGAACTTAGTGCCTATATTCGGTAGGTGGACCAAAAATTAGGTGTTATTATAGATAAGAGGGTTGGAGAGTAGGGTTGGGGTTTTAGTCTAGCAGGACTGGGGATTGTTTCTCTTGTTAAGGATTATGTGTGTTAGGTATTCAATGGAAATTTGTGAGAAGAAATTTGTGAGAAAATTTTATGAGAAGAGTTTGTGGATTTTTTGGTTGGGATTTTGAGGTCCATAAGGCATTTGGTGGTTAAGATGTGGATGTCTCCTCATATGCTGACCGTTATGATGATGGGGGAGGGATTTGCCAACCTTGTTGGGTTATAGTAGATGAAGTTTAGTGCGTGTGAATTGGCTTTAAGATGTTTGTGTATATGGAAAGTTTGGCTACAATATTGATATGTAGTGGGCCATTGTATGCTCTCGAGCCTACTATGTTTCCATTTTCTTGGGCATCCGGTGGTGTAAATGAGCCATCCATGTAATATGATTGGTTGGGTGGTAGCATAGTGGGAGGATATTTGTGATTTATGGGGGAGGAGAGTATTGTGTGGTGTGGGTGGTGTGCCATGTTTTGGAGACTTTGGTGATATGTATGTGTGTGTGTGTGTGTGTGTGTTATAGCAGTGTGGAATATATGCCCTAAACCCTAAACCCTAAATCACAATTTATTTCCAAATTTTGAAATTACTATAAGTTTTCAAAGGTAAGACTCTCTCCCAACCCATATTCACAAGACAAGTTGACCTATTTCCAATAATTGAGAGACGAAAACCTCAGTACAAATAGTGCCCTTTTCAAAGAACCCACATCCATGCCTTTTTAACTTACTTTTTCCATCACGATGAATGTGTTTAAGTTACATGTGTGATTCTTTACAAGTCTTTCCGTCACATTAGAAAATGACAACTATAGGTGTTGAACTTACGGCTTTAGGAGACTCTATGTATTAAGATTGAAGGGGCTATTGGAAATGGGTTTGTCCGCTCTACACTCAAATATAGGTGTAAGATTATAGAGAGTGACCACATAAAGCCCACTTACGTTAATTGACGAAATAGAGTCACTCGAGCAATGTGTATGTTTGACAAATTTCATTTGACGTTCAACTTCAAATCTAAAGTGTCACGTGACGTTTTCAAAAACAAAAATGAATGTCAATTGACATATACAATTTATTCTAAAATGTCACCTCAATTTTGGGTTACCCAATATTTTAGAAAACCAATATTTGAATAATCAAAATACAATCTTGATTTGTAACAAAAAAAACTATCAATTGAGTGTAAGTATCCTTCGGTCTTGCATGTTTCTCCAAATGTTGAAGATGGTAGCCCAATCCATTGTATCCACTTCAAGCCTACAAGGGAGACCCACATAAGAGCATCAAGGGTCTTCAAGTTCAACCTATTGCGCAAGTGGCTTTTGATTGCATTTTGTTCAAAAAATCCTCTCTCACAAATAGCTACACATGATGGAATGAGTATAATTTTCTGCCAAAGTTGCATAAGTTTAGGCCAATTTGTGTGTCATTCCAAATTGCTACTACATATGCACCAAGCTTCAAATATCATTTTGTTCTCACACTCATGTCGAAGTGTTTCCATAAATTCCAAGAATTATCCCTTACACATGTCACTTTCTTCTTCAATGCATTGAAACTTCAACAATATCCTTTCGAGCCACAATTCCTCTTTCTTCATATCCTATCTGATCCCTTGAACGTCAATTCAAGCATTGTATTGAAGCATTATGATTTTCACATTGTACATTGAACTCAATTGAAAGGAATCTTGCACTATGCAAGTCTACCATCAAATCATCATGTCAAGCTGAGATGGCTAATCAACCTAAATGACCAGAGATTGGACTAGGTGGGAATTGACCAAAACATAGTATTGAGCAGGAGTGTAGATGGTACCATTGGTGAGAGTGGAATGTCTACCATTATCCTAGATATTGGGACAAACTTAGGGGATGAACTTCAAGCCCTTGTGAACACTGATAGCATTCTACTCACAAACTCAACAACATTATTGATTCCAATCAGTCAACTCAAGCATTGCATTGAATCAATGAGATTTCACATTGTATATTAAACTCGATTGAAGGGGATTTTTGGCCTATGCAAGACCTCAAAATTCAAATCATTCTGAGCTGAGATGGCTACTTTCCCCAATTTTTAATCAAGCAAAACATTCTAGATGTCCTCCCATTTTTAAAACTTCAAATCAAGTGTCTTAGGAATTGACCATACAAAAGTATCTATCACAGTTGTAGGTGGTGCCACTGGTGAGAGTGGATTATCTACCACTGGCCTAGAATACATGACGAACTTTAGGGACTTGTGAACGCTAATGGCATTCAAATCACAGACCCAACAACAATATTGCTTCCAATCTAGCTTCAATTCAGGCATTGTAAATTGTACATTGTACATTAAACTCAATTTGAAGGGGATCTTTGGACTATGCAAAGTCTACCTCAAATCATCCTAGTGTCAAGCTAAGACGCCTCAGAATTAACCTAATATTTAACCAACCAAAGCATCACTCTTCGAGATCTATTGGGGCAAATTGTTCATTCACATACACGGGGAGGTCACTCCATTGTCAAGTTGAACACCACGTGCGAACAAAGTTTGCTACCCCTATATTATATGCCATTCTTAATTTTAAAAATTCTGATATTGTTTCTACATGTACACAACCATTGATAATATCTTTTGTATATATTTTTTGAAACTTTTAGTCATCTTCATTTTTTGTAGTAATTATTTTAGTTCAATTCTGCATCATTCTAGTTAGAAACGGTATGTTGTATAAAAAAAATCATCAAATTTGGTCGTCTATTGTGTCGTGACGGAGGCTAATCTCGGCATAATGTCGTGCCGTCACGACACGTATCCGTCACGACATTATGCCGGATGTTGTCTTTATTCTGACGGTTTTGAATTTTACCGAATTTTGTGTGTAATTACATTACCCCATTTCGGACACGTAGGATGTAAGATGTCCACGTGTGATGACATGTCAGCAAAGTAGAGGTAAAGTGGGGAAAAATTTACTAGCCCTCGTCCGCCCACCCCGTCCGCCCCTTTGTTCCCAGCGTCCAGCCCCCGTTCCCCATCGTGCGGCCCCGGTTCTCTACCGTCCGCCCCCGTTCTCCGCTCGTCCGCCCCCGTTCCCCCCCCCCCGTCTGCCCCAGTTCCCTGCTTGTCCGCCCCAGTTCCCCCCGCGCGTCCGCCCCCGTTCCCCCCCGTCCGCCCCACACCCTCCTTACTCATATTTTACTACTTTGATTTTAACATAATGATAAACAGAATGGTAAAATGGTTTACCTGGTGCTAGGCATATCCACGTCCACGTCGGCCTTTTCTGCCACATAGGACCCCACCTTGGCAAGAAGGTAAGTATTTTACCCACCCTACTAGCTTCCCCCTAGGTTGAGCCTACGTGGACCCTATTGTGTCGTGACGGAGGGGTCCGTCACGACACGACACGTCATGACGGCACGACACCGTCATGACGTCGGGATAGACAACCATGTCTCCAACTCATCCAATCCCCCCTCTTTCCTCCCTTCCTCCTTGGCACCTCCAACCTCGCCTTCTCCTGCAAGCTCGCCTTCACCACTCACCAAATTGAAGAGCACAAAAATGAGGATGGGTGTAGGGTTTGAGAGAGGTCATGTGGACGTGGACCTCATTCTAGGAAAGTGAGCCATACGGAGCCCACCGCACGCAATGAACCATAAAAATGTGTTTATTCCAAACTTTAATGGTTAAATCAATAAATAATTTTACCTTTGTGGAGTCTTTTGTGTCTCATAACATTATTTAGACCCCTGACAGTGTTTTGTGGGACTGACAATATCCCATGGAATATTCTCGGTATTTTCACATTCGATTTGAATGTGGGGAATATTCCTTGGAATATTGTCAGTCCCACATAACATTGTCAATGGGTTTGAATAATGTTATGCTTCCTCCTCATCATTGTTGGATAATTGTTGTGACGTATCACTAACTTTTTCAAAACCTTCGTTTTCAAAAATCTCTAGTTGTGATTCCCGTTGCAATCAACCTTCCCATCAAACTTGAGTCAAAATTCAATATGCGTGTAATTTCACAAATGTCCCTCTCCTTTATTTTTGCAGAACCTCCTCCTTAGTTTTGGACCTCAACAATCGTTTTGAATTGGAGTACTTGAACAATGTCTTTTTATCTCCGTCTCTTTCCATGTGTCATATTATCCCATGCGTGCATTTGGATTTAAGCAACACCTAGACTAATTCACTTTGTGGGATCAACAACCATGATTAATGCCTAGAGATACTCTCTCATATGTATTGAGTGTTCCCATTTGATAAATAACATGTATCTTTTTATATCCTCCTTAAGAAAAGGAAAGTGATGTCGTTGTCTAATCCCATTATTGGCAAGTGCTCGATGATGGCCATCATTTTAATATATGTTCTTTTAACCCAAATATTGTTTTTTACTCCATTCCACACATATTGTTTGTGATGTAAATGATCTTCAATATATTGCCCCGACACAAGTAGTTGTCTTAATGTGGTTAATCAACATGTTTTCGGTGACCCTAACCCTAAATAACAAATATAGTATGGTGACTATGTGAAGCGAAGTTCATTTGATATTTTTGTAATGCTTCCCCTAATGATTTACAATTGCTGACCTATTAGAGTTACCTTTCTAATTGTGTCAATTTTTAATTGTTACAATTCATTATGTTTACTTTGAAATTTCTTGTCACTAACATTGCTAGTGTGCATTCCAAATTTATACAACCGAATGTTGTTTTAATGTGGTTGTCTTCTTATATCCCAACGTCCCTCCTAAATTGTAAATATATGTTTTGTGTCCTTTCAGTCCACCACTTCTTACACGCATATTATTGTTGCAATCTTTGTCAATAACATCCCTTTGTGTTGTGGAAGGTTCCATTCCCTTCACTCTTCCCTTGGGTGCAAATGGTGTTGTTGTGGTTTAGGAGAGTTTGCTAAGTTTAGAATTTGGCTTTTGACTTGGTGCCATGTATGTGGAACAAGAAATGTTCCACGACAGTGGAGTGTTGTGTGAGACAATATTGGTTCAAAAGTCAAAAGAGGATGTGGTTCATTTTAGACGTTGGACATGCGTTGGCCATCTCCAATGCCCTAACGATTCTTGTGAGTGTCTATCACAAAATGGTGGAGCTTGCAACAATACCAAGTAGATTGGCATTACACCCACCACATTTGTTGTGGGTAAAGGGCTACCATAGGGGTCTAGGGTTCAATGCAAGGTTTGTCGTTGTCGCGGACCTCTCCATAAGGAGTGCCCGAAACACCATGGGCAAAAGGGGGACCCTGGAGTGACACCCGGGACTTGTGGCGCCATTGGTGAGAGGGAACAAGTGATCCTAGTGTGGGTGAGGGCCCCGGGCGTTGGGAACGCGTCCTACCCACGGAGACTAGGAGGCACAAGGGTAAGGCCATAAGCTATGCGTAGCTCATGGCGTGCCCATTCTAGAATGCTCAAGAACACCTCAATTGGAGATGTGAGCTAGGAGATATGGCAATTTGAGTGGGGCGTTGTCCCGGAACAACACCCTGGAACAACAGTGACCTGGAAGTGGTTCTCGGGACTGCAAAGCTTTGAACTGGCATAACTTCCTCAATATTTGCCCGAATGGGTCAAATGAGTAGTCTATCGGCATCTACGTGAAACGTAGATGACGATGAAATGGTTGAATGTTACCATTAGAGATGATATGAAGAAGTTATGGGGTTTTGAAGCTGCTGGGGGCTTCCAGCCCCAACGGCTAAGGGAAAATGTCTACTTGGCCCCAAGTGTTGGGAGAGAGACAAAAGGTTACTTGATGGTGGGGTAGGGGCCCTGCCTAGAGTCCTAGAGGCTCTTATGGGTGAGTGTGGTGTGGCTGAACCCACCTGAGGCCGAACGGCAAGGCCTCCATTGGCATTAGCCTCCATTGGCATTGGCCCAATGTGAGGGCATAGTTGCCTAGTATGGCTCGGGTTGTTGTAGTGTTGATCCGGCAACGCGATGATCAACATAAGATTGGACTTTCATGGGTGGAAGTCCACATCTTAGCAATGGTTACCGATTAAAAGGTGAGTCCCGAATGAAAGAGTAGGAGGGTTGGTCCCCCTCCTATGAACTAAGAAGGTCCGCAGTATGGGGAGTTAATCATTCGCATGGCGGTATGCAAAGGGTTAATATTTGTAATCCTTGCTAGAGTTGGAAAGATGACCAAGATTATTAAGGGGAGCTAGCAAGGGTTGCGACAGTCGTTCTCGTTTCATTTGTCTCGATGTTTGTCACACAAAGATTATATACGTTCATTTTGCATCTTTGGTTATGTCATGTGCGTGTATCCATCAAGGTGGGCATGACCACCCTATGTCCATTGGAGTGTGTCGTGAGTCCTTAGATGTGGCTTTCCAATGTGTTGCTTATGAGGTGTCCAAAACTCCAATTGCTAAGAACTCAACGATTGCTATGACTGCGAGTAAACAATTTATGGGATGATGACATCCTCAAATCCCCTCTCTCCATGGGGAGAAGAATCATCTTCATGGAGCTTCGTTGGAGGTGGTCATGGATAAACTCTCCACTCTAGTTTTTCCTAATTGTAGGAACTTTAGGGTTGGTTCCAAGTGAGTCATTCGAAGTGGTTGGGTTCTATGGACAGTATAATAGCGTTTAAAGACCACTATGGGTTCAAGTATATGCACGATAGTAGGTTTTCATGGCAATCTAAAGATAAGGTGTTTGTGTTCAAGATGTTTGTGGATCTTGCTAGAAGCGAAATTGATCTAGTTCAGCACATGGAGAATTCTTGGATAATGTTTTGACCATGTTAAGTGACTCCACGATTGGATGACAATGGTGTGCCATGTCTACGACAACAAGCATTGCAAGGTATTGACTATAGCATGTTGTGCTATGCAATCGGAGGATGCCCATGCCTAGACCTTGTTTTGGGAGAATCTTAATGTAGTCATGCTCAAAATTTGAATCCCCAAGATGGATTTTAAAGGCTTCATGGTGGACAATACACATGAGAATTAAAATGTTGTGAACAAGATTTATGATGATGATATTCCAATCAATCTTCTGGAAGGACGTGAGCATACATGTGTTTTCTATTGGTCCGCAAATCTTGATAAAATAACACAACACATATCTAACCTTTATTGCGAAATCCACACAAGCAACTTTGCATAGAATACAAAGATGCCAAGAGTATGGAGGAGGTCGATGTCAAATATTGTGTAATAGGTGCTTGGTGATTGTCATCGGGATCAACTACAAAAGAAGGCTTGTACAACTTGTCAGAGTGGTTGGGAATATGGCATTACCATTATAGATAATGTTGAGGTCACATGCTCATCGTAAGTATCATTTATAATATTATTGTTTAACCTATTTCATTGTTTATGTTTTATTCTCAATTTGCTAGTTCACATGATTTTTTGTTATCTATGCAAGATCTTATTTAGAGCAACGTGATGAGATGCCTACTTCTAACCTCGCCAAAATAGTGCATAGCAAATGGTTGTAGTAATCATGAAAAAAATTGACATGCCTCTATGAGACATTGGTGGATGACATGATCTGGACATTCATGCAAGTTGCTAATTATTGTTGTCGTAATGTGGGCCGGTTACTAGTTAAAATGTAGGCGTTTCCGTGTGTTATTGTTATTCCAAGTATGTATGTAGATGGAGATGTTGTATTAATCATGTTCTAGTTCGTTCTTTAGTTGAGACCGGTCTTCAATTTAAGACTGAGAGGATTTGGTATGAAGGACTTGGTAGATAAGACTTGTAGTTAGGGTTAGGAAAGGTTAGGATTTACTGGCGGCGGCGGTGATGGCCGTTACCTAGCCGCTTAGGGGGTCCTTGATGCCCTAACCCCAATAGTTTCCTATTGGCTGAAAGGACAAGGGAAAAGATGATTTAAATGATGAAATAAGGATGATGGGTCGTAGTGAGTTGGACATTCAAAGTTTAGAGGAGTTAAAGACCTTGAAAGAGTTTGAAGACATTGATGACCTTGGAGGAATTTGGAGGCGTTGAAGATCATAGAGGAGTTTGAAGATGTTGAAGACCTTGGACAAGTGGTGGAGAGCATTGACAAAGCTTTGGAGACCATCAATGACCATTACTGAGAGGCCTAAGAATATTGCATGAGTGAAGTGAGCTATAAGTGATGCATGTGTGAAGAAGTGAGGTTTGAGTGGTTTGATTGAATAGTGAAGAGTTAAGTTCGATTGATGAAGTGAGATTTAAGTGGTTTGGGTGAAAAGTAAAAAAAAATTGTGTGTGTAAAAAATTGATAGTTTAGTTTGAGTAAAGAAGTGAGGTTTTTGTTTTAAATATTTGATTAAATAGATATTGCGATACATTGAATTAGGATCCAATTTGTAAGAAAAAATCATATTTAACATAATCAAAATATTTTTGTAAAAAAATGAATCATTAGAAACTAACTTGTGTTTTTTAAATACATTTAGATTAGAACTTACACTACTGAAAGCCATGTGCTTCCAGGCAAACATAAACAACAAGACACCGTTCATGGTTGAAAGGTGGTTCTCTCTGAGAAAATGGTTGATCAGACGTCATTGAATCTGAAAACTGCAACGCACACTGGTAATCTTGAACTCTTTAGAAAGTTTGTGAGGTCTTACCCAAGGGCATAAGATCCCAATACAAGGAATTGCATGTTGGAGGGGTTTGAATCAACCTAAAGAAAATCGGACTTGCCGTTAGGGTCTGAGTATGATTCTCATCACCCAAACAAGGTGAACTACTCCATTCCCCACCCTAACACAAGATCCACTGGTGTATGCATTGAGGTTTCGCTCACACATGATGAGTATGTGGTGTCTCACACCACCAGCATGTTGGAGTCATAGTGTCCGGAAGACCAGAGATACATTTCTAGATTGCATTTATCCGTCAAAGAAAGAATGTCAAACATTGTAGGCCAATATAGGGCATCCATGCAAAAGTGGGAGAATAATAAAATGGCACATCCGCATCAACTTATAGAGGTCTGAACAATGGATTTGTTCCAACAACCACGTAGCCACAACATTTTTATTAAGCGTAGATGACATCAACCGTTGCGCAAGGGATAGCAAGAAGAAGTGAATGCTTGATTGGCCGAATCTTTTGATCGTGCAGCTAGTGAAGGTTTTTCATGAGAGGAGGTTTTTATGTTGAATGACGCTTGTTTTCAATTGCAAACATTGGGAGGCACTGTCACCGTGTCACCGTTTGGATACAATGCCCAACCTTTCCATCTTCCAATCACATTTTTGTCTTCCAAGAAATCCAAATGCTTACCCCACCACATGGTATTCCAAGGCAGTTTGTCATAATATGGCAACGCCATTGCTAAAACACATAAATAAATGAGAGAGCACATTACATATGGATGAATATTATGTGGTGGGAGTGATTGCCATCCCATACCGTGGATGTAGTTGCATAATAACCATAGTCTCCAAAGAGAAGAGGACTTACCTTGATTTTGCAAAAATGTCATCAATGACATTGGGGAAGAGGGGTCAGTGGGTTTCCTAGAAAACATTTGTATTATGTGTTCATGTATTTGTGCAAGGTTGACTATGCCACCAGCAAGTTTATTCATGCACCCACATTTAGCTACAACAAGGTGATGCATATTCTCAAGCTCGCGGGAACAGATGATCAAGCTTAGAGCGGTGATTATGAAGGCCATGGACATGTATTTTTGGATATAGAAACATATATGTTTATCATGAGGAAATGTGGTTCACACTGATGTTGGAATTAATTGGTTGTGTGCCACAATAAGGCAATTAACATTTCGAATGCATGTTTGATAATTCAATAAAGTACCCATAACCATGGACCACCATTCACCCTATAATCCATGGTGGTAGGGTCCAATTCAATTTAAAAAAAATTCTCAAGTATATTATATCCAACATTAATAATTCAAGAGTATTGCAATTCTTACTTAGAATAGCCCCTTGTTGAACATTTTGTTCCTCATTGCTCACAACTCACCGCTCACATGCTAGCTTCCCTCACCCCTACAAGTGTGTGTGTGTGTGAGAGTGAATGATATTATTGTACAGGCTCGTGGATGAGTGAGAGATGACAATTTCTTCACATCAATTAAAATACAATTTGTTCAATTGAATCTTACCACAATGTGTTAAAATGGTGGATGGATTTACAATGAAGGAGTTGAAATCAAGAGAAAGGGCTTACTTACATATGACTTTGACAACCAATATCCATACTCATAATATATACACTGATTGAAGTTGGAAAATTTTGATATTATAAAAACCAATGTATTAATGTTATAGTTTTGCAGAATAATCGATGTAGGTTTCGCTATCGTTGACTATTGGACGTGGAACCGACTCCAGATTACCGCATTGGTTGTGCCAAAATTAACAAATATTGATAAATCCTAGTATTTGTTGTGATTTCCTCATTCTAGATTTGCAAATTGTAATTGCAAACATGTGATAAGGATATTTTTGTAAATATCAAGCCACTGTAATATTGAAGAGTACCAATATTGGCCAAGATCAAATAGTTAAATTGTGTAGTACATGGCTTGGGGTGACAATAGGTGGTTTAGCACATATATTTAAAGCCAAAATGAACTTCCATGACAACCAAGACGAAGTGTTCTTCAATTTCAAGACTCTCTGAATGATGTTGAACAAGTGAGCGGAGTTCAAGTTTTCATGATCTCAATATTGGGCAGTCTATGTAGATCAAGGCAACACACCTACACCTTTTGACCATTATGAATCATAAGTACAACTTCTAAGATATCACAAGAGGCATGTAAAAGAATTCACTTCAATCATGGAAGTTTGTATTTGGTGGAACACGTGGCATTGGAATTTAAATATTTTTAGCGCAAATGAAGGAACTCTCGCTCATTTAAGACTATATCTTATCATGCCTTGTATATGTATTTTAATATCAATGTGTGATTTATAAACAATTAAAATGGTAAATTTGAATGTCCAATATAATAAATGATCCAAATATTGCCTAGTTTGTTTTAGCAAGTTTGTCATCTCATTGCTCATTGGAAAAACACCATTACAATAATTTATATTCTCATCTATTTACTATCGTCTCACTTGGTATTGTCATATTCTTCTTCCTCGTCATCACTCTCAATTGCACGAGCAAATTATTTTTCTGCCTATTTTGCATCAAATATCATTTCGTTGCAATAAGCTTGCATGGGTATCTTTTTTAAATTCTTAGAGATGTAGTCATCTCTATTATTGTAAATGCCATCCCTACAATAAATAAATAAATAAATAAACTAGAAACAACTACTAAATCTATAATGGAAATGTGCAACCACATAATAAGTATATAAAATAATTCCACAAATATATAAGATCGTTGCAAAATAACATTAGTAGTGTGCTAAATCAATTGTGCATATTCCATGTGATTTGAATATGGGTTTTCCGGATTTTGTGGAACTCTTTCTTGTGACAACTCGATTTATTTCATGCGTCTTTTGTGTCCTTCATATAAATTGTGTTCAAATGCCATGCCTTTTTCATCATGTCGGATGATTTCTTTAATTTTGCATGCAACTTAGACCCTAATATACCTCACTTCTGAAACATTGTTTTTTTTGGGGGGGGAAACAAATTGAAAAATCAATTGCAAGAAAGGAACCAAAAAACAACCATCTGAAACATTGTTTACACATGCACACACATCCCTCTTGAACGACTTTGCAAGGGAGGGCCAACATAATGAGATTTTGGACCCAAACGCCTACCATCATATTTCACTATCGTTTGGAAGTTTTTATTATTTTTATTATTTTTATTTTTATTTTAAAGGGCTCCATGCTTTAATTTGTTTTTATAGCCGGGAAATCAACTCATAACATTATTCAAATCCATAACAATGTTATGTGGGATTGACATTATTCTACAAAATATTCTCCAATTCATTCGGAGTGTGGGGAATATTCCACATACTATTCCAGTCCCACGGAACATTGTTATGGATCTGAATAATGTTATGCTTATTCTAACAAGAGTATTGTCCAATTTGTTTGAACAAATTGTGATTATTCTACTTACATTTGGAGATGGGAGAAGGACTGTCTCCCTAACTTTTCTTTGTTGTTTAAAAATGAATGTCGTTTAGCAACGTGAATTTTGCAAATTTTAGCTAGCTATTAGCTAACTTCAGCTAGCCAACTTTCCTCACCCGGATTATGGCGCTTAGTTTTAGCTAGCTATTCTTTTGAGGCACCAAATTCATGTGTAGCTTTACCTAGTAAGAGCTTTTAGCTAGCTAAATAGCTACCCACTTAGTTAGTTGTCCAAGGTCTGCAACATTGTAAATCTATAATGCCCAAACTTCTTTACAAGGAAGGACAAATAATTTTAGATTTATATTTTAGAGTTGGTGACACTACACATGCAATTTACAATTGCTTAGTCTTGAGCAAGACAAATGGAATTGGTGACACTAAATACAATATTTAGTGTAGACACCCACCTCTTTGTGTTGAGCCTGCACCAACTTTACCCAAGGTGAAAATGTGCCAATTCATAGTATAGCATGTGTTGGTATTTTAAAGACGTTTTGACCCCATAATCAACATCAAGGATTCCAAATTATCTATAAATAGCCACTTGAGATAAATCAATCACAAATACATGCGATTTTGGTTTTAACTAGAGTCCCTTTATCTCAGTAATTGTCACGTGAGGTGACATCGGGGGCTAAATCACGTCAAATTAGAAGTCAATGGACTCCATTAGGAGTCCATGTGTGTTTGGATGAGTAATGGACTCCATTGGAAGTCCTAGATAGTTGTTCATCCACTCCATGGATGAAATCCACCTAGACGGGGGGTTATGTGGAGAGGAAGGCATCTTGACTTGCCATTGTTGTCAAGTCAAGTCTTGTGAGTGTGTTTTGAGAGAGAGAGCTTGTTGTTGCTATCTTGTGGCTATGGTGTAGTAGATCATGAGTAAAGCCTTTGCATTCTTTCTCCATCACTTGCACTCTTGGATTCTCCCTTCGTGGAGTGAGAGATAGCTTGACTCTTGTGTGTGAATTTCAGAGTTTCTTAAGCTTTGTAAGGAGACTTCTTAGTTTCTTGAGCTTGGAGAGAGAAACCCTCATACTTGACAACAATTTCTTTGAATTTTTCAATTTTAGTTTGTATTTTGAGTTCAAATGGCCAAGAACTCATGAGCAACTGAGTAATACATGTGTTGAGAGGCTTAGTTTGCAATTCATCATAGCCTGCAAGACAAATCTTGCAAGGAATCTCTTTATCTCTTTCTTTCTCTCTTCACCTTCTTGAGAGAACAAAACCAACAACAAGAAAATTTATTATTATTATTATAATAGTTAGTTGTTGGCAACTTGCAAACTTCTGCTTGCAAGCTTAGGAGGTTGGAGGCCAAATCCAACAATTATTTCTTGCAATTTGCAAGAAGAATTTTTTTTCTTTCCAATGTGTTTTTTACTACGTAAAAGATAACGTGTATATCTACTCATGAAAAAAATTGATAAAAATTTGACCCATTTTGGTGATGTAACTTAGAAAAAATAGATTTTTTTTGTTCGCACATGGTGTTCAACTTGACAATGGAGTGACCACCCCGTGTTCACATATCTGCACAAAATAGTTGTGGAAATACATCCGCAAGAGACAAAGAACAATGGTCTTGTTGGCCTTGTACTTAGCCTCCACCACCTCTTAGATCACCGTCTCAGATGTAGAGCCTTCCCGGTTACAAAGGAAATTACAAGAACAAGGCTGAACTTAAGTATGTAAGTGAGTGTAGGAAGTTCTCCTACTGTTATGGGTTATGTTTTCTGGATATTTGAGTTGCCCATACGTGTCATTTCAATTTCTAGCGTGTCAATTGACGTGTATTTTTTTTCTTCACAAGTCACAGTACATGTCAATTTCTAAATTGTGCGTGTCAATTGACGTGCATTTTTGTGTGTGTGAGTTTTTGCGTGTCAAAAGTGAAAAACTTGCAAAACTTTGTCAAACATACACACTGCACTCGAGGACGTGAGTCTGGTATATACGGTCTTAATGTAAAGTAACCTATGATTGTGCTTGGGAATGTTGGGAGGGGCCCTTTTCGGAGGAATTGGTGGGACTTTTAAGAAACTTAGTTTAGAATGGGAAAGCCCCCCACAAGTTACAACCTCCGGGAGGGTAGTAGGTAGGTACTACATATCGTACCGACCAGTTTGAGGTCCGCAAATAAAATTCGGGACCCGGATGAGGCGCTCTGAGGTCCCAAACCTGTTCGAAGTGTATCGACGTGCAGCTCTCCCTCGTAGTGTCACCGAATCATCGCAGTATCAATCGCTGCTGCGTTCAATGCCGGTTCCCACACCCCAATTGCTTCGTCGCAAACTCTCCCCTGTGCGACGGGGATTCCACTCGCTGTTGCGGCGTCCAATTTGAGCCAGGTTTGAGGATCCTACGCTCATTGTGGGTCCATGTGAAGGCTCAGTAGGGGTTGGTTTCCAGGTTTTGATGCTTTCGGAGCGATTTACATGGCGAGAGCTTTAGTTTTAGTTTTATTTTTATGTTTTTAGTGCTACGAATAATGGCTACTTCAGTTTGGTTTGGTTTGGTTGATGTGCTTGGGTTAGGGAGGGCATGTTGTTTAGGGTTGTCGAATGCGTTTGTAGCTCATGTGAGCTCATGGTGTCTAAGCTCAAATATGTTAAAAGAAATTTGAACTCTTTAATTGTGCAGCCATGCCTCTTGTGAGGTATGAGATTCGGTGTGAGCACAGTTTGGCTAATCCCGAGCTTTACCGGTCAGCTGCACGAGATGACCCGGAAGGTTTGCTGGAGGGTGTGGCTATGGCAGGACTCGTTGGCATTGTTCGTCAGCTTGGAGACCTTGCTGAGTATGTTCTCCTAACTCTAACTACATGGGGGTGATGTGATGATTCAGAGGGTTTATGTATACGTAAGTTAAGGCAGCTATCTCAGTCACTAAACCCTTGTCATCACGTCATGGCATTTGAGTAAATTGGGGAGAAGGGATGTTTATATCAGATGGCTGTTGACAAAATTTTACCTTGCTGATGTCAACTTGGAGCTGCTCTGATTGTGTTCCAGCTGGATTCAGAGTCTTTATGATGTCCGTCCTATTTCCTTCCATTATCCTTGTTCCTCTATCAGGCTCTTGCATTCGGCCTGTCTTTTAGAAAGAGTTGTTTGAATCCCTACCTATATGGGGTTGAAATATCCAGGCTTAGTAAGTCATGTGAACTCAGAAGGGTTTATGTGTGCATAAGTCAGCCATCTCAGCCACTAAACCCTTGTCATCACATCCAGGCATTGGAGTAAATTGGTGAGAAAAGGTGTTTATATCAGACGGGTGTTCACAAAATTTCACCTTGGTAATGTCAAATTTGAGCTGCTCTGATATTGTGTTCCAGCTGGATTCAGAGTCTTTATGTCCTCCCATTTCCTACCAGTATCCTTGTGCCTCTATCACGCTCTTGCATTCAGCCTGTCTTTTAGAAAGAGTTGCTTGAACCCCTACTTATATGGGGGTGATATATGCAGGCTTAGTAAGTCATGTGGACTCAGAAGCGTTCACGTGTGCATAAGTTAGCCATTTCAGTCACTAAACCCTTGTCATCACATGAAGGCATTGGAGTAAATTGGTGAGAAGGGGCATCGATAACAGAGTTATCCTTTGACCGAATAAGATTTTTCATCGGGAGTTGGTCCCCTATGGTTTTCCATTGGTTGATTTGCATACAAAATTAATAATTTCTTTCCACTTGTGACGGTACATGCTCGGAGGCAGTGTTTGAATTTGAATGAAGAGCAAACTATTGGGTTCATTGAGGGCCAAACTCATTTGAGGACCTTTTTGGCATGCCGAAATGAGTTTGACGCTGAATGAATCGATGTAGAATGTTCTTTGTTCAAATCTCCACACTACCTCCAAGCATGCTCCAAAAACTTACCGAACATGAAAGGTGTTCTATGCAAAAAAACCTACTCTTAACCAAAAGTCATGCTGAGTTAGAGTATGAGTCTAATTTCAGATGGATGTTTAAAAAATTTTCACCTGCAAATGACAACTTTGAGCTGCTCTGATATTGTGTTCCAGCTGGATCAAGAGTCTTTATGTCCCTCCATTTCCTTCAATCATCCTTACTCCTCTATCAGGTTCTTGAATTCAGCTAGTCTATAGAGAGAGTTGCTTGAACCCCTACTTCTGACCTTTTGCCAAATTGTTGTTCCTTGGTTGGTGGTTGTAGTGAAACAATGTGTGTCACTTTGACATAATGACAAAGTGCAAGCTGCACAAAATGGGTGAATCTAGTTAGTTTTTAAATTGTAGAATAGGTTCATTGTTTCTGGATTTGACATGGTCCTGAGGTTTTTAATTTGGCCCCTCAAATGGGTTGCTGATCATTTTAGGGGGTCCTTGTCCACTATTCTTCAAGTAATTCGCCAGTATCAGATCTGGTTTCTGACATAGAATGTCTGTTTAGTGATAGACCTAATGTATGGATGTGATGGGGACAGGTTTGCATCAGAGATATTTCGAGATATCCATGAGGAATTGATTACTTTAGGGGGTCGGGGACACGATTTGACCGTACGAGTGAGGCAGCTGGAAGTTGAGCTGCCCACTGTAGAGAAAGCCTTGCTTTCTGAACCAAATCAGCTTCGTTTCGCTTACACCAATGGTATGATTCATGTATGTGCCAAGTTGGTTCTGTTCCATGAGAGGTTCACCGGAAGAGGCAGGATAAGGAGGTTACCAAGTTCTGTTCTGTAGCATCAGGCTATGGGGCTCAAAATGAAGTTTGTAAAGATTGTGGAAGACTTAGCAAATCTAGAATATCAAGTTGGAATATGTGTAGACAATTCAAGTATTTTAGGTGTATGTGCAAGAACTTTGGATCAACTTCCATGAGGCCTTTGTGTGGTCCTTTTGTAAAGGAGAGAGCACCTCACCATTAGTAAAGATTGCATAGGATCCTTTCATTGAAGCTATGATTATTTGGAGTCAAATGTTGATGGTTCTTAGTTCTCCGTGTTTTGTCTTCTTACTGGTGGTGCATAGTACTGGGATGACCAAGGACAAAGAGGCTATTGTGGTGGCTCCTCCTAATCAATCTCAATCTTGTTCTCCTTGTATTGGAATAGTGCTTAAATCAGCATCCCCTTCCTGTGCAAGTTGATTTGGGAGTTTGAAGTAGAGATGTATAAATCTCTTTATTAAAATAAAGCTATATATCATGTTTTGAAGATAAAAGGCAAGACAAGAGAAGATTGCAATGTTGACCTCCATGGTTGTGTCATTCTTACTTGTTTCTTTGTTAAGATCAGATTATCATCTATTGATTGATGTGGAACAGGTGCCGATTGGCATGCAAGTATACGGAGTGATCAAAATCATTGCACGTCTGGTGATCTACCACGCTTTGTCCGGAACTTCTATGAAGAATGTCGAGGGCCTCCCCGCCTATTTCTCCTTGACAAGTATGTTCATCCTTTTCAGAGATTGACATTCAAAGTAGTGATAGTATGTGGACTTCACAGACTGCTAGGCAGTCCAGGTCTATGTGCTAATATTGTGATATATAGAAGTAAGCATTAATGGCAGGTCAACATTACGTGTTGCTTTGTCCTCAAGTATTGAATCCTGATTAAGTGTTTGTCGTCAATTTATATTCCCTTTTTTTCCCTTTCTGATGTGCCGAGTTTGTCAGTTTGCATTCTGCATGGTTTGCAAGGTGTGACTTGTGTGTCCACTTCATAAATACCTATCCATACTGTTGAAGTATACGTAACCATTTAACCTTACCACATCTCTGGTGTACATACAGGTTTGATGTTGCAGGGGCAGGAGCTTGCTTGAAAAGGTATACAGATCCTTCGTTTTTTAAGGTGGAATGGGCTAGCTCCGAGCTGATGAAAGCCCAGCGAGCACAACGAGACAAAAAAGCACGCCGGGAGAAGGTGTGCCAAAGCTGCATGATCTCATTCTTTGGTTCTGATTTGGAATAATCAGTGAACTGTAGATTAGAAGATCTTAAGCTGCAGTAACTATTTATGATATTTTTCAGCCTGAGTGCCAAATTCAAGTAGGGTTCCTTTTTAGAAATTGTGCTCACTACTTTAATGGCCTTCACCTTGGGACTCCTTTCTGTTTTGTTGTTTAACCTTGTGTACCTAGATTTATCTCATACCAAAAGAGTATTATGGTTTGGTTGTTTCAAATGGCAATAGCATGGTGGTAGGTAAGTGTGAAGACTGTTGTATGCCTGCTGATGTCTCAACTTTGTACTCCTTGAATGGGCAGAAGAAAAACAGGAGGCGCAAAACAGGGCAAGCCATAGCAGCAATTAATCAGATCCCAGCCAGGTGTGTACTTGCTTTTCCTAGTTCTCCAAGTTAAATCTTAGAGGTTTAAATCACAGGTGCAGATGGTGTCAGACTTGTCAAGTTTAGATTGCACTCCAAATCTCTTCACATGACATGCGTCAGTTCATTCATTAGTAGTTGGCCTCATCCTCTGTACCTGTTTAAATTTTCAAGATGAATTTTTTAAGTGGGTTCCAAATTTGCAGGGTGCGGTATGGATCTGCAAGTCTGGAGGATTTAGATGGTCTCCCACAACTTGTAGCTTCCACTCTGAAGGATGACGTCTCGTCACTTCCTAACATGGGCGCGAATCAAGGGGCTGGCACACAAGTACATATAAGCTCTGCACTAAGCCGCAAGGTTAATGGGGCTGAAGATCCCTCAATACCTTCACTGAAAACTACGAGAAGAGTAGCACTACAAAATGAAGGGTTATCTCAAGCACCAAGTCCATTAAAGCTTAGCGCCAAGGAAATTGAAAGTGCTAATATGACAGGGAAGTTTTATAGGCATAAAGAGTCGGATGGTATGGCAAAAAGGATATCGAAAATCATTGATATGGAGGATCACAATGCTGTTCCTTCCACTGGTCCGATTCCCAGGTCTATGGACAAGGGTTCAATTGCTGCAAATGGATCTAAACCTCCGGCTCCTAGCAATGTGGATATACCAGTGAAACCTAAAATTATTCATCGGGTGTCAAGAGAGGATCTTGAAGCAGCTGCTATGGCACGAACAGGAAGAACCTCACGAGGGACATCACGGGGCAACTCCTTTATGGACCTCAGAGATGGAGCGAACCAGCCAGCAGGCATCCCCAAAGGCAGTATGCCAGCATTCACAGAACCCAAAATGATGCCAGTGAAAGCTTCAAGAAAATCCATGGAGGTAATTGGTACAGTGCAGCCATCAGGGAAAGTTCCACGGAGAACCTCACTGGACATGAAGGAGGCTCTCTCCAGAGGAGTCAAATATTCCGAGCAGAATTCAATGGGGAGGTTTGACGTTGATGTTGCTGATGAGCTAGTTCATCCACATTCTGTGATGAGCTCTGGAATTAACCTGAATTCTGAAGTCCAGGTTGGTCCAGTTGTCCCTGGAGCCAGACTTAGAAATGTTGATACTGAAGTCAATACGTCTCTGACAGAGCATGTAGAGGCAAAGATTCACTCTAGCTCATCTCAAAGTTTGGAGCAATCATATTCTCAACGTGGCATTGGAAATCCATCTCAAATTGCACAAACTGTCGGGAATAGAGCAGATGAGCATCAAATTACTGAGGAACTCAGGGAGGCTCATTCTTTGGAGCATACTGTGCCTGCTGTTGCTTTCTCTGGTGAAGGTCGTATGTCATCTTCTTCAGACAGGCATAACAGCCATGATAGTCAGAGGCATGTGTTTGTGCAAGTATCAGAGGCGCGGACAGTGGAGGAGCCCCAGGTTGAAAGCAGTGGAGGTATTTCTGACAGCCCTACCTGCTCAAGCCCTCATCTTCCACCTGTTCAAATTGTGGAGGTTTTTGAAGATGGGGAGGAGGAGTTGCCAATGCCCTCCTCAGGAGGGTTTAGTCCAATAGCCTCATCCCCTGGCCATTTGTCAAATGCTTCTAGTTCAGCTATTGAACAAGAAAGTGTGCAACCCAGTATGTCAATACTTTCTCGTCGACCAGGTGAAATGATGTCATCATCCAGCGACTCAGCACCTGACTCCCCAAATGTATCAAATTCTCATATTTTTGACCCACTCTATTCACCACCTGGGCCAAGGGACATGATTGACTCTCCACCTGGAAACTACATGGGATCGTACTCTCCATCAGCAATTCCTGTTCTGTCTTTGTTGACTTCAGAGCAATCAGCAGTAGTGGATTCAACACCCTTTGTAGAAGACTATGGCGAGCCTGGTCTGTCTAACTTTAGTTCAAATGTGGATTTGGGGGCTCCTTCCAGTGCATTGAATCCATATCCTGAAGTGGCAACACATCCAGTTGGGCTGTCTGAAGTAGGGCTTTCTTCGAGTTCGCTGTGGAGTACCACACCTGCTCCTGCTCTAACAGAAAATCGAAGATCTGTCAAACCTGGTGGCGAACCTGTCGAACCTGGTGGCGAACCTGTCGAACGTGGTGGTGAACCTGTTGAACTTGATGGCAAACCTGGCCTCTCTAATTCTAGTTCAAATGTGGATTTGGAGGTTCCTTCCAGTGCAGCGAATTCACATCCTGAAGTGGCAATGCATCCAGTTGGGCCATCTGAAGTAGAGCATTCTTCCAGTCCACTGTGGAGTACCACACCTGCTCCTGGTTTTACAAAAAAACTAAGATCATCCTTAGTACTTCCCCCCCGTCCTGCAGCAGATAGTCCTGGGTCAAGTGCCCCTTCAAGTCCTATGGGCAGCTCTCGGCAGTCCTTTCAGAGGATTTGTGTCTCTAACCCAAGTGTGCAGCTTGCACCTAGCCCTATTGGACATTCTGTGGAGGATACTTCTGTTATTGCTTTTGGCAGGGATGAAGATAGTGCTCCTTCGAGTCCCTCAGGCAGTGTTATAATTAAAGACACACCCAGTCCACCAGGCAGCCCTACATCAAATTATTCTGAGAGTGAGTCTGAAGGTCTTGACTTCTATGCTTCATCTAATCATCCTCAAAATTTGGGTTCATTGGGATTAGTAATGCTTACAGTGGAGGATGAAGGTTTCCCCGAACAGGAAGGTAGTGGTGAAGTTGCAGTATCTGAGAACAAAACAGCCAATTCGACACATCTTGCATCAACAAGCTCAGAAAGCATCAAACAGAATGTCATTCTGAATTCTGTGCTGTACACGAGAAGTGGACAGCCGGAAATGTTTGTTGAGTGTCTTCCAGCAAGTGCTTCAGAGACACCCATGTCGAATGCAGTGTCTGACTATGAAGTCATTGAGGAGGTGAGACAGATCCCTAGTGAATTTTCCTGCATACTCTTTGGTGACACATTTCCTTCTGTTTGTGTAAGCGGGAGTTAAAACAGCAATATTGAGGTCCTACATTTTTCTCTCTGGTTTTTGGTCTGGATATTTACAGAAACTCAAAAGAGTACTGGCTGTTTCCTCTGAATCTGCTCTGTCGATTTTGAGAGGGTGGGAAGAAATGAGTGCGAATGTGCTGTGAGCGTGTTGCTGTGATGATTGTTGTTATTGCTTGTAGGTCAATAGTGATGGTCAAGAAGTTTCAAAAGCACCACTTTGATATGGGTTAAGCTGTGTTGTGTATCCTGTCCTTTATGGTTCTGTTGTCTTTTTATTTGTTGATATTTCTTCCAATTTCTTTTTCCCCTGTACATGGATGCAGCAAATTTGAGCATGTCGTGATTTAATATTCTTGATATAGGGTTTTTGCTGACAGTCTCCCCACAGCTAACTTCATCAGTTTTGTTGGACAACAGGATCCATTGTTGCTGCAGGGTTTATCAAGGAGCCTGCAAGTTAAGTACGACTCAGCCAGCTCATCTCAAATTGCAGACACAACCATCCTCAGACCTATAGTTACAGGGAGGAGGAATTCCAGATCCCAGAATAGTCTGGCATCCAACTCTCCGCCAGACTCCCCACCCAGGGAAGAGGAGAGTGGAAGGGAAGATGAGAAATCCAAATCCAATGATCTGTGGCAAGGGGGGACAAGTGCACAGTCGCCACCAAAACCACAATCTAGACACCCACAACTAACTTCACCACTAGTAAGGTCTTCTTCAAATTCACCTCCATATTCTCCAACTAAATCTGTGTTGTCAGAGGAGGCTAGCTCTCTGCGATGGTGTGGTAGATCCAACCATGTGTCACCTCCGAAGCCAGACTTTTCACTCCCCCCAAATCTGGTCTGCCGGTCTGTATCCAATTCCCCCCCCTGTTCACCACCCCCACCCTCTGATTCTGAATCGCCCCGAAAGTGGATGGTGAGGTCAGGAAGCTCTGATGATATTGATGGTTCCTCAGCCTCAAGTGATTCCCCACCAACGTCTCCACAAAAAGGCGCCCCCGATGCGGGAGTCGGAGTCTATCGCTTGCCAGATTCCCCTCTTCCTCCAGACTCATCAACAGTGTCGATAGAAGAAGGCGATTTCTCTCCTGGAGAACCTTCCAGAAGTAATAACGAGGATGAATATGGTGATGTAGCTGAGCACCATGCCCCTGAATTGGAACCTGTAGCAAAAACAGCAGCATGCCAACAACTTCCACGGGAAGGATCAGATGAGGAGGTGCTTGATAAACCTCCTCCTTGTCCTCGTCCAAATAAGTTCATTCCTATTGTTGTTACACATTCAGACATTGGTCATCTGCCCTCTAAGAAGTCTGTCACCGAGTCACAGCTGTATACTTCTGGTGTAATAGACTCACCCCCTGTGGAAGAAGGTCAACAATCATTAAGTGCGAGTGGAGCAAATATGAGTACCACTGCCGAACAAACCAACAAGCCACTGGCAGCAGAATTTGACATTCGGAAAACACTGAGTACACATGATGCCCTGGCAGCTGCCATTGCACAGCATGATAGAAACATGGTAAGTTTGCAGTTAAGGCAAATGTGTCTTAAATGGTTACTTTTTGCTATTTTCCATGATTCTCAACTTGGATTTCAAGGGTTAGGATTTTTCTTTGATCTGCGATTGTGATATGAGAATTTAGCAACAATATGTGGAGTTTTCTGCTGCTATGATTTCTCAAAGGCAAAACTGCCAGAACCATAAAAGAATCAAGTATGTCCCCCAAATTATGCTGGCTATTGGGCCTAGAATGGTTAACAAATATTGAGCATGTAGTCCAATCTCTTTTAAACATTTGTTTTTGTGGTGTCCGTTCTTAGATCCACACCTAACCACACACCAATCAAAGATAGGTGTTTTATTAAGATAAGTAACCAAATTAGGCACGTTTACTTTATGTGGAGATGGAGATTAATTGGAAGTGAAAGATGAAATTTATCTGTGAACTCAACAATTCTTGTGATTTCAGAGTTAATTAAAGAGTAAGAGCAGGTAATATGCACAAGTATTCTTTCAAGGGCTGCTTACTGCCAGGCTTGAGATTTTGCGGGTTTCTGACTTGTTCATGACCGGGTGGGTAATGTGGGAGAAACTGGTGCTGATGCTGTGTTTAAAATTGGATTGCAGCTCAAGGTGTTGACTCATGGATCGCAGGAGTCTATGCCTAGGACACTTCCAGTTTCACTTGATAGATGTGCGTTGCTTGAACAAATCAGAACCAAGGTAAAGTCCTACTACTAGAAGTTACACGGTTTGGTAACAGTACCATTAGTTCAGGTCTGAATGGGCAGCCTCTCTCTAAGATGTTTGAACCACTCATGATGACAAGTGGCACTTTGGACCAAAATAATTAATGTATGCCTGAGTGCTACTCTGACCTGAGTGTGGGGTAGACTTTCACTCTGCTCTTGTTTACAAATGGGCTGTCGGCAAGAGTTTGGACTGCCTATGTGTGTATCATGGCTCAATCCTGGTACCTTGTACTTTTGCAGTCATTCAATTTTCGCAGAACAGACAGCATGGAGAAAAATGAACCTGCACTACGACCTGCAGCGAACATCAATGTGGCTGCTATTCTTGAGAAGGCAAATGCCATACGTCAGGTAAGGCACCACCTTTTCATGGTTGTGTAGTTTTTGGAGGTTGTCATCAGTTTTCATCAGTGTTCAGTCTTCGCTCACAATCTTGAACCAACTTGTTTGAGCATCCTGGATGTGTCCCATGAGTCCCATACCTCTCTTTGTTTTGGCTTGGGACTATTAAGGTGAAGTTTGCTATGATTGTCCTTGGATTAGAATTTGTTTTTAGGACATTAGAGTATTACTTAAAGCATCTCAAAAACTCATGATTTAGTAGAGTTTCACCCCACTTTGGACCATTTATAATGTTTGAGGAATGTGCAAGTGATGTCAGAACACCTAATTTTGGTGAAACAAAAGGGAGGCGTTTGACTTTGGCCAGAAGACAGCTGTATAAAATTGAATTTCATGGCAAATGTTTGAAGGCACCTAAATTGTGCTCTCAAAAGTTTGACAAGAAGTCATTTTTATATAACTGTCTCTTGGCCAAAGTCAAATACCTCCGCTTCAATTCACCAAAGTTGGGGGTTCCGACATCACTTGAACGCTCCTCAATATTATAAATTTTCAAAAGTGGGCGAAACTCTACCAAACCATGAGTTTTTGAGAGACTTTAAGGATTAACTCTAATACTTTGTGTCTGCAGGCTGGACCTGAATAGACCAACTTATATGATACTTTGGTGCCTTGGCCTGTGACTTTTTAGGCCTTTGTTGGGAGTGATGATGAAGATGATGCTGAAGATGACTGGAGCGATTCTTAACAGCAGGGCTGTAAAATTCTACAGCCTCTTTGTATGGATAAACTATTGTTTCAAGACTGCTGCGTTCACACAGTCCCCTAGTTGTCTCTCTACCCACAAAAAGTGATATAAATGGAGAACTGCCAAGGTGTTGGAGACAACTAAGAGTGTGCACTGCTCATTGTGATCTCAACTTAAAATTACGTGACTACGACCAAGCAGAAATCAGGACGAAAATGTTGAGGGAATCTCAGAGGCTGGATCAAATCCAGGGATTTCTTGAACATACAACATGCGGAGGTCTGTGGTAAAGCTCGAAAATTTCAGGCTGTCAGCTGAGGAACCTGTTCACCCTTTGGTGAAACAATGCCAGGGCCATCATTCAAACACGAGACTCCTTTGGGAGTCCGAGGAGGATTGGTCGTCTGGTATGCCAAAACCTTTTTGGTGGAAACAAAAGTGCGTTGTATGAAAAGTTCATTGTAACATATTCCATGACTGTCTAGGCTCAAAAAAGTGACTACACCCGGCTTACAATTTAATGTATATCTTCATTTTAGTCAAAATTGCATACATGGGAGTAATCAAAACTATCAAGATTGATGTTGTTATTGGTATGAGACTTGCCAAATGGTCCACCACTGCCATTAGCTGGAAATTATTCAAAGTTGTTAGTAATACGCTCCTGTGCAATTTAGAACCTTGGCAATTCAGAAACTTGTTGGGAAAGGGTGTTGTGATGAGAGACTTGGATGTTGACTGCAAATCAGAGATAAATAAGAGATGCTGATGGCCTCAAGTGGTATTTCAATATTATTAGATAAGGTTTTTTTCAGTTCAGATGATATCAAGTTGCTCAGATATCTAAGAACTACATTGTAGTGATTGCAAAGGCTTTTGAAGATTTGATTCTGCATATATGACTAGAACTACACTACCACTACCAACTAGAGGTACTAGTAGGTGTATATATTCTTGGAGGAACCCCTCGAAATCAATGGACTTTCTTCTCCCTGTCGAGTGATCCTGAATTTGAAAGTGGAGATCCCCGAATTGTTGGTTGCTGAAAAATATTGAACTAATTAACAACTTGGTGACTTCAGAGCAGCTGCCAAGTTGGCTGAAGATAGAATAATATGTGTCCTTAATAAAGTCCCAAAGTCTCTTGCAACAATTTTATCATGCCAACTGTGGCATTTAAAGATTGAGCCACAGATGCTGCCCAGATAAACTCAGTGAACTTCTTAATTACCTGCCTTGAATCATCAGCTCCTGCTCATTTTTGAAGTCGAATCAATCGAGATGCCAAGTGCAAGACTTGAAGCTTGGAATCGATTGATTCCTCAACCTCTCAAAGCTATTTTGCTGAAACTTCGGAAGTTAGAGGACATGGGGGTCTGTTCACTAAAGCTTCGCAGTGGATCGGCTGACTCGCAGTGGCAATCTGGAGGAGGGAACCTTGGGGGTGGCAACATTTCATCTGGCCAAAATCCATCCTCTGTGATAAAGGCCATGATCATGCCCCATGAAAGATGCCTCTCTATGTGACAATGGAAGGCCCACACTCCTGTCACATCCAGCAAGAAATGAGTAGATTGGAGCCCCAAAAGATTACGATACTAGGGCATGGAAATGCCGGTGATGATGGTTTCTCAAACATGGATGCAAAAAGAGGTAGATGTCAAACACTCATGTGGGGGTTGCTTGTGTTTGAAGGTAACTTTGTGAGACGGAATTGTTAACAACCTACCCTCTCTATAGGTTCGTGGTTGATTCATTTCAGGTGTGGCTAATGTGGGGTCTTTGAAGGTTATTTTGGTGTTGAATGATCTAAATGAAGTAACCTCTGACCTACATATGATTAAAGGTGTTCTTGTTGGATGAGAAAGAGGTACACTTGTATACAATAATTCCCTTGCCTGTTTGAAACCATTGTTTTTGAAACATAGTTCGATAGGCCAAGGTAAGAGAGTGTTGGCCTTGCCTGTGTCTAACCTTGGGGAGCTTGGCTTCAAGGTTGGACCCTTTTATATTGGGTAGAAATGCCTGCTGTCAATTCCAATGAGAGACGGTGGTTTTAAGCCTCAGTCTTGGATTGGAGTTGAAAATGGACATTTCTACCCAATATAAAGAAGGACCAACCTTGAAACAAGCTCCTCCCCAAGGTTAGGCACATGTCAAGGCCAATATTCTTTTACCTCCATCTACCAAACCCCCATTCTAACAACTGTATTTCCGAATGTGTGTGACCCCCACATGAGGATGGCATACTAAAGAATGCATGACTGAGTTCCCGCAAAACACTAAACCCTAAAACTCACCCGGATTGTTGGCTACAAAACGGATGGCAACCCACCCTCCAGCCGGAACTCCAACTGTATACCGACTTGGTGGATCCTTTAAGTTGAAAATCTGAGGGTCAGTACTTGCATTGAAGTTGCCAAAACCTGTGCCAATTACATAGAAGTTGTGTCCGTGCAAGTGGAATGGGTGATAGTCCAAAAAGAACACGTTGAGGTCTTGCAGCACAATTTGCACGGTCTGGTTATATTTTAGCACCAAGGTTTTGGCCCCCCTCTCAGCTGTCCTCATATATGGGAGAACAAGAGAGTCTTGTGTGAAGTTCAAGAAAAGAGGCGGGACAGGCGGGAAGTCGGTGGTGTATACGCCCGGGATGTCAAAGTAGTAGGCTTGCAAAATTGAGTTATTCGTCGGGATATCGAAGGTGACGTTGTTGATGGTGGATCCGAATTTTGATCCATTCCCAAGAACAAATGTGTTAAAACACATTTCAGCATCTGTGCATTCGATGCTTGCGATTGCTGTTGCAAACTCGAGCTCCCGGTCCACATTATGGGGAAGATTAACGTCATTCAAAGAGAACAGGTTTTCGAAAAATGGGTATCCCAACATGACTGTTTCTGGGCCGACGTCGGGGAAATTTGGCATGACGGGGGTTGTGGATGGTGACGACTCATTATACTCCATAACTCCAATCGCAGGTGTCGTAACATCCAAACCCAAAAATAGAGGCTCCCAGCCGCTGATCCCAAAATAATATTTTCCTGACGAGCAATGTACCATATGTAAACATTCAGCACATTAGTCCAATCTGTTCGATTCTTGAGCGAATTCCAAGACCAACTTGTGCTGCTCTACGAGAAACGTCATTACCGGTCCATCGATTTCATAGATGGTTTCTTTGATATGGGTTCTAGTTTGTAGTGTCGTCGCACAAGATGATTTGTAAAGCTTAAAAAATGCAGGATTGTTTCTTCACAACAAACTGAACCCAGTTCTACAAATCTTGTTGTTTAACCTCAACACTTTTTGAGCCTAATTTGGGCCTCTCATACATATGGGAATTTTGATATTATACAACGTACATATACATTGTGGTGTACTTTCTGATTGCTTGTTATCTTGGTTGATTATGATTCTTGACTCTCACACAAAAATATCTTTGAAATCATTTGATGAAGACTTCATATCATCATGTGTAAAGAGAGCTTACACAATCAGTACAAAACTGCGAAAAGGTTGCAGGGTTAAGAGGTAGTGAGGACAAATTATGATGTTAACTTTGCCTAGTCTGGATTCTGCCCTTAGTACTTACCTACTCGTTGGTTGGCCGTAACCAAGACATCAACGGATTGGCCAGGGGAGACCACCACCATTGTGGTATTAAATGGCTTCAAATATTCTCCATCAGCTGCAACAACTGTCATTGTGTGATTTGCAATCTGAAAGAAGTAGTTGTTGTTCAGTGCTGCATTTACGAGCTGCAGCAAGTAGGTGTGACCAGCAACAACTTTCAGCGTAGTAAAATTACCTGTGTAAATAGATGCTACAACAGTTAGTGGCAAAATGAAATCTTATGAGAACTAGCATTAAGGTATGTGGGTGTCAGTTGGTTCAATTTTCATGTTCTCCAACTTCTACCAATTATTATTCTACACAATGAAACTTGTGGTGCATTAGCAAATCCACAATGAGGCATTAGCAAAAAATGGATTGAAAGTTAGACCGACCCTTATTTAGTTATGGTTATTGGAAGTGCATGTTTGTTGATTCCTTGATTGAATGCATACTAGGTCCTTCAAACTGTGTCACTATTGAGTGTGGAGTAGTTAATAAAATTTGAAGACTTAGTCCAATCTCTTTTAAACATGTATCTTCATGATAATGTTTTTTGATTCTCACCTAACCACACACCAACCACATATAGGGGTTTGATTAAGAAAAGTGACCAAATAACACCCTCATATCTCATGAGATAACATTCTTATTAACAATCGTGATGAATCCCTTGCTCATAGGATCATCATAAGTTATCAAACTATAGCGTTGACCAATTTAGACTAGAGCGGCGTGTCATGTCCTCATTAGACATGGGCACAAAGAAGATAAACTATAGCATGCAACCCTCATGATTACCGCTATGTTTGATATTGTAGCCGTGTGGTATTGTTATGGTTTGTGGCAGTTCTCCTCATGTACAATATATAGCCCATAGGATAATAATATGAAAAATTTATTCACTTATCTTGAGAGAACATACCATTGGAGCAATTGTATAAAGGGCCAGGCCAACCATCCATCGTGTATGCCAAATGTGATGGAAAATAAAAAGGTCCATGACTTGCCAGACCATTGTGCTCCACTGCAACTGTAGGAATAGCGTACCATTCCCCTGCAAGGTGAGAAGAACCATATTAGATTCCTAAATGGGAAGCTTGATCAAAACTGAACTAAGCCTTATGTGGTCCTCTTCTTAATTCAACACCTATGTGTGCGTGGTATATGGCAAGGCTTGTAGTTAAGACCGTCCACCAAAAGGATACATATTATAATGAGATGAACCATATCCTTAGAATACGAACATCGTTCTATGTCAATCGGTACTAGCATATGAATCCTAGGTTATTGTCCTCCGTTGGTGAATAAGCAATGTAAATAGATTCACAAATTTTCTAGTGATGTAAGACATGTTTTAAGTGATGCATGATAATTCCCATAATTCATATGCTTGTAGTAAATAGTTAAGAGAATCAGGAGGGCCTATATGATCCCTTCAACATGAAAAGAATATTCACTTTGACCTCCTATAACTTTTGCATCTCAACTTTGATTTTGAGACTTGAAATGAAAAGCATCCGGATTTGCAATTGCTAACCGGATCAGCCAATTCTTGATCCGATCCAACTGTCAAAATAATCTGTGGAGTCAAAAGTGCCCACAATAGAACCACAAACCATATATTATGTGCTCTCGGTTGAGTTGTACATTGATCAAAACACACTGAGAAGCCATAACCTAATAATATTTTAGTGAGCAAGAATCCAAAAATGTGCGAGAGTGTGTTACCAAAGAGGATGGGATATGTAGCTGTTGGTTTGGGATAAGGGGCTGGTGTTATGGGGTGGACGATAAATGCACCATAAAGGGTGCCCCGCAACCAGCTAACATGTGCATGCCAGAAAAAAGTCCCAACTTGGTCAATCAGTGTAAACTCGTATGTATAGGACTCCCCACTTTGCAAGGCGCATTGTGTTATTCCCACTACTCCATCAGCCCAATTGGTCATCACTTGATTGATGCCATGCCTGCACACAATTAGCACAAGACTTAATAAATGTAATCCATCTCCACTGATAAATAAATAAATATATACACACACAATTAGGTTGCCCAACAAAAGTTTATCAACATTCCACACCATCTTAAATTTTTTTCACCACATCAAGAAATAACTGCTTCAAATTTTTCTTAAACCATAGTCTCTATACAGATGAATAAACAAAGTTATAGATTTTGATGATCTGATTTTGACGCAAGACAATTTGCATGGGTAAAGAGGCAACCTATTCACGAAAGAAACCTAATTACACATACCGGTGTACTGAGTTTCAGAGGTGACACTTGAGGGATTCGAAAACTCGGCATGTTTTGATTTTGGGTACATGGAGATTGCCCGATGAAATGACCTGGACTTGGTGAATGCTATATCCCTTAAAGGACTCCACCAGTGTTTATCACCCATTTAGCGTTAATCACTAAACAGTTTGTGAGAACACAAGCACAGTAATTCTTTATTTTCTTAAAAAGTAAAATGAAACAAGTTCAATCCATTGCCAGATACATTATTACTGAAGGCCACTGGGATCTGAATGCACAACAAATTTCAGACTAGGTGGTAGGTGCCATGCACTAAACTAAAATCTGTTGTTGACAGAGAGGTTGTGGAGGAGTGCTGACATTGCAGACCAGATTTCAATGACCCATAGATCTCACAGAGCCAGTGCTGTACAAGTACGAATATATTGTTCCTTGTAATTTTTCATTCGATTCTCACTTAATCTAAAGAAAACTGAGGGGACATCACACTTCTGTTGGACCAAAAGTTTTGAGGCCCATTTGAGAAGACAAATTGACCCTTCCTTCTGGCACCAGTACACCGTTTACGGTATTTAGCATCACATGCGTAATAGTGTCACTTACCCTATTTTGAAACATATGCTAGGATATAATAATGATCAACAACTTCATCATTAGTGTCACTTCATGACACTTGACATTCATTTGCGCTCACTAATATCTTGGCATGAGTATGTTCAATAATGTTCAATGAAGTGCATGCTTATGTTAAACATTGCAATGGTCTACAAGTTGGTGCACACAAATGATACTTGACATCAATATACTCAAGAATATTTTCCTCTTACATATTTAAAATGTAAACACATGACACTTGCAAGCCATTAGTATGATCGATAATTTTTTCCCCTTGCATGCTAAAATACAAAACTATCATCTCAAGTATCCCAATGTGCTATGCTAAATATCATGATGTAGATTTATTTTCATTTCAAAAAATTACTGATGTTGACAAATAAAATCATATTGACAATCAATGGACGTGACTCTTTGAGACCTCTAAGCCTCTAGTTTAGACTGTTCACCAATAATGTGCATGACACTAAATACCATAAACAATGTACTTGTGTTGCCAGTGTTGTTGAGCTGACAGAACTTTAGGCTCTCTCTCTATATATGTACATATATATGCAACTTAATCCCCTCCCTCCCAAATAAAAAAAAAATTGAACAATAACATATCTTTCAGATATTGGATTAAGAGCTCACCAGTGGATAGTGATGGGATCATCCACTTTGCTGGTCACTGTGATGACGACCGTGTCACCTGTATTGACATGTACAGTTGGGCCTGGAAACATATCATTTATTGTCGGAATGGGAACAGTAACGCAGGCTCGAGTCACATTCTTGGTCTCCACCTGCACGCAATATAATATCACAAAATAAAGAACATCAATACAGGCAGGCAACATAACATTACTCAGCTGATGAGCTCTGTTCATGAGCCCCGCAGTAGATTCAAGAATAAAGCCTCCGGTTGCTAAAATCCCAGTGCTTCAGATTGAATATGAAGGTCAGACAACTGAACACAACTCATCAGCTGAGTAATGTCATGAAGGTTTAATATGATCTAAGTCGATAACTAAAAGTCAACCACTGGGTGATGAGAATGGGCTTTTTTTTCTTCTTTTTTCTCTACATGTACTATCTAACATGCCTATCTGGTGGTCAGATGATCAGACATTTGATCACATGTTTCATCTACAGCAATGTCCGGGGAGATTTTTGGACATAATTGGATGAGATCCTAGTGTTTTCAAGTCCAACTGGTTACATCTTGACATCTTTCAGTTTTTCTTGATTGATTTGAGGTATATTCTCTGAATTCCTCTAAGTAGATCGGTAGTTTTCCTGAAATCTTGAACTTCAACCGGTTCATCTGTAACTAGTGGTCAGTTCTCTTTGTTCATTGATCTACAGGCTGGTGCATTGAGAATGATGCACGTACGATGCTTGTTAAAATAAAAATATGGCTGATTTTATGCCTGGGTAGATCACTCATTGTTCGATATATGAGAACCATGTGCAATAAAATCCACAGGAATAAAATTTATAAATTTTTAACATAAATGCAAGATATTGGAAATTGATTTTGAAAATGAATTAAGAATATTTCAAGAATAACCATCAAATATATGAAAGATTCCATAATATTCACATTACTTCATAGTCCCATTAAGAATATCCCTTTATTGCATGTGGTCCATATTCTACAAGAGAGTTACTCTCCTTGGTGTAGAAGGCTCCTAAAAATAATTAGGATGATGACAATGATAATGACCATGATGATAATGATGATGTTGTTGTTGATGAGTATGAAAGAAGTGATTTTATTTACCGTCCAAAAAAGGTAATGAGTTTGAGGAAAATGGGCATTTGCATGCAATCGACTTCTTGTTGCTGATGCGGGTTCGGTGTTCAACACAACTATCAAAACGAATGCTGCAACTATGGACCCCAATACTACAATATTGTCTCTTGCCATGATGAATGAATGCCACAATTCCTTGAATCAATTGAAGTAATGTTAGCGTCACTTCCACTTCTCTAATATCCTTGGAAATATGTCTCCCTGCAATGTGCTCCAAGGTTAAATTTTCTTCAATTTGACAATGATCCTCTTAGAATCTCAATATTTAGAAAGGGAACCTTGAATACGATGAAACAACAACATCAAGACACATGAGAGTTGCAACCAACTACATATAGTTAATCTCCCTTCCAACACCAATTTCAACCTATAACAATATGTTAAACCTCAAAATGACCTTCCAAAACCTCCAACTACAAGCCCCAACATGACTTCTCACATGTTCTAGTTAGATGAAATCAACACATCGAAGTTTGGAGTGAGGGCAACCTTGTGCAAAAAGTTAAACAACAAATTTCCCTACAATGAACCACGCCATGGCACCCATGGTATGAAGGTGACTTGAGTCAAACTCTTGAACTAGCTCTTCAATATATTGCATGTCAGAGGTCAAGTTACCGAGAGAATAATGGACAACATGAGACAAGAACATTGGTTGCTTCCCTCCTCCTTTTATAAGGATACAACCTATAGCAAAGGAATGCCATTTCCTTCTAGGCTTGGGTTAAGGAATGCCTTCCCTTCAGTCTCTAATTTCCTCCAACAATTCTACCTTCAATTGGCCTACTTGGTTGCTAAATTGGCTGCTTTGAGTTCAAGTTGACAAAACTCATGAAATTTGGGAAATGATCATAATTTTATTCAATCTTACCTTGAGAAGCAAGGTTCACACCACAACATAATTCCAAGTTAGGTGTCACATAGACAAATATGTGACACCTAATTGTCTAGTAGTGAGTAATTACAAACATTACAGTGTGCGTCTTAATACCAGTGGATTATTTTACATTCCAACAATCAAGTTTTTCCTAGCAAAATTGTCGTTGTTCAGTCTTCCTCTTGAATTATAAGGTGTCATGTGTCATGCAAGACTCACAAAATCACAATTTTGTAGCCTAAGGACTTAGGCTTTGCAGAGCTTCTAACACACACTTAGTAGGATTTTATTATTGTGAAAAGATATATCATGGAAGAATATTTATGTGGCTTTGATGGCTTCCACTAGATTAGGTGGTGCATAAATCCGTGTGCAACCTTAGTCTAGCATTGTACAAGAAAGTCATAGGCTATCATACCTGTGAATGGCATGATACATGGAGGACTCTTGGGCACGTAGAGGCCGTGAAGTGAATAACAACCCTAGATCGACACCCTTTAAATATCACGCTAAAACTAGCATACTTTGATCGACATTGGTACACCCGATATGCCTACAAGTGTGGGACACAATTCTCACGACTTGGCCTATACTAATGAACACGGTTGTTGCTATCGTATCATGTATTATCAAGTTATAAGAACACATTTGATTTCTATAGCCGAAATCACCATCCAAGACTAGCTTTAGGCTCAAGTGAATATTGCTGCAACCGTGATGGTGTCCTCCCTTCGGTGAAACCTTGTATAATTAGTTAATCTTGGAGCAATATCTTTACGTCCGGATTCACAAACCCACAATTTTGCGGTTAAAGAACTCGGGTGCTTTGCAAAGCTTCCAACACAAGCTGATTGTTTTGTGAAGAGAAGTAATAATGGCTTGGATGACATTGGTGGCTCTGATGTCTTCTTCCACTAGCTTAGGTGGTGCATAAAATCCGCGTGCAACCTTAGTCTAGCATTGCACATGCAAATTCTAGGAGTCTACAAAGGACTATCATACCCGTGAATGGCACACAAGAAGGTGCCCTTGGCACGGGGAGGGTGTGAGGTGAAAAGCAACCCTAGTTTGACACCCTTTAACTGCCATTGAGCTAAAACTAGCATTTGATGCACTTGGTTCACCCAACACGCCTACAAGTTTGCACTACTAGCATATGAGTCCTACGCAATCGTCCTACGTCAATGAAAGAACAATGCAAATCTACCACTGTGCTAGATTTGCAAATGTTCCAGTTACATAGGACAAGTTTCTAGTGACGTAGGTCAGTTGCCTAGGACTCATGTGCTTGTAGTGGTGGGTTGATGCAATATTCACGGAGCCCTATACTAATGAATACTAGGTTTGTTGCTACCATCCATAACATTATTAAGTGGTGTGCATAACATTAAGTAGCAATGCTAGGAGGGTACCCTTTGAGTACCCGCCATATTACCTCAACAAGAAGGGAAAAGCTTACAAAGCAAGGGTGAATGTATGGATACTTAATCAAATATAGTAGCTTCAAAAAGGTATCAAAAAGGTTTCCAATGCGGGTGTCGGGAGACATTGTCAAAAAATGCAACTACCTTTTTGACCTCACCAACTTTCCCGTTGCTTTACAACTATTAAGATTTGTTGAGATCGTAATTTAGCCTAGATTAGAACCTTTACCACCACTTGGCATTAGTTTTGTCCTAGAAACCGACATAATTAATTCTAAGCATTGAAAGTAACTACTCAAATAGATAAAAAAAATAGCCTAAGTAAAACTCAAAGGTAGTGCTACCTTTGCTCTTGAAAGAGCATCAAACCAGCATGCGCCGATTTGATGCTCTTTTGAGAAGGTCATTCAGGGCTTGCTACTTAATGTTATGTGTGTTCGGTCATGTGGGCCCTGAGAATATAACCATGGGATGCCCCAACCTAGTGCAAGCAAACTTAGAGTAAGTTTGAATCTGCACTAGGTTGGGGCATCCCATGGTTATATTCTCAAGGCCCACATGAATGAACGCACACCGCTTAATAATGTTATGTCCATCTTATAGATTTGTCACATTTTAATTCCCATAGCTGAATTCACCATCCAAGTGACTAAATAACCCTGTCAAGTGTGAATTTTGTTGCCACCATGACTGTGTCACTAGTGGCTTTTAGCTTTTCAAGTATGTTGTGTTTGTCATTGTAAGTACACTAAATATGATATTTAGTGTCACCGATTCTAATTGTCTTGCTCAGTACTAATTGTAAACCGTGGTATAGTGTCACCAACACTAAATGTTAACCCAACATTATTTTTCATTCCTTGTAGAGATTTTGGGGGATTATAGGTTTACAATGCTACAATTACTGTAACTGACTGAGTGATTTTCCATCCAAACTTCAATCATCCATGACAATATTTCATCACAAATCTGTTAGGATGCAAATTAGACCAAACATGAGAAAATTTACCTTAGGGTGGAGGCGGAACCAAGAGAAGGGTGGCCGAAGTAAAGTTGACCAAGTGTCTTGATATTTAGTGTCATATGGTTTTTAATGTCACTATGGCAACTTTTCGGTTGACACTTCTTATGAATAACTGAACAAATACTGTCATGGATTGATGGACGAGTTCATCCGTTGGCCAAAACCCTACCTTCTCTTGTCAGCAACTTGTGATGAAATATTGTCATGGATGGTTGAAATTTGGAGGAAAATCACTTGACAAGTGACAGTAATTGCAACACTGTTAATCTATAACCCCCCAAAAATTTTACAAGGAATGACACATAATGTTGGGTTAACATTTAGTGTTGGTGACACCATACCGTGGTTTATAATTAGTATTGAGCAAAACAATTAGAAATGGTGACACTAAATATCATATTTAGTGTAGCATACGAGACGTACACAATCATCCCACATCGATGAAAGAAAAATGCAATCTACCACTTGCTATATTTGTAAATTTTTCAGTTACATAAGACAAGTTTCTAGTGACATAGATCAATTGCCTAGGACTCATATGCTTGTAGTGTACATGTCATAAAATATATTGCATGTCCATGAGTTTAAACTTTATGTATTGCCTTGGTGAATCCTTCAAGTACAAAGCATGGCCATAGTTATTTGGTGCATTATGCTTCCAATATACACACAATTCAATTGTGACTTGTATGCTATCCAAGTGTTTATAAGTCCGGCTGGTTATATGTTGTTAATATCTTTGGGTCTTCTTCATAAATTCAAGGACCTATATTTTGTATATTCTTCCAAAATGTTCGGAAATTTGCCTAAAGTATTGGCCTTGAACCAGTTATTTCTCAAACTCAGCCAGCTAATCTGTAACTACCGGTCAGATCTCCCCGTTCGTAGACTTGTAGCCCAACAAGTAGGTGTACAGTCAGCTTGTGTTTGCAGAAGAAATCCTTCAACTCGCTGAGTGGAATTGGCACACTACTGGACTAAAAACCTCTGTTCATGCAAAGTTCATAGAACCCTAAATTTGGAGTCTGCAAAATTATTATACCTGAAACGTCATGACTGACAATACCAACTATTAATCCATAACACTAAATTAGGTAATTTGAGACTTTTTTGGCATTTTGAGACATTTACATATTATATAAGAATATAGAAAATGTCATATAAATATTAGGGTAAGGTGTGTGAAACTCAAACATGCGAATATTTAAGAGTGGTGGTCTACATTAATCCATGTGCAAATGAAGGCATAACTCGGTCAAGAACTCATATTAGGATGGTTTTGGTAGGACAACCCAAACATGAGACAATATTGGACGAGAAAGAAAATATTCATACTACAGGGAATAGAAAATACAAGGGCTGGTCAAAATGTAAGTAGCAAATGAGTGCCAGATAATCATTATTGGATAGTGCGACCTAAACTAAGCCTACTTATGTACAATGTCTATACTTACAGTGGCCTGATTGGCTTTGGCTGCCGCTTTTTTCTTTTCTTTGGCCACCATTTCTTTTGCTCGCACGGCCTCCGTGTTATGAAAAATCTATGCTCCGTGGTTGTAGCCAAGGTCGGGACAAGGGCCCACCGTGATACATTTAGGAGGCTGACGAGGCCCGAATTATAGAAGGATAAATTCGAATGGGATGTCATTTGGGAAGACAATTGCCTCGCACTTCTACATAAAGTGTGGAAACGCTATGATTTGATGGATATGGTGCCTTTGAAACGGGTTGATCACTATATTCGTTAATTTGAGACTTTCTCTTGTCTCAAATTAATATATGGACCACAACAACATGGTCTAATGTTTGGGTCGTCCTACCCAAACCATCTTGATATGAGTTCTTAATTGGGTTCTTGATATGAACACCCACTTCAAAGTATTTGCATCTTACAACATTCTCCAATATCTGTGTGATTTTATCCATGTTCTTATATTCATAACTGTCTCAAAATGCAAAAAAATCCCAAATTAATGAATATAGTGATGTTGGTACAGGATTGGACACAACCCAAAAAGCGACGGAACAAGAGGGGTTAGTTTGAGGAGGAAGGCCAAAACATACAATTAACAAAAAGAACAGAGGAAACGAAAGTGCAACTTGGCATAGGCCATAGCGTACCTTCAGACATGTGGCAGTTAGGGCAATGTTGGCACGGGCGGGCAATGTGATGTGGGGAGGAACATGGACGGGCGCATCCAGTGTTAGTGGAAGGTCCATCTGAAGATGTTGGTGAGGCACCACGTCGATGCTGAACCAAGAGGGGGAGTCCCGGCCAAAATTGTGCACACGGGCAACCCCTTTGAGTGGTGACGGCAACGGTGAGGGGCGAAAGATTTGCTTGGGCGGGGGGTTGTCTACGACGCCGGCTTCCAGGGGCTCATTGGAGTGGTCGACCGTGGACAATGTGTTGTAGACTGCGTCGTAGAAGAGGCTTTGCAAGTTGGAGTCGCTAATGGCTTGGACCAAATCCTCGAACAACCGGTTGACAAGAAAAAACCCAAAACACAGGGAGGAGGGGGAGGAGGGGGGGATATGTGAAAACCAATATACATTCAAATCATAGTTACACATGACCAAGAAAGTTATCTCAAATTTTTTTACTATATTTGGTGTGAGCGTACAACTCTCTATACATGTAATCCATGGGATCCATGTATCTATTGCCTATCGGATTACTTTGTATGAATTGAAGGACGGGGAGCCCACTCCCTACAAACGCATGAAAATGTCTCCCAAGGTCCATCAAAAACCCGTCTTGGACCTTCCCGACTGTCTATGTGGGGCAAACTATGTAGTTGGAGGTGGGGTTGTCATAGGTGGGCCGCAAATCTTAGGGACACCCTATCATGGTGGGGCGTTGGTCCCATAATAATATGGGTTTCAACACCTTCAAGTACTATTTGATGGTTGTGTTCCCCGACTTCCTAACAACCCTCCCCTCCAAGGTCAATAGCATCATGTACGACTCCTGGCCTAGCACCATGGGGCTCAATCTCCTTGAATATGAACTCTACAACGGCCTGGGTGTTCTTTGATTTCATGGAGCTCCACACAGTCACCCATCATTTGGATTGGGCAATTTGAAGGAAACGACAGAGTACGGGCCGACGGTAGACGAGCTTGCTCTTGATGTACGTGGGGAACTTGCCGTAGTCCATGTTCTTGGGCATACTAGAGAAGGGGACCGTCAAGGCCCTGAGACAATGCATACAATGGACCAAAACCCCATTGAGGTCCAAAACCGGGAACCGCCACTTAAACGCCATGGTAGGGGTGGGCAATATTGGGGGAGCGGCCACACTGTGCTCCATGCGATGTGGAGACAAGCGAGGGGGACGGCTACGTTATGCTAGGTCCATTTCAAACATTATTTAGACAAGACATGAGCATGTAAAATATTATTGATGAAAAGAAACTAGAATGCACATCACAAACCATTCAAGGAGGCAAACAAAATTTAAAAAAAATAAAAAATAAAAAATAAAAGTATAGGGACGCCAAAAAGAATGATTTCTTTTTGAAAATACTATATACAATTTGTCTACAATCCAGTTTGAACGAGAAATTCAACATTCCTAAGTCACGATTTACAAAAATGATATCGTGTTGCGAAGCTTGAGCCTAGCCACATGGAGGTGTGGATATCAGTACCGATGGAGCCCATTGTTGAATGGTCGGGGCCCTCAAGATTGGAATGAATAATTTAGAGGTAGTCCTTCTTAATGATAGTGAAATTCATGTTGCGGAGGGTATTTGTCGTAATACCCACCCACATGATTGTGTTGACCAAAACCCACTTGGCAATGGGGATGTTGGTATTGTCATCCTTGAGTCCCTCGTTCACTCTGATGTGCATCCCAAAGGTTTTTGCTCCGTAGGTGGCCACTCCAAAGTGTCATGCTTGATGGAGTTAGCTTGCGTGATCATGAACAACGCCATATGCAAATCCATGAGGATCTCCAAGCCAACATGTGGTGACAGAAAGGCCTCCAAAAGTATGATTATTGGCACGTGTTCCCCGCTCTACAAATGAGTGTAAACGCCAAAAACTGCTTACAGAAGAGTTCATTAGGGAAGTGGGTACGAAGTATTGTTGTATTCACCACTGCTGCTAGGTGTTTCCACAGGAGAAAATGAAGGCTATTCGGGAAGAAATGTGGTTTGGAAATTTCCGCCTTAGATATTAAAAAAAATTGGTTTTCGCCCAGGAATATATGTGAATGAGACGGGACGCAAGGTGATCACGCTTGAAAGCATAGATGTGTGTTGTACTGCATGGCACATCATTCACGGTGAGTCTAAAATGGAATTTTGTAGACAAGCCACTTATGTCAAAGAAGGTTGTCAGTCCCGTAACCATGAGAATTTGGACTTAAAAAAAACCCAAGGAAGTACTACGACAAGCAACTACTATTTCAACCACCATCATTGTGCCTCTTGTAGACACAATGCCGCACAATACACATACACTCCCAATGGAGGAGAAGGCTGTTGAAAATGTTATTACCATGAGAATGAAATGAAAAGACCTCTTGTTGGATCTAAATACATTTGGTGAGAAGGTTGATTTGGAGTTCATTTCGTTGTCCAAATTGAGCAAGAATAAACAAACTTCACCAACTACACTATAAAAAGACATGTTGACGAGTTTGCTTGGTGTTCCAAATGCGAGACATTAAAGCCCCTTCGGATGTACATACATTTAGGACCAAGTCTTACGTTGCACATCAATTGAACTATTTCAAGCATATGAACATGCAAGAAGGGCATTGTAATTATTATTATACAAATAGAGCGTTGTCCATTGCTAGGCCGTTGGAGGTCCTCATGGTCTTCCACAATAAAATGGGCCATGCCATCGTTCAACTTTGATGGACATTCATCAAGATAGACCCCTTGCTTTGAGACATGTTTTTTGGCCACAAAGTCGTGTGAATGTTCATGCATTGGAGGCTAGGCTTTTGGAAAATGGGGAGATTCGTGAGGAGTTTGACGATGACGACTATTAATATGTTGGGCCTGCTAGTAATCGTCCTCCACCGTCTTTCCATGTTGGAATGGATTGTCATGAATATTATGCTCATATTGCATCTTGGAGATGAGACATATGCTAAACCGGTTTGGTGGCAATAGCCTTGTCTCAATTGGAATTGTGATTTCTAGTCTTCATTTCCACTAGATTCAGGTGGAGTCTTACTGACCAATAACACGTAATGAAGATGTGATCCATCATTACACAGGTTGGGATACAAATCATTATTTTTGTTGGAGGGTGGATTATGAACATGGTCCAAGTTGGATAGACACAAATTCCATATTTATAGCATGAAAACCACGGAAGAATTATAGCATGGAAACCCCAGAAGAACTATCCACCCTCAAAAGCACATAACATTTGGAAAATACAACTTCGCTCGCCTCAGGGGTGAATCAAGCCAATGAGAACTTGGTAGTAGTCAAGTTGTTTGGTTATAAACAATCACCAATAATCTCTAACATGTTTGTACTTGATCTATTATTATAAATTTAGCATGTTTAAAATTATAGTAGACTACTAGTAAGCCTATATGCATTGTGTGTTGAATGCAATTGGGCTAGACTTTGGGTTTTTCACGAACCCTATTATATTTGGGTTTTGGATGAATATCCAATAAATATAATATTTATTTTGTTATTTTTTTGGGGACAAAACTCCTATATTGCAATAAATATGCATTTATTACAACATGCTAGTTTTGTAGGTTGAAGGATTTGGAGTTTATTCTATATTTAATATGCATGTATTCCTTTGGTTTTATGTTGTAATAGGTTTGAAGTGCTCTACCTAATGTGCTTATATTGGCCAACCGTTAACTTTTGGATTAGACTAATAATATAGAGCTTGCCGATATACCGTAGCCTATGTTTAGGGCGACGTCATGTTGTTGTCATCCATATATTAATTTGAGACAATGGAAAGTCTCAAATTACTCAATATAGTATTCCAAGTGCATACATTCTTGGAGGAATTCTTGAGGAACCGCCTGCAAATTGATAGTCTAGGTCATGTACTAAACTTCCTCGCGCCTATCACTGAGTCTTGCTGGAGGAAATCAAAGACTAAATTCTTGAAAAATTAAATTGATGTATGCAACAAAATCAATGAACCAATGCAAAGTTGGTAACACTTTATGCATTGTAAGAGTAGCTATGCAAAAAAATCCTCAGCTGGAATATGAACTACTCAACTTGTGAGTCCGAATGAGTTAACGTTGCAATAATATAATAATTCCTACTTGGCATTTGAGGTTGAGCAATCACAATGCTCTCCTACCTCTCCTGCTAAATCAACTTATCCCCAGCACCCTCAAGCACATATTCAAACGCATGTTACTGAGGTTGTACAATGAGATTAATTTCGGATGTCAAGAGCAGCAATGGTGTGTCAAAAGTTCCAGACTTGTCCCAGTACCATTTTGGGTGGAGTCGAGTGTCAAGGTTGTGTAATCTATACGTCCCAGGGAAAAAAATTGAGAAATAATATCCTCCAAGTTGGGCAAAATGAAGTTCATGATGTTTCTTAACCCCTCAGAGATATTTTGCTGAAGCTCCGCACTGGAGAGGATCCACTGGCGCTCTGCAACGTAGAGGTTGTCTGATGGCACACTGGGGGCGTATATTTCGGAGGTGGTAATGTTGCATTTGGTCCATTTCCGTTTTCAGTGATAAAGGCCATTACCATGCCCCATGAAATGTGCCTCTCAAAGTGACAGTGGAAGGTCCAAACCCCTGCCAGTTCCAGTCAAAGAATGAGTAAATCACATCCACAAATATCAGAACAGTTATGCCATCAACCCTTAAAGGACCAAGGGGTTCAACGGACACACATATACAATTTCTATGAGCCTCATTAAGTCTAAAAACCATATTTTGAGTGCTTTTAGATTTTGAACTTTAATGTGTATAGTGTATTCAATAATATCAACATATTCAACCTATTTGAAAGTGCACTAGAAGAATTAACTAATCGCAGTTATTATCATTTTTGACATAATGTCTTAAAATGGAAGTATGTGATTTAAATACACGTTTGTTTTTTGCATGTTGTGGCCTATGATTGGGCCTCCTAAATGCTCAAGGTTAAGTTTCTCAAATAGGGTGACAAAAAGACTTCTAACTTGTCTAAATACTAGAAAATCTATGAAGAATATCCAATTGAATGCAAGCAGATAACAAAGGTTTAGAATTATGCTACAAAATCATGGTCAAGAAAAGAATTAAATTGCACTTGAGTTGATGAACATTTACCAGGATTGTTAGCTGTGAAACGAATGGCGACCCACCCTCCAGCTGGGAGTCCGACTGTGCTCCTACTATTTGGATCCTTCAAGTTGAAATTTTGAGGGTCCGTATTGGGGTTGTAGTTTCCGAAGCCGGACCCGACAACATAGAAATTATGTCCATGCAAGTGGAATGGGTGATAATCCAAAAAGAACACATTTAGGTCTTGTAGAACGATCTGCACGGTCTGGTTATATTTTAAGACCAACGTTTTTGCTCCCCTAAAGGCAGTCTCACTATACAAAGCATTTGGAGTGTTGGAAGTGAAGTTCACAATCGTAGGCGGAACTGGTGGAAAATCCGTCGTGTACACTCCCGGTTTGTTATAATAGTAGGATTCCAAGATCGAGCTATTCGTTGGGAGGTCGAAGGTGACGTTGTTCATGGTGGCTGCGAATTTGGTACCTTTCTTTGTAAGGGTAACGTTGGAGCAATTTTCGGAGGGGTTGCAAACGACACTCGCAAGAGCTGTTGCAAATATGAATTCGCGGTCCACTTTCTTGGGAAGATTGGATGCTTTTAATGCTCTGAGTTTTGCAAAAAATGGATATCCCAAATCTTTCGACATGACAACGTCTGGGAAGTTGGGCATAATTGGGGTTGCTGATGATGATGATCCGATATAGTTAAGAACTCCAACCGAAGGCGTAGTTTCATCTCCAGGACTGAAGAGTGGCTGCCATCCGCTTATCCCAAAATAGTACTTCCCTGAAAAACATAGAATTGTGCACTATTAGAATTTAGAACATAAGTACTGGATCCAAAATTTTATTGCGATTTACAAGTACACCTCTTTATAGACTTTCTTTCACCCCATTGAGTTCATGAATATTCTCTTCAATGCACATACTGGTGTTGTATAAGTGAAACTAGGTATTGAAGCATGATCAATATAAACAGGGTTGATTTTCTGCACCGCAAAATGATTGTGGATTATGCATTTTCCGTTCCCAGAATGATTAGAAAAGGATTTAATGACCAATTGACAAAGTTAAAATGATTTTAACTGCCCTTACCTTTTGGTTGGTCAGCAGTAACTAAGACATCAAGCGTTTGCCCAGGTGAGAGAACTACTTGTGTGGTGTTGAATGGCTTCACATATTCTCCATCAGTAGCAACGACCATCATCGTATGATTTGCTATCTGAAAGAAGTGGTTGTTGTTCAATGCGGCATTTATAAGCTGCAGCAAGTATGTTTTCCCAGAGACAACGTCCAGACTCGCATATTTACCTGTGTGCAAAGTAATTGGAACAATAAATGGCAGTAGAACAATGTATAAGAACTCGAATTACACATGACCCATAAACCAAAAACAGCTTTCACTTTCAAGATGCCCTAAGTTAGCGCTTCAGAGGCACCCTAGGCGCATAATAAACTCTTGATTCCATCTGATATAAATCTATGAGAGACTAATGTCTTAAAGCATGATATCCATCAAACACTAGAACAAAAACTTGTCCATTCCAACCATCTATTGCAACTTGTTCATTCAACTTATGGTGAGAAAATGCATAAAATAAATAAATTTGCTTGTCAATTGAAGGTTTTTGGTTGCCAACTGCAATTGCAACCAAATTGAAATCATTTATTTACATACTTTCTTGCCATGGGTTGCAAAGCACAAGTTTTCTTTTCAAGGCAAACAATTTCTTTTACATGGTGGAGGGTGACAAAGGGGACATGCTCACCATTTGAGCAATCGTACAAAGAACCAGGCCAACCATTCATAGTGTATGTTGTGTATCCCTTGAATTGAGGCCCACGTGTAGCTACGCCCTCTGCTTCCACATTAACCGGATTCTCATCATACCATTCCCCTGCAGATTAAAGCAAGGTGGCTCACCATGTCAGATGTACATTAATGAAGGATCTCACCTTCAAATTGGTTGGTTGAGGGGTGGCTTAAACCCAAGGCCATGGGAACTTTGAGGTTAACTTGCTACCTAAGGTCGGGATAGTGCTTGGAGAGGTGACTTTGTAGCACTTGAATTCTGGTGGACCCTACCCTTTATGACCCACCCAATCATAGTGGGGGTATCCAAGTGAACATGATATTTTGAATCAATCATGTGGAAACCTAGGGGCTTGTCCTTAACAGACATAGGTGTAGGCCTCCTTTTGCAAATGTTGAAGGTGTTAACCTTCAAAAGGAGGCAGTAGTCTTTGGGAAACTAATTCTCATAAATATTGTTTTGGGATTCTATATAGACTTAGACATAATAAATATCTATTCTCTGAATCTATAATTCTGGGGTGTTGGGAGATTAATCAACTTACCAAAGAGAATGGGCATTTCGGCTGCAGGAGGGGTGTAGGGGGGTGGCTCAGTGGGGTGGATAATGATGGCACCATAAACGGTCGCCCGCAACCAACCCACGTGTGCGTGCCATAAATACGTCCCGACTTGATCAATTAGGGTAAATTCGTATGTGTAAGAGTCCCCCATAGCCAAGGAGCATTGCGTGATTCCTGCCACTCCATCAGCCCAATTTGACCTCACTTGATTGATGCCATGCCTGTGTCAATGATCACTTATCAATCAATAATTTTGCTAACTTGATCAATTTATCTTCCCAGTAGAGCGTTAAAGATCTGAAGGGCTAGGATCAAACCTCGGTGTTAATTTTCCTGACTTTCAGGTTTCCTAGACTCTATTTCGCTATTCTGAAGCCACTATTTCTCCAAACCAATCTTGATAAGGATTTGACATTTGACAGATATTCAGAAGACTTGTTCAGAAGTCTTGCTGGACGATGGTCAAACTATATTAACCATTCTCTTCGGTTCATTTCTGAACACAATTGGGAGGGCCTATGTGGTCATTGATGGAGTAAGAAGGACTTCATTCTGACCTCCTATAACTTTGGCTCTCAACTTTGATTCTGAAACTTGACATGAATTGTCAAAATATGTTGTGGAGCTGGAAATATTGCCCATAGGGCAACACATATACCTTCAAATCTTCTGACATGCTGTGTAATTAGACGTTTTTTTCAAACTCACAATGTTGATGAAATTGAGTTCAAAAGAGGCTATCAAGTACCAATGAATAGCGACGGGGCTGGCCACTTTGCTCGTCACCTGGATGACCAGAGTGTCACCTGCATTGGCATGCACAGTCGGTCCTGGAAACATATTGTTCACGATAGCAATGCTCGTTTTGTTGCAGGCTCTAGTGACATTTTGAGTCTCAACCTGCACAACAAAAATCAGTGAAAGGAAATAAAATTTGCATACATTTATGTTGAATGTATGGTATATAATTTGGGTGATAATTTGTATCTGACTTTTTAATCATACTGCGGACGTGTGATCACAATTTGCAATTTGCATCCACAGGGTCTAATTAGGGAGAAGCATGTCGAGTGAATGGAGTAATCAAAGCTGGTAGCCTGCTGGATTATATTGGGATTAGAGTGACAAGAAAAATAAATACCGTCCAGTAAAGATAAACCCTCTTGGCATTAGGTTGTGGTGAAGGTGTTGTTGCTGCGGGCGGGTCAGGTCTCATGACCACCATGAAAATCAAGGCCGCCAGAATGGACCCAACTATCACAGTAGAAGAAGTACCTCTACCCATGATGAATACCTATTACCCCCACTCCCCGTAGACCTTGTTGATAAATTCCCTGAAGACCACAAGTCTAACCCTTTCATCAGCAAGGAATCAGTAGAGTTTGCAAGGGGGATAAAATGACAGCAACATCAACTCACTGAGTACATGAAAACATTCAGGGAGTCGGCTTGGTTGTTTCCAGTTTCTTGTACGTGGTCTAATAATAGCTAACCACGTTCTTGAAAGACAACTCTAAGGATGGTAAGCGACACTCAGAAACTCTGCCTATTTATTATAATATATCAGCTTCGTGAACAATATGACACCTGATAACCTACTAAGCGTCATCATCAGCATTTTCAAAATAAAGTAGCTGAATGTTCGGCTGACTGAAATCATCATAAGATTCCTAAATTTGAAGGGACCTGCATCCAAACTGTCAAAGCTATGCAGAGTTATCATAACCAAGCTTATAATTCTCAGCACTTGAATCTCTGAGGACCTTATAAATATATTCCAAGGAGCTCTTTAGTCACCAGTTAGTCAGGTTTCAGTTTCTTGGACATGGAATATCCTCACAATACAGCTAAACTTACCTGTTCTCCAATTAAACTGAACCTTGTGCTTAATTACAACTTATCAGATTCGTGATGATCATGGCACCTGGTAACCTAGTAAGCTTAGGCATCAGCATTTTCAAAGCTCAAGGTACTGATATTTCAGCTGACTGAGATCAGAAGATTTCTAAATTAGAAGGGATCTCCAGATTCCGAACTCTCAAAGGCACAAAAACTCATAACCAAGCCGATGTAATGCTTACCAGTTCAGATTCTGAAACCTTCCGCCCACGAGCTGAATCTTCTCTAACAGCACCAAAATTTAGCTCTCTCCCAGTAGTTGAACCACTACCAAGACCACTCTATCTCCAGATTCGGCTCTCTATAAACCTCCCGTTATTCCAACAAAAAATACAAGTTGAATCCACAACCAAAACTTGGAGCTGTATGAGTTGTATTTGCTCATCAAAGCATGACCTAAATACTAGCTTGTGATGCTGTGGAGGACATCCTGCTTGAAGCACCTTCTTCGAAGTTTAAAACCTTGCAGTTCCAACGTGGAATGGTAGGCAGCTTCTAGTTCAGCCGTTTGATTTCCTGCGTCGCCTAAGTTAGTACGACTAGATGTGCAATTATCGTCCATGGCAGCTGAGGCACAGAAAGTCACAGGGACGCTCATCATCTCTGTCCAGAATCTAGAGAACTCGTAGATGGTGCAACTGATGAAAGCGGTGTATCTACGATCAGTCTAGATACTGAGACATCAGCGGTGATGATAATTGGATCCAGGGTACTTTATAACATTACTGAGTCAAACCTGAAGCTGGATCGTGTGGATTGCGGCGTGTGTTGTGTCTGCAGGAGAATCCTGGCGGTAGTTAACTTAGGGTTAGTTTCCATGTTGGCCACTTGCCCACCAGATTCTAGTGGAAATGCAGACTCTCCATAATGGAATTCCACATTTCCACTAGAATCTGGTGGGCAGCCTGCATGAAAATCAAACCGTAGTACTTAGCTTGGAGAACTCAGCAACAACCAAGAAATTACTTATTTCTGGAAATTTCTTTTGTGTCCGGGGGCGTTAGTGGGTCACATGTACATAAATGCATGATTTTGGAATGGATTCGGTAGGCTAAGGTAAAAGAATGTTGACCTTGACATGTGTCTAATAGTGGGGAGCTTGCTTTCAAGGTTGGTCCTTCTCTTTTGGTGTTGAACTGTATGTTTTCAACTCTAATCGTTGACAACGTGCATTTTGTAGGACGAATTGTTCACAACACCTACCAAGGGGAGGGAAGGTTGAAAACACCCATTACTATTGTAGAGCCCGTAGATTGTTGATTTAAGCCAAATTAACCCCTCAATCGTGCTCAAAATTGTTAAATTAGTATCATAAGCCTAATTAGCGGTGATGAATCAACAACAACTTACCTATAGGGTGAGTTTTTTTACTATCCCCCTCAATACGTGTTGCAATGAAAAAAATTCCAACGGGATAAGTTTTGTTCTCTCTCTACTAGAAAAGAAAATTCTTAAAACCAATTGGGTTGGAATCACTTACTAGTTGATTACTTGTCACTTCCAACTTGTGGTGTTGAAATGAGATTCGGTAGGCCAACAAGTTTTTTTGACCTCGACATGTGTCTAATTTTGGGAAGTGTGCTTTCAAGGTTGGTCCCTCTTATGTGAGACAAGCTTAAGTTAAGTTAAGGAATCATGTCCGTTTTCAACTCCAATCTCAAATGGAGAGTTTACGCTCTCTCTCTATAAAAGTGCATTAAGCCAACTCGGCGGGAATTAATGACTTAGTTTATAGATATTATACTAACGATTCCGGCTCATGGTGTTGACTTGGTGCATACAAGTGGACGCCACACATGCCCGAAACCGGAGGTTTTCATAAAAATATGTCTCGGACCGGAGAGGCAACACGGAATGTTTTAAACTTGCAATCATATTACATGTGTAAATGAGTTGTCGTTTTCATTAGATTAGTGGCATGTGTCGGGTTAAAGAGCCGCAAGGACACACATTTCAAAGTTGATTAGTTAACAAATAGACCAAAATGTTGATTAGAAACGTGTACAATCCGATGTTGTATTCTCGTTAGCTCCCAAAATGGTGGGCCATGTTTTCCCCCCACCATTTTTCAAGAGTTGACAATTTGATGGGGAGATAAACTCCCTTTCCCAATTACTAATTCAATAGAGAATCAACTTTTTAAAGCTCCCGGAGTGCTAGGACGGTGGTATTAGCCTAGGGGGTGGATTCTTCATACCACATACAAAGTAATGTGAGTGTAAGAAGGGGTATTATTTGAGGTATTAGCGTACATAGTATACATAAGGGAGAGGTGTTATTTACCTCTAGTGTGTACCCCAGGTACGCAACTACCATATTATACGCAAGGGGCATCGGATTAAAATCGGCTTAAAGGACAGCTTTTGTAAAAATATATCAAATTATACAAATACGAAAGGACCAAAAAGTTGGGTGAAGACCAAATTAAATAAAATGAGATGTGGAAAAAGTTGGGTTACATATTTATTTACTTTTAAAAAACTCCGCAATGTGTATAAAGAATGAAACACCTATTTTTTAACCTATGCCTATGCATACTTATCACTTGAGATTGGACTAAAATGCATTATAAGTGGTTATAATCAGGGCCATATAATATGGGAGTTGTGCACCCGGGGCGTGTACATCTAGAAAGGCTATTAATTTTTTTGAAGTAAAGGCATGTACAAAAGGAGGCCCTAAGGTTTAGAGAAAAAATTCGTAATAGATGTGTTGTTTCATCCAATTCACGTTTTCATCCATTGTTGGCATATGGTCATAGTCTGCAATGACTACCATGTATGTTCTTGTTGGGGTTTGCATTTAGTATTTACACACTAGAGGCTCTTGGAGTGCTCATGGGCTTCCTAAAGTTTTTCTCTCTAGATTTTGGCTAACTTATTGTGCTCTTGTCTTTGTTTGTTTGATATAATCGTTGAGTTACATGCTATAGATGAAAAATAATTCAATGACCTTCTCATTGGACAGTGGAAGTGAATTTTATGTGTATTAAAGGTTTATTTAATTCATAATTTATGGTTTACATCTGTAGTGGAGGCATTTATCACATTAAATTGAAAAGCTTAGTATAAATACATGAGTCTATTTTCTAGCATGCTGGTAATACGTATACGTTTGTTTTTCTCTATAAAGTTCTCGTATATAGGGAGTTTAATTTCATAATGACCCACGCACATCATTTAGTTTTCAAATGAAGAGTCCAACCTCTGAGGGTGGTAGTGGTGAAAATGGCGGTTACAAAGCCTATGTGGCCCCCCCTAAAACCCTCGGGGAGGTCACTCCATTGTCAAGTTGACACCACGTGCGTTAAGACAAAATCTACTTTTTCTAAAGGGCATCACTAAAATGGGTCAAAATTTTATCAAATTTTTTCATGAGTAGATATACATGGTATCTATCACATAGTAAAAAATGGTAACCAAATTTGATGATCTTTTTTTTTAATAAAACATACCGTTTCTAACTAGAATGACGCAGAATTGAACTAAAAAAATTACTACAAAAAATGAAGATGACTAAGAATCTCAGAAAAATATACAAAAGATACTATCAATGGTTATGTATATGTAGAAAAAATATCATAATTTTAAAAATTATCTATGACATGTAATATAGGGGTAGCAAACTTTTAACGCACGTGGTGTTCAACTTGACAATGGAGTGACCTCCCCGGGCTAAAACCCACAATGCGAAAGTGAGTAGGCCATGAGCTACCACAATGATGAATAACTTAACTTATTCCACCCCCTAGGCCACGAGGTAGTGTGTGAGGTCATCCTTTGAGTCACCTTCCCTGCAGGTTGACACTTCCCACACACAACCATTCAACCTCACTAAAACGTTTATGGTATTTAGGGCCGGTTCACATGCGGTTCCACGTCCCAAGTCCCAAGTGCCACTCATGTTAGCAAGTCCCAACATGGAGGTGCCATCCCAACTTTTGAGTCTCAAGAAACCATTAAAATATGGTTAATTATCATTAAAGTCTGATTTTGATTATTTTATGGAAAATATTCGTGGGACTTGTGTTGAGAGTTGGGTTTAGCTTCTGCTCGACCCAATTCTCAACACAAGTCCCAAGCCTAACCTCATAAAATTGTTGTCATATAGGCATTCATGTCATACTTAGGACTTGGGACTTGGGACCTTGTGTGAAGTGGTAAGTCCCAACTTCCATGATCTCAACGGTTGAGATTGCACAGATTGACCTCAAGTGAGTTGGGACTTAGGACTTGGGACCTCGTGTGAACCGGCCCTTAGTGTCACACACTCTATTGGCAAATAATCTAAACTAGATGCCTAGGGATATCAAAGTGTAATGCATGCTAATTGTCAACATGATACTATCCATCAACATAAGTAACTTTTTCAAGTGCAAGTTATGTAAGGTAGTCGACCAGTTCCTGACCAGTTAAGCAATTTAGCATATCTACGGTTTAGATATGATCAGAGAAAAATTCCCCATGTAGAGAAAAAAAAAAAGCAATTCATATTTCTCAATTTAATTTTCACAATAATCAAATTATTATGAATTTCAAAGTGGACATTCCCGTTGGCCTATACTCATGATATAGGCTACCCTCTTTCCGATCACGGATTGGTTACAAAACTAAGAATGCTTGATTCCCGTAATTGATAATTAAGGCACCTATCACTATATTCGTTAATTTGAGACTTTCTCTTGTCTCAAATTAATATATGGACCACAACAACATGGTCTAATGTTTGGGTCGTCCTACCTAAACCATCTTGATATGAGTTTTTGATTGGGTTCTTGATATGAACACTTGCTTCAAAGTATTTGCATCTTACAACATTCTCCAATATCTTTGTGATTTTATCCATGTTCTTATATTTGTAACTGTCTCAAAATGCCGAGAAAGTCCAAAATTGACGAATATAGTGATACCTAATTATGCTTGCAATCTAGACCTAGTTGTCAAGTTAGCCACTGGCATTTGGCTAAGTTGGATTTCAACCATGACATGTCAGCAATAGTCTAAGATTGATATTGTTCTACACGGAAATAGATTGGCCTAAGTTGCAAGAATGGACTGGTGGTTTGGAATAGGTCATCTACCTTACATTATGACATCTAGGGTAGTACATTGGGATACTTGACAAGGCAAAGAGGAAGATATTATTGACCTCATGCTAACGACAAGTTTCATGTGGTGACACAAATGGTCAACTTGGTTGACCATTAGTGTAACCTAAGGGAGTCCTCATAAGAGGGTAAGTGACACTAAGGTGGGAGCTCCTTAAACCGAAACACCCCCCTAAATTATGACCTAGAGTGCCCTAGACAAAGTACAAAGCCTAACCCAAATTGTCGTGAGTTTTTTCTTTTTGGTTGGTAGTAATTGAATAAAGACCACCTACTATTGGAGAAGAGACTCAAGAAAGTTCATGCATTGTGAATTGTACATTGTACATTAAACTCAATTTGAAAGGGATCTCTGCATTGTGCAAAGTCTACCTCAAATCATCCTAGTGTCAAGCTGAGACGCCTCATAATTAACCCAATATTTAACCAACCAAAGCATCACTCTTTGAGATCTGTTGGGGCAAATTGTTCATTCACATGGCACAAAACAATCATGGAAATATATTTGCAAAAGACCAGGAACAATGGTCTTGTCGGCCTTGTACTTAGCCTCCACCACCTCTCTGATCACCGTCTTAGCTATAGAGCTTCCCAGTTACAAAAGAAATTATAAGAACAACATTGAACTCAAGTATGTAATTGAGTGTAGGAAGTTCTCCTACTGTTATGAGTTATGTTTTCCGAATACTTGAGCTGCAATTTATAGTACTTAAGTTGCCTAGTAGTACGTGCCATTTCAATTTCTAGCTTGTCAATTGACATGTATTTTTTCTCTTCACAAGTCACAGTGTGTGTCAACTTCTAAATTATGCATGTCAATTGACGTGCATTGTTTTTTGGTGCGAGTTTTTGTGTGTCAAAAGTGAAAAACTTGCAAAAACTTTGTCAAACATACACACTAGTGTTATGTTTGGGCGAGTCTGAGGTATGTGGAATGTGAGTCCTTGCTTTTTGGAAATGTCGTGGCTGTATGAGAAGTTTACCAACTTCGGAATGACAATGTTGTGATCATGATTTCTCCATATGTACACCATGCTAATAATGAACATACATTCCTCTTATGTCCGTTTCCATAACATTATTCAGATCCATAACAGTGTTCTGTGGGACTGACAACATTATGAGGGATATTCCATCATTCAGCCTGAATGATGAAATATTCCTCAGAATACTGTCAGTCCCACATAACACTGTTATGATTCTGAATAATGTTACGTATGTCCGGATCAGAGTTTTTTTTACCGGCACCATGTGGCCACATGGCTACAGGAATTTAGAAAAGTTTACAGAACTCTGCTATACTAGGTATCCGTGAGGCCAAAAATCACAGACTTGAAAGGATTGAGTGACCAGTTTTGCGCGACTCAACCTGTCAACGTAGCCCGTGACACGTCACTTTTGGAACCTGCGGCCAAGATGATGGAGCCAGGCAGAAATGATCTGGGCCGTCCGGGGGGGGGGGTTCGTGGCCACTGAATAGGGAGGGTTATGAGGGAAGCTTCCTCGTTCGTCTGGCCGTTGGAGCCAGAGGTTCTCTTGAGTTAGGGTTTAGGGTGCCACACTATGTTTGTACAATGCACACATTTATTTTTGGAAACTTGTAGCCATCTGCGATTGTGCATGGTGTTATGGGCGTAGTGGGAATGTGGGACTTTACTGCATTAAATTTCCTTTGTTGTAGTGGGGTGCGTTGGTGCAATGGGAAGTGTTTGCTCCTAGAACGTTGTGATCACAACAGCGGCTGATCTTCAAACATGGTCCTTGACGATTATTGCCACTACGGGGATGGTCGCGGGAAGGGAGCGAGGCACGCGACATGCACTCTTGATGTTCACGGGCATTGCGGTAAGGTGTAGGGTTTTCGTTGTTGATTTGCTTGTGTTTCAAATGGGGACATTGGGGACCGTCTCTACTTTAGAGCGGTACTTTCCGCGACTGCCCAGAGGGGATGGGTCCGCCTCATCCTCTTTTGCAGGAGCAAGCTCGTCAATTGGAAGTTCTCTACGTGACGTCGATGCCCAAAAACGCGCAGTTCATAGTGTTTGCCCGATTCCCAAGAGACGAAAATTACAGCAGCCTCGCAGTGTCCCGCAACGGCGCAGCAGCCCTGCTGTGAAACTTCTAACGCCGTGTGATAAATCCGTGGATGTGCAGGATATTGGCGGTGCGCAGCACGACGATCGCATCATCGGAGTGGTGGATGCAGTTCCCGGCGGCGTCATTGATGTCTCGACGACAAAGGAGCCAATCTCTGTCGACTCCGATGCGGAGCAAAAAGATGAGGACGACGATGACTTCGAAGCGGAGCCCCCACGGAAAGGCCCAATGAGAAGTTATGATAATCGGAGGAAATTTCAACTAACGTGGGTTGCGCGATGTCCCTGGGCGGAAGCTTTGGAGATTTCCGGTGTCACCATGGTGAGGTGTACAACGTGCTCATTAGCGACCGGGAAGCCGACCATTCTCGCGCTGAAGATCGCAACGCTGCAACGACACCAAGGCAATTACACCGCAGAGAAGGACATGCCTGGCGGGGTGAAGAAAGGAGAGAAGTATCTCTCACGAAATTGTCGGCACCTGAAGAATGAGCGGACATTGGCCAGTAGGGCGATGCGTCCAATTATCGAAGCTGTGCAGGACATAGTGGGGGAGAAAGCAAGAAAGCGGCAGCAAATGGGGGTGATATTTCACCTCCTCAGTACTGGACGGCCGATGGTGGACTACTCAGCGATGCGGCCCCTGTTGCAATTCCTTGGAGTCCCGAAGCTTGCAAAGCGTCATTGGAGCGATGGTGCGGGGTGGATGCTCGCCGAGTGCATGTTTCGGCAAATTGAGGCTAAGACTTTGGAGACTGTGAGATCTTCCAGGTTTATCTCACTTTCTTGTGATGAAGTCACATCTATCGACAATGGATCTTGGATTAGTATCCATTGCTATGTGGTTCAAAATTGGTGCAGAGTTCCTATACTGATAAGCTTGGAGCGTGTGCAAGATCAAGCTACTTCAGCAAACTTGCTGCAGGTTATTCTCAATGCGGTGAGGCATAAGGGCGGCGTCTACGGGGACAGTCTCGTCCACAAGCTGATGAGCTTCGGAGTAGGTAAGTTTGCAATCTTGCACCTACACCATACTCATGTGCGCCTCCAAGTCATTGTCGAGCAGCACATTATTTGGGGATGGGGCCGGTTAGGTTGTTGACATAGATGACGAAGTTTGTCAAGTTGGATAAGTTTCCGAGCTCGGAAGGAATCCCTCCAGTGAGCTTGTTCTGGTATAAGTCGAGGACCACGAGGTTTTGCAGCTTCCCAAGCTCCTTTGGTGAATCTTCTGGTTTAGGGTTAGGGTTTAGGGTGCGGTTATGTTCACCAAGAATTTGCGGATTATGCCATCAAGAACATCATTTGGCCGAACTAAAGGTCGTTGTCCTCAAGTGGGGAGGAATTTTTTTGCCCTAATCGTTCTGAGAACCATATGCAAGGATTATGAACTGCTTCGGAGCTCTTTTTCAGGATTGTGATTACAAAATTGTGATGTTGTGGTTGCCAATTTTCCTCTCTTGCCACTTAGAAAACGAGGAGGCTACAGTTGCGGTTTAAATCTGGCTACGTGGTAAGCATCCTTGTCTAGGGCTTGGAGGTATTTCAAGTACTTCTCCATTTTTGCAATTCTCATTTCCTCGAGCTTTGTTTCCGAATTTTGTCCACTACTAAAGTCTAGTTTTCTGTAGTCAAAATGGAAGACTCAAGATGCAAATTGAGTTACCGTTGATTTCAACCTACTGTGAAAACATGGCAGTCTGAAACATCTGCATTCTTTTAGCAACAAAGTAACATGTTCTATCGAATCTGTTAATGCTGCATAATATTCTGTCATTGTAGATCTTTGCCTTCTTTGAATGACACCAATAAGAGTTCTCATTCACCCGTGTCAAACTGTGATCAGGCTTTCTAATCTGTTTATGAGAACACCGCCAGGAACATACTTTTCACCTTGCATTCGGAATATTCTGAGTTCTCTAATCTGGAGCAGCTCAAAGGATAGTGTGGCCATTGAAAATCTTGCAGTGCATACAACTTGAAAATTTGATCCGTCACTCTGACCTGCACTGTTGGGACAAAGTGCACTTGTATTTCAAAGGCATGGGAAGTAATCCATATGGAGGAAGCAACTCTCTGCATCAACCTCCTTAATTTTGAACCATATTGTGGCTATGGCAGCTAATCCAAAGTCCGGCTGTGCCACTACCATAAATAACCTATCTCATGTGGTATACTTCACCAGAGATTTTTTTACCGGCACCATGCTTATAATGGTTAGAACAAGGGACTGCATTTTATTTGCCATTAGCTCCTTTTATTGTCCCTGCTCTAGTGCAGCTCAATTTATTCTGATTAGGTCAGCCGTGGTTGATTCTTTCACAAGGGATTCAAAACCTGTATAGTTTTGAGGAGCCTATTAGAAATTCCATCCTAATGGATGAAGATTACTTTAGGTATGAGAGAAGGTATGGAGAGGCCTTCTAATGATGACGACCCCACAACTTAACGAAATGGTCCTTGACATTCTTTGCATGCTTACTTTGCAGCTTTGGCATTTATTGTACATCTAGATTGATTTATTGGATTGCCAACCTTCTGTGCTGCAAGACAAGTGTTATACTCACAGTCTTCGTATAGTTATTGTCATTGTTGTGGCCAGTTGTTGGCATGGGTCTAATGTTGAGGATCTTAGAATGTTGAAGAGGATGCAAAATGTGCGTCTCTGGTTTTTCCTTCTATTTTGTCAGGTTTTGTGCAATATGGTGTCCTGTCACCTCTTGGTGATCTTGACTCTGAACCATCGTATGCAACCTCTAGTTCATTTGTGGTATTCTAAACCAAGCAAAACCATTGCAACATAAGATATGTGGCCTGGTTGTGGCCACTTCCAACTGCACAGATAATTTTGGCCGTTGGCGCAGACCAGGAATCAACTTGACCAGTTAGCAACTATGAATCATGCAGATTGTCATTTTGAGTTTCGGAATCAGAACTGAGATGCAAGTCTTAGGAGGTCAAAGCGAAGATTCTCTTTCTTTTGAAGTGATGAGAGAGGCACTCCCAATTGTGTACACAATTGAATCCATAATTTTGTTTATATGCTGAGCACAGTGACGGTGGCAAACTGCCGGTCAAGAAATTGTCTTGCATCCAGATTTTGGTGATGGCGGGAAGCTTTGATAGCGCTTCCAAACCTAAAAAACCGAAAACCCAAACACTGACACTCTTCAATCCTCTGAAATATTATGTCAAAAGGCTACTCTGTTTGTGCTACAGTGCCTAACTTGAAGATGTTTCTTTTTCAACGCTTGCAGATGGCGCTTCTGTCTTCAAGGGAAATCGGACAGGGGTTGTTACACAACTACAGGAAAAACACGCTCCGTTTGTAGAAGGTGTGCACTGCATGGTGAGTGTTCTTTCCAATTTCCGTGTTCTGTAGTTCCAAATTTCTGCATGCATAAGAGGTCTTGTTACTGCATTCAGTACCATCTGAATGGACATAATATCTTAAAATCTTGATCTCTGCAAAGTTAGCGTTCTGTTGTAAAGGGTTCAGACAATTCACACAACAAAATTATAGTGTCAAAGGAAAATTGTTGATATTCACGGTAGGTGTTGGTGCTGGAATCCCTACACACAAGATATCTCACATTTTACGTCAATAATACATGTATTATTGCAATGACATGGCCACTTGATCCTAGTAGTGCAAGAATAGTTGAATTGACTGCAATCTGCAAAGGTATGACTATGCCGAATGGATTACTGTCGATGTGAATCACATCTTATTTAGATTTGGCAATATAGAAAGAATGCTGGGAGAACTTCGTTTTAACTTGGTCTAGTTTTCATCAAGTGGGGATTCCTAACGAAATTAGAACATGTAAAGTCTGTGAAAGAAATTACATGGGCATTCAGAACTTGTAGCATACTTTTATTTGTTGGAATTTGCTTACAGGCTACGACATCTACAGGGATTTTGATGTTTTCTTTAGAGTTTTGTACAGAGCTCGAAATCTAAACGTGGCATTCCATGGCTGCAGTCACATCGAACCAATCTTGCCATCAAGTCCTTGAGTGCTCTCCCAGTTGTGAATCGAATCGAGGATCTTCTACAGAGTTTACACACATATTTTGCCCGCTCTCCAAAGCGGCACTTGGAGTTTGTGAAGTTGGCGGAGGTTTTGGAGACAAAAGGATTAAAGATCCTGAAGCAGGTGAAGACCAGGTGGCTCTCGATGATGAGTCCTGCCATTAGGATGATGAACGAGTACAAGACATTGGTTGTGAAGATGATGGAGGATGAGCAAGCCGTTGATGCTGCGAAAACTAGTTTCCAACACCTCGTGGACATTCAGATAGTAGTTTCACTGTCTTGCCTGATTCCGATGCTCAAGTCACTTCATCAGCTAATGCAGCTCGGGCAAAAGCGAGATGTGTACATCTGCGATTATCTAGATGCATTGCGACAGTGCCAAGCAGACATCACGACATATTACATCACTGATAGAACAAAGTATCAACAGGATGTGTTTTGGGACTTCAAGGCCCTCGTTGAACTTCGCCATGATGCTATTCCAATGCGGTGGGTGTATGATGCCCTCAATCTAAACACCGACGCTTGTGAGTATCTGCACATCACTCCGATAGGGCACTCAATTAGATGTGCTCATAGAGACTTGGTCACAGGGGAGTCGGAACCAATCACGCACGATCTTTTCCGGAAGATTGTGGGAGACGTTATGGACCGAAGTACAGGTGAGCATGCATTCTTTCTAATTTTTGCACGAGTTGTCTCATTTACTGTTGAGTGTTGAATCTGTTGATCTTCATTGTTCTATGCTTTACTATATCATGTAATGTATTGTTTGCCTTTCCATTCCCCAGGCGCGGCTAAGCAGTTGGTTCAGGAGTTGAGAAGTAGATTCCCAGCTCACCAACTCATGGAGGCACTGGGTATGGTGTACCCGCAGTATTGGTGCATAGAAGATTGCAGGACGAACTTTGAGAGACACATCGAAGTTGTGAAGGCACATTACTGCCTTCCCAAGTCAGCTCATGGAAAGAAAACAAAGGTGGTTCGGAAGAAAACTAGAAAGGGAACCGGAAGTGCTACCGGTGTGGAAGCAGGCGAGGAGGACATCGGTACTGCTACTGCAGCACTTGTTATCCAGGTAAGTATGTAACATTCCCTTTCAATTCCATCATCCTCTTTGATGATTCCTTGTTTATAAAGAATTGATTTACTGTGGCTGCTCTTATACTAACTGTGACTCTCATCTTGACAGAGTGATAATGGGGAAGAGAGGTTCACCCCGAACTTGGAGGTTCCTGAAAGCGGCAACATTCAGAATGTACCTGAAAAAAATCACAATGCTCTCTTGGACGCTCGCAAGCTTGACGAGTAGGAGTCCCTGTTTGTGTGCACCATGGAATCGAATGCGAGGAAGATCATGGAGGGCGATGTGAAAACCCTCAACCCCCTCACGAAGCTCTGGAGAGTTGTTGACACGAGCAGCATGCTCCGCCATGGTTTGTCCGAGTACCTGAAGCTTGCGGAGATTGCTACAGTCCTTGTATTAGGAAGCGTGGAAGACGAGCGCACATTCTCAACATTATCGTTCATGAAAGACAAGCTCCGAAATCGCCTGCAAACTCATCTTCCTCTTGTGGTAAGCATGCACGCACAAAACTTCTACGACATTACTACATTCCCGTATGGGGAGGCCTACAGTGACTGGAAGACGTCCGTTCGCTTGAGTGACGAAATTTAGTTCTTCAATTATAGTTTCGCTGATGACTGCTTGAGGCTATTCATGCATGCGTGGTGCTAGGCTTTAGAGTGTAGTCACTGTAGTCACTCCCAAACTTTCTCATTCGGTTAACATTTCACGGATGTTGGTCGATTAGGATTCAAGAAGACAGGCTAGCCAGCAAACAACAAGCAGCTGCAACGCTGTGATGAATGAATATCTATATATCCATTCCTTAATCAAGTTGTAACACATGATTGATTAAGTACGCAACTGCTGATGGATTTTTACATTGTAACAGCATGTGGTGATTGATGAGATTTCACTCATGTGTGTGATCAGCAGATGAATTCTAGGATTAATGTGTGGCATGATGCACCATGTGGAATTAGCAACAATCTTGACATTTCTGCAGGTGATCAGTAGTTCAGCCAATCAGAGTTACTATTAAGAATCGTCATGATACACATGACCATTAAAGAATCACCACACATGCACTTTTGATAGTCACGACTAACCTGAACAATTGTAAATGCCGTGTAATTGCTTAGCACATGCATGTGGACCCGGCCCAAAAATTGCAGATGCTTTCAATTTACGAACTTTAGAATAGTCCAAGATTAGGAAGCCATTCCGTAACCACTGTCACCATACTCGTTGCTTGATTTCACTAAAATTTAACATCTTGTTGCCATAGGTTGGCAATGAGACGGAAAACTCTGTAGCCCCATATAGTAAATTTGTCTTCATTTTTCATCTGAATTCAAACCATCGAAGCCACCCACAATCTCAAAAGAAAAAAAATTTGTAGTCCTCTTTTCTACCAAGCACATTTCTAAGAAGCCACCCAGCACACAGCCGAAAAAAAGGTCAAAAAACTCTGGTCCGGATTCTTCTCAGCCAAACTTTTATGACAAGATTGTCAGTTATGGGGACAGGAAATACCCAGGATGAGTCGGGTTTTATCTCCAAAGTGCATTCACAGCTTTTACACTTTGTTCAACGCAGTTGTTTGTTTATTGAGAATTTGAGTTTGTACAAGTCCACTGCACACACCATGGCAGCCTGGGCTCTCCTTGCAAACATTCACATGCAGGAACTATACTAAATATTGTATTTAGTGTCACTTACTATTTGGAATTAAATAATTATATATTTTTATGGTATATCTTATATTTTACCAAGAAAATGTCAAATTGGTTGTTTGGACATTATAGAATAGGGTGCAAGCATGGTAAATTGGATGGCTCCTAATCCCTTCTTAATGTTAAGTGACAGTGATTCAAAATTAAACACTAACTTTGAATTTTGTGAAGAACAACATCGTAGTCATCTAAAAAATCATATTGATCTACAAAGCCAAGCAATTTATGATGACAAAAACAATTCCAAGAAAAGTGTACATATTTTAGAAGACGATGCAAGTGGTGTGCAAGTAGGTGATATTGAACAAACAACTGTCCAAAATTTGTTTAAAATATAATAAAACTACATTAAATTGATGGTTCTTTTTACAAATTTTTGTGATGAAGCCCTCGAGTGGATAATGAATTCAAGGATTATGAAAAAAAACTTCCAACTTCAAAATATTTAAGGTCATGAAATTTACGTCCAAAACCATATTCAACCATTTGCTTTTGAGCATCACTTTTATTGATAAGTTTTGAAGATCTCAACTCGATATTCAACATTTGAGTATCTAACACAAAAATAGAGGTCATCATGGAGAAAAAATTCCAATTTAAAGAACACTTTGCTACTACTTTTAGGCCTTTCATCCAAAAACAATTGGTTGTAGTATACCAGAGCATTATTTTGGTCTACTCCAAATAGTAACTAACACCAAATATCGTATTTAGTGTAATGGCCACACATTCTGCTTGTTACAATGTTTAAAAAATCTACAGTTTAGAAAATCTATATATAGTTTACAAAATGGTTTTCAAAAAATAATAAACTTGTATGCAACCTAAAAAAGTTTGCAATGTTGTTTTAAGAAATGAGTCTTTTACTCTTCACTAGGGGATCCATTGATGTTGGATTGCTAGGTGAGAATTAACACAAAAGCAACCTTATTGTGGATGAGGGTCTTTTATTAAATGAAGGTGTTATCCCCCTTGTTGAGCAGGTAGACCCCTAATTAGCCATTGTGATTGGCCAGAGTTGGTGCTCTTCTAAAACGTTCTTGCATCCTTCTTACACCGCTACTATGCATGGCCATAGTGATGCTATTTTTTTTTACTTAAAGCCGTATATGATTAATCGATTTTAATAATGACTTACTCGATGGCACTGTTGCACTCACTTGTTGACGGCTTAAGGGTGAAATATAGGTGTCGCTAAAAGGAAGGTGTTACTTAAAGGCCTAAGTACCTTACTCATTACACTACTAAGTGGGAGAGTAAGAGGTGGATGGGGTAGTGCCTACTAGTAGGTAGGTGGACCCTAAGCCTACGTGAGGTAGGAAAAACTAGTATGTTTAATTTAAGGGGACCGGGGCTTGATGTTTTTTGAGTTTTCTTTTGTTAAGAGCCATATAGGTTAGATACTCAATAAAGTTAATTGAAATTAATTCCATGAGCAATTTGATTTTGGATTGAGGTATGTCAAGGTCATGTAGGATTGTAGTAGAAGAGATGCATTGTACCATGACTACCAGCTCTAAATATGATTGGAAGAAGGGCTTGCCGGCCTAATTGGCAGAGATGTGGGATAAGGATGTCATATTTAGCATGTTTGTGTATGACAACATTTCCAACAAATTTGTCATTGGAGCAGGTGAAATCAACGAGTTGAACTATAAGATGTGGTGATGATATGAAGAAATTTGGGGGGGGGGGTGATCTATCCAAAGTTGCCCATATACAGTGACTGCCAAAATTGAGTACGAAAAAGCCTAGTCTACCTTTAGCCATTCATATTTTATAATTTATTGCATTTAATGCCAAATCAGTTGACGGCTCAAGTATACATGCATGTAAATGATGTGGCTACCAAATTACAAGTCCAGCAATGCAAGATAATTTGAGAAAGATCTAGATCAAAGTAAATTAGCTTCAAAACTCAGTTATGCTCACACGTGGATTACGCAATGAATGCTACAAATCTGACATGTACAAGTGGTTTTCTGGGTCCAATTTTTTGGGTGGGCATGTTCTTGGCCTTCACATTTATAATTGTGTCCCCATTCAGTGCACATCATGTATGCAAATTGAGCAAAATGGTTTCATTGAGGTCTCTCTCTGACTTACAGGTATCCCAAAGTTGGGTTGCACAATTTCGTAAGCAACATTTGAGTGAATTGAGTGATGTCAATCATAATTTTGGTGGCAAGTGTGAGGCCAAACCACCCACCCTTAAGCGTCCTAGTCCGGATGAGGGAATGGAACCCAATATTAATAATTTTGGGACTTTAGGCTTAATTTGGGACTATGATTGGCTCTATCAGACACAGTGGAGACGCATGGGGAACGCAGTGGCGAACGCATGGGGAACGCATTGGGAACACAATTGAAACGCATGGGAAACGCATGGGGAACGTAGTGGCGAACGCATTGGGAACGCAATTGAAACGCATGGGAAACGCATGGGGAATGCATTGGGAACGCAATTGAAACGCATGGGGAATGCAGTGGGAACGCATTTGAAACGCCGTGGCGATCGCATTTGAAACATTTCATGAAGACGATACGCATGCATGTGAATGGAAATGACAATAAAATACTACAATCCAATAACACATGAATAAAACAAAAGATTATTTATTGAGATATGTAAATGTATTCAAATGTTTCTCTAGGCCTTCAGAAACAGAAGACCTACAAACTTGAATACATAACGGCATGGTGATGCAAAGCAATCCAAGTGATGGTGACAAATGTAGATGGCTGAAATAAACTTAATTTTATATTACGTAAAATATATTATAACAATCTCAAACTACCCTATTACATTGAGAAATACATTTGTATTGCTCAGTAGTCCAACTATATCTGGTGTTTTGAAAGATCCAGGCATGTCTAGGTCCGGGTTTGCACCGGGGGTTTGTAACGGTCACCCAATCCAGCACACAATAAACGATATCCTCTCGAGTGTGGGCCAGTTGCTTCTATAAGAGATATTTGGTATTCGCGATAAGACATTCGACTTCGGATGGACATTGGAGTGGGTTGATGTCTTGAATCTTCAAGTGGGGGGCAAACATTGAGGTCAACACCCTGCAAGTTCACAACAGCCAACTATTGGAAGTGCATCTTAAATGGTGAAAGACAGAGACAAACAAATTGGACATGAGCTTACAAGGTCTGATTGCATAATAATTTTACAATAGTTGACACCAAAGAATTGCAAAATAACTTTACCAGGGTGGGAACTCGATGCGCAGATGTAAAATGCATTCGACGAGGTCCATCAAAGGGCATGAGAGCTGCACGATCTCCAGGGAATGGTGAAATAGGTTTTGGCGCCATAACACGACGTAACGAATGAGGTGCAGTTGGGCAAACGAACGCGGAGCGCAAAGACGTGGGCAATGTAAATCCAGCAAGAGGAAACTGGGGAGCATGAAATTCAAACATGGTTACATCACAATATGAAGAAACTTAACAATTACATAAAGTCAACACCGACTTGTACAGTAACATTACAAATTGTCACTTCAAACTCATAAAATTACATTACTTGTCAATGTCAGTGATTCGTAACTAACGGATACCCCTATACTCTATCACTTGGGACTCGATATGTCTTGGCGCAGTGTTGCCAGGAAAGTCGGCGTAAAGAACGAGGAACTTGATGGGGTCTCCATATGGGAGAGGTTGTTGACCAAACCTATGACGGGTGACATAATCGCGTATGTCTTGCAATGGAGTCTTGTAGAGGTTGTCAAAAAAGGGTTGTAAGGTCGTGCCGAGGTTAGCATCCGGGAATTTGTTGCTTTGAAAAGGCTTGGGGAAAATACAATTGCAATCCGGGTTGACCGCACACTGGTAAGGGTTGTCCGCTATAAGAATGGTGTTATTCTCCAATGAATAGAGAGCACCGCTTGAAAATGCACGCGAGGGCCACCACAATGTATTCAAGTTCTTCTGGAACAGGAGAGAACGGATATTCTCTGGGCTCCTTATCAGCACTCCTCTTCGGTCCCTATATATGGAGCAATGTTCTTGACCAAAAACGTAAGCGGGACCCTGCAAGTCACCAAGAAGGAAATCGACTATCTGACGGACAATATTTAGTTCCATGGAAGACCATATGCACACATGGAATTTATAAGAGAGATTGGCCCAAAAATTCCTGTAACCGAGTCTAGGCACAACAAACATGGAGCCGATAATGACAGGTGCTCTGTCGGGCGCACCGTCCTCCGTTATCCAACTAGGGAGAATAGTTTCCTGGGGGTCACGTTTGTGACACTTGCAAAGTATGCCATTGAGATCAAGGATGAGTACAAATCTTCTGACGTCCCGATCAGCAAGGGCCTGGCCACATCAAGGCCAAAAGAAGTCAAGGCCAATAGAAGTGAAGGCCAGAGAAGATACTATTAGAGAAAAAGACGACCAAGACTGGATGAGGGAGGACAAGATCTAATACCTAAACTTTGTACGGGGAGAACTGCCAAGAGTAAGAATCGGAACACGCTAAAGGGGAAATTGGACCAGCACAACATAATAATCTTTTAGCGCAGAGAATGGCCATCTCCCTTGTGAAAATTCGTCGGGACCTATTTTCCGAGGATACATCGGGGTACACGAAGAGCTTAGAGAGAACATCATGGACACTGGCCTGCACATCTTGAAGACCAAAGTTGAGTTCTTGTGGATATAGGGGACACATTTACGGTGACTAAGCACAGAAATAAAAACCTACACCTAACGACCACGATTGAGAACATGTTAAGGGGTTTCTATGGGGTTTTTATTGAGAACAAATTTCCTGGGATGCAGGACTTACATGGACTATCCGCGGTGGGAGCGATTGAGGTGCAGACAAGGAACCTTGGGCCAAAGGGAGGGGTACAGTTTGTGGAACTGTGCTGACACACTTAGATATCTCATTTCCTTGAGCACGTCTAGAAATAAGCCAAGAGGAGGTATCAACATCCGACGTTCGTGCTGGTTTGTGCTCCGCAACCGACGTTGGTAGTGCTTCCCGCTTTGCAACCGACGTTGGTGCTTGGTTTTGGCCCGCAACCAACATTGGTACTGGTTCCTGCTTTGGAACAGTTGGTCTTTGGTGGTCCCCATCCAACGTTGGTCCTTGCACCTGCTCCGCAACAGACGTTGGTCCTTGTACCTCCTCTGCAACAGATGGTCCTTGCACATGCTCCGCAACAGACATTGGTCCATGTTCATCGTCCACAACCAACGTCGTGTCTTGACAATCCGTCGATGTTTGCGTTTCATTATTTTGTGCAAGGACATCCAATATAGAAGTTGGCCCTTCGTCACTTGCACCCTCAATACTGGAGTCGTAATCAACTAGAGTTGAATTTGTATTCAAAGCCCCCACATCACATCCGCTCAAAAGATTGTCGTCTACAGCACGGATATTAAGAGCTCCGATGATCGAGGGTGTGAGCCCAAAAGGGTGCCCACATTTAGTCTTAGACCCTTGAAACGTTAGTTGATGCACTTTGAAGTAGCATGTTACTTCACAAAAATATAAAAAGAGTGAAATGTTAGTCTTAGAAGTACCATGTTGTAAGAGGCTAGGATGTGAGTTGTTATTGTGTTTTTACCTTCGGAAGGATTTGAGTGAATGAGGATAGGTAAGGAGAACTTGGATTGAGTAGTTAGTGAGTAGGCTAGTACAAATGGATGGAGACAACCAAAGTGACTCAAGAGGCAAGTGCATTCGAATTGGGATGAATGGAGGATCACATGGAGCGCACAAGTGGACCACCTCATCATGGCCACTTAATGGGGAAGGTCCAAGGAAGAATGCAAGGTGGAGGATAAGCAAATTCTCAAAGCACCAATCAAATCACGAGTTAAGCATCGTGGTTTGAATTAAGTGGTGAGCAACGATTTGGGAAAGTAAGGGGAGAAAGTTATGGCGGCGGAAAGCGAAGGAGGCTAAGTTTGGGTTGAAGCATCCCAAGTTTGGTAAAGTGTGGTAGGTAGAAAGCCAAGGCTAGTTAAATGTTCGAATTAGGATCCTTGTTGATCATTTGAGGGAGGAAGGCTTAGAAGATAGGATTGGCGCCTACTAAGTAGGAGGAAATCTCAAGGGCTTATCGTGAGCCTTGAGGGTGCTCACCCCCTCAAGCTTACTATATAATCCCTCATTCTTCCCTCACTCATCCTCTCTTTCCTTTGTGCTCCAAGGCACCCCACGAGTTATAAGTGTGGGTGTGGGAAGCCATATTGGAGCACATGTGTGTGCTTAGTTTTTAGTTTGAGAGCCAAGGCTTGTTAGCCTTGAAGAGGGCTTAACCTCTTGGTAGAATTAGTGTTGACGTGAAGGATTTTAAAGTTAATTCATGATTCCAATTTGTGATACTTAAAGTTCATGTTTTGAATACACGTGGTTGCAAGTTCCATGTTTAAGAGTTGAGCACTTGAGGTTGTGATGAGTGCAAAAATATACTTGTGTGGATTAGTTAGTCTTAGTGAAGTTAGGAAATTCTCTCTCCCCCTCTCCTCTCTAGGATTTTAGGATTTTAGGATTAGAGAAGAATTGTGTGATTAGAAAGGGGTTGTTAGTAGGATTAGGAAAATTAGGTAGGAAGATTAGTTAAGGGCTTGAATAATTAGTGAGGTAGTTGGGGATTACAACTACAAAGTTGTGGGTTCATGAAGGAGTTGGGTTTATGAAGGAGCTGGGTTTGTTTAGTTAGAAAGTAAAGAGCTGGGTTTATGAAGGACCTGGGTTTGTTTAGTTAGAAGCTAAGGAGCTGGGTTCATGAAGGAGCTGGGTTTATGAAGGAGCTGGGTTTATAAAGGAGCTGGGTTTGTTTAGTTAGAAGCTAAGAAGCTGGGTTTACGAAGGAGCTGGGTTTATTTAGTTAGAAGCTAAGGAGTTGGGTTCATGAAGGAGTTGGGTTTATGAAGGAGCTAGTTAAATCCAAGACCACTTGAAGGGTGAACCTTGCACTATGGACTCATCCAAGTCCAAATCCAATACCGCGGAGGAATGTGAGCCCAAACCCACTACTCGGACTACGGACGCTTAAGGGTGGGGGGTTTGGCCTCACATAATTGGTGCGTCCGCCGGGAGCGAAGCGGAAGGTAGTTACAAGACTTGGAGGCGACTAGGAGACTTGGAGGCAACTAGGAAAAATTGGAGACACAAACTTGAGAGAAGGGAAGAAGCACCCGAAACTCGGTAAGTATTCTCTCTTTGGGTTACATTTGAATTCATTGTATTTCAACTATTCCTTGGAATGAATTGCATTGTCAATTACGCAAATTCATTTTTTAGGAAGGAGCGCGGCGAAGGTACGTCCTCAACCTTTTTGGGGATTTGCTAAGAACTTAAAAGGAACCTATAACCGAGTAGCTCATTAAAACATTAGAGGATAAATTCACCTTAGGACATTGAACTTTGACACTCACCTCGGGGTGAGTCTCAAAGTTTTGGGAGTTGTCATTTCATGCTCTAGATTAAATTAATATTTCACAAAGTTTATGGTGTTGTTACATTGAGTCACGATTGAGGGGAGTGCTAACTCACAGGGGGATGCGATTGCTCAAGGTATGTTTATTTCTTCAAAGTGAACTCATTAACTAATTAAGGAATGCCTTTTGTACTCGTGATTGTTGTTATCCGTTGTAGAGGGTAATTCCCGAATTGTGGATGGTGTGAGAAGTTGAAGGGTGAAGCCTCGACTTTTAACATAATCTACTCGGAAGGTCACCCCCTCACAATCGGTATTGTGGTGAGTGTTAATTTGCGGGAAGGTGCGGAGGTGATGCTCCGACTTAACCAAAAAATTAACATGAACATGCCTATCCCCTATTGGGATTCTTTCACCTAAGTGGGCTTGCAGGTTCTTTTCCTCACCTCCTAAAAAAATTATAACCACACCAAGACAAGTGAAAATATTAAGAGGGGAATTGCTAGGATTATGTGTGGTCAAGTGAGGGTCGATCGATTCTTATGGAATGCAAGGTAGGACTCGCTCACAAAAACCAAGTTTGATAGTAGGACTAGAGAAATCTACTCGAAAGAGGCGGTCCTCTAAAATCAGTGATAGATTAGAACAAGATAATGTTAGAATAGAGAGTTGTTTGAACGTCGAACCTAGGACTAGGTCAATTCTAGACACCTTAGAACTTGGAGCTCAACTTGAAGAGGAGATCACTCCCTCCAAATTGAGTGGTGAAACTTCTTCGGAAAATTACACACTTAGAGAAGAATTCCCGGTAGAAGTTGATAGGGGATTGTTGAATAGTTCACCGGTCACCATGGCCGAGGAACGGGGGATGGATCCACCACCCATACCCCCAATTCCGCCCATACCTCCTATACCTCCAATAGACCCATTGGTTAGGCCAAGAGGCCTACCAATTGTGGTTCCACAAAATTTAGCGGCGATGGATATGCCATCTCATCTCCCTAAATTTTATGGGACCAAGGATGAGGACCCCTCTCGGCACATGGAACGGTATATCGAACGGTTGGCTAGCTTCCTCATAACCGACCCGGGTTATTGGTTAGTGTGGTTTCCTACCACTCTAGAGGGGGAAGCCTATGAATGGTATCGGGATCATGCCGAGGGACATTTTAGGGGATGGGAACAATTACAAAGGGAGTTTCTTAACGAATTTAGGCCGGAAGTGGGTCAAAGTACCGCATTAAGGGCATTGTCGTCATTGAAGCAAGGAAGGGAGGAAGAAATTTCGGCTTACATTAGGAGGTTTGATTTAGTGTGCACTAGATTTGTGGGTACCATGCTCAACGACGACACGCTAAAGCAATTTTTCATTCAAGGGTTTTTTAAGTCCGGAACTATTAGGGGTGTTTTAGAAAGGAATCCCTTGACCTTGGCGGATGCCAAGCGTGCGGCTAGAGATATTGAAAACTTGGATAAAGATCACGAAAGGCTATGGAGAAGGGAGGATGAATTGATCCCACAATTCATCCCCATACGCCCTAGGGTGGTAGCGGTAGAACCCGCTAAGTATGAGAACCAAATTCCATATGCCATTGTGGACACCGGCCCCCGACCTTTAGCGGTTAGGGAACCGGCACCTCTTTTGGCACTACCGGCCCCTAGAACGGATCCACACTTGGAGGAGGTTGAGAGAAGACTAGGTGCTAGCCAACTAGGATTCCAAGAGGCTATGATAAAACAAATGCAAAGCCTCACGGATCAAATGTCATTAATGATCCGGAGTCAACAACCGGGGCCTCCACCCCCGGTTGAGTCGGGTAGGCATTCTTCCGGATTATGGTGTGTCCAATGTGGCCAACCGGGCCACACGCGTCAATTTTGTAGAAGTGGACAAAACCGTGACCAAAGAGGAAACGGTAACCCACCTCAACAAAATCAACGAGGTCAAGCGCCACCTCACTATGGAAATGGAAGCAATAGAGGACCACAACCTAGAGGGCAAGGTGGCCAAAATTTAGAGAAGAAGGAATTTCATCCCTTTTGTGGAAGGTGGCACGCTCAAGGACAATGTTGGTCCGAAGGTCAAGAGTTTAATTGTAGCAATTGTGGAGGAAGTCATCCCTCGGATACGTGTCGCCAACCGGACAAAATAATTAATGTCCCTTACCCGGTGGCTAATCCACAACAACAAGCAAGGGATAATATGCGAGGTGCTAGGCCACAAGGAGTACCGGCCAATGAACTTAGGCCACCTAACTTATACTATGACCATAGTAATGCTAGGCAAACTTTTCATCCACCGGCGGGCTTGCAAACTACAACCGGTTACATTCCAATACAAAATAGACAAGGAGTTCCACCTAATGGTAGTAACGGGAGACAAGCGCCTCCAACGGATCCGGGACCATCTAACTCCCAAGATGTTAGGTTCATGGATGGAGTGTTGGAGGCCACATGTGATGACATGCTTCCTCTCCCAACGAGAATTGGAGAGGAGCAAAGTCAATGGCCTCCTCACACCAATGCTATTACATATGAGTTAGTGAAGGGTAAGGGTGTGGTTGAAGAAGCACCTGCACTAGCGGTAACTACTAGGGCTAGGAGAGGGGATGCCCCGTTGGAGGTAGGAATAGGAGAGCAAGGAAATTACTCTTCGGATGAAGAGATTAATCTCTCCGAGTTGGATAGGGTAGCTAGAAGAGCTACTAAGGATGTGGAGAGGGAAAATATAATTTTACAAGATAGGGAGAGGACTAATGCGGTACATGACTTGGATAATAGCGATGTGGGTGAATGGGAAGGACCGGGGGTTCCCGTAGACGAATTCGACGTAGTGGGTAATTCTAAGGTGGAAAGATCTACCGGGTACGACTTGTGGGCGGACCTTAGTACACTCAAGGCGGATATTACTTTCGGCCAACTATTGGAAATTTCACCCACGGCAAGGAAAACATTAAAGGAGGGAATGCCGGTACACAAGAGGATGAGGAAGGTGAAAGCTAAAATAGCCGCTAGGATCCAATCACAAGGTGGAAGAGACGTGAAAGCTATAGAAATAGAAGTTGTTATAGTAGATAAGGTGGTTCCTAATGTGCTAGTCGACGGAGGGAGTAGTCTAAATATACTACCGGAGGATACTATGAAAAAATTGGGACTTGGACTCACGGGGCCTTCACCTTTGGTCATAAATATGGCAAATCAAAGTTCGACTACGCCTTTGGGGATGATCAAGGATTGTAGAATGACTACGGGAGGCGAGGAGTACTTGGTCACCTTCCATGTCATTAAAATGCACTCCAACAAGGACACCTTCCCCATTTTGCTAGGTAGGCCTTGGTTGCGGATGGCGAATGCTATGGTCAATTGGGGTGGACCTAAACCATCCATCACTTATGGTCCGGAGGGTAATAGGGTCATAGTGTCCATTGGTTCATTAGAAGGATGGATGAAGAAGGAGATGTATTTGCCATTGGAGAAGGAAATTGATGACTTAAACGAGAATGAGATTGGCAAGGCATTGGTGGGAGTCGTCCATCCCGAAGGTCAAAGGGTTGTTATAGATTCGGGCTCGGGAAGTCTAGGTCCTAATTTTTACAATTATGGGGATAATGGGGATTATGCCCAATGGCTAAGGGAGTACCCCGAGTCCGAGGTTGATGTAATGGTTACATTTCACCAAGTAGGCTTAGGGAGTGAATTTCCTAGTGTTAGTTTAGGAGAGGGCTCATTGTTGGAGCCATGTGAGGTGCTCACCGAGGAAGAGTGGGTTAGCGGTGGGTTAACACCTTGGGTAGATGACGTGGAAGAGGGTGAGGTTAGTTTAATTCATGTAGATGGGACTCAAGAGGAGGATGTGATTATTGAGTCATCGAAATTGGAGGAGCCTTTACATTTCAAGACCACGTCTACGGGGATAGTTGTAGGTCAAGATGTGAAAGATTACCCCAATGTGCCTTCCGATTGGTATCGGAACAAAGAGGAACAAGCACATGTGTCGGAAGCGGATTGGCGGTACGTGGATGTGAAATTAAAGAATGGAAAAACCCGACAAATGAAGATGGGTTCCAAATTGGGGGAGAAAGAGGTTAGGGAGTATAGCAATTTGGTGGATGAGTTTAGTGATACTTTTGCATGGTCCTACGATGAGCTTAAGGGAATTCCTAGGGAAATGGTAGAGCACCGGATTCCTTTAATTCCGGGGGCGAGGCCAATTAGACAAAAGGAGAGGAGGATGAATCCTCAATTGCAATTGTTGGTGAAAGCGGAATTGGAAAGGTTATTGAAGGCCGGGTTTATCAAGCCGGTGGAAATCACGGATTGGGTTTCTCCTATGGTCTTAGTAAAGAAAAAAAATGGGAAATTAAGGGTTTGTGTCGACTATAGGAAATTGAATTCGTGCACACAAAAGGATCACTTCCCCTTACCTTTTATCACCTTGTTGCTTGAGGAGGTTGGAGGTCATTCGCGATATACCTTTATGGATGGGTATGCGGGTTATAATCAAATTTCCATAGCCCTCCAAGATATCCATAAAACGGCTTTTACTACACCTTGGGGTACTTTTGTGTGGGTAGTGATGCCATTTGGGTTATGTAATGCCCCGGCTACTTTCCAACGATTAGTAATGTATATCTTCACCGACTTGTTGTTCAAATCCATGACCGTCTTTGTGGACGATTTTAGCACACAAAGTAATGTGGACGATCACCTACATTGTGTTAGGGAGGCATTGGTTAGGTGTAGGAAGATGAGGTTAGCATTGAACCCGGATAAGACATTTTTGGGAGTGAATAAGGGAGTGTTGTTGGGTTATGTTGTTAGTGAGAAAGGTAGAGAACCCGATCCGGATAAGATTGCGGCCATAAGCGACTTGGCAACTCCAACCAATTCCAAGGGGATCTCTAAGTTGTTAGGACATGTGGGATGGTACCGGGAACTTATTCCTAATTTTTCAAAGATAGCGGTGCCCATTACCCATTTGCTCAAAAAGGATGTCAAATTCGAGTGGACGGATGCTTGTCAAAAAGCCTTTGAGGAATTGCGGGATAGGTTGAGCACCTATCCGGTGTTGATACCACCCAATTGGGGTAAACCTTTTCACGTCTATTGTGATGCTAGTAATGTGGCAATAGGGAGTGCGCTTTGTCAAGCAACGGGAGAAAAAGAGAAGGATCAACCTATAGCTTATGCGAGTAAGCAATTGACCCCCGCCGAAAGAAACTACTCTACAACGGAGAGGGAGTGCCTAGCCATGGTGTTTTCCGTTAAAAAGTTTAGGCATTACCTCATGTGCAACCCGGTTGTATTTTTTGTTGACCACATGGCTATCAAGTATCTAGTTAACAAGGCGGAGTTAAGTGGTAGGTTAGCTAGGTGGGTTTTGTTATTAGAAGAATTCGACTACACGGTGGAATATAAACCGGGTCGTATGCATTTACAAGCGGACCACTTGTCTAGGTTGTCGGAGGAGATAGGAAAAAATCCGGTAAATGATATGTTAGTAGATGATAGCCTCTTTGTGGTCACTTCTACACCGGAGTGGTATGCGGGCATAGTGGAATTTCTAACAACCCACAAGTTGCCCAAAGAGTGGACAAAAGAAGAGAGAAGGAAGGTGAGGGTAAATAGTAGGCAATTTGTTGTAGTGGGCCATAGGTTGTTTAGAAGGGGGTCCGATGGTATTTTACGACGATGCGTGTCAAAAACGGAGGTTGAAGCGATTTTAATCGCTTGCCACGATAGCGCTTGCGGCGGTCACTTCTCGGGTCAACTCACCGGGCAAAAAATACTTAGAGCGGGCTACTTTTGGCCTACACTATTTAAGGACGCCCATGACTATGTAAGGAAATGCGACGCTTGCCAACGGTATGCCCGAAACGACCTTAGAATGGAGATGCCTTTACATGTATCATTACCCTTAATTCCTTTCGAAAAATGGGGCATCGACTATGTGGGTGAGGTCCATCCCCAATCTTCAAAAGGAATGAAATATATTGTGGTGGCAACCGAGTACCTCACCAAGTGGGCGGAAGCCAAAGCGGTGAAGACCGACACGGCGGAACACGCGGCAACATTTATGTACGAAAACATAATTTCGCGGTTCGGGGTGCCGAAGATCCTAGTAAGCGATAGGGGTACTCACTTTTTGAATGACTTGATTCGAGAGATGACAGAGAAATTTAAAATTGATCACCGGAAGACTACTCCCTACCACCCACAAACCAATGGACAAACGGAAAGGGTTAACGGAATTTTGGTGAGTATACTACGCAAGACGGTTATAGACTCGAAGCGGGATTGGGATACGAAACTAACGGCGGCACTTTGGGCATACCGTACAACCTATAAGGTAACTACGCGTGCTACACCATTTTCCTTAGTCTATGGTCTTGAAGCGACACTACCAATCGAATATGAAGTCGAGTCACTTAGGGTGGCCGTGAGTACGAGACTTACCGAAAGTCAATCCTTACGAAATCGACTAACCGATTTGGAAGCACTTGACGAAGGGAGGAGAATGGCGGCTCAACATATTGAGGCAATCCAAAGAAGGAGAAAGATTACTTTCGACAAACGACATAAGAGAAGGGCCCTAACACCGGGAATGATGGTCATGATTCAAGACGCACGAAAGCTTGAATTTCCGGCGAAATTCGATGCAATATGGTTAGGACCTTACCTTGTCTATGAGGTCTTTCCTAATAATTCAATTCAATTGGAAACGTTGAATGGTGAGCTCTTTCCTACCCGTACATCGGGAAGTAGATGTAAGGAGTACCGAGCTTGACTAGGCAACTTACCCTTGGAGCAAGAGATGTTTGGATTCATCCCCCGATGGTCGCCAATTATGTGAGCCCAAAAGGGTGCCCACATTTAGTCTTAGACCCTTGAAACGTTAGTTGATGCACTTTGAAGTAGCATGTTACTTCACAAAAATATAAAAAGAGTGAAATGTTAGTCTTAGAAGTACCATGTTGTAAGAGGCTAGGATGTGAGTTGTTATTGTGTTTTTACCTTCGGAAGGATTTGAGTGAATGAGGATAGGTAAGGAGAACTTGGATTGAGTAGTTAGTGAGTAGGCTAGTACAAATGGATGGAGACAACCAAAGTGACTCAAGAGGCAAGTGCATTCGAATTGGGATGAATGGAGGATCACATGGAGCGCACAAGTGGACCACCTCATCATGGCCACTTAATGGGGAAGGTCCAAGGAAGAATGCAAGGTGGAGGATAAGCAAATTCTCAAAGCACCAATCAAATCACGAGTTAAGCATCGTGGTTTGAATTAAGTGGTGAGCAACGATTTGGGAAAGTAAGGGGAGAAAGTTATGGCGGCGGAAAGCGAAGGAGGCTAAGTTTGGGTTGAAGCATCCCAAGTTTGGTAAAGTGTGGTAGGTAGAAAGCCAAGGCTAGTTAAATGTTCGAATTAGGATCCTTGTTGATCATTTGAGGGAGGAAGGCTTAGAAGATAAGATTGGCGCCTACTAAGTAGGAGGAAATCTCAAGGGCTTATCGTGAGCCTTGAGGGTGCTCACCCCCTCAAGCTTACTATATAATCCCTCATTCTTCCCTCACTCATCCTCTCTTTCCTTTGTGCTCCAAGGCACCCCACGAGTTATAAGTGTGGGTGTGGGAAGCCATATTGGAGCACATGTGTGTGCTTAGTTTTTAGTTTGAGAGCCAAGGCTTGTTAGCCTTGAAGAGGGCTTGACCTCTTGGTAGAATTAGTGTTGACGTGAAGGATTTTAAAGTTAATTCATGATTCCAATTTGTGGTACTTAAAGTTCATGTTTTGAATACACGTGGTTGCAAGTTCCATGTTTAAGAGTTGAGCACTTGAGGTTGTGATGAGTGCAAAAATATACTTGTGTGGATTAGTTAGTCTTAGTGAAGTTAGGAAATTCTCTCTCCCCCTCTCCTCTCTAGGATTTTAGGATTTTAGGATTAGAGAAGAATTGTGTGATTAGAAAGGGGTTGTTAGTAGAATTAGGAAAATTAGGTAGGAAGATTAGTTAAGGGCTTGAATAATTAGTGAGATAGTTGGGGATTACAACTACAAAGTTGTGGGTTCATGAAGGAGCTGGGTTTATGAAGGAGCTGGGTTTGTTTAGTTAGAAAGTAAAGAGCTGGGTTTATGAAGGACCTGGGTTTGTTTAGTTAGAAGCTAAGGAGCTGGGTTCATGAAGGAGCTGGGTTTATGAAGGAGCTGGGTTTATAAAGGAGCTGGGTTTGTTTAGTTAGAAGCTAAGAAGCTGGGTTTACGAAGGAGCTGGGTTTATTTAGTTAGAAGCTAAGGAGTTGGGTTCATGAAGGAGTTGGGTTTATGAAGGAGCTAGTTAAATCCAAGACCACTTGAAGGGTGAACCTTGCACTATGGACTCATCCAAGTCCAAATCCAATACCGCGGAGGAATGTGAGCCCAAACCCACTACTCGGACTACGGACGCTTAAGGGTGGGGGGTTTGGCCTCACAGAGGGGATAGCCTCGTGATTTATCTCTTCGCTGGGAACATTTGCGGTGGTAGGGACGACCATTTCCTCTGTAAAGGAGCTTGGGATGTCCTCTCGGCCTTCCTGGAAGGATGAGCATCGTGTGATCTCTTGTGTGCAAGTTGACCGCAAAGTAACCTCGCTCTCCCTTGTTGGTCGAGAAAGACTGAGAGACGGAGAGGGACAGAGTTCAGCGTCGACACCCTCCATATGTGGAAGGCACAAATATAGTTTGTGGTCTTGTTTATATAAGGAAACAAAAACGAAGCCAATAAGGGAAATGGGGTGTATATCGATGTGTTGTCTTAGCTGAGCACTGCAGTGTTATTGATTCTATTCAGGATGAGACGTCGAGAATAATTCGCTGTGATACGAGCAGACCCATTCACCATGCAATGAAATAGCAATAATTCATCATTCACCATTCAAAATAACTTCAAAATAAACATGCAAGTTTGGCACGAGGTTCAAGAATAGGGTGCTTCAATTATATTTACAAGATTTACAAGTGCAGGTTCTCTAAATCTAGGGATCTAGACTTTCCCCTCGAACAAGACAAGCAAACACTAGAAAGTGCAATGTTTCTCTAGATCGAGAGGAAAGCTCCTTGATGTTCATGCCGATATATTTACTCCGAGCGCCGAGGATCTTTTGAACTTAAGTTTTCCCCTTGCAAATCCTGGATCAAACATCCGCGATGAAATTCAGTAAAGACTACAAGAAAAATCAAAATGTAAAGCATCGACATTCAATCACGAGAAAATACTAACCGATGGTGCCGGGGCACTTGGATCAGGGACCGTTTGGGTCGATGCAAGGTGAAGAGGAATATCGTTCTGAGTCATAATGTCCATGACGCCTGGAATTAACGGAACAACTTGCTTGAGAAGGCCAGTCAGAGCAGATAATTCGGCTCCAAACTTGTCGAAACGCATATCGATTGACCTTCGCTCAGAGGACAGAAGAGACTCAAAATAAGACGAGTCGGTTATATTTTGAGACGTTTGTCCGGAGCCTTGAGCGCCAATAGCAGGAACAATGTCGGCGTGAGTGGACGATACATCCGGCTTCAAACCTCCGTGTGGCAGCAGGGGTAGAGAAGGATTGGAGAACCGAGGTGTAGAAATTGGCGTGACCTCGGCAGGCGATTGAAGGGCGGTACCCTCGGCAGGTGAAGGAAAACCTTGAGTGTCAAACTCAATGTCGTCATCATCGTCACTCGTTTCATAAGCATCTCTAATTTCCGAGAACCGAAGAGTCCTGTTCACTGCAACGTTGTGGCTAGGTGTATCAACAATCACGTCATCCATATTTATGTCTTGCTCACGGTGCATTGAAGGCACATGCTCCACCTCCGTATCGATGTCTTCGACACTGCAGTCATCGTTGGCATCACTTTCACCAAGATCATGTGCTATGGCCAGGGGACAATGAGGCTCCTCTTCAGAATCATGACCAGAAAAGTCTTCTCCCTCATCTTCGTCCCCTTCATCTTCGTCCTCTTCATATTGGGTCTCTAGGAAGTCATCGTCTTCACCATGGCCCTGTGAAAAAATAAAAAATAAGTTCATATAAAATGAAATACTACAAGCCAAAAAAGGAAGTTTCTCTAGGTCGAGAGAAACCTCAACCAATACATGGTCTATCTCTACGAGGTTTTGATTGACCTAAAGAAACTTCACTGGTGATCATATATATAAGTGAGCATACCGTTGTTAATGGCGCATTTTCCCCGGGCAACTCATCCGTCTCCATGGGATTAATATCCTCCCCAAAGTCCGCGAATGACAACTTCCTTGCTTCACTAATTCCCTTGTCAAATTTCACCTTCAGCTTTCGATGAAAGTATGAAATGACGTTACAATTTGAGATCTGCACATCAAGGAGGATATTAACATAAAACATTTCAATCGTGATTCACTCGATCGAGAGAAAGTGGAATGCAGTTGGATTGAATACCAGTGATGACGTGCAGGGCTTCAGTCCACCAAAAAAGTTGATCACAAGAGAATTAGTTGCCGCCAACTCTGCGAGAAATGTGATGTAGGCCTCCATTCGAAGTTCCCCCCTATATAATTCATACTTGAGCTCTGATCACTGGCGTGGCTCGACAGAATATCTCGTGGCAGCTGGAGCGGTCAACGGATTGAGGAATACTTTCTTGTTTGGCACTTTTACCTTATTCACGAAGAACCAAACGTAAATAATCTTTGAGGCTCTCCATTTCTCCAACTCCATGTCTCCAGGCAGATTCTCAGCAGAGCAAGGAACGTAGAACACTGGTACGATGCAAAACACATCAGGATACTTCTCGCACATACAGCTCATGAAGGCTTCGGCTACACCACAATTCAAACGATCTGATACAATCATCCATGCCGGAATAGACTCAACACCAGGATACCAGGAAGCGTCAGTGATCTCTCTCACAAAACTATCAAGAGCTTTATCAGAAACTTTTCCTCCACTGTCGGCCCCAGGAAAGAATCGGAAGTCTATAAACCCTGCTCCAACGACCAAGTCCTTCAGCGCTTTTCTATCTTCTGATCTCTGCTTTGTGAACGCCAATGAACCATCTGGCTTGACCTGTCCATGGCAAGAGATAACTTGGCCAACATTTTCTTCGAATTTGTTGCTCAGCCACTCGTTAAGCAAACGGTCTAGCTTGTCGTTGGCCTTGAGATTCTTGTTATTGGACATTTGTTTCTTCTTCAGCCAGTCGTGTGTGGCTGCGTCGAAAAGGGTCGTCCACTTTGCCTTGTTCACTCTCCGCTCTCTCTTTAATGACATCCACACCTTCCTATCAAGAATATCATTTTTCCAGAACTGGATGTGGAGAGCTCGGCTTGCCAGCTCGCGAATCAAAATATTCTTCCACTTCCGTTGCGTGCACCAGCTACTGAGGACCATGACGGTATCAACTTTTGTAGGCTTCCAGAATGAAACCTTGGGAAGGCCATCGTCAAGAACCGTGACAATCCTCTTTGCGGCGGTGAGGTAATCATACTTTGTCAAACCAACCATGGACTTGAAGGTTTCACGGTTAAGGGGTTTCGCAACGTAATGTCTCTCCAATTGGTCCTGTGACTTGGACATTCGTTCTTCATCCCTGTGCAATTTCTCATCATGATCGGCCTTGAAGACATTCCCCGTGTCAGGATTTATCAGCAATCCCTCCTCATACTTTTCCAGTGCCTCCTTCCAAAGGGAATACGTGCGATCATCGCTCATGATGATAGTCAACTCAGCTTGAAGATCAACTATCTTGATCTTTTGAGAGATGGAAGCAAAACGTGTCTCCACTCCCAGCATGAAACTCTGCGTGGTCAATTGTAAAGAATTAGACGACGATACAAAATCATGTGTTTCTCTCGATCGAGAAAAACCTATAATGTCATTCTGAATCACTCACAATGAAAGAGCATTACCTTCCAAGCCGTCGCCTCAGCCGAACTCGAATTAGCAGCGTTTGCTCGAATTTTTTGAGGTCTTTTCAATTCCACCCAACTCTCCCTGCAAATCAATATTTGATTCACCCACGTAGTAACAAATGCGTTGAACTGGTTGTTCTTGTTGAGCATCATCGAGATGTTCATAGTGTCATTGAGGTTCTGCGTGTAAATAATTGTGCAAGGCCACCTCCTGAACATGTTCTTGATGCTCGGGTCCGTGTCTGGGTGCTCCACAATCTCCGTGGCAGCAGCAACAGTATGTTGCCCATTTACTATCACAAAATCTCTCTTCTTGATATCCTCCCAACTATATGGCTCCTTCCAGACTTCTCCATCCTCAAAGATAGGCATCACACAAAGGTTGTATTGCTGCCAGTTTGGCTCAACCTGGGAAAGCCAGTTCTTCATATGTCGCACGCCGTTGGGATCAAGGTTTCTCACAACCTTGGTGGAATTGAGTTTCTTCAGCCTACTTATCGGGATTTTTGCAACAAAATTTACACCTAGTTTATAAAGATGACCATACTTCTCCTTGAATAGTCTTGTGTCTTTGCCTGCCTGCTTGAGGTCAGTATCAGCCCCTGGCTTCAATGTCCTCCCCTTCTCCACGGATGTCAACTGCGTTGGCGAGTCTTCAAGCTCGACTGTCCGTTGTTTCTTTTTTGATGGCGATGCTTTCGACACGGGCTCTTTGCGTTTTGTCTGTCTCTCTGAGTCGTCCTCCCCTGCATCATATCTTACAATCTCTGCTCTCCTCTTTCCTTGCTCTACCGGTACTACACAAAGCTCTTTATCTTTACTCTTGTCTTTGACCCAACCGGGATTCCCAGCAACAATGCTATCCACTGTCATGTCAGCTGGCCTACTGCCCTCTCCGTCCTTTTTGTATTTCATGATGGAGCGAGCCGTATCTTTTTTCAACTTCAGAATTGTTTCCTTATCTTTCCTATCCTTCTCATTCATAGACGAGAGGATATTCAACACTAGGCTAAATGCCATCCAGCTAGCCCCTCTCCTAATGAGTGGTACCAAGTCCTCCCTGTGTTCCTGCGACAAAATATTCAGACTCTCCTTAAATGGTTTCAATACAAACTTGTGGGTAGATAAATCAATTGATAAACGCCTCTCTTCACCTCCTTCCAGTAATGTGAAATCCAAAACCAACTCCCCAGATCCTTTAGTGACTTTCAGGATAGTGCTGAGCGCTGATTCTATCCAGTCCTCTCCCACCCTCTGGCAGAAAAGTAACTGAAAGGGGGCTTCGTCCTTCTTCTTCTTGACAATGAGAGTCCACTCCTTCATTGTGGACTTGGGCATCCAATAGATGTCTCCCTCATTTCCTGTGTACTTCTTTGCGGTAAGATCTGTCCAAAAGACACTCTGCTTCTTTGGAGGCATCTTCCTGCAATTGTCAAAATATCATGTTAGGTAATGGTAATTTTAGGTGAGGTTTCTCTAGGTCGAGAGAAACCTAAAGCACGTCGCAAGAGGGTTCAGGTTTATCTAGGCCTAGACAAAACTCAACCTTACCCTACAAACTGTCGAGATGCTGAGGTTTGGGTTTCTCTAGGTCGAAAGAAACATAAAGCTCGTCCCACAGGCTAGATCTCACCCTAGAGGTCACCCTGATGCTCGTGATACCCTTAAAGGTGGAGGTTTCTCTAGATCGAGAGAAACCTAATGCTCTCTCAAAAAGGTTTCTCTAGGTCGAGAGAAACATCTAGCTTGTCCCACATGCTAGAATCTGACATGTTTCTCTATGCTTATGTACACAACCTTACCCTACAAAATTGTTGAGAAGCCTAGGTTTAGGTTCTCTAAGTCAAATTCTCTATGCCTTGAGACCTTCGACATGGCTTAGGTTTCAAAATAATTTTTTGAAATTCAGTTAAAGTATTATGAGCGAACATCGTGTGGATTCATCCATTAACATGGGGAGGTTTCTCTAGGTCGAGAGAAACCTCGTCTAACCTCCAATCCTCCAAATAGGAGGTTGGGAATTATCCGCATGTTAGTGGATAGATCATTCACAGAAGCACTGTGTTTTCATTAGAGTTACTTATGTCCAGTAATTCAATTTGACGGCTTCCAAAGCATAATTGCAAGCTATAAATCTTTTGAACTCCTATAATGATAATCCTAAAGAGTCCACGATTTGCATATGGAGAATTATTTAGCTGGATTATCCTCAGCCTGTATTATTTAGCTGGATTGGTGTATTAGGTTGAAGTTGAGGTTTCTCTCGACCTAGAGAAACCTCTCCATACGCATTTCGAAGTAACTCTTGATGTTCCTCTCGATCGAGAGAAACATCTGGAGTTGGTGATAGAGCAGGCTTCGTGTATTGAGATGTCAGGGGTTTCTCTAGGTCGAGAGAAACCTCCATTGGTGTAAGTTGTTTATTATTGCGATATTGTTTTGGCAAATTGTGCGGGTATAGGTTCAGTTTTTTTTTGCTTATGGTTACCATTGTTAATATGATATTGAGTTCTGTTGATATGAACAATGAACTCCTGCGTACATTTAACCTGCAATACATTTGAATCACTAACATGCTATGGTAACATAAAATGATCCCACTCACAATGTGTAATGAACTTAGGAACAGTACAACTGAACATTTCAAAGATCAACATGACATTTTAAGCAATCACTCAACTAAGCATCTGTTTAATATGAGCACAACACAAATGAAGACAAAACAACTCAATTCTCCACTCAACTGATGCACAAATGAACACAACTGAACTCAACTCAACTCAACTCATGCACAACTCAACTCAACTCCTGCTGTAGAAAGCATGAAAACAATTCTACCTTCTTAAGGGCGTCACATGAAAACATCACTTCCTTCTTAAGGGCGTCATCATCAACCATAATAAAATAAAATGACTACTATTTTAGGTTTTCATTTAATTCTACAGTATTAGGAGCTGGTGCTTTTCTTTTAGTACTTAAAGCTCTTTATGTTGGGGCCTCAACTCATATGCACACAACTCAACTCAATTCAACTCATATGCACAATGGAAGACAACAGAAATGTACACAACTCAACTCTCAACTCATATGCACAAATGAAGACAACAAAAATGTACACAACTCAACTCTCAACTCATATGCACAAATGAAGACAACAAAAATGTACACAGCTCAACTCTCAACTCATATGCACAAATGAAGACAACAGAAATATACACAACTCAACTCTCAACTCTCAACTCTCAACTCTCAACTCATAATAATAGCAACATACTAGGCAGGAGGCCACTCTAACCCTAACACTACATCCAGGAGAGGAATGTATCTTACTGCAGTGAGGGAGGAGCGTTTCGCCGAAGGCAATGAGGGAGCAGCACTAGAACAAGGAGGAAAGAAACTTTGTGAAGGAGCGCTACACTGAAGGCAGGGATGGAGCAGCACTACATAGATCAACACTACACTGAGGGCAAGGAGAGCAAGGGAGAGCAGGTGATGGAGAGCAGTCTTGTAGAAGCGAGGGAGAGCCAGCGATGGACAATCGACGGAGAGCGAAGGAGTGTGAGGAAGGAATACACAGCGACGAGGAGGAGCGCAGCCACGAGGAGAAGGAATGATGATGGTTCAGTGGGAGTAGGTCTCTTCCCCCCTTCACCCATCCAACCGTCGTGATCGTTCGCCCCTCATCTGACGGTGTAGATTTGGTGGCCAATCTTCGGCCACGATGCCGTCCTCTCGTCATCATTCTTCCACACCTCATGTTAGGCTCATTATGCACTTGGCCTCACTATGAGTGTTAGGTTATAGTTGTCCCTATACATGATGGAATGTCCTTCTAGTTGGATATTGGAAGCAGGCTGTATTTTTCACAATATTTTTGCAATACTTTTGACACCCAACAACTTGCTCAAAAAAAATGCATATCAATTCACATGCACAATTTAGATTATGACACGTGCTGTAGCTTGTTTTTGTTTTTGAAAACATCATGTCACACTTTGGATTTCAAGTTGTTTTGTGTTAGTTACACACTTTTGTGTAAATTTTTAACTTCTTTGTGTGAAGTACAATGTACACATTGTTTGATTCATTGAATTACACAGATTTGAGTATGAAGTACACATTATTTCATTGAATCAAACACTTTCAAATATGAATTGCATATTTTTTGCATGAATTATACACCTCTATGTAATTTAAAATTCAAAAGGTACATTCAATTACATGTTTGTACCTAAAACATGTCATTAAACACATCAACCCTCTTATCTTCGTCTCATTTTAATCAATTTAAGTAAACATATTTAAGAATTGATTAGATTTGATTACTTTGGTGGGGATGACTTTTGATTTGCTTAATTAATATGCTAAAGTTCATTTAATCATGTTTAATTAATTTAAATGTGTATGAACTAAAGTTTAATATACTAAAGTACGTATTGTAAAATAACACACCAATTTAAATTTCAATTTAGAATTACATTGACTCTTCCAAATGATAAGTCACAAAAATCATAATCTCAATGCTAATGAGGATTTTGTAATTTTAAATAATACACTTCAAGGAGCTTTCCTCATTTCATTCATATTTGATGCAAAGTTAAACACCAAAAATTAGTATGCCGTGACCATGCTCCATTTGATGCCATGTAGGAATCCATGTAGACTTTACATCCATCTTGCATTCACATACTCCGTTGGTCCCTCAAGCGTAGTGTGAAGCGAACTTGGACCGGCTCTGCCTTTTCCACCAATGAGAGTGCTTGAAGTGTAATGGTCACGGGCTCTCAATCTCGTGTCTGAAGTGGCCCTAAGGGCCGCTTTACACCTAGAAGTTGGGCCAATTCGTTGTGTAAGAGGCTTGAAATCCTCACTTGTGATTGGCCAAAAGGTTGAAATCGGCCCCAACCCCTTTACACCTAGAGGCCGGGCCGATTTGGTGGTATGATTTTTTTAATCAAGAAATGCATGGTCTGACATGGCCCCAGCTTGTCGAATCGGGTGCACCCAAAATGGAGGGCCAATTCTTGGCCTCAGGGCCAATGTCAGATTTCAATAAAAAGAACTTTTTTTAATAAAATGTGATTTTTTTTCAACGAACCAGATTATGTGGAAATTTGAACGGCTCTATGCTAGATTATGCTAGATCTGTTGGATTATGCTAGATTTATTGAATCGACATGGCTTCTTGGCCCTAAGGCCTTTACATATGGGAAAATTGGCCCCCGTTATAATCTTATTGTAATGTGTAGTTGAGGCCGGCTTCCAACCCAAAGGGGCTGAAATTTCATGCAATCATCCTCAAGGGGAATTGGCCTAGCCTCTAGATGTAAAGCGACCCTGAGAGTGTTAGTTAGGTCTGGGCCGAACCAACCTGTACACTGGTTCCTTGGAGGCAAGGGTTTAGGCATCCAACAAGGAACCAGTGTATGGGTTGGTTCGCCCAAATCGTTGTTTAGGGACTCTACAAAGTTCACAATTCACTTGGTGGTGAAATGTGGTTGTCAATACCCCATCACATACCAACGTCCACGTTACCTTCAGGTCCTACCAACAAAAGGTTGTGTTGGTTGGAAGGATATCCACTACACTTTTCACACCTGATACTGTGGTTTATCAGTCAGTGTTCGGTGTTACTCTAAATGCTTACTAAGAGTTTGTGGGCACCAAATAAGTTATGCTATGTTCTTTGATGTGCATACTATCTATTGTGTTATTTGGGCAAGAAATAACGCTATTAGTGCAAAGTTATAGGACCGTGTAACTCAAAATCGTAAACCATAGTAATAAGGTAGAGGGTGCTAAATCCAACACCCCATCCAAAACCAACACCTATAAACGCCTCCCAATTGCCAACACTCTACAACCTTGAACCGTTACCCGGCGGTGTAGGAGTGTCTAGGCCCATGGAGTGATGGTTTTAGGTGCCATTAGTGGTGCCACCTCATAGCGGCCTCCACTACTTCCATGTAGGGTAGGTAACGGGCTCCACTCTATCTCGGGTTGGTTCAAGGTGGGATTAGGGTGGCTTGTCAATGCCTATTCTAGCCATTCTATTCACAACACCAAGGAGGTAGGCCCACAAAGCACAAAAGGGTCATTCCCCGGGATGCAAGGGGGCCGGTTCCCGGGATGCAAGGGGGCCGGTTCCCGGGATGCAAGGGGGCCGGTTCCCGGGATGCAAGGTGATGGTTTTGCAAGCGAACCGGGTGGGATCATGGAGGTAGCTGTGTGGCTTCGCATACCATTACTACTTGGGCTTTGATGTAGTTTGGGTCTAGTACCCAACTATGTTGTGTTGGTTCTTGGCAATGAAGGTGGGGGTCCTCATCATATGCAAGGTTGCCATACACGGGGCCTATGGATTGGTTTAAGGAAGCTAGTAGTTTTGACTTTGAATATTCATCAAATATTCAATTGAGACTAAAAATATTTTTTCTTTCTTGATACCTATGTTTAGCCCAAAGGCTAATATGAATGTATATTTTTTATATCAACCACATAGCCATATGTATGTGCAATAGCTTAAAGTGTTGGTTTAAGCACCCTCTACCTTAGGTGTGAAGGGTGTAGCACCTAAGTACTACGGAATGCAAAGGGCAAAATAATGGACAAGTTGTTATGTATTACAAGACACGTGAATCAATAGCAAGGTGTTTTTGGGATTTGTTGAACCAAAAATTGGAGTGTAAGGTGTGCGTGGGTGTTATTTGGTTTGTTTTTCATGTTTCCCAACTTCTACCGACTAGATTGTCACAATGAACCTTGAGTTGCAATAGAAAATAAATGATGAATCATCAACAAAAACCGGATTGAAAATCAAATGTCTCCTAATTAAGTTATGATTATCGAAAGTGCATGTTTGTTTGATTCCTTAACTGAATACATAGGTCTCCCTGATTGTGTTCATTATTGATTGTGGAGTAGTTAATAAAATTTGAAGTCGTAATCCAACTAATTGGGCATGTGCTATCTTGGCCCCGTTGCACCCATCTTTATGAAATTATCATATAGTAGATGTCTCAGTGTCTAGGACTGTCTCCACATCAACATGACCTATTGCACTCATGTGTATGAATCAATTGTCTGTAAAAGTTTTTGTTTCTTATAATTTTGGCCTCTAAACCCCGCCTTCTCATCTATTTCTCCTAATTCTAGCTTGTGCACATGACTTATGAATATGATAAGATTAAAAAAAAAATATGATGGGTGCGTTAATTATGGGATATAGTGTGGGCCGATGTATATTGTGACTTTCCATGGACAACCTATAGTTTAGCCACAATATACACCATCCTGCATGAAAACAACATGCAACCCTAGCATTATTTACAATGACATAGAAATATTGTAGCCTACAATTTAATGTGGATCTACGGTATTAACGCTATAAATACATAAATATAAATTTGCATCCACAATTTATCCCCAATGTTTTTGTGTAGAAATAAGCTCAATGTTGTGGCCAACAACATTTACCATAGACCATTTATTTTATTATAGATAAAATAGAAAAGAACTGAACTAAAAACAAGAATCTAAAATGTACACCACATAAGAAACACATACCTAATATTGTACACTAATATGTGCAATCATGTTGCCCTCGAGAATAGGTTGCCTCCTTATCCATTAACTTACTTTATATCAAAATCATATCGCAAAAGCTTAATTAATGTTGTTTATTCATCTGTATGACAACCACAATAATATATATATATATATAGTTTATATATATATAGTTTTTATATATATATAGTTTTTATATATATATATAGTTTAGATATATATATAGTTTATATATATATAGTTTATATATATATATAGTTTTTATATATATAGTTTATATATATATATAGTTTATTGTGGTAATAAATAATCAAAATAGTGTGGAATGTTGATAAATTGGCATGGGGACCTAATTGCCAATATTAGTGTACATAGGAAACATACACTACATAGTACATTCTTGAAGGGCACTTCATGATACCTACTGCCTAGACGATTCTCGCGTAAGCTTCAACTCACTCAATTTAGCTATGACACAAACTAAGTTGGCGCTTTTCTTCTTCTTCTCCATGTACTAAGTTACATGTTTAGGGGTCCTAGGAATTTGAGACATGTTTCAAAAAAAAAAAAAAAAAAAAAGCTTAGAGAAGCCAAAGAAGTTCCAGAAAGCTACTAATGGTGGCAATAACTTTTGGCAATTTGCATGTCCAGTATGCTATCTCTAAGTTAGGCTCTACCTGCTCAAATATCTCGTGGCCAATAATAATTGGAAATGATTAGCCAGGTTGCCACCCAGTACCTCTAGTTGGACGTGTGTCCATCTTTTGTGGGATCCCTTCACCACCACAAGCGCTATTGTAAATAGATCACTTTTAGATATGTGTCTTCGTTGTGTTTGTTCTTCAATCCTCCCCTAACCACACAAAAATAAAATATAGTATTGGGTGCAAGCACGGTAAAGTGGACAGCTCATGATCCCTGCCTAGTGTTAAGTGAAAGTGATTCAAACTGTACACTAACTTTGAATTTTGTGAAGGAAAAATTCATAGACATTTGGAAAACATATTGATCTACAAAGTCAACCAACTTATGATGGCAACCAACTTATTGATCTACAAAGTCAACCAACTGCATGTTGGGACTTGATACATGTGTAGAACCCGACTTTGGACAACACACAACATTGATTCGTTGATTTTCACAAAAATGGAGCTTTATGGCTCTATAGTATCTCATGCAAAAGGGCCCACACACTTTGTGAACCCCCCCACGAGCACACCTGAGCCTGGATGGTAACTACTAACGTTAGATGGGTTTGTGCTACTAATTCTTCATTGGCTTCATATCAATACAACGTCTTAACCCTTATCCAAAATGCTACCCGTTACCCGTTGGCTGGTGAGATTTCCTCACACCGGTCGAGTAACTTTCACCTAGCTGCCTCTTGCGCTTTCTTTGGAGGGTTAACATACATATACTAGATATCCAATTAAGAAAAATTATGAATCATACCCACATACCTAAAGAAGTGTCACTACAGCGGAGGGCTCAATTACTCTGGTTGCATCAAGATAGAAATAACTTTGGATTGGAAAGCATGTCACGTCTGCTTCACATTCACTTACTAGCATTTGGGTCGATCCTATCTACCACCCAAATGTTATCACACATCAATTTTAAATGGTTGTTGTCTTGTACTGTAGCTCACAATCAAATGGTTGTTTTCCCATGAAACTTCAAACTTTTCATCCCAAGGGCACTGGCATTGTCAAAGCTAATTATTCACACAAATAAATCATATCTAAATTTATTTATTAGATGCATATGTGACGCATAATTGTTAATCCAGTGTTCAAAGTCAACTTTTGACAGATACTATGAATGTCTTGTAATATAAGTTTTCAGAAGAAGAAAAAAAGAGGATGTGAGAAGCAATAATCTGCAAGGTTTTCAGGATTTAAACTTCCATTGGTTGGAGATGCAAGATTGGATCTAAGACATTCTATACATTACGTTGTTAAAATTTTCCAGTAGAAATTATGTTTCATAAGTGTTTTCCTTTAAAATACAGATATACATATGTTTCAAAATTTTGCAAATTTTCCATTTCTAAAAGTATGGGTATACTTACATTCTGACACTAAATTCTGAATTTTAGTGTTAAGCCTAAACAGGATCCTACAAAATTTGAATGCAATTTTTTCACAACATACTGTAGGTCAAACTGCATAATTTTGTATTAGGGGACAAAAATTTCCATCTGTGCATTTAGGGCTTATCGTGAAACTTTTGACATTTACATAGTATACACATCAAATTCAGAAGTAATCAAGAACATAACATTATTCAGATCCATAACAATGTTCTGTGGGACTGACATTATTCTATAGAATATTCCCCATATTCAGCCTGAATGATGGAATATTCTGCAAAATACTATCAGTCCCACAAAACACTATTATGGATCTGAATAATGTTATGAAAGTAAACCTAAAATCTGAATATGGCCAAAAACCATTAGAGAAGAGGAAAATAGTCATATGTTCACCATAATCAGCCAAACCATCCATCAAAAAGGGGATTTTCCAATGTTTTCATCAGGCCACCTGCATCATCAACACAATATGAATGAGTACCTGGTTGATCAAGGAATTACAAACTAATCACTCCTGCAGTTTACCTTAGGGAAACACAAACTCAACACAATAAGAGTTACCATGTAACTTCAATGCTTGTGTGAACGTCATAACCAATTGCTCATCCTAGAGCACACAAGGGTTTATCAAAACTTGTCACAAATTTTCATCCATGAATACGCGATATTATCTATAACTATTTCTAGGCATTGTCCATGAGCTGATTGATTATGTCCAATAACCAACTCGAGTACGTGGATGACTTGCCACTCCCGCGGTCTGTCATCCACTTTCTTCTCAAGGGCGATCTAGTCCATAGCTACTTCGCATTGGACACCTTAAAAACATGTGCCCCTAAGATAGATTGGTGTGTAGGAGCCCTCGTTACAATGTATATTGATGCATGATTGATTTGCAAGCAACAAGCTATGATATCTAGTGGCGCTTCCAACTCCAAATACATTTTTTGATTGTTGATTCGGCTTGGGGGTTTGTCTAGTTAACTACATTGATTATCCCAATTAGTGGGAGAGGGCTATTATAGTGAGTGTGGGAAATTAGTGAAGGTGATATTAAATCTCTTTATGCTATGAAATTAGTGCCACCAAAAGATCTAGGAAGCATTGTCATCCCAACACTATTCACTAAAAATATTATTCATAGCAACATTATTCGTTGAAAATACCAACACTTGGCACTATTCGTTGACAAACATATGTTGTGTGTGTGTGTGTATATATATATATATATATATGTGTGTGTGTATATATATATATGTGTGTGTGTGTGTGTGTGTGTGTGTGTGACTCTACAAACACCTTAGGGTTGTATGGTGAATGAGCATGTATTCATGAATTTAGTATCACTCAGTAAAAATTTCAGCCCTTAGGGACATTGATATTTAGCTAAACAATGTGTGCTTCGGGAATTAGTACTGCCCTCGCTAATTGGGATAATCGGTGTAGTATTCGTGGATACCCATATATTCTCATTTTGGAGCAAAGATGCTATATTTGAAGAAGTCAAGATGAGACTCTTATTTATTGAATTTGTTTGCCTAAGAATGTGTTAACTATTGAACCTAGAATGAGGTCTGATATATTTTGAGCACATAGTTCAATGTAATCGTAACACGTGTCTTTTAGTGTCCGTTCGTAGCCACTTCTAGAAGCCTTACCATATACTTCTCCGACGTAGAGAAGTGACCGCGTGAGGTCCCCTACCAGGCACAATTTTGGGATGAGAAAATAAATAATTTGCAGTGGGATTGTTCAGGGTCCGGCTGCCATCAACCTCACATCAGAGTTCCATACATCAGTCTGTATGACATGGGGATTTGCAATTGCCCTTTGATAGCCTAACTTAGGCTTCAGGTTGGGTGGCCCAAGGATGGACTTCGTGCATGCCCTGCATGTGTTACAGTCAGCGATCGGGGAGTTTACAAGCTCATCCACTTTTTAGCCCCTATTTTGTTGGAAACTCATCTGGTGATTTTCAAAAGCCACTCGGTTATAGTTGAACCTTTTTTTTTTTGTTTTCCCAGTTGAAAGCCTAAGTTTTTGTTGGTCTATAGGTTATAAACCTAAAAATTGTCAAATCTTTTGGTTAAAAAAACTAAGAGTTTCATTTGCTCCCGGTTATAATTTAATGTTGTAATAACCACTTCCTACCTCAATTTCAACACTTCAATTTTGGATCTTCAAACTGGAAGAAGCATTGTGAAACATCAAAATAATATTGTAAATCATCAAAATATCACTCTAAAACACTTCAACAACATTGTAAAACATCAACACATCACTAAATAGACATTGTAATGCATATAAATAACATCCTTGACATGATTCAAACCTAGTCTAGCCCTTCACTACTTGAAGGCGAAGGATTCTTGGCTCTGAAGTGCTTTGTCGAGTCAAGATATATCTAAAGTTTTGCAAAAAAATAGAATGAACCAAAATATTAAACAAATATATGAAATGAAACATCAAATTGAATATGTATGGTTTCAAGGGTTAGGGTTTAGGGTTTAGTAAGTCATGTCATGGATCAAGTGATCTTTCATCCAAATTTCAACGAGTGCAAAATACTTCAAAATTTACTTCATTTGATGACATTGGATGAACTAGTAACACTAATATGTTATTTAGTGTCATATCACATTTAATGTCACTGCGGAAACTTTTTTAGTGAAACTTTCAATGAATAAGTTTACAAATACTTTCATCCCAACTTACTTTCAATTCATCCAAATGCCAATTATTGAAACGAAGTTTGGTCTAAAGGTAACTTGGAAACCAATAATAGGTACCCAAGTCTTCAGTCTTATTAAATGAGAAACTAATTGAATTAGGTTTTATTCTTAATAAATAAAAACTTAGCCCAAATAAAAAATTAGGCCCATAACTGCATAAATTAACCATTTAAGACGATGAGCATTGGTGGCGGGAGCCAATATTACCAGTTAATGATAGCATAGTATAATCAATGAACATCATGAAGGGTAGTCGTCGATTGCATGAGGATTTGAAAATATATATTGGGCAAAGGATGAACCCCTCATTACACGCTGGGCAACAAATTAGCCCTTCAAACATTAGAGTGAGCCCTGCTTTGATGGTGATTACTATTGAGGAGCTTCAAACCATTTATCGAAGTGGGGGATAGAGGATCTTGATTTTCAGAATTCCCGCCTAATTTGGCAGGTATATAAAGTTTGAGAGAGTGGAGGTCACTCTCTTTTTGATCGTTCGAGTCCTCTCGACTTAGCGGATGCCTCTGGATATTGAGGCCCTCATCAAGGTCCTAATCCATGTCCTTATCCATGTCCTAACCCAGATCCCAATTGAGGTGCCAATCGAGATCCAGATGATAGGCGTCCATCCTATAAGCAGTCCTAACCCTCGTCCGTACAGTCCTATTATCAATCTCAACCCTTGTCCGTACAGTCATAATGTCTTAACCCCTGTCCGTACAGTCCCTGGAATCTCTTTATAACGAACCTCAAATTGCCGAAAGGTTTCTCTCGATCAAGAGAAACCTCGTGCATGAATGCCTGGATGTGGGATTAGCCGAGGGGATTTCTCTCGATCGAGAGAAACCAAGTCTACTGAACCAGGTGGTATGTTATGGTATGTAGGTTTCTCTCGATCAAGAGAAACCTACGTTGTAACCAATCCTAAACCATTATGCTTGGTGGCGTGGTCGGCTATGTAGGTTTCTCTCAATCGAGAGAAACCCAGTACTGCACCATGAAACCTTCACCTTCTCATATAAGAAACGATTTCCTCGCACTTTGAAACCTGTTCTCTCTTGTTATCCTCTTCAGAATCCAAAGATATCATTGCCCTTAGCCTTCCTGATTTTCAAAACAAATTTGTCGAAACTAGAGCTGTCTAATTGATCACATATGGTATGGAGTTTGCAGCTTTACCTTCCATGCTCTGAGTATTCTGTGCATGTTTGGATACTCTATAAAAGGCATGGCAAGAAGTGGGTTGCATGTGCGGGTATGTGGGTTTCTCTCGGTCGAGAGAAACCTACATAGTCGTACTCATCACTTTTGTTTCTATTTGGTATCGAGGTTATGAAACCTGGTGTGATCTTACTGGATTGGGATTATTGATGGTTTTGTATTTTTGGTGTTTGGTATTTTGGTGAATTTTATGGATGGAGTGAGGATTTCCTCAAGGTTACCATCTCTATCGTTATGATATTGATTTTGGCTTTGTACCTTATTCTTTTTCAGATAGGTTGCATGATTTGCCTTTTTTTCGGATAATTATGGCTCATTGGATGGAGTTTATGGTTTCACTTGTGTTAACTCAAATATGATAACAATACTTTATTTTATTATTTAAGTGCATCCTACATAAGACTTTGTAGCACTGTTAATGTAGTGTGGGTGATTTGCACGGGTGACGTTCTGCTAAACTTTTTAATGCTTCAGTTATATGTGTAGAGATTCTGTATTTATGCGCATCAGTTGGGTTCCATTGATTCGTTCTAGAGTTGGTCCTGCCATTTGTGTTGACCTGATGGTGAATTTCTAACGTTTCTGTCGATCAAGAGGAAGGTCAACTGGAATTTGTGATTTAGATTAAGCTTGAGTGACGATTAGACTGACTTTTGGTTGTTGACTGATGCACAGGGTCAAACAAAATGGAGATTTCCACAGATTCGGATTCCCCACAGGTGATTTTTTAATTCCTTTATCTTTCATATTTTATGTTCAGACTGCTCTTGTCTGATTTTGCTTGCGTTCTGCAGGGATCTATTTCAGGCGTTGTTTTCACCGAGGATGAAGTGGACATCCCAATCGAAGGTGTGGATGAAGAATGCAGTGGTATTCGCCGTGAGGAGTGGATGAACATTCCTCTACTACTTGTCAATGGTGATGGTAATGAGATGGCCAAAGGAATTTGCAGAAATTGGAACCCGGTTGATTGCGTGGATGACAATCCTCTTGGGGAATTAGACATTGGGGTTCTTATCATGGAGCCTACAGAGGGAATGATGGATGAGGGATCAATGTTTTCGTTGAGACGTTGGCCCATAGCACAGTCATACCATGATGGATTTAGTCTATTGCAACACCAACAAGTTAGCACATTTAGATTGCGGGAGCATACGAGGTTGCTTGCAAAACGAAGATTGGAAGGAAAAATAACATACGATACAATGAGAAAACCTGTTGAGCGTTTGAGGCCCCCCAAGAAAACGCAAGTTTTGGCGGCCGACTCTATATGAGAATTGTCAGCAATCGAATGTTGCAATGGGGAGTGCCGGGTAGAAGCACGCTAGGGTTGGTACACTTTGGGCGAAAATCAAAGTATATTTTGGACACCAATTTGGAGCAATTCTTTGATATCTCGAAGGAAAAGGCTTTTGTTGCACAAAAATGCAAGAAGCCCACGTAGTGTTCTCTATGTTTTGTATGGGCAAAAGTGAAAATGCATTAATTTTTTTTGATTTCCTATGTTTTAAGCACTTACAAAAATAACCCCATTTTCTTTCATTAACCGTTGAGTGGACTGCAAATGTAGGATTTGTTTAACAAAATATGATTCATAAATATATATTACACATGTCACAAAAGAGTCATAGAAAAATATAACCTAAAACCCACAAAACGAAGTATTTTTCATAAAAAAATATACTGTGTGACAGGAAACCACTGGTATATAAATATACTCACCACGGTCAAACCATGAGGAGTTTATTGATAGAAACTAGAAAAATTATTGCTCATCTATATCTACAACTAGATTATTCCATTTTATCCCTCAAAGAGATGCTACTTTGAAATCTACACCCAATTGAATGCAACATTCCTCTGAAAATGTGTTTTGTGACAACATTTTTGTACTAGTGTAGCGTGCTTATGCCCTGCCTAAGATACTTTCCAAGGAATGAAGTCCTTGCATTGCGTACAGAGTTTTATGGTTGCTCAACTAGAATGAGACATAGCAAGCGCATCCAAGTGCATGGCCAAGTTCATCAAACGTTAGGAGGGTCAAAATGGGTTACGTTGTGTGGGCGTAATGTATGCTTAAGAGCATGGCGGGAGATTTTTGCTGTTTCAAAGTCTTCCTTTTATAGGAACCGTTCAGAGTTCATGGCGGGAATACGTGCAAGAGACCATGGAAACCTCAATATGAAGAGGAATCGTGTTGCAACATTGCAGGCAACCGCTACTCTAAAGGAACTCCTCCAGGATAAGGCATACATGATGCCTCACAAATCTCGCATACTTCCGAACGGCGAGAAAGTTGTGGAGATGGTCCTTCCTCGCGGGACAAAATGGAATAGTTTTTTCGGCACTATTAACCAAGTGAGGACTGTTTGATTTGTGTTTGTGTTCATGTTTACTTGCAATCCATTGAATACCGCCACTTGTTTTCTTATTGTTTACTGTTTGTACCAGGTGAATGAAAGATGCGGGATCAAAGCCATCTCTCTTTCCAAACTGAGTGATATTCGACAATCTTATTTCAAACAATATGTGACAAAAAGAGCTGGCGATAATTTTGCACATTGTGGGAAGTGTGATTCCCTTCAAGCAATTATTGCAACCCATGTTCGCGGGTCTGCGGCCCATACTGGTTTCTCAAAACAATTGCAGACACACCTCGCCCAACAGGAAGCGGCACGCAATTCTTATCGGTGCATGAGGTCCATCTCCATTCTGCAACCGCATAAAGTTCTTTTTATCATTCACGATAAGATGGACCATGGGAAGACCGCCTCTCCTTGTTTCGCTTCAAAAAACAAGGACACCGACATGTTTACAAAGTTGCCCTTGTTTGTGACGGGGATGATTGCACATGGCCATGGAGATGAGCGATATGCACATTACTCTCTTGATTTGTATGCGGGGGATTGCAATCATACTGTGGGATCATTTGCAAAACTCCTCCGCGATTTGGAAGCCCCGCCGGTTTCCTCGACACGAAGGTTGTTTTACGGTGCAGGGCGTTCCCCTCTTTATCGAGCTGTGTTGCATGGGAGTGAGACATGTGTGGATGGATTGGGAGCCCCGCCAAGTGATGATGTGTCTGCTGTGGCCCTTCCACCTATTTTGTATGTTTAATTAGATAATTGTTGGAAGGACAACAAGTGTAGATTTGTGAAAGCCTTTTGGTCCTTGCTAGTGGCCAAAGGGATATTCAGAGAGGTCTATGTATCTTACCTCTTGGTTGGTCATACTCACGATGATATAGACGCCTCTTTTGGGAGATGGAGCATGGACTTGCGTCAAAATGATTATCCCACTATACCACTTTTGATGAAATCCTACATGAAGATGGAGAAGGTGCCCACAATTCCACATATGATCGAAGAGCTCCCGGCTTGGAAGGCCTTTGTGGAGCCTTACTTGCCCAGTGGAAACGACATTTTATTTGGACATACGAAGGCCCAACAGTTTAAATTCTTTGTACATGATGATGGATGGCCAGTGATGCAATATAAAATCCTCAGCAGCCATGAGGAGTGGCTACCAAAGGAGGGTATATTGATGTGGAAGAAAAACGTGAGAGGTAAATCGTCAATGACAGAGGGCGACCCGGCCCCTGCTCGACCTCGTGAGATGGGAAAACTAAACGACGTTATCAATGGTCTGCAAGGATTCATTGACCATTGGGAATCAAATTGTGAACATGATCACATTAGAGGATACAGTAGGGCACATGGCCCTCTTATACAATATTGGACTGGTGTGAAGGAAGCATTGTCCGCACCTCTCTCGGATCTTTGGACGGAGGGCATGCTTTTGCAAGAAGGATTTTGGCCCAAAACTCGAGTGGAGGCTAGTTCACTCAATCCTTTTCTTCAGACTGGGAAACTTCGGGAGGATCATCAAACTGACGACCATTATGTGGGGCCCAGAAGCGGGCGGCCTGCACCTTCTTTCCGCCCTGCCAATGATGTGTTCACTGGTCACTTCCTGATTCTCCGCCCCCAACATCAAGATTTGGATAGACCAATTTGGGTGTGTCGTGCTTTAGGTCCACCTAATTTGGAGACGACCGGATTGCATGCACGCGAAATTTTGATTGAATGGTACACGCCCAGTTCCAATTCGAAAAGTGTGGCAGAGAAATATAGTGGATGGGATACAAAAAAAGATTTCAAGTGGAAACGCGACTTGGAGTATTCAACTCCTGATTGGCAACCTCTTGATTGCATATTGGCCGCATGGCCACCTGGCCCAAGAGATGGAAAATTGGCAAGGATGATAATCCCTCCCACGCAAATAAAATTTGCCAAGGACAACCTCCATCGTTGTGAGTTGGCTGATCGACAAATTGGCAGTACGTCAAATACCCCTTCGAGGATGAGACATGGTGTTCCTCGTGGCCGATGATAGTATTGTATACTATATCATAGTTCGGTAGACATGGTGGGTTGACATTGGGTATAGCGGTATTGTTAATGAAGATGATGGGTTGCTTGATTGACATCGTTTCTATTCCTTGTTATGATCTACATTTAGTTGAAATACATCTTGGAAACCAAACTACATTGAAACTCATTTAAATTTGTCATGTTTGAGACTTACGCTAATTTGTTCCCAGGTTCTTACTGATTCTCCCACGTTTCCCATGAGATGTTCCCAATGAGATGTTTCCAAGTTCCCAATGAGATGTTCCCATGTTCCCAATGACATGATCCCTTGTTCCCAATGAGATGTTCCCATGTTTCCAATAATATGATCCCATGTTCCCAATGGAGTGTTTTATTGTTCCCACGTTCATGAAGATATATGTTTCCCAGTTTTTTCCAAATTTGGGACTCTTAAAAGTCCCAAAATTGTTAATATTGTGTTATGGGTATCACATTCATGTTTCCATAACTCCATCTTACCAACTTCGTACAAATCCGTTTCATTTCCCATTAACTCTTGCACACCAATTTATTTCATACCACGAGTACAAGCATTGAAAAATGCTCTTCTCTATTCCTTTCCTTCTTCCTACACTAATTCACAACCCCACACTACAATCCCTACTAAAGCTTATTCCCTTATGCCCCCATCTAATTCACATGAATCTAACTCCGTTAATTTCCTAATGAGTTGAGTTCCTAATTAAATCTTCCCCCCCCCCTTTGTTTTAATTAAATAGCCTCCATAACAAATAACCTTAGTCTCTTCTCATAACCCAACAGTCCAACTCCAGCAACCAGGCTCGCCCATCAGTCCCAACTCTAGCCACCAGGCTTCGGCCCACAGTCCCAACTCTAACTACCAAGCTTCGGCCCAGCAGTCCAACTCCAGCAACCAGGCTCGGCCAGCAGTCCCAACTCTAACCACCAGGCTTCGGCCAGCAGTCCAACTCCAGCAACCAGGCTTGGCCAGCAGTCCCAACTCTAACCACCAGGCTTCGGCCTAGCAGTCCAACTCCAGCAACCAGGCTCGGCCAGCAGTCCAAATTCTAACCACCAGGCCTCTGCCCAGTAGTCCAACTCCAGCAACCAACAGTTCCCTACTTAAGTCCACTAAGTCTAACAAGTCTCCCCCTAATGCACCTACTAATTCCACTAATCCTAATAAGTCTTCCACTAATGCACCTACCTAATTCCACTAATCCTAATAAGTCTTTCCCTAATGCACCTTCTTCCACGCTCTAAGAGCTCAACCTCCTTGAGAAGAGAGAGAGAGAGAGAGAGAGAGGAGAGGGGAAGAAAAAGAGAAGAAAGAAGAGAGTGGAGGAGGAGGAGAGAAGGCACCCAAAACACAAACCCCTCAACTTTCTCCTATTTAGTAGGACCTTATCCTATCCACTAAACCCTCACCCTCTAAACCAACAAGAGCATGTTCTAATTCAAACATTTAAATCCAAGGCCCTCCCTCTTGCTTCATCAAACACTACTCACTTAACCAAAACACTCCCTAATGTCATTAAGCTTCTTCTTCACCACACAAAATAGGCTTAAGGCCTAAACATAAATCCACACCAAGCCTCATTCTTTTTATACTTTTGATTGTTTCAATAACACTCCAATTGCAATTCTAAATAAATTCTAAACATAAAACAAATATGAGCCACCATTTTGGGCTCATATAATTGGCGACCATCGGGGGATGGATCCCGAATCTCTTGCTTCGCAGGCAAGTTGTCCTTCAAACTCGATACTCCTTGCACCTACTTCCCGCGGTGCGGGTTGGGAAGCTCTCCCCATTCAATGTTTCCAATTGCATGGAATTGTTGGGAAATACTTCGCGGACAAGATAAGGGCCCAACCAAACCGCATCGAACTTATTCGGGAAATCAAGTTTTCTAGCATCTTGAATCATCACCATCATTCCCGGTTGTAGCGCCCTCTTCTTGTGTCTTTTGTCGAAGATGATCTTTCTTCGACATTGAATTGCCTCAATGTGTTGAGCGGCCATCCGCCTTCTTTCATCAAGCTCCTCCAAGTCGGTCAACCGATTCTTCAATGATTGACTCTCGGTGAGGAGTGAGCCTATTGCAACTCGGAGAGATTCCACCTCGTACTCGATCGGGAGTGTAGCCTCTAAACCATACACCAAGGAGAAAGGAGTAGCTTGGGTAGTTACTTTGTAAGTTGTCCGATAAGCCCACAATGCCGCCGTCAACTTAGTATCCCAAACCCTCTTAGAGTCCATCACCGTCTTGCGTAGAATGCTTACCAAAATGCCATTGACCCTCTCCATTTGACCATTTGTTTGGGGGTGGTAAGGTGTAGTCTTCCTATGGTCAATTTGAAACTTGTCCGTCATTTCTTGAATTAAGGAATTTAGGAAGTGAGTCCCCTTATTGCTCACCAAAATCTTGGGCACTCCAAACCTTGAGATGATGTCTTCATACATAAATGCCGCCGCATGTGCCGCCGTGTCGGTCTTGACCGCCTTGGCCTCGGCCCACTTGGTGAGATACTCGGTGGCAACCACAATATAAACCATGCCTTTGGAGGAATGGGGGTGGACTTCTCCTACATAGTCGATCCCCCATTTTTCAAAAGGCACAAGAGGCAATGAAATATGGAGTGGCATGTCCATTCGTAAATCATTCCTAGCATACCTTTGACAAGCGTCACAACGTTTCACATAATCATGTGAGTCCTTGAACAAGGTAGGCCAAAAGTATCCCGCTCTAAGAATCTTTTGACCGGTAAGCTGGCCGGAAAAATGTCCTCCACACGCACTATCATGACGAGCCTCTAGAATGGTAGGGACCTCTATCTCTGACACACACCTCCTAAGCAACCCATCGGTTCCCCTCCTAAACAATCTATGCCCTACCACCGCAAAATGCCTACTATTAACTCTAACCTTTCTTCTCTCCTCCTTGGTCTAATCTTCGGGCAACTTTTGTGTGGTCAAGAACTCCACGATACCCGCATATCATTCCGGTTTGGCCGTAACCACAAAAAGATTGTCATCCACTAACCTATCATCTATTGGACTCTCTCCCATCCTTTCTGACAACCTAGACAAATGGTCGGCTTGCAAGTGCATGCGACCTGGCTTATACTCCACCGTGTAATCAAACTCCTCTAATAACAATATCCACCTAACTAATCTCCCGCTTAGCTCCGCCTTGTTGACCAAGTACTTTATGGCCATGTGATCCACAAAGAAAACAACCGGATTACACACGAGGTAATGACGAAACTTCTTAACCGAAAATACCATAGCCAAGCACTCCCTCTCCGTGGTAGAATAATTCCTCTCGGCCGGTGTCAATTGTTTGCTAGCATAGGCAACAGGTTGATCTTTACCGTTTTCACCCGTGGATTGATACAACGCACTACCAACCGCTACATTGCTAGCATCACAATACACATGGAAAGACTTATCCCAATCGGGTGGCCTCAACACCGGATAAGTACTCAATTTGTCCCTCAACTCCTCAAACGCCCGTTGGCAAGCCTCGGTCCACTCAAACCTAACATCCTTCTTGAACAAGTGGGTAATAGGAACCGCTATCTTAGAGAAATTAGGAATCAACTCCCTATACCACCCCACATATCCTAACAACTTGGCTATACCCTTGGCATTGGTGGGAGTGGGCAACTCATCAATAACCGTGATCTTGTTGGGGTCCGGTTCTCTCCTATTCTCGCTCACCACATAACCCAAAAGAACTCCCTTGTGAACCCCCAAAAATGTCTTATTCGGGTTCAAAGCCAATTGCATCTTCCTACACCTAACCAAGGCCTCTCGCACACACCCTATATGTTGACTAGCATTTGATTGAGTGCTAAAATCGTCAATGAAAACGGTCATGGATTTGTATAACAAGTCGGTGAAGATGTACATGACAAGCCTTTGAAACGTGGCCGGAACGTTACACAAACCAAATGGCATGACCACCCAAACAAACGTGCCCCACGGAGTAATAAAAGCCGTTTTATAGATATCTTGTAGTGCTATGGCAATTTGGTTATAGCCCGCATAGCCATCCATGAATGTGTAGCAAGCATGCCCTCCTACCTCTTCTAGAAGGAGAGTGATGAATGGTAAAGGAAAATGGTCTTTTTGCGTGCAAACATTTAGTTTCCTATAATCCACACATACCCTCAACTTCCCATTCTCTTTTTTCACCAATACCATCGGAGAGACCCAATCCGTAATTTCGACCGGGTTAATAAACTCGGCATTCAACAATCTCTCTAACTCCGCTTTAACCAACAATTGTAGTCGTGGGTTCATCCTTCTCTCCTTTTGCCTAATTGGCCTAGCACCCGGAATCAAAGGAATGCGATGCTCCACCATCTCTCTAGGGATCCCCTTAAGCTCATCGTATGACCAAGCAAAAGTGTCACTAAAGTCATCCACCAAATCATTATATTCCTTGATCTCTTCCTCCCCCAACTAAGACCCCATCTTCATTTGTCTCACCTTGCCATTTTTTGTCGTCACATCTACATATTTCCAATCCGCCTCCGTCACATGAACTTGCTCATCTTTGTTTCTATACCAATCCGCCGGTACCTTAGGATAATCCGTGACACCTTGTCCAACCACGATTCCCGTCGACGTAGTCTTAAAGTGCAAAGGCTCCTCCAACTTCTCCGCTTCCATAATAGCTTCCTCATCTTAAGTCCCATCCACATGTACTAGACTAACGTCACTTTCTTCCATACTATCTACCCAAGGTGTTAATCCCCCTAAAATCCATTCTTTCTCGGTGAGCACCTCACATGGTTCTAACAAGGAATATTCTTCACTCCGTGCACTAAGAATCTCGTCGCTTAAGCACGCATGGTGGGACGTTGTCATAACATCGAATTCCGACTCGGGATAATCTCTCAACCATTGGACATACTCCCCATCATCCCCATAATGATAGAAACTAGGACCTAAACCACCCGATCCCGTGTCTATGATCCTTCCATGACCATCCGAACGAACTACTCCTACCAATGCCCCGTCATTCTCAGCATCATTCTTGTCATCCCCCTCATTCACCGAAAATGAGGCAATCTCCTTTCTAGCCCAACCACCTAATGACCCTATGGGAACCTTGATCCTATTATCCTTAGGACCATAAGTAATAGAAGGTTTGGTTCCTCCCCAATCTACTATGGCCTCCGCCATTCTCAACCAAGGCCTTCCTAACAAGATGGGGAATGTATCTTTGTTAGAATGCATTTTGATGACATGAAAAGTGACCACATACTCTTCCCCTCCGGTGCTAATCCTACAATCCTTAATCATTCCCAAAGGCACGGCCGGACTTTGATTCGCCATATTGATGATGAAAGGTGACGGACCTGTAAGACTAAGACCTAACCTCTTCATGGTATGCTCTGATAAGATGTTTAGTCCGCTACCTCCATCCACTAACACATTCGGAACCACCTTGTCCACCACCATGACCTCAATTTCTACCGGTTTGGCATCCCGTCCTCTTTGTAATTGAACTCTAGCCGCTACCCTAGTCTTAACCTTCCTAGTTCTCCTAGCAACCGGCATCCCTTCCTTGAGAGTCTTTCTAGCTACGGGTGAAATCTCCAACAATTGTCCAAAGATAATGTCGGCCTTAAGCGAGCTAAGATCGGCCCACAAATCGTAGCCACTCGCTTTCTCCACCTTGGCATTGCCAACACCATCAAACTCATCCAAGGGAATTCTTGGTCCTTCCTATTCTCCCATCTCACTACCCTCCAATTCATGAATGATATTAGACCTCTCTCTATCATGAAGAATCACATTCTCCCTCTCTAACTCCCTAGTGGCCCTTCTAGCTACTCTAGCTACCCTATCTAATTTGGAAAGGTTAAGAGCCTCATCCGAAGAATACTCCTCTTGACCCTCTACTCCTACCTCTAATGGGGCCTTTCCTCTCCTAGTTCTAGTGGTAACCGCTAATGCCGGTGCCTCATAAATAACCTCATTTCCTAGACCCTTCAACTCATAGGTGATGGCATTGGTGTGTGGAGGCCATTGACCTTGTTCCTCTCCAATCTCCATTTGGAGAAGAAGAGTGTCGTCATGATGTGACTCCACTACACCATCCATAAACCTTACGTCTTGAGAATTAGACGGACCCGGATCCATAGGAGGAGGTTGACGCCGGTTGTCGAAGTTTGGTGGACCTCTTTGCCTACCTTGAATCGGAATGTAACCATTCGCCGTTTGCAATCCCGTCGGTGGATGAGAAGTTTGTCTCGCATTACCATGGTCGTAATACAAGTTCGGTGGCCTAAGCTCACTCGGTGCTCCACCTTGAGGTCTAGCTCCCCTCATGTTGTCCCTCGCTTGTTGTTGTGGATTGGCCACCGGGTAATTCACACTAATAACCTTATCCGGTTGACGACATTCGTCCGAAGGATGGTTTCCTCCACAATTACTACAACCATGACCTTGTCCCTCGGACCAACATTGACCTTGTGCATGCCATCTTCCACAATACGGATGGAACTCTCTCTTCTCCACGTTTTGACCACCTTGACCTCTAGGAGGAGGTCCCCTATTGTTGCCATGTCCATATTGAGGTTGTCTTTGACCTCGTTGGTTTTGTGGAGGTGGACCACCGTTTCCTCTTTGATCACGGTTTTGTCCACTTCTACAAAACTGACGAGTGTGGCCCGGTTGGCCACATTGAACACACCACAACCCCGATGCATGTTTATCCGACTCAACCGGAGGAGGAGGACCCGGTTGGTAGCTCTTTATCATCAAAGATATTTGATCCGTAAGACTTTGCATTTGTTTAATCATGGCCTCTTGAAATTCCAATTGACTAGCACCCAACCTTCTCTCCACTTCCTCAAGGTGAGGATCCGCTCTAGGGGCCGGTAATGCTAGAAGTGGTGCGGGTTCTCTAACCGCTAAAGGACGTGGACCCGTGTCAACAAGAGCATATGGAACTTGACTCTCATACTTGGCCGGCTCTCCCATCATCACCCTAGGCCGAATGGGAATGAATTGTGGTATCAATTCATCCTCCCTTCTCCACAACCTCTCATGATCTCTATCCAAGTTCTCCATCTCCCTAGCCATCCGCTTGGCATCCGCCAATGTTTGAGGATTCATCTCGAGAACACCCCTAATTGTCCCCGACTTAAAGAATCCTTGAATGAAGAATTGTTTTAATGTGTCATCATTGAGCATGGTTCCCACAAACCGTGTACACACTAAATCAAACCTCCTAATGTAGGCCGAAATCCCCTTTTCTCTACCTTGCTTCAATGAAGCCAATGCCATCAACGCCGTACTTTGGCCAACCTCCGGTCGAAATTCATTCAAAAACTCCCTTTGCAATTGCTCCCATCTTCTAAAATGTCCTTCGGCATGGTCTCTATACCACTCATAAGCCTCACCTTCTAGAGTGGTAGAAAACCATACCAACCAATATCCCGGATTAGTCACAAGAGAACTAGCCAACCTCTCAATGTATCTCTCCATGTGCCCAGAAGGATCCTCATCCTTTGTTCCATAAAACTTAGGGAGGTGGGATGGCATGTCCACCGCCGGTAAGTTTTGTGGAACCACGATGGGTAAACCTCTCGGCCTAACCAATGGATCAATGGGTGGCATAGGAGGTATCAGTGGTGGATCCGGACCACGATCTTGATCCATGGTGACCGGTGTGTCCTTTCCTACTTCTCTATCAATGCCCACGGGAATCTCTTTCCCGAATGTATAAGTCTCCGATGATGTCTCACCACTCAACTTAGAGTAAGTCGCCTCTTTCTCAAGTTGAGCCTCCAATTCTAATGTCTCTAACAATGGACTAACGCTAAACTCAACATTCAAACAACTTTCTAATCTAACATCAACTTCTTCCACAACTTCACTAATACTAGATAATCTCCTCCTACGTGTAGATTTCTCTAATCCTACTATCAAGCTTGGTTTTTGAGATCGAGTCTTACCATGCATTACCCAAAGAATCGATCAACCCTCACTTGACCAAACATACTCCTCACTACCTTCACTCATCAATGTTATCACTTCTCTTGGTGTGACTTAAATGTTAGGGAGGTGAGGAAAGAGAACCTGCAAGCCCACTTAAGTGAAAAATCCCAAACAGGGGATAAGCATGTTCATGTCAATTTTTGGTTGGGCTAGAGCATCACCTCTAAAACCTTTCCTCCAACTGACACTCACCACAATACCAAGAGTGAAGGGCTGACCTTCGCCATACACCACATTGAAGACCGAGGAATCACCCTCTCGTGTCCAACACAATGTGATGACTAGGGAATTACCCTCTATAACGGATAACGACAAAGACGAGTACTAAAATCATTCCTTAATTAATTAGTCAATTCACTTTGAAGAAATGTCGTACCTCAAGCAATTTGCTTCCCACTGCAAGTTAGCACTCCCCTCGACCGTGACTCAATGTGACAATAACAACAAAATGTCTAAACTAACAATTCTAATCTAAAGCATCAAATGTCAAATCACCAAGACTTGGAGACTCACCCCGAGGTGAGTGTCAAAGTCTAATCTTCCTAAATTTGATTATCCCTCTAATGTCTTAGTGAACTAACGATCATAGATTCTTTTTATGTTTTTAGCAAATCCCCAAAAAGATTGAGGACATACCTTTGCCGCGCTCCTTCCTCAAAACAAAGCGCATAAAGGAAATATGCAATTCATTCCAAGGAAATAAAAGAAATGAACTAAGCTAATCAATGACAAAAATCAAAAACTCTAAATAAGACACTTACCATGAGCTAAGCGCTCACTCCCTTCTCCTACGATGTCGCCTCCAAGTCTTCACTAATCGCCTCCAAGTCTTTCCTAATCCCGCTTCACTCCCGGCGGATGCACCATTTATGTGAGGCCAAACCACCCACCCTTAAGCGTCCTAGTCCGGGTGAGGGAATGGGTATCACATTCATGTTTCCATAACTCCATCTTACCAACTTCGTACAAATCCGTTTCATTTCCCATTAACTCTTGCACACCAATTTATTTCATACCACGAATACAAGCATTGCAAAATGCTCTTCTCTATTCTTTCCCTTCTTCCTACACTAATTCACAACCCCACACTACAATCCCTACTAAAGCTTATTCCCTTATGCCCCCATCTAATTCATATGAATCTAACTCCGTTAATTCCCTAATGAGTTGAGTTCCTAATTAAATCTTCCCCCCCCCCCCTTTGTTTTAATTAAATAGCCTCCATAACAAATAACCTTAGTCTCTTCTCATAACCCAACAGTCTAATTCCAGCAACCAGGCTCGGCCATCAGTCCCAACTCTAGCCACCAGGCTTCGGCCCGCAGTCCAACTCCAGCAACCAGGCTTCGGCCCAGCAGTCCAACTCCAGCAACCAGGCTCGCCCAGCAGTCCCAACTCTAACCACCAGGCTTCGGCCCGCAGTCCCAACTCCAACCACCAGGCTTCGGCCCAGCAGTCCAACTCCAGCAACCAGGCTCGACCAACAGTCCCAACTCTAACCACCAGGCTTCGGCCCGCAGTCCCAACTCTAACCACCAGGCTTCAGCCCAGCAGTCCAACTCCAGCAACCAGGCTCGACCAACAGTCCCAACTCTAACCACCAGGCTTCGGCCAGCAGTCCAACTCCAGCAACCAGGCTCGGCCAGCAGTCCCAACTCTAACCACCAGTGTCGCGGACCTCTCCATAAGGATTGCCCGAAACACCTTGGGCACAAGGGGGACCCCGGAGTGACACCCGGGATTTGTGGCGCCGTCGGTGAGAGGGCCCAAGTGATCCTAGTGTGGGTGAGGGCCCCGGGCGTTGGGAACGCCTCCCATCCATGGAGACTGGGAGGCATGAGAATGAGGCCATAAGCTATGCGTAGCTTATGGCGTGCCAATTCTATAATGCTTTAGAACACCTCATTTGGAGGTGTTAGCTAGAAGATATGGCAAGTTGAGTAGGGTGCTGTCCCGGGACAGCGCCCTGGAACAGCAGTGGCCTGGGAGTGGCTCCCGGGACTGCGAACCTTTAAATGGGCATAACTTCCTCTGTATTTGCCTGAATGGGGAAGTGAGTAGTCCATCGTGATCTACATGAAACGTAGATGACGATGGAGTGGTCGATTGTTAGAATCAGACAAGATATGAGGAAGTTATGGGGTTCTAAAGCTGCTAGGCAGCTAGCGGCTAAGGGAAAATGTCTACTTGGCCCCAAGAGTTGGGGGAGAGACAAAAGGATACTTGACGGTGGGGTAGGGGTCCTGCCTAGAGTCCTAGAGGCTTATATGGGTGAGGTGGTGTGGCCTCACCCACCCGAGGCCAAACGGCAACGCCTCCATGGGCATTGGCCCATTGTGAGGGCCTAGTTGCCTAGTATGGCTCGGGTTGTTGTAGTGTTGCTCCGGCAACACGATGTGCAACATAAGATTGGACTTCCATGGATGGAAGTCCACATCTAAGGATTGGTTACCAATTAAGCGGTGAGTCCCGAATCAAGTAGTAGGAGGATTGGTCCCCCTCCTATGAAGTGTTGGGTCCGCGGTATGGGGAGCTAACCTTTCGCATGGCGGTATGCGAAGGGTTAGCGCTCGTAACTCTTGCTAGAATCGAAAAATGGACCGAGTTAGCAATGGGGAGATAGCAAGGGTTGCGACAACCAGGCTTCGGCCCAGGAATCCAACTCCAGCAACGAGGCTCGGCCAGCAGTCCCAACTCTAACCACCAGGCTTCGGCCTAGCAGTCCAACTCCAGCAACCAGGCTCGCCCAGCAGTCCAAATTCTAACCACCAGGCCTCTGCCCAGTAGTCCAACTCCAGCAACCAACAGTTCCCTACTTAAGTCCACTAAGTCTAACAAGTCTCCCCCTAATGCACCTACTAATTCCACTAATCCTAATAAGTCTTCCACTAATGCACCTACCTAATTCCACTAATCCTAATAAGTCTTTCCCTAATGCACCTTCTTCCACGCTCTAAGAGCTCAACCTCCTTGAGAAGAGAGAGAGAGAGAGAGAGAGAGGAGAGGGGAAGAAAAAGAGAAGAAAGAAGAGAGTGGAGGAGGAGGAGAGAAGGCACCCAAAACACAAACCCCTCAACTTTCTCCTATTTAGTAGGACCTTATCCTATCCACTAAACCCTCACCCTCTAAACCAACAAGAGCATGTTCTAATTCAAACATTTAAATCCAAGGCCCTCCCTTTTGCTTCATCAAACACTACTCACTTAACCAAAACACTCCCTAATGTCATTAAGCTTCTTCTTCACCACACAAAATAGGCTTAAGGCCTAAACATAAATCCACACCAAGCCTCATTCTTTTTATACTTTTGATTGTTTCAATAACACTCCAATTGCAATTCTAAATAAATTCTAAACATAAAACAAATATGAGCCACCATTTTGGGCTCATAGCAGGCCACAGGTGTACAATGCAGCTGATCGTAGAGCTTGTGTGAGAGAAATCACTATGGGTGGCTTAGAAACTGCACACAAAGTTGGAAATTACTTGAAAAAAGCTTCATGTTGGTATGAGCGATAGTACTGTGACGAGAATGTTACGAAAAGCAGGTTTGAAATGTAAAGTGAAGCAAAAGATACCAAAGCTCACACTTCTTCAAATTAAGGGACGATTAGAATTTGCTAGACGTCATTGCCATTGGACTGATGATGATTGGAATCGTGTAGTATTCTCCGATGAAACAAAAATCAACCGATTTTGCTATGATGGTCGCAGTTGGTGTTGGTTTCGTGATGGACAGAGTAGAAGTGCTGGAATGGTGCAACAAATTATCAAGTTTGGAGGTGGGGGAGTGATGATGTGGGGTTGCATGACTCCGAGTGGCCCTGGTATGATGTGTAGGATTGAGGGAAGAATGGATCAGCACATGTATAGAGAAATTTTAGAGCGAGAGTTGATTCATACGTTGCATGCATACAATTTGGATCCTGGCAATTTGATTTTTTAACATGATGTGAGCCCAAATTGATGCTCACATGTGTTGTTAACACTTGTAAAACATTACAAGTGGTGTTTTGTTGATTTATGATTATTCACAAAAATATAAAAAGAGTGAAGCTTGAAGAAAGCTAAGTTTGAAGCATTAGGCTTGTGTGGAGTGGATTTAAGTAGTATGAGGACATACCTTGGTAAAGTGTGGTAGGTAGAAAGCCAAGGTTAGTTAAATGTTTGAATTAGGATCTTTGTTGATCAATTGAGGGAGGAAGGCTTAGGAGATAAGATGAGAGCCTATAAAGTAGGAGGAGAGTTCGAGGGCTTATCGTGAGCCTTGTGGATGGGATGAGTCCCTACTTAGAAGGAGAAGGTTAAGGGGTTGTGATTGGAGGCTCTAATCCTCTCACCCTATCCTTACCTCATGCCCTCTCTCCCTCTCAACTCACTATATAATCCTTCATTCTTCCCTCACTCATCCTCTCTTTCCTTCGTGCTCCTTAAGCACCCCACGGGTTATAAGTGTGGGTGTGTGGGAAGCAAGATAGGAGCACATGTGTGTGCTTAGTTCTTAGGAGAAGAGCCAAGGCTATTTAGCCTTGAAGAGGGATTGACCTCTTGTTAGAAGTACATTGGGTTTAAGGAATTTGGAGTTTGATTGTAAACTTCAACTTGTTGCATTGAAATTCATATTGAAGTGAGAGAGTTCAAACTTGTTTAAACTTGTGGCATTTAGAGTGACTAGATTGTACTAGGTGCATTACTTGTAGTGTTTTATTAGTTATGAACTTGAGCAAAACTTTATAGAGAGAGATTTGTCAATTATAGATGATCAGAGTGTTCAATGGGTATGAAAATTTGAGGGATTGTTTATTATAAAGTATGGGAGTTGTGGTAAAAATTTGAGAGCTTCAGTCATTGGGATGAAAGAGTTATTAAAAGTTGAAGGGGAGGGTGTCTAGGAACAAAACAGCAAGGTTTGAAAATATGTATATCTTAGAGGGTTATAGATATGGATACCAAAATTTGACACTACCTTCTGAACTTATATATCTATCTTGTGTCAAAATTTTAGATTGATTGGACGTAGGAGTTAGAAGTTATTAGAGTTTTAATGACCGGATGCTTTATCACAACATTCATATTAAGTAGTTAGAGTTAGAATTTCATGCATAACTTTTGCATATGAACTCTGTTTGTGCCAAAATTTGGTGTGGAGATTTTTGATAAAGTACTTAACAAGTGTATCAAATTTCACTTGAAGAACATAAGTTGGGTGGGAGTTATACTATTCTGAAGTTTAGTAGGAAGACATTGATAGAGATTTACATCAAGAAGAACTTAGAGAAGGAAGGGCAAGGATAAGTATATAAGTAGTTTTTAATACTTGTATTTAAAGCCTATGTGCTCATGGAATCCACAAGCGAAGTGTCATGTACCAATACGGAATCAACCACGATGACATGTGATAGCACGGAATCAATAAGCGAAAACTCATGTAGTAGTGTGGAGTCGACGGCAAGGACTCGATTCACAAGAGGGATATCTTTGAAGGCATGCGTGGCCAAAGCGGCCGGGTGGACATTAGAAAAGGCTAAGGATATAACCTTGCCCGACATTAAGGAATGTAAAACTACATAGTGTGGTGTTAATCAAGTTGTGTATATTCCAAGGGTAGATTGGAATTATATATTGGGTTACAAAGAGAGAAGTCTCTACATGTCATTATAAACTTTTCCACTCGGGCTAGGACGAAATCGAAGGGTGGAGGATTTTTGGTGACATAAATGGTGCGTCCGCCGGGAGTTTCGAGTTTGGAGCTTGGAGCTTGGAGAGCGGGCGACGGAAGTCTTGGAAGGCGGTAGAAGAGGCGAAACGTGAAGATCGATTAAAGGACGGAGCGCTCGTGAGAGGTATGGTTTGAATTTAGTATTTATTTCATGCAATTTCAATTTGAGGAAGGAGCACGGCAAAGGTGCGCCTACTAAACTTTCTTGGGATGGCATAACGAAGATCACCTTAATAGGACCCGCACTAGAAAATTAAGAGGTAGAGGGATAATTAAAGAATTAGGATCTCAAACTTTAAATATTCACTCGGTTGTGAGAGTTTAAAGTTTTTAAACTAGAGGGTTTTAGTGTTTTTTTTAAATTACAATTATTTGAGTGTTGTATGTTTAGCAATTCGATCGAGGGGAGAGAGCTAACAAAACAGGAGGAAGCGAGAGCTTGAGGTAAGCAAAATCTCTTCCAATTGAAAAAATATTAAATTAAAAAAGGATTTTTGTATACGTCTTTGTCGTTGACTAACGGAGAGGGTAATTCCGGACTTATAGTATAATGTGAGGAATCGAAGGGTGAAGCCTCGATTCCAAACATGGTACATAAGAATGGTCAGCCCCTCACGTGAGGTCTTGTTGCAAATGTTACGCGGAAAGGGGGTATGACGAGGTGATTCTCTCATTAACCTTGATGCTAACACGAGCTTGCCATCCCCTGATTGGGATTGCTCATTGAAAATTGTATGTCTCTATTTCCTCACCTCCAAAACAATGATCACACGAACTAAGCGGAAATATTAAAGAGAGAACTTGTGAGGCTTTGATTGGTCAAAGTAAGGGTTGATCGCTACATTATGGATGCAAAGAAATACTAGATCTCAAAAGCCTAAGTTAGCATTAGGGTTAAAAAAGAATGTTATTAAGCGTAGGTTGTCTAATATTGAGGAAGTAGTAGAGGGAGTAGATGATAGTATAGAAGTTAGTTCAAATGTTGAACCATTAATTAGTCCATTAGTTGAAGTATTACCAATATCTACTCAAAGTGAGGAAGGTAATCTTCCTTCCGAATTGAGTAAGAAAATAATTAACAAGTCTAATAGAATTAGACAAGAAAACTTTGTGAGTACTAGTGGATCTAGCGAGAGAGGGTCACCTAGCACCATGGATCCTCTAGGGGGAGGTGGAATTCCACCTCCCATACCTCCCTTGCCTCCATTTCCTCCCATCGATCCATTGGTAAGGCCGAGAGGCCTACCAATAATCGTACCCCAAGGATTGGTTTCGGTAGATATACCGTCTAACCTCCCAAAATTCTATGGGACCAAGGATGAGGATCCCTCTAGGCACATAGAGAGATTCGTTGAGAGGGTAATTAGTTCATTAATTACCAACCAACAATATTGGTTAGTGTGGTTTCCTACGACCTTAGACGGGGAAGCTTACGAGTGGTATAGAGATCACGACGAGGGACACTTTCAAACTTGGGATCAATTACAACGAGAGTTTCTAAATGAATTTCGACCCGAAGTCGGTCAAAGTATGGCTTTTAGAGCCTTAATGACTATGAGGCAAGGGAGGGATGAAGAGATTTCCGCCTATATTAGGAGATTTGACTTAGTGTGCGCAAGATACGTAGGTACTTTGCTCAACGATGATACCCTAATGCAATTCTTTATGAGAGGGTTTGTCAAAGCAAATACTATTAGGGGTGTGTTAGAAAGAAACCCTCGCACCCTAGCCGAGGCTAAGGTAGCCGCTAGAGACATGGAACATATCGAGAGAGATTATGAGCGGTTATGGAGGAAAGAGGATGAGTTAATCCCTCAATTCATCCCTCTCCTACCTAAATCGGGAGTGGATCCAACTAGGCCATTTAACCGTCCTCCATATGTCTCCATTGAAGCGGTCTCGCTTCCCTTAGCGGTGAAGGCTCCCCCACCCATGTTAGCATTGCCGGCCCCTAGAACAAACCCTCAAATTGAAGAAGTAGAGCAACGGTTAGGTGCTACTCAACTAGGGTTTCAAGAGGCGATGTTGAAACAATTCCAAAATCTCACGGACCAAATGGCCTTGTTAATTAAAAATCAACAACCCGGTCCTCCACCTCAAATCGAGTCGGGTAATCACTCATCGGGATTTTAGTGTACTCAATGTCAACAACACGGTCATACGCCTCAATTTTGTAGAAATGGGCCAAATCGCAATCAAAGAATGAACAATAACGGTCCGCAACAAAACCAAAGAGGTTCAAATCAAAATCAAAACCAAGGAAACAACCGGGGTCCCCCTCCTCAAGGTCAAAATAACCAAAATACCGAGAAGAACGAATTTCACCATCTTTGCGGGAGGTATCATGTTGTAGGACAATGTTGGTCGGAAAACCAAGGTCAAGGGTGTAGTAATTGTGGAGGTCCACATCCGTCTAACCAATGTCGTCATCCGGATAAGGTAGGTGGAGCACCAAACCCTCCAACCAACACACAACAATCGGGTCAAGATGTCATGAGAGGTTTCCATCCACAAAGTGAAGGTACTAATAACCTTAAACCTTCCAACCTCTACTATGATGGATATACAAACCTTCCGGGGCAAGGAGGTCAAGTCACACAATCACCTAGACAAATGGGACCATCTACGTCTCAAGATGTCCGATTTATGAATGCCTCCACCATTCCGGTAAATTTAGAGGTGCCTACTAATGGCTAGGGTCCATGTCCTCCACATGCTAACTCTATATCATATGAGTTGAGGGGTCTTAAAGAGGAAGTTGTGGATAAGGCCCCGGCATTAGCCGTTACCACTAGAGCAATGAGAGGTAATGCACCATTAGAAGTAGAGGAGGAGGAAGAAGAGGAAAATCCCTTAGGAGAAATTCCTTATTTTTCGGATTTGGAGAATGTAACTAGAGAAGCTAGGAAGGCCACTAAGGCATTAGAGAGAGAAAATGAAATTGTCCATGAGAGGGAAAGGTCTAATGTCATCCATGATTTAGATGGTAGTGATGTAGGAGAGTGGGAAGGTCCGGGCATTCCCGTAGAGGAGTTTGATAGTGTTAGAAGGCCTAAGGCCGATAGAGTAGATGGATACGACCTTTGGGCCGACTTAAGCTCACTAAAGGCCGATATCACGTTTGGTCAATTATTAGAAATTTCACCGGTAGCTAGGAAGACTTTGAAGGACGGAATGCCTGTGAATAGGAGGGCTAAGAGGCCAAAGACTAGAGTGTCGGCGAGGGTCCAAATGCAAGGGAGAACTCGGGAAGTCAAGGCGGTGGAGATTGAAGTAACGATGGTGGACAAGGTGGTTCCTCACGTATTGGTGGATGGTGGAAGTAGTCTCAATATTCTACCCGAGCACACTATGAGGAAATTGGGATTAAGTTTGACCGGTCCGTCGCCATTCGTCATCAATATGGCTAACCAAAGTCCGGTGGTTCCGGTGGGGATTATTAAGGATTGTCGACTTAGCACGGGAGGTGAAGAATACATTGTGACCTTTCAAGTGATTAAGATGCACGACAATAAGGATGCATTTCCCATCTTGTTAGGACGACCTTGGTTAAGGATGTCTAACGCCGTAGTAGATTGGAGAGGACAAAAACCTTCTATCACTTATGGTCCCGTAGATAATAGGGTCAAGGTCTCAATAGCACCTTTAAGTGGTTGGGTTAGGGAGGAGATTGATCCAATGTCGGATGAAGAGGAGAATGGCGGAAGTAATGAGAAATTTGAGGATACATTGGTGGGGGTTGTTCAAAACAAGGAGAAGGCTAAAATGTATTCCTCTAACGGGTTCTTAGGTCCTAGCTTTTACAATCAAGATGTTGATGGAGATTTTACACATTGGCTAAGACAATACCCGGAGTCCATTAGCGATGTCATGATGATGACTCATAGTTGTATTCTCCAAGATAGGGTGTCTAGAGAGGATTATTTGTCCTTAGAGCCGTGTGAGGTTCTCACGGAGGAAGAATGGGTGAAGGGAGGACTCACTCCATGGTTAGATGATATTGAGTTGAGTGATGTGAGTTTGGTACATGTAGATGGGACTCAAGATGAGGAGGCCATGTTAGAACTCTCAAAGTTAGAGCCCGCTTTGCATTTTAAAACTACTTCTACGGGCATTATCGTGGGTCATGATGTCAAGGACTAATCTAATGTACCCAACGATTGGTATAGAGATACCGAGGAGCAAACACGAGTGGTCGAAGAGGATTGGAAGTTTGTGGATGTCAAAATGAAGGATGGGAAAGTTAGACCAATGAAGATGGGCTCTAAAGACGATGAGAAGGAGATTAAGGAGTATAGTGATTTGATAGATGAGTTTAGTGATACTTTTGCTTGGTCATACGATGAGCTCAAGGGGATTCCTAGAGAGATGGTTGAGCATCGTATTCCGTTAGTTCCGGGCTCAAAACCGGTGAGACAAAAAAAGAGAAGGATGAACCCTAGATTGCAATTATTGGTCAAGGCGGAATTAGAGAGGTTGTTGCAGGCTGGGTTTATAAAGCCGGTAGAGATTACGGATTGGGTTTCTCCTATGGTGTTAGTGAAAAAGAAAAATGGGAAGCTTAGAGTTTGTGTAGACTATAGGAAGCTCAATGATTGTACGCAAAAGGATCACTTTCCTTTGCCGTTCATTACCTTGTTGTTAGAGGAGGTAGGGGGTCATGAGAGGTACACATTTATGGATGGATACGCCGGCTACAACCAAGTAGCCATAGCGCTCGCGGATTTGCACAAGACGGCATTTACGACACCTTGGGGGACTTTCATATGGGTGGTGATGCCATTTGGTTTATGCAACGCACCGGCAACATTCCAACGACTAGTCATGTATATCTTTAGCGACTTGCTCTTCAAGTCCATGACGGTTTATATTGATGATTTTAGTACCCAATCTAGTACTAAAGAGCATGTGCATTGTGTGAGGGAAGCCTTGGTTAGGTGTAGGCAAATGCGGTTGGCATTAAACCCGGACAAAACATTTTTAGGGGTACAAAGGGGAGTTTTGTTGGGTTATGTTGTGAGTGAAAAGGGGAGAGAACCGGATCCGGACAAGATCGCGGTCATTGATGAGTTGGAAACTCCGAAAAATGCCAAGGGGATCTCTAAGTTGCTAGGACATGTGGGGTGGTATAGAGAGTTGATTCCGGATTTTGCAAAGATAGCGGTCCCTATCACTCATTTGCTCAAGAAGGATGTTAGATTTGTTTGGACGGATGAGTGCCAAAAGGCCTTTGTTGAGTTAAGGTCCAAATTGAGCACTTATCCTGTCTTAAGGCCCCCGGATTGGGAAAAGCCTTTTCATGTGTATTGTGATGCTAGCAACGTAGCGGTGGGTAGTGCCTTGTGTCAATCCACGGGAGAGAAGGGGAAGGATCTACCCGTAGCTTATGCTAGTAAGCAATTGACTTCCGCGGAGAGGAATTACTCCACTACGGAGAGAGAGTGTCTAGCCATGGTATTTTCGGTCAAGAAGTTTAGGCACTATCTTATTTGTAATCCGGTAGTGTTTTTTGTGGATCACATGGCCATTAAATATTTGGTCAACAAGCCGGAGTTGAGTGGAAGGTTGGCTAGGTGGGTCTTGTTACTCGAAGAGTTTGATTACACGGTGGAATATAAACCGGGCCGCATGCATTTACAAGCCGACCACTTGTCTAGATTGTCGGAGGAGATGGGCACTACGCCAATAGATAATAGCCTCATGGATGATAGATTGTTTGTAGTCACGTCCACACCGGATTGGTATGCCGGAATTGTAGAGTTCTTGACCACTCAACAATTACCAACCGAATGGACGAAAGAGGAGAAAAGAAAGGTTCTAGTCAATAGTAGGCACTTTGCAGTGATAGGCAATAGATTGTTCAGGAGAGGAGCGGACACCATCTTGAGAAGATGTGTATCGCAAGTAGAGGTTCCGGATATTCTAGAGGCTTGTCATGATAGTGCTTGTGGAGGGCATTTTTCTGGTCAATTTACCGGCCAGAAAATCCTTAGAGCAGGTTACTTTTGGCCTACATTGTTTCAGGATTCACACGACTATGTTAGAAGGTGTGATGCTTGCCAAAGGTACGCTCGAAATGACCTTAGGATGGAGATGCCATTGCACATTTCATTACCACTAGTTCCCTTTGAGAAATGGGGAATAGATTATGTAGGGGAGGTCCATCCCCACTCTTCAAGAGGCATGGCATACATTGTTGTAGCTACCGAGTACTTGACTAAATGGGCGGAAGCCAAGGCGGTAAAAACCGACACGGCCGCACATGCCGCCACATTTATGTATGAAAATATCATTACTAGGTTTGGAGTCCCAAAGATTCTAGTTAGTGATAGAGGTACACATTTTCTTAATGACCTCATTTCAGAGATGACTCAGAGGTTTAAGATCGACCATAGGAAGACTACTCCCTATCACCCTCAAACTAATGGTCAAACGGAGCGGGTGAACGGGATTCTAGTGGGCATTTTACGCAAGACGGTCATCGACTCAAAGAGAGATTGGGACGTAAAGTTAAACGTGGCTTTGTGGGCTTATCGGACGACTTACAAAGTGACAACACAAGCTACTCCGTTTTCTTTGGTTTACGGTATTGAGGCTACACTCCCTATTGAATTTGAGGTGGAGTCATTGAGGGTTGCAATAGGGACACGCCTCAACGACAATGAGTCTTTGAGAAATAGGCTCGGGGATCTAGAGGAGTTGGATGAGAAGAGGCGGAGGGCCGCTCAACACATGGAAACAATTCAAAGGCGAAGGAAGGTTATCTTTGACAAGCGTCACAAGAAGAGGGCATTAGAACGAGGAATGTTGGTTATGCTCCAAGATGGGAAGAAAAAGGATTTTCCGGGCAAATTTGATGCGGTTTGGTTAGGTCCTTACATTGTGGCGAATACCTTTCCTAACAACTCGGTACAATTGGAGACACTCAATGGACAAAGCTTCCCGACACGAACGGCCGGAAGTAGGTGCAAGCAATTCCACACATGAAGACACTTGACTTCAAGCAAGACAGTCTAGGAGCCGGTCCCAGATGGTCGCCAATAATGTGAGCCCAAATTGATGCTCACATGTGTTGTTAACACTTGTAAAACATTACAAGTGGTGTTTTGTTGATTTATGATTATTCACAAAAATATAAAAAGAGTGAAGCTTGAAGAAAGCTAAGTTTGAAGCATTAGGCTTGTGTGGAGTGGATTTAAGTAGTATGAGGACATACCTTGGTAAAGTGTGGTAGGTAGAAAGCCAAGGTTAGTTAAATGTTTGAATTAGGATCTTTGTTGATCAATTGAGGGAGGAAGGCTTAGGAGATAAGATGAGAGCCTATAAAGTAGGAGGAGAGTTCGAGGGCTTATCGTGAGCCTTGTGGATGGGATGAGTCCCTACTTAGAAGGAGAAGGTTAAGGGGTTGTGATTGGAGGCTCTAATCCTCTCACCCTATCCTTACCTCATGCCCTCTCTCCCTCTCAACTCACTATATAATCCTTCATTCTTCCCTCACTCATCCTCTCTTTCCTTCGTGCTCCTTAAGCACCCCACGGGTTATAAGTGTGGGTGTGTGGGAAGCAAGATAGGAGCACATGTGTGTGCTTAGTTCTTAGGAGAAGAGCCAAGGCTATTTAGCCTTGAAGAGGGATTGACCTCTTGTTAGAAGTACATTGGGTTTAAGGAATTTGGAGTTTGATTGTAAACTTCAACTTGTTGCATTGAAATTCATATTGAAGTGAGAGAGTTCAAACTTGTTTAAACTTGTGGCATTTAGAGTGACTAGATTGTACTAGGTGCATTACTTGTAGTGTTTTATTAGTTATGAACTTGAGCAAAACTTTATAGAGAGAGATTTGTCAATTATAGATGATCAGAGTGTTCAATGGGTATGAAAATTTGAGGGATTGTTTATTATAAAGTATGGGAGTTGTGGTAAAAATTTGAGAGCTTCAGTCATTGGGATGAAAGAGTTATTAAAAGTTGAAGGGGAGGGTGTCTAGGAACAAAACAGCAAGGTTTGAAAATATGTATATCTTAGAGGGTTATAGATATGGATACCAAAATTTGACACTACCTTCTGAACTTATATATCTATCTTGTGTCAAAATTTTAGATTGATTGGACGTAGGAGTTGGAAGTTATTAGAGTTTTAATGACCGGATGCTTTATCACAACATTCATATTAAGTAGTTAGAGTTAGAATTTCATGCATAACTTTTGCATATGAACTCTGTTTGTGCCAAAATTTGGTGTGGAGATTTTTGATAAAGTACTTAACAAGTGTATCAAATTTCACTTGAAGAACATAAGTTGGGTGGGAGTTATACTATTCTGAAGTTTAGTAGGAAGACATTGATAGAGATTTACATCAAGAAGAACTTAGAGAAGGAAGGGCAAGGATAAGTATATAAGTAGTTTTTAATACTTGTATTTAAAGCCTATGTGCTCATGGAATCCACAAGCGAAGTGTCATGTACCAATACGGAATCAACCACGATGACATGTGATAGCACGGAATCAATAAGCGAAAACTCATGTAGTAGTGTGGAGTCGACGGCAAGGACTCGATTCACAAGAGGGATATCTTTGAAGGCATGCGTGGCCAAAGCGGCCGGGTGGACATTAGAAAAGGCTAAGGATATAACCTTGCCCGACATTAAGGAATGTAAAACTACATAGTGTGGTGTTAATCAAGTTGTGTATATTCCAAGGGTAGATTGGAATTATATATTGGGTTACAAAGAGAGAAGTCTCTACATGTCATTATAAACTTTTCCACTCGGGCTAGGACGAAATCGAAGGGTGGAGGATTTTTGGTGACACATGATAATGACCTGAAACATACATCCAAGAGTGTGCGCCGTTGGCTGAATTCGCAAGAATTTATTGTTTTGAAGTGGTTGGCGCAATCTCCAGACTTGAATCCGATCGAACACTTGTGGGCAACTTTAAAACGTCGACTAAACCAATATGAAAGACCTCCCAAAGGAATGTTAGAATTGTGGGAGCGTGTTGAGGATTGTTGGGCTTTAGTTACTCCCAATGAGTGTAAGAACTTGTATAGGAGCATGCCTAAGCGCATTGCAGCTGTTATAGCTGCTAGGGGTAGGTGGACAAATTTTTAACTTTGTTCCAGCTTGTGTGAGCAAAACTGAGTTTTGGATTGAACTTCACTTTACTTTTTGTTTGTACATGCATACTTGTGTGTAATAGGCCTCAATTCCCATGGAAGTATGACTGATTGCAATGGTAATCCTATGCAATTTATGGTTTCATTTTTGGTGCATCCAATTTCCTTACATTGTTTGTTGAATTTCAATATGTTGCGTTTGTACTCAGTTTTGGCAGTCACTGTATCTGCCATACTGAAATTTAAGTGTTTATATTATTTGGGCTTCGGAGATGAGTTTGGGTTTCTAGAAGAGGTAAGACCATGGCATGTGGATATCGTCATTATCTAACTATTTGTTAACATAGGAGTATTTCTTGTGGCATGGGAACATGTGGAGCTAAGATATAGCATTTGAGGTTATCCATAGAAACATCATGTTGTGTAGAGGTTGGGATGTTGGTGGCCCAATAAGGGATGCGTTCTCCTTTGGGATGAAATAGTGTGCAAGGGATGGTGTCGTATGATGAACCAAGTTTAGCTAGTTTATCGGCTTCATCGTTGCTACGTATGTCAGTATGAACTCTTGCTTTTTGTATGGTAATGGGATGGATATAAGAAGTTTATCATGATGGTTATGTTGTGAGAAGGGATGACGGATGTGGTTGAGGAGCAAATAGATATCGTTGAGACTATCTCTCAAAATGTATATTTCGTGGGGGAGGGATTTAGTGTGTTTTATAGCTAGAAGGAGAGCATACAACTTAGCATCAAGGATGTTAGGATAGCCGGATGTTTGGCTACAATGGAGGTGTTAGAAGGGCCATCATAAACTCCAGAGCCGGCTATGTCTCCATTGACATGGTTGTCTAGAGGGGTAAAGGAGCATTAGTGTAATATAGTCGTATTGTGGGGGGGGGTATTTAAGTGCACAAGGATTGGTAATGGTCAGTGGAATAGCGGATGCAAGACTTGTATAAAATGGCGGTGGTGGGGGATATGAAGCCAAAGATTTGTTTGTTAAGAGACATAGCTTTTGGAGGGAATGCGGTATAGGGTGATATTTGCGGGACTCTTTGGTCATGCATGCCTTCAAGGTCTAGTGTAAAGTGAACCTGGACCATCTTGGCTTCTCATCCAATCACATAATTTGTATATCATGGGTCAAGGGTCCTCAAGCTCTAGTGTAATGTGGCGTTAAATAATTTTGTGCATGCATGTCCAAATCCATGCACGATCCATATCATATTGTTGTATCCAAATTAGTGTTCATTGTAAGGACCTTCTAGAATACTTAGAGTCTTTCTTGTTTCTCTCACAATGCAATTTAAGGTAAGAAATAGCAAAGAGTTAAATTCATGCTTGACTAAAGCCTTGCCTAGTAGACCCTAAACTATGTAATATCAACCTCCATAATGTCACTCATTCTCTAATATCCCGAAACCCTAGGGAACGAATGTGCGTAGTTCAAATCTCACTCCTTATTGTCACCTTTCTCTCCCTTATATCACAAATTTTGCCATTATTGCAAACCACCAAAGAAGTCAACCCACACCCTTGCATTGCGCCATGTATCAATATGTGGAGTGTCACCTTCTTATTCTTATTCTTCTTCTTCTTATGCCACTTGTTGAATGTTGGTGCATGCATCCGCCACATCGCCTAGGAAGGCAAAGTGGAGTGGACCACACCACACCATTTAATATGTTGCACTTTGTGTTATTCCATAGTGTCACATGCTACACTAATTCACTAGTATCACGCATCCATGTTAACATTATAGAACTCCGTAATATCACGTGCACTTTGGTTGCCATAGGTGTGATACTACGGAGTGTAGAGTGTACGACAGGCTTGGAAGAAGAATATTGATTCAGAAGAGTTATATTGGTTTAAAATAATGTTGCCGAATTTGGGATATTGTTCAAGTGACAAGTGGCTGGATTATTTGGTCCACATCAACTTCCAAAAACTCTCAAACTGGGTTTGGTCCACCCTAATTTTGAACCACTCGAAGTGGAGGTCCACAACAACTGAAATAAGTGTAGTGTAGTAATTGAAACAACAGTAATTGAAACAATTGAAGTAGTGTCATGGCTGCAGTGATACTACAACTCAACTCTTATAATAATCTTAACTATCGTAGTGAGAACTCTATTTCATCTTTATTAGTGCCGGAATGTAGTTTTTACGTGGGATTTTAGAGTCTCAACCAATGTAAAATTGACACATGGAAAAATCTAAGGAAGAATAATTATGTTTTTGTCGAAATAGAATGTCCTCTACGGTACTACACCATTTATGGTATTTAATGTCATGTACACTATTCGCGAAGGGCCTAAACTAGATGCCTAAAGGTCTCAAAATGTCACGCCCACTAATTATCAATATGATTTCATTCATCAACATAAGGAACTTCTTTAAGTGAAAAAATATCTACATTATGACATTTAGAGTAGCACATTGGGATACGTTAGTTGAAAGTCTTGCATTTTGGTATGCAAGGGGAAGATATTTTGGAGCGTGCTAATGGCAAGTGTCATTGTGTTTCCGTTATAATATGCAAGAGGAGGATATTCTTGAGCATACTACTGTCAAGTGTCATTTGTGTACACTTTAGTCAACTTGTAGAGTCCCATTGTGTAACATAGGCATGCACCTCATAACACTATTGAACATCCATTCTTGCAATTGAATTCTCAATTTGTGCCAAAAAAAACACTATTGAACATGCTCATGCCAAGATATTAGTAAGTGCACTTGAATGCCAAGGGTCATGAGATGACAATTATGATGAAGTTGTTAATCACCAATGTAACCTAGCATACGCCTCAAAATAGGGTAAATGACAACTATTACACATGTGACACTAAACACCATGAATGGTGTAGTCTACTTGAGTTTAACATTTCCTCTCATGGATTGTTAATTAAAGAGGCAGAAGAGAAGAACGATTAGGTTATAGATGCTTAGCTTGTTCACATCAGTGCACAAACACCGAAACTTCTACAGTATTTCCTTTTCTTTTCTTTTCTTGCTTAGCCGACGCTAACTCTAGCAAAGTTGGGTACGGAACGCAATCTGTAATAGGTCACTCTAACAACACTGCACTTTCTTCTATCTAGGGTGTGCTCTTAAATAATATGCCATCATTTAGGGCATAATATCTAGGGCGGCCCAATTTGATTGGAGATTTATTGTGAAATTGCTTAAAAAACAATTATTGTCCGCATATGGGATTGTGTTGGCTTTCACCAACATTGTTTGGCCACCACTCATTGCGCACAGTCACTAGTTTTAAAATGAACAACATCTCTAAAACTCTTACGATGGCTAAGTCATGCCTTGATGCCACCACTACTTGATGTGAATAATGTATTTTAGATCATTTTTGGTAATTGTTTTGTAAATCATCAAACTCATACACCAAATAGTCTTAAAATACCTTACATACCTAGTCCTAAACAAAAAAAATTGGATAACAAACAAGCCCTAGTAAAACCCCCATAGGAGGGCAACTCCTCCCAACAAACATGTGACTTGATGGAACCCACCTTTCCAAAGAAAGGATATAACCTTACCTTGTAGCTTGATAAAACATGACCAAGAGTAGGCAGAACATGCTCCTATTCACATCAGTGTATTGAGAAACACTGATGTCATTTTATGTATTATTTTACTCAACAATTTTTTTTTAGTTTAAAACAACTTTTGTGCATCCTCCCAACTCAAGGTTCACAAAATATTTTCCATTGTTTTTGGCTAATCAAGCTAGGTGGGACGATTCAATCCGATCCCATATTATTGAGATTATGGTGTGATAAACTAGTCACATGTGCACTAAGCTTTATGAAGTATTCCTGAGTCTTTGTGTCTATCTATTTTTGTTAGTCCGACAATGGTTACATTATTTCAAGAATTGGATTGGTGTTGCTTTGTTTGGCTTGGATCTTGAAGGAACTTTGTCCCCTATGAAAAGTGGATACAATTTGGTGGATTCCAAGGACCATTTGACAAAGACCACATGGTTGTGGCCAACAACTATGTGGCTAGGGTTAACAACCGAAACACCATGACCAAATTTACATGACCAAATACCAATTATTTGTGGGCATTTATCTATGTTGTGCTCAATTACATGCTCCTAGCAAATTGATGGTCCTTGGCCACTAAATTCATAACAATGGATCACAATTTGGTGGATGCTAGGGAATATCAAATACACAATGCTTCGCAAGTATCTCGCAAGGCCTCCATAACCCTAGGGTGCCTAGGGTTAACCCCAACCCTCCTATGGATAAGCTCATTCTAGCTATGCACCCTAGCTTGCATAGGGTCTAACCTACAAGTTTCTTGGGTTGTCCAAAAAACTTTCAAGGCAACTCAAAAATTTTGGGCTGCCCAAAGAAGGGGAAAAAAAAAACCTCGAAGTCTTTTCAAGGAGTGTTGTTTCATTCATCATGGACGCACATTAAATTGTATCCTTGTGTCATCAACTTTGACCACCACTAGAAAGCCATAATAAAATTATTTTAAATGTTTTTTTTTTGCTTCATCATGTGTGTTTTGAAAATTTCTAGCCTTTCAAATTGGAATATGTAACTTGATTGCACTAGAGAACACCCCAACATTAAGGAAGAGGATTACTTGAAGAGGGTCTTAAAGGGATCTCAAATTATATAGATATATCATGTCTTGCAGCTTCTCCACCCAAGGAACAAATTTATAACCAACAAAACTTCATAACCAAACAAATAAACTACCAAAAATTCATAAAAAAAATTTCATGATGGGAATGCTATTTTTTCAAAGCATTTAGAAGTTTGAACAATGTCATATTCATATATTTATAAGTTGTTCATGGATGCAGTTTCTTTCAAACAAATCATACCTCCCTGCATTTGGAGGTATTCTTACTTACATATTTATGATTACAAATGCTCAATATGCATAGGCCTTGTTTATATAAAATGATCATTGAGTACCTTGTTTACATTCTAGCACCTACTTTGAACTCTAAATGCCTTATATTACTTAGTAAATATATGAAGAAAAAGAATTTGATGATATTAAATACCCTTACTTTGATTGCACATCATTAATTACTTATTTTAAAAGTGGAACCCCCCAATCACGGTCCCACCCTCAAATGGAACAATTTTATTATTAAATGGTTGTAAATTTGATGACATCTTGCACAAGGGGTGCACAAGGAGAATCTAATCAACAATAACACTCCATCATGGCATTCACAAGGCATTCACTCATCTCAAGTGAAAAAATTACAAAGATTTGTACTCAAGTGGTATTAAATGGACATACAATATTCTTAAGAAAATATTAATCATGAAATAAAATCCAATGCACACAAATTTTCAGAACCCAATAACATATTTTAGGTAGTTTGTTTAATGAATGGTTCTTTTGATGATACCTACTGAATAATGTCCACATGCTTTTAAGATTATTGGATTTAAATCATTCTATATATCATCTGAGAAACCTCTAATTAACCCTATTTCATATATATACATATATATATATCCTACATTGACTAATGTTACTAAGAGTTCCCACTCCCTTTTAGCTTCATCCACCATTCACCATCCATGAAATTGGACAAGAATGTCCATGTGGAACAATAGGGTTCAAGCTTAAACTAAGCCATTTGAATAGTGACATATCAGGGGCATTATTGAATAGTTTTCTTGGCTACCCAACATATCATATAGTACATCCATCCATAATGATGCTTGGACCCAAATGCCAACAAGATTGCATGAAAATTATATAAAAAATTTCAATGTTCCTACATGTAGCAAACTACACACCTAGAGCCTACATGCAAAATTGGGCCAAAAATGGAACCGAGAAGAGCCTCACTTACTAGACCTTTCAACTATGTTTCAAAGATTACCTCTACATTTTCAAAACTCTTGATTTGCTAAGGGTACATGTGTCACTTATGTCCTCAAAGGAACCGACTCGACTTTAAAAAAACCCATCAAAGCTCGTAGCTTACCTCCACAAGTTTCAGTTCGGCCTCATAGAAATGTAGCCCAACGTTGATACTATTAGATGCCTGTGTCACTCAAGTCATCAAAAATATGGGGACAGAAAATAAAAATGATTGGAATTTGGCCCGGGGGTGGATTCTCCATACTTTGTACAAACTAATGTGGGTGTAGAAATGGGTATTATTTGAGGCATTATCATACATAGTATACATCAAGGAGAGGCATTGATTTTCATTATTGTGTACATCTAAAAAGGCTATTAAAATTTTGAGGCAAGGGTAGATGTGCAGTAGGGGGCCTTGAGGTAGAAACAATGACAGTAGATGTGTTGGTTTCATCCGTTTTATGCCTTCATCCATTATTTTCACGTGGTAAGATTCCCCAATAACTCCCATGTCCATTCTTGTTTGGGTTTGCATGTGGGTTCTAGGTTTTTGCAATCCAAAGCCTCAAATTGGAGTGCATGTCGGCTCCCTTCACTTTCACTATCCGGATCGTGGCTAACTTATTGTGCTCTTGTCTTTGTTTGATTGGTGCAATTGTTAAATGACATCCTATGGATGAAAAAGTGTTCAATGACTTCCTCATTGGAAAGTAAAAGTTGATTGTATATGTAATAAAGGTTGATACGTATTTTCTATATGTAGTGGAGGCATTTATCACACTAAATTGAAAAGCTCATTATAATTCCATGAGTCCATTTTCTAGCCTTCCATTCATATGTAATACACATTTGTTTTCTCTATAAATTTCTCATATATAGGGGTTATTTTCATAGTGACCCTTGCACGTCATTTGGGTTTCAATTGATGAGTCCACCCCCTGGGGAATTTGGTCACGAGAACCAAGAATAAAAGTTTTCCCCTCTCATAGTCCCTTAACCCCTTTAAGATAAATACTCATCAATGATTAATACATTAGGGTGTTTTCTAGTACAATCACGTTATAGATAAAATTCCAAAACATACACAAAACACTATATTCGTTAAATGGAGACTTTTTCATGATTCTGAGACTATTGAAGTATGTAAAGTCATAAACAAATGATACAAAGTACCCAAACCACAAACAAATTACATGGAAATAGATGAATTACAACCATAAAACAAGCATTAATTACATGAGTCGTAGAGCATTAGAAGCACGAACAAAATCTCGAACAATAAAGACAATATTGATGCACCCAAACGTATACAATGCAAACCAAGATGGAAAATAAATATATTATATATATTGAATATCGAACACAAGGAGTAGTATTCAAGAAATAATACTTATTAAAAATTCAAACCATCAAATGTCTAGGTACTAGGAATATTAAAAGTAATTTAGTGCTGATTATATGCGATAGCCTTTGCGGCCGCCTCCTTCTCTTTTGCTTTCCGTGCCTCGATGCCCCTAAAAATCTCATCTTTGCGGCTGTAACTTTTGTTCCGGAGGGGATTGCTATTATGTGAGCCTAGAGCGGTGAGCGGAGAGCAGTGAGCACAAATAAATGAGCAATTTTGAAATATTTTTCCGTGAAAATTGAATATACCATGGCCTATGGCCGTGAATTTTGACACATTCTTTAAGATGAAACCTATAACCGTGGGATGACCCTCAGGGCATTTGTAGATCATTCTTATCCATCTCAACCATTGGACTATGTTGATCCCTTGTTAGAGATGTTACAAAATATACGGATCTTGAAATGTTAGATAGTTTGGATACTCAAAACATTTAGAGAAATAATAAACATATATTAGGTGATACAATTGAATAGGAAAAATATGTAGAACACATATAGTGTATGTATATGAAAATCAAATCAAAGCCAAATCACATCCAAGTTTGACCAACTCTAATCCAAATCAAATCCAAATAAAAACAAATGCAAGTCATAAAACTAGTTATAAGTGTTGTCTTCGTCTTCAGAACTACCTTCGTTGGCCGAGGATATGCAAACCACATTCAATATGAATGATGCGCAAACTATGCATGTTGGAAATCCATATTCAATAACGATGTTGATGCAACAACAACAAGGGAGATTCAATAAAATTAAGATAATCACACATATAGAATTCCAAAGAGGAAGTAAGAGAATTAATATACATTATCAATTAAATTCAAGAATGTGCAAAGTTTAAGAACATGAATCATTGAGCACTAAGAGGATCATAAAAAAACAAGAAAATCATATCTATTGTAATCTTTATTTAAATAAGGATGTGTTTCGAAACACAACCAAAGGTACATAAACCAAAATGAAGTTAAGTATAATGCATATAGTTCCACGTTAACAAACAAAGTTTAAATATATTAGATGAATAAATATCAATCATTTATTGATGATTACCAGGGATGTACAAATGGACGTGACGCAGCCTAAACGCGTCACGTCGCGTCACGTCCAGGGTGTGACGCCAAACGGACGTTACTGTAGTAAAAAAAAATTACTAATGGGATTTTTTTCTTCAGATAAGTAATTATTTCGACATCAATACAGGCAGTCGTCTACCATGGTCGACTGCTATATAGGCAGTCGACCACTTAATCGACTGCTAACTCAGCAGTCGACTACAATGGTCGACTGCTAATGTAGCAGTCAACTAAGTGGTCGACTGCTATATAGGCAGTCGACCACTTAATCGACTGCTAACTTAGCAGTCGACTACAATGGTCGACTGCAAATGTAGCAGTCGACCATGGTAGTCGACTGCCAATGTAGCAGTCGACTACCACCGTCGACTGCTATATAGGCAGTCGATTACCATGGTCGACTGCCATATAGGCAGTCGATTATCTTGGTCGACTGCCAATGTAGCAGTCGACTATCTTCGTCGACGGCCAACATAGCAGTCGACCATGGTAGTCGACTGCTACATTGGCAGTCGACCATGGTTGGTAGTCGACTGCTATGTTGGCCGTCGACGAAGATAGTCGACTGCAGTTGTAGCAGTCGACCATTGCCGTCGACTGATACTATTAACAGACAAATGCAGTCAACATCATATGTTTGTTGGGTTAAATTTTAATGGTTTGGGTATAGTGGAATATGGATGGATGGAAGTAGTTTAGGAAAAATGTGATTAAAGCCAACAATGATATGTAGAAGAAAAAAAAACCGCGTTGTATTAAAACAAGTATATCGTAAAGATATAAAAAATATACAAGGTTTAGGGTTTATCAATGATACACGCATACTACCTTAACCCCTACGATGTTGCCTAAAGAACTAAACAGACTAAACACTATCCTTAACCTCAGTTCTCCAGCAGTCTATCGGCTCATCCCACCCCACAAACGGCATCTGCATCCGTAGTTTGGCGATGGTCAATGAAATGCGGTTGGACACGTTCTCGCATGTCAATGCACTCAAAGTAACATCCCAAATTTTCCTTCCTTCATTGGCAAAGAGAATTCGGTCATCACCATCGTTTCAAAGTTGTCGAGCAATCATGCCGACCGCATAACACTCAGCCTCCGCGGTGTAATATACATCGGGATCCTGGTGTCTCCTGTTTTGGATGTAAAACAGTTCCGGCGCCACCCAAGACTTCTCCTTCCTCAATTTTTCCTTCGCTTCTACGGTTTCCGCATGCCTTAGCGATAGGACATCCTCATCCGAATGCGTTGCACATCCCCAATCGCACACCCCAATCTTGAGGCTCCCGTCCGATTTCCAATGCAACATAATGTTGTCAATGGATAGATCGTTGTGTTGCACATTTGCAGCTTGCAAAGCCTCCATGATCCATAACAATGCCCAAGCCAACTTTACCCTCTTCGCCCGGAACTTTTGGACTTGGTCATAGAGTTGCCATTCGGTTGCGTCCATTGTCAAAATGTTGGCATTTGGGCGGTGGGCTCTATCCCGGATGAACATCTCTCGTAGAGTGCCCCCGTTCCACCATAGTGTATAGTCCGCATTGGACACACTGTTGATTAACCAAAACTTGATGAAACCTGGATACGTGCTCTTTAAAACGCATGCCTCCGCACTTACTTGGATACGAGCTTTTTGCCTATCCGACGTCTTTGGGGTCTTTTCAGCCCACGTAATCTCCGGTGGGAGACGATCGTTGACCTCGATCCTCACCTTCCTCACCTCCCCGTAACCCCCCACCTTCTTTATGCTCTTCAAACTCACGACATTTGCCGTATCGGGAATCCACAATAGTTGGCATGGGCCCGACACCCTTAGCCACTTCTCCAATTTCTCCGCCTTCCAAGGAATTATTTTGGAGGCCGTCTTGGACAATCCTTTGGCCACGGGATCCCACCACAAAAATATTTCCCGGATTCTTACAGCTCGAGGGCTCAACACCTCGCCTGTTTCGCCCTCCGGGAACATGTTCTCAACCAATTGCTTGAGGTTGAAAATACCATTTTGGGCCTTATTCTTCACCCATGAATCGAACCCCGCAAGATTCCTATCACCGCTAAACTCGGGGCCATCCACTTCCTGTCGAATAGCAACCTCCATGTCCCTTTTAATTATCTCAACCCTTTTGTGTTTCGGCTGCTCCAAAAAACGGAATTTGATGCCGGCCTCCCCATTCCTCAAATACCAGTCAACTATGGCTTGGTGGACCTTTGCCGTTACTACATCCGAGAATTTTACCCTTGGTTTCCCGCTCCTACTCGACGACCCTAAGGCCGCGGAAGCCCCTCCTTGGCTGCTCGTAGGGGCACCGGCATTTGGGCGGACGGGAACGGTAGTATCTGAACGGGGGGTAATATTGGCTCCCGTTCCCGAAGCACTTCCTGATCCCACATCGGAATGTCGTTGCCGCTTAGGGGGCCGTTTGTGCACCCTGCCGGGTGCATCCGGCTCGTCCTCCGGCATCCTCCAACTTCGATCCTCCATCGTGTTTAAAAACACGCTATTATTGTGTTCACAAACACAACTCAAATGTGTTCACAAACACAACTCAAATGTGTTCACAAACACAACTCAAATGTGTTCACAAACACGGCCGTATTCACACCGCTCCACCGCAAAAAATCGGATCCAAAATTGGCAAGAGTTTGCACCCTAAACCAATCTTCCAACCGCCCCCTAGGCCCTCTCAAAACATTAGGCAAAGGATGCTAGGCATGCTTAGTCCCAATGTCCCACTTGAGGAGGGGTGGTTGAAAAATGATGTCAATGAGGCCTCCCCACTTATATATATAGGTTGGGTGGGCCTCACACCGACGGTACGACCGGACGCCGCGCCCCTGGATCCTGACCGTTGGACCGTGCATCATCCAACGGCCAGGATGGATGTGACGATTGGTCGACTGCTATACGGCAGTCGACCATGCAGTCGACTGCCAGATAGCAGTCGACTCTGGATAAGGCAGTCGACAATTAGCAGTCGACCGCGGCGTCGACTGCTATGTGGCAGTCGATGTGTGGGCCGACTGCATTTAGCAGTCGACTGCGGGGGTCGACTGCCATGTCGACTGCCAAGCAGCAGTCGACCCCCGAAGTCCATTGCGAATGGCAGACATTGGACCTCCCCCCTTCCAAACATAAACAAATTGCTTTTGCAATGGATCCTATAGCAGATTACTCTAAACACTTTTAATATCATAGCATCTTTTATATTTAGTGCACGTTCAAGCGTCGGGACTATAAAGGGTTCACCGCTCATTAGCATTCATCATTCCCCCTCGCTCTAGTTGGCCTTGATTGCCTTTTGGCATTCGTTGCAAGTGGATAGAGGTAGTAGGTTATATTGGGATGGGCACGCGAAACGAATGGAAGCCTTGGTTTGTGCCCAAGGAGTGGACTCCAACGTCCAAGAAGGTCGAGTGCAAATTTTGCGCGTTGGAATTAGTTTATAGGAAGGACCGCATGGTTGCCCATTTGGGATACCAAAAAAATGACGGCAAGATGCGGGGGGTGGCATTGTGTCAACGTCAAGGGCCGATTGTAAAGTCTTTATTTTCGAGGTACGGCGGATCGTGGCCGCCAATTCCGGATGACTTTGTGGACGAGTGCGTTGAGGACGGGGGAGAAGCTGTGGTCGGGTCCCAACAACAAGCATCATGCGGTGCATTGTCGAACGCGAACGGAAGCCAAACCGCTCCACCATCGCCCGCACCGTCAGTGGCAAGGGAGTTGGTGTCCGGGACGACTCCCGAACCCCACCGACGTTCCCAACGGCAAATGAGACTAAAAGAAGGGATGCAAAATTCGACAAAACGAGACTTGGATACAAAATGGTCGCAAGCCTTTTATGAGGCTAATATCCCCATTAGTATTGTCCGCCATCCCGCGTTCATCCAGGCCGTTAAGGCAACCGCCGAGGCTAGAATTATGTACAAACCCCCAACATACCATGCAATGCGCAAGAGTTTACTTGACGATGCACGGTTCAATACACAAAAAATCGTGGAGTTGAAGACAACATCATCCATCCACAAATATGGGTGCACTATTTGTTCGGACGGATGGGAGAATGTTGTCCACCGCCCTTTGATGAACGTCATGCAAATTTGTCCGGCGGGCGACGTGTTCCTTGGTTCCATCGACACCACCGGTAGCACAAAGGATGCCGCCTACGTGGCTACCGAGGTCAAACGCTACATCGTTGGAGTGGACCCCACAAAGGTTGTTCAAGTTTGCTTCGATAATGCGGCGGCCATGAAAACCGCGGCGAGCAATATTAGCCGGGAATGGCCACACATATATTGGCAAGGGTGTGCGGCGCATTGTTTGAACTTGTTGTTGAAGGATTGGGGTAAACAACGATGGGCGAAGGACGTCGTAGACAAGGCGAAGGACATTGTCAAATACATCCGGGCCCACCAATGTCCGACGGCGGTCTTCCTCACCTACTCGCCCAATTTGGGCTTGAAGATGCCCGGGTCCACACGATTCGCCACCAACTTCCTCATGATTGACCGGCTTCTAAAGGTGAGACATGCTTTGGAACAAACGGTTATTCATCCCGATTGGACCGCCTACGTGAACAAATTAAATAGAGGAGGCGATGATCGAAGGAGAAGTGCAATGGAGGCACGTCAAATCAAGACAACGGTTAATGACGACAGTTTTTGGACAAGTTGCGATAATTACCGCCACATGTCGGAGGAGGTGTTGAAAGCATTGAGAGTGTTTGATGGCGTTGAACCGGCAATGGGCAAGGCTTGGTTGACCATGAAGAACTTGGAGAAACATGTGCTTAGCCTAAGGAATCCTCCTTTCAACCTAGCACACAACCTCGCTACCTTGGCCGAAGAAGATTTCTACAGCCGGTGGCGTATGATGACCACGGACCTACACCATGCCGGTGCAATCTTGAATCCTTATTTATTGGACGACAACGTCGTCCACGAAGACGCGGCCGTTAAATCCGGATTCTTGGACGCCATGAGGAGGTTGACCACGGGCAAGGACGGTCATTACGGTCGGGTTGTGGCCGAATTTCAAGCATTCAAAGAGCGTAGGGGCGCGTTCGCCAATATGCCCCTAGCCATGGAAGCCAACATCCCACCCCACGAGTGGTGGGACCTCGTGGGCGAAGGTGGCACCCACTTGGCCCCTTTGGCAAAGCGAATATTGGCCCAAGTGTGCTCCTCTTCGTCTTGCGAAAGGAATTGGAGTAGTTATTCGTTTGTGCACAACAAGACTAGAAACCGGTTGAGTTCGGCGAGGGCCGAAAATTTGGTGTACATTTATACCAATTCACGGTTGGCACGGGAGAGGGTTGATCGGGACTCGGCCGCATGGTATCTAGTGAACATGATGTCCGAAGACTCCGACTATTCGGCCGACGAGGATATAAATGGTGACCCCCCCGCGGGACCCGGCGGGGATTCCTCGGGGCCTTCGGACAACGAGAGCGATGGGGGACATGGTGGAGGGAATCTGGGCCTTGACAACCACAATGATCCGTTTGCATACGATGGACTTGACGCCGAGGACGATGGTGATCTTCACATGTGGGCCAACATAGCCGGTCGGGAGTTTCTCTCCACTACGCATGTGCGTCCCGCTACGCCGACAACTACAATACCCGATGTACCGGTAGACATTCAACCCGTAGTGGATGAAGATGTAGTGGCCGAACCACATGTGGATGAAGCTCTTGAAGCGGCTCCGAACCGGATGGACATGGACGAAGTCCCACCACATGCTTCCCCCATTCATCCACCGACGGATGTTGTGCCCACTCCTATTGTGCCGACAACATATGCACAACCCATGTAAACTACACCACCCTTTCCCGAGCCCCACGGAGAGGGCACGTCCAATGTTGTCCTTAACACTAGTCCATTGCGAGGTATTGGGCAATGCCCGGCCGTTGCGCGAGCACCGGAATCCGACTCGGATGACACATTGGCGCAACACATTGCGCGTCGGGCCCCAACAATACCACGCATGGGCTCCCGGTTGGTTGGTGCCACCATCGGCATGCGCGCCCCATGCCCCACACCGGCTAGGCCACCCCCTAATATTGCATTGACAAACTTTGGTCGGACCACGAGAGGTCAAAAAAGAAAACGACAAAGGGATGTGCGAGAATGGAGGACTACCGGGGCCACCCCACTTGCACGTCCACAAACTGACGGCGTTATGGATGCAACGGGTTCAAGACCAATGGTATCGATTAGAATGCCAAGGGCTGACACACGGCTTAGTCGAATTCCCGGCCCGGCAATTGATGGCCACGAGTCCGACACCCGAACAGATGACAATGCCAGCACGGACGATGAATCCGGCGTAGGCGAAGCTCCCGATGATAGTGATTACCAAGCACCGCCCCCAAGGGTAGCTGTGGGAGGGCCACGCAGGACAAGGAATTCTATTCCTCAAGACAACGATAATGCCCCTTCATGAATGAATATTTATAGTAATGTCAAATGTCCTATGGTGTTCAATGGGTTTAGTTGTATTGGTGATCAATTTTTGTAATAACTATTTTTGGGTATGTTTGTTGAAAAAATAATGTGAATTTCAAATTTGTATGTTGGATGTTGACTAGAAATTGAGCCTACATGTATGATGTAGGGTTTAGGAAATGAATGTCCAATGTGCACTAAGGTTAGGACTCAGGAGTATGACACATGGAAATGATTTGTAATGCCAATAGGCCCTATGTAGTGTTGCATTTTTTATTCTATAGGTCGGAGGCGGCATTATAAAATAATTTTAAGAATATTTAAGACTACTTTTATGTTTTTATTATTGAAAATCATCGAAGACATCAATCCGTGAGGTCCTTTATGGCAAATCATTGTCGAAAACATTCCCCTCTTCTAGGATTAGGTCATCGAGCTCTGCTCCGCCCAAATATTGATCCAAGAATGATGACATTGTAAATGCAGACCACCATTCACGACTTGTCCGATGTGCCATGTGGGGCGTTATGTATTCCAATATTTGCCAATTTGTGTGGCAAATTGGCAATGCTCAAGGCTCAAACATTGCCATTGAGTTTGAATGTACTAATGCTATATGGTAATATGGAACAATTGTCAAAGTTGAGCGTGTCTATATTTGCCCTATTGCCATGGATTGGCTATAGTCGTGAACTTATAATAAAAAAAAATTAAAAATGCCGTAGAAATTTGTCGAGGATTTTAAAATGCATTTTAAATGTGTATTTTAAGATAAAGTAAAAATAAATGCACCTCTAGCCCTATGTCATGTGGGAGGATGAAATGAATGTCCAATGTGCACTAAGGTTAGGAGTAGGACATATGGAATTGATTTGTAATGCCAATAGGCCCTATGTCATGGGCGAGGATGGAATTAATGTCCACACACACACACATATATATATATATATTGCAAATACCCCCAAATATATATATATATATTGCACATACATCCATATATATAGCGCATACATATAGAACATACGGTATACCGGGAACCCACATATATATTGCACATACACATACATATTGCAATTTGCACGTACACCCATACATGTTAGACATACATATTGCACACGGGTGTAGCTAATAAGGAAGTTATCATTTGTTTAAATAGCGATCCACTTTTATTTCACATTACGGATCATATCTTTTACATAGTGCGATTATATCCACTAGGCCTAAACACATATACAATGTGTTTGCTAGGATTAAATCGGCGAACTATATAGAACATGAACCGCTACATCTACATAGAAAAATTATAATGTCAATAGTCGCTCCGAAGGACAAATCCAAAAGTTGGTGCATCGACGATATTCGGCAGAACGTTTGTCGACTTGAAGCCAATATTCTCCATTCTCCACAAGCATATCCCGCAAGTATTCAAGTTCCATTATGAAAATATCGTTGAGCCGAGCATGCTGAACTTGCCATCGAATTGGGATGGCAATGCGTTGCGTATGGCTGAACATGAAGAGGTTCAGTCGGAACGCTCGCAACAATTCGGCGAGCTCCGAAGTCCCTCTCACGCCCCTAAATCGATGCCCCATTGGTATGTCTACGTCCCAAATCGACATACGCAACGCATTGTAGACTTCTCCCATACCAAAATGTTCCCGCCAAGCTTTGTTAACTCCCATGTATTTAAAAATACATATGAGAGTTAAAAAATTCGCCCTCACTTCACACCCCCGCCCATACTCTCCTCGGTGATATGGCTCCAAAATAGGCTCTAGGACCTTCGGCAATATGTGCTCCCCCACAATTTCCGCGGTCAATCCGGGTAAAATGGTCGACGGTGCCATGTTTGGCACAACCCTGAAATAGCAGCTTCTCCGCTCCTTCTCCCTTTGTTCTCCGTTTGCAAAGCTTGCTAAAACAGGCTATGGCCAATGGAGAACTTGGGAATGAGGGAAATGGGAGGTTGGATTGCTATATATATGCATCCTTTGTCATGATTGTATGCATTTAATGCATGATTTGACTAAGCTAACGCTCTTCCCAAATCCTAACGCCTAATTTCGACTGCTGGGCAGCAGTCGACTGATAAAATCGACTGCTGGAAGGCAGTCGACTGTGGATGAATGACGGCCTTCCAGCAGTCGACCATCTTAGTCGACTGCTAGGAAGCAGTCGATATTATCAGTCGACTGCTGTGTAGCAGTCGACCAGCCACAGTCGACTGCTGGGCATTTATCAATCGACTGCTGCCCAGCAGTCGATTTACATAGTCGACTGCTATGAAGCAGTCGATTTGCATAGTCGGCTGCTGTGTAGCAGTCGACCATCCACAGTCGACTGCTGTGCAGCAGTCGACTATGCAAATCGACTGCTTCATAGCAGTCGACTGTGGATGGTCGACTGCTACACAACAGTCGACTGCCTTGCAGCTTAATTTAGATAATTAATTAGACACACCCGTAACCCAACCTGCCAAATCATTGGATGCCACCCGAGGGCCCACACTGCGATATCCCTATAAAATCAAGTGTGCTACCCACCATGAGGCCACTTTGCCTCGTAGTGATTTTGAGGGCCTTGTATGCGTCGCATACATTGCCCAAGATCAACTACGGTGTGGGCAATCCATAGGATTGCGATGGCTGGGAGTGGCAAGATAGGGGATGCAGGTGGTTCGTCAAGAAGTATGTATTACAATCCCCGACACGCATGGGGCTTGCCGGACGAACCGGACGAATTTACACCCGAGGTGGTTGCAGAGAACACTCGAAATGAGGACGATTTGCGCAGTGTTTTACGTCCGATTCAAGGGTTCACTGAATTCTATTGGGTTCGACTGCCTAGGAGACAAGTTGATCGTCACCACCGCGGATACTTGGACGCCCAAGAAAGGCCCGCATGCCGCATCGGTTACAAGGAAAAACTTTTCCCATGGCACTTGTTTCAGGACCTTAGCGACGTTCTCACGAAGGGGAAAAATCAATTGTATTTTCGAAAAAACTATGGGACCTTGTGGAGGTTCTACCAAACCATAAAACACTCGGTGCATGACGCAATTCATTGGGGGTTCAACCGGTGCACCGCGCACCAAAAGGAATACCGGGTGTATAGAGAGTACACACTTAGGTCGTCAATGTAAGATTTGCCCACGAATATGGTGAGAGCGTAGTATCAAGTTTGTACTTGCACGTATACTTACGTATGTTGGTAAGTTGGAAATGCGCAATATATGAATTCCCAGCAATATTGCGGTGATGTTTTCCGCTTGGTGTGAACTTATAATCATGCCACATGGAATCATTGTCACAGTTATTTGCATCGATACGTGTTTGATTCAAGTGCAAATGCATGTAGATGCAAAGTCCATGGTTTAATTGGATGTTTGTGGCAACCGATTGTGTGGGCAAACATAAGAAATGATCATTGTGCGACACTTGTACATTACTCCCAAAATTGATAGTGAACAATAATTCACTTATAAACATTTCCAAAATCATGGTTTTTCCCGCATTGTGTACAATTGAGTATCAAATAATGCCTCCTAGTCCAACGCCTATCTCACAAACACTAGCCAACATTCCTAATCCGGCTCCGAATCACTATCCAATGCAATGGGGGGTCCGCGGCTTGAGCTTGCACCGTTCAGATTTGGTGGCCGTAGTGTCCGGCGCCTCGCCTCACGCCTGCTCTCGGTGATGGCCCATAGTTCTTGCGCCGCAGTCTCCCGGTCAGCTTGTGCACGAGCACGCGCGCGGTCTCCAATGTGCAACCCCCTCGCGGCATTCGGATGGCGCAGGACGTCTTGCATGGTGGGGCTAGAGGCCCCGTCACGGATGTCCAAAAGGCCGTTGACGTATTTCCACTCATTCATCCGGATTTGGACGTCCACCTCATTGAAGCTACTCTCTTGTGTAACGGCCTCCTGCCTCTCCAGATCGGCCTCAAAACTTGTTGTGTCCAACACGTGTTCCACATCCCAAGTTGTTTCCTCGCCCGGGACCGGTTCCCGTGGTAATACCCCCACTGTCACATTGCCGTTGGAGTCATACACGTATCCGTGGGGGTGAGGACCTGGGACGTATTCACCCGTCTCTCCGGCATGCCCACCCACAACACGGTACAAAAATGCCCTCAAACCTACGGCCTGAGGAGAGGAGCCAGGGTAAAACTCATGAGCAACCCTTGTGTACATTTCAGGCGTGAAGTTTGTCGGGTAGCCTCGCAGGTCCTTCAAATACCTCCGTGCACGCCAGCTATAAGCAGGAGGATCGCCGTATTCTGCGGGCGGCACACCATGGATTATTGTGTATTCAAAATCGGGAGGCATTCCCCATTGCACTCCGAATTGCTCGTACAACCTTCGATGCAGAGGGGCTTGGCACGTAGGACAACGGCGTGTTTGCAACATGTGTGGCAACAAACAATTCGGGTGGACCATGTGACCGCACGACCCAACGATCCATGCGCCTTCGGGTCCCCAAGGATTGGAACAAATGGGGCACATGCTCCCGTCCTTGATCCAATCGGGGACGCATGGCCACAACAAGGCTGGTCTGGCCGGGGGTATCACGATGCGGGATGATACTGCGGTATCCCATTGGAATTCATCCTCGGGCCTCTTGGTCCACGCAATACTGGGGTAATGGTCGTCATCGACCGGGAGGTTCTCAGGATACATGAAATCCAATGGCGGCCACGAGGTAAAAAGAAGCCGTCGTTCGGGCCACTGTTCGCCGTGGTCCCTATAGTGTGTCAGCTCGTCCATCAATGCCCTCTCACGCGTGGCGAACATGATAGTGGTTGTGACCATGCCCATGTAGTCGTCCTCCAACAACCGGTTCCTCCTAATGACCCGGTCGTAATCAACCCTCATTGCCTCCAAGTTTGTTGTGGGCGACGGCTCCCGCCCTTGTCCATCACTACCAGACATTGCTTGCGGCAGTTGTGGCGCATCAGCCCTCGCAAGTTCAAGGTCGGTCAAACGTGCAATCTCGGCCTTCAACCCTTGGACCTCCTCGGCGTGTGCACGTCGGACCATCTCCAATTCCCGTTCGTGGTCAGATTTGCATTTTGCCAACTCCGCCCTCAACGCCTCCACAACGTCGTTGTCGGCAACTACCAGTGGTGGGGATGGCACCGCCGATGCCATCTCCACATCAACGGGCGAAGATGGAGGACAAACCAACCGGGAACCATGTGGCGGTGTCACGTGGACCCTTTGTCGCCGGCTAGGTGGTTCAACCGGCAACCCTATGGCAATGTTGTGCTCGTCCATGTTTGACTCGGCGGCCGGTGGAGTCCCCACAATTTGATGATCTGGTCCCGCAAGGAAATCAAAATAAGATCGGACCCTCAAAGGATTCATTGGAGTTTGCCATGCCAATGGAATCGGACGGCCAGCGTTCCGTCCTAGCACGGCACTTGGTATGACCGTGACCCGGCGTGCCTGCCTCAAGTCCGGGCTTGTGCGGGGTATGGTGGACCAGTAGATATCCACTCCCAAAATTACCTCCGCGTAGACCATTTGGCATAACCACATTAGCATATGCCCGCGATCAAATTCCCTCGGTGCACCCCACAAGAAATCCCACACCTCCTTGCACCGTTCTCCAAATATTTGATGGCTCACCTCCCTCCATATGCCATAGCGTTGTCTAGACATCCGTTCAGCATTCGCGCTAGGAACGAACATCCTCGTCAAATGGGTCCACTCTACGTACCTTCGGACCGTGCTATACAACCACATGCCCCTCTCATTTTGCCAGCCGGGATTGGCGAGAATGTTCGGGTCCCGCGCCACCTCCAAATTGATTGATTGCGGCCTGCCCCTCGGCGCATTACCGCGTCTTCTAGCGCCTGCCGACCCCAGTGTCGCTTGCGGAGTCCCCCCCGGATCCAAATCCCCGCCACGTGGAGGTTCTAGCGGCAAGTTATCTTCGTCTGCCATCGTTGCACCTAACCCCTAGCTTTGTATGCCTACTATAAATTAAATCTAATATGGTAGCATTTCCAAAATAAGCGCCACCACCCACAATTTTTTTTCCAATCCACTAAATCCAAATTAAGGCCGTTCAAAGTTCAAACTACATAATTAGATGTAAACCACTTTCAAAATAAGTGTTCACATATAACAATTTCCGGTATGGTTCAAACTAACCGCAATGGGGTACAATGTATACCGTATGTAGGTGGGTTGCAGTACAATACAGATAGTAGGCAGATATAGTATACCGTTTGTCCCGTATACGTATTTCAGTACGTATGTCCACCTATAGCCCTCCAGCTCACCTCTATCTCCAAATGGCAAGGGCTGATTAACAACCTAGGCCCAAATGGAGGGAGGTGGGAGTGAGGGAATGAAGGAAGTGGGGTCCATATATACCCCAAGAACGCGTCCTTTCGATTAGACGCCCCCTGGACCAACCCATGGACGCCACGTGCCCATGGGTGTCTCTACGCGACTGCTGGTGAGCAGTCGCACCCTATGGTCGACTGCTATTAGCAGTCGACCATGGGGTGCGACTGCTCACGAGCAGTCGCAACCCATGCAAGTCGACTGCTGATAGCAGTCGACCATAGGGTGCGACTGCTCACCAGCAGTCGTCCGCACTTTGTCGACTGCTATTAGCAGTCGACTTGGGTTGTCGACTGCAGTTGGGCAGTCGACTGTCTTCGTCGACTGCTAATAGCAGTCGACTTGAAGGGCAGACGACTGCTTGTAAGCAGTCGCATCCCTTCGTCGACTGCTATTAGCAGTCGACGAAGGGGTGCGACTGCCCACCAGCAGTCGTCTGCCCTTCTTCGTCAACTGCTAATAGCAGTCGACGAAGGGGTGCGACTGCCCACCAGCAGTCGTCCGCACTTTGTCGACTGCTATTAGCAGTCGACTTGGGTTGTCGACTGCAGTTGGGCAGTCGACAGTCCAAGTCGACTGCTAATAGCAGTCGACTTGAAGGGCAGACGACTGCTCACAAGCAGTCGCCCGCCTATCGTCGACTGCTAATAGCAGTCGAATTTCCATGTCGACTGCCCAAGAGCCGTCGACAACCCAAGTCGACTGCTCTTGAGCAGTCGACATGGAAATTCGACTGCCGTCAGCAGTCGACACACCTATACGACTGCCCTTTAGCAGTCGATTCAGTGTGTCGACTGCCTAGTAGCAATCGCTGTAACTTGTCGACTGCCCACTAGCAGTCGACACTGTTGACGACAGTTTACCCTGTGTGACGACAGGGTAAACTGTTTTACCCCCCCCAAACGGACGTGACGTTTTCAGGTCTGCCGTCACGTCGCTGTCACATGACGTGACGCGACGTGACGCGACGTGACGTGTAATCCCTGATGATTACTAGTGTTGGAAGAAGAAGTATTTGATTCTGAACATTCATTGGCGGACAAATCAAGATATTGTTTAACTCGAACATCATATTTAATCCGATTGTAGTAAACTTTATCAGGCATAGATGCTAAAGCTCTTGCCATATTTTCTTGCCAAGGGGGGAGTGTAAAAGATTGAGAGGGACTCGTCCACAAATCCGAGTGAACGGAAGAAGTTGCATAACGAGGAGTCCTGGGGAAAAAAAATCATAATCAGTATTTGATGAAAGATTATGATTAAGAAGAAAAATTTGAAATAAACAATAAAAATAAAACTATTGACTAACTTACGTACAAAATTCATCGAGCTCAATATCCTCATAATCGTCATCGTCTTCCTCAAGGTTTTTTACGTCTGCATCAAGTGTAGATGGGCCTGCCAACAAGGGTTTAAGAACATCATTGAATAAAGTGATGTCCTCCTCAAATCCCAAGAAATGCCGACCTGATGCTCGACACGGATGAAGTGTAGGATCTGTGAGAAAAAAACTTTAGAAAATGATTGAAGAAAAATGATGTATAATATATGATGTATGTTTGAGAAAAAAATTGCGAAGAAATGTGAGGAGGAAATAAAAATGGGAAAACCAGGTTGTAGAAATGGATACCTGTTCCAACAGTCAAATCAACTATCGTACTACCAGGAGCAGAACATGCTTCAATAAGCATTTGCATAAATATGGAGGTTTTCTCCCGAGCACCTCTCCATGGAGTAACACCATCAGAATGCATAGTTAGATTACTTTCATCAATGAAATTTGGAATGGATAGACCGGAAATAGGATCAAAATCAGTGTTAACCAAGTATTTGTCAGAATGAAGTTGAAAAGAAGGCTTTCGTTTCATCGTTTCAGAGGTGGCACGCAGGGATTACACGTCACGTCGCGTCACGTCGCGTCACGTCTTGTGACAGCGACGTGACGGCAGACCTGAAAACGTCACGTCCGTTTGGGGGGGGTAAAACAGTTTACCCTGTCGTCACACAGGGTGAACTGTCGTCAATAGTGTCGACTGCTAGTGGGCAGTCGACGAGTTACAGCGACTGCTACTAGGCAGTCGACACACTGAATCGACTGCTAAAGGGCAGTCGTATAGGTGTGTCGACTGCTGACGGCAGTCGAATGGGCATGTCGACTGCTCAAGAGCATGTCGAATTTCCATGTCGACTTGGCTTGTCGACGGCTCTTGGGCAGTCGACATGGAAATTCGACTGCTATTAGCAGTCGACGACAGGCGGGCGACTGCTTGTGAGCAGTCGTCTGCCCTTCAAGTCGACTGCTATTAGCAGTCGACTTGGACTGTCGACTGCCCAACTGTAGTCGACAACCCAAGTCGACTGCTAATAGCAGTCGACAAAGTCCGGACGACTGCTGGTGGGCAGTCGCACCCCTTCGTCGACTACTAATAGCAGTCGACGAAGGGGTGCGACTGCCCACCAGCAGTCGTCTGCCCTTCTTCGTCGACTGCTATTAGCAGTCGACTTGGACAGTCGACTGCCCAACTGCAGTCGACAACCCTCGTCGACTGCTAATAGCAGTCGACAAAGTGCGGACGACTGCTGGTGAGCAGTCGCACCCTATGGTCGACTGCTATCAGCAGTCGACTTGAATGGGTTGCGACTGCTCGTGAGCAGTCGCACCCCATGGTCGACTGCTAATAGCAGTCGACGAAGGGGTGCGACTGCTCACGAGCAGTCGCGTAGAGACACCCATGGGCACGTGGCGTCCATGGGTTGGTCCAGGGGGCGTCTAATCGAAAGGACGCCTCCTTGGGGTATATATGGACCCCACTTCCCTCATTCCCTCACTCCCACCTCCCTCCATTTGGGCCTAGGTTGTTAATCAGCCCTTGCCATTTGGAGATAGAGGTGAGCTGGAGGGCTACAGGTGGACATACGTACTGAAATACGTATACGGTGCATACGATATACTGTTATTGCCTAACGTGTGTATTGCAACCCACCTACATACGGTATACATTGTACCCCATTGCGGTTAGTTTGAACCATACCGGAAATTGTTATATGTGAACACTTATTTTGAAAGTGGTTTACATCTAATTATGTAGTTTGAACTTTGAACGGCCTTAATTTGGATTTAGTGGATTGGAAAAAAATTGTGGGTGGTGGCGCTTATTTTGGAAGTGCTACCATATTAGGTTTAATTTATAGTAGGCATACAAAGCTAGGGGTTAGGTGCAACGATGGCAGACGAAGATAACTTGCCGCCGGAACCTCCACGTGGCGGGGATTTGGATCCGGGGGGGACTCCGCAAGCGAGACCGGGGTCGGCAGGCGCTAGAAGACGCGGCAATGCGCCGAGGGGCAGGCCGCAACCAATCAATTTGGAGGTGGCGCGGGACCCGAACATTCTCGCCAATCCCGGCTGGCAAAATGAAAGGGGCATGTGGTTGTATAGCACGGTCCGAAGGTACGTAGAGTGGACCCATTTGACGAGGATGTTCGTTCCTAGCGCGAATGCTGAACGGATGTCTAGACAATGCTATAGCATATGGAGGGAGGTGAGCCATCAAATATTTGGAGAACGGTGCAAGGAGGTGTGGGATTTCTTGTGGGGTGCACCGAGGGAATTTGATCGCGGGCATATGCTAATGTGGTTATGCCAAATGGTCTACGCGGAGGTAATTTTGGGAGTGGATATCGACTGGTCCACCATACCCCGCACGAGCCCGGACTTGAGGCAGGCACGCCGGGTCACGGTCATACCAAGTGCCGTGCTAGGACGGAACGCTGGCCGTCCGATTCCATTGGCATGGCAAACTCCAATGAATCCTTTGAGGGTCCGATCTTATTTTGATTTCCTTGCGGGACCAGATCATCAAATTGTGGGGACTCCACCGGCCGCCGAGTCAAACATGGACAAGCACAACATTGTCATAGGGTTGCCGGTTGAACCACCTAGCCGGCGACAAAGGGTCCACGTGACACCGCCACATGGTTCCCGGTTGGTTTGTCCTCCATCTTCGCCCGTTGATGTGGAGATGGCATCGGCGGTGCCATCCCCACCACTGGTAGTTGCCGACAACGACGTTGTGGAGGCGTTGAGGGCGGAGTTGGCAAAATGCAAATCTGACCACGAACGGGAATTGGAGATGGTCCGACGTGCACACGCCGAGGAGGTCCAAGGGTTGAAGGCCGAGATTGCACGTTTGACCGACCTTGAACTTGCGAGGGCTGATGCGCCACAACTGCCGCAAGCAATGTCTGGTAGTGATGGACAAGGGCGGGAGCCGTCGCCCACAACAAACTTGGAGGCAATGAGGGTTGATTACGACCGGGTCATTAGGAGGAACCGGTTGTTGGAGGACGACTACATGGGCATGGTCACAACCACTATCATGTTCGCCACGCGTGAGAGGGCATTGATGGACGAGCTGACACACTATAGGGACCACGGCGAACAGTGGCCCGAACGACGGCTTCTTTTTACCTCGTGGCCGCCATTGGATTTCATGTATCCTGAGAACCTCCCGGTCGATGACGACCATTACCCCAGTATTGCGTGGACCAAGAGGCCCGAGGATGAATTCCAATGGGATACCGCAGTATCATCCCGCATCGTGATACCCCCGGCCAGACCAGCCTTGTTGTGGCCATGCGTCCCCGATTGGATCAAGGACGGGAGCATGTGCCCCATTTGTTCCAATCCTTGGGGACCCGAAGGCGCATGGATCGTTGGGTCGTGCGGTCACATGGTCCACCCGAATTGTTTGTTGCCACACATGTTGCAAACACGCCGTTGTCCTACGTGCCAAGCCCCTCTGCATCGAAGGTTGTACGAGCAATTCGGAGTGCAATGGGGAATGCCTCCCGATTTTGAATACACAATAATCCATGGTGTGCCGCCCGCAGAATACGGCGATCCTCCTGCTTATAGCTGGCGTGCACGGAGGTATTTGAAGGACCTGCGAGGCTACCCGACAAACTTCACGCCTGAAATGTACACAAGGGTTGCTCATGAGTTTTACCCCGGCTCCTCTCCTCAGGCCGTAGGTTTGAGGGCATTTTTGTACCGTGTTGTGGGTGGGCATGCCGGAGAGATGGGTGAATACGTCCCAGGTCCTCACCCCCACGGATACGTGTATGACTCCAACGGCAATGTGACAGTGGGGGTATTACCACGGGAACCGGTCCCGGGCGAGGAAACAACTTGGGATGTGGAACACGTGTTGGACACAACAAGTTTTGAGGCCGATCTGGAGAGGCAGGAGGCCGTTACACAAGAGGGTAGCTTCAATGAGGTGGACGTCCAAATCCGGATGAATGAGTGGAAATACGTCAACGGCCTTTTGGACATCCGTGACGGGGCCTCTAGCCCCACCATGCAAGACGTCCTGCGCCATCCGAATGCCGCGAGGGGGTTGCACATTGGAGACCGCGCGCGTGCTCGTGCACAAGCTGACCGGGAGACTGCGGCGCAAGAACTATGGGCCATCACCGAGAGCAGGCGTGAGGCGAGGCGCCGGACACTACGGCCACCAAATCTGAACGGTGCAAGCTCAAGCCACGGACCCCCCATTCCATTGGATAGTGATTCGGAGCCGGATTAGGAATGTTGGCTAGTGTTTGTGAGATAGGCGTTGGACTAGGAGGCATTATTTGATACTCAATTGTACACAATGCGGGAAAAACCATGATTTTGGAAATGTTTATAAGTGAATTATTGTTCACTATCAATTTTGGGAGTAATGTACAAGTGTCGCACAATGATCATTTCTTATGTTTGCCCACACAATCGGTTGCCACAAACATCCAATTAAACCATGGACTTTGCATCTACATGCATTTGCACTTGAATCAAACACGTATCGATGCAAATAACTGTGACAATGATTCCATGTGGCATGATTATAAGTTCACACCAAGCGGAAAACATCACCGCAATATTGCTGGGAATTCATATATTGCGCATTTCCAACTTACCAACATACGTAAGTATACGTGCAAGTACAAACTTGATACTACGCTCTCACCATATTCGTGGGCAAATCTTACATTGACGACCTAAGTGTGTACTCTCTATACACCCGGTATTCCTTTTGGTGCGCGGTGCACCGGTTGAACCCCCAATGAATTGCGTCATGCACCGAGTGTTTTATGGATTGGTAGAACCTCCACAAGGTCCCATAGTTTTTTCGAAAATACAATTGATTTTTCCCCTTCGTGAGAACGTCGCTAAGGTCCTGAAACAAGTGCCATGGGAAAAGTTTTTCCTTGTAACCGATGCGGCATGCGGGCCTTTCTTGGGCGTCCAAGTATCCGCGGTGGTGACGATCAACTTGTCTCCTAGGCAGTCGAACCCAATAGAATTCAGTGAACCCTTGAATCGGACGTAAAACACTGCGCAAATCGTCCTCATTTCGAGTGTTCTCTGCAACCACCTCGGGTGTAAATTCGTCCGGTTCGTCCGGCAAGCCCCATGCGTGTCGGGGATTGTAATACATACTTCTTGACGAACCACCCGCATCCCGTATCTTGCCACTCCCAGTCATCGCAATCCTATGGATTGCCCACACCGTAGTTGATCTTGGGCAATGTACGCGACGCATACAAGGTCCTCCAAATCACTACGAGGCAAGGTGGCCTCATGGTGGGTAGCACACTTGATTTTATAGGGATATCGCAGTGTGGGCCCTCGGGTGGCATCCAATGATTTGGCAGGTTGGGTTACGGGTGTGTCTAATTAGTTGTCTAAATTAAGCTGCAAGGCAGTCGACCATCCACAGTCGACTGCTGCACAGCAGTCGACTGTGGATGGTCGACTGCTACACAGCAGTCGACTGTGGATGGTCGACTGCTACACAGCAGTCGACTGTGGATGGTCGACTGCTTCATAGCAGTCGACTATGTAAATCGACTGCTGGGCAGCAGTCGATTGATAAATGCCCAGCAGTCGACTGTGGCTGGTCGACTGCTACACAGCAGTCGACTGATAATATCGACTGCTTCCTAGCAGTCGACTAAGATGGTCGACTGCTGGAAGGCAGTCATTCATCCACAGTCGACTGCCTTCCAGCAGTCGATTTTATCAGTCGACTGCTGTGTAGCAGTCGACCATCCACAGTCGACTGCTGCCCAGCAGTCGAATATGGCAATCGACTGCTGCCCAACAGTCGAAATTAGGCGTTAGGGTTTGGGAAGAGCGTTAGCTTAGTCAAATCATGCATTAAATGCATACAATCATGACAAAGGATGCATATATATAGCAATCCAACCTCCCATTTCCCTCATTCCCAAGTTCTCCATTGGCCATAGCCTGTTTTAGCAAGCTTTGCAAATGGAGAACAAAGGGAGAAGGAGCGGAGAAGCTGCTATTTCAGGGTTGTGCCAAACATGGCACCGTCGACCATTTTACCCGGATTGACCGCGGAAATTGTGGGGGAGCACATATTGCCGAAGGTCCTAGAGCCTATTTTGGAGCCATATCACCGAGGAGAGTATGGGCGGGGGTGTGAAGTGAGGGCGAATTTTTTAACTCTCATATGTATTTTTAAATACATGGGAGTTAACAAAGCTTGGCGGGAACATTTTGGTATGGGAGAAGTCTACAATGCGTTGCGTATGTCGATTTGGGACGTAGACATACCAATGGGGCATCGATTTAGGGGCGTGAGAGGGACTTCGGAGCTCGCCGAATTGTTGCGAGCGTTCCGACTGAACCTCTTCATGTTCAGCCATACGCAACGCATTGCCATCCCAATTCGATGGCAAGTTCAGCATGCTCGGCTCAACGATATTTTCATAATGGAACTTGAATACTTGCGGGATATGCTTGTGGAGAATGGAGAATATTGGCTTCAAGTCGACAAACGTTCTGCCGAATATCGTCGATGCACCAACTTTTGGATTTGTCCTTCGGAGCGACTATTGACATTATAATTTTTCTATGTAGATGTAGCGGTTCATGTTCTATATAGTTCGCCGATTTAATCCTAGCAAACACATTGTATATGTGTTTAGGCCTAGTGGATATAATCGCACTATGTAAAAGATATGATCCGTAATGTGAAATAAAAGTGGATCGCTATTTAAACAAATGATAACTTCCTTATTAGCTACACCCGTGTGCAATATGTATGTCTAACATGTATGGGTGTACGTGCAAATTGCAATATGTATGTGTATGTGCAATATATATGTGGGTTCCCGGTATACCGTATGTTCTATATGTATGCGCTATATATATGGATGTATGTGCAATATATATATATATATTTGGGGGTATTTGCAATATATATATATATATGTGTGTGTGTGTGGACATTAATTCCATCCTCGCCCATGACATAGGGCCTATTGGCATTACAAATCAATTCCATATGTCCTACTCCTAACCTTAGTGCACATTGGACATTCATTTCATCCTCCCACATGACATAGGGCTAGAGGTGCATTTATTTTTACTTTATCTTAAAATACACATTTAAAATGCATTTTAAAATCCTCGACAAATTTCTACGGCATTTTTAATTTTTTTTTATTATAAGTTCACGACTATAGCCAATCCATGGCAATAGGGCAAATATAGACACGCTCAACTTTGACAATTGTTCCATATTACCATATAGCATTAGTACATTCAAACTCAATGGCAATGTTTGAGCCTTGAGCATTGCCAATTTGCCACACAAATTGGCAAATATTGGAATACATAACGCCCCACATGGCACATCGGACAAGTCGTGAATGGTGGTCTGCATTTACAATGTCATCATTCTTGGATCAATATTTGGGCGGAGCAGAGCTCGATGACCTAATCCTAGAAGAGGGGAATGTTTTCGACAATGATTTGCCATAAAGGACCTCACGGATTGATGTCTTCGATGATTTTCAATAATAAAAACATAAAAGTAGTCTTAAATATTCTTAAAATTATTTTATAATGCCGCCTCCGACCTATAGAATAAAAAATGCAACACTACATAGGGCCTATTGGCATTACAAATCATTTCCATGTGTCATACTCCTGAGTCCTAACCTTAGTGCACATTGGACATTCATTTCCTAAACCCTACATCATACATGTAGGCTCAATTTCTAGTCAACATCCAACATACAAATTTGAAATTCACATTATTTTTTCAACAAACATACCCAAAAATAGTTATTACAAAAATTGATCACCAATACAACTAAACCCATTGAACACCATAGGACATTTGACATTACTATAAATATTCATTCATGAAGGGGCATTATCGTTGTCTTGAGGAATAGAATTCCTTGTCCTGCGTGGCCCTCCCACAGCTACCCTTGGGGGCGGTGCTTGGTAATCACTATCATCGGGAGCTTCGCCTACGCCGGATTCATCGTCCGTGCTGGCATTGTCATCTGTTCGGGTGTCGGACTCGTGGCCATCAATTGCCGGGCCGGGAATTCGACTAAGCCGTGTGTCAGCCCTTGGCATTCTAATCGATACCATTGGTCTTGAACCCGTTGCATCCATAACGCCGTCAGTTTGTGGACGTGCAAGTGGGGTGGCCCCGGTAGTCCTCCATTCTCGCACATCCCTTTGTCGTTTTCTTTTTTGACCTCTCGTGGTCCGACCAAAGTTTGTCAATGCAATATTAGGGGGTGGCCTAGCCGGTGTGGGGCATGGGGCGCGCATGCCGATGGTGGCACCAACCAACCGGGAGCCCATGCGTGGTATTGTTGGGGCCCGACGCGCAATGTGTTGCGCCAATGTGTCATCCGAGTCGGATTCCGGTGCTCGCGCAACGGCCGGGCATTGCCCAATACCTCGCAATGGACTAGTGTTAAGGACAACATTGGACGTGCCCTCTCCGTGGGGCTCGGGAAAGGGTGGTGTAGTTTGCATGGGTTGTGCATATGTTGTCGGCACAATAGGAGTGGGCACAACATCCGTCGGTGGATGAATGGGGGAAGCATGTGGTGGGACTTCGTCCATGTCCATCCGGTTCGGAGCCGCTTCAAGAGCTTCATCCACATGTGGTTCGGCCACTACATCTTCATCCACTACGGGTTGAATGTCTACCGGTACATCGGGTATTGTAGTTGTCGGCGTAGCGGGACGCACATGCGTAGTGGAGAGAAACTCCCGACCGGCTATGTTGGCCCACATGTGAAGATCACCATCGTCCTCGGCGTCAAGTCCATCGTATGCAAACGGATCATTGTGGTTGTCAAGGCCCAGATTCCCTCCACCATGTCCCCCATCGCTCTCGTTGTCCGAAGGCCCCGAGGAATCCCCGCCGGGTCCCGCGGGGGGGTCACCATTTATATCCTCGTCGGCCGAATAGTCGGAGTCTTCGGACATCATGTTCACTAGATACCATGCGGCCGAGTCCCGATCAACCCTCTCCCGTGCCAACCGTGAATTGGTATAAATGTACACCAAATTTTCGGCCCTCGCCGAACTCAACCGGTTTCTAGTCTTGTTGTGCACAAACGAATAACTACTCCAATTCCTTTCGCAAGACGAAGAGGAGCACACTTGGGCCAATATTCGCTTTGCCAAAGGGGCCAAGTGGGTGCCACCTTCGCCCACGAGGTCCCACCACTCGTGGGGTGGGATGTTGGCTTCCATGGCTAGGGGCATATTGGCGAACGCGCCCCTACGCTCTTTGAATGCTTGAAATTCGGCCACAACCCGACCGTAATGACCGTCCTTGCCCGTGGTCAACCTCCTCATGGCGTCCAAGAATCCGGATTTAACGGCCGCGTCTTCGTGGACGACGTTGTCGTCCAATAAATAAGGATTCAAGATTGCACCGGCATGGTGTAGGTCCGTGGTCATCATACGCCACCGGCTGTAGAAATCTTCTTCGGCCAAGGTAGCGAGGTTGTGTGCTAGGTTGAAAGGAGGATTCCTTAGGCTAAGCACATGTTTCTCCAAGTTCTTCATGGTCAACCAAGCCTTGCCCATTGCCGGTTCAACGCCATCAAACACTCTCAATGCTTTCAACACCTCCTCCGACATGTGGCGGTAATTATCGCAACTTGTCCAAAAACTGTCGTCATTAACCGTTGTCTTGATTTGACGTGCCTCCATTGCACTTCTCCTTCGATCATCGCCTCCTCTATTTAATTTGTTCACGTAGGCGGTCCAATCGGGATGAATAACCGTTTGTTCCAAAGCATGTCTCACCTTTAGAAGCCGGTCAATCATGAGGAAGTTGGTGGCGAATCGTGTGGACCCGGGCATCTTCAAGCCCAAATTGGGCGAGTAGGTGAGGAAGACCGCCGTCGGACATTGGTGGGCCCGGATGTATTTGACAATGTCCTTCGCCTTGTCTACGACGTCCTTCGCCCATCGTTGTTTACCCCAATCCTTCAACAACAAGTTCAAACAATGCGCCGCACACCCTTGCCAATATATGTGTGGCCATTCCCGGCTAATATTGCTCGCCGCGGTTTTCATGGCCGCCGCATTATCGAAGCAAACTTGAACAACCTTTGTGGGGTCCACTCCAACGATGTAGCGTTTGACCTCGGTAGCCACGTAGGCGGCATCCTTTGTGCTACCGGTGGTGTCGATGGAACCAAGGAACACGTCGCCCGCCGGACAAATTTGCATGACGTTCATCAAAGGGCGGTGGACAACATTCTCCCATCCGTCCGAACAAATAGTGCACCCATATTTGTGGATGGATGATGTTGTCTTCAACTCCACGATTTTTTGTGTATTGAACCGTGCATCGTCAAGTAAACTCTTGCGCATTGCATGGTATGTTGGGGGTTTGTACATAATTCTAGCCTCGGCGGTTGCCTTAACGGCCTGGATGAACGCGGGATGGCGGACAATACTAATGGGGATATTAGCCTCATAAAAGGCTTGCGACCATTTTGTATCCAAGTCTCGTTTTGTCGAATTTTGCATCCCTTCTTTTAGTCTCATTTGCCGTTGGGAACGTCGGTGGGGTTCGGGAGTCGTCCCGGACACCAACTCCCTTGCCACTGACGGTGCGGGTGATGGTGGAGCGGTTTGGCTTCCGTTCGCGTTCGACAATGCACCGCATGATGCTTGTTGTTGGGACCCGACCACAGCTTCTCCCCCGTCCTCAACGCACTCGTCCACAAAGTCATCCGGAATTGGCGGCCACGATCCGCCGTACCTCGAAAATAAAGACTTTACAATCGGCCCTTGACGTTGACACAATGCCACCCCCCGCATCTTGCCGTCATTTTTTTGGTATCCCAAATGGGCAACCATGCGGTCCTTCCTATAAACTAATTCCAACGCGCAAAATTTGCACTCGACCTTCTTGGACGTTGGAGTCCACTCCTTGGGCACAAACCAAGGCTTCCATTCGTTTCGCGTGCCCATCCCAATATAACCTACTACCTCTATCCACTTGCAACGAATGCCAAAAGGCAATCAAGGCCAACTAGAGCGAGGGGGAATGATGAATGCTAATGAGCGGTGAACCCTTTATAGTCCCGACGCTTGAACGTGCACTAAATATAAAAGATGCTATGATATTAAAAGTGTTTAGAGTAATCTGCTATAGGATCCATTGCAAAAGCAATTTGTTTATGTTTGGAAGGGGGGAGGTCCAATGTCTGCCATTCGCAGCGGACTTCGGGGGTCGACTGCTGCTTGGAAGTCGACGTGGCAGTCGAATTCCAGGGTCGACTGCAAACTAGCAGTCGACATGGCGGTCGACTGCCACGTCGACTGCCATTCGCAGTCGACATAGGGGGTCGACTGCTGCTTGGCAGTCGACGTGGCAGTCGACTTCCAGGGTCAACTGCAAACTAGCAGTCGACATGGCAGTCGACCGCCACGTCGACTGCCATTCGCAGTCGACATCGGGGGTCGACATGGCAGTCGACCGCCACGTCGACTGCCATTCGCAGTCGACATCGGGGGTCGACATGGCAGTCGACCGCCACGTCGACTGCCATTCGCAGTCGACATCGGGGGTCGACTGCTGCTTGGCAGTCGACGTGGCAGTCGACTTCCAGGGTCGACTGCAAACTAGCAGTCGACATGGCAGTCGACCCCCGCAGTCGACTGCTAAATGCAGTCGGCCCACACGTCGACTGCCACATAGCAGTCGATGCCGCGGTCGACTGCTAATTGTCGACTGCCTTATCCAGAGTCGACTGCTATCTGGCAGTCGACTGGATGGTCGACTGCCGTATAGCAGTCGACCAATCGTCGCATCCATCCTGGCCGTTGGATGATGCACGGTCCAACGGTCAGGATCCAGGGGCGCTGCGTCCGGTCGTACCGTCGGTGTGAGGCCCACCCAACCTATATATATAAGTGGGGAGGCCTCATTGACATCATTTTTCAACCACCCCTCCTCAAGCGGGACATTGGGACTAAGCATGCCTAGCATCCTTTGCCTAATGTTTTGAGAGGGCCTAGGGGGCGGTTGGAAGATTGGTTTAGGGTGCAAACTCTTGCCAATTTTGGATCCGATTTTTTGCGGTGGAGCGGTGTGAATACGGCCGTGTTTGTGAACACATTTGAGTTGTGTTTGTGAACACAATAATAGCGTGTTTTTAAACACGATGGAGGATCGAAGTTGGAGGATGCCGGAGGACGAGCCGGATGCACCCGGCAGGGTGCACAAACGGCCCCCTAAGCGGCAACGACATTCCGATGTGGGATCAGGAAGTGCTTCGGGAACGGGAGCCAATATTACCCCCCGTTCAGATACTACCGTTCCCGTCCGCCCAAATGCCGGTGCCCCTACGAGCAGCCAAGGAGGGGCTTCCGCGGCCTCAGGGTCGTCGAGTAGGAGCGGGAAACCAAGGGTAAAATTCTCGGATGCGATAACGGCAAAGGTCCACCAAGCCATAGTTGACTGGTATTTGAGGAATGGGGAGGCCGGCATCAAATTCCGTTTTTTGGAGCAGCCGAAACACAAAAGGGTTGAGATAATTAAAAGGGACATGGAGGTTGCTATTCGACAGGAAGTGGATGGCCCCGAGTTTAGCGGTGATAGGAATCTTGCGGGGTTCGATTCATGGGTGAAGAATAAGGCCCAAAATGGTATTTTCAACCTCAAGCAATTGGTTGAGAACATGTTCCCGGAGGGCGAAACAGGCGAGGTGTTGAGCCCTCGAGCTGTAAGAATCCGGGAAATATTTTTGTGGTGGGATCCCGTGGCCAAAGGATTGTCCAAGACGGCCTCCAAAATAATTCCTTGGAAGGCGGAGAAATTGGAGAAATGGCTAAGGGTGTCGGGCCCATGCCAACTATTGTGGATTCCCGATACGGCAAATGTCGTGAGTTTGAAGAGCATAAAGAAGGTGGGGGGTTACGGGGAGGTGAGGAAGGTGAGGATCGAGGTCAACGATCGTCTCCCACCGGAGATTACGTGGGCTGAAAAGACCCCAAAGACGTCGGATAGGCAAAAAGCTCGTATCCAAGTAAGTGCGGAGGCATGCGTTTTAAAGAGCACGCATCCAGGTTTCATCAAGTTTTGGTTAATCAACAGTGTGTCCAATGCGGGCTATACACTATGGTGGAACGGGGGCACTCTACGAGAGATGTTCATTCGGGATAGAGCCCACCGCCCAAATGCCAACATTTTGACAATGGACGCAACCGAATGGCAACTCTATGACCAAGTCCAAAAGTTCCGGGCGAAGAGGGTAAAGTTGGCTTGGGCATTGTTATGGATCATGGAGGCTTTGCACGCTGCAAATGTGCAACACAACGATCTATCCATTGACAACATTATGTTGCATTGGGAATCGGACGGGAGCCTCAAGATTGGGGTGTGCGATTGGGGATGTGCAACGCATTCGGGTGAGGATGTCCTATCGCTATGGCATGCGGAAACCGTAGAAGCGAAGGAAAATTTGAGGAAGGAGAAGTTTTGGGTGGCGCCGGAACTGTTTTACATCCAAAACAGGAGACACCATGATCCCGATGTATATTACACCGCGGAGGCTGAGTGTTATGCGGTCGGCATGATTGCTCGACAACTTTGAAACGATGGTGATGACCGAATTCTCTTTGCCAATGAAGGAAGGGAAATTTGGGATGTCACTTTGAGTGCATTGACATGCGAGAACGTGTCGAACCGCATTTCATTGACCATCGCCAAACTACGGATGCAGATGCCGTTTGTGGGGTGGGATGAGCCGATAGACTGCTGGAGAACTGAGGTTAAGGATAGTGTTTAGTCTGTTTAGTTCTTTAGGCAACATCGTAGGGGTTAAGGTAGTATGCGTGTATCATTGATAAACCCTAAACCTTGTATATTTTTTATATCTTTACGATATACTTGTTTTAATACAACGCGGTTTTTTTTCCTTCTACATATCATTGTTGGCTTTAATCACATTTTTCCTAAACTACTTCCATCCATCCATATTCCACTATACCCAAACCATTAAAATTTAACCCAACAAACATATGATGTTGACTGCATTTGTCTGTTAATAGTATCAGTCGACGGCAATGGTCGACTGCTACAACTGCAGTCGACTATCTTCGTCGACGGCAACATAGCAGTCGACTATCAACCATGGTCGACTGCCAATGTAGCAGTCGACTACCATGGTCGACTGCTACATTGGCAGTCGACCAAGGTAATCGACTGCCTATATGGCAGTCGACCATGGTAATCGACTGCCTATATAGCAGTCGACGGTGGTAGTCGACTGCTACATTGGTAGTCGACTACCATGGTCGACTGCTACATTAGCAGTCGACCATTGTAGTCGACTGCTAAGTTAGCAGTCGATTAAGTGGTCGACTGCCTATATAGCAGTCGACCACTTAGTCGACTGCCTATATAGCAGTCGACCACTTAGTCGACTGCTACATTAGCAGTCGACTACAATGGTCGACTGCTAAGTTAGCAGTCGATTAAGTGGTCGATTGCCTATATAGCAGTCGACCATGGTAGACGACTGCCTGTATTGATGTCGAAATAATTACTTATCCGAAAAAAAAATCCCATTAGTAATTTTTTTTAACTACAGTAACGTCCGTTTGGCGTCACACCCTGGACGTGACGCGACGTGACGCGTTTAGGCCGCGTCACGTCCATTTGTACATCCCTGGTGGCACGGATGAGCAGAACGGCAGCAAAATATCGAGTCTGAAAAAAAAATACATTGAATTATTTATGTATGATATGAAATAGAAATAATGGGGGAAAATGAGTAAGATGTAATAGTGAATATATTACCTTTTGATTTGGAAGAATTGGATGAGTGAGCATCATTCCATTATAGCATGTCCAAAACAAAGAAATTTCGAGACAATCCGATTTGAGATATGGCATCAAGAGCTTCCTGGATTCAAGGGGTTGAAAAACCAAAAAGGCTCCATCATCGTGCAAATATTTTTTGCAAAAGGAAAAATTGGATTGAATGGAATCAATATTTTTGGCATTCCAAGGAGGAATCATGTGCTCAGAATCACACAGTCCAGGAACTGGCAGACCCTCGGGTATGTCCGCAATAACAAGATCGACTGAAGGTTCAGCCACTTGATTTCCATGAAAGTATACCTTACGGCCACGACTAATCTGCACAAGGACAAATCATTGATCAAAAGATGGTTATAAAAATTGAATACAAAGAAGACTTGAGATGATGAATATGATATTCATGAAAATATAAAAATTACCTTATCAAGAAATGAAGACATTTCATGATATGTGGAAGGCCATTGGTGGGTGGCTTTGAAAGTCTTCTGCATATTGGCCACTGTATCATTGAGGAGAAGCTCAAAAACATGAAAATTATGATCCCTTGATATGAGATGAGGACGGAGAGTTTGAGCATCACGATGGATAATGCTGGAACTAGAAGGAGAATGTCTTGTAGGAGCTAGGAATCTTCGTGATTTGGGTGGAGGATCAATGGGAATAGAATCATGTATAGGGACATCTCTAGCATGTTTTCTTGTAGGTTGAGTTGGCCTAACATGAATATCATCTTGAGATACTCGTTGGCTAGATTGTATAGAGACATCTTGAATGCCAAATGCATCAAGGGTATCACCTAGAACAACGACATCATCATCCGTAGATTGATTCGTTAGAATGCGAGAAGGGGTAGGGGTAGCTCTCTCCAAGCTCAATCGTAAGTTTTGCTCCGAAGAAGGGGTTTTGTCTATAGGACATTCAATATACCATGCACATGATTGAAGATGGAGCAAACTCCAAAGTTGCAATTGATGCGTAGTAAATATATGAGAAGGGGTGGCAACGTCTGTCCAAATATTAAAGAAAGGGAGATCGTCTTGGAGAGCACCAGCAGGCACCAACACATGTTTCCAGTAGCTAAGAACACAAAAAATGAATGTGAGGATATAGATATACATATGGAAAAAAAATATACACAACTTATTTTTATTAAAAAAACAAAATAAGAATGCACACCTGAGAATAAGACGTTTCAAGGCGGATTCACCACCTTCTTGATCCTTCCACAATTTGGACTTAGAAATTGCATCTTTTGTCTTGAAAGACGTATGAAATGCAAAATCCCATAACATAATGCGCCATTGATCCATATATTTTTTCAATCCCATTGGTTTGCTCGGAACATCCATATTGATGGAGATATCATTGTCAATCAGACATGATTCAAAATACGTAATTGCCTTTTTTTGAAGCTACAAGAAAAAAATAAAGATTTAGTTGAAGAAATGAGCGAGAAGCAAATGCCTTGAAAACCAAAAAATCAATTCATATGGGATAGAAGTACCTGAGCCCAAAATGTCGCCTTATGAAGCCAAAGCAAGAAATTTCGATCAGAAAGAGTCTTGCCCGTAGGAAATTTAGAAGATTCCCTATTGATTTTGCTCGTGTTCCACAATTTCAACCAAGAAACTTTAGTCTCTGCATCTACAGCAGCTGTAGAAAGCACATGGAGTCTTTCTTGCGTCATTTCAGGTTTAAGGACATTGTTGTAGTGTTTGGTGACCTGCGCGAGGATGCAGAAATAAGAAACAAATAGAAGCAAAGAAGAAGAGCAAGAAATGAAAAGAAATGAAATGCAAGGGAAAATAAATACCTCAAGCAAAAAATTGTCTATCAAAGCCGGATCAGCCAATGCCAATTGCTTATGGAATTGATTGAGATAGAACACCAATTTGGCTTGCATTCCATCATGAAGGGCTTGTATAGCATGGTCACTACGTCTTTTGGCAAGATCAGGCACAGATTCATAATATTTTTGAACGGCTTCCTCACCTGCTTCAGCAATTTCTTGCTGAAAATATAAAGAAATTGATCAAAAATGAAACATCAGATATCACAGAATTCAGGAAAACATAAACTTTTAGATACAAAATATTTTGGAAAAATGCGAAAAATGTTGAAATGAAATACTTACAGAGTAAATGTATTTGCAAAATCGCTCTCTTGTCAAGGTATACCAAGAACTTGGCGGTTTGGCCGCAATTTTTTTGAGATCATCTTGACTCAAACAATTTTGGAAGAACTCAATTTTCTTTTGTCCTTGAGATTGCAAACGATAAAGAATGTGCATAAGATTTGTCTTTACGTGAGAATTCTCCGTTGACCTACAACAAATTGCATATGAAATAAGTATGAAATATAAAAGATGAAAATGAATAAAAAAAGATGAATGAAATGGAAGAAAACTTACTTGTTTATATCATTCATAGCAATCAAGACTTGTGGCACATTGGAAGAAATATCAAGAACGATGGAATCCACAGAATAATGTCATTTGAGGTCGTTAGAATGGAGTCTGTCGATGTACGGTTTCCATGCTTGAAGCCTGTGATTTCCATCGAAGACAAAAAACATTTTTCCACTGAGCTTGACAAGGTCAACGTCAGCTTGGAGAAAAAGCTCGAATTGCTCATTAACAGACTTCCAATTCTCACTCCAAGATTGAGAAATCTCGGGAGTAAGAAAGGCAAAATTTCCATCTTCATCAGTAAGTGAAACGTGAAAGACTTTCTCCTAATCACGATAGCCGTGCACAAAATCTGCATCAAGTTTGTTCACATCTGTTTGCAGGGCAGGATGTACAATAGGCCTAGAAATCATACGACAAAGCGGGATGTTGAGTCTAGATTTTTCTTTTGGCAGGATCTTCAAAGATTCTAAAATGTCCACAGTATTTATTTTTTCAGCAATCAAAACATCCCTAACTGCATTCTCATAATGAGGGTGAATATCCAGAGATGGCAGGAGGGAAGCCGCCGAAGGTGATAACGAATTGAGGTTTGAATCCGCCATCTAGGGAAACCAAATAACAAATGTAAGGATAGTGCAAAAGAGAAAAATGAAAGGTGGTCATAAAAATCATGACCCGAAAATGAAACACAACCCAAATGTTTACATTCAAAGCCCTAAAATAAAATACAAAACAAATAGAATTGAGGACTAATTACAAAGATCAATGCAAGAAACTGCAGCCTGGAATGCTGTGACAGCGGTGCTGAAATCTACGTAAAAGGAAGATTTTTGGGGAAATCTTCCCATCGCCGATTTCTGCAACTTTGGGGGCTTGCAGAAAAAACAAAAAAAATCTGAAAAATCCGAAAAAATTTCCACTATAACACAAAGAGGTTTTCAACCCACAGAACAAAATTTGAAGTCAAAAAAATTAAATGACAAGAAGTTATAGCGTTCTGAAGTTTAGCCAAATCTATGAGTTTCGGACTTTTTTTTTTTTTTTTTTTTTTTGCTCTCCTTCCCCCTTCACACAACACTCCTAACAACTCTCTCGACGTGTATTCGACACCGCCTTGCTGCTCAAATCTCTCATACAGACACTGCCAATCCCTCATGTCTGATACCAAAAAGGAGCCTCCGAAAACCCGTGCGGTGCCGCACAGGTTTTCAGAGGCGCCTTTGGACTGTTGGTGAAGGGGGTGTGCGGCACAAGGGGGGGTGTGCGGCACCAGGGGGGGTGTGCGGTGCCGCACACCTCCTTAACCCCCCCACCTGGATCCCAAAGGAGCCTCCGAAAACTTGTGCGGCACCGCACGGGTTTTCAAAGGCTCCTTTGGAGCTATCACCAACTAGCTCAAAGGAGCCTCTGAAAACCTGTGCGGCGCCGCACAGGTTTTCAGAGGCTCCTTTGAGCTATCACCAACTACCTCAAAACAACCTTGAAAAACCTGTGCGGCACCGCACAGGTTTTTTCCACCTCCTTACTAGTACCGCAAAGGAGGTTTGAAAAACCTGTGCGGTACCGCACATGTTTTTTCCACCTCCTTTCCAGTACCTCAAAGGAGGTTTGAAAAACCTGTGCGGTGCCGCACAGGTTTTTTCCGCCTCCTTTCCAGTACCTCAAAGGAGGTTTGAAAAACCTGTGCGGTGCCGCACAGGTTTTTTCCACCTCCTTTCCAATACCTCAAAGGAGGTTTGAAAAACCTGTGCGGTGCCGCACAGGTTTTTTCCACCTCCTTTCCAATACCTCAAAGGAGGTTTGAAAAACCTGTGCGATGCCGCACAGGTTTTTTCCACCTCCTTTCCAGTACCTCAAAGGTGGTCACAACAACCTGTGCAGTGCTGCACAGGTTTTTTCCACCTCCTTTCCAGTACCTCAAAGGAGGTTTCAAAAACCTGTGCGGTGCCGCACAGGTTTTTCAAGGCTGTTTTGAGTACCTCAAACTGCCTGAACGGTGGTCACAACAACCTGTGCGGTGCCGCACTGGTTTTTTTCACTTCCTTTGAGGGATTCCAAAGGACGTGAAAAAAACCTGTGCGGCATCGTACAAGTTGTTGTGACCACCTTTGATGTTGTTTTTGACATGTACCAAAAGAAAAACGTTGCACTTATCCTCTTCTATTTAGGTAACAAATGTACAAATATCAAATACATTTGGTTTATGCAAACCTGATTCTCATTGTGCACTTCGTTTCCTTCAGCTTTTTTGAACATCATTGCTGCTTCTTCATCTCCGTCTTTGCTGCCACCATCTCTCCCTCCTTCCGAACAAGATTTGTTTTCGGATGTTTCTGCTGCCATTGTTTCGCCAACAATCTGTTCATACACAACCCACTATACGATTTCACTCCATATTCTTATCTTCTAAGTCTATCACCATCTTTTTACACCTCATACCTCACCAAAAGTTTCATGCCGGCTCCTCCCCTACCTCTCCACGGACTTAGCCAAATGAGCTTCTCCAAATCCTAAAACCCTTATATAGTGTCTTTTTCAAACCTCTTCTAACCCTAACCACTTTGTGTAGTTGCCAATGTGAACACAATCGTAGTCTTTTTTACAACATAACTTACACATAATTGCCAATGTGAACACAATGTTCATGCATACAAGTATATATTACCACTTCAAAATCTTCTACGACTTTTTCTTCTTCTTCTCCTTCATTCACCACGTTCAAGTTTTTGCACATACTTGCATCCATAGCCAACTGTCTATCTTCACTACTCACATCTCCGAAATCAAGTGTCTTTGCAATTTCAAGCAATGTTGCATCTTTAACTCTTGACAAAGCTTGTGTTTTCTTTGTCATTCTCGATCTTTCTAATTCTCTTTTACTACTAAAATACAAACATCTTCTCTTCCTTTTTTTTCTTCTCGAAGTCCTAATCGGTGTATCATGTATGTCCGTCTTTTCATACATCTGGGAGATACAATCACTCACACACTACTTATCTGCTACTTCTGTCATTGCACCGTCTCCATTATCTCCTTCTCTCTATATATGTTTTGTCATTTTTTGTACAATCTTATTTTACATATTTTTTATTTTGTTATTCTTTTTTAAAATTTCCATTACTGTACTATAATCTATATATTCTATTATCTTGTATCCGTTGAATGTGATATACCCATTTTTTTTCTAGATGTCTTTATTTTTTAATATTTTTCTTCATTCAATTGTTTTTTTTCCCCCAACGTTCATTTCCCTCCAACGTTCATTTCCCTCCAACGTTCATTTCCCTCCAACGTCATTTTTCTCCAACGTTCATTTCCCTCCAACGTCATTTTTCTCTAACGTCATTTTTCTCCAACGTTTTTTTCCCTCCAACGTTCATTTCCCTCCAACGTCATTTTTCCTACAATCAGTATAACAATCTTATTCATATGCAATTTATGTTCATTTTTTCAATCATGTATTTTTCTATTTCACATTTTTAATGTTATTATTAGACTTAACGAGCTATAAGCATCCCACTTATCTGATACGCGCCCACAACTTCTCTACAATATATCATTTTTGTCGATATATGACTCTCGGCGTTTTTTTCTGATTTGAGCGCCTTTGTATCACCCTCTTTGTTTATTCTTATTTTTTAATGTCTTCATGGAGTAATGTTTGCATAACCGCTTCCATCAAAAGGTACCTGCAGAACTCTTCGACTTAAAGGTTATTCACAACTTCCATATTGTCCATGTCCTCCCTTTCTCCATTGCAATGGCTGATTCTCTAAATCCTCCTATGGTGCTAATTCGTGCTGATGGACAAGGAGTTCCTATTTCTTTTCAAGTGGGAGCTGATGGAAAATGCACAGTCTGTGCTCTTCGTTTGCATCTTCGTTTTCAATTCCTAGAAGGATCTATACATATTGATGAGGATATATTTGATGTTAATTCAGGAGAACTTCTTTACACTATAGGTCAAGAGTCCTCTATGACTGATCAAGGTCAGTGTTGGATTCTGAAGTCAGGGACGTACCGAGTGTATGGGTTGAAAGATCCTCTTCAAGGTGCATCCACTGAGATCCTCACCCCTAAGGTGTCATCTACAGGCACCCTACAAACACCTATGCTCCAAAAGGTTAAGATTGAGCCTTGCGAGCGTACCGTCCATCTTTTGAGTGATGATTCTGAAGATGAACTCCCCACTACATTGCCGTCTTCCAATATTCTAATCCCCAATCCTACTGTAATATGTCACGCATCGCATGGCACAAATTCATCGCAAGGCAGTCGTCCAAGTACTTCTAGGCCTCCGATTCCGCCACGGATTCATGACTATGTGAGCGTTGTTGATTGTCTCAAACAATTGGCTGCAAGGAAAGGATCGAAGTCTATTTTGTCTAAGGTAGACTTTACCAAAATAAAAATTGAGAGAGTGGAATTCCTTCCCCCTAGGTTTGATGGTGACGTGATGTTTGAGTTATCCCCCCTAGGGAAGTATGCATCACAGTCACAAGCAAAGCTCCTTCATGGTATGGACAAACGCCATGATGGCCATGCTTGGACTCGCACCATCACCTCCAATATCAAGAATGACATGGGTTTAACATTTAGAATGTCTTCGTGCTTGGGTTATTTGCAATGCACCAACACAGCTTGTGATTATTTATCTCGTGTGCATCAGTCCTCCCAAGCTAACGAAACCGAATGGGATGGAATCTCCTTGTCCACCTTTGGAATCGGATCTAACCCTCCAAAGGGCTCAACTGTCGTGTGTAAAATCTGCAAGGTTTCTCCTTCATGTTTGGATGTGTGTTTGGCTAAGATTTATTATGTTCTTGGCCATGGAAATATGACTCGTGCATGTGTGCACCTTGGAACCCATTGTCATCCTGTGAAAATTGGCGAATACAGGGATGTTGCTGAGAAAATAAAGAGCCTAATTGGTGAACAAGTAGAGAAAACTCCAACAGCAACTAATTCTGCCATTGTCCTTGAAGCGAGCAAGGAATTCCTTGGTGAGTTGCTTCTTTTTGCGGATGGATCAATGCAGGAGGAACTTACTCTTGATGAGCTCATACCAGTGTTTGATAAGTTCAAACACATGTATTCCCCGAGTATTCGGAATCAAGTCATGACGTTTCGGTACTTACAACGTTTTGGAGTCATGGACAGCATCACCAAACTTAGAGGGTCTAGCTACTGGGCATTTGTCCAAGAGAACAAATTTCCTGGCCAAGGGTCCGAGTCCGACAAGGTCTTTGTTTTCAAGATGTTTGAAGTCGGCCCAGGAAGTGGAGTTGATCTCGTGACAAGAATGCAGCCGGGTGGAGATTTACAGAATGCATGGATCATGTTCGACCATGTCAAGCGCGTGAAGGACTGGACTTCCATGGCCTGTCATGTTTATGATGCTACCTATTGTCGGGTAATGACCATTGCAGTGTGTGATATGCAGTCGGAAGATGTTGATGCTCAAATCATCTTTTGGAATAACTTGAATGTTGTTGTGGCTAGACACAACGCTCATAACGTACAATTCAAGGGCTTCATGGCAGACAGTGCACAAGCGAATTGGAATGCAATTCGTATTGTGTATGGTAGCGGTGATGCTTCAATTCCTATGGAGGACCAAGAACGTACTTGTTTGTTCCATTGGACCCAGTCATTGGAGAAACATACAAAGGCTGACATTCGGGCGGACTTGCAACCACAACATCGTCAACTGTGCATGCAATACAAGAATGCCAAGTCGTTAGAAGAGGCTGAAGAGCGGTACCTTGCTATCAGGTCATGGTGGCTTTCCTCCGGTGCAACAACTGATGAAGGGGTCGTTCGTCTTGACCTATGGCTTGCTTTCTGGCACTTCCGCTATCGCCAATGGGGTGGTTTTATGGATTTGGTAAGTTCGCACTTTGCTCTGGGCCTTTTTGCTTTCAGTTTCCCTGTGAAGTTGTAACCTCATTCTAAATTCTATTACCATTCATTTCACATCACAGGCTCTTTCCGAGGCTGAGCTTGCTGAAATGCCTTCATGCAATTTAGCGGAGACTGTACACAATAAGTGGCTTCAACAGAGCGGCAAACGAGGTAATGACTTGTATGTGGCAACTGTCGATGATTACGTACGTGCTTTCATGCAAATGGTTGCCTACTACTAGTATTTGAATGGTGAGAGACCGGGTACTGGACCTGGAAAAGAAGAATTGTTGTTGCGAGTCGCTCAACGAACCGCCCAACGTTCTGGCAACCCGAAATCGCTTCATCAAGCGCTCCGAAACATGCCCGGAGCTGAAGGTTTTTGCACTCGCGAGCCTCATCTTCAAGGTGAGGAAGTATTTCTCTCCCTTAAGCGCAAACCAGATCTTCCTCCTGGGTCGGAGTTCGACTCTCATAGACCTGACAAGATTAGCATTTCTCGCCCCCGAGTACAAACGCGAGCAGGAGGTGCAATATTTCATGACCTCACTTCACAGGGTGACGCACAACAAGAAGCAACTGAAAACCTGCATGACAATCCGGTTCAACTAGAGACACCTCCCACAAATCCAGTCGTGGAGCATGTGAAGGCTGTACAAGAAACAACATGCATTGAGCATGAATGGCACATTGCGCGACTTCCAAAGATGTCAGCAAAAGCTTGCTTCGCTCAACAGGCCATCACCAAGAAGAAATGTGTGGCACGAATTGTACAGGATGGAAAGAGTACAGCTGCATCAACTTACAACGGCATCATGCACAACTATAGGAAGAATAAGCAAGAGCGCATGCAGTTCTTCTTCTGCAACGACGACCTTGAGAGGTGCGTGAAGGGTACCCGTCGTAAGTGGGTGATTTCCAACCCTGCAGTTCCAGAAATTTGGCCTGTTAAGATTGGCACCAATCTCACACCGAAGGAGATACTAGACTTGGAGAACGCTGGTTTTCGATTGGCACCACGTCTAGAGCTCTCTCCAAGGAAGTTGTTCAGAGAAGAGGGGTCATTGGTGGACTTGTCAGAGTACCCTACCCCGGAGTTCTCTAACGACTTTCCAAAGCGCAGATTCGGGAAGAATATCAGGCGGAATCCAAAGGCACCTTCAATGAAGCACGCGAATTCCTGCGCATCTGCTCTTACTGTCATTGGGCAGATTTTGAAGGTTTCCATGGTACCAAATCCTGCCCTGGGTTGCATCATCACCTTTGAGTCCCGGAATGGTCTCAAAATTTCGCAATACTTACTTACGATTGGCCAGTTTCCCAGTTGTTCATGCCCCTTCTTCAAAGATATGTCGGGCAAAGCATTGGGAAAGCGTGGACAATGGACAAATTGTAAGCATTTGTACTACATATTTCACGTAGTTTGTGGACTGGATAGTGAGATAGATGTTTTTATGCACGCTCCTAGTTTCAGCTTCAACGAAATTAAGCGTGTTATTCAGATGGTGCTACTAAAGCAACCAGCCATCTAGAGATGCAATTGAACCTGAGGGTTACATTGTACAATTCTTTTTTTTGATTGAATGGAAAAGTGGTGAGACTAAAAGGGCCACCACGACGTTGTTGTTGTGCATTTTTTATTACTCATTGAATCATCATTGACATTGAAAATTTCAATGTTTTATGCATTTTTGTTCACATTTTGCTGCCATCCTACAGTAATAGTGGTCAAAAGTGCATGAAAAAATTCATTCCCACAGTCATAGGAACACCCTTATTCAACGGTAATAGGTCCAAATAATTACTAAATTTGGGGAATATATATATATTTTTTTAATTTTTGGTAAACTCCCAATAAATTTTGATTGCTTTATTCTTTTTTTTGCTCTATGCTCTCCATTCACCGCTCTAGGCTCACCGCTCTAGGCACGCAAACTAGCTTCGTCCTTGTTCCGGACAGGGCCCATTGATCCAAGCGCATTCAAATAATTCCGTTGGGATACCGCACTATGGGAGGAGATGGAGCTTGGTGTAACGTATGTTGATGATTGCCTAACACTCCGGCGAAGCCCAAGGGAATGCTCAGATTCTGATGGCCCAACTATCATTGGAGAAGAGACCTAATATGAGGTTCAAAGGAACATCCCACAACAAGACGTTTAGGATGCGAGTCCGTAAACTTGGGTCAACGCCAAAAAGTTTAGGATCCAATGAAAGTTTCATACACAATCCCAAATAAACTACTATAAGAATGCTAGAAAACGGAATATGAGTAAGTGATAGCGTACCTTTGTTGCGGGTTCTGAGACATGGATCATAGTTTTGAACGGGCCAACACTGCCATTTGCCAACTCATACATTGATGAGGAATGTCTCCCACTCCGCCGAAGTGTGAGACAACGGTCGGACTCAGACCGGCACACGGTTGAAGGAGTTGATTTGGGTTCGGTTCCGACGATACGTAGCGGGGGGGCATCGACACACGGAGGCACATCGACAGGGAGCAGGTTTGTTGCACAAGGAACGGAATCGTCGGGGTCACCGCATGGAAGGGGAGCCTCCAAGCATAGACGTCTATTGGGACCTTGACGTACATCGTCGTCAAACCCGGATGGCGAGGTCCCTCGACGGCGTTCGAGTGCCCGTTTCTCTTTGCAAAGAGGAGAGGGCAAAGGAGCATATGTGAGGTTGACGACTCGTGCGGGCGGGCTGTCCACGACACCGTCGTTGCCCTCGGCGTCCTTGGAATAATCAACAACGGAGGCTGCGTCCACCGCCGAGAACTAGTAGAGTGAGGGCAATTGGAATTCGCTCACACCACAAGACGGGGAGCCGGGAGAAGACGGGGACACATAGGGGCCGTTGGTGACAGGGATCACACTTTGGGGATGCAACTATGAGAACACATACCCATGGAAAAGAGCAAGCATTAGGTACTACAACAATGTCAAGGAACATATTGGCACACAACCACAAAGTGTAGATAATCTCAAATTAAATTATTGAAAGCCGCGAGCCGGCGGATGGCCCTATATACATCTGAGTTGGGGGCAAGTGGCCCATTGCCAATAGGGTTAGTGAGGACAAAATCCGGGACGCTACCGGGGTGACGCACAAGCCTCCTAATGTAGGGACCTAGCTCATTAACTAAGAAGGTGTCTTTTCTATGGCCGGTCCATGTGTCGGGGAAGACGACGGTGCCAGGGGGGTTAAGGACACTCTTGGTTGGGCTATCGTCAACAAGGAGGGTGTTGTCCGAGGTCGGCCACCACCCGTGAGGGACCCCCTCCAACCGAGGAACGCCAACCCAAAGTCTAGATTTGAGGACTTTCAAGAACTGTTGGCCCCCGCCCCCTCCGAACTTGGGCACAGGCGCACCCCTCTCATCGAACATCTCATCACACGCCTCCTGCCCTAGTACTAGGCAAGGACTCGGGAGCCCAGCAAAAAGGAACTTAACAATGGGCTCCATGTTGTCCAAAACCATGGAGCTCCATATGACGACATGAGCAAGGTCGAGCACCTCGCGGAGAAAGGCACGCAAGCCGGGACGGGCTCGAACGGCCTTTCGATTAACGAGGGTGTCGAGTTGCCCGTCGTAGTCCATCTCTTCCGGACTTCGGTAGGGAGTCATGGGGACCCTAGGGATGTGTTTGGTATGACACAACACCTGTGAGCCCTAAATCTTGCTCACATGAGTTGTTAACCCAAGAATTATGTTATTTACCATGGAAAACGAATTAAAAGCTTGAGAACCACTTAAAAGGCCAAAGAAACTTAAGATTAACTTGAGGTAAGCTTTGTGGAGTTAAGTTGAGATTGAGGGGGCTAAGAGGTTGGAAAGGTGAGTAGGAAGAGAAAATGGGAGGGAAGAGGAAGTCAAGTGAGGTTAGCTCGTTTTTTTTCCGGGCCGCCCGAAGAAGATGTCGGGCAGCGCGAAAAAAAAGGAGTGAGGAGGAGGGGTCCCTGGGTGTTGGGTCATTCGAGCTCATTAGGCACGGAGAGGAGAGACTCACAAAAGCATGCGAAAGCTCTGCCGCAGCGGGGAATAGAGGTTGTTGTGAAGCCAAAGAGGCGATGGAGTGAACGGGATCTACAGATCGGAGGAGTAGAAAGCTATGAGGAGAGGTAGGAAAATGTGGGGGGTCGATCCCTTCTCGTTCACGGTGTGACACAAGGCAACGAGGCCGACAGATCAGTTGTGGTCGTACCGGCAAGGCTAGCTGCGAATGAGGGAACTCTTGTGCAGACTGAAATTAGGCAAGGAGGGGTAGGGGAGAGTTGTTGAAGACGGGAATGGAAGCCGACATTCGCACTTCTTTGATCATTGGAAAAAAAATCAAGGATTGAGTGAGTGTGGGAGAAGGTGTCATGAGTTAGATAAGAGAGACAGGAGCAACGCATCATCTTTTTTTAATGGCTCGGCCAAAGAGTGGATCAATAGACTATGAAGTTTGGATTTGATTTTCTGCAATCACAAGATAGAAAGTTAGGCTCATTGAATCTGCCAAGTGAGATGCTAGCGTGTTGAAGGCGAGCTCACGTTCAGAGATTCGGCGGCAACATCATCGGTTCACTGCCTTGCACTTGTACCTCGGTGGGCAGGAGAACTAAGGAATCACGAGTCCCTACAGCCGCTCTCTGTGGGGACCAAGGGCATCACACTGTTCATGGTGACGGAGGAGTACATGCACCTGCACAGTGCCGTGAACACCTGGGTTGTGTCCCTCCTTGAGAATTGGAGAGGGAAGCGTTGCAAACACTGCGAGCGGCAACACTCCGGGGGCAGACAATGGTGCAGCCTTGAGATTAAAAATTAGTGCACTGTCATGAATGCTAGGGAGAATTGTGATAATTAGGTGGGGAAGGGAGGCAAGGGTAGGTCAAATGGGAATGGAGGGGTGGTGCTTGTTCTATAATTTGGTTGTGTGAGGCGGTCAGTGAGGATTCAAAAGTTGTCCCATTCCCTGGTCCAAAGGTGGATCGGCAACCGAGGATTTAGCTTTGGGTAGGATCTGCTCATGAATTTGTGAGTGCAAGGTTGCTACTTCACCGGGTCGAGGGAGTGTGGCTAATGGCTGGGCTCGAAGTATACGAATGATATTAAGGTTCGGCTGGAATCCTACCTGGAACCAGCAGGAAAAACTAGCATCGTATTGCTGTTGTGGTGTGTGTGTGTTGATGGCAGGTGGTAGTGTGTTGAATACCATCAAAAAGAGGTGGGCATCATGTGTGAAGAGAAACGGAGAGGCATTGCACCGAGGCCACAGAGGAAGGGAGCTGAGCATCAATACCACGTCGCACTGCCTCTCACATGTGGGATCATTAGCCTCTACTGTGGGTGTTGTCATTGATAACTACGTAGCCCCAGCTGAGGTGGTGTAATGCGGCACTCCGCAATCCAGAGGAAATTTGCTGCCTCCCACTGGCCACTGTTTATTACTGCAAGGCTTTTTGGAGGCTGTATCGGGGCAGGGGAGCTCAACTTGAGCTGGAGTAGGTCTGACAGGGAGTTTTGAGGAAGGGGCAGGGAGCAAGCGGCAATCCCAGGTTCGGACAACAAATTTTTTAGGAAATTTTGCAGTGAGCAAATTTTTGCCTGCAGGCTAACATGGTCGCATAGTCTAGCTTTCACAAATGGTGCTGACTGGGCTGGAAATGGAGATGGGGCTATCAATAAAGTAGTTGAGAGCAGGAGTTAAGCTGAGGCATGAAGGTAGGATGGGCGAGTGTAGTGGAATCAAGTAGAGCTAGAAGATGAGTTACTTAAGCTTGTGTTCTCGCAACTTGGGCGTAATCCAAGCACATTGCATGTGAACTAAGTGTTTGTAAATGCTTGGGTGTTTTAATAAAACAAAACGGTGTTATGTACACCACTTTACCTTTGCTTGACTTGAATGTGCTTGCATGGGGACAACTAATGAATTAGGCATTGTGTCACGAAACCTCCTCACCCGGACTAGGACGCACTCAAGGGTGAGGGTAGGAATCTTGCTCACATAATTGGTGCGTCCGCCGGGAGCCACCGTCCATCACTTGGAGGCAAATTAGGGGCAGCTAGAGGTCTTCAAGGACGGCGTTAGGAGCTGGACTTTGGAGGAGAGCTGAACTTTTAGGAAGGAGCGCGGCATGAGGTATGATTCTAAACCCTCCTCAGGATGGCATATTGAAGATCACCCTAATAGGCCAAGTAGTTAGAAAACTAAAGTAAGAGGGTAATCAAGCAAGAGGACCGTAACTTAGGACGGTGACTTGGGGTAAGTACCTTAAGTTGCCTAGGGTAAGTAAATTTGGTTTCTACCTAAGGTAAAGATTAAAGCCTTTTCCGAGGTTAAGTAATTGGATTTTTACTCTAGGTTGAGTAACCCAAGTTCTCACCATGGGGAAGTGGTTTGGGTTCTTACCCTAGGGTAAATAATGCAATTTTTACCTCGGTAAAGAACTTAGTGTCACCTTAGGTAAGTAATCTTGGTTTGACCTCGAGTACATGACTCGGGTTTTTACCTTAAGTAACTCTTTGAGTTTTACCTTACACAAGGTAACCTCAGTTCTTACCATGGGTAAGTAACTCAAGTTGGGTAATTCCAGTGGGTAATTTAGATGGGTAACTCCGGAGGGTAACTTAGATGAATGACTTAGGATAGGGAATTAGGACATTGGAGTGGGTAACCAAGTAGCAATCGGGAGCGGTGAGTGATGTCAACAGGTGGCGATACGGAGCATCATGTAAGTCACTCTCTTCCAAGTGAACGCACTAAGTAATTAAGGAACGTTTTTTGTAATCGTGCATTGTTGTTGTCGGCGAAGTGGGTAATTCCCGAGCCATAGCATTAAGGTGGAAGCATGGGGTGATGCCCCGACTTTTACACTAGTGCATGAGCGGAGGTCAGCCCCTCACGTCGACTTGTGGCGAGTGACATCTTGAGGGAAGGATATGAGGTGATGCTCTGTCCTAACCAAGAGATGTCATGAGCATGGTCGTCCCTTGTGGGACTTGTTCATTTTAAGTGGTGTGCAGGTGTCTCTTCCTCACCTCCCATAATTCTTAAGAAAACCCAAGAGAAGTGGAACCAAAAACAAATGACCGAAGGTGGTGAGGGGTAAGCTTGGTCAAGTAAGGGTTGATCGGTGCAAGGTGGTAGATGCACACTAGGACTAGGTCGAAAACGCCAGAGTTAGTACCAGGGCTAGGAGAGGAGGTGCGAAGGAAGAAGGGGGAAGAGAGAAAGGAAGGTGCAGGTAAAGTAGGTAGCAGTGCGACTAAGGAGGTAAGTGGGAGTGATAGGAGCTCTTCATTAGCAAGTCCAAAATTAGGAAGTCAAACTGAAAGGAACGCGAGTCCTTTCAATTTTGAAGGCGAGGGGTCATTCGAGACTGAAGGAGAGAAGGAAGTAAATAGTGAACCGAACCCAGAACTAGTGAGTGGGGGCATACATAGAGTCGCCATGGCCACCGATCGAGAGAGGCGGGAGCCACCTCCCCCCCCTCCCATTGATCCTTTGGTTAGGCCACGGGGGTTGCCCATCGTGGTGCCTCAGAACTTGGCAGCGCTGGACATGCCAGCCAACCTGCCAAAGTTTTGGGGCACTAAGGATGAGGACCCATCTAGGCACATGGAAAGGTATGTTGAGAGGCTAGCTAGCTCCTTGATAACCGAACCTGGCTATTGTCTGGTTTGGTTTCCCACCACTCTTCAAGGCGAAGCCTATGAGTGGTACAGGGACCATCCAGAAGGGCACTTTAGAGAGTGGGGGCAGATGCAGAGGGAGTTTCTAAATGAGTTTAGACCAGAGGTGGGGCAGAGTACAGCATTGAGAGCGTTGGCTTCATTGAAGCAGGGTAGGGAGGAAGAGATCTCAGCGTATATTAGGAGGTTCGATTTGGTTTGTACTCGGTTCGTGGGCACAATGCTCAATGACGACACTCTGAAGCAATTTTTTATACAAGGGTTCTTTAAATCCGGAACGATAAGAGGGGTGTTAGAAAGGAACCCGCAGACACTAGCAGAGGCTAAGAGGGCAGCGAGGGACATTGAGAACATAGATAAAGACTATGAGCGATTATGGAGGAAGGAGGACGAGTCCATTCCACAGTTCATTCCCATTAGGCCGCGAGCGCTAGAGGGAGAATCCGGAGGGCAGTTAGCTCAAGTGTCGCGACAAGTGGTAGATGTGGGCCCTAGACCTTTGGCAGTTAGAGAACCGGAACCCTTCTTGGCCTTGCCTGCACCGAACCTTGGACCTAGCGTGGAGGAACTTGAACGAAGGCTAGGAGCTAGTCAGCTAGGGTTCCAAGAAGCGGTGATGAAGCAAATTCAGAGCCTCTCGGACCAGATGGCCTTGATGGTAAGGAACCAACCACCAAACCTCCCACCTCCGGTAGAGTCGGGTAGGCACGCTTCCGGATTATGGTGTGTTCAGTGTGGCCAACCCGGCCACACTAAACAATTTTGTAAGGGGGAACCAAATAGGGAGCAGAGGAACATAGGGCCACCACAGAATTACGGAGGACAGGGTCAGAATCAGTATGGGCAAGGTAATTTTAGAGGAGGGCAACAAGGACCGGGGAGGCAGAGTGGGCCAAGGCGAGAGTTTCACCAGTACTGTGGCAGGTGGCATGTTCCGGGGCAATGTTGGTCGGAGGGTCAGTCAATTGGGTGTAGCAATTGCGGAGGAAACCATCCTTCGGACGAGTGCCGGCAACCGGACAAGGTCATTAGGTTGCCGCACCCAGTGGCTAACCCGTACCAACAAGCTCGAGAGAACATGAGAGGTGAGAGAAGGCCGCAAGGAGGGAACCCGAACGAACTTAGACCTCCTAACCTGTACTACGACTATGGTAATGCGAGGCAAACTTTTCACCCTCCGGCCGGGTTGCAGACTGCTAATGGGTATCTCCCGTTGAATCCTAGACCTTCCGCTCCTCACCCAAATGAGAATAGAATGCCCGGTCCTAGCAATGAGTCGGGTCCGTCAAACACTCAAGATGTGAGGTTCATGAGCGCACCCAACGAGTACCAGCATGATGAGTTTTTTATTCCGAATTCGTCCGTGGAGGGTGAGGGTGCTCCGTGGCTGCCTAACGCTAATGTCATTACTCACGAGTTAAAGAAAGAAGAGGCTATGGTAGGGTCAGAGGCTCCAGCAGTGGCGGTGATGACAAGAGCTATGCGAGGTAACTTACAGGCGGAGAGAGAGATCGAGGGTCAAGAAGGGTATTCTTCAGAGGAGCCGCCTCACCTATCGGAGTTAGAGAGAGTGGCGCGGAGAGCTAGGAAGGATGCAAAGGACTTAAGGGCTAGGGTGGAGGATGGACCTAGAGGGAGAAGAGAGTTGGCACCACGTGAGACGGAGGGAAGTGTGATGGGCGAATGGGAAGGACCAGGAATTCCGCGAGAGGAGTTTGAAGTTGTGGATAAGGAGAAGGGAGAGACGTGCGAGTCTTATGATTTGTGGGCCGACCTTAGTTCGCTAAAGGCAGACATCACTTTTGGGCAACTACTCGAGATCTCACCGCTAGCTAGGAAGACACTAAAAGAAGGGATGCCGGTAGTTAGGAGGAAGAGGAAGGCAAGGACTAGAGTAGCGGCTAGGGTGCAGCTACCAAGTGGGACACGTGATGTGAAGGCAGTGGAGATAGAGGCCACGGTAGTGGATAAAGTGGTACCTAATGTTTTGGTAGATGGGGGAAGTGGATTGAATATATTACCTGCTCAGACAATGGAGAAGCTAGGCCTTAGTTTGACGGGTCCTTCACCTTTCGTGATCAATATGGCCAATCAGAGTCCGGCCATACCTTTAGGTCAGATAAAGGATTGTAGGATTAGCACAGGGGGAGAGGAATACGTAGTCACCTTCCATGTGATCCGGATGCACTCCACGAAGGATTCTTTCCCTATGTTGCTAGGCCGACCTTGGCTAAGGATGGCCAACGCAATCGTTGATTGGGGAGGGGCTAAGCCTTCGATTACTTACGGACCCGTAAGAAATCGAGTAAAGGTGCCTATAGGGTCAGTTGTGAATGCGGAGGTCGAGGATGAGTCTTCGAGCAGCAAAGACGAGGACAGTGAGGAAGGTGAAGGAACCAAGAAGCTTGTGGGAGCTGCACAGTTGAGTAATGGAAAGCCAACGACTAGTGCAGGGGGCCTAGGTAGATTGGGGCCTAACCTGTATCATTGGGTGGATGATGGGGCGTATGCTAGATGGTTGAGAGATCATCCGGACTCTGCATGCGATGTGATGGCCATCTCGCATACGGTGAGGATATGGGAGCTGAAGAGAGGGGAGCCTAGTTCGCTAGAGCCTTGTGAGATTCTTACGGGGGAGGATTGGGTGCAAGGAGGGTTGACGCCTTGGTTAGATGGATTGGACGAGAGGGATGTGGTCACCGTGCATGTGGACGGTACGCAGGATGTAGAGATATTACCTGATGGAGGATTACTAGAGAACCCACTACACTTCAAGACCACGTCAACCGGAATTACAGTGGGAGAGGATGTGAAAGATTATCCGCATGTTCCGGCCGATTGGTATAGGAACACGACAGAGCAATCGCACGTGGTAGAGTCTGAGTGGAGATACGTGGGGATTAAGACTAAGAGCGGCGAGGAGAGGCAAATGCGGATGGGTAGCCACTTAGCCGAGGAGGAGGTCAGGGCATATGGTAGGCTAGTGGAGGAGTTTAGTGATGTATTCGCTTGGTCTTACAAGGAGCTTAAGGGGATTCCGCCAGAGGTAGTGGAACATAGGATTCCGTTGATACCAGGGGCTAGGCCAATTAGGCAGAAGGAGAGAAGAATGAACCCTCGGCTCCAATTGTTAGTTAAGGCAGAGTTAGAGCGATTGTTGGAAGCGGGATTCATTAGGCCAGTAGAGATTACGGATTGGGTGTCACCGATGGTTCTTGTGAGGAAGAAGAACGGAAAGATGAGGGTTTGTGTCGATTATCGGAAGCTTAATGCCTGCACGCAGAAGGACCATTTCCCTCTCCCTTTTATCTCACTTTTGCTAGAGGAGGTAGGTGGCCACGCTCGGTACACTTTCATGGATGGGTATGCCGGCTACAACCAGATTTCGATAGCGCCCGGGGACTTGCACAAGACGGCCTTTACTACTCCGTGGGGGACTTTTATTTGGTTAGTTATGCCTTTTGGTCTGTGTAATGCGCCTGCCACTTTTCAGAGATTGGTGATGTTCATTTTTTCGGATTTGCTCTATAAGTCAATGACGGTCTTTGTAGATGACTTTAGCACGCAGTCGGATACGGGAAGCCACCTTGAGAGGGTGAGAGAGGCTTTCATGAGATGTAGAAAGGTTAGATTGGCCTTGAATCCGGAGAAGACGTATTTGGCAGTGCAAAGGGGGGTGTTACTAGGCTATGTGGTGAGTGAGCAGGGAAGAGAGCCGGATCCCGAGAAGATAGCAATCATTGATGGTCTTGCCGCGCCCACAAATGCTAAGGGGATCGCTAAGTTGTTAGGACACGTAGGATGGTACAGGGAGTTGATCCCAGATTACGCTACGATCGCCGTACCTATCACTAAACTACTTAGGAAGGATGTGAGGTTCGAGTGGACAGAGGAGTGTCAGCAGGCATTCGGAGAGCTAAGGGCTAGACTCAGCACATATCCAGTATTGATGCCACCTAAATGGGACATTCCTTTTCACGTCTTTTGTGATGCGAGTTCAGTGGCCGTGGGGAGTGCGTTGTGTCAGCCTCACGGAAAGAAAGGGAAGGATCACCCAGTGGCTTATGCGAGTAGACAGCTGACCGTAGCCGAGCGTAATTACTCGACGACTGAGAGGGAATGTTTGGCCATGGTCTTTTCGGTGAAGAAGTTCCGCCACTATCTTTTATGCAACCCGGTAGTATTTTTCGTTGATCACATGGCGATTAAGTTTTTGGTGAACAAACCGGAGTTGAGCGGAAGGTTGGCTAGATGGGTGTTGCTTTTGGAGGAATTCGATTACACAGTCGAGTACAAACCGGGAAGGATGCACCTGCAGGCCGATCATCTGTCTAGGCTGTCTGAAGAAGTGGGTGCCGCACCGGTAGATGACAGGCTTATAGATGAGAGTCTCTTCGTGGTAACGGCTCAGACGGAGTGGTATTCGGGAATCGTTGAATTCCTTACCACTCAGCAACTACCTGCTGAGTGGTCAAAGGAAAAGAGAAGGAAGGTACGAGTGAATAGTCGGCATTTTGTAGTTATCGGGAACAGGTTATTTAGGCGAGGGGCAGACGGGTTACTTCGTCGATGTGTGGGTGCAACTGAGGTGCCAGCAATTCTAGAGGCTTGTCATGATAGTGCGTGTGGGGGCCACTTCTCGGGGCAGCTTACGGGTCAAAAGATACTTAGAGCAGGGTACTTTTGGCCGACCTTGTTTAAGGATGCGCACGCGTATGTGAGGAAGTGTGATGCGTGTCAGAGGTATGCTAGGAACGACTTGCGAATGGAATTACCTTTGCACGTGTCTCTGCCGTTGGTACCTTTCGAGAAGTGGGGAATCGATTATGTCGGAGAGGTGCACCCGCATTCGTCGAGAGGGATGGCGTATATTGTGGTAGCAACAGAGTATTTGACCAAGTGGGCAGAGGCTAAGGCAGTAAGAACTGATACGGCTGCGAATGCCGCGGTGTTTCTATACGAGAATATCATCTCTAGGTTCGGATGTCCGAAGACTCTTGTCAGCGATAGGGGCACTCATTTTTTGAACAGTATGATCCGTGAGATGACGGAGAAGTTCCAGATTGACCACAGGAAAACCACACCCTATCACCCACAAACGAACGGCCAAACCGAGAGAGTAAATCAGACACTCGTGAGCATTTTGAGGAAGACAGTGCAGGATTCGAAGCGTGATTGGGATACGAAACTCACTGCTGCGTTATGGGCTTATAGGACCACGTTTAAGGTCACCACGCAGGCCACGCCTTTCTCTTTGGTTTATGGCATTGAAGCCACCCTGCCTATCGAGTTTGAAGTCGAGTCGTTGAGAGTAGCGGTCGATTCGCGATTGACTGACAGCCAGTCCTTGAGGGATAGGTTAGCCGCCTTAGAAGCACTGGATGAAAGCCGTCGATTGAGTGCTCAGCATATCGAGGCAATTCAACGTAGGAGGAAGATTGTCTTCGACCGTCGGCACAAAAAGCGGGAGTTGAGAGCAGGAATGTTAATTTTGCTTCAAGATGCAAGGAAGTTAGATTTTCCGGGAAAATTCGATGCAGTGTGGTTAGGACCGTATCTGGTCAGTGAAGTGTTTCCGAACAACTCGGTGCAACTTGAGACTTTAAATGGGGATCGATTCCCGACTCGGACCTCCGGGAGTCGTTGCAAGGAGTACAGGACCTGATCGAGGCTACCTTGCCTGCTAGCAAAAGATTCTAGATCCCTCCCCTGATGGTCGCCAGTTATGTGAGCCCTAAATCTTGCTCACATGAGTTGTTAACCCAAGAATTATGTTATTTACCATGGAAAACGAATTAAAAGCTTGAGAACCACTTAAAAGGCCAAAGAAACTTAAGATTAACTTGAGGTAAGCTTTGTGGAGTTAAGTTGAGATTGAGGGGGCTAAGAGGTTGGAAAGGTGAGTAGGAAGAGAAAATGGGAGGGAAGAGGAAGTCAAGTGAGGTTAGCTCGTTTTTTTTCCGGGCCGCCCGAAGAAGATGTCGGGCAGCGCGAAAAAAAAGGAGTGAGGAGGAGGGGTCCCTGGGTGTTGGGTCATTCGAGCTCATTAGGCACGGAGAGGAGAGACTCACAAAAGCATGCGAAAGCTCTGCCGCAGCGGGGAATAGAGGTTGTTGTGAAGCCAAAGAGGCGATGGAGTGAACGGGATCTACAGATCGGAGGAGTAGAAAGCTATGAGGAGAGGTAGGAAAATGTGGGGGGTCGATCCCTTCTCGTTCACGGTGTGACACAAGGCAACGAGGCCGACAGATCAGTTGTGGTCGTACCGGCAAGGCTAGCTGCGAATGAGGGAACTCTTGTGCAGACTGAAATTAGGCAAGGAGGGGTAGGGGAGAGTTGTTGAAGACGGGAATGGAAGCCGACATTCGCACTTCTTTGATCATTGGAAAAAAAATCAAGGATTGAGTGAGTGTGGGAGAAGGTGTCATGAGTTAGATAAGAGAGACAGGAGCAACGCATCATCTTTTTTTAATGGCTCGGCCAAAGAGTGGATCAATAGACTATGAAGTTTGGATTTGATTTTCTGCAATCACAAGATAGAAAGTTAGGCTCATTGAATCTGCCAAGTGAGATGCTAGCGTGTTGAAGGCGAGCTCACGTTCAGAGATTCGGCGGCAACATCATCGGTTCACTGCCTTGCACTTGTACCTCGGTGGGCAGGAGAACTAAGGAATCACGAGTCCCTACAGCCGCTCTCTGTGGGGACCAAGGGCATCACACTGTTCATGGTGACGGAGGAGTACATGCACCTGCACAGTGCCGTGAACACCTGGGTTGTGTCCCTCCTTGAGAATTGGAGAGGGAAGCGTTGCAAACACTGCGAGCGGCAACACTCCGGGGGCAGACAATGGTGCAGCCTTGAGATTAAAAATTAGTGCACTGTCATGAATGCTAGGGAGAATTGTGATAATTAGGTGGGGAAGGGAGGCAAGGGTAGGTCAAATGGGAATGGAGGGGTGGTGCTTGTTCTATAATTTGGTTGTGTGAGGCGGTCAGTGAGGATTCAAAAGTTGTCCCATTCCCTGGTCCAAAGGTGGATCGGCAACCGAGGATTTAGCTTTGGGTAGGATCTGCTCATGAATTTGTGAGTGCAAGGTTGCTACTTCACCGGGTCGAGGGAGTGTGGCTAATGGCTGGGCTCGAAGTATACGAATGATATTAAGGTTCGGCTGGAATCCTACCTGGAACCAGCAGGAAAAACTAGCATCGTATTGCTGTTGTGGTGTGTGTGTGTTGATGGCAGGTGGTAGTGTGTTGAATACCATCAAAAAGAGGTGGGCATCATGTGTGAAGAGAAACGGAGAGGCATTGCACCGAGGCCACAGAGGAAGGGAGCTGAGCATCAATACCACGTCGCACTGCCTCTCACATGTGGGATCATTAGCCTCTACTGTGGGTGTTGTCATTGATAACTACGTAGCCCCAGCTGAGGTGGTGTAATGCGGCACTCCGCAATCCAGAGGAAATTTGCTGCCTCCCACTGGCCACTGTTTATTACTGCAAGGCTTTTTGGAGGCTGTATCGGGGCAGGGGAGCTCAACTTGAGCTGGAGTAGGTCTGACAGGGAGTTTTGAGGAAGGGGCAGGGAGCAAGCGGCAATCCCAGGTTCGGACAACAAATTTTTTAGGAAATTTTGCAGTGAGCAAATTTTTGCCTGCAGGCTAACATGGTCGCATAGTCTAGCTTTCACAAATGGTGCTGACTGGGCTGGAAATGGAGATGGGGCTATCAATAAAGTAGTTGAGAGCAGGAGTTAAGCTGAGGCATGAAGGTAGGATGGGCGAGTGTAGTGGAATCAAGTAGAGCTAGAAGATGAGTTACTTAAGCTTGTGTTCTCGCAACTTGGGCGTAATCCAAGCACATTGCATGTGAACTAAGTGTTTGTAAATGCTTGGGTGTTTTAATAAAACAAAACGGTGTTATGTACACCACTTTACCTTTGCTTGACTTGAATGTGCTTGCATGGGGACAACTAATGAATTAGGCATTGTGTCACGAAACCTCCTCACCCGGACTAGGACGCACTCAAGGGTGAGGGTAGGAATCTTGCTCACAACACCCCATTGAGGTCAAATACTATGAATGGTTTACGACCGGGTTGACGTCTTCTTTCCGATAGGATTCGAGCTATCTCCGATGGACCCTGTGATTAACATTTAACTAGGACAATGTTACCATGAAAGAAAACAAAGAACAAATGGCAAAGCAAAATCCCAAGGATAAGCAAAGAAACAATAGAGAAAAAAATTACATCAACAACGAAGTGCAAGTAATATAGTTCCAAAATAATAATTTATTTCAAGGTTTAATATACATTTTGTTTTCTCTATTCACAACTACCTCCGCGCGTAATAAATGTAAGGCCATCCGTGCAAACCGGAATCTAAACTACAAAAATGTCGCTTTATGTCACCAAAAATCCTCCACCCTTCAATTTCGTCCTAGCCCGAGTGGAAAAGTTTATAATGACATGTAGAGACTTCTCTCTTTGTAACCCAATATATAATTCCAATCTACCCTTGGAATATACACAACTTGATTAACACCACACTATGTAGTTTTACATTCCTTAATGTCGGGCAAGGTTATATCCTTAGCCTTTTCTAATGTCCACCCGGCCGCTTTGGCCACGCATGCCTTCAAAGATATCCCTCTTGTGAATCGAGTCCTTGCCGTCGACTCCACACTACTACATGAGTTCTCGCTTATTGATTCCGTGCTATCACATGTCATCGTGATTGATTCCGTATTGGTACATGATACTTCGCTTGTGGATTCCATGAGCACATAGGCTTTAAATACAAGTATTAAAAAATACTTATATACTTATCCTTGCCCTTCATTCTCTAAGTTCTTCTTGATGTAAATCTCTATCAATGTCTTCCTACTAAACTTTAGAATAGTATAACTCCCACCCAACTTATGTTTTTCAAGTGAAATTTGGTACACTTGTTAAATACCTTATCAAAAATCTCCACACCAAATTTTGGCACAAACAGAGTTCATATGCAAAAGTTATGCATGAAATTCTAACTCCAACTACTTAGTATGAATGCTGTGACAAAGCATCCGGTCATTAAAACTCTAATAACTTCCAACTCCTACGTCCAATCAATCTAAAATTTTGACACAAGATAGATATATAAGTTCAGAAGGTAGTGTCAAATTTTGGTATCCATATCTATAATCCTCTAAGAGCTACATATTTTCAAACCTTGCTGCTTTGTTCCTAGACACCCTCCCCTTCAACTTTTAATAACTCTTTCATCCCAATGACTGAAGCTCTCAAATTTTTACCACAACTCCCATACTTTATAATAAACAATCCCTCAAATTTTCATACCCATTGAACACTCTGATCATCCATAATTGACAAATCTCTCACTATAAAGTTCTGCTCAAGTTCATAACTAATAAAACACTACAAGTAATGCACCTAGTACAATCTAGTCACTCTAAATGCCACAAGTTTAAACAAGTTTGAACTCTCTCACTTCAATATGAATCTCAATGCAACAAGTTGAAGTTTACAATCAAACTCCAAATTCCTTAAACCCAATCTACTTCTAACAAGAGGTCAATCCCTCTTCAAGGCTAAATAGTCTTGGCTCTTCTCCTAAGAACTAAGCACACACATGTGCTCCTATCTTGCTTCCCACACACCCACACTTATAACCCGTGGGGTGCTTAAGGAGCACGAAGGAAAGAGAGGATGAGTGAGGGAAGAATGAAGGATTATATATTGAGTTGAGAGGGAGAGAGGGCATGAGGTAAGGATAGGGTGAGAGGATTAGAGCCTCTAATCACAACCCCTTAACCTTCTCCTTCTAAGTAGGGACTCATCCCATCCACAAGGCTCTCGATAAGCCTTCGAAATCTCCTCCTACTTTGTAGGCTCTCATCTAATCTCCTAAGCCTTCCTCCCTCAAATGATCAACAAAGATCCTAATTCAAACATTTAACTAACCTTGGCTTTCTACCTACCACACTTTACCAAGGTATGTCCTCATACTACTTAAGTCCACTCCACACAAGCCTAATGCTTCAAACTTAGTTTTCTTCAAGCTTCACTCTTTTTATATTTTTTTGAATAATTATAAATCAACAAAACGCTACTTGTAATGTTTTATAAGTGTTAACAACACATGTGGACATCAATTTGGGCTCACACGCCAATATGGGGGTGAAGGTCGAAGGCGCACTCGACATAAAGCAGGACCCATGAAGACATGCGGACGCGCGTCCGTAACCAGGGGAAGGGGAGGCATACAGGCCTCAAGCAAGGTTGGTGACCTCAGCATGTGGAGGCGAGTCGCCGCCATTGCCCTCCTCGTCGCGGCCCTGGTCGACTTGCGGACGCGCGTCCGTAAACTCGGGCAAGATCTCCACGTCGGTGTCCATATCTCTGGAAAGGGACTGTGTGAGGCCAAACCCCCCACCCTTAAGCGTCCGTAGTCCGAGTAGTGGGTTTGGGCTCACATTCCTCCGCGGTATTGGATTTGGACTTGGATGAGTCCATAGTGCAAGGTTCACCCTTCAAGTGGTCTTGGATTTAACTTTGGTCTTTGCTTCCTTTGTCTTGCCATCGCGAGAGTGCTCCACATTCTCCATTAATTTGTGCACGTGGTTTATTTTTAAAGAGAGGATGCAAGTGTTAAAAAACACTATTCTCTATAGTCAATCTCAAATACATTTACTTGTGAAAGCCACACATAACACTAACTAGCATAATCTAACTAACTACTTGTCTATGAGCTAATTAAGTAGGCTATCTACTAAGCTCCTTCATGAACCCATCTCTTTACTTTCTAATTACATAAACCTAGCTCCTTCATAAACCCAACTCCTTCATGAACCCAACTCCTTAGCTTCTAACTAAATAAACCCAGCTCCTTCATAAACCCAGCTTCTTAGCTTCTAACTAAACAAACCCAGCTCCTTCATAAACCCAGCTCCTTCATGAACCCAGCTCCTTAGCTTCTAACTAAACAAACCCAGGTCCTTCATAAACCCAGCTCTTTACTTTCTAACTAAACAAACCCAGCTCCTTCATAAACCCAGCTCCTTCATGAACCCACAACTTTGTAGTTGTAATCCCCAACTACCTCACTAATTATTCAAGCCCTTAACTAATCTTCCTACCTAATTTTCCTAATTCTACTAACAACCCCTTTCTAATCACACAATTCTTCTCTAATCCTAAAATCCTAAAATCCTTAGAGAGGAGAGGGGGAGAGAGAATTTCCTAACTTCACTAAGACTAACTAATCCACACAAGTATATTTTTGCACTCATCACAACCTCAAGTGCTCAACTCTTAAACATGGAACTTGCAACCACGTGTATTCAAAACATGAACTTTAAGTACCACAAATTGGGATCATGAATTAACTTTAAAATCCTTCACGTCAACACTAATTCTACCAAGAGGTCAAGCCCTCTTCAAGGCTAACAAGCCTTGGCTCTCAAACTAAAAACTAAGCACACACATGTGCTCCAATATGGCTTCCCACACCCACACTTATAACTCGTGGGGTGCCTTGGAGCACAAAGAAAAGAGAGGATGAGTGAGGGAAGAATGAGGGATTATATAGTAAGCTTGAGGGGGTGAGCACCCTCAAGGCTCACGATAAGCCCTTGAGATTTCCTCCTACTTAGTAGGCGCCAATCCTATCTTCTAAGCCTTCCTCCCTCAAATGATCAACAAGGATCCTAATTCGAACATTTAACTAGCCTTGGCTTTCTACCTACCACACTTTACCAAACTTGGGATGCTTCAACCCAAACTTAGCCTCCTTCGCTTTCCGCCGCCATAACTTTCTCCCCTTACTTTCCCAAATCGTCGCTCACCACTTAATTCAAACCACGATGCTTAACTCGTGATTTGATTGGTGCTTTGAGAATTTGCTTATCCTCCACCTTGCATTCTTCCTTGGACCTTCCCCATTAAGTGGCCATGATGAGGTGGTCCACTTGTGCGCTCCATGTGATCCTCCATTCATCCCAATTCGAATGCACTTGCCTCTTGAGTCACTTTGGTTGTCTCCATCCATTTGTACTAGCCTACTCACTAACTACTCAATCCAAGTTCTCCTTACCTATCCTCATTCACTCAAATCCTTCCGAAGGTAAAAACACAATAACAACTCACATCCTAGCCTCTTACAACATGGTACTTCTAAGACTAACATTTCACTCTTTTTATATTTTTGTGAAGTAACATGCTACTTCAAAGTGCATCAACTAACGTTTCAAGGGTCTAAGACTAAATGTGGACACCCTTTTGGGCTCACATAATTGGCGACCATCGGGGGATGAATCCAAACATCTCTTGCTCCAAGGGTAAGTTGCCTAGTCAAGCTCGGTACTCCTTACATCTACTTCCCGATGTACGGGTAGGAAAGAGCTCACCATTCAACGTTTCCAATTGAATTGAATTATTAGGAAAGACCTCATAGACAAGGTAAGGTCCTAACCATATTGCATCGAATTTCGCCGGAAATTCAAGCTTTCGTGCGTCTTGAATCATGACCATCATTCCCGGTGTTAGGGCCCTTCTCTTATGTCGTTTGTCGAAAGTAATCTTTCTCCTTCTTTGGATTGCCTCAATATGTTGAGCCGCCATTCTCCTCCCTTCGTCAAGTGCTTCCAAATCGGTTAGTCGATTTCGTAAGGATTGACTTTCGGTAAGTCTCGTACTCACGGCCACCCTAAGTGACTCGACTTCATATTCGATTGGTAGTGTCGCTTCAAGACCATAGACTAAGGAAAATGGTGTAGCACGCGTAGTTACCTTATAGGTTGTACGGTATGCCCAAAGTGCCGCCGTTAGTTTCGTATCCCAATCCCGCTTCGAGTCTATAACCGTCTTGCGTAGTATACTCACCAAAATTCCGTTAACCCTTTCCGTTTGTCCATTGGTTTGTGGGTGGTAGGGAGTAGTCTTCCGGTGATCAATTTTAAATTTCTCTGTCATCTCTCGAATCAAGTCATTCAAAAAGTGAGTACCCCTATCGCTTACTAGGATCTTCGGCACCCCGAACCGCGAAATTATGTTTTCGTACATAAATGTTGCCGCGTGTTCCGCCGTGTCGGTCTTCACCGCTTTGGCTTCCGCCCACTTGGTGAGGTACTCGGTTGCCACCACAATATATTTCATTCCTTTTGAAGATTGGGGATGGACCTCACCCACATAGTCGATGCCCCATTTTTCGAAAGGAATTAAGGGTAATGATACATGTAAAGGCATCTCCATTCTAAGGTCGTTTCGGGCATACCGTTGGCAAGCGTCGCATTTCCTTACATAGTCATGGGCGTCCTTAAATAGTGTAGGCCAAAAGTAGCCCGCTCTAAGTATTTTTTGCCCGGTGAGTTGACCCGAGAAGTGACCGCCGCAAGCGCTATCGTGGCAAGCGATTAAAATCGCTTCAACCTCCGTTTTTGACACGCATCGTCGTAAAATACCATCGGACCCCCTTCTAAACAACCTATGGCCCACTACAACAAATTGCCTACTATTTACCCTCACCTTCCTTCTCTCTTCTTTTGTCCACTCTTTGGGCAACTTGTGGGTTGTTAGAAATTCCACTATGCCCGCATACCACTCCGGTGTAGAAGTGACCACAAAGAGGCTATCATCTACTAACATATCATTTACCGGATTTTTTCCTATCTCCTCTGACAACCTAGACAAGTGGTCCGCTTGTAAATGCATACGACCCGGTTTATATTCCACCGTGTAGTCGAATTCTTCTAATAACAAAACCCACCTAGCTAACCTACCACTTAACTCCGCCTTGTTAACTAGATACTTGATAGCCATGTGGTCAACAAAAAATACAACCGGGTTGCACATGAGGTAATGCCTAAACTTTTTAACGGAAAACACCATGGCTAGGCACTCCCTCTCCGTTGTAGAGTAGTTTCTTTCGGCGGGGGTCAATTGCTTACTCGCATAAGCTATAGGTTGATCCTTCTCTTTTTCTCCCGTTGCTTGACAAAGCGCACTCCCTATTGCCACATTACTAGCATCACAATAGACGTGAAAAGGTTTACCCCAATTGGGTGGTATCAACACCGGATAGGTGCTCAACCTATCCCGCAATTCCTCAAAGGCTTTTTGACAAGCATCCGTCCACTCGAATTTGACATCCTTTTTGAGCAAATGGGTAATGGGCACCGCTATCTTTGAAAAATTAGGAATAAGTTCCCGGTACCATCCCACATGTCCTAACAACTTAGAGATCCCCTTGGAATTGGTTGGAGTTGCCAAGTCGCTTATGGCCGCAATCTTATCCGGATCGGGTTCTCTACCTTTCTCACTAACAACATAACCCAACAACACTCCCTTATTCACTCCCAAAAATGTCTTATCCGGGTTCAATGCTAACCTCATCTTCCTACACCTAACCAATGCCTCCCTAACACAATGTAGGTGATCGTCCACATTACTTTGTGTGCTAAAATCGTCCACAAAGACGGTCATGGATTTGAACAACAAGTCGGTGAAGATATACATTACTAATCGTTGGAAAGTAGCCGGGGCATTACATAACCCAAATGGCATCACTACCCACACAAAAGTACCCCAAGGTGTAGTAAAAGCCGTTTTATGGATATCTTGGAGGGCTATGGAAATTTGATTATAACCCGCATACCCATCCATAAAGGTATATCGCGAATGACCTCCAACCTCCTCAAGCAACAAGGTGATAAAAGGTAAGGGGAAGTGATCCTTTTGTGTGCACGAATTCAATTTCCTATAGTCGACATAAACCCTTAATTTCCCATTTTTTTTCTTTACTAAGACCATAGGAGAAACCCAATCCGTGATTTCCACCGGCTTGATAAACCCGGCCTTCAATAACCTTTCCAATTCCGCTTTCACCAACAATTGCAATTGAGGATTCATCCTCCTCTCCTTTTGTCTAATTGGCCTCGCCCCCGGAATTAAAGGAATCCGGTGCTCTACCATTTCCCTAGGAATTCCCTTAAGCTCATCGTAGGACCATGCAAAAGTATCACTAAACTCATCCACCAAATTGCTATACTCCCTAACCTCTTTCTCCCCCAATTTGGAACCCATCTTCATTTGTCGGGTTTTTCCATTCTTTAATTTCACATCCACGTACCGCCAATCCGCTTCCGACACATGTGCTTGTTCCTCTTTGTTCCGATACCAATCGGAAGGCACATTGGGGTAATCTTTCACATCTTGACCTACAACTATCCCCGTAGACGTGGTCTTGAAATGTAAAGGCTCCTCCAATTTCGATGACTCAATAATCACATCCTCCTCTTGAGTCCCATCTACATGAATTAAACTAACCTCACCCTCTTCCACGTCATCTACCCAAGGTGTTAACCCACCGCTAACCCACTCTTCCTCGGTGAGCACCTCACATGGCTCCAACAATGAGCCCTCTCCTAAACTAACACTAGGAAATTCACTCCCTAAGCCTACTTGGTGAAATGTAACCATTACATCAACCTCGGACTCGGGGTACTCCCTTAGCCATTGGGCATAATCCCCATTATCCCCATAATTGTAAAAATTAGGACCTAGACTTCCCGAGCCCGAATCTATAACAACCCTTTGACCTTCGGGATGGACGACTCCCACCAATGCCTTGCCAATCTCATTCTCGTTTAAGTCATCAATTTCCTTCTCCAATGGCAAATACATCTCCTTCTTCATCCATCCTTCTAATGAACCAATGGACACTATGACCCTATTACCCTCCGGACCATAAGTGATGGATGGTTTAGGTCCACCCCAATTGACCATAGCATTCGCCATCCGCAACCAAGGCCTACCTAGCAAAATGGGGAAGGTGTCCTTGTTGGAGTGCATTTTAATGACATGGAAGGTGACCAAGTACTCCTCGCCTCCCGTAGTCATTCTACAATCCTTGATCATCCCCAAAGGCGTAGTCGAACTTTGATTTGCCATATTTATGACCAAAGGTGAAGGCCCCGTGAGTCCAAGTCCCAATTTTTTCATAGTATCCTCCGGTAGTATATTTAGACTACTCCCTCCGTCGACTAGCACATTAGGAACCACCTTATCTACTATAACAACTTCTATTTCTATAGCTTTCACGTCTCTTCCACCTTGTGATTGGATCCTAGCGGCTATTTTAGCTTTCACCTTCCTCATCCTCTTGTGTACCGGCATTCCCTCCTTTAATGTTTTCCTTGCCGTGGGTGAAATTTCCAATAGTTGGCCGAAAGTAATATCCGCCTTGAGTGTACTAAGGTCCGCCCACAAGTCGTACCCGGTAGATCTTTCCACCTTAGAATTACCCACTACGTCGAATTCGTCTACGGGAACCCCCGGTCCTTCCCATTCACCCACATCGCTATTATCCAAGTCATGTACCGCATTAGTCCTCTCCCTATCTTGTAAAATTATATTTTCCCTCTCCACATCCTTAGTAGCTCTTCTAGCTACCCTATCCAACTCGGAGAGATTAATCTCTTCATCCGAAGAGTAATTTCCTTGCTCTCCTATTCCTACCTCCAACGGGGCATCCCCTCTCCTAGCCCTAGTAGTTACCGCTAGTGCAGGTGCTTCTTCAACCACACCCTTACCCTTCACTAACTCATATGTAATAGCATTGGTGTGAGGAGGCCATTGACTTTGCTCCTCTCCAATTCTCGTTGGGAGAGGAAGCATGTCATCACATGTGGCCTCCAACACTCCATCCATGAACCTAACATCTTGGGAGTTAGATGGTCCCGGATCCGTTGGAGGCGCTTGTCTCCCGTTACTACCATTAGGTGGAACTCCTTGTCTATTTTGTATTGGAATGTAACCGGTTGTAGTTTGCAAGCCCGCCGGTGGATGAAAAGTTTGCCTAGCATTACTATGGTCATAGTATAAGTTAGGTGGCCTAAGTTCATTGGCCGGTACTCCTTGTGGCCTAGCACCTCGCATATTATCCCTTGCTTGTTGTTGTGGATTAGCCACCAGGTAAGGGACATTAATTATTTTGTCCGGTTGGCGACACGTATCCGAGGGATGACTTCCTCCACAATTGCTACAATTAAACTCTTGACCTTCGGACCAACATTGTCCTTGAGCGTGCCACCTTCCACAAAAGGGATGAAATTCCTTCTTCTCTAAATTTTGGCCACCTTGCCCTCTAGGTTGTGGTCCTCTATTGCTTCCATTTCCATAGTGAGGTGGCGCTTGACCTCGTTGATTTTGTTGAGGTGGGTTACCGTTTCCTCTTTGGTCACGGTTTTGTCCACTTCTACAAAATTGACGCGTGTGGCCCGGTTGGCCACATTGGACACACCATAATCCGGAAGAATGCCTACCCGACTCAACCGGGGGTGGAGGCCCCGGTTGTTGACTCCGGATCATTAATGACATTTGATCCGTGAGGCTTTGCATTTGTTTTATCATAGCCTCTTGGAATCCTAGTTGGCTAGCACCTAGTCTTCTCTCAACCTCCTCCAAGTGTGGATCCGTTCTAGGGGCCGGTAGTGCCAAAAGAGGTGCCGGTTCCCTAACCGCTAAAGGTCGGGGGCCGGTGTCCACAATGGCATATGGAATTTGGTTCTCATACTTAGCGGGTTCTACCGCTACCACCCTAGGGCGTATGGGGATGAATTGTGGGATCAATTCATCCTCCCTTCTCCATAGCCTTTCGTGATCTTTATCCAAGTTTTCAATATCTCTAGCCGCACGCTTGGCATCCGCCAAGGTCAAGGGATTCCTTTCTAGAACACCCCTAATAGTTCCGGACTTAAAAAACCCTTGAATGAAAAATTGCTTTAGCGTGTCGTCGTTGAGCATGGTACCCACAAATCTAGTGCACACTAAATCAAACCTCCTAATGTAAGCCGAAATTTCTTCCTCCCTTCCTTGCTTCAATGACGACAATGCCCTTAATGCGGTACTTTGACCCACTTCCGGCCTAAATTCGTTAAGAAACTCCCTTTGTAATTGTTCCCATCCCCTAAAATGTCCCTCGGCATGATCCCGATACCATTCATAGGCTTCCCCCTCTAGAGTGGTAGGAAACCACACTAACCAATAACCCGGGTCGGTTATGAGGAAGCTAGCCAACCGTTCGATATACCGTTCCATGTGCCGAGAGGGGTCCTCATCCTTGGTCCCATAAAATTTAGGGAGATGAGATGGCATATCCATCGCCGCTAAATTTTGTGGAACCACAATTGGTAGGCCTCTTGGCCTAACCAATGGGTCTATTGGAGGTATAGGAGGTATGGGCGGAATTGGGGGTATGGGTGGTGGATCCATCCCCCGTTCCTCGGCCATGGTGACCGGTGAACTATTCAACAATCCCCTATCAACTTCTACCGGGAATTCTTCTCTAAGTGTGTAATTTTCCGAAGAAGTTTCACCACTCAATTTGGAGGGAGTGATCTCCTCTTCAAGTTGAGCTCCAAGTTCTAAGGTGTCTAGAATTGACCTAGTCCTAGGTTCGACGTTCAAACAACTCTCTATTCTAACATTATCTTGTTCTAATCTATCACTGATTTTAGAGGACCGCCTCTTTCGAGTAGATTTCTCTAGTCCTACTATCAAACTTGGTTTTTGTGAGCGAGTCCTACCTTGCATTCCATAAGAATCGATCGACCCTCACTTGACCACACATAATCCTAGCAATTCCCCTCTTAATATTTTCACTTGTCTTGGTGTGGTTATAATTTTTTTAGGAGGTGAGGAAAAGAACCTGCAAGCCCACTTAGGTGAAAGAATCCCAATAGGGGATAGGCATGTTCATGTTAATTTTTTGGTTAAGTCGGAGCATCACCTCCGCACCTTCCCGCAAATTAACACTCACCACAATACCGATTGTGAGGGGGTGACCTTCCGAGTAGATTATGTTAAAAGTCGAGGCTTCACCCTTCAACTTCTCACACCATCCACAATTCGGGAATTACCCTCTACAACGGATAACAACAATCACGAGTACAAAAGGCATTCCTTAATTAGTTAATGAGTTCACTTTGAAGAAATAAACATACCTTGAGCAATCGCATCCCCCTGTGAGTTAGCACTCCCCTCAATCGTGACTCAATGTAACAACACCATAAACTTTGTGAAATATTAATTTAATCTAGAGCATGAAATGACAACTCCCAAAACTTTGAGACTCACCCCGAGGTGAGTGTCAAAGTTCAATGTCCTAAGGTGAATTTACCCTCTAATGTTTTAATGAGCTACTCGGTTATAGGTTCCTTTTAAGTTCTTAGCAAATCCCCAAAAAGGTTGAGGACGTACCTTCGCCGCGCTCCTTCCTAAAAAATGAATTTGCGTAATTGACAATGCAATTCATTCCAAGGAATAGTTGAAATACAATGAATTCAAATGTAACCCAAAGAGAGAATACTTACCGAGTTTCGGGTGCTCCTTCCCTTCTCTCAAGTTTGTGTCTCCAATTTTTCCTAGTTGCCTCCAAGTCTCCTAGTCGCCTCCAAGTCTTGTAACTACCTTCCGCTTCGCTCCCGGCGGACGCACCAATTATGTGAGGCCAAACCCCCCACCCTTAAGCGTCCGTAGTCCGAGTAGTGGGTTTGGGCTCACATTCCTCCGCGGTATTGGATTTGGACTTGGATGAGTCCATAGTGCAAGGTTCACCCTTCAAGTGGTCTTGGATTTAACTTTGGTCTTTGCTTCCTTTGTCTTGCCATCGCGAGAGTGCTCCACATTCTCCATTAATTTGTGCACGTGGTTTATTTTTAAAGAGAGGATGCAAGTGTTAAAAAACACTATTCTCTATAGTCAATCTCAAATACATTTACTTGTGAAAGCCACACATAACACTAACTAGCATAATGTAACTAACTACTTGTCTATGAGCTAATTAAGTAGGCTATCTACTAAGCTCCTTCATGAACCCATCTCTTTACTTTCTAATTACAAAACCTAGCTCCTTCATAAACCCAACTCCTTCATGAACCCAACTCCTTAGCTTCTAACTAAATAAACCCAGCTCCTTCATAAACCCAGCTTCTTAGCTTCTAACTAAACAAACCCAGCTCCTTCATAAACCCAGCTCCTTCATGAACCCAGCTCCTTAGCTTCTAACTAAACAAACCCAGGTCCTTCATAAACCCAGCTCTTTACTTTCTAACTAAACAAACCCAGCTCCTTCATAAACCCAGCTCCTTCATGAACCCACAACTTTGTAGTTGTAATCCCCAACTACCTCACTAATTATTCAAGCCCTTAACTAATCTTCCTACCTAATTTTCCTGATTCTACTAACAACCCCTTTCTAATCACACAATTCTTCTCTAATCCTAAAATCCTAAAATCCTAGAGAGGAGAGGGGGAGAGAGAATTTCCTAACTTCACTAAGACTAACTAATCCACACAAGTATATTTTTGCACTCATCACAACCTCAAGTGCTCAACTCTTAAACATGGAACTTGCAACCACGTGTATTCAAAACATGAACTTTAAGTACCACAAATTGGAATCATGAATTAACTTTAAAATCCTTCACGTCAACACTAATTCTACCAAGAGGTCAAGCCCTCTTCAAGGCTAACAAGCCTTGGCTCTCAAACTAAAAACTAAGCACACACATGTGCTCCAATATGGCTTCCCACACCCACACTTATAACTCGTGGGGTGCCTTGGAGCACAAAGGAAAGAGAGGATGAGTGAGGGAAGAATGAGGGATTATATAGTAAGCTTGAGGGGGTGAGCACCCTCAAGGCTCACGATAAGCCCTTGAGATTTCCTCCTACTTAGTAGGCGCCAATCCTATCTTCTAAGCCTTCCTCCCTCAAATGATCAACAAGGATCCTAATTCGAACATTTAACTAGCCTTGGCTTTCTACCTACCACACTTTACCAAACTTGGGATGCTTCAACCCAAACTTAGCCTCCTTCGCTTTCCGCCGCCATAACTTTCTCCCCTTACTTTCCCAAATCGTTGCTCACCACTTAATTCAAACCACGATGCTTAACTCGTGATTTGATTGGTGCTTTGAGAATTTGCTTATCCTCCACCTTGCATTCTTCCTTGGACCTTCCCCATTAAGTGGCCATGATGAGGTGGTCCACTTGTGCGCTCCATGTGATCCTCCATTCATCCCAATTCGAATGCACTTGCCTCTTGAGTCACTTTGGTTGTCTCCATCCATTTGTACTAGCCTACTCACTAACTACTCAATCCAAGTTCTCCTTACCTATCCTCATTCACTCAAATCCTTCCGAAGGTAAAAACACAATAACAACTCACATCCTAGCCTCTTACAACATGGTACTTCTAAGACTAACATTTCACTCTTTTTATATTTTTGTGAAGTAACATGCTACTTCAAAGTGCATCAACTAACGTTTCAAGGGTCTAAGACTAAATGTGGGCACCCTTTTGGGCTCACAGACTGGGACGCCTGGGTGCCGACGTCGTCATGCCCAACTTGACTGTGGCTCTGCGCGCCTTCCGTCTGGAAAGGTTCTCGGGAAGGTGTCGGGCTCTCCTGCGATTCCTCCACACGTTCAATGTTTATCGCAGTGTCATAGTCCGACCTATCCAAATCCCTCTTGAGAACGGTGAAGCTGGTAGAGTCATCCTCGGACACGGACCCCCGAAGAGGGATGGTGGAATGACCTGCAGAGTTACGGATGTGCGTCCGTAACTCGTACACCTCATTCACAGCCGGAATGACCGTTGGGATCGATAACTGGGTAGAACCTACAGGCACCGTGTCTATGGCAGGGGGGGAGGGTAGTGAAAGTGAACAGGCGGTGGAGGCACGGCGAAAGGTGGCATATTTGACGTGCTAGGGGGAGGAACGTACAACATTGGTGGTCTGGCACTCATCTGCGCGAAAAAACCCATGAGTTGGGCGTGCATCTCTTGAGACTCTCTTCGTTGTCTCTCCAGCTCAAACTGGATTGCCTCCATCTTCATCGCGTGCTCCTGGTTGTTTTGAGAAATCCGCTGGGAGATTTCATCATTCATGCGTTTGGCCAGCTTCTCGTCCAGCTCTGCCACCGTCATGGCCTCCTTCTTCACCGAGAGAAGCCCCTCCGGAACGCCTCGCACCATATCATACATCTTGATCTCGTCTTCGTCCTCGTCGGATATGACGACAACGTCATTGATCCCAAACTCAACATAAGGGACCTTGTTCCGGCTCCTACGGTTCTCTCGGTAGACTTCGAGGCTTGGACGTGCCCTCATGTCAAGCACGTCAATGGGCGGGAGTGTTGGAGTTGAGGCGGGAGGTGTTTCTTCCTCTCCCGATGAGGCTGAGCAATCTTCTGCTCGAGAAGGTCCGGTATGAGCCCAAAATGGTGGCTCATATTTGTTTTATGCTTAGAATTTATTTAGAATTGCATTTGGAGTGTTATTGAAACAATCAAAAGTATAAAAAGAATGAGGCTTGGTGTGGTTTATGTTTTAGGCTTTAAGCCTATTTTGTGTGGTTAAGTAGAAGCTTAGTGACATGAGGGAGTGTTTTGGTTAAGTGAGTAGTGTTTGATGAAGCAAGGGGGAGGTCCTTGGATTTAAATGTTTGAATTAGAACGTGTTCTTGTTGGTTTAGGGGGTAAGGAGTTAGTGGATAGGATAAGGTCCTACTAAGTAGGAGAAGGTTGAGGGGTTTGTGGTCTTGGGTGCCCTCTCCTCTTCTTCTTATCCCTCTCTCATTCTCTCTCTCTCTCTTCTTCTTTTCTCTTTCTCTCTCGGGTGGGTGTGTGAGTAAGTGTGTGTGTGTTGTGTAGTGTGGTAGAGAATAGAGTTGACTAGGGGGAACTTAGAGAATAGATTTGATTAGGGGGAGCTTAGAAAATTAGCTGACTAAGGAGTTGCGACAGAATACTAAGGAGCTGCGACAGACTAAGGAGCTGCGACAGACTAAGGAGCTGCGACAGACTAAGGAGCTGCGACAGACTAAGGTAGCTGCGACAGACTAAGGAGCTGCGACAGAATACTAAGGAGCTGCGATAGACTAAGGTAGCTGCGACAGACTAAGGAGCTGCGACAGAATACTAAGGAGCTGCGACAGACTAAGGTAGCTACGACAGACTAAGGAGCTGCGACAGACTAAGGTAGCTGCGACAGACTAAGGAGCTGCGACAGACTAAGGAGCTGCGACAGACTAAGGAGCAGCCACAGACTAGTAAGGTAGCTGCGACCAACTTACTAAGGAGCAGCTGGATTAAGGGCAGTTAGAAGGAGGGTTAGTTAGGTCTAGTACCCTAAGGTAAATGGATGGGTTAACTAGGTAGTTAGTTCTCCGTGTAATCGGGGGTACGGTTGTGGGGGAGTGTACTTGAGCACGCGAATAGCGCCACGATAGAGAAGAGTGTTTCTTAACATTTGTAACCTTGTTATGGAATAAATTGGTGTGTACGAATTAATGAGAGATGTAATGACTTCCAATGAAGTTGGTAAGAGGGAGCTATGCGAAATGAATGTGACATCCATTCCCTCATCCGGACTAGGACGCTTAAAGGTGGGAGGTTTGGCCTCACATCCAGCGATGGCGCCGGATTGGAAACGGCGAACAGGCGACTGCCGCGCAGTTGAAGGCAAACCCACTCGTGACGTAGGGGTTCCAAAAGGTGTGTCCACAGCTTCACTCATGTCCCGTTCGCCACTTCCACCAACACCCAGGATGTACAGCCCTGTGAGTGGATCCCGCACTGTGTTGTCAGGGGGGGTTCGAGCGCGTGGCGTGTTTGAGGGACCTGCTTCAGTGTCGGAATCTGTGTCCATTGCAGCAGTCTCGCTACGGGATGCCAGGGGGTTTATGCTCTGGGCACCGAGCGTGGGGAGGATGTCCAAGATATCCATCTTGGACGCCTGCGCCCTGTGAACATCGGCTTCGTCGTAGTCAAAAGTTGAGACGAAAGAGTTCACGATGAGCCCGACCATCTGAAGAGAAACAAAAAAAAGTCAGATAGAAGACAAATAACCACTTGTGGACGAGCGTCCGTAAGTTAAACAAAACCAATATACAACATACGGACGCGCGTCCGCAAATTCACCACATAGGCAACGCGACCCGTTGTGATGAATTTACGGATGCGCGTCCGTATATTATACAGTAAGTAGAAAGCAACTTACCAATGAGGCGTAGATGAACTTGGTGCCTCCAAACACGTTGTACACGGTGTCCCCAGGTACTGTCAAGCGTTGCAGGATCTCCAAGTAGAAATCCATTCGTAATTCAACGGCCGGATATATAGTGTACATTGTCTCCTCTATTAAATCCTTTGGGTGGGGTGTAGACAATTCATATATCTTCTTGAAGGTTGCGTGCTTGACCGGAACCCTCCCTGTTGATGATTTCTTGCAAGTTAAAAAAATCAATTGCACCGCCCCCACTTGCTTGAACCCCCTCGCCTCCTGAACCACTGTTAGCCCTTCGGTTTTTGCCGGCACATACATGCTCACGAAAATGTCGTAGTCGGTGCTCAGAGTTTTGTTGTGGAGATCAATCACTTGAGCAGCTTTCTCGAGCTCCACAATCCATAGCCACACGTGAGGCTTACGAATGGCAGGAGAGCAATGTTTTTTGAAGGCAGAATAGAAGGGCTCGTAGAAAGGACTATCCGCCGTTCCAGATTTCCACGCTCCTGGAATCCCTCTAAAATCAAAAATGGCGAAAGGTGATCCCTTTGGATCCTCCCTCACTGGCGCTCTAGAGGCATGGTCATCGTATGGGCTGAAACGTATGGTTTTTGGCTCGACCATGCAAAACCTAGCCGCCCCTTCAAATTTAACATTTTTCTTCCTATCAAGAAAGAAAACGTACATTATCTTCTCCCTATCATCTAAAAAGGCCTTCTTCTCATTCTTCCTTGCCCTACTAGCCAAGAAAGGGGTGGCCTCTTTCACCAATGCTTTCATAGAAGCACCGTTGATGTGGTAGTCAACCTTGAAGGACCTCTAGTTCTCCCAAATTATCTCTCCATCCAAATTGACGAGCTGCCTCTCCGGTACGAGCTTGCTAAGCTCCCTTACCGCCAGCGTCTTGCGCTTCCTATACTCGCACCACTCTTTGATGTGGTGGGTCGATGGCTTCATATGCCTAGGACGTTTTAGGAAGATCTTCGGGTATGGCAATGTCCTCCTGGGTGTCTCCAGCAAAATGTGCTGAGCTGCCCTGTAAAGCTCCAACTCCGTCAGTCCTTGGAGGGGTCTGAAGAACTCCCGGAGGATGGGAGGCACTTTCACCTTGGCGTCGCTACTATATGTCACCTCCGTCTCCGGGTTGACAAGGTTCCCGTGGTTGTGGGAGTCAAAAACCCGACACCACATTTCCCATGTTTTGTCAGTTGATGTGATGAACTTGAGCTCCCCTTTGAGCTCCATCACCGTCTTTGTTGCGCTGGACTTCATGTCGATGCTCGAGAATTTGGTGACTATGGCGTCACAGAAAGTCTGCATGACAAAAGAAAAGTGAATTTAGGGAAGGAATGGAAGCAATGTGCCACTTTACGGACGCACGTCCGTAAAGTGGATACGGCAATGAAGGAACTCACATGAAAAATGTAGAAGTTACGGACGCGCATCCGTAACCAAGTGCAGAGCATACCTTCCACTGAGGATTCTTGACAGCAGCATTCTCCCTCTCCTTCTGCGGACGGTTTAGATGCACCCAAACAGACCTTGCCGCCAATAGGTTTGCTGCCCACGACGCCTCGAATTGGCGGACTTTGTTCCCTTGATTCATGAAGCCAGATATATATGTGAGGGTATTCATGTTATCGCTGTACACAATGAAGGATTTCCAATAACGAAGATCCTTTTTGAGAGGGCTTTTCCAGGCATCGGTCTCGAGCAAAATCTTTGCTGCAGCTACACTGTGTTGCCCATCAATAACATAGAAGTCCCCTTTACGAATCTCCTCCCAGTTCTCTTTTGTGACTGGCAGCTGCGGGTCCTTGGGTGTCACGCATATGGTTTGGCGGTCCCCCTTCAGGTTATTCATGATGTTGTTCATTTGCCAAGTCACGCCGTCTTTTTCTTCTGCCTTGACGTTCATGATACTCGGCGCACCATGACATTTGAAAATGTCGACTTCAAATGTGTAGAATCTTCCAAAAGGCCAGCAATCCTTGGTCCTATCGTTAAATTCTTGAAATATCTTAGTCGACAATTCAGCGTCAGGGACATGTCCTCTTTTGAGAAGAGGCGCCACAGAAAGGGTAGAGCTCACCTCTGGGCCCTCTGTCACTCTGGAAGTGTCCATCTGCGAGTGGGAACGCTTTGATTTCCTACTGCCCTTCGAAGTCTCGCTTTGAACTAATACGCGAGACGTTCCCGAAACAGGTTTTGGGACGCGGGGGACCCGTTCTGACGTTGAAACCTTCTTCTTCTTTCCCTTACTCCCTTCTTCAATGGCTGCGTTTACCTTTGTGACATTGTTAAGAAGCCTCCCTAACCTCTTTCCCGTCCAAGGCGCATTCAAGGCATAATCCGAGAACACGGTCGCTAAGCTAAAACATCCTGCTTCTGGACTACTGATTTCGCATTGATTTTTATTGAATGGATAGAGCAAGGAATGCAAAATAAACGTGACTCTGTCATCGTTTTTCTTCTCTAAATCTACTACAACAAAGTCACCTTGTGCTACAACGCATTCTATTTTCCAAGACGTCAGTTTTACCCAACTCTCCTTTGCATCTATGGGGACTCTTAGCTGGTAAGAGAAACGTATGACAAACAATCCATCGGCGTCTTTCTCGACAATAGTGGTCCAGTTGTCCACCACATCTTCCTTCGGCTCGTAGTGGTCGTTGGAATTTATATCCTGGATGTCGGCAGGGTATGGCTTGGCGAGCAACTTACAGAACATCTGAATCGCATGCCTATCCCCCATCTGCAAAACACGTATGCTTACGTAGAAGCACAAATACGGACGTGCGTTCGTAAGTTGAAGGAATAACACAAACTAGAATGTAAATTCAGTGACGAAATTGAATAACTAGCTCAACCTATTGAAACGGTTGATGAAAATATTGTTTCAGAGTTTTAATGATTGGCAGTGTGAATGTTACGAACGCACGTCCGTAACCCAATTCTCTATCTTGAACCCCGTAAATGTACTGAAAATGTACACCTTTGGGGTTCAAGACCGAGAATTGGGCTACTATGCATCCGCAATATTGTTTTTGAGTTAATTAATTACGGACGCACGTCCGTAACCCAATTCTCTGTCTTGAACCCCGTAAATGTACTGAAAATGTACACCTTTGGGGTTCAAGACCAAGAATTGGGCTACTATGTATCCGCAATATTGTTTTTGAGTTAATTAATTACGGACGCACGTCTGTAACCCAATTCTCTGTCTTGAACCCCGTAAATGTACTGAAAATGTACACCTTTGGGGTTCAAGACCGAGAATTGGGCTACTATGTATCCGCAATATTGTTTTCGAGTTAATTAATTACGGACGCACGTCCGTAACCCAATTCTATGTCTTGAACCCTGTAAATGTACTGAAAATGTACACCTTTGGGGTTCAAGACCGAGAATTGGGCTACTATGTATCCGCAATATTGTTTTCAAGTTAATTAATTACGAACGCACGTCTGTAACCCAACACCCTGTATCAATTCCCGCAAGAATACGAACGCGCGTCTGTAACCTTCTGGTTATTGATAGAGGGTGTAGGGTTATAGTGCTTTCGCAATAAGTATGTATATTAATTTTTGGAGTTGAGTATTGATTTGTTTTGTAATTATTTGTTTAGTATTCAGTTGATTTTGGGGGTGTTCTTTGGGTTTCTAGTTCGGTGTTTGAGTAGGTTACGGACACACGTCCGTAACCTTGGACGTGGTAGGATGTTTAGAGCCTTAAACCCTGACAAGGTTACGGACGCGCGTCCGTAACCTTGGCATGGTTTAAGGGGTTGTCAAGTTACGGACGCGCGTCCGTACCCTTGGCAGGGTTTAAGGGGTTGGTCAAGCTACGACACGCGTCCGTACGTAACCTGTGGACTAACTGCTTCCGGAAATTGCGGGGGTGTAAGAACATACGTTGGCTGGTTTTTGGTGGAAACTCCTCTGTTGCACTAAAGTAAACCTGTACACATTGCATTTGCAACATCGTCAATCAATGACTATAGCATCTTTATGCAATTGCAATTACAGAATGCTATTCCAAAAAATGAAAAGAAGTTCAGAGAAACAAGTTCACTGCATACAGTGACTACATGCAAAGTAGTACATGCAAACAAAGTTGCAAACACTACATGCAAGCACCACATGCAAACTCTAAATGCAAGCAAGGAAATGGAACTAACAAAAAACAATAATACTAACATGTTTTGAAAGCGCGTTTGTCACTCTCTCTACTGTAGCGCCTGTGTCACAAAATGCAAACTCTCGTATGAAAAATCGAACTCTATACTGAAAAAGGCAAACTCTACTCTCTTTACTGCTCTCTCTAATATTCTGTCTACTACTCTCTCTATTGCTCTCTCTACTGTACCACCTTTGTCGCAAAATGCCTCTGTTCTGAATAACCTAACTTAGTACTGAAAAAAAAATCTCTCTTCTGATAAATGTCACTACTGATCTCTCTACTAATGTCACCACTACTCTCTCTAATGCGAAACAAGGTGAGGACTTCAAAGTGGAGCACCGTCGCGATGCGGTGCAGTAAGGAGCTTGAGCAAAAGTAGAGCAAAACATGTTCTTAGCAATGGCAAAAGCAAGAGGAAGCGGAAGAGCATGAGCAAATGTAAGAGTAAGAGCAAGAGCAAGAGCAAGAGACAGAATAAGAGCAAAGCGCAAGAGGAGCAAGCGCAAGAGGAGCAGCAAGCGCAAGGGGAAGAGCACGCGCAACAATAGGAAAGAGGGGGGAAAAAAGGAGGAGCGGAGAGAAATGAGAGAACAAGCGGGAGAGCGAAAGATTGCCCGTTTCGAATGGGCCTAGGGTTAGGGACGCTGCCGTTTCGTGTCTTGTCCAGCACGACACGTGGGAGTGTTGCATTGGTAGTTGGGATGGGATGTGATGGGATGGGATGGGCTTGCCCTTAGATGGCATGCGATGGGATGGGAAGGGAGAGGGATTATATGAGTAGGGTTAGGGTTGGGATTTAACGTTTAAGTAGTCTCAATTTAGTATTAAATAAAATTATGGAACATATGACTAATTTTCCTCTAGCTCTTAGCTAAAATATGCTTGCAAAATCTCAAACAACCTCTATTGAACATGAACACAAAATGATAGAAAACATTGTTCACAACCCTAATTAGCACACCAAGACGGCTCAATGTAAACCCTCAAGGCTAACATTTAGAGGTCTTTAGGAATATGGATCTTTGTTAATGGTTTCCACCAAAATCAATATGACATATCAAAGTCATATGACACATCAAATTCCAATATGAGATATCAAAGTCAGTGTTTGATCTTTGATATGATTGGCTAAAAATACATGTTGCATAATTTTGGGAGAAAACCTAAAAATATTCATGTCGCTAATATTGTTACTTTCCCAAAATAATTAATTTTTTAACAAACAAAACATGAAGCATGGTTCCAACCACTGCATGGTCCATATCTTAGACTCATTGATATACATGGGTAGGTCACTCTATATGATTTTTGTGCAGCACGTACGGCGGAGGGGTATTTGTTTAGGGGCTATTTACCTCCAAGGCAAGAATTAAGAGCTCCCTCGCATTACTTAATTTTCTAAAATGGCATGTTTTTTGCACCCTACCGTTACTTATAATGCCGCATGTCATTGCAATGGGTATGCAATGCAGAGTTAATTTAAAAGTGTATGCAATGCAAAAGTGGTGGGAAAAAGCATGGCAACAAAAAGGTATAAAGAATACATACCATTGCAAAAACTAAGTGCAAAATCTTAAGGTGGAAACACAACAAGAGTGAGCGTGTGTTCACAAACACAACACCCGCTCCGTAAAAGTCCTTCACCCGAAGTCAATTTACATAAGTCTAGTGAAGACCATAAACATAGTGTACAATACTTACATGATAGTGTGAAACACTTGAAGATGAGCCGGGCTTGGTCATGAACCCTAGTATATGATTCGTTTAGGGTCACAAACTTGGACAGCCACCAAGCGAAGTCGAGAAGAGAGTTAGGCAAGTTAGGCTTATAATTTCATCCATTTTGGGGCAAATGATGAGCCATTTTTCATCCATCCCTTGTGGGGCATGCGTACAAAATTGATGGACCTACTAAACATACAATGTCCTTGGATCCTTATTTTTATCCCCTATATTATTTTTACAAAAAAGGAATGGCCCATCTTTTATACCTATCTACCCTACTTGTAATGGGATTATCTACTTTAATTGGACCCTTCATTATTTGGAATTCTTTTATAAATTTTATGTCAAATGAATTCAATCTTCCCTATATTATGCCGCACGTCGTTTTTATAATGCACTAAGTGACCTACCCGTGTTGATATAACATTCCATTCGGCTTACTCTAGATTCAAATCCATAGCTTTATAAATTATTGTGTCAAGATGCAAGAAAGAAAAAAAGAAAAAAAATTCAAAGAGTATGCCTTCAAAAATATAGATTCTTTGAGAAAGGCTTGCAACCATTTTTTGGCTTCTTATGCATTTAGGGGTTAAATTGCCAACAAATGTCCAAATCATTGTTTGGACAAACTTATGTGTATTAGAAGAATAACAAAATTTACACTTCGCCCCAATTTGAATTGATCGATCAATAATACTTAGGTCTTGGTTTCAATTTTCTTTCCAATTCAACATAGGGGTTGGATCCAAAATGATTTGAATCAATACATAAGTTGTAAGGTTTTCACATTTATATATGGACTAACTCTCGTGAATTTCACATCAAATGTGAGCCTTGAATTTGCCATTGCCTACGCAATTTGGCGCAGTCCATAAATTTAACATAATTTATCAAGAAACGAGCATAATTTATCAGCAAATTATGTAATATAATCAAATTGGTTTGTTTGGACATTATGGATTCAACCACGATAACCAGACGTACCACCAAGGACTAAATAAAGAGGAGTATTTACATTTCATAAAAACTCATGGTTGGGGAAATAACACGGATTCAAATTATTTCAACACCATCACTCACATCTAATCAAAATATATTTATTGGTTGTGCTAAGTTTTGTTTATAAACCTAACATATTAATAAAATAATATCCAAAACTCTTTCTAAAGAGTGTCAAGATCGTGAGAAAATGGTGAAATGGGACCCTAAACCCTAAACCCTAAACTCCAAACCCTGAACCCTGACCCTCAAACCCTTAAAACATTTGGTATATCCAAGGTTGTGTTCACAATATTCGAATTGAGTTATTTATCAGTTCTAAAATTATAATCATTTAACAGTACCTTAGTAGGTGGTGATTTTACTTTTGTAAGCAATGACATTGTGTGATCACATATTATTATGCAAGCAACTACCAAATTCTTGTTGCATGAGTTCCAAACCGAAAGCGGGCATATTTGTAACTCTCTTAATATAATATATTTCACAATCATAAACACTACAACTAAATCGAAGAGATATCAAGCCTCAATTGATACATTGGGCTATAGAAGGGTGTGTAAACCTATTGGAATAGCCTAAATTTGACAATTGACATAATATGCCTGAAACATAAAACTAAACACACACTAAGGTAATGTACAAGCTAACACTTATTTTACAGATGACGAATGATCATGGCTTTATATTCAAGGCTCATTATTACTAATCTCCCCTTAATCGTCAATCAATTTTCTCCTGCAAATCTTTATTATGTCAAGGTGCAAGGAAAAAAACAAGGGAAAAAAAAATTGTCAATCAAAAATGTATCTTTGAAAGATGTTGTCAACCGTTTTTTGGCTTCTTAGGCATTTAGGGGTTCAATTGTAAGCCCATCCCAAACTTTGGAACTCCCAATCTTGCATTTTGAAGCCAAACAAATCCTAAAATAGGCTTACATTTTATAATTTCCCTCTAGGATGCCCCCACTTCCATTTATTGCGTGGTCATCGTGCAATCATGATAAGCATCAAGCAAACATAGTGCGTATCATGGAAGATACCATGTGTGATGTGGGGTATTTATAGGGGCAGTAGGCGGCGGGAATCGGCTTTAGGGTTGAGTGTTTAAAAATTTAGATATAATTTATCTTCGGATGCGGAGTACTACTTAAGGGCTGGCCCCCCCACCGAAAGACTCTTTTTGCACTGTCTGGTGGGACGTCGTCCTCGATAGCTCTGAGAGGAGAACCCCCGGTCATAGCGGCAATGGAGAGTGACATACGCGGTATGTCATGTCGCCAAGCGGTATCACCGCTAATACCGTCGTAAATACCGGAAGGTTACGGATGCGCGTCCGTAACCTTTACGCGTCATCCTCTCTGGAGCACTCGTCGCAAGCAACTCTGAGTAGACCGTATCCGGGTCTTCATTTGTATCAATGCTAGCACTGTTGGTTTACGGACGCGCGTCCATAACCTTCATTATGGCAGATGATCGTGTCCGAGTTCTCTGAGTACACGTTTGTGTCAATGCCAACGCGGGAAGTTTACGGACGCGCGTCCGCAACCTTCCATCTGACAGTTTCCAGTGAGTTCTATGAGAAGACCATTTGTATCAATTACAGCGATGTTAGGTTACGGACGCGCGTCCGTAACCTTCCATCTAACAGTTTCCAGTGAGTTCTTTGAGAGGCCTTTTGTATCAATTCTAGCGCTGTTAGGTTACGGACGCGCGTCCGTAACCTTCCGTCTTACAGTTTCCAGTGATTTGGTTCCCTGATTAGACCTTTCTGTCAATTCCAGCGCGGTTAGGTTACAGACGCGCGTCCGTAACCATCCCTGTTAACTTCTTCTTGGTTTAGGGGTTTAATAGACATTTGTATCAATACCATCTCGGTTAGGTTACGGACGCGCGTCCGTAGCCTTCCATCTAACAGTTCCCAGTGACTCAGTTCCCTGATTATACCTTTGTGTCAATTCCAACGCGGTTAGTATACGGACGCGCGTTCGTAGCCTTCCATCTAACAGTTCCCAGTGACTCAGTTCCCTGATTATACCTTTGTGTCAATTCCAGCGCGGTTAGTATACGGACGCGCGTCCGTAGCCTTCCATCTAACAGTTCCCAGTGACTCAGTTCCCTGATTATACCTTTGTGTCAATTCCAGCGCGGTTAGTATACGGACGCGCGTCCGTAACATTTCCTATCACTACTTCATGTTACTTATTTCTTAGATTATATATTTCTTTCAATGCTATCGAGTTTACGGGCGTGCGTCCATAAACCTATGTTGGCCACCTATCTTTTACCATTTTTCTCTTTCACCACTATGGTTTGCTGCAATTCCTTCAGCTTCAATCACAATGTTCTTTTGGTTGTCCCTGGCATAAACTATACTTTCATTGCAACTTCATACCTCTTGATGTCACTGGATCTGTGCTGCTTATCATGCTTTACGAACGCGCGTTCGTGAGTATTCAGTTTCAATTCCCAATTGAACCGCTTCTCTATGAATTTGGCCTGGACATGGGCTTCTCATGTCCTTCGTAGGGACTCCGTCTCTTGGCATTGTTGTGCTTCATGGTCACGCGCGCGCGAACCTAACCACAACAAACAACCTTTCCCCATACAACCTCCACCATGGACTGTTGCCTCCTCCTCACCTTTTCCATTTTCCTTGGCAATAACCTCTGGGTCACTTGGCAGGAAGTTGTTGTTTTCGTGCCAACTTGGCTATGGGTTTCTTTGCGGACGCGCGTTCGTAACACTACTCTTGCTAACATTGCTTTGTTTGTCGACTGTGTAGGCGATAGCGCATTTGAGTTGTCCTCGGATCCCTCAACCTTTAGTGACGAATTTGAAGACGCCATTGGTAATGCATTTCAAACCGCTCTCTCCAACATTATGGATGGAATTGGTCCCAATCCCAATCCGGCCATGGAAGCGGTGTTGGATGATGATAACGATGAATATCTTCCACCGTGTCAGGGTTATTCAAGAGATCAATGGATTGGTCTTGACGTTGTTTTTGTCAATGAACATGGCGCTCCTGTTGCTGATGGTGTTTGTAGAAATACAAACCCCAAGGATTGTGTTGATGCTCTCCCCCTAGGTGATGATGACGTTGGTGTTTGCATTTTGAATTCTTTGGCACCCGCGGATGTGCCCCCGGGTTGGCGTTTCTCTCTTCGGCGTTGGTCTCACCGTAATGTCATGCACGATGGAGTAAGCTTATGGAATCAAGGACGCCGTCACAAACAAATTCAACATGCTTTGTTGGAATCCATTCGTCCTCGAAAAGGTTTCCGAAAATATGACTCCGAGCGTGTACCTCCTGCAATGTCACAACGTCGTCGTGACCATGTATTGGGAGATGGATCTATTAGATCTGTGGCAACTGTGGATTGTTGTCGGAAGAAGTGTTGCCAATTGTTTCCTCGTGATAAAATCAAATCTCTACGGCAAGAAATGTGGCTTGCGGATTTCCGAATGCGATCATCAAAGAAGCTTGAGGTTCATCGCAATATACACATGGATGGTGGAGGTCATAAGATGGTCACATTGGAAAATGTGGAAGTATGTTGTAAGGCATGGTACACCATCCATGCGGTATCGAAGGCCGACTTTTATCGGTTTCGAAATCATTCCTCTCCAGGGCGCCGTTCTTCTTTCCATGGTAACTTCGGCACAAAGAAGCCTAGAGAGGCTACACGTCAGGCTGCTGCAATATTATCATCCCTTATTTTGCCCTTGGTTGATGCCATGCCCCACAAGACAAGAACTCTCCCTTTGGGAGAGAAGGTTGTTCAAATGGTTTTGCCCGCTGGAACAAAATGGAAGAACATCTTGGTGGATGTCAATGATGTTGGCCAAAGAGCGGGATGTGGGCCCATTTCTTTGTCCAAGTTGAGTGTCATCAGAAGCCAACAATTTGCGGAGTATGTTACGAAGAGACCGGGTGACAAGTTTGCGCGTTGTACTGCTTGTGAAAAATACAAAGGCCTTCGAGATGCTCATCCCATTGGCACGGAATCGTACAGTAGACATCAAAGGAAGTACATCGAGCATGTCAACAACCAAGATGCACACCGCCAAGATTACTACAAGAATCATGCATTTTCTATAATGAGGCCAAACGAGGTTTTGACTATCATTCATGAGAAGATGGACCATGCCAAAACTGCTTGCCCTTGCTATGCTCGCAAAATCAAAGCCACCGATGGACTTTTCAAGCTCCCAATAGCTGTCACAGGTTCGTAAACCACAACGATGACTTATTCATTTCTGTAAGGTTACGGGCGTGCATCCGTAACTTTGTCTTTTCTATATGTTGCTAGAAAATTTTCTCTCTCTATGCACTACTTCAAAAAAATCTTGGATGTAGTCATCACTTCATGTTATCGTTTTTTAACACATTGTTTTATTTCTAGGTATGATCGCACATGGCCATGTGGACGTGAAGTATGCGCATTATGGGTTGGACTTCTACCCTGGAGATGCCAACCATACCGTGGGATCTTTTGCCAAACTTCTACGAGATCTTGAAAAACCACCGACGTCTTCGTCCCGTGCTCTGTTTGAGGGTGCCGGAACAACACCTCTTTATGAGGCCGTACTTGATGGGAAGGAGGTGTGTTTGAATTCATTGGCGGAACCCCCTCAATAACACGTTCCTGGAAAACAACTACCGCCGACTCTGCATGTGCAACTTGATAATTGTGCAAAGGACAACAAATGTCAATACGTTTTTTGCTTTTGGTCATTGCTCGTAGCCAAAGGAATTTTCGAGGAGGTCTTTGTTTCTTTCTTGATGGTTGGTCATACACATGATCATATTGATGCTTCATTTGGACGTTGGAGTATGAAGTTGCATGAAGAAGATTTTCCAACAATTCTACTTCTCATGAAATTGTACATGGATTTAGATAATGTACCGGTCATTCCGCATTTGATTGAAGAGGTACCTGATTTCAAGGCATTCATCAAACCATTCATTCTCAAAGGAGGCGACCGCTTAGTTGGCCATACCAAAGCTCAACAATTCCGCTTCTACATGCGTGATGATGGTATGCCGACAATGCAATTCAAAGTTTTGTGCACGTCACCGAATCAACGACGCTAGGATGTGAGCACGCGAGTGTGAGCCTAAGAGCGGTGAGCAGGGATTGTGTGAGCCTAAGAGTGGTGAGCAGGGATTGTGTGAGCCCACAACCTCAAAAATTTCAAAATGATGTAATTTCTAAAAACAATTGGTTAACAAATCAAAAAATTGATTTTTTCAATTAAAAATATTATATTTATTTAAAATACTGTTACCACATGACCCATGATCGTGGATTTTAGATCAAATAAACCTCGCAAGGTGATGCTATTGCATGTTTTAAAATTTATATCATGTTCAGGGAGGCCATCCCAAAGTGGGCTGACCAAGTCATAGTACAAATAATTTAAAGGCAATTTTGAGGATGAGAGGGAGCGTTATGAAAACACCATAGGATGTGGAACATCGTATACATAATAAAAACATAATTATATTATAGCAAAGGATACATATTGGACTATAAATATAATATTTGGCTATTGGAATTTAGGTATTTGAATATAATATATCGGTATGATATATCTACTTGATAGCAGTCTAATATCTATCAACTATCTTGCTCACTCACACGTCTTGATGATTCCGGCAACAACAAGAACTTGCTTAACTTCATCCCAACTAAGGGTAGGAGTGTGGATGAACGTGTTTTTCTTGTAATCCAATTTGCATAAATAACAGAAGATGTAATAGAAATGTTTGTAGTTTATGTACATGCCACGCTTTCCAATGGATGTGTTGTTCATGCTTCCATAATGGGAACAAGTACAAGGTGGAAAATTACAAAAGGTGATGTTATAAACTTTCTCATTAGAAACGGTCTTGAACAAAAGTATGATAATAGCACCAAGTCCATGGTAAGGATGGAGGTTTCCCCCGGTAATAATTCCAATTACATTCCTTGCACTCTCCCACTGATTGCGATGATTTTTGGTTGGTGCCTTACAACTTTGACAAACTTGTTTGCCATTCCAAAGAGAAGGGATTCTTTCAGCATGTCTTGGTCGAGGATGAGTCCACAAAACATGCTGAAATACCCTAGACAAGGAGAGAAGTTGTCGAGGGGAAATGGGCATATTGAATTATAGGCAAAATCCAACTTCTTCAAGCTCGATGACTTCAGTACAAGTAAGGTTGGTACCAGTAAAAACATACCAAACTTCAAGGATTTCGGGTCATGTAAGAACATGAGAACGCTTGGGTCCCATGACATAACGCGCAATTTGGTCTAGATAAAACCAAAACTCCACAATTTCAATTGTTGTGTCCTTATACTCACGCTTCTGCCCTTTGTAAGTAGAGGCATCAGTGGGTTTCCCATGCCTAACAACCAACAACTTGAATTTGGCTTGTGTGTGTTTTTGAATGGCGTGACATCGTTTTTTTGATTTGTGTAAGATTCTTGCTATGTCTCATTCCGATGTATCACAATCTGTTTCCACCACAGTTTGGATACCTTCAGAATCACAGGATGATAACTCTATTAGAGGTTCTTGGGACTCACGTTTAATTCCTTGGAGATTGATGAAGATAATATTATCTGAACGGGCATTTGATGGAGATTTCACTCGTACTGGACATAACAATGGGTATTTAACACTAGACGTACGAGAAATGGGAGTTAGTATTTCGATTGAAGTTGCGAAGAGCTTTGAGGAGATACCATAAACTCTATAGTGTCATGCATGAAGAAGCGAGTAGAAGCCTTCATGATCATTGTATCTTGATTGGAAAATAAATTCTTTGAGAGTACTAGAGTTACCTGATACTTCTTACTCTACGACAATAGAAGGAGGGGAGAATCCGAAATGGACATGAAAAACATGAGCATGCACATATACAAAGCCTTTGGCATCCAATGGTAAAACGAATGGGACCTCATGACCTATTGCAATAATAGTAGCCATAGGAAAAGGTTTAAAAGAGATAACAGAAAACTACCGACAAGCCATGAGAACACAAAGACATGAGGAGAAGCAAATGATAGTATTGGCGAATGGAAAGATTGTGAATATAAAAAATGAGAAATTAGAAGGGTTGAACCAAACAAATGGAAATTGTATGATATTAAATATTATACAATATTTGGGTACAGAAGAAAATATTGTATATCATTTGAAAATAAAAGTTATGCAGCGTGAAGAGATATTAACAAAATATAATGGTTGTAATTAACACAGTACATAACCTTTCATTTTGCAAGTAGTGGGCCAAACGAGGGGTGTGACATAGTTCGTGTATTATGGAAGTTATTAATTTAGGCAAGATTTATAATTGGCAATTGACAACTATTATAAGTAGTATTATTTCAACACATAGTATTACAAATGACAATATTACAATTGACACCATTACAAATGGTAATATTACAAATGACACTATTAGAACGGGTACTATTAGAACTAGCAACTAGTAATATTAGAACTGATACTATCACAACTGGTATTATTACAATTGGCAATATTAAAACTGACACTATTAGAACTTGTACTATTACAATTGGCAATATTAAAACTAACACTATTACAACTGGCACTAACAATTTATGATGCACGCTGATTCAATATGTGCATGTATACATGCATATAACTTAAGAATATTAAATAAGCTAAGTGTATCTGTTAATGTCTATACTTTTACTACTATTAGTCATGCAATGAGGTGGGCTAGTAATGAAGACCATCATGTAATATAAAAGTTCACAAACAGAAATAAAATAATATAGAGAAATGCATGTTGTTGAGAGTGGACAATGTAGTGGAGAGGAAAGCTGAATATGTTTAGATGCAAAAGAACGTCATTTGTTGATTATTGGCAGTGGTCACTCTAGTGGAGGGTAGGAGAAAAAATAGGAGGAGAAGTAGTTTTTTTTCAAATACAAAACAATTGTCAAGGGCTAGAATAAATAGACATGTTCCTCAAATGATAGGAATGGACCTATCAAGCACAATAAAAAATTTGATGTACGAAGATATTGTAGTATGTAAAGCCTTCAAGAAAGATGTCTTCAAACATGAAACCACTATATATGAAGCTCCACCACATATTCTCTCTAGATGCAATGAGAACGATGAAGAGAAGGAAGATGATAACAAAGACATCGACGGAGAGAAAACAACACAATATAAAGACGAGGAACAACCATCTGAGCCGGAAATAGAGGCAGGAAGTACGAACGAAATGGTAGGAGAATAACCCGGAAATGAAAATAAATTTGAAGGTATATGATATACATCGTATTGTGCACATCAAAAATACGATTCCAACAGTATATAGCACGAAAAATAATGATTACATTTTGTGTGTTTTAGAGCCAAAATACAATCGCAGCATCTTAGAATGTGACCCAAAATCTTCAAAAGTTTAAGATTTCTGGGGAAAATCTAAACATATTGATTTTAGCAAAGTTTGGCGATTTATGTAAAATTGAAATTATCTACAAAAAATTTGAAATAACTTGGAGTGAATACAAATGATATAATCTATACACCAAAAAAATTTCAAAAATAAATATGAAAATTTGAAAAACTCACAACAATCAAAGGGAATTTCATTTTTTCTCTCTCTCTTCCAAAAGGGTAGCCGTTAACGGCCACCCTTTCATCATATCACTTTGTCTTACATATGTGGTTTATTACACACATAAAAAATCACTCTTACAAAAAAATTGTCTTCCATAAGTCTTGTTGTCAGGGATTACACGTCACGTCGCGTCACGTCGCGTCACGTCCTGTGACAGCGACGTGACGGCAGACCTGAAAATGTCACGTCAATTTGGGGGGGGTAAAACAGTTTACCCTGTCGTCACACAGGGTAAACTGTCGTCAACAGTGTAGACTGCTAGTGGGCAGTCGACGAGTTACAGCGACTGCTACTAGGCAGTCGACACACTGAATCGACTGCTAAATGGCAGTCGTATAGGTGTGTCGACTGCTGACGGCAGTCGAATTTCCATGTCGACTGCTGAAGAGCAGTCGACTACCATAACTAGTCGACTGCTAATAGCAGTCGACTTGGCTTGTCGACGGCTCTTGGGCAGTCGACATGGAAATTCGACTGCTATTAGCAGTCGACGACAGGCGGGCGACTGCTTGTGAGCAGTCGTCTGCCCTTCAAGTCGACTGCTATTAGCAGTCGCCTTGGACTGTCGACTGCCCAACTGCAGTCGACTGCTAATAGCAGTCGACAAAGTCCGGACGACTGCTGGTGGGCAGTCGCACCCCTTCGTCGACTGCTACTAGCAGTCGACGAAGAAGGGCAGACGACTGCTGGTGGGCAGTCGCACCCCTTCGTCGACTGCTAATAGCAGTCGACGAAGGGATGCGACTGCTTACAAGCAGTCGTCTGCCCTTCAAGTCGACTGCTATTAGCAGTCGACGAAGACAGTCGACTGCCCAACTGCAGTCGACAACCCAAGTCGACTGCTGGTGAGCAGTCGCACCCTATGGTCGACTGCTATCAGCAGTTGACTTGAATGGGTTGCGACTGCTCGTGAGCAGTCGCACCACATGGTCGACGGCTAATAGCAGTCGACCATAGGGTGCGACTGCTCACCAGCAGTCGCGTAGAGACACCCATGGGCACGTGGCGTCCATGGGTTGGTCCAGGGGGCGTCTAATCGAAAGGACGCCTCCTTGGGGTATATATGGACCCCACTTCCCTCATTCCCTCACTCCCACCTCCCTCCATTTGGGCCTAGGTTGTTAATCAGCCCTTGCCATTTGGAGATAGAGGTGAGCTGGAGGGCTACAGGTGGACATACGTACTGAAATACGTATACGGTGCATACGATATACTGTTATTGCCTAACGTGTGTATTGCAACCCACCTACATACGGTCTACATTGTACCCCATTGCGGTTAGTTTGAACCATACCGGAAATTGTTATATGTGAACACTTATTTTGAAAGTGGTTTAAATCTAATTATGTAGTTTGAACTTTGAACGGCCTTAATTTGGTTTTAGTGGATTGGGAAAAAAATTGTGGGTGGTGGCGCTTATTTTGGAAGTGCTACCATATTAGGTTTAATTTATAGTAGGCATACAAAGCTAGGGGTTAGGGGCAACGATGGCAGACGAAGATAACTTGCCGCCGGAACCTCCACGTGGCGGGGATTTGGATCCGGGGGGGACTCCGCAAGCGAGACCGGGGTCGGCAAGCGCTAGAAGACGCGGCAATGCGCCGAGGGGCAGGCCGCAACCAATCAATTTGGAGGTGGCGCGGGACCCGAACATTCTCGCCAATCCCGGCTGGCAAAATGAGAGGGGCATGTGGTTGTATAGCACGGTCCGAAGGTACGTAGAGTGGACCCATTTGACGAGGATGTTCGTTCCTAGCGCGAATGCTGAACGGATGTCTAGACAACGCTATGGCATATGGAGGGAGGTGAGCCATCAAATATTTGGAGAACGGTGCAAGGAGGTGTGGGATTTCTTGTGGGGTGCACCGAGGGAATTTGATCGCGGGCATATGCTAATGTGGTTATGCCAAATGGTCTACGCGGAGGTAATTTTGGGAGTGGATATCGACTGGTCCACCATACCCCGCACGAGCCCGGACTTGAGGCAGGCACGCCGGGTCACGGTCATACCAAGTGCCGTGCTAGGACGGAACGCTGGCCGTCCGATTCCATTGGCATGGCAAACTCCAATGAATCCTTTGAGGGTCCGATCTTATTTTGATTTCCTTGCGGGACCAGATCATCAAATTGTGGGGACTCCACCGGCCGCCGAGTCAAACATGGACGAGCACAACATTGTCATAGGGTTGCCGGTTGAACCACCTAGCCGGCGACAAAGGGTCCACGTGACACCGCCACATGGTTCCCGGTTGGTTTGTCCTCCATCTTCGCCCGTTGATGTGGAGATGGCATCGGCGGTGCCATCCCCACCACTGGTAGTTGCCGACAACGACGTTGTGGAGGCGTTGAGGGCGGAGTTGGCAAAATGCAAATCTGACCACGAACGGGAATTGGAGATGGTCCGACGTGCACACGCCGAGGAGGTCCAAGGGTTGAAGGCCGAGATTGCACGTTTGACCGACCTTGAACTTGCGAGGGCTGATGCGCCACAACTGCCGCAAGCAATGTCTGGTAGTGATGGACAAGGGCGGGAGCCGTCGCCCACAACAAACTTGGAGGCAATGAGGGTTGATTACGACCGGGTCATTAGGAGGAACCGGTTGTTGGAGGACGACTACATGGGCATGGTCACAGCCACTATCATGTTCGCCACGCGTGAGAGGGCATTGATGGACGAGCTGACACACTATAGGGACCACGGCGAACAGTGGCCCGAACGACGGCTTCTTTTTACCTCGTGGCCGCCATTGGATTTCATGTATCCTGAGAACCTCCCGGTCGATGACGACCATTACCCCAGTATTGCGTGGACCAAGAGGCCCGAGGATGAATTCCAATGGGATACCGCAGTATCATCCCGCATCGTGATACCCCCGGCCAGACCAGCCTTGTTGTGGCCATGCGTCCCCGATTGGATCAAGGACGAGAGCATGTGCCCCATTTGTTCCAATCCTTGGGGACCCGAAGGCGCATGGATCGTTGGGTCGTGCGGTCACATGGTCCACCCGAATTGTTTGTTGCCACACATGTTGCAAACACGCCGTTGTCCTACGTGCCAAGCCCCTCTGCATCGAAGGTTGTACGAGCAATTCGGAGTGCAATGGGGAATGCCTCCCGATTTTGAATACACAATAATCCATGGTGTGCCGTGTGAGGCCAAACCCCCCACCCTTAAGCGTCCGTAGTCCGAGTAGTGGGTTTGGGCTCACATTCCTCCGCGGTATTGGATTTGGACTTGGATGAGTCCATAGTGCAAGGTTCACCCTTCAAGTGGTCTTGGATTTAACTCCTTCATAAACCCAACTCCTTCATGAACCCAACTCCTTAGCTTCTAACTAAATAAACCCAGCTCCTTCATAAACCCAGCTCCTTCATGAACCCAGCTCCTTAGCTTCTAACTAAACAAACCCAGGTCCTTCATAAACCCAGCTCTTTTACTTTCTAACTAAACAAACCCAGCTCCTTCATAAACCCAGCTCCTTCATGAACCCAGCTCCTTCATAAACCCAGCTCCTTCATGAACCCACAACTTTGTAGTTGTAATCCCCAACTACCTCACTAATTATTCAAGCCCTTAACTAATCTTCCTACCTAATTTTCCTGATTCTACTAACAACCCCTTTCTAATCACACAATTCTTCTCTAATCCTAAAATCCTAAAATCCTAGAGAGGAGAGGGGGAGAGAGAATTTCCTAACTTCACTAAGACTAACTAATCCACACAAGTATATTTTTGCACTCATCACAACCTCAAGTGCTCAACTCTTAAACATGGAACTTGCAACCACGTGTATTCAAAACATGAACTTTAAGTACCACAAATTGGAATCATGAATTAACTTTAAAATCCTTCACGTCAACACTAATTCTACCAAGAGGTCAAGCCCTCTTCAAGGCTAACAAGCCTTGGCTCTCAAACTAAAAACTAAGCACACACATGTGCTCCAATATGGCTTCCCACACCCACACTTATAACTCGTGGGGTGCCTTGGAGCACAAAGGAAAGAGAGGATGAGTGAGGAAAGAATGAGGGATTATATAGTAAGCTTGAGGGGGTGAGCACCCTCAAGGCTCATGATAAGCCCTTGAGATTTCCTCCTACTTAGTAGGCGCCAATCCTATCTTCTAAGCCCTCCTCCCTCAAATGATCAACAAGGATCCTAATTCGAACATTTAACTAGCCTTGGCTTTCTACCTACCACACTTTACCAAACTTGGGATGCTTCAACCCAAACTTAGCCTCCTTCGCTTTCCGCCGCCATAACTTTCTCCCCTTACTTTCCCAAATCGTTGCTCACCACTTAATTCAAACCACGATGCTTAACTCGTGATTTGATTGGTGCTTTGAGAATTTGCTTATCCTCCACCTTGCATTCTTCCTTGGACCTTCCCCATTAAGTGGCCATGATGAGGTGGTCCACTTGTGCGCTCCATGTGATCCTCCATTCATCCCAATTCGAATGCACTTGCCTCTTGAGTCACTTTGGTTGTCTCCATCCATTTGTACTAGCCTACTCACTAACTACTCAATCCAAGTTCTCCTTACCTATCCTCATTCACTCAAATCCTTCCGAAGGTAAAAACACAATAACAACTCACATCCTAGCCTCTTACAACATGGTACTTCTAAGACTAACATTTCACTCTTTTTATATTTTTGTGAAGTAACATGCTACTTCAAAGTGCATCAACTAACGTTTCAAGGGTCTAAGACTAAATGTGGGCACCCTTTTGGGCTCACATAATTGGCGACCATCGGGGGATGAATCCAAACATCTCTTGCTCCAAGGGTAAGTTGCCTAGTCAAGCTCGGTACTCCTTACATCTACTTCCCGATGTACGGGTAGGAAAGAGCTCACCATTCAACGTTTCCAATTGAATTGAATTATTAGGAAAGACCTCATAGACAAGGTAAGGTCCTAACCATACCGCATCGAATTTCGCCGGAAATTCAAGCTTTCGTGCGTCTTGAATCATGACCATCATTCCCGGTGTTAGGGCCCTTCTCTTATGTCGTTTGTCGAAAGTAATCTTTCTCCTTCTTTGGATTGCCTCAATATGTTGAGCCGCCATTCTCCTCCCTTCGTCAAGTGCTTCCAAATCGGTTAGTCGATTTCGTAAGGATTGACTTTCGGTAAGTCTCGTACTCACGGCCACCCTAAGTGACTCGACTTCATATTCGATTGGTAGTGTCGCTTCAAGACCATAGACTAAGGAAAATAGTGTAGCACGCGTAGTTACCTTATAGGTTGTACGGTATGCCCAAAGTGCCGCCGTTAGTTTCGTATCCCAATCCCGCTTCGAGTCTATAACCGTCTTGCGTAGTATACTCACCAAAATTCCGTTAACCCTTTCCGTTTGTCCATTGGTTTGTGGGTGGTAGGGAGTAGTCTTCCGGTGATCAATTTTAAATTTCTCTGTCATCTCTCGAATCAAGTCATTCAAAAAGTGAGTACCCCTATCGCTTACTAGGATCTTCGGCACCCCGAACCGCGAAATTATGTTTTCGTACATAAATGTTGCCGCGTGTTCCGCCGTGTCGGTCTTCACCGCTTTGGCTTCCGCCCACTTGGTGAGGTACTCGGTTGCCACCACAATATATTTCATTCCTTTTGAAGATTGGGGATGGACCTCACCCACATAGTCGATGCCCCATTTTTCGAAAGGAATTAAGGGTAATGATACATGTAAAGGCATCTCCATTCTAAGGTCGTTTCGGGCATACCGTTGGCAAGCGTCGCATTTCCTTACATAGTCATGGGCGTCCTTAAATAGTGTAGGCCAAAAGTAGCCCGCTCTAAGTATTTTTTGCCCGGTGAGTTGACCCGAGAAGTGACCGCCGCAAGCGCTATCGTGGCAAGCGATTAAAATCGCTTCAACCTCCGTTTTTGACACGCATCGTCGTAAAATACCATCGGACCCCCTTCTAAACAACCTATGGCCCACTACAACAAATTGCCTACTATTTACCCTCACCTTCCTTCTCTCTTCTTTTGTCCACTCTTTGGGCAACTTGTGGGTTGTTAGAAATTCCACTATGCCCGCATACCACTCCGGTGTAGAAGTGACCACAAAGAGGCTATCATCTACTAACATATCATTTACCGGATTTTTTCCTATCTCCTCTGACAACCTAGACAAGTGGTCCGCTTGTAAATGCATACGACCCGGTTTATATTCCACCGTGTAGTCGAATTCTTCTAATAACAAAACCCACCTAGCTAACCTACCACTTAACTCCGCCTTGTTAACTAGATACTTGATAGCCATGTGGTCAACAAAAAATACAACCGGGTTGCACATGAGGTAATGCCTAAACTTTTTAACGGAAAACACCATGGCTAGGCACTCCCTCTCCGTTGTAGAGTAGTTTCTTTCGGCGGGGGTCAATTGCTTACTCGCATAAGCTATAGGTTGATCCTTCTCTTTTTCTCCCGTTGCTTGACAAAGCGCACTCCCTATTGCCACATTACTAGCATCACAATAGACGTGAAAAGGTTTACCCCAATTGGGTGGTATCAACACCGGATAGGTGCTCAACCTATCCCGCAATTCCTCAAAGGCTTTTTGACAAGCATCCGTCCACTCGAATTTGACATCCTTTTTGAGCAAATGGGTAATGGGCACCGCTATCTTTGAAAAATTAGGAATAAGTTCCCGGTACCATCCCACATGTCCTAACAACTTAGAGATCCCCTTGGAATTGGTTGGAGTTGCCAAGTCGCTTATGGCCGCAATCTTATCCGGATCGGGTTCTCTACCTTTCTCACTAACAACATAACCCAACAACACTCCCTTATTCACTCCCAAAAATGTCTTATCCGGGTTCAATGCTAACCTCATCTTCCTACACCTAACCAATGCCTCCCTAACACAATGTAGGTGATCGTCCACATTACTTTGTGTGCTAAAATCGTCCACAAAGACGGTCATGGATTTGAACAACAAGTCGGTGAAGATATACATTACTAATCGTTGGAAAGTAGCCGGGGCATTACATAACCCAAATGGCATCACTACCCACACAAAAGTACCCCAAGGTGTAGTAAAAGCCGTTTTATGGATATCTTGGAGGGCTATGGAAATTTGATTATAACCCGCATACCCATCCATAAAGGTATATCGCGAATGACCTCCAACCTCCTCAAGCAACAAGGTGATAAAAGGTAAGGGGAAGTGATCCTTTTGTGTGCACGAATTCAATTTCCTATAGTCGACACAAACCCTTAATTTCCCATTTTTTTTCTTTACTAAGACCATAGGAGAAACCCAATCCGTGATTTCCACCGGCTTGATAAACCCGGCCTTCAATAACCTTTCCAATTCCGCTTTCACCAACAATTGCAATTGAGGATTCATCCTCCTCTCCTTTTGTCTAATTGGCCTCGCCCCCGGAATTAAAGGAATCCGGTGCTCTACCATTTCCCTAGGAATTCCCTTAAGCTCATCGTAGGACCATGCAAAAGTATCACTAAACTCATCCACCAAATTGCTATACTCCCTAACCTCTTTCTCCCCCAATTTGGAACCCATCTTCATTTGTCGGGTTTTTCCATTCTTTAATTTCACATCCACGTACCGCCAATCCGCTTCCGACACATGTGCTTGTTCCTCTTTGTTCCGATACCAATCGGAAGGCACATTGGGGTAATCTTTCACATCTTGACCTACAACTATCCCCGTAGACGTGGTCTTGAAATGTAAAGGCTCCTCCAATTTCGATGACTCAATAATCACATCCTCCTCTTGAGTCCCATCTACATGAATTAAACTAACCTCACCCTCTTCCACGTCATCTACCCAAGGTGTTAACCCACCGCTAACCCACTCTTCCTCGGTGAGCACCTCACATGGCTCCAACAATGAGCCCTCTCCTAAACTAACACTAGGAAATTCACTCCCTAAGCCTACTTGGTGAAATGTAACCATTACATCAACCTCGGACTCGGGGTACTCCCTTAGCCATTGGGCATAATCCCCATTATCCCCATAATTGTAAAAATTAGGACCTAGACTTCCCGAGCCCGAATCTATAACAACCCTTTGACCTTCGGGATGGACGACTCCCACCAATGCCTTGCCAATCTCATTCTCGTTTAAGTCATCAATTTCCTTCTCCAATGGCAAATACATCTCCTTCTTCATCCATCCTTCTAATGAACCAATGGACACTATGACCCTATTACCCTCCGGACCATAAGTGATGGATGGTTTAGGTCCACCCCAATTGACCATAGCATTCGCCATCCGCAACCAAGGCCTACCTAGCAAAATGGGGAAGGTGTCCTTGTTGGAGTGCATTTTAATGACATGGAAGGTGACCAAGTACTCCTCGCCTCCCGTAGTCATTCTACAATCCTTGATCATCCCCAAAGGCGTAGTCGAACTTTGATTTGCCATATTTATGACCAAAGGTGAAGGCCCCGTGAGTCCAAGTCCCAATTTTTTCATAGTATCCTCCGGTAGTATATTTAGACTACTCCCTCCGTCGACTAGCACATTAGGAACCACCTTATCTACTATAACAACTTCTATTTCTATAGCTTTCACGTCTCTTCCACCTTGTGATTGGATCCTAGCGGCTATTTTAGCTTTCACCTTCCTCATCCTCTTGTGTACCGGCATTCCCTCCTTTAATGTTTTCCTTGCCGTGGGTGAAATTTCCAATAGTTGGCCGAAAGTAATATCCGCCTTGAGTGTACTAAGGTCCGCCCACAAGTCGTACCCGGTAGATCTTTCCACCTTAGAATTACCCACTACGTCGAATTCGTCTACGGGAACCCCCGGTCCTTCCCATTCACCCACATCGCTATTATCCAAGTCATGTACCGCATTAGTCCTCTCCCTATCTTGTAAAATTATATTTTCCCTCTCCACATCCTTAGTAGCTCTTCTAGCTACCCTATCCAACTCGGAGAGATTAATCTCTTCATCCGAAGAGTAATTTCCTTGCTCTCCTATTCCTACCTCCAACGGGGCATCCCCTCTCCTAGCCCTAGTAGTTACCGCTAGTGCAGGTGCTTCTTCAACCACACCCTTACCCTTCACTAACTCATATGTAATAGCATTGGTGTGAGGAGGCCATTGACTTTGCTCCTCTCCAATTCTCGTTGGGAGAGGAAGCATGTCATCACATGTGGCCTCCAACACTCCATCCATGAACCTAACATCTTGGGAGTTAGATGGTCCCGGATCCGTTGGAGGCGCTTGTCTCCCGTTACTACCATTAGGTGGAACTCCTTGTCTATTTTGTATTGGAATGTAACCGGTTGTAGTTTGCAAGCCCGCCGGTGGATGAAAAGTTTGCCTAGCATTACTATGGTCATAGTATAAGTTAGGTGGCCTAAGTTCATTGGCCGGTACTCCTTGTGGCCTAGCACCTCGCATATTATCCCTTGCTTGTTGTTGTGGATTAGCCACCAGGTAAGGGACATTAATTATTTTGTCCGGTTGGCGACACGTATCCGAGGGATGACTTCCTCCACAATTGCTACAATTAAACTCTTGACCTTCGGACCAACATTGTCCTTGAGCGTGCCACCTTCCACAAAAGGGATGAAATTCCTTCTTCTCTAAATTTTGGCCACCTTGCCCTCTAGGTTGTGGTCCTCTATTGCTTCCATTTCCATAGTGAGGTGGCGCTTGACCTCGTTGATTTTGTTGAGGTGGGTTACCGTTTCCTCTTTGGTCACGGTTTTGTCCACTTCTACAAAATTGACGCGTGTGGCCCGGTTGGCCACATTGGACACACCATAATCCGGAAGAATGCCTACCCGACTCAACCGGGGGTGGAGGCCCCGGTTGTTGACTCCGGATCATTAATGACATTTGATCCGTGAGGCTTTGCATTTGTTTTATCATAGCCTCTTGGAATCCTAGTTGGCTAGCACCTAGTCTTCTCTCAACCTCCTCCAAGTGTGGATCCGTTCTAGGGGCCGGTAGTGCCAAAAGAGGTGCCGGTTCCCTAACCGCTAAAGGTCGGGGGCCGGTGTCCACAATGGCATATGGAATTTGGTTCTCATACTTAGCGGGTTCTACCGCTACCACCCTAGGGCGTATGGGGATGAATTGTGGGATCAATTCATCCTCCCTTCTCCATAGCCTTTCGTGATCTTTATCCAAGTTTTCAATATCTCTAGCCGCACGCTTGGCATCCGCCAAGGTCAAGGGATTCCTTTCTAGAACACCCCTAATAGTTCCGGACTTAAAAAACCCTTGAATGAAAAATTGCTTTAGCGTGTCGTCGTTGAGCATGGTACCCACAAATCTAGTGCACACTAAATCAAACCTCCTAATGTAAGCCGAAATTTCTTCCTCCCTTCCTTGCTTCAATGACGACAATGCCCTTAATGCGGTACTTTGACCCACTTCCGGCCTAAATTCGTTAAGAAACTCCCTTTGTAATTGTTCCCATCCCCTAAAATGTCCCTCGGCATGATCCCGATACCATTCATAGGCTTCCCCCTCTAGAGTGGTAGGAAACCACACTAACCAATAACCCGGGTCGGTTATGAGGAAGCTAGCCAACCGTTCGATATACCGTTCCATGTGCCGAGAGGGGTCCTCATCCTTGGTCCCATAAAATTTAGGGAGATGAGATGGCATATCCATCGCCGCTAAATTTTGTGGAACCACAATTGGTAGGCCTCTTGGCCTAACCAATGGGTCTATTGGAGGTATAGGAGGTATGGGCGGAATTGGGGGTATGGGTGGTGGATCCATCCCCCGTTCCTCGGCCATGGTGACCGGTGAACTATTCAACAATCCCCTATCAACTTCTACCGGGAATTCTTCTCTAAGTGTGTAATTTTCCGAAGAAGTTTCACCACTCAATTTGGAGGGAGTGATCTCCTCTTCAAGTTGAGCTCCAAGTTCTAAGGTGTCTAGAATTGACCTAGTCCTAGGTTCGACGTTCAAACAACTCTCTATTCTAACATTATCTTGTTCTAATCTATCACTGATTTTAGAGGACCGCCTCTTTCGAGTAGATTTCTCTAGTCCTACTATCAAACTTGGTTTTTGTGAGCGAGTCCTACCTTGCATTCCATAAGAATCGATCGACCCTCACTTGACCACACATAATCCTAGCAATTCCCCTCTTAATATTTTCACTTGTCTTGGTGTGGTTATAATTTTTTTAGGAGGTGAGGAAAAGAACCTGCAAGCCCACTTAGGTGAAAGAATCCCAATAGGGGATAGGCATGTTCATGTTAATTTTTTGGTTAAGTCGGAGCATCACCTCCGCACCTTCCCGCAAATTAACACTCACCACAATACCGATTGTGAGGGGGTGACCTTCCGAGTAGATTATGTTAAAAGTCGAGGCTTCACCCTTCAACTTCTCACACCATCCACAATTCGGGAATTACCCTCTACAACGGATAACAACAATCACGAGTACAAAAGGCATTCCTTAATTAGTTAATGAGTTCACTTTGAAGAAATAAACATACCTTGAGCAATCGCATCCCCCTGTGAGTTAGCACTCCCCTCAATCGTGACTCAATGTAACAACACCATAAACTTTGTGAAATATTAATTTAATCTAGAGCATGAAATGACAACTCCCAAAACTTTGAGACTCACCCCGAGGTGAGTGTCAAAGTTCAATGTCCTAAGGTGAATTTACCCTCTAATGTTTTAATGAGCTACTCGGTTATAGGTTCCTTTTAAGTTCTTAGCAAATCCCCAAAAAGGTTGAGGACGTACCTTCGCCGCGCTCCTTCCTAAAAAATGAATTTGCGTAATTGACAATGCAATTCATTCCAAGGAATAGTTGAAATACAATGAATTCAAATGTAACCCAAAGAGAGAATACTTACCGAGTTTCGGGTGCTCCTTCCCTTCTCTCAAGTTTGTGTCTCCAATTTTTCCTAGTTGCCTCCAAGTCTCCTAGTCGCCTCCAAGTCTTGTAACTACCTTCCGCTTCGCTCCCGGCGGACGCACCAATTATGTGAGGCCAAACCCCCCACCCTTAAGCGTCCGTAGTCCGAGTAGTGGGTTTGGGCTCACATTCCTCCGCGGTATTGGATTTGGACTTGGATGAGTCCATAGTGCAAGGTTCACCCTTCAAGTGGTCTTGGATTTAACTTTGGTCTTTGCTTCCTTTGTCTTGCCATCGCGAGAGTGCTCCACATTCTCCATTAATTTGTGCACGTGGTTTATTTTTAAAGAGAGGATGCAAGTGTTAAAAAACACTATTCTCTATAGTCAATCTCAAATACATTTACTTGTGAAAGCCACACATAACACTAACTAGCATAATGTAACTAACTACTTGTCTATGAGCTAATTAAGTAGGCTATCTACTAAGCTCCTTCATGAACCCATCTCTTTACTTTCTAATTACAAAACCTAGCTCCTTCATAAACCCAACTCCTTCATGAACCCAACTCCTTAGCTTCTAACTAAATAAACCCAGCTCCTTCATAAACCCAGCTTCTTAGCTTCTAACTAAACAAACCCAGCTCCTTCATAAACCCAGCTCCTTCATGAACCCAGCTCCTTAGCTTCTAACTAAACAAACCCAGGTCCTTCATAAACCCAGCTCTTTACTTTCTAACTAAACAAACCCAGCTCCTTCATAAACCCAGCTCCTTCATGAACCCACAACTTTGTAGTTGTAATCCCCAACTACCTCACTAATTATTCAAGCCCTTAACTAATCTTCCTACCTAATTTTCCTGATTCTACTAACAACCCCTTTCTAATCACACAATTCTTCTCTAATCCTAAAATCCTAAAATCCTAGAGAGGAGAGGGGGAGAGAGAATTTCCTAACTTCACTAAGACTAACTAATCCACACAAGTATATTTTTGCACTCATCACAACCTCAAGTGCTCAACTCTTAAACATGGAACTTGCAACCACGTGTATTCAAAACATGAACTTTAAGTACCACAAATTGGAATCATGAATTAACTTTAAAATCCTTCACGTCAACACTAATTCTACCAAGAGGTCAAGCCCTCTTCAAGGCTAACAAGCCTTGGCTCTCAAACTAAAAACTAAGCACACACATGTGCTCCAATATGGCTTCCCACACCCACACTTATAACTCGTGGGGTGCCTTGGAGCACAAAGGAAAGAGAGGATGAGTGAGGGAAGAATGAGGGATTATATAGTAAGCTTGAGGGGGTGAGCACCCTCAAGGCTCACGATAAGCCCTTGAGATTTCCTCCTACTTAGTAGGCGCCAATCCTATCTTCTAAGCCTTCCTCCCTCAAATGATCAACAAGGATCCTAATTCGAACATTTAACTAGCCTTGGCTTTCTACCTACCACACTTTACCAAACTTGGGATGCTTCAACCCAAACTTAGCCTCCTTCGCTTTCCGCCGCCATAACTTTCTCCCCTTACTTTCCCAAATCGTTGCTCACCACTTAATTCAAACCACGATGCTTAACTCGTGATTTGATTGGTGCTTTGAGAATTTGCTTATCCTCCACCTTGCATTCTTCCTTGGACCTTCCCCATTAAGTGGCCATGATGAGGTGGTCCACTTGTGCGCTCCATGTGATCCTCCATTCATCCCAATTCGAATGCACTTGCCTCTTGAGTCACTTTGGTTGTCTCCATCCATTTGTACTAGCCTACTCACTAACTACTCAATCCAAGTTCTCCTTACCTATCCTCATTCACTCAAATCCTTCCGAAGGTAAAAACACAATAACAACTCACATCCTAGCCTCTTACAACATGGTACTTCTAAGACTAACATTTCACTCTTTTTATATTTTTGTGAAGTAACATGCTACTTCAAAGTGCATCAACTAACGTTTCAAGGGTCTAAGACTAAATGTGGGCACCCTTTTGGGCTCACAGACTGGGACGCCTGGGTGCCGACGTCGTCATGCCCAACTTGACTGTGGCTCTGCGCGCCTTCCGTCTGGAAAGGTTCTCGGGAAGGTGTCGGGCTCTCCTGCGATTCCTCCACACGTTCAATGTTTATCGCAGTGTCATAGTCCGACCTATCCAAATCCCTCTTGAGAACGGTGAAGCTGGTAGAGTCATCCTCGGACACGGACCCCCGAAGAGGGATGGTGGAATGACCTGCAGAGTTACGGATGTGCGTCCGTAACTCGTACACCTCATTCACAGCCGGAATGACCGTTGGGATCGATAACTGGGTAGAACCTACAGGCACCGTGTCTATGGCAGGGGGGGAGGGTAGTGAAAGTGAACAGGCGGTGGAGGCACGGCGAAAGGTGGCATATTTGACGTGCTAGGGGGAGGAACGTACAACATTGGTGGTCTGGCACTCATCTGCGCGAAAAAACCCATGAGTTGGGCGTGCATCTCTTGAGACTCTCTTCGTTGTCTCTCCAGCTCAAACTGGATTGCCTCCATCTTCATCGCGTGCTCCTGGTTGTTTTGAGAAATCCGCTGGGAGATTTCATCATTCATGCGTTTGGCCAGCTTCTCGTCCAGCTCTGCCACCGTCATGGCCTCCTTCTTCACCGAGAGAAGCCCCTCCGGAACGCCTCGCACCATATCATACATCTTGATCTCGTCTTCGTCCTCGTCGGATATGACGACAACGTCATTGATCCCAAACTCAACATAAGGGACCTTGTTCCGGCTCCTACGGTTCTCTCGGTAGACTTCGAGGCTTGGACGTGCCCTCATGTCAAGCACGTCAATGGGCGGGAGTGTTGGAGTTGAGGCGGGAGGTGTTTCTTCCTCTCCCGATGAGGCTGAGCAATCTTCTGCTCGAGAAGGTCCGGTATGAGCCCAAAATGGTGGCTCATATTTGTTTTATGCTTAGAATTTATTTAGAATTGCATTTGGAGTGTTATTGAAACAATCAAAAGTATAAAAAGAATGAGGCTTGGTGTGGTTTATGTTTTAGGCTTTAAGCCTATTTTGTGTGGTTAAGTAGAAGCTTAGTGACATGAGGGAGTGTTTTGGTTAAGTGAGTAGTGTTTGATGAAGCAAGGGGGAGGTCCTTGGATTTAAATGTTTGAATTAGAACGTGTTCTTGTTGGTTTAGGGGGTAAGGAGTTAGTGGATAGGATAAGGTCCTACTAAGTAGGAGAAGGTTGAGGGGTTTGTGGTCTTGGGTGCCCTCTCCTCTTCTTCTTATCCCTCTCTCATTCTCTCTCTCTCTCTTCTTCTTTTCTCTTTCTCTCTCGGGTGGGTGTGTGAGTAAGTGTGTGTGTGTTGTGTAGTGTGGTAGAGAATAGAGTTGACTAGGGGGAACTTAGAGAATAGATTTGATTAGGGGGAGCTTAGAAAATTAGCTGACTAAGGAGTTGCGACAGAATACTAAGGAGCTGCGACAGACTAAGGAGCTGCGACAGACTAAGGAGCTGCGACAGACTAAGGAGCTGCGACAGACTAAGGTAGCTGCGACAGACTAAGGAGCTGCGACAGAATACTAAGGAGCTGCGATAGACTAAGGTAGCTGCGACAGACTAAGGAGCTGCGACAGAATACTAAGGAGCTGCGACAGACTAAGGTAGCTACGACAGACTAAGGAGCTGCGACAGACTAAGGTAGCTGCGACAGACTAAGGAGCTGCGACAGACTAAGGAGCTGCGACAGACTAAGGAGCAGCCACAGACTAGTAAGGTAGCTGCGACCAACTTACTAAGGAGCAGCTGGATTAAGGGCAGTTAGAAGGAGGGTTAGTTAGGTCTAGTACCCTAAGGTAAATGGATGGGTTAACTAGGTAGTTAGTTCTCCGTGTAATCGGGGGTACGGTTGTGGGGGAGTGTACTTGAGCACGCGAATAGCGCCACGATAGAGAAGAGTGTTTCTTAACATTTGTAACCTTGTTATGGAATAAATTGGTGTGTACGAATTAATGAGAGATGTAATGACTTCCAATGAAGTTGGTAAGAGGGAGCTATGCGAAATGAATGTGACATCCATTCCCTCATCCGGACTAGGACGCTTAAAGGTGGGAGGTTTGGCCTCACATCCAGCGATGGCGCCGGATTGGAAACGGCGAACAGGCGACTGCCGCGCAGTTGAAGGCAAACCCACTCGTGACGTAGGGGTTCCAAAAGGTGTGTCCACAGCTTCACTCATGTCCCGTTCGCCACTTCCACCAACACCCAGGATGTACAGCCCTGTGAGTGGATCCCGCACTGTGTTGTCAGGGGGGGTTCGAGCGCGTGGCGTGTTTGAGGGACCTGCTTCAGTGTCGGAATCTGTGTCCATTGCAGCAGTCTCGCTACGGGATGCCAGGGGGTTTATGCTCTGGGCACCGAGCGTGGGGAGGATGTCCAAGATATCCATCTTGGACGCCTGCGCCCTGTGAACATCGGCTTCGTCGTAGTCAAAAGTTGAGACGAAAGAGTTCACGATGAGCCCGACCATCTGAAGAGAAACAAAAAAAAGTCAGATAGAAGACAAATAACCACTTGTGGACGAGCGTCCGTAAGTTAAACAAAACCAATATACAACATACGGACGCGCGTCCGCAAATTCACCACATAGGCAACGCGACCCGTTGTGATGAATTTACGGATGCGCGTCCGTATATTATACAGTAAGTAGAAAGCAACTTACCAATGAGGCGTAGATGAACTTGGTGCCTCCAAACACGTTGTACACGGTGTCCCCAGGTACTGTCAAGCGTTGCAGGATCTCCAAGTAGAAATCCATTCGTAATTCAACGGCCGGATATATAGTGTACATTGTCTCCTCTATTAAATCCTTTGGGTGGGGTGTAGACAATTCATATATCTTCTTGAAGGTTGCGTGCTTGACCGGAACCCTCCCTGTTGATGATTTCTTGCAAGTTAAAAAAATCAATTGCACCGCCCCCACTTGCTTGAACCCCCTCGCCTCCTGAACCACTGTTAGCCCTTCGGTTTTTGCCGGCACATACATGCTCACGAAAATGTCGTAGTCGGTGCTCAGAGTTTTGTTGTGGAGATCAATCACTTGAGCAGCTTTCTCGAGCTCCACAATCCATAGCCACACGTGAGGCTTACGAATGGCAGGAGAGCAATGTTTTTTGAAGGCAGAATAGAAGGGCTCGTAGAAAGGACTATCCGCCGTTCCAGATTTCCACGCTCCTGGAATCCCTCTAAAATCAAAAATGGCGAAAGGTGATCCCTTTGGATCCTCCCTCACTGGCGCTCTAGAGGCATGGTCATCGTATGGGCTGAAACGTATGGTTTTTGGCTCGACCATGCAAAACCTAGCCGCCCCTTCAAATTTAACATTTTTCTTCCTATCAAGAAAGAAAACGTACATTATCTTCTCCCTATCATCTAAAAAGGCCTTCTTCTCATTCTTCCTTGCCCTACTAGCCAAGAAAGGGGTGGCCTCTTTCACCAATGCTTTCATAGAAGCACCGTTGATGTGGTAGTCAACCTTGAAGGACCTCTAGTTCTCCCAAATTATCTCTCCATCCAAATTGACGAGCTGCCTCTCCGGTACGAGCTTGCTAAGCTCCCTTACCGCCAGCGTCTTGCGCTTCCTATACTCGCACCACTCTTTGATGTGGTGGGTCGATGGCTTCATATGCCTAGGACGTTTTAGGAAGATCTTCGGGTATGGCAATGTCCTCCTGGGTGTCTCCAGCAAAATGTGCTGAGCTGCCCTGTAAAGCTCCAACTCCGTCAGTCCTTGGAGGGGTCTGAAGAACTCCCGGAGGATGGGAGGCACTTTCACCTTGGCGTCGCTACTATATGTCACCTCCGTCTCCGGGTTGACAAGGTTCCCGTGGTTGTGGGAGTCAAAAACCCGACACCACATTTCCCATGTTTTGTCAGTTGATGTGATGAACTTGAGCTCCCCTTTGAGCTCCATCACCGTCTTTGTTGCGCTGGACTTCATGTCGATGCTCGAGAATTTGGTGACTATGGCGTCACAGAAAGTCTGCATGACAAAAGAAAAGTGAATTTAGGGAAGGAATGGAAGCAATGTGCCACTTTACGGACGCACGTCCGTAAAGTGGATACGGCAATGAAGGAACTCACATGAAAAATGTAGAAGTTACGGACGCGCATCCGTAACCAAGTGCAGAGCATACCTTCCACTGAGGATTCTTGACAGCAGCATTCTCCCTCTCCTTCTGCGGACGGTTTAGATGCACCCAAACAGACCTTGCCGCCAATAGGTTTGCTGCCCACGACGCCTCGAATTGGCGGACTTTGTTCCCTTGATTCATGAAGCCAGATATATATGTGAGGGTATTCATGTTATCGCTGTACACAATGAAGGATTTCCAATAACGAAGATCCTTTTTGAGAGGGCTTTTCCAGGCATCGGTCTCGAGCAAAATCTTTGCTGCAGCTACACTGTGTTGCCCATCAATAACATAGAAGTCCCCTTTACGAATCTCCTCCCAGTTCTCTTTTGTGACTGGCAGCTGCGGGTCCTTGGGTGTCACGCATATGGTTTGGCGGTCCCCCTTCAGGTTATTCATGATGTTGTTCATTTGCCAAGTCACGCCGTCTTTTTCTTCTGCCTTGACGTTCATGATACTCGGCGCACCATGACATTTGAAAATGTCGACTTCAAATGTGTAGAATCTTCCAAAAGGCCAGCAATCCTTGGTCCTATCGTTAAATTCTTGAAATATCTTAGTCGACAATTCAGCGTCAGGGACATGTCCTCTTTTGAGAAGAGGCGCCACAGAAAGGGTAGAGCTCACCTCTGGGCCCTCTGTCACTCTGGAAGTGTCCATCTGCGAGTGGGAACGCTTTGATTTCCTACTGCCCTTCGAAGTCTCGCTTTGAACTAATACGCGAGACGTTCCCGAAACAGGTTTTGGGACGCGGGGGACCCGTTCTGACGTTGAAACCTTCTTCTTCTTTCCCTTACTCCCTTCTTCAATGGCTGCGTTTACCTTTGTGACATTGTTAAGAAGCCTCCCTAACCTCTTTCCCGTCCAAGGCGCATTCAAGGCATAATCCGAGAACACGGTCGCTAAGCTAAAACATCCTGCTTCTGGACTACTGATTTCGCATTGATTTTTATTGAATGGATAGAGCAAGGAATGCAAAATAAACGTGACTCTGTCATCGTTTTTCTTCTCTAAATCTACTACAACAAAGTCACCTTGTGCTACAACGCATTCTATTTTCCAAGACGTCAGTTTTACCCAACTCTCCTTTGCATCTATGGGGACTCTTAGCTGGTAAGAGAAACGTATGACAAACAATCCATCGGCGTCTTTCTCGACAATAGTGGTCCAGTTGTCCACCACATCTTCCTTCGGCTCGTAGTGGTCGTTGGAATTTATATCCTGGATGTCGGCAGGGTATGGCTTGGCGAGCAACTTACAGAACATCTGAATCGCATGCCTATCCCCCATCTGCAAAACACGTATGCTTACGTAGAAGCACAAATACGGACGTGCGTTCGTAAGTTGAAGGAATAACACAAACTAGAATGTAAATTCAGTGACGAAATTGAATAACTAGCTCAACCTATTGAAACGGTTGATGAAAATATTGTTTCAGAGTTTTAATGATTGGCAGTGTGAATGTTACGAACGCACGTCCGTAACCCAATTCTCTATCTTGAACCCCGTAAATGTACTGAAAATGTACACCTTTGGGGTTCAAGACCGAGAATTGGGCTACTATGCATCCGCAATATTGTTTTTGAGTTAATTAATTACGGACGCACGTCCGTAACCCAATTCTCTGTCTTGAACCCCGTAAATGTACTGAAAATGTACACCTTTGGGGTTCAAGACCAAGAATTGGGCTACTATGTATCCGCAATATTGTTTTTGAGTTAATTAATTACGGACGCACGTCTGTAACCCAATTCTCTGTCTTGAACCCCGTAAATGTACTGAAAATGTACACCTTTGGGGTTCAAGACCGAGAATTGGGCTACTATGTATCCGCAATATTGTTTTCGAGTTAATTAATTACGGACGCACGTCCGTAACCCAATTCTATGTCTTGAACCCTGTAAATGTACTGAAAATGTACACCTTTGGGGTTCAAGACCGAGAATTGGGCTACTATGTATCCGCAATATTGTTTTCAAGTTAATTAATTACGAACGCACGTCTGTAACCCAACACCCTGTATCAATTCCCGCAAGAATACGAACGCGCGTCTGTAACCTTCTGGTTATTGATAGAGGGTGTAGGGTTATAGTGCTTTCGCAATAAGTATGTATATTAATTTTTGGAGTTGAGTATTGATTTGTTTTGTAATTATTTGTTTAGTATTCAGTTGATTTTGGGGGTGTTCTTTGGGTTTCTAGTTCGGTGTTTGAGTAGGTTACGGACACACGTCCGTAACCTTGGACGTGGTAGGATGTTTAGAGCCTTAAACCCTGACAAGGTTACGGACGCGCGTCCGTAACCTTGGCATGGTTTAAGGGGTTGTCAAGTTACGGACGCGCGTCCGTACCCTTGGCAGGGTTTAAGGGGTTGGTCAAGCTACGACACGCGTCCGTACGTAACCTGTGGACTAACTGCTTCCGGAAATTGCGGGGGTGTAAGAACATACGTTGGCTGGTTTTTGGTGGAAACTCCTCTGTTGCACTAAAGTAAACCTGTACACATTGCATTTGCAACATCGTCAATCAATGACTATAGCATCTTTATGCAATTGCAATTACAGAATGCTATTCCAAAAAATGAAAAGAAGTTCAGAGAAACAAGTTCACTGCATACAGTGACTACATGCAAAGTAGTACATGCAAACAAAGTTGCAAACACTACATGCAAGCACCACATGCAAACTCTAAATGCAAGCAAGGAAATGGAACTAACAAAAAACAATAATACTAACATGTTTTGAAAGCGCGTTTGTCACTCTCTCTACTGTAGCGCCTGTGTCACAAAATGCAAACTCTCGTATGAAAAATCGAACTCTATACTGAAAAAGGCAAACTCTACTCTCTTTACTGCTCTCTCTAATATTCTGTCTACTACTCTCTCTATTGCTCTCTCTACTGTACCACCTTTGTCGCAAAATGCCTCTGTTCTGAATAACCTAACTTAGTACTGAAAAAAAAATCTCTCTTCTGATAAATGTCACTACTGATCTCTCTACTAATGTCACCACTACTCTCTCTAATGCGAAACAAGGTGAGGACTTCAAAGTGGAGCACCGTCGCGATGCGGTGCAGTAAGGAGCTTGAGCAAAAGTAGAGCAAAACATGTTCTTAGCAATGGCAAAAGCAAGAGGAAGCGGAAGAGCATGAGCAAATGTAAGAGTAAGAGCAAGAGCAAGAGCAAGAGACAGAATAAGAGCAAAGCGCAAGAGGAGCAAGCGCAAGAGGAGCAGCAAGCGCAAGGGGAAGAGCACGCGCAACAATAGGAAAGAGGGGGGAAAAAAGGAGGAGCGGAGAGAAATGAGAGAACAAGCGGGAGAGCGAAAGATTGCCCGTTTCGAATGGGCCTAGGGTTAGGGACGCTGCCGTTTCGTGTCTTGTCCAGCACGACACGTGGGAGTGTTGCATTGGTAGTTGGGATGGGATGTGATGGGATGGGATGGGCTTGCCCTTAGATGGCATGCGATGGGATGGGAAGGGAGAGGGATTATATGAGTAGGGTTAGGGTTGGGATTTAACGTTTAAGTAGTCTCAATTTAGTATTAAATAAAATTATGGAACATATGACTAATTTTCCTCTAGCTCTTAGCTAAAATATGCTTGCAAAATCTCAAACAACCTCTATTGAACATGAACACAAAATGATAGAAAACATTGTTCACAACCCTAATTAGCACACCAAGACGGCTCAATGTAAACCCTCAAGGCTAACATTTAGAGGTCTTTAGGAATATGGATCTTTGTTAATGGTTTCCACCAAAATCAATATGACATATCAAAGTCATATGACACATCAAATTCCAATATGAGATATCAAAGTCAGTGTTTGATCTTTGATATGATTGGCTAAAAATACATGTTGCATAATTTTGGGAGAAAACCTAAAAATATTCATGTCGCTAATATTGTTACTTTCCCAAAATAATTAATTTTTTAACAAACAAAACATGAAGCATGGTTCCAACCACTGCATGGTCCATATCTTAGACTCATTGATATACATGGGTAGGTCACTCTATATGATTTTTGTGCAGCACGTACGGCGGAGGGGTATTTGTTTAGGGGCTATTTACCTCCAAGGCAAGAATTAAGAGCTCCCTCGCATTACTTAATTTTCTAAAATGGCATGTTTTTTGCACCCTACCGTTACTTATAATGCCGCATGTCATTGCAATGGGTATGCAATGCAGAGTTAATTTAAAAGTGTATGCAATGCAAAAGTGGTGGGAAAAAGCATGGCAACAAAAAGGTATAAAGAATACATACCATTGCAAAAACTAAGTGCAAAATCTTAAGGTGGAAACACAACAAGAGTGAGCGTGTGTTCACAAACACAACACCCGCTCCGTAAAAGTCCTTCACCCGAAGTCAATTTACATAAGTCTAGTGAAGACCATAAACATAGTGTACAATACTTACATGATAGTGTGAAACACTTGAAGATGAGCCGGGCTTGGTCATGAACCCTAGTATATGATTCGTTTAGGGTCACAAACTTGGACAGCCACCAAGCGAAGTCGAGAAGAGAGTTAGGCAAGTTAGGCTTATAATTTCATCCATTTTGGGGCAAATGATGAGCCATTTTTCATCCATCCCTTGTGGGGCATGCGTACAAAATTGATGGACCTACTAAACATACAATGTCCTTGGATCCTTATTTTTATCCCCTATATTATTTTTACAAAAAAGGAATGGCCCATCTTTTATACCTATCTACCCTACTTGTAATGGGATTATCTACTTTAATTGGACCCTTCATTATTTGGAATTCTTTTATAAATTTTATGTCAAATGAATTCAATCTTCCCTATATTATGCCGCACGTCGTTTTTATAATGCACTAAGTGACCTACCCGTGTTGATATAACATTCCATTCGGCTTACTCTAGATTCAAATCCATAGCTTTATAAATTATTGTGTCAAGATGCAAGAAAGAAAAAAAGAAAAAAAATTCAAAGAGTATGCCTTCAAAAATATAGATTCTTTGAGAAAGGCTTGCAACCATTTTTTGGCTTCTTATGCATTTAGGGGTTAAATTGCCAACAAATGTCCAAATCATTGTTTGGACAAACTTATGTGTATTAGAAGAATAACAAAATTTACACTTCGCCCCAATTTGAATTGATCGATCAATAATACTTAGGTCTTGGTTTCAATTTTCTTTCCAATTCAACATAGGGGTTGGATCCAAAATGATTTGAATCAATACATAAGTTGTAAGGTTTTCACATTTATATATGGACTAACTCTCGTGAATTTCACATCAAATGTGAGCCTTGAATTTGCCATTGCCTACGCAATTTGGCGCAGTCCATAAATTTAACATAATTTATCAAGAAACGAGCATAATTTATCAGCAAATTATGTAATATAATCAAATTGGTTTGTTTGGACATTATGGATTCAACCACGATAACCAGACGTACCACCAAGGACTAAATAAAGAGGAGTATTTACATTTCATAAAAACTCATGGTTGGGGAAATAACACGGATTCAAATTATTTCAACACCATCACTCACATCTAATCAAAATATATTTACTGGTTGTGCTAAGTTTTGTTTATAAACCTAACATATTAATAAAATAATATCCAAAACTCTTTCTAAAGAGTGTCAAGATCGTGAGAAAATGGTGAAATGGGACCCTAAACCCTAAACCCTAAACTCCAAACCCTGAACCCTGACCCTCAAACCCTTAAAACATTTGGTATATCCAAGGTTGTGTTCACAATATTCGAATTGAGTTATTTATCAGTTCTAAAATTATAATCATTTAACAGTACCTTAGTAGGTGGTGATTTTACTTTTGTAAGCAATGACATTGTGTGATCACATATTATTATGCAAGCAACTACCAAATTCTTGTTGCATGAGTTCCAAACCGAAAGCGGGCATATTTGTAACTCTCTTAATATAATATATTTCACAATCATAAACACTACAACTAAATCGAAGAGATATCAAGCCTCAATTGATACATTGGGCTATAGAAGGGTGTGTAAACCTATTGGAATAGCCTAAATTTGACAATTGACATAATATGCCTGAAACATAAAACTAAACACACACTAAGGTAATGTACAAGCTAACACTTATTTTACAGATGACGAATGATCATGGCTTTATATTCAAGGCTCATTATTACTAATCTCCCCTTAATCGTCAATCAATTTTCTCCTGCAAATCTTTATTATGTCAAGGTGCAAGGAAAAAAACAAGGGAAAAAAAAATTGTCAATCAAAAATGTATCTTTGAAAGATGTTGTCAACCGTTTTTTGGCTTCTTAGGCATTTAGGGGTTCAATTGTAAGCCCATCCCAAACTTTGGAACTCCCAATCTTGCATTTTGAAGCCAAACAAATCCTAAAATAGGCTTACATTTTATAATTTCCCTCTAGGATGCCCCCACTTCCATTTATTGCGTGGTCATCGTGCAATCATGATAAGCATCAAGCAAACATAGTGCGTATCATGGAAGATACCATGTGTGATGTGGGGTATTTATAGGGGCAGTAGGCGGCGGGAATCGGCTTTAGGGTTGAGTGTTTAAAAATTTAGATATAATTTATCTTCGGATGCGGAGTACTACTTAAGGGCTGGCCCCCCCACCGAAAGACTCTTTTTGCACTGTCTGGTGGGACGTCGTCCTCGATAGCTCTGAGAGGAGAACCCCCGGTCATAGCGGCAATGGAGAGTGACATACGCGGTATGTCATGTCGCCAAGCGGTATCACCGCTAATACCGCCGTAAATACCGGAAGGTTACGGATGCGCGTCCGTAACCTTTACGCGTCATCCTCTCTGGAGCACTCGTCGCAAGCAACTCTGAGTAGACCGTATCCGGGTCTTCATTTGTATCAATGCTAGCACTGTTGGTTTACGGACGCGCGTCCATAACCTTCATTATGGCAGATGATCGTGTCCGAGTTCTCTGAGTACACGTTTGTGTCAATGCCAACGCGGGAAGTTTACGGACGCGCGTCCGCAACCTTCCATCTGACAGTTTCCAGTGAGTTCTATGAGAAGACCATTTGTATCAATTACAGCGATGTTAGGTTACGGACGCGCGTCCGTAACCTTCCATCTAACAGTTTCCAGTGAGTTCTTTGAGAGGCCTTTTGTATCAATTCTAGCGCTGTTAGGTTACGGACGCGCGTCCGTAACCTTCCGTCTTACAGTTTCCAGTGATTTGGTTCCCTGATTAGACCTTTCTGTCAATTCCAGCGCGGTTAGGTTACAGACGCGCGTCCGTAACCATCCCTGTTAACTTCTTCTTGGTTTAGGGGTTTAATAGACATTTGTATCAATACCATCTCGGTTAGGTTACGGACGCGCGTCCGTAGCCTTCCATCTAACAGTTCCCAGTGACTCAGTTCCCTGATTATACCTTTGTGTCAATTCCAACGCGGTTAGTATACGGACGCGCGTTCGTAGCCTTCCATCTAACAGTTCCCAGTGACTCAGTTCCCTGATTATACCTTTGTGTCAATTCCAGCGCGGTTAGTATACGGACGCGCGTCCGTAGCCTTCCATCTAACAGTTCCCAGTGACTCAGTTCCCTGATTATACCTTTGTGTCAATTCCAGCGCGGTTAGTATACGGACGCGCGTCCGTAACATTTCCTATCACTACTTCATGTTACTTATTTCTTAGATTATATATTTCTTTCAATGCTATCGAGTTTACGGGCGTGCGTCCATAAACCTATGTTGGCCACCTATCTTTTACCATTTTTCTCTTTCACCACTATGGTTTGCTGCAATTCCTTCAGCTTCAATCACAATGTTCTTTTGGTTGTCCCTGGCATAAACTATACTTTCATTGCAACTTCATACCTCTTGATGTCACTGGATCTGTGCTGCTTATCATGCTTTACGAACGCGCGTTCGTGAGTATTCAGTTTCAATTCCCAATTGAACCGCTTCTCTATGAATTTGGCCTGGACATGGGCTTCTCATGTCCTTCGTAGGGACTCCGTCTCTTGGCATTGTTGTGCTTCATGGTCACGCGCGCGCGAACCTAACCACAACAAACAACCTTTCCCCATACAACCTCCACCATGGACTGTTGCCTCCTCCTCACCTTTTCCATTTTCCTTGGCAATAACCTCTGGGTCACTTGGCAGGAAGTTGTTGTTTTCGTGCCAACTTGGCTATGGGTTTCTTTGCGGACGCGCGTTCGTAACACTACTCTTGCTAACATTGCTTTGTTTGTCGACTGTGTAGGCGATAGCGCATTTGAGTTGTCCTCGGATCCCTCAACCTTTAGTGACGAATTTGAAGACGCCATTGGTAATGCATTTCAAACCGCTCTCTCCAACATTATGGATGGAATTGGTCCCAATCCCAATCCGGCCATGGAAGCGGTGTTGGATGATGATAACGATGAATATCTTCCACCGTGTCAGGGTTATTCAAGAGATCAATGGATTGGTCTTGACGTTGTTTTTGTCAATGAACATGGCGCTCCTGTTGCTGATGGTGTTTGTAGAAATACAAACCCCAAGGATTGTGTTGATGCTCTCCCCCTAGGTGATGATGACGTTGGTGTTTGCATTTTGAATTCTTTGGCACCCGCGGATGTGCCCCCGGGTTGGCGTTTCTCTCTTCGGCGTTGGTCTCACCGTAATGTCATGCACGATGGAGTAAGCTTATGGAATCAAGGACGCCGTCACAAACAAATTCAACATGCTTTGTTGGAATCCATTCGTCCTCGAAAAGGTTTCCGAAAATATGACTCCGAGCGTGTACCTCCTGCAATGTCACAACGTCGTCGTGACCATGTATTGGGAGATGGATCTATTAGATCTGTGGCAACTGTGGATTGTTGTCGGAAGAAGTGTTGCCAATTGTTTCCTCGTGATAAAATCAAATCTCTACGGCAAGAAATGTGGCTTGCGGATTTCCGAATGCGATCATCAAAGAAGCTTGAGGTTCATCGCAATATACACATGGATGGTGGAGGTCATAAGATGGTCACATTGGAAAATGTGGAAGTATGTTGTAAGGCATGGTACACCATCCATGCGGTATCGAAGGCCGACTTTTATCGGTTTCGAAATCATTCCTCTCCAGGGCGCCGTTCTTCTTTCCATGGTAACTTCGGCACAAAGAAGCCTAGAGAGGCTACACGTCAGGCTGCTGCAATATTATCATCCCTTATTTTGCCCTTGGTTGATGCCATGCCCCACAAGACAAGAACTCTCCCTTTGGGAGAGAAGGTTGTTCAAATGGTTTTGCCCGCTGGAACAAAATGGAAGAACATCTTGGTGGATGTCAATGATGTTGGCCAAAGAGCGGGATGTGGGCCCATTTCTTTGTCCAAGTTGAGTGTCATCAGAAGCCAACAATTTGCGGAGTATGTTACGAAGAGACCGGGTGACAAGTTTGCGCGTTGTACTGCTTGTGAAAAATACAAAGGCCTTCGAGATGCTCATCCCATTGGCACGGAATCGTACAGTAGACATCAAAGGAAGTACATCGAGCATGTCAACAACCAAGATGCACACCGCCAAGATTACTACAAGAATCATGCATTTTCTATAATGAGGCCAAACGAGGTTTTGACTATCATTCATGAGAAGATGGACCATGCCAAAACTGCTTGCCCTTGCTATGCTCGCAAAATCAAAGCCACCGATGGACTTTTCAAGCTCCCAATAGCTGTCACAGGTTCGTAAACCACAACGATGACTTATTCATTTCTGTAAGGTTACGGGCGTGCATCCGTAACTTTGTCTTTTCTATATGTTGCTAGAAAATTTTCTCTCTCTATGCACTACTTCAAAAAAATCTTGGATGTAGTCATCACTTCATGTTATCGTTTTTTAACACATTGTTTTATTTCTAGGTATGATCGCACATGGCCATGTGGACGTGAAGTATGCGCATTATGGGTTGGACTTCTACCCTGGAGATGCCAACCATACCGTGGGATCTTTTGCCAAACTTCTACGAGATCTTGAAAAACCACCGACGTCTTCGTCCCGTGCTCTGTTTGAGGGTGCCGGAACAACACCTCTTTATGAGGCCGTACTTGATGGGAAGGAGGTGTGTTTGAATTCATTGGCGGAACCCCCTCAATAACACGTTCCTGGAAAACAACTACCGCCGACTCTGCATGTGCAACTTGATAATTGTGCAAAGGACAACAAATGTCAATACGTTTTTTGCTTTTGGTCATTGCTCGTAGCCAAAGGAATTTTCGAGGAGGTCTTTGTTTCTTTCTTGATGGTTGGTCATACACATGATCATATTGATGCTTCATTTGGACGTTGGAGTATGAAGTTGCATGAAGAAGATTTTCCAACAATTCTACTTCTCATGAAATTGTACATGGATTTAGATAATGTACCGGTCATTCCGCATTTGATTGAAGAGGTACCTGATTTCAAGGCATTCATCAAACCATTCATTCTCAAAGGAGGCGACCGCTTAGTTGGCCATACCAAAGCTCAACAATTCCGCTTCTACATGCGTGATGATGGTATGCCGACAATGCAATTCAAAGTTTTGTGCACGTCACCGAATCAACGACGCTAGGATGTGAGCACGCGAGTGTGAGCCTAAGAGCGGTGAGCAGGGATTGTGTGAGCCTAAGAGTGGTGAGCAGGGATTGTGTGAGCCCACAACCTCAAAAATTTCAAAATGATGTAATTTCTAAAAACAATTGGTTAACAAATCAAAAAATTGATTTTTTCAATTAAAAATATTATATTTATTTAAAATACTGTTACCACATGACCCATGATCGTGGATTTTAGATCAAATAAACCTCGCAAGGTGATGCTATTGCATGTTTTAAAATTTATATCATGTTCAGGGAGGCCATCCCAAAGTGGGCTGACCAAGTCATAGTACAAATAATTTAAAGGCAATTTTGAGGATGAGAGGGAGCGTTATGAAAACACCATAGGATGTGGAACATCGTATACATAATAAAAACATAATTATATTATAGCAAAGGATACATATTGGACTATAAATATAATATTTGGCTATTGGAATTTAGGTATTTGAATATAATATATCGGTATGATATATCTACTTGATAGCAGTCTAATATCTATCAACTATCTTGCTCACTCACACGTCTTGATGATTCCGGCAACAACAAGAACTTGCTTAACTTCATCCCAACTAAGGGTAGGAGTGTGGATGAACGTGTTTTTCTTGTAATCCAATTTGCATAAATAACAGAAGATGTAATAGAAATGTTTGTAGTTTATGTACATGCCACGCTTTCCAATGGATGTGTTGTTCATGCTTCCATAATGGGAACAAGTACAAGGTGGAAAATTACAAAAGGTGATGTTATAAACTTTCTCATTAGAAACGGTCTTGAACAAAAGTATGATAATAGCACCAAGTCCATGGTAAGGATGGAGGTTTCCCCCGGTAATAATTCCAATTACATTCCTTGCACTCTCCCACTGATTGCGATGATTTTTGGTTGGTGCCTTACAACTTTGACAAACTTGTTTGCCATTCCAAAGAGAAGGGATTCTTTCAGCATGTCTTGGTCGAGGATGAGTCCACAAAACATGCTGAAATACCCTAGACAAGGAGAGAAGTTGTCGAGGGGAAATGGGCATATTGAATTATAGGCAAAATCCAACTTCTTCAAGCTCGATGACTTCAGTACAAGTAAGGTTGGTACCAGTAAAAACATACCAAACTTCAAGGATTTCGGGTCATGTAAGAACATGAGAACGCTTGGGTCCCATGACATAACGCGCAATTTGGTCTAGATAAAACCAAAACTCCACAATTTCAATTGTTGTGTCCTTATACTCACGCTTCTGCCCTTTGTAAGTAGAGGCATCAGTGGGTTTCCCATGCCTAACAACCAACAACTTGAATTTGGCTTGTGTGTGTTTTTGAATGGCGTGACATCGTTTTTTTGATTTGTGTAAGATTCTTGCTATGTCTCATTCCGATGTATCACAATCTGTTTCCACCACAGTTTGGATACCTTCAGAATCACAGGATGATAACTCTATTAGAGGTTCTTGGGACTCACGTTTAATTCCTTGGAGATTGATGAAGATAATATTATCTGAACGGGCATTTGATGGAGATTTCACTCGTACTGGACATAACAATGGGTATTTAACACTAGACGTACGAGAAATGGGAGTTAGTATTTCGATTGAAGTTGCGAAGAGCTTTGAGGAGATACCATAAACTCTATAGTGTCATGCATGAAGAAGCGAGTAGAAGCCTTCATGATCATTGTATCTTGATTGGAAAATAAATTCTTTGAGAGTACTAGAGTTACCTGATACTTCTTACTCTACGACAATAGAAGGAGGGGAGAATCCGAAATGGACATGAAAAACATGAGCATGCACATATACAAAGCCTTTGGCATCCAATGGTAAAACGAATGGGACCTCATGACCTATTGCAATAATAGTAGCCATAGGAAAAGGTTTAAAAGAGATAACAGAAAACTACCGACAAGCCATGAGAACACAAAGACATGAGGAGAAGCAAATGATAGTATTGGCGAATGGAAAGATTGTGAATATAAAAAATGAGAAATTAGAAGGGTTGAACCAAACAAATGGAAATTGTATGATATTAAATATTATACAATATTTGGGTACAGAAGAAAATATTGTATATCATTTGAAAATAAAAGTTATGCAGCGTGAAGAGATATTAACAAAATATAATGGTTGTAATTAACACAGTACATAACCTTTCATTTTGCAAGTAGTGGGCCAAACGAGGGGTGTGACATAGTTCGTGTATTATGGAAGTTATTAATTTAGGCAAGATTTATAATTGGCAATTGACAACTATTATAAGTAGTATTATTTCAACACATAGTATTACAAATGACAATATTACAATTGACACCATTACAAATGGTAATATTACAAATGACACTATTAGAACGGGTACTATTAGAACTAGCAACTAGTAATATTAGAACTGATACTATCACAACTGGTATTATTACAATTGGCAATATTAAAACTGACACTATTAGAACTTGTACTATTACAATTGGCAATATTAAAACTAACACTATTACAACTGGCACTAACAATTTATGATGCACGCTGATTCAATATGTGCATGTATACATGCATATAACTTAAGAATATTAAATAAGCTAAGTGTATCTGTTAATGTCTATACTTTTACTACTATTAGTCATGCAATGAGGTGGGCTAGTAATGAAGACCATCATGTAATATAAAAGTTCACAAACAGAAATAAAATAATATAGAGAAATGCATGTTGTTGAGAGTGGACAATGTAGTGGAGAGGAAAGCTGAATATGTTTAGATGCAAAAGAACGTCATTTGTTGATTATTGGCAGTGGTCACTCTAGTGGAGGGTAGGAGAAAAAATAGGAGGAGAAGTAGTTTTTTTTCAAATACAAAACAATTGTCAAGGGCTAGAATAAATAGACATGTTCCTCAAATGATAGGAATGGACCTATCAAGCACAATAAAAAATTTGATGTACGAAGATATTGTAGTATGTAAAGCCTTCAAGAAAGATGTCTTCAAACATGAAACCACTATATATGAAGCTCCACCACATATTCTCTCTAGATGCAATGAGAACGATGAAGAGAAGGAAGATGATAACAAAGACATCGACGGAGAGAAAACAACACAATATAAAGACGAGGAACAACCATCTGAGCCGGAAATAGAGGCAGGAAGTACGAACGAAATGGTAGGAGAATAACCCGGAAATGAAAATAAATTTGAAGGTATATGATATACATCGTATTGTGCACATCAAAAATACGATTCCAACAGTATATAGCACGAAAAATAATGATTACATTTTGTGTGTTTTAGAGCCAAAATACAATCGCAGCATCTTAGAATGTGACCCAAAATCTTCAAAAGTTTAAGATTTCTGGGGAAAATCTAAACATATTGATTTTAGCAAAGTTTGGCGATTTATGTAAAATTGAAATTATCTACAAAAAATTTGAAATAACTTGGAGTGAATACAAATGATATAATCTATACACCAAAAAAATTTCAAAAATAAATATGAAAATTTGAAAAACTCACAACAATCAAAGGGAATTTCATTTTTTCTCTCTCTCTTCCAAAAGGGTAGCCGTTAACGGCCACCCTTTCATCATATCACTTTGTCTTACATATGTGGTTTATTACACACATAAAAAATCACTCTTACAAAAAAATTGTCTTCCATAAGTCTTGTTGTCAGGGATTACACGTCACGTCGCGTCACGTCGCGTCACGTCCTGTGACAGCGACGTGACGGCAGACCTGAAAATGTCACGTCAATTTGGGGGGGGTAAAACAGTTTACCCTGTCGTCACACAGGGTAAACTGTCGTCAACAGTGTAGACTGCTAGTGGGCAGTCGACGAGTTACAGCGACTGCTACTAGGCAGTCGACACACTGAATCGACTGCTAAATGGCAGTCGTATAGGTGTGTCGACTGCTGACGGCAGTCGAATTTCCATGTCGACTGCTCAAGAGCAGTCGACTACCATAACTAGTCGACTGCTAATAGCAGTCGACTTGGCTTGTCGACGGCTCTTGGGCAGTCGACATGGAAATTCGACTGCTATTAGCAGTCGACGACAGGCGGGCGACTGCTTGTGAGCAGTCGTCTGCCCTTCAAGTCGACTGCTATTAGCAGTCGCCTTGGACTGTCGACTGCCCAACTGCAGTCGACTGCTAATAGCAGTCGACAAAGTCCGGACGACTGCTGGTGGGCAGTCGCACCCCTTCGTCGACTGCTACTAGCAGTCGACGAAGAAGGGCAGACGACTGCTGGTGGGCAGTCGCACCCCTTCGTCGACTGCTAATAGCAGTCGACGAAGGGATGCGACTGCTTACAAGCAGTCGTCTGCCCTTCAAGTCGACTGCTATTAGCAGTCGACGAAGACAGTCGACTGCCCAACTGCAGTCGACAACCCAAGTCGACTGCTGGTGAGCAGTCGCACCCTATGGTCGACTGCTATCAGCAGTTGACTTGAATGGGTTGCGACTGCTCGTGAGCAGTCGCACCACATGGTCGACGGCTAATAGCAGTCGACCATAGGGTGCGACTGCTCACCAGCAGTCGCGTAGAGACACCCATGGGCACGTGGCGTCCATGGGTTGGTCCAGGGGGCGTCTAATCGAAAGGACGCCTCCTTGGGGTATATATGGACCCCACTTCCCTCATTCCCTCACTCCCACCTCCCTCCATTTGGGCCTAGGTTGTTAATCAGCCCTTGCCATTTGGAGATAGAGGTGAGCTGGAGGGCTACAGGTGGACATACGTACTGAAATACGTATACGGTGCATACGATATACTGTTATTGCCTAACGTGTGTATTGCAACCCACCTACATACGGTCTACATTGTACCCCATTGCGGTTAGTTTGAACCATACCGGAAATTGTTATATGTGAACACTTATTTTGAAAGTGGTTTAAATCTAATTATGTAGTTTGAACTTTGAACGGCCTTAATTTGGTTTTAGTGGATTGGGAAAAAAATTGTGGGTGGTGGCGCTTATTTTGGAAGTGCTACCATATTAGGTTTAATTTATAGTAGGCATACAAAGCTAGGGGTTAGGGGCAACGATGGCAGACGAAGATAACTTGCCGCCGGAACCTCCACGTGGCGGGGATTTGGATCCGGGGGGGACTCCGCAAGCGAGACCGGGGTCGGCAAGCGCTAGAAGACGCGGCAATGCGCCGAGGGGCAGGCCGCAACCAATCAATTTGGAGGTGGCGCGGGACCCGAACATTCTCGCCAATCCCGGCTGGCAAAATGAGAGGGGCATGTGGTTGTATAGCACGGTCCGAAGGTACGTAGAGTGGACCCATTTGACGAGGATGTTCGTTCCTAGCGCGAATGCTGAACGGATGTCTAGACAACGCTATGGCATATGGAGGGAGGTGAGCCATCAAATATTTGGAGAACGGTGCAAGGAGGTGTGGGATTTCTTGTGGGGTGCACCGAGGGAATTTGATCGCGGGCATATGCTAATGTGGTTATGCCAAATGGTCTACGCGGAGGTAATTTTGGGAGTGGATATCGACTGGTCCACCATACCCCGCACGAGCCCGGACTTGAGGCAGGCACGCCGGGTCACGGTCATACCAAGTGCCGTGCTAGGACGGAACGCTGGCCGTCCGATTCCATTGGCATGGCAAACTCCAATGAATCCTTTGAGGGTCCGATCTTATTTTGATTTCCTTGCGGGACCAGATCATCAAATTGTGGGGACTCCACCGGCCGCCGAGTCAAACATGGACGAGCACAACATTGTCATAGGGTTGCCGGTTGAACCACCTAGCCGGCGACAAAGGGTCCACGTGACACCGCCACATGGTTCCCGGTTGGTTTGTCCTCCATCTTCGCCCGTTGATGTGGAGATGGCATCGGCGGTGCCATCCCCACCACTGGTAGTTGCCGACAACGACGTTGTGGAGGCGTTGAGGGCGGAGTTGGCAAAATGCAAATCTGACCACGAACGGGAATTGGAGATGGTCCGACGTGCACACGCCGAGGAGGTCCAAGGGTTGAAGGCCGAGATTGCACGTTTGACCGACCTTGAACTTGCGAGGGCTGATGCGCCACAACTGCCGCAAGCAATGTCTGGTAGTGATGGACAAGGGCGGGAGCCGTCGCCCACAACAAACTTGGAGGCAATGAGGGTTGATTACGACCGGGTCATTAGGAGGAACCGGTTGTTGGAGGACGACTACATGGGCATGGTCACAGCCACTATCATGTTCGCCACGCGTGAGAGGGCATTGATGGACGAGCTGACACACTATAGGGACCACGGCGAACAGTGGCCCGAACGACGGCTTCTTTTTACCTCGTGGCCGCCATTGGATTTCATGTATCCTGAGAACCTCCCGGTCGATGACGACCATTACCCCAGTATTGCGTGGACCAAGAGGCCCGAGGATGAATTCCAATGGGATACCGCAGTATCATCCCGCATCGTGATACCCCCGGCCAGACCAGCCTTGTTGTGGCCATGCGTCCCCGATTGGATCAAGGACGAGAGCATGTGCCCCATTTGTTCCAATCCTTGGGGACCCGAAGGCGCATGGATCGTTGGGTCGTGCGGTCACATGGTCCACCCGAATTGTTTGTTGCCACACATGTTGCAAACACGCCGTTGTCCTACGTGCCAAGCCCCTCTGCATCGAAGGTTGTACGAGCAATTCGGAGTGCAATGGGGAATGCCTCCCGATTTTGAATACACAATAATCCATGGTGTGCCGTGTGAGGCCAAACCCCCCACCCTTAAGCGTCCGTAGTCCGAGTAGTGGGTTTGGGCTCACATTCCTCCGCGGTATTGGATTTGGACTTGGATGAGTCCATAGTGCAAGGTTCACCCTTCAAGTGGTCTTGGATTTAACTCCTTCATAAACCCAACTCCTTCATGAACCCAACTCCTTAGCTTCTAACTAAATAAACCCAGCTCCTTCATAAACCCAGCTCCTTCATGAACCCAGCTCCTTAGCTTCTAACTAAACAAACCCAGGTCCTTCATAAACCCAGCTCTTTTACTTTCTAACTAAACAAACCCAGCTCCTTCATAAACCCAGCTCCTTCATGAACCCAGCTCCTTCATAAACCCAGCTCCTTCATGAACCCACAACTTTGTAGTTGTAATTCCCAACTACCTCACTAATTATTCAAGCCCTTAACTAATCTTCCTACCTAATTTTCCTGATTCTACTAACAACCCCTTTCTAATCACACAATTCTTCTCTAATCCTAAAATCCTAAAATCCTAGAGAGGAGAGGGGGAGAGAGAATTTCCTAACTTCACTAAGACTAACTAATCCACACAAGTATATTTTTGCACTCATCACAACCTCAAGTGCTCAACTCTTAAACATGGAACTTGCAACCACGTGTATTCAAAACATGAACTTTAAGTACCACAAATTGGAATCATGAATTAACTTTAAAATCCTTCACGTCAACACTAATTCTACCAAGAGGTCAAGCCCTCTTCAAGGCTAACAAGCCTTGGCTCTCAAACTAAAAACTAAGCACACACATGTGCTCCAATATGGCTTCCCACACCCACACTTATAACTCGTGGGGTGCCTTGGAGCACAAAGGAAAGAGAGGATGAGTGAGGGAAGAATGAGGGATTATATAGTAAGCTTGAGGGGGTGAGCACCCTCAAGGCTCACGATAAGCCCTTGAGATTTCCTCCTACTTAGTAGGCGCCAATCCTATCTTCTAAGCCTTCCTCCCTCAAATGATCAACAAGGATCCTAATTCGAACATTTAACTAGCCTTGGCTTTCTACCTACCACACTTTACCAAACTTGGGATGCTTCAACCCAAACTTAGCCTCCTTCGCTTTCCGCCGCCATAACTTTCTCCCCTTACTTTCCCAAATCGTTGCTCACCACTTAATTCAAACCACGATGCTTAACTCGTGATTTGATTGGTGCTTTGAGAATTTGCTTATCCTCCACCTTGCATTCTTCCTTGGACCTTCCCCATTAAGTGGCCATGATGAGGTGGTCCACTTGTGCGCTCCATGTGATCCTCCATTCATCCCAATTCGAATGCACTTGCCTCTTGAGTCACTTTGGTTGTCTCCATCCATTTGTACTAGCCTACTCACTAACTACTCAATCCAAGTTCTCCTTACCTATCCTCATTCACTCAAATCCTTCCGAAGGTAAAAACACAATAACAACTCACATCCTAGCCTCTTACAACATGGTACTTCTAAGACTAACATTTCACTCTTTTTATATTTTTGTGAAGTAACATGCTACTTCAAAGTGCATCAACTAACGTTTCAAGGGTCTAAGACTAAATGTGGGCACCCTTTTGGGCTCACATAATTGGCGACCATCGGGGGATGAATCCAAACATCTCTTGCTCCAAGGGTAAGTTGCCTAGTCAAGCTCGGTACTCCTTACATCTACTTCCCGATGTACGGGTAGGAAAGAGCTCACCATTCAACGTTTCCAATTGAATTGAATTATTAGGAAAGACCTCATAGACAAGGTAAGGTCCTAACCATACCGCATCGAATTTCGCCGGAAATTCAAGCTTTCGTGCGTCTTGAATCATGACCATCATTCCCGGTGTTAGGGCCCTTCTCTTATGTCGTTTGTCGAAAGTAATCTTTCTCCTTCTTTGGATTGCCTCAATATGTTGAGCCGCCATTCTCCTCCCTTCGTCAAGTGCTTCCAAATCGGTTAGTCGATTTCGTAAGGATTGACTTTCGGTAAGTCTCGTACTCACGGCCACCCTAAGTGACTCGACTTCATATTCGATTGGTAGTGTCGCTTCAAGACCATAGACTAAGGAAAATAGTGTAGCACGCGTAGTTACCTTATAGGTTGTACGGTATGCCCAAAGTGCCGCCGTTAGTTTCGTATCCCAATCCCGCTTCGAGTCTATAACCGTCTTGCGTAGTATACTCACCAAAATTCCGTTAACCCTTTCCGTTTGTCCATTGGTTTGTGGGTGGTAGGGAGTAGTCTTCCGGTGATCAATTTTAAATTTCTCTGTCATCTTTCGAATCAAGTCATTCAAAAAGTGAGTACCCCTATCGCTTACTAGGATCTTCGGCACCCCGAACCGCGAAATTATGTTTTCGTACATAAATGTTGCCGCGTGTTCCGCCGTGTCGGTCTTCACCGCTTTGGCTTCCGCCCACTTGGTGAGGTACTCGGTTGCCACCACAATATATTTCATTCCTTTTGAAGATTGGGGATGGACCTCACCCACATAGTCGATGCCCCATTTTTCGAAAGGAATTAAGGGTAATGATACATGTAAAGGCATCTCCATTCTAAGGTCGTTTCGGGCATACCGTTGGCAAGCGTCGCATTTCCTTACATAGTCATGGGCGTCCTTAAATAGTGTAGGCCAAAAGTAGCCCGCTCTAAGTATTTTTTGCCCGGTGAGTTGACCCGAGAAGTGACCGCCGCAAGCGCTATCGTGGCAAGCGATTAAAATCGCTTCAACCTCCGTTTTTGACACGCATCGTCGTAAAATACCATCGGACCCCCTTCTAAACAACCTATGGCCCACTACAACAAATTGCCTACTATTTACCCTCACCTTCCTTCTCTCTTCTTTTGTCCACTCTTTGGGCAACTTGTGGGTTGTTAGAAATTCCACTATGCCCGCATACCACTCCGGTGTAGAAGTGACCACAAAGAGGCTATCATCTACTAACATATCATTTACCGGATTTTTTCCTATCTCCTCTGACAACCTAGACAAGTGGTCCGCTTGTAAATGCATACGACCCGGTTTATATTCCACCGTGTAGTCGAATTCTTCTAATAACAAAACCCACCTAGCTAACCTACCACTTAACTCCGCCTTGTTAACTAGATACTTGATAGCCATGTGGTCAACAAAAAATACAACCGGGTTGCACATGAGGTAATGCCTAAACTTTTTAACGGAAAACACCATGGCTAGGCACTCCCTCTCCGTTGTAGAGTAGTTTCTTTCGGCGGGGGTCAATTGCTTACTCGCATAAGCTATAGGTTGATCCTTCTCTTTTTCTCCCGTTGCTTGACAAAGCGCACTCCCTATTGCCACATTACTAGCATCACAATAGACGTGAAAAGGTTTACCCCAATTGGGTGGTATCAACACCGGATAGGTGCTCAACCTATCCCGCAATTCCTCAAAGGCTTTTTGACAAGCATCCGTCCACTCGAATTTGACATCCTTTTTGAGCAAATGGGTAATGGGCACCGCTATCTTTGAAAAATTAGGAATAAGTTCCCGGTACCATCCCACATGTCCTAACAACTTAGAGATCCCCTTGGAATTGGTTGGAGTTGCCAAGTCGCTTATGGCCGCAATCTTATCCGGATCGGGTTCTCTACCTTTCTCACTAACAACATAACCCAACAACACTCCCTTATTCACTCCCAAAAATGTCTTATCCGGGTTCAATGCTAACCTCATCTTCCTACACCTAACCAATGCCTCCCTAACACAATGTAGGTGATCGTCCACATTACTTTGTGTGCTAAAATCGTCCACAAAGACGGTCATGGATTTGAACAACAAGTCGGTGAAGATATACATTACTAATCGTTGGAAAGTAGCCGGGGCATTACATAACCCAAATGGCATCACTACCCACACAAAAGTACCCCAAGGTGTAGTAAAAGCCGTTTTATGGATATCTTGGAGGGCTATGGAAATTTGATTATAACCCGCATACCCATCCATAAAGGTATATCGCGAATGACCTCCAACCTCCTCAAGCAACAAGGTGATAAAAGGTAAGGGGAAGTGATCCTTTTGTGTGCACGAATTCAATTTCCTATAGTCGACACAAACCCTTAATTTCCCATTTTTTTTCTTTACTAAGACCATAGGAGAAACCCAATCCGTGATTTCCACCGGCTTGATAAACCCGGCCTTCAATAACCTTTCCAATTCCGCTTTCACCAACAATTGCAATTGAGGATTCATCCTCCTCTCCTTTTGTCTAATTGGCCTCGCCCCCGGAATTAAAGGAATCCGGTGCTCTACCATTTCCCTAGGAATTCCCTTAAGCTCATCGTAGGACCATGCAAAAGTATCACTAAACTCATCCACCAAATTGCTATACTCCCTAACCTCTTTCTCCCCCAATTTGGAACCCATCTTCATTTGTCGGGTTTTTCCATTCTTTAATTTCACATCCACGTACCGCCAATCCGCTTCCGACACATGTGCTTGTTCCTCTTTGTTCCGATACCAATCGGAAGGCACATTGGGGTAATCTTTCACATCTTGACCTACAACTATCCCCGTAGACGTGGTCTTGAAATGTAAAGGCTCCTCCAATTTCGATGACTCAATAATCACATCCTCCTCTTGAGTCCCATCTACATGAATTAAACTAACCTCACCCTCTTCCACGTCATCTACCCAAGGTGTTAACCCACCGCTAACCCACTCTTCCTCGGTGAGCACCTCACATGGCTCCAACAATGAGCCCTCTCCTAAACTAACACTAGGAAATTCACTCCCTAAGCCTACTTGGTGAAATGTAACCATTACATCAACCTCGGACTCGGGGTACTCCCTTAGCCATTGGGCATAATCCCCATTATCCCCATAATTGTAAAAATTAGGACCTAGACTTCCCGAGCCCGAATCTATAACAACCCTTTGACCTTCGGGATGGACGACTCCCACCAATGCCTTGCCAATCTCATTCTCGTTTAAGTCATCAATTTCCTTCTCCAATGGCAAATACATCTCCTTCTTCATCCATCCTTCTAATGAACCAATGGACACTATGACCCTATTACCCTCCGGACCATAAGTGATGGATGGTTTAGGTCCACCCCAATTGACCATAGCATTCGCCATCCGCAACCAAGGCCTACCTAGCAAAATGGGGAAGGTGTCCTTGTTGGAGTGCATTTTAATGACATGGAAGGTGACCAAGTACTCCTCGCCTCCCGTAGTCATTCTACAATCCTTGATCATCCCCAAAGGCGTAGTCGAACTTTGATTTGCCATATTTATGACCAAAGGTGAAGGCCCCGTGAGTCCAAGTCCCAATTTTTTCATAGTATCCTCCGGTAGTATATTTAGACCACTCCCTCCGTCGACTAGCACATTAGGAACCACCTTATCTACTATAACAACTTCTATTTCTATAGCTTTCACGTCTCTTCCACCTTGTGATTGGATCCTAGCGGCTATTTTAGCTTTCACCTTCCTCATCCTCTTGTGTACCGGCATTCCCTCCTTTAATGTTTTCCTTGCCGTGGGTGAAATTTCCAATAGTTGGCCGAAAGTAATATCCGCCTTGAGTGTACTAAGGTCCGCCCACAAGTCGTACCCGGTAGATCTTTCCACCTTAGAATTACCCACTACGTCGAATTCGTCTACGGGAACCCCCGGTCCTTCCCATTCACCCACATCGCTATTATCCAAGTCATGTACCGCATTAGTCCTCTCCCTATCTTGTAAAATTATATTTTCCCTCTCCACATCCTTAGTAGCTCTTCTAGCTACCCTATCCAACTCGGAGAGATTAATCTCTTCATCCGAAGAGTAATTTCCTTGCTCTCCTATTCCTACCTCCAACGGGGCATCCCCTCTCCTAGCCCTAGTAGTTACCGCTAGTGCAGGTGCTTCTTCAACCACACCCTTACCCTTCACTAACTCATATGTAATAGCATTGGTGTGAGGAGGCCATTGACTTTGCTCCTCTCCAATTCTCGTTGGGAGAGGAAGCATGTCATCACATGTGGCCTCCAACACTCCATCCATGAACCTAACATCTTGGGAGTTAGATGGTCCCGGATCCGTTGGAGGCGCTTGTCTCCCGTTACTACCATTAGGTGGAACTCCTTGTCTATTTTGTATTGGAATGTAACCGGTTGTAGTTTGCAAGCCCGCCGGTGGATGAAAAGTTTGCCTAGCATTACTATGGTCATAGTATAAGTTAGGTGGCCTAAGTTCATTGGCCGGTACTCCTTGTGGCCTAGCACCTCGCATATTATCCCTTGCTTGTTGTTGTGGATTAGCCACCGGGTAAGGGACATTAATTATTTTGTCCGGTTGGCGACACGTATCCGAGGGGTGACTTCCTCCACAATTGCTACAATTAAACTCTTGACCTTCGGACCAACATTGTCCTTGAGCGTGCCACCTTCCACAAAAGGGATGAAATTCCTTCCTCTCTAAATTTTGGCCACCTTGCCCTCTAGGTTGTGGTCCTCTATTGCTTCCATTTCCATAGTGAGGTGGCGCTTGACCTCGTTGATTTTGTTGAGGTGGGTTACCGTTTCCTCTTTGGTCACGGTTTTGTCCACTTCTACAAAATTGACGCGTGTGGCCCGGTTGGCCACATTGGACACACCATAATCCGGAAGAATGCCTACCCGACTCAACCGGGGGTGGAGGCCCCGGTTGTTGACTCCGGATCATTAATGACATTTGATCCGTGAGGCTTTGCATTTGTTTTATCATAGCCTCTTGGAATCCTAGTTGGCTAGCACCTAGTCTTCTCTCAACCTCCTCCAAGTGTGGATCCGTTCTAGGGGCCGGTAGTGCCAAAAGAGGTGCCGGTTCCCTAACCGCTAAAGGTCGGGGGCCGGTGTCCACAATGGCATATGGAATTTGGTTCTCATACTTAGCGGGTTCTACCGCTACCACCCTAGGGCGTATGGGGATGAATTGTGGGATCAATTCATCCTCCCTTCTCCATAGCCTTTCGTGATCTTTATCCAAGTTTTCAATATCTCTAGCCGCACGCTTGGCATCCGCCAAGGTCAAGGGATTCCTTTCTAGAACACCCCTAATAGTTCCGGACTTAAAAAACCCTTGAATGAAAAATTGCTTTAGCGTGTCGTCGTTGAGCATGGTACCCACAAATCTAGTGCACACTAAATCAAACCTCCTAATGTAAGCCGAAATTTCTTCCTCCCTTCCTTGCTTCAATGACGACAATGCCCTTAATGCGGTACTTTGACCCACTTCCGGCCTAAATTCGTTAAGAAACTCCCTTTGTAATTGTTCCCATCCCCTAAAATGTCCCTCGGCATGATCCCGATACCATTCATAGGCTTCCCCCTCTAGAGTGGTAGGAAACCACACTAACCAATAACCCGGGTCGGTTATGAGGAAGCTAGCCAACCGTTCGATATACCGTTCCATGTGCCGAGAGGGGTCCTCATCCTTGGTCCCATAAAATTTAGGGAGATGAGATGGCATATCCATCGCCGCTAAATTTTGTGGAACCACAATTGGTAGGCCTCTTGGCCTAACCAATGGGTCTATTGGAGGTATAGGAGGTATGGGCGGAATTGGGGGTATGGGTGGTGGATCCATCCCCCGTTCCTCGGCCATGGTGACCGGTGAACTATTCAACAATCCCCTATCAACTTCTACCGGGAATTCTTCTCTAAGTGTGTAATTTTCCGAAGAAGTTTCACCACTCAATTTGGAGGGAGTGATCTCCTCCTCAAGTTGAGCTCCAAGTTCTAAGGTGTCTAGAATTGACCTAGTCCTAGGTTCGACGTTCAAACAACTCTCTATTCTAACATTATCTTGTTCTAATCTATCACTGATTTTAGAGGACCGCCTCTTTCGAGTAGATTTCTCTAGTCCTACTATCAAACTTGGTTTTTGTGAGCGAGTCCTACCTTGCATTCCATAAGAATCGATCGACCCTCACTTGACCACACATAATCCTAGCAATTCCCCTCTTAATATTTTCACTTGTCTTGGTGTGGTTATAATTTTTTTAGGAGGTGAGGAAAAGAACCTGCAAGCCCACTTAGGTGAAAGAATCCCAATAGGGGATAGGCATGTTCATGTTAATTTTTTGGTTAAGTCGGAGCATCACCTCCGCACCTTCCCGCAAATTAACACTCACCACAATACCGATTGTGAGGGGGTGACCTTCCGAGTAGATTATGTTAAAAGTCGAGGCTTCACCCTTCAACTTCTCACACCATCCACAATTCGGGAATTACCCTCTACAACGGATAACAACAATCACGAGTACAAAAGGCATTCCTTAATTAGTTAATGAGTTCACTTTGAAGAAATAAACATACCTTGAGCAATCGCATCCCCCTGTGAGTTAGCACTCCCCTCAATCGTGACTCAATGTAACAACACCATAAACTTTGTGAAATATTAATTTAATCTAGAGCATGAAATGACAACTCCCAAAACTTTGAGACTCACCCCGAGGTGAGTGTCAAAGTTCAATGTCCTAAGGTGAATTTACCCTCTAATGTTTTAATGAGCTACTCGGTTATAGGTTCCTTTTAAGTTCTTAGCAAATCCCCAAAAAGGTTGAGGACGTACCTTCGCCGCGCTCCTTCCTAAAAAATGAATTTGCGTAATTGACAATGCAATTCATTCCAAGGAATAGTTGAAATACAATGAATTCAAATGTAACCCAAAGAGAGAATACTTACCGAGTTTCGGGTGCTCCTTCCCTTCTCTCAAGTTTGTGTCTCCAATTTTTCCTAGTTGCCTCCAAGTCTCCTAGTCGCCTCCAAGTCTTGTAACTACCTTCCGCTTCGCTCCCGGCGGACGCACCAATTATGTGAGGCCAAACCCCCCACCCTTAAGCGTCCGTAGTCCGAGTAGTGGGTTTGGGCTCACATTCCTCCGCGGTATTGGATTTGGACTTGGATGAGTCCATAGTGCAAGGTTCACCCTTCAAGTGGTCTTGGATTTAACTTTGGTCTTTGCTTCCTTTGTCTTGCCATCGCGAGAGTGCTCCACATTCTCCATTAATTTGTGCACGTGGTTTATTTTTAAAGAGAGGATGCAAGTGTTAAAAAACACTATTCTCTATAGTCAATCTCAAATACATTTACTTGTGAAAGCCACACATAACACTAACTAGCATAATGTAACTAACTACTTGTCTATGAGCTAATTAAGTAGGCTATCTACTAAGCTCCTTCATGAACCCATCTCTTTACTTTCTAATTACATAAACCTAGCTCCTTCATAAACCCAGCTCCTTCATAAACCCAGCTTCTTAGCTTCTAACTAAACAAACCCAGGTCCTTCATAAACCCAGCTCTTTACTTTCTAACTAAACAAACCCAGCTCCTTCATAAACCCAGCTCCTTCATGAACCCACAACTTTGTAGTTGTAATCCCCAACTACCTCACTAATTATTCAAGCCCTTAACTAATCTTCCTACCTAATTTTCCTGATTCTACTAACAACCCCTTTCTAATCACACAATTCTTCTCTAATCCTAAAATCCTAAAATCCTAGAGAGGAGAGGGGGAGAGAGAATTTCCTAACTTCACTAAGACTAACTAATCCACACAAGTATATTTTTGCACTCATCACAACCTCAAGTGCTCAACTCTTAAACATGGAACTTGCAACCACGTGTATTCAAAACATGAACTTTAAGTACCACAAATTGGGATCATGAATTAACTTTAAAATCCTTCACGTCAACACTAATTCTACCAAGAGGTCAAGCCCTCTTCAAGGCTAACAAGCCTTGGCTCTCAAACTAAAAACTAAGCACACACATGTGCTCCAATATGGCTTCCCACACCCACACTTATAACTCGTGGGGTGCCTTGGAGCACAAAGAAAAGAGAGGATGAGTGAGGGAAGAATGAGGGATTATATAGTAAGCTTGAGGGGGTGAGCACCCTCAAGGCTCACGATAAGCCCTTGAGATTTCCTCCTACTTAGTAGGCGCCAATCCTATCTTCTAAGCCTTCCTCCCTCAAATGATCAACAAGGATCCTAATTCGAACATTTAACTAGCCTTGGCTTTCTACCTACCACACTTTACCAAACTTGGGATGCTTCAACCCAAACTTAGCCTCCTTCGCTTTCCGCCGCCATAACTTTCTCCCCTTACTTTCCCAAATCGTCGCTCACCACTTAATTCAAACCACGATGCTTAACTCGTGATTTGATTGGTGCTTTGAGAATTTGCTTATCCTCCACCTTGCATTCTTCCTTGGACCTTCCCCATTAAGTGGCCATGATGAGGTGGTCCACTTGTGCGCTCCATGTGATCCTCCATTCATCCCAATTCGAATGCACTTGCCTCTTGAGTCACTTTGGTTGTCTCCATCCATTTGTACTAGCCTACTCACTAACTACTCAATCCAAGTTCTCCTTACCTATCCTCATTCACTCAAATCCTTCCGAAGGTAAAAACACAATAACAACTCACATCCTAGCCTCTTACAACATGGTACTTCTAAGACTAACATTTCACTCTTTTTATATTTTTGTGAAGTAACATGCTACTTCAAAGTGCATCAACTAACGTTTCAAGGGTCTAAGACTAAATGTGGGCACCCTTTTGGGCTCACATAATTGGCGACCATCGGGGGATGAATCCAAACATCTCTTGCTCCAAGGGTAAGTTGCCTAGTCAAGCTCGGTACTCCTTACATCTACTTCCCGATGTACGGGTAGGAAAGAGCTCACCATTCAACGTTTCCAATTGAATTGAATTATTAGGAAAGACCTCATAGACAAGGTAAGGTCCTAACCATATTGCATCGAATTTCGCCGGAAATTCAAGCTTTCGTGCGTCTTGAATCATGACCATCATTCCCGGTGTTAGGGCCCTTCTCTTATGTCGTTTGTCGAAAGTAATCTTTCTCCTTCTTTGGATTGCCTCAATATGTTGAGCCGCCATTCTCCTCCCTTCGTCAAGTGCTTCCAAATCGGTTAGTCGATTTCGTAAGGATTGACTTTCGGTAAGTCTCGTACTCACGGCCACCCTAAGTGACTCGACTTCATATTCGATTGGTAGTGTCGCTTCAAGACCATAGACTAAGGAAAATGGTGTAGCACGCGTAGTTACCTTATAGGTTGTACGGTATGCCCAAAGTGCCGCCGTTAGTTTCGTATCCCAATCCCGCTTCGAGTCTATAACCGTCTTGCGTAGTATACTCACCAAAATTCCGTTAACCCTTTCCGTTTGTCCATTGGTTTGTGGGTGGTAGGGAGTAGTCTTCCGGTGATCAATTTTAAATTTCTCTGTCATCTCTCGAATCAAGTCATTCAAAAAGTGAGTACCCCTATCGCTTACTAGGATCTTCGGCACCCCGAACCGCGAAATTATGTTTTCGTACATAAATGTTGCCGCGTGTTCCGCCGTGTCGGTCTTCACCGCTTTGGCTTCCGCCCACTTGGTGAGGTACTCGGTTGCCACCACAATATATTTCATTCCTTTTGAAGATTGGGGATGGACCTCACCCACATAGTCGATGCCCCATTTTTCGAAAGGAATTAAGGGTAATGATACATGTAAAGACATCTCCATTCTAAGGTCGTTTCGGGCATACCGTTGGCAAGCGTCGCATTTCCTTACATAGTCATGGGCGTCCTTAAATAGTGTAGGCCAAAAGTAGCCCGCTCTAAGTATTTTTTGCCCGGTGAGTTGACCCGAGAAGTGACCGCCGCAAGCGCTATCGTGGCAAGCGATTAAAATCGCTTCAACCTCCGTTTTTGACACGCATCGTCGTAAAATACCATCGGACCCCCTTCTAAACAACCTATGGCCCACTACAACAAATTGCCTACTATTTACCCTCACCTTCCTTCTCTCTTCTTTTGTCCACTCTTTGGGCAACTTGTGGGTTGTTAGAAATTCCACTATGCCCGCATACCACTCCGGTGTAGAAGTGACCACAAAGAGGCTATCATCTACTAACATATCATTTACCGGATTTTTTCCTATCTCCTCCGACAACCTAGACAAGTGGTCCGCTTGTAAATGCATACGACCCGGTTTATATTCCACCGTGTAGTCGAATTCTTCTAATAACAAAACCCACCTAGCTAACCTACCACTTAACTCCGCCTTGTTAACTAGATACTTGATAGCCATGTGGTCAACAAAAAATACAACCGGGTTGCACATGAGGTAATGCCTAAACTTTTTAACGGAAAACACCATGGCTAGGCACTCCCTCTCCGTTGTAGAGTAGTTTCTTTCGGCGGGGGTCAATTGCTTACTCGCATAAGCTATAGGTTGATCCTTCTCTTTTTCTCCCGTTGCTTGACAAAGCGCACTCCCTATTGCCACATTACTAGCATCACAATAGACGTGAAAAGGTTTACCCCAATTGGGTGGTATCAACACCGGATAGGTGCTCAACCTATCCCGCAATTCCTCAAAGGCTTTTTGACAAGCATCCGTCCACTCGAATTTGACATCCTTTTTGAGCAAATGGGTAATGGGCACCGCTATCTTTGAAAAATTAGGAATAAGTTCCCGGTACCATCCCACATGTCCTAACAACTTAGAGATCCCCTTGGAATTGGTTGGAGTTGCCAAGTCGCTTATGGCCGCAATCTTATCCGGATCGGGTTCTCTACCTTTCTCACTAACAACATAACCCAACAACACTCCCTTATTCACTCCCAAAAATGTCTTATCCGGGTTCAATGCTAACCTCATCTTCCTACACCTAACCAATGCCTCCCTAACACAATGTAGGTGATCGTCCACATTACTTTGTGTGCTAAAATCGTCCACAAAGACGGTCATGGATTTGAACAACAAGTCGGTGAAGATATACATTACTAATCGTTGGAAAGTAGCCGGGGCATTACATAACCCAAATGGCATCACTACCCACACAAAAGTACCCCAAGGTGTAGTAAAAGCCGTTTTATGGATATCTTGGAGGGCTATGGAAATTTGATTATAACCCGCATACCCATCCATAAAGGTATATCGCGAATGACCTCCAACCTCCTCAAGCAACAAGGTGATAAAAGGTAAGGGGAAGTGATCCTTTTGTGTGCACGAATTCAATTTCCTATAGTCGACACAAACCCTTAATTTCCCATTTTTTTTCTTTACTAAGACCATAGGAGAAACCCAATCCGTGATTTCCACCGGCTTGATAAACCCGGCCTTCAATAACCTTTCCAATTCCGCTTTCACCAACAATTGCAATTGAGGATTCATCCTCCTCTCCTTTTGTCTAATTGGCCTCGCCCCCGGAATTAAAGGAATCCGGTGCTCTACCATTTCCCTAGGAATTCCCTTAAGCTCATCGTAGGACCATGCAAAAGTATCACTAAACTCATCCACCAAATTGCTATACTCCCTAACCTCTTTCTCCCCCAATTTGGAACCCATCTTCATTTGTCGGGTTTTTCCATTCTTTAATTTCACATCCACGTACCGCCAATCCGCTTCCGACACATGTGCTTGTTCCTCTTTGTTCCGATACCAATCGGAAGGCACATTGGGGTAATCTTTCACATCTTGACCTACAACTATCCCCGTAGACGTGGTCTTGAAATGTAAAGGCTCCTCCAATTTCGATGACTCAATAATCACATCCTCCTCTTGAGTCCCATCTACATGAATTAAACTAACCTCACCCTCTTCCACGTCATCTACCCAAGGTGTTAACCCACCGCTAACCCACTCTTCCTCGGTGAGCACCTCACATGGCTCCAACAATGAGCCCTCTCCTAAACTAACACTAGGAAATTCACTCCCTAAGCCTACTTGGTGAAATGTAACCATTACATCAACCTCGGACTTGGGGTACTCCCTTAGCCATTGGGCATAATCCCCATTATCCCCATAATTGTAAAAATTAGGACCTAGACTTCCCGAGCCCGAATCTATAACAACCCTTTGACCTTCGGGATGGACGACTCCCACCAATGCCTTGCCAATCTCATTCTCGTTTAAGTCATCAATTTCCTTCTCCAATGGCAAATACATCTCCTTCTTCATCCATCCTTCTAATGAACCAATGGACACTATGACCCTATTACCCTCCGGACCATAAGTGATGGATGGTTTAGGTCCACCCCAATTGACCATAGCATTCGCCATCCGCAACCAAGGCCTACCTAGCAAAATGGGGAAGGTGTCCTTGTTGGAGTGCATTTTAATGACATGGAAGGTGACCAAGTACTCCTCGCCTCCCGTAGTCATTCTACAATCCTTGATCATCCCCAAAGGCGTAGTCGAACTTTGATTTGCCATATTTATGACCAAAGGTGAAGGCCCCGTGAGTCCAAGTCCCAATTTTTTCATAGTATCCTCCGGTAGTATATTTAGACCACTCCCTCCGTCGACTAGCACATTAGGAACCACCTTATCTACTATAACAACTTCTATTTCTATAGCTTTCACGTCTCTTCCACCTTGTGATTGGATCCTAGCGGCTATTTTAGCTTTCACCTTCCTCATCCTCTTGTGTACCGGCATTCCCTCCTTTAATGTTTTCCTTGCCGTGGGTGAAATTTCCAATAGTTGGCCGAAAGTAATATCCGCCTTGAGTGTACTAAGGTCCGCCCACAAGTCGTACCCGGTAGATCTTTCCACCTTAGAATTACCCACTACGTCGAATTCGTCTACGGGAACCCCCGGTCCTTCCCATTCACCCACATCGCTATTATCCAAGTCATGTACCGCATTAGTCCTCTCCCTATCTTGTAAAATTATATTTTCCCTCTCCACATCCTTAGTAGCTCTTCTAGCTACCCTATCCAACTCGGAGAGATTAATCTCTTCATCCGAAGAGTAATTTCCTTGCTCTCCTATTCCTACCTCCAACGGGGCATCCCCTCTCCTAGCCCTAGTAGTTACCGCTAGTGCAGGTGCTTCTTCAACCACACCCTTACCCTTCACTAACTCATATGTAATAGCATTGGTGTGAGGAGGCCATTGACTTTGCTCCTCTCCAATTCTCGTTGGGAGAGGAAGCATGTCATCACATGTGGCCTCCAACACTCCATCCATGAACCTAACATCTTGGGAGTTAGATGGTCCCGGATCCGTTGGAGGCGCTTGTCTCCCGTTACTACCATTAGGTGGAACTCCTTGTCTATTTTGTATTGGAATGTAACCGGTTGTAGTTTGCAAGCCCGCCGGTGGATGAAAAGTTTGCCTAGCATTACTATGGTCATAGTATAAGTTAGGTGGCCTAAGTTCATTGGCCGGTACTCCTTGTGGCCTAGCACCTCGCATATTATCCCTTGCTTGTTGTTGTGGATTAGCCACCGGGTAAGGGACATTAATTATTTTGTCCGGTTGGCGACACGTATCCGAGGGATGACTTCCTCCACAATTGCTACAATTAAACTCTTGACCTTCGGACCAACATTGTCCTTGAGCGTGCCACCTTCCACAAAAGGGATGAAATTCCTTCTTCTCTAAATTTTGGCCACCTTGCCCTCTAGGTTGTGGTCCTCTATTGCTTCCATTTCCATAGTGAGGTGGCGCTTGACCTCGTTGATTTTGTTGAGGTGGGTTACCGTTTCCTCTTTGGTCACGGTTTTGTCCACTTCTACAAAATTGACGCGTGTGGCCCGGTTGGCCACATTGGACACACCATAATCCGGAAGAATGCCTACCCGACTCAACCGGGGGTGGAGGCCCCGGTTGTTGACTCCGGATCATTAATGACATTTGATCCGTGAGGCTTTGCATTTGTTTTATCATAGCCTCTTGGAATCCTAGTTGGCTAGCACCTAGTCTTCTCTCAACCTCCTCCAAGTGTGGATCCGTTCTAGGGGCCGGTAGTGCCAAAAGAGGTGCCGGTTCCCTAACCGCTAAAGGTCGGGGACCGGTGTCCACAATGGCATATGGAATTTGGTTCTCATACTTAGCGGGTTCTACCGCTACCACCCTAGGGCGTATGGGGATGAATTGTGGGATCAATTCATCCTCCCTTCTCCATAGCCTTTCGTGATCTTTATCCAAGTTTTCAATATCTCTAGCCGCACGCTTGGCATCCGCCAAGGTCAAGGGATTCCTTTCTAGAACACCCCTAATAGTTCCGGACTTAAAAAACCCTTGAATGAAAAATTGCTTTAGCGTGTCGTCGTTGAGCATGGTACCCACAAATCTAGTGCACACTAAATCAAACCTCCTAATGTAAGCCGAAATTTCTTCCTCCCTTCCTTGCTTCAATGACGACAATGCCCTTAATGCGGTACTTTGACCCACTTCCGGCCTAAATTCGTTAAGAAACTCCCTTTGTAATTGTTCCCATCCCCTAAAATATCCCTCGGCATGATCCCGATACCATTCATAGGCTTCCCCCTCTAGAGTGGTAGGAAACCACACTAACCAATAACCCGGGTCGGTTATGAGGAAGCTAGCCAACCGTTCGATATACCGTTCCATGTGCCGAGAGGGGTCCTCATCCTTGGTCCCATAAAATTTAGGGAGATGAGATGGCATATCCATCGCCGCTAAATTTTGTGGAACCACAATTGGTAGGCCTCTTGGCCTAACCAATGGGTCTATTGGAGGTATAGGAGGTATGGGCGGAATTGGGGGTATGGGTGGTGGATCCATCCCCCGTTCCTCGGCCATGGTGACCGGTGAACTATTCAACAATCCCCTATCAACTTCTACCGGGAATTCTTCTCTAAGTGTGTAATTTTCCGAAGAAGTTTCACCACTCAATTTGGAGGGAGTGATCTCCTCTTCAAGTTGAGCTCCAAGTTCTAAGGTGTCTAGAATTGACCTAGTCCTAGGTTCGACGTTCAAACAACTCTCTATTCTAACATTATCTTGTTCTAATCTATCACTGATTTTAGAGGACCGCCTCTTTCGAGTAGATTTCTCTAGTCCTACTATCAAACTTGGTTTTTGTGAGCGAGTCCTACCTTGCATTCCATAAGAATCGATCGACCCTCACTTGACCACACATAATCCTAGCAATTCCCCTCTTAATATTTTCACTTGTCTTGGTGTGGTTATAATTTTTTTAGGAGGTGAGGAAAAGAACCTGCAAACCCACTTAGGTGAAAGAATCCCAATAGGGGATAGGCATGTTCATGTTAATTTTTTGGTTAAGTCGGAGCATCACCTCCGCACCTTCCCGCAAATTAACACTCACCACAATACCAATTGTGAGGGGGTGACCTTCCGAGTAGATTATGTTAAAAGTCGAGGCTTCACCCTTCAACTTCTCACACCATCCACAATTCGGGAATTACCCTCTACAACGGATAACAACAATCACGAGTACAAAAGGCATTCCTTAATTAGTTAATGAGTTCACTTTGAAGAAATAAACATACCTTGAGCAATCGCATCCCCCTGTGAGTTAGCACTCCCCTCAATCGTGACTCAATGTAACAACACCATAAACTTTGTGAAATATTAATTTAATCTAGAGCATGAAATGACAACTCCCAAAACTTTGAGACTCACCCCGAGGTGAGTGTCAAAGTTCAATGTCCTAAGGTGAATTTACCCTCTAATGTTTTAATGAGCTACTCGGTTATAGGTTCCTTTTAAGTTCTTAGCAAATCCCCAAAAAGGTTGAGGACGTACCTTCGCCGCGCTCCTTCCTAAAAAATGAATTTGCGTAATTGACAATGCAATTCATTCCAAGGAATAGTTGAAATACAATGAATTCAAATGTAACCCAAAGAGAGAATACTTACCGAGTTTCGGGTGCTCCTTCCCTTCTCTCAAGTTTGTGTCTCCAATTTTTCCTAGTTGCCTCCAAGTCTCCTAGTCGCCTCCAAGTCTTGTAACTACCTTCCGCTTCGCTCCCGGCGGACGCACCAATTATGTGAGGCCAAACCCCCCACCCTTAAGCGTCCGTAGTCCGAGTAGTGGGTTTGGGCTCACATTCCTCCGCGGTATTGGATTTGGACTTGGATGAGTCCATAGTGCAAGGTTCACCCTTCAAGTGGTCTTGGATTTAACTAGCTCCTTCATAAACCCAACTCCTTCATGAACCCAACTCCTTAGCTTCTAACTAAATAAACCCAGCTCCTTCGTAAACCCAGCTTCTTAGCTTCTAACTAAACAAACCCAGCTCCTTCATAAACCCAGCTCCTTCATGAACCCAGCTCCTTAGCTTCTAACTAAACAAACCCAGGTCCTTCATAAACCCAGCTCTTTACTTTCTAACTAAACAAACCCAGCTCCTTCATAAACCCAGCTCCTTCATGAACCCACAACTTTGTAGTTGTAATCCCCAACTACCTCACTAATTATTCATGCCCTTAACTAATCTTCCTACCTAATTTTCCTAATTCTACTAACAACCCCTTTCTAATCACACAATTCTTCTCTAATCCTAAAATCCTAAAATCCTAGAGAGGAGAGGGGGAGAGAGAATTTCCTAACTTCACTAAGACTAACTAATCCACACAAGTATATTTTTGCACTCATCACAATCTCAAGTGCTCAACTCTTAAACATGGAACTTGCAACCACGTGTATTCAAAACATGAACTTTAAGTACCACAAATTGGAATCATGAATTAACTTTAAAATCCTTCACGTCAACACTAATTCTACCAAGAGGTCAAGCCCTCTTCAAGGCTAACAAGCCTTGGCTCTCAAACTAAAAACTAAGCACACACATGTGCTCCAATATGGCTTCCCACACCCACACTTATAACTCGTGGGGTGCCTTGGAGCACAAAGGAAAGAGAGGATGAGTGAGGGAAGAATGAGGGATTATATAGTAAGCTTGAGGGGGTGAGCACCCTCAAGGCTCACGATAAGCCCTTGAGATTTCCTCCTACTTAGTAGGCGCCAATCCTATCTTCTAAGCCCTCCTCCCTCAAATGATCAACAAGGATCCTAATTCGAACATTTAACTAGCCTTGGCTTTCTACCTACCACACTTTACCAAACTTGGGATGCTTCAACCCAAACTTAGCCTCCTTCGCTTTCCGCCGCCATAACTTTCTCCCCTTACTTTCCCAAATCGTTGCTCACCACTTAATTCAAACCACGATGCTTAACTCGTGATTTGATTGGTGCTTTGAGAATTTGCTTATCCTCCACCTTGCATTCTTCCTTGGACCTTCCCCATTAAGTGGCCATGATGAGGTGGTCCACTTGTGCGCTCCATGTGATCCTCCATTCATCCCAATTCGAATGCACTTGCCTCTTGAGTCACTTTGGTTGTCTCCATCCATTTGTACTAGCCTACTCACTAACTACTCAATCCAAGTTCTCCTTACCTATCCTCATTCACTCAAATCCTTCCGAAGGTAAAAACACAATAACAACTCACATCCTAGCCTCTTACAACATGGTACTTCTAAGACTAACATTTCACTCTTTTTATATTTTTGTGAAGTAACATGCTACTTCAAAGTGCATCAACTAACGTTTCAAGGGTCTAAGACTAAATGTGGGCACCCTTTTGGGCTCACACCGATCCGGATAAGATTGCGGCCATAAGCGACTTGGCAACTCCAACCAATTCCAAGGGGATCTCTAAGTTGTTAGGACATGTGGGATGGTACCGGGAACTTATTCCTAATTTTTCAAAGATAGCGGTGCCCATTACCCATTTGCTCAAAAAGGATGTCAAATTCGAGTGGACGGATGCTTGTCAAAAAGCCTTTGAGGAATTGCGGGATAGGTTGAGCACCTATCCGGTGTTGATACCACCCAATTGGGGTAAACCTTTTCACGTCCATTGTGATGCTAGTAATGTGGCAATAGGGAGTGCGCTTTGTCAAGCAACGGGAGAAAAAGAGAAGGATCAACCTATAGCTTATGCGAGTAAGCAATTGACCCCCGCCGAAAGAAACTACTCTACAACGGAGAGGGAGTGCCTAGCCATGGTGTTTTCCGTTAAAAAGTTTAGGCATTACCTCATGTGCAACCCGGTTGTATTTTTTGTTGACCACATGGCTATCAAGTATCTAGTTAACAAGGCGGAGTTAAGTGGTAGGTTAGCTAGGTGGGTTTTGTTATTAGAAGAATTCGACTACACGGTGGAATATAAACCGGGTCGTATGCATTTACAAGCGGACCACTTGTCTAGGTTGTCGGAGGAGATAGGAAAAAATCCGGTAAATGATATGTTAGTAGATGATAGCCTCTTTGTGGTCACTTCTACACCGGAGTGGTATGCGGGCATAGTGGAATTTCTAACAACCCACAAGTTGCCCAAAGAGTGGACAAAAGAAGAGAGAAGGAAGGTGAGGGTAAATAGTAGGCAATTTGTTGTAGTGGGCCATAGGTTGTTTAGAAGGGGGTCCGATGGTATTTTACGACGATGCGTGTCAAAAACGGAGGTTGAAGCGATTTTAATCGCTTGCCACGATAGCGCTTGCGGCGGTCACTTCTCGGGTCAACTCACCGGGCAAAAAATACTTAGAGCGGGCTACTTTTGGCCTACACTATTTAAGGACGCCCATGACTATGTAAGGAAATGCGACGCTTGCCAACGGTATGCCCGAAACGACCTTAGAATGGAGATGCCTTTACATGTATCATTACCCTTAATTCCTTTCGAAAAATGGGGCATCGACTATGTGGGTGAGGTCCATCCCCAATCTTCAAAAGGAATGAAATATATTGTGGTGGCAACCGAGTACCTCACCAAGTGGGCGGAAGCCAAAGCGGTGAAGACCGACACGGCGGAACACGCGGCAACATTTATGTACGAAAACATAATTTCGCGGTTCGGGGTGCCGAAGATCCTAGTAAGCGATAGGGGTACTCACTTTTTGAATGACTTGATTCGAAAGATGACAGAGAAATTTAAAATTGATCACCGGAAGACTACTCCCTACCACCCACAAACCAATGGACAAACGGAAAGGGTTAACGGAATTTTGGTGAGTATACTACGCAAGACGGTTATAGACTCGAAGCGGGATTGGGATACGAAACTAACGGCGGCACTTTGGGCATACCGTACAACCTATAAGGTAACTACGCGTGCTACACTATTTTCCTTAGTCTATGGTCTTGAAGCGACACTACCAATCGAATATGAAGTCGAGTCACTTAGGGTGGCCGTGAGTACGAGACTTACCGAAAGTCAATCCTTACGAAATCGACTAACCGATTTGGAAGCACTTGACGAAGGGAGGAGAATGGCGGCTCAACATATTGAGGCAATCCAAAGAAGGAGAAAGATTACTTTCGACAAACGACATAAGAGAAGGGCCCTAACACCGGGAATGATGGTCATGATTCAAGACGCACGAAAGCTTGAATTTCCGGCGAAATTCGATGCAATATGGTTAGGACCTTACCTTGTCTATGAGGTCTTTCCTAATAATTCAATTCAATTGGAAACGTTGAATGGTGAGCTCTTTCCTACCCGTACATCGGGAAGTAGATGTAAGGAGTACCGAGCTTGACTAGGCAACTTACCCTTGGAGCAAGAGATGTTTGGATTCATCCCCCGATGGTCGCCAATTATGTGAGCCCAAAAGGGTGCCCACATTTAGTCTTAGACCCTTGAAACGTTAGTTGATGCACTTTGAAGTAGCATGTTACTTCACAAAAATATAAAAAGAGTGAAATGTTAGTCTTAGAAGTACCATGTTGTAAGAGGCTAGGATGTGAGTTGTTATTGTGTTTTTACCTTCGGAAGGATTTGAGTGAATGAGGATAGGTAAGGAGAACTTGGATTGAGTAGTTAGTGAGTAGGCTAGTACAAATGGATGGAGACAACCAAAGTGACTCAAGAGGCAAGTGCATTCGAATTGGGATGAATGGAGGATCACATGGAGCGCACAAGTGGACCACCTCATCATGGCCACTTAATGGGGAAGGTCCAAGGAAGAATGCAAGGTGGAGGATAAGCAAATTCTCAAAGCACCAATCAAATCACGAGTTAAGCATCGTGGTTTGAATTAAGTGGTGAGCAACGATTTGGGAAAGTAAGGGGAGAAAGTTATGGCGGCGGAAAGCGAAGGAGGCTAAGTTTGGGTTGAAGCATCCCAAGTTTGGTAAAGTGTGGTAGGTAGAAAGCCAAGGCTAGTTAAATGTTCGAATTAGGATCCTTGTTGATCATTTGAGGGAGGAGGGCTTAGAAGATAGGATTGGCGCCTACTAAGTAGGAGGAAATCTCAAGGGCTTATCATGAGCCTTGAGGGTGCTCACCCCCTCAAGCTTACTATATAATCCCTCATTCTTTCCTCACTCATCCTCTCTTTCCTTTGTGCTCCAAGGCACCCCACGAGTTATAAGTGTGGGTGTGGGAAGCCATATTGGAGCACATGTGTGTGCTTAGTTTTTAGTTTGAGAGCCAAGGCTTGTTAGCCTTGAAGAGGGCTTGACCTCTTGGTAGAATTAGTGTTGACGTGAAGGATTTTAAAGTTAATTCATGATTCCAATTTGTGGTACTTAAAGTTCATGTTTTGAATACACGTGGTTGCAAGTTCCATGTTTAAGAGTTGAGCACTTGAGGTTGTGATGAGTGCAAAAATATACTTGTGTGGATTAGTTAGTCTTAGTGAAGTTAGGAAATTCTCTCTCCCCCTCTCCTCTCTAGGATTTTAGGATTTTAGGATTAGAGAAGAATTGTGTGATTAGAAAGGGGTTGTTAGTAGAATTAGGAAAATTAGGTAGGAAGATTGGTTAAGGGCTTGAATAATTAGTGAGGTAGTTGGGGATTACAACTACAAAGTTGTGGGTTCATGAAGGAGCTGGGTTTATGAAGGAGCTGGGTTTGTTTAGTTAGAAAGTAAAGAGCTGGGTTTATGAAGGACCTGGGTTTGTTTAGTTAGAAGCTAAGAAGCTGGGTTTATGAAGGAGCTGGGTTTATGAAGGAGCTAGGTTTATGTAATTAGAAAGTAAAGAGATGGGTTCATGAAGGAGCTTAGTAGATAGCCTACTTAATTAGCTCATAGACAAGTAGTTAGTTACATTATGCTAGTTAGTGTTATGTGTGGCTTTCACAAGTAAATGTATTTGAGATTGACTATAGAGAATAGTGTTTTTTAACACTTGCATCCTCTCTTTAAAAATAAACCACGTGCACAAATTAATGGAGAATGTGGAGCACTCTCGCGATGGCAAGACAAAGGAAGCAAAGACCAAAGTTAAATCCAAGACCACTTGAAGGGTGAACCTTGCACTATGGACTCATCCAAGTCCAAATCCAATACCGCGGAGGAATGTGAGCCCAAACCCACTACTCGGACTACGGACGCTTAAGGGTGGGGGGTTTGGCCTCACAGTCCCCCATCGCTCTCGTTGTCCGAAGGCCCCGAGGAATCCCCGCCGGGTCCCGCGGGGGGGTCACCATTTATATCCTCGTCGGCCGAATAGTCGGAGTCTTCGGACATCATGTTCACTAGATACCATGCGGCCGAGTCCCGATCAACCCTCTCCCGTGCCAACCGTGAATTGGTATAAATGTACACCAAATTTTCGGCCCTCGCCGAACTCAACCGGTTTCTAGTCTTGTTGTGCACAAACGAATAACTACTCCAATTCCTTTCGCAAGACGAAGAGGAGCACACTTGGGCCAATATTCGCTTTGCCAAAGGGGCCAAGTGGGTGCCACCTTCGCCCACGAGGTCCCACCACTCGTGGGGTGGGATGTTGGCTTCCATGGCTAGGGGCATATTGGCGAACGCGCCCCTACGCTCTTTGAATGCTTGAAATTCGGCCACAACCCGACCGTAATGACCGTCCTTGCCCGTGGTCAACCTCCTCATGGCGTCCAAGAATCCGGATTTAACGGCCGCGTCTTCGTGGACGACGTTGTCGTCCAATAAATAAGGATTCAAGATTGCACCGGCATGGTGTAGGTCCGTGGTCATCATACGCCACCGGCTGTAGAAATCTTCTTCGGCCAAGGTAGCGAGGTTGTGTGCTAGGTTGAAAGGAGGATTCCTTAGGCTAAGCACATGTTTCTCCAAGTTCTTCATGGTCAACCAAGCCTTGCCCATTGCCGGTTCAACGCCATCAAATACTCTCAATGCTTTCAACACCTCCTCCGACATGTGGCGGTGATTATCGCAACTTGTCCAAAAACTGTCGTCATTAACCGTTGTCTTGATTTGACGTGCCTCCATTGCACTTCTCCTTCGATCATCGCCTCCTCTATTTAATTTGTTCACGTAGGCGGTCCAATCGGGATGAATAACCGTTTGTTCCAAAGCATGTCTCACCTTTAGAAGCCGGTCAATCATGAGGAAGTTGGTGGCGAATCGTGTGGACCCGGGCATCTTCAAGCCCAAATTGGGCGAGTAGGTGAGGAAGACCGCCGTCGGACATTGGTGGGCCCGGATGTATTTGACAATGTCCTTCGCCTTGTCTACGACGTCCTTTGCCCATCGTTGTTTACCCCAATCCTTCAACAACAAGTTCAAACAATGCGCCGCACACCCTTGCCAATATATGTGTGGCCATTCCCGGCTAATATTGCTCGCCGCGGTTTTCATGGCCGCCGCATTATCGAAGCAAACTTGAACAACCTTTGTGGGGTCCACTCCAACGATGTAGCGTTTGACCTCGGTAGCCACGTAGGCGGCATCCTTTGTGCTACCGGTGGTGTCGATGGAACCAAGGAACACGTCGCCCGCCGGACAAATTTGCATGACGTTCATCAAAGGGCGGTGGACAACATTCTCCCATCCGTCCGAACAAATAGTGCACCCATATTTGTGGATGGATGATGTTGTCTTCAACTCCACGATTTTTTGTATATTGAACCGTGCATCGTCAAGTAAACTCTTGCGCATTGCATGGTATGTTGGGGGTTTGTACATAATTCTAGCCTCGGCGGTTGCCTTAACGGCCTGGATGAACGCGGGATGGCGGACAATACTAATGGGGATATTAGCCTCATAAAAGGCTTGCGACCATTTTGTATCCAAGTCTCGTTTTGTCGAATTTTGCATCCTTTCTTTTAGTCCCATTTGCCGTTGGGAACGTCGGTGGGGTTCGGGAGTCGTCCCGGACACCAACTCCCTTGCCACTGACGGTGCGGGCGATGGTGGAGCGGTTTGGCTTCCGTTCGCGTTCGACAATGCACCGCATGACGCTTGTTGTTGGGACCCGACCACAGCTTCTCCCCCGTCCTCAACGCACTCGTCCACAAAGTCATCCGGAATTGGCGGCCACGATCCGCCGCACCTCGAAAATAAAGACTTTACAATCGGCCCTTGACGTTGACACAATGCCACCCCCCGCATCTTGCCGTCATTTTTTTGGTATCCCAAATGGGCAACCATGCGGTCCTTCCTATAAACTAATTCCAACGCGCAAAATTTGCACTCGACCTTCTTGGACGTTGGAGTCCACTCCTTGGGCACAAACCAAGGCTTCCATTCGTTTCGCGTGCCCATCCCAATATAACCTACTACCTCTTTCCACTTGCAACGAATGCCAAAAGGCAATCAAGGCCAACTAGAGCGAGGGGGAATGATGAATGCTAATGAGCGGTGAACCCTTTATAGTCCCGACGCTTGAACGTGCACTAAATATAAAAGATGCTATGATATTAAAAGTGTTTAGAGTAATCTGCTATAGGATCCATTGCAAAAGCAATTTGTTTATGTTTGGAGGGGGGGAGGTCCAATGTCTGCCATTCGCAGCGGACTTCGGGGGTCGACTGCTGCTTGGCAGTCGACGTGGCAGTCGAATTCCAGGGTCGACTGCAAACTAGCAGTCAGGGTTGTCTATCCCGCCATTGTGACGGTGTCGTGCCGTCACGACGTGTCGTGTCGTGACGGACCCCTCCGTCACGACACAATAAGGTCCACGTAGGGTCAACATAGGGGGAGCCGACTAGGGTGGGTAAAATACTTACCTTCTTGCCAAGGTGGCGTCCTATGTGGCAGAAAACGTCGACGTGGATGTGCATATTTCCCCTGCCACGTAGACCATTTTGCCATTGTGTTTATCATTGTGTTAAAATCAAAGTAATAAAATATTACTAAGGAGGGTGTGGGGCGGACGGGGGCGGACGGGGAAGGGGGGTGGTGCGGACGGGGAAGGGGGGTGGAGCGGACGGACGGGGGGGTGGTGCGGACGGTGGATGGGGGTGGAGCGGACGGACGGGGGTGTGGAGCGGACGGGGGAGGGGGGGTGGGGCGGACGGACGGGGGTGGAGCGGACGGGAGAGGGGGGGGGGGTGGGGCGGACGGAGGAGGGGAGGGGCGGACGGAGGAGGGGGATGGAGCGGACGGGGGAGGGGGGTGGAGCGGACGGGAGAGGGGGGGGTGGGGCGGACGGACGGGGGTGGAGCGGACGGACGGGGGGGTGGAGCGGACGGACGGGGGGGTGGAGCGGACGGGGGAGGGGGGGTGGGGCGGACGGACGGGGGTGGAGCGGACGGGAGAGGGGGGGGGTGGGGCGTCCCACCCGTCCCACCCGTCCGCCCCGCGTTCCCTCCCGTCCGCTACCCTCCGTCCGACACACGTTCCCCACCGTCCGCTCCTCGTTCCCTCCCGTCCGCCCCACGTTCCTCTCCCGTCCGCACGCATTCCCTCACGTCCGCTCCACGTTCCCTCCGTCCGCCACACGTTCCCCGTCGTCCGTACCCCGTTCCCATCCTGTCCGCACCCGTTCCCTCCCGTCCGCCCCGCGTTCCCCCCGTCCGCCCCGCGTTCCCCCCGTCCGCCCCGCGTTCCCCCCGTCCGCCCCGCGTTCCCCCCGTCCGCCCCGCGTTCCCCCCGTCCGCCCCGCGTTCCCCCCGTCCGCTCGGAGTTCCCCTACGTCCGCTCCGCGTTCCCTCCCGTCCGCTTTCCGATCCCTTCCGTCCGCCCGCGTTCCCTATCGAGTTCCCTTCACGTCCGCTCCACGTTCCCTCCGTCCGCCACGTTCCCTCCGTCCGCCCGTTCCCCTCCCGTCCGCGCCTCGTTCCCTCCCGTCCGCCCGAGTTCCCTATCGCGTTCCCCACCCGTCTGCTCCTCGTTCCCTCCGTCCGCCCCCACGTTCCCTCCGTCCGCCCCCTAGTTCCCGCCCGTCCGCCCCTAGTTCCCACGTTCCCCATACGTCGTTTTCGTACCCTAAACCCTAATTCCGACCGGGATCCCATAATGATTGGGCTCCTCGTTGCCTATATAAAGCCGTGAGGCTTTAGTTCCTACCACTTTCCTCTCCTCCCACCACATAGGGACCCGAGACCTTGTTGCGTCCCAAAGGACAGCATCACCGCGCGGGTCTCAAGGGGTTTGGGAGGGCAGGGCAAATTGTGGGGGAACCCTCGCAATTTTTTTTTCAGATTCACTCGCTCCCGTGATTTTTATCACGAGAGATTTTCACACTCACTTATTCACGTGATTTTTATCACGACTCATTTTCAGATTCACTCACTCACGTGATTTTTATCACGATGGAGGGGGAGGGCATTGCTCCTTACGAGAACGAGGATTTGAGGGTGCACCGTGCTTGGCTCGTAGGCAATGCATCGGCGAATACTGCCGAGGGTACGGGAAGCGATCCTGGAAGTGGAAGTACTGCAGCACGTCCACCACGTCCAGATCCCTTTCAGTTTGACGAAGAGTTCTTGGCTGTTGGTCATTCGGGAGGCAACCAAACACGGGGAAGCCGTGGAACACGTGGGAGTCGGGGAAACAGTGGACATAGAGGGAGAACTGGAAGGGGACCAAGCTCAGGCATTTCCATAGAAATACATGCACCGGCTCGTTCGGAGAACGTGCCACCACAATCTCCGACACGGCGGACATCAAGACCGGAGAGCCCTGCACGTGATGTACCTCAGGGTTCGGAGCAGACTGAAAGACGGGGATTAAAACGCCCAGCAGTTTCGGAAGGGACGGAGGACGGGTCCGCGGCATCGGGTTCGCAATCAAAGAAAAGGAAACATAGAGGCAAACGCGACCCGCGGACCGATGAGGCTCGAAATCATTGCAGGATCGTGTTGTTGGATTGGTTTAGAAGTAACAGCATGGTTTATTTGGAGAAAAAATACCTCAATGATGGTACAAAGGGTTTAGAGTTGGCGAGGAACGAGTTGATGCTTATTCTCACGGAAGCCACGTCTGGACCGGAGTTTGAGGAAGCTAGGGGCATGAGCGATTGGAACACATGGATTGAAAAACAAGCTGTGGAAGCAATCTACAATCCAACGATGTCATATGAGGCTATGCATCCTGGAGAGGGAAGTAGTGGTGGGAGGAGGTCCGAGCTGTACATTAAGCTAGAGAATTGGAAAAGAGGCGTAATAGCAGCAAAAGGCACATCCGCCCGCAACCTTCCCGTTTTTATTGACAGGCAGCTGGCAGACAACATTGCCACTCAGGGCCGGCAGGGTGTCATATGGTTGCCTAGGAATGTGGAGATCAAACCCTTGGATAGGGAAATCTTCCAAGGGACCTTCGGAGTGGTACGGAGAGTCACAATTCATGGAGCATCATTCATCCCTAACTGGATAGAGTGGGCTGGGAAGACCATGAAGGCCACGAATAGTCTGGAGAACCGAAAGGAGCGTTCGGTTGAAGCATTGGCATGCCCAGTAGATCATCCTGGGATAATCAAGCTACAATACCTCCACCCGAAAACATACGAATCCTATTCGATGTGGTGGAATGGAGGCTCCTTGAAGAACATGAGGGTCTATGACCACCAAGTTCCGGAAACCCACGAGCGCACAATCCTTCAAATGCCTGGGGCAGACTTTGAAGCACGGAAACGGTTGGTTGTATATCGAAGGCATCGAGCTTATTTGGCATGGGCTCTAATGTGCATTGTGGATGTAGTGCACAAGCATGACGTGTTGCACAATGACCTTAATCCCAACAATGTCATGCTGCATTTCCCACAAGACCGTGAGAACACGGTTTTCATTGGTGTGTGTGATTGGGGGATGGCATCATGGGGAGATGAAGACGCACCCTCCAACTATGGAAAAGAATCAGTGGATGAGATGAACAAGCACCGCATAAAATACAACTGTGCTGGTCCAGAATTATTCCATGTACGAGGGCAGCGTGGAACATCTACCTCTCCGGTGAGGATGGCTCGGAAACATAGGCACACGTTTCTCTCGGAGTCCTTCTCAGTGGGTGCTTTGGCAAAGAAGATTTATGCCAGGGATTCGACTTCCTCGTTGTTTCAGCTAAACAGTGATCCAAATGGCTTGAAGATGCGGTTTGAGATAGCATTGGATGCATTGACGAAGCCCAATCCAGCGGAAAGGTCAACCATCACACACGTAGTGAACATGTTGAAGTCGCCTCCATACAACATGGTTAACCCGACAATGTGCTTCCGTGACACTGCAAAATAGTTTTTTTTTGTTTTTTTTGCAGCAATTTTGGATCATACCAATTTTGTAACCGTTGGAGATGTAAATAAAGCCATCATTTTTTCATACACAACTTGTATATTGTATGAGATTTATGGATCTTAGTACAATGTTCATACTCCATGAGGATTTTTGCTTCATAATCGAGAAGAAGTCTATGGGAGACTAACCAAGGTTCTCGCCTCTCGTGAGGCCACATCATTCTTTCACATCGTTGTTATCACATCCATGTGCTAAGTTCAAGTTAACTATAGTTGTTCGTGATATGTCTTGCCAAAATGCAATTACCTATATTTATTCTAATTTTGGTATGCCACAAAATGTAGTCAACTATAGTTATATCTAGTTAACTAAAGTTGAGCACAATGTTGCAATAGTTATATCGGTTGTACACGTGATCCTAAACATCTCTAAATGTTCTTTCTTGTACTCCACACATATTGCACACATACTTCACAATTGCTTATATTTATATTTATATAATTCACAATCACTTTTTTTTGGAAGTTTGGACATAGTCTCGGTTTTTTGGCTCTCAAAAATTCATATGAAGTCCAAAAAATGAGTTCTTGATATCCATGGATAGGTAATGAAGTCCTCTACAAGAATATGCAATAAAAGTCCTCTACATAATAGTCCCCCCATCCACATAATAAAGTACACTAAAATAGCAATAATCAACTAAGGGTGAACGTAAAGTGGTTAAAAAAATTTCTCTTGGAACTGAGAAGTGGATGCATAGTTTCATATTACTTTGTGCTTGTTTATCTCAACAGAAACTGTTCGGTTGGTGAATTAAAAATAAATAAATAAATCATAGAAGTGGTACAACATATTATACAAGTCATAACTTTATTATTGCGACAACGTTATAAATGCCCTTTATTAATCATATACATGAACAAACGATGCAAACTATAATATTCCACTTCATTCCGTCATCCCAACCTCGTAGATGCTCCTGGCTTCCGGCGAGGCTCCATTTTTGGAAGAGGATTCGGCTGAAGTAAATCAAAATAGCTAATCGTTCGGTCTTTCATCCGTTCCTTCAATGGTAGCCGATGAGGCGACAATCCTCTCCTCTTCTTACGAATAGACATAGTCTTTGAAGATTCCCCCGCTACCTTGACTATTTCAATGTCGATTGAAGTCTCCTCTACATCCACATCCACATCCACATCCACATCCACATCCCCGGGCTTCTCCAAAATATCCGCACACAAATGAATTAGATCATTTAGATCTCCACCCACGCATTGTGTGTGGTCCTTCTCCACCGCATCGATCTCAAAGTTGTCTGCATATCGTCGTTGTTCCTCCGCCGCCCTCATCCTCCAAGCTTGTGTAGATTGTGAGAAGGGAGTCATGACATACTCATCACGAAATCGATCCCTAGCACTTCTCTCATCTCTCTCACGCTCGGGTGTTGCATTGAATGGAATATGGGGATCGTCTAAATTGTGTATCTCCTCATCGCATTCTACACCCTCAAACATGACTCTCCCCTTTCCCATCCTATCCATGATACTCTACCTTCGTTATATGTATGAGTCTCAATGATCTACTTATATATTGACCTCTAAGGACTTGATGACCATGACCAATAATTGATGTAATCCAATATGTAGAGGATCCAATTCTCGTTAGTAAGATAAAGTCAACGCAATCGGAATAAAAATAAAGTTGGTTAGGTTAAAAATGTACACTTTTGAAAAAATCTTCCGACATCCGCATCGGAAACCTCTTTGATACCTCTTTGAACTTTCCATATTTGATTAGTTATCCACTCATTCAACAAATCACCAATTTGTGCTTCAATCATAGTGGTTCATATGGTTTCATAACCGATGTCACCCATCCGAATGCACTTTCCTTCAATAAATCACCAATTTGTGCTTCAATCATAGTGGTTCATATGGTTTCATAACCGATGTCACCCATCCGAATGCACTTTCCTTCAATAAATCATTAATTTGTGCTTCAACCTTAGTGGTTCATATGGTTTCATAACCAATGTCACCCATCCGAATGCACTTTCCTTCAATAAATCATTAATTTGTGGTTCAACCTTAGTGGTTCATATGGTTTCATAACCGATGTCACCCATCCGAATGCACTTTCCTTCAATAAATCATTAATTTGTGCTTCAACCTTAGTGGTTCATATGGTTTCATAACCGATGTCACCCATCCGAATGCACTTTCCTTCAATAAATCATTAATTTGTGCTTCAACCTTAGTGGTTCATATGGTTTCATAACCGATGTCACCCATCCGAATGCACTTTCCTTCAATAAATCATTAATTTGTGCTTCAACCTTAGTGGTTCATATGGTTTCATAACCGATGTCACCCATCCGAATGCACTTTCCTTCAATAAATCATTAATTTGTGCTTCAACCTTAGTGGTTCATATGGTTTCATAACCGATGTCACCCATCCGAATGCACTTTCCTTCAATAAATCATTAATTTGTGCTTCAACCTTAGTGGTTCATAAACCCTAAACCCTAAACCCCTAAACCCTAAACCCTACGTCATTCCAAATTACTACCACATATGTGCCATTGATTTGTTCTCACACTCATGTAGAAGTGTTTCCATACATGGTTTGAGGGTTTAGGTTCCTAGCTTTCCAACGAACCCACCTGCTTTTTTTTTCGATGCCTACATTTTTTTCATTATAATAATCAATCATTGACAAGATCTTGGCCGTTAGATTGGAGGGGTTATTTTGAGCAAGTAATAAAGTGGCATGCTCCTTTGAGTTTGGACTTTTGGGCTTGGCCTTCGGAGGCTTCACACTATGCCCAACTAAGGCTACCCTTACTATATTTTATTGGCTATTTAGGGTTCATTTCTTTGGACTCTCAACAAAGTTGGGCCTCTCAATCGCACTTTGATCCACTCCCAAGGGTTAACATTTATAGATGGTGACTATAGTGTCCGTTTTTTGGCTCTAAAAAATTCATATGAAGTCCAATTCATATGTGGTCGCAATTCTACGATGTTCCCCTGCCGCCCCGTTCCCTCCCGTCCGCTCCGCGCTCCCCACCCGTCCGCTAATCGTTCCATCTTTCATCCGTTCCCCCCCGTCCGGTCCACGTTCCCCACCCGTCCGCCCCGTTCCCCTCCCTTCCGCGCCACGTTCCCTCCGTCCGCGCCTCGTTCCCCATCGTCCGCTCCTCGTTCCCATCCGTCCGCTCAGAGTTCCCCACCCGTCCGCCCCGAGTTCCCTCCGTCCGCTCCTCGTTCCCCACCGTCCGCTCCTCGTTCCCACCCGTCCGCTCAGCGTTCCCCACCCGTCCGCCCCGCGTTCCCTCCCGTCCGCCCCGCGTTCCCTCCCGTCCGCCCCGCGTTCCCTCCCGTCCGCGAACATGGAGCGGACGGGAGGGGAACAGGGGGCGGACGGGGGGAACTGACGGCAGGGGAACGCGGAGCGGACGTAGGGAACGCAGAGCGGACGGCAGGGGAATGCGGAGCGGACGGCAGGGGAACGCGGAGCGGACGGCAGGGGAACGCGGAGCGGACGGCAGGGGAACGGTGGCGCGGACGGGAGGGAACGCGGGGCGGACGGGTGGGGAACAAGGAGCGGATGGGTGGGAACGAGGAGCGGACGGGATGGGAACGAAGAGCGGACGTGTGGGAACGAGGAGCGGACGGGTGGGAACGATGAGCGGACGGGATGGGAACGAGGAGCGGACGGGATGGGAACGCTGGAGCGTATGGAGAGGAGCGTACGGAGGGGAGCGTGGGAGCGGACGGGGGGGAACGTGGGAGCGGACGGGGGGGAACGCTGGGGGCGGACGGGAGGGAACGGGTGCGGACGGGGGGGAACGCTGGGGGCGGACGGGAGGGAACGGGTGCGGACGGGGGGGGACTCTGGGGCGGACGGGCGGGAACGGGTGCGGACGGATGCGAACGGGTGCGAACGGGTGCGAACGGGTGCGAACGGGTGGGGACGCGGGAGCGGATGGAGGGGCGGACGGGGGTATATAAGTGGAGGGGACCACTTACATACCTTACTCCACTCCTTCTGGGCGCCCAGACAACCCTCCTCTAACACAGAGTGCGGGGTAGCGGGGCTCTCGGAGGAGTTAAGGATCCCTTTTTTGGGATCCTTTTACACTACTTTTGGCAGGTTGTGGCAGGTTTTGGTAGATCCACGTGGCCGTTATTTGGCATATTCCTTGTGACGCGCCCAGTCAACTGGCCTCTGCGTGAGCGCCGGTAGCGGGGTGCTCGAAGGGTGTGCCGAATAGTTGAACTTTAATTTTTAGGGACATTTTTGAACTAATTCCACAGCAACACTATTTTGAAGTGTATGCTTGGATATTTTGTAGCACTATTATGAAGTGTAATTAGTATTTTAAAAAGTAGAGTTCTAGATTAGAATTAGAAACTCCAATTTGGGTGGAATTAGAATTAGAAACTCCAATTTTCAGACATGGCAAGTGGAGGAACTGGAGACATGGCAAGTGCAAGTGGAGGATCTAGTTCTGGGTGTTCCAGAGGACATGGACGCAAGGCCGCTGATTTGGAGTGGAATGTTTACGATGATCCCTCCCAAAAAGCCAGGGTAGGTTGGGAGAATGTACCACAACCGTGGTCAGCGAAGACTGCAATGCAGTACGTGGGCTTCCCTCACTTTGATCGGTTGTGGCCAAGACATTGTCACGAGCGACATTGCAAGGCCGTCAATGCGAGCTATACGCAGCTTGAAGACGTGGAGGCAAAATGGAGATTCCTAACGATACTTAGAAGTATCTCCAATTTGGATAGATGGCCCAAGAGTGCAATTCCAAAGTCGGTGGCGTGTATGATGTATGCGGAGCACGTGTTGCGAGTTAGGGTGGATTGGTCAAGTTTGGGTGCTCTGCATGATCAAAAATTTGGGGGTATTGGAATTGCATTCACTAAATGCACAGTTCCGGATATTCCATACACTCCCGTTCCGGAGTGGTTCAGGAAGAATCCTAAACTAGTGGATGAGCCTGGGGCACCAATTCCAGAAGGTCGGGAACCAAAAAAACCACGTACTCGCAAACGACCAGCCAATGACGTGGAGATGGCCATCGAGGAGGCGTTTGAGCATATGGATGAGGAGGGCATGGAGGTAAATGTCGATGTGGTTAACGAGCTGGTTAACCAGGTGGTTAACGAGGCCCTAAACGAGGTAAACCCTGGTCAACTTGGTGCGGACATGATGGAGAGCAGAATGGAGGCATTGCGCCAGCAACATGCCGAGGAAATTCGTGAGTATAAAGCAAGGATTCTCGAGCTGGAAAATCGACTTGCAACACTTACGATGGGGGAGGCTGGCAGTTCAAGTAGTACACCAATTAACATCCAGTCTTTGGAAGCAGAGAGGGATACAGCTTTACAGGAGGCCATGATTGCAAAGTCACAAGCAGCGGACGTATGTACGAGGAATGAAGTAATGCAAGGAAAGATGGAGGCTTTGCAAAAGGAGGTGGTGGACATGCAACAACAACTTCAAGTGGTCAATGAAGTGGTTGTCGATCACGAATCCAAGATTGGCACACTGGAGGAGCAGAATGCAAGGTTGAGGAAATTTCTATCGGATGCGATCGTGGAGCGAACCAATATGAGGACAGGGACATTGCTTTCTATGGCCAAGGCTCGTCAATATGAAGCTGAATTTGAGAGCATCCAGCGAGAATGGAACCGCAATCATAGATTGCGGAACTTGATGCTCACGTCATGGCCAGATCAAGAACATATGTACCCTAGTAGGTGGGATGATGAGGATGACTTGAAATTGCCTAACGGGAGCTTGGATTGGCGGCAACTGATCGACTCCGATCACCATTGGGATGTGACCCAAGTGCATGAATATCCATACAGCATGAGGGGTGAGTTGTTATGGCCGGGTCCACATCCAATGGTCTTCGACGGATCCGTGTGTGGGATTTGCGGCAGTCCATTTGGCCCAGAGGGATGCTTTCAAGTTGGATCGTGTGGGGGCCAATTCCATCCACAATGTCTGATAGTGACAATGATCAGGAGACGGCAATGTCCCCATTGCAGATCACCCTTCCACCCTCGTTTGTACCTCCAATTTGGCCTTCGGGATTACATGCCTAAGGACTGGGTGGTAAGGCCAACGGACTATCCCTTCAACCTTTGCGAGTTTGATGGGACTTCTGTTGAGTGGAATTGGTTATTCAATCGTGCAACGGTTGAACTTTGGAACGATAACAAAGATGGCGAATGGACACAAAATCCACGTCAAATTTTGTATGTTGCAGACGAGTTGTTTCCCAACAAGCCCCCAAACCATGGCATGAAAAGATTTTTGTACCAAACTTTTGGTTGGCATTGGGATGCGACAACCATGCAATTACGGAGAGGCATTCAAACTCCTTTTTACAATGCAAGTGGTGAACTATCAATATCGGAGCATGAGTTGGAAGAAGATGCACATGAGATGCCCATGGAACGGGATTCCCATTTTGAAGCGCACTTAGAGCAGTCGTACCACAAACACAGAACGCAGTTGGAGGCAGTTGAAGCACTCTTGAATAGAGTTACGGATGATGCGGTATTGAGATGGCTAAATGGGGGGCCTAGACCACGTAATGCCACTCCACTGTCTCCTGGAAGTCGTCCATATCTCACCCGTGAAACCACGCGAATGATGGAAGCCGGGGAATCATCACGAGCACGACGAGGATCTACTTCAGCTGCAATAGACCTCGATTCAGATTCGGATTAGGCATTTTTGTAGCATGTTTAGAAAGTTGTATAGGAACGGAGGAAGACTTTGTACACATTGAACATATTTCATGTTCAAAGAATATGTAATATAAAGAGGAGTTACCGACAAGTTGTCATTTCTAAGATCGTGTAAAAGATAGCATATGGATGTCACATGTTTTAATGTTATTCGAAACTTTTAAAAACTCACTTGAATATTTGTAATTCATATGATAGTCTAACCAAAAGTACTATTGACTACATAGTCAATATTGAATACCACATAAAGATATAATTATATAAATATGCAATAAATAATTTTAAAAAACATGCAATAAATAATTTTATTACTATAATAAAATGATACAACTTCGAACGTAACGTTCGCTTTGTGGTCTAAATGTCTTACCGAAGGCCCTAAGGTTGTAACTTGTATCAATTTTGACGGAAGTAATAAATTATGGGAGTACGTGGGAGCACCGAAAGAACACATTTGTGCAAAACCATTACGTTCGAATCCGTACTGTAGGATCATTTGCTTCGACACATCTTGGGTCCTCTTCAGACTCGTCTGTGCTGAAATCATCATCCGTTTGGGGAGTCGCGCTTCGAAGATGCAACTCTCGGTCACGTTGTGAGAAAATTATCCTCTTGGTCGGCCGGGAGCCATCTGCATCATGTATGCCATTTTCATCTAGATGTGGTCTACCCTCATCTTCATTGTAGTCTTCAGCAGTAAACGGAAGCGATCGTCCCTGATACCTCTTCCTTGTACGTTTGACACCTCTCGTAGTTCTCTGGCGCCCTCCACCCGTACCACGACTTGAGTGCACTTCATCTCTACTTCCATCTATAAAAGCATCCCCCGTTGTACTTCCGCCTCCAACTCCAAGACCACCTCTTCCATTGGATTGACTGTGTGGAAGTGAAACAGACGCGGGTGGAATTGCAATTGGTATGTTCTCAACAACATGTCGTCGTACAGAAGGACGACGTGGCGCCTCTATAGTAACATTTTTTGAAACATTGTGCATAGCAACCAAAGTAGCACCCACCGCAGTTGCACGTGAAACACCCAATCTAGAAGTATTGGCAATACTTCGAGTGAGAGGACGATGTTGACCTTGTGCATGCAATTGCACCGTAGAGGTGGATGCAATCCTTTGAAGAGCACGGAATCGAGTTGTAGGCATTTCAGGAACATTGGGCGTTGGATCTTCTATACGATGGTTGGATATGAGGGAGGCATCCATGGATTCAGAATGTACTCGGGTTGGAAGTGGATCATGTTGAACGTGCGTTGGCTCATTTACGGGTAGTACATTGTCGCCTTCACCAAATGAAAGAGAATCGCTCCGATGTTGCAAGGAATCTACTTCAATTCCCACATTCTCACTTGCCCCCATAGCAACATTATGGACAGATGGAAACCCTTCTCCAGTGTGGAGAGTTTCAACATGCGGTCTTCCAATAGACCCCTCATGATCGTCATGCATTCCGTCGTTATGTTGGGGGACATCCGGTTCATCAAACTCAAACACCCCAAGGTTTCCATCACTACCATTGCCATCCTCATCTTCTGAACCATGATTCTCGGAATCGAGGTCATCCAAATCAAAGTCGATGTCATCAACATTGTTGTCTTCATCATTTCCAGCCCTATCAGTTGGATCCACGTCATCTTCGTTGTCATCTTCTTCGTCAAGGTCATCGTCAGAATAGACCTCATTCAATTCGTACCATTGAGCAGGTCTTGGGCCCCTCCGATGTCGAATGAGCCTACTATTGGTATATATGTAGACGAGGTCCTCAGCACGACTATGCTTCAAGCGATTGCGACTCTTGTTGTGAACGTATGAGTACATGCTCCAATTGCGTTCACATGCGGATGCGGAACATACTTGTGCAAGGATACGTCTTGCTATTGTTTGGAGGGCTTTAGCTCCACCTCCCATTGCATCCCACCATTCATGGAGAGGTGCGGCATGCACGCTCGGGTCAGTAGAATCAGCAAAAGGCCCTCGATTTTCAAAAAAATCTTGGTACTGGTGGAGGATTTGGACATAAGTGTCCTCATCTTGAGCAAGCCTGCGAAGAACTCGATTTAGGATTGTCCTCGAATTGTCATCCTCATGGAGTGGGGCCCAACCACGTAGAAGCGTATTTAACATCGCTCCAGCCCAGTGTAGATCATTCAACATCAACCTCCATCTATTTTGAAACGTTACCATAGCATTTGCAGCAAGCTCAGGGCTTAAGCGAAATGGAGGTTTACTGAATCCACGAATATGGGTTTGTAAATCATGCATGATCCTCCAAGCCATTCCCATTGCAGGCGCCTTGCCGTCAAATACACGAAGAGCTTTAACAACCGGGATCACCATATACAAGAAATTTTCGCACGTGTTCCAGAATCCATCAGAACGTATAAAGCTTCGCACAACAGAGCCCTTCATGTAAGAGGTGCCAGATCTCCTCCTCATATCACGCATTAGAGTGATCCAATCCTCATCAACCACCATTCTTTCCAAAGCATTGCGTACTTGGAGAAGACGTTCAATCATGATGAAGTTCGTAGCAAAACGGGTCTCTACAGGTAGGCGGAGTGAGAGATTTGGTGACAACCTCCGGAATATAGCTTGAGAAGCATGATGGTTTTTAACAAATACACAAATATGGCGGGATTTTTTTACCAATTTTTTCACCCATTCCTCCTTCCCCCAATCTTCTAAGAGGAGATCTAGGCAATGTGCAGCACATCCTTGAAAATATAGATCGGGATTTGCTCGAATCAAGTCGCGAGCAGCGGAGGCCATAACTGGGGCATTGTCGGTGCAAACTTGGACCACATTATGTCGACCAACCTTTTCCACAAATGGTTGAATTTGAGCAGCAACGTAGACATGATCCTTGTGATTTCCCGTGGTGTCAATGGTACCCAAGAAAACGTCTCCCTTTGTGCCACATTGAAGAACGTTTAGAAGAGGTCGGTTTTGCACGTTGTCCCATCCATCACAACATATTGTAACACCGTATTTTTCAACGGAATTCCCCAGCTTCTCCTTCACTTGCCTATCTAGGTCAACCTTTATATCAGTTAACAACTTCGTACGGATGGCATTGTACGATGGTGGTGTGTAGGCTGGCATTCGATGACGGGCAGTTTCACGCACAGCATGAACAAATGCAGGATGTCTCACAATGTTGAAAGGAATGTTAGCTTCATAAAAAGCCGTTGCCCATGCTCTATCGAGGAGTTGTTTTGTTGACACATTGAACCCCTCCGTTATGTTGAGTTGACGTAGTTCACGAGGAGGAGTGCCATATATCACAACATCAGAATGTTGAGTGGTTTGGGACATAAGCAAAGGCTCTGTTTCACTAATTACGGAGCCCGCTATAATAGGCTCCAAAGGTACAATATCTGCCACCAGAGAGTCCTCATTTACAATGCCTACATGTAAGGGCACAATGCCTCCGCAATGTTCAAACAAGGCCCTAATATGCGGGGGTACCATCCTACATGTGGAAACATCAGAAGCACCCCCTACATGAGGTCTATAACCAAGGTGGGCCAACATTCTATCTCCTCGGTAAGATATGACGAACGGGCAAAACCTACATTTAACCTGCCTTTGTGATTTACCGGGAACCCTCCCCTTATCCTCGTACCAATGATCCCATGCATCGTTTCGGCGTGGCATGACTTCAACAAAACCTGCAAATACAAACAAGTTAGAGCAAGTCACTTTGATCGCATACTAGGTCCTGTTCAAGAGTGCCACGAGGGCAACCCTAATTCACAGACACTAGATTGGACAAAGTATACTCTGCATTCGGGTCTCACGCATTCAATCCTCACTCCTCAAAGGAGAATCAAAAGACTTGAGACACACTATGTCAGTGGAGGCAAAAATGGCACCTTGCACCCTCAATTTATAGTGTTCGAATCGGACGGGGGAGCGGACGGAAGGGGTGGGAGCGGACGGGGGTGCCGACGGGGGAGCGGACGGAGGGGGGGGGAGCGGATGGGGGAGCGGACGGAGGGGGGGGGAGCGGACGGGGGGGGCGGACGGGGGAGCGGACGGGGGGGGGGGGGGGGGCGGACGGGGGAACGGATGGAGGGGGGGGCGGACGGGGGAGCGGACGGAGGGGGGGGGAGCGGACGGGGGAGCGGACGGGGGGGGGGCGGACGGTGGAGCGGACGGGTGAGCGGACGGAGGTGGGGGGAGCGGACGGGGGGGCGGACGGGGGGGCGGACGGGGGGGCGGACGGGGGAGCGGACGGAGGGGGGGGAGCGGACGGGGGGGGGGGCGGACGGGGGAGCGGACGGGTTGGGAGCGGGGCGGGGGACGTGGGCAGACGGAGGTTGGGAACGGGAGCGGACGGGGTGGAACGGGGATTGGGAACGAGGGCGGACGGGTGGGAACGGGGGCGGACGGGGGGGCGGACGGGCGCTAGTAGAATTTTCCCCACTTTCCCTTTACTTTGCTGACATGTCGTCACACGTGGACAATGTAAATCCTACGTGTCCGAAATTGGGTAATGTAATTACACAAAAAAATCGGTAAAATTCAAGTCCGGCAGGATAAAGACAGCATCCGGCATAATCCGGCATAATGTCGTGACGGATACGTGTCGTGACCGCACGACATTATGCCGGGATAAGCCTCCGTCACGACACAATAGACAACCCTGCTAGCAGTCGACATGGCGGTCGACTGCCACGTCGACTGCCATTCGCAGTCGACATAGGGGGTCGACTGCTGCTTGGCAGTCGACGTGGCAGTCGACTTCCAGGGTCGACTGCAAACTAGCAGTCGACATGGCAGTCGACCGCCACGTCGACTGCCATTCGCAGTCGACATCGGAGGTCGACTGCTGCTTGGAAGTCGACGTGGCAGTCGACTTCCGGGGTCGACTGCAAACTAGCAGTCGACATGGCGGTCGACTGCCACGTCGACTGCCATTCGCAGTCGACATAGGGGGTCGACTGCTGCTTGGCAGTCGACGTGGCAGTCGACTTCCAGGGTCGACTGCAAACTAGCAGTCGACATGGCAGTCGACTGCCACGTCGACTGCCATTCGCAGTCGACATCGGGGGTCGACTGCTGCTTGGCAGTCGACGTGGCAGTCGACTTCCGGGGTCGACTGCAAACTAGTAGTCGACATGGCGGTCGACTGCCCGTCGACTACCATTCGCAGTCGACATGGCGGTCGACTGCCACGTCGACTGCCATTCGCAGTCGACATCGGGGGTCGACTGCTGCTTGGCAGTCGACGTGGCAGTCGACTTCCAGGGTCGACTGCAAACTAGCAGTCGACATGGCAGTCGACCCCCGCAGTCGACTGCTAAATGCAGTCGGCCCACACGTCGACTGCCACATAGCAGTCGACGCCGCGGTCGACTGCTAATTGTCGACTGCCTTATCCAGAGTCGACTGCTATCTGGCAGTCGATTGGATGGTCGACTGCCGTATAGCAGTCGACCAATCGTCGCATCCATCCTGGCCGTTGGATGATGCACGGTCCAACGGTCAGGATCCAGGGGCGCGGCGTCCGGTCGTACCGTCGGTGTGAGGCCCACCCAACCTATATATATAAGTGGGGAGGCCTCATTGACATCATTTTTCAACCACCCCTCCTCAAGCGGGACATTGGGACTAAGCATGCCTAGCATCCTTTGCCTAATGTTTTGAGAGGGCCTAGGGGGCGGTTGGAAGATTGGTTTAGGGTGCAAACTCTTGCCAATTTTGGATCCGATTTTTTGCGGTGGAGCGGTGTGAATACGGCCGTGTTTGTGAACACATTTGAGTTGTGTTTGTGAACACAATAATAGCGTGTTTTTAAACACGATGGAGGATCGAAGTTGGAGGATGCCGGAGGACGAGCCGGATGCACCCGGCAGGGTGCACAAACGGCCCCCTAAGCGGCAACGACATTCCGATGTGGGATCAGGAAGTGCTTCGGGAACGGGAGCCAATATTACCCCCCGTTCAGATACTACCGTTCCCGTCCGCCCAAATGCCGGTGCCCCTACGAGCAGCCAAGGAGGGGCTTCCGCGGCCTCAGGGTCGTCGAGTAGGAGCGGGAAACCAAGGGTAAAATTCTCGGATGCGATAACGGCAAAGGTCCACCAAGCCATAGTTGACTGGTATTTGAGGAATGGGGAGGCCGGCATCAAATTCCGTTTTTTGGAGCAGCCGAAACACAAAAGGGTTGAGATAATTAAAAGGGACATGGAGGTTGCTATTCGACAGGAAGTGGATGGCCCCGAGTTTAGCGGTGATAGGAATCTTGCGGGGTTCGATTCATGGGTGAAGAATAAGGCCCAAAATGGTATTTTCAACCTCAAGCAATTGGTTGAGAACATGTTCCCGGAGGGCGAAACAGGCGAGGTGTTGAGCCCTCGAGCTGTAAGAATCCGGGAAATATTTTTGTGGTGGGATCCCGTGGCCAAAGGATTGTCCAAGACGGCCTCCAAAATAATTCCTTGGAAGGCGGAGAAATTGGAGAAGTGGCTAAGGGTGTCGGGCCCATGCCAACTATTGTGGATTCCCGATACGGCAAATGTTGTGAGTTTGAAGAGCATAAAGAAGGTGGGGGGTTACGGGGAGGTGAGGAAGGTGAGGATCGAGGTCAACGATCGTCTCCCACCGGAGATTACGTGGGCTGAAAAGACCCCAAAGACGTCGGATAGGCAAAAAGCTCGTATCCAAGTAAGTGCGGAGGCATGCGTTTTAAAGAGCACGCATCCAGATTTCATCAAGTTTTGGTTAATCAACAGTGTGTCCAATGCGGGCTATACACTATGGTGGAACGGGGGCACTCTACGAGAGATGTTCATTCGGGATAGAGCCCACCGCCCAAATGCCAACATTTTGACAATGGACGCAACCGAATGGCAACTCTATGACCAAGTCCAAAAGTTCCGGGCGAAGAGGGTAAAGTTGGCTTGGGCATTGTTATGGATCATGGAGGCTTTGCACGCTGCAAATGTGCAACACAACGATCTATCCATTGACAACATTATGTTGCATTGGGAATCGGACGGGAGCCTCAAGATTGGGGTGTGCGATTGGGGATGTGCAACGCATTCGGGTGAGGATGTCCTATCGCTATGGCATGCGGAAACCGTAGAAGCGAAGGAAAATTTGAGGAAGGAGAAGTTTTGGGTGGCGCCGGAACTGTTTTACATCCAAAACAGGAGACACCATGATCCCGATGTATATTACACCGCGGAGGCTGAGTGTTATGCGGTCGGCATGATTGCTCGACAACTTTGAAACGATGGTGATGACCGAATTCTCTTTGCCAATGAAGGAAGGGAAATTTGGGATGTCACTTTGAGTGCATTGACATGCGAGAACGTGTCGAACCGCATTTCATTGACCATCGCCAAACTACGGATGCAGATGCCGTTTGTGGGGTGGGATGAGCCGATAGACTGCTGGAGAACTGAGGTTAAGGATAGTGTTTAGTCTGTTTAGTTCTTTAGGCAACATCGTAGGGGTTAAGGTAGTATGCGTGTATCATTGATAAACCCTAAACCTTGTATATTTTTTATATCTTTACGATATACTTGTTTTAATACAACGCGGTTTTTTTTCCTTCTACATATCATTGTTGGCTTTAATCACATTTTTCCTAAACTACTTCCATCCATCCATATTCCACTATACCCAAACCATTAAAATTTAACCCAACAAACATATGATGTTGACTGCATTTGTCTGTTAATAGTATCAGTCGACGGCAATGGTCGACTGCTATAACTGCAGTCGACTATCTTCGTCGACGGCAACATAGCAGTCGACTATCAACCATGGTCGACTGCCAATGTAGCAGTCGACTACCATGGTCGACTGCTACATTGGCAGTCGACTACCATGGTCGACTGCTATACAGGCAGTCGACGGTGGTAGTCGACTGCTACATTGGCAGTCGACCAAGGTAATCGACTGCCTATATGGCAGTCGACCATGGTAATCGACTGCCTATATAGCAGTCGACGGTGGTAGTCGACTGCTACATTGGTAGTCGACTACCATGGTCGACTGCTACATTTGCAGTCGACCATTGCAGTCGACTGCTAAGTTAGCAGTCGACCATTGTAGTCGACTGCTAAGTTAGCAGTCGATTAAATGGTCGACTGCCTATATAGTAGTCGACCACTTAGTCGACTGCTACATTAGCAGTCGACCATTGTAGTCGACTGCTAAGTTAGCAGTCGATTAAGTGGTCGACTGCCTATATAGCAGTCGACCACTTAGTCGACTGCTACATTAGCAGTCGACCATTGTAGTCGACTGCTAAGTTAGCAGTCGACTACAATGGTCGACTGCTAAGTTAGCAGTCGATTAAGTGGTCGACTGCCTATATAGCAGTCGACCACTTAGTCGACTGCTACATTAGCAGTCGACCATTGTAGTCAACTGCTAAGTTAGCAGTCGATTAAGTGGTCGACTGCCTATATAGCAGTCGACCATGGTAGACGACTGCCTGTATTGATGTCGAAATAATTACTTATCCGAAAAAAAAATTCCATTAGGAAATTTTTTTTACTACAGTAACGTCCGTTTGGCGTCACACCCTGGACGTGACGCGACGTGACGCGTTTAGGCCGCGTCACGTCCATTTGTACATCCCTGCTTGTTGTTAACTATATTAATTTTAGCAGACTTTGGCGATTTATGTAAAATTGAAATTATGTACAAAAATTTTGAAAAAACTTGGAGTAAATACAAATGATATAATCTATACACCAAAAAAATTTCAAAAATAAATATGAAAATTTGAAAAACTCACAACGATCAAGGGAAATTTCATTTTTTTTCTCCCTCGTCCAAAAGGGTAGCCATTAACGGCCACCCTTTTATCATGTCACTTTGTCTTACATATGTGGTTTATTACACACATAAACACTCACTCTTATAAAAAATTTTGTCTTCCATAAGTCTTGCTATTAACTATAATAATTTTCACAGACTTTGGCGATTTATGTAAAATTGAAATTATGTATAAAAATTTTGAAAAAAACTTGGAGTGAATAAAAATGATATAATCTATACACCAAAAAAATTTCAAAAATAAATATGAAAATTTGAAAAATTCACAACGATCAAGGGGAATTTCATTTTTTTTCTCTCTCGTCCAAAAGGGTAGCCGTTAACGGCCACCCTTTTATCATGTCACTTTGTCTTACATATGTGGTTTATTACACATATAAACAATCACTCTTACAAAAAAAATTATCTTCCATAAGTCTTGCTGTTAACTATATTAATTTTAGCAGACTTTGGCGATTTATGTAAAATTGAAATTATGTACAAAATTTTTGAAAGAACTTGGAGTAAATGAAAATGATATAATCTATACACCAAAAAAATTTCAAAAATAAATATGAAAATTTGAAAAACTCACAACGATCAAGGGAAATTTCATTTTTTGTCTCTCTCGTCCAAAAGGGTAGCTGTTAACGGCCACCCTTTTATCATGTCACTTTGTCTTACATATGTGGTTTATTACACACATAAACACTCACTCTTATAAAAAAATTTGTCTTCCATAAGTCTTGCTATTAACTATAATAATTTTCACAGACTTTGGCGATTTATGTAAAATTGAAATTATGTATAAAAATTTTGAAAAAACTTGGAGTGAATAAAAATGATATAATCTATACACCAAAAAAATTTCAAAAATAAATATGAAAATTTGAAAAATTCACAACGATCAAGGGAAATTTCATTTTTTCTCTCTCTCTTCCAAAAGGGTAGCCGTTAACGGCCACCCTTTTATCATGTCACTTTGTCTGACATATGTGGTTTATTACACACATAAAAAATCACTCTTACAAAAAAATTGTCTTCCATAAGTCTTGCTGTTAACTATATTAATTTTAGCAGACTTTGGCGATTTATGTAAAATTAAAATTATGTACAAATCTTTTGAAAAAACTTGGAGTAAATACAAATGATATAATCTATACACCAAAAAAATTTCAAAAATAAATATGAAAATTTGAAAAAATCACAACGATCAAGGGGAATTTCATTTTTTTTCTCTCTCGTCCAAAAGGGTAGCCGTTAACGGCCACCCTTTTATCATGTCACTTTGTATTACATATGTGGTTTATTACACACATAAACAATCACTCGTACAAAAAAATTGTCTTCCATAAGTCTTGCTATTAACTATATTAATTTTAGCAGAGTTTGGCGATTTATGTAAAATTGAAATTATGTACAAAAATTTTGAAAAAACTTGGAGTGAATAAAAATGATATAATCTATACACCAAAAAAATTTCAAAAATAAATATGAAAATTTGAAAAATTCACAACGATCAAGGGAAATTTCATTTTTTTTCTCTCTCTTCCAAAAGGGTAGCCGTTAACGGCCACCCTTTTATCATGTCACTTTATCTTACATATGTGGTTTATGACACACATAAACAATCACTCTTACAAAAAAAACTGTCTTCCATAAGTCTTGCTATTAACTATATTAATTTTAGCAGAGTTTGGCGATTTATGTAAAATTGAAATTATGTACAAAATTTTTGAAAAAACTTAAAGTGAATAAAAATGATATAATCTATACACCAAAAAAATTTCAAAAATAAATATGAAAATTTGAAAAATTCACAACGATCAAAGGGAATTTCATTTTTTGTCTCTCTCTTCCAAAAGGGTAGCCATTAAGGGCCACCCTTTTATCATATCACTTTGTCTTACATATGTTGTTTATTACACACATAAAAAATCACTCTTACAAAAAAAATTGTCTTCCATAAGTCTTGCTATTAACTGTATTAATTTTAGCAAAGTTTGGCGATTTATGTAAAATTGAAATTATGTACAAATTTTTTGAAAGAACTTAAAGTGAATAAAAATGATATAATCTATACACCAAAAAAATTTCAAAAATAAATATGAAAATGTAAAAAAAAAACAATGATGAAGGTGAATTTCATTTTTTCTCTCTCGTCCAAAAGGGTAGCCGTTAACGGCCACCCTTTTTTGAGTCCCATTTTTGAGTTATAGTTTAGGATAGCTATTGACGGCCTCCCCTTCTAAGATTTTAGTATACATTTAACAACATCATTTCTCTGAAATAAAATCACACAAATGAATCATTTTCTTTTTTTCTAAGAGAATGGCCGTTAACGGCCACTATTTTTTTATTTCAATTTGTTTTATATATGTGATATTATTGTACATATAAACACTCACTTTCATAAAAAAAATTCCCTCCTTGTGGGTCGCCATTAACAACCACCATTTTTTCATTCCACTTTATTTTGCATATGTGGTTTCTCTACATATAAACACTCACTTTTGTTAAGAAAAATTCTTTCCAAAAGCGTGGCCGTTAACGGCCACCCTTTTTCATATTAGTTTTTTTTGCATATGTGGTTTTTTTTACATATAAATATTCACTTTCTTAAGAAAATTTCCTTCCAAAAGGGTGGCCGTTAACGGCCATCCTTTTTTCTGTCAGTTTTTTTTGCATATTTGGTTATTTCTACATATAAACACTCAATTTGTTAAGAAATTTTTCCTTCCAAGAGCGTGGCCTTTAACGGCCACCTTTTTTTTCATGTCAGTTTTTTTTATATGTGGTTTTTTTTATATATTAACAATCACTTTCTTAAGAAAATTTCCTTCCAAAAGGATGGCCGTTAACGGCCACCCTTTTTTCATGTAAGTTTGTTTTCCATAAATGGTTTCTTCCACACATAAACATTCATCTTTACAAAAAAAAATTGTCTTCCAAAGGGTGGCCGTTAACGGCCACCTTTTTTTTCATGTCAGTTTTTTTTATTTGTGGTTTTTTCTATATAACAACAATCACTTTCTTAAGAAAAAATTCCTTCCAAAAGGGTGGCCGTTAACGGCCACCCTTTTTTCATGTAAGTTTGTTTTTCATAAATGGTTTTTTCCACACGTAAATACTCATCTTTACAAAAAAAAAGTTGTCTTCCAAAGGGTGGCCGTTAACGGCCACCCTTTTTTCATGTAAGTCTGTTTTACATATGTGATTTCTTCCACACATAAACATTCATTTTTACGAAAAAAATGTTGTCTTCCAAAGGGTGGCCGCTAACGGCCACCCTTTTTTTCATGTTAGTTTTTTTTAATATGCGGTTTTTTTTATATATCAACAATCATTTTCTTAAGAAAAATTTCCTACCAAAAGGGTGGTTGTTAACGGCCATTCTTTTTTCATGTAAGTGTATTTTACATATGTGGTTTCTTCCACACATAAACAATCATTTCTACAAGAGAAAAATTATCCTCCAAAGGGTGTCCGTTTATGGCCACCCTTTTTTTCATGTCAATTTGTTTTGCATATGGGGTGTCTTCCACACATAAATACTCCCTTTTACAACAAAAAATTGTCTTCCAAAGGGTGGCCGTTAACGACTACCATTTTTTCATGTATGTTTGTTTTACATATGTGGTTTCTTCCACACATAAACACTCACTTTCATAAAAGAAATTGACTTCCACAAGGGTGGCCGTTAACGGCTACTCTTTTTTATGACACTTTATTTTACATATGTGGTTTCTTCCACACATAAACAATCACTTTTATAAAACATTTGTCTTCCAAAAGGGTGACCAGCAATGACTACCTTTTTTTATGGTACTCTGTTTTGCATTTGTGGTTTGCTCCACATATAAACACTTAATTTCTTAAAAACAATTTTCTTCCTTACGGATGGCCGTTAAGGGCCACCCATTTTTCATTTCACTTTGTTTTGCATATTTGGTATTTTCTACATATAAACATTTATTCTCAAAAAAAAAATCCGTCCATACGGATGGCCGTTAACGGCTACCCTTTTTTCATTTCACTTTATTTTGCATATGTGGATTCTTCAACATGTACACACTCACTTATTCAAATTTTTCTTCTTCTAAAAGATGGCCGTTGACAGCCACTTTCTTTTCATTTCAATTTGTTTTACATATATGATTTCTTCTATATGTACACACTCATTTATTCAATTGTTTTCTTCTTAAGGGTGCCCGTTAATGGCTATCATTTTTTCATTTTATTTGATTTTGCATATGTAGTTTCTTCCAGATGTACACACTCACTTTCTTAAAAGCAATTCTTTCGATAAGAGTGGCCGTTAACGGTTATTTTTTTTACATTTCTATTTCTTTTGCATATATAGTTTCTTATACATGTAAACATTGATATTCATCATTTTTGATGTCCTTATTTGCATTTCAGTGTGCTTTGAAGATGTACTATCTTTCACATCTTAACACTCACTTCCATAATTTTTTCCTCCTTTTATAAGGGTGGTCGTTAACGGCCATTGTTTTTAGATTTGATTCTGCTTTGTATATGTGATTTCTTACACATGTATACACTTACTTTAATTTTTTTCTTCTTCCATAAGGGTGGCTATTAATGGCCACCCTAATTTGCATTTCATTTTACTTTGCATATGTGATTTCTTTCATATGTAAACATTCTTATTAATATTTTTCCTCTTTTTATATGGGTGGCACTTTTTGTGCTTCCCATATGGAAATTGTACCTCTTTCTGAAAATCACTTAGAGTCGCAATTACATGCATTTAAAAAAAAATTGTCAACACCTTTTTCCATCTTTAATGGTTGAGGTATCAACCAAGGGTAAAATCAAAACTCAATATTTTACTTTGACGAACGGTTCCATTGCTAGTTGTTAGGCCTTTCTTGAAAAATGATATTATGAACCTGGCTGCACATTTTGTTGCATGTGATTATATGGAAGACAATGGAGTTTTTTACGTGGCCTTGGAGAACAATGAGGGCAATACAATAGATGTTACTGATATTATAATTGAATCATGGAGTGACAACTGGGTGCGGACAATTGCTGCCTTTGAGAAAATATTGCAAAATGATGAAGAGCTCAAAGTTTTCTCTGGCAAAATGTTCATGGTATGGGACGGCAACCACCATTTGCAAACATGGTTGCCCATTATTAATCAAGACCACACACATGATTCTATTTGACATTATGTTGTTGAAAGTATTATTTTGGACGTCAAGGGAGATATTGCAACTATGTTGGCAGCCTTGCATGAAGTCAATTGGTAATTCCTTCATTTTTTCTCTTTTTGTTTTTTTCATTTGGCTTCTTATTTTTTAAGTTTATTTTTCTATTGGATGTTCATTTTCTATAACTTATCATTGTTTGTTTTATTTTGTCATGAGGAGCCAAAACTCTCATGTTTCTACAAATCTTGTTCATAAGTTTTTCCGCATTCAAAGCATTGCTAGGCAACCACTTTCATATTTTAAAAAACTTGTCTCCAAAGAAGACCTTTCTACTGCTAATGCCAAACAAAAATCCAAACATAGAACTTAGTTCACTTTGGCAGTTGAGGCCCTTAATGGATTTCTATACTAGGTTATTTTTTCTGAAATATCAATTTTCCTTGCATATTTTTTTCACTTCTTGTATATTTCCTTCATACTTGTTGTTCATTTGAATTTCTACTATCATATTTTTATTGCATCTCATTTTTATTATGTGCGATTTTTCATATTCTTATATGTTTTTTTCTTGGTGTAGCAAGAGTTGGGGGATGTTGTTGCTGCTCAAAGAAAATTTTATGAGAAGTACCCAGATCGTGCGCATTGGACTTTAAGTGCAATTGATATATGGGTTTCCAAAGCTGTTGACACTAGAAGAAAACGTGTCCATTTCAACCCTAGGCCATCGCGACTCGCACCAAGAAAATGCATAAGCAATTCAATTGGTAGACAACCGGAAGGTACCCGTGGTGTACCCATGGAAGGTGCCCCCCGATTCCCAACCGAATTGATTTGTTTATGCATTTTTTTGGTGGGAGTCGTGATGGCCTAGTCACAAGGAGGGTTGGAATGGACAAGTTTTCTTCTAGTGTGATAGGGTAAGATTGACTTCCCACTCGAAACTGAAGAAACAACTTTCCATTGCAAATCCTAAACATACTCCTCTGTTCTTAGAGCATGTGAAGTCTCATTATGAAACTTTGGATGTTGGCAACTTCAGCTATAGACACTTCTATGAAGATTAAGTGGCTTGAGAGGTGAAACGGCTCACCTGCTCTTCGTGAGGCTCTCAAATTTCCAAAACCAAAATTCAATGATATAGAGTTTCCTAAGTGATTTCATAAAGCTACTTGGTGGGCTTGGGTGAATTTAAAAAAAATTCTTTTTGGTTCATTTATTTTTTTTCTTTGCTTCTTATTTCTTTCATTTTTTTCAATCATTAAAAAATATTATTGAAAATATTGATCTTTATTTTGTATATGGCAGTTGGCTATTGAAACCGAGAAGCTCTTGGATGCTACTGTGGCTGATTTGAATGTGTCCATCAACTATCTTCCAGGTGGTATGGCCCCTTTGCCCATTATTTTTGATTATGTGGAGGCAATGCACATATCATTGTGGGATACTGCATTTTTTTTCGTGAATTTGTTGTACATAAGGGAGTTCACAAAAATCATAATATTGACAAGCAACTCAACTTCAAACCAACCATGCGAAGTGTGTTTTATAGGTACTTCAAATATGTCCTATTCCCTGCTAAAGCCATTTCCAAATCTCCCACTTTTTTTGCTAACTATTTTGACATAGAAAGTGAAGAGTGCATGTTCACAAAAGGAATCATGAAATCTTGGGATCCTATGCATTTTGAAAAATGTGGGTGGTATTTGGATTGTCCTCTTAAAACACCTCCCACTTTTGATATTGCCCTTTGAGATTGCATTCAACCCGCCCTCAAGGGTGCAAAGGTATTTCAAAGGCATTCAATCTCATTGCTCAATCATTCTAAGGCATTATTCATATTTTAGTGCTTGCAATGCTTGCAGACTTTGCATCTAACCCAATTTATATCCAGCCTTTATGTTTACAACCCAATTTATGTCTACAACCCACTTTTGTTGTTCTTTGTGTTTTGGACTTCGTAAATGTCACCCTTATGATGGTATTATGATGTATTCAAATTTTACATTGATGTGTATTGTAGTGAAACATCCTAACATGCTACACCTATTTTCAACATGAGTTTGCTTACACATTATATCCAATTACATTATTATTATCTCAACATTTGAACGTATATTAATTCATTTTTTGGTACAAAATTGGCATAGAAACATTTTTTGTTGTTCATTTGGACTATAGACCCTTACATGTAATTCCACGATCATTGGCCCCCAACGGATTTACAAACCATAACCAAGAAAAAATATTGAAGGCTCGCAGGCTCACAGGCTCACAGGCTCACAGGCTCACAGGCTCACATACTAGCATCCCCGTCACTGAATTGGGGCCCAGATGAAGGAATCGTTGTTTGGCGCCGAGACGAGGATGGGAAATATATGTTACCGGATGGGGAGCCAAAGCCTTGCAAACCCGACCCCATGAGGAATGGGCCGGAAATCATTAAGGGCATATCGGGATTCATCGAATACTGGAAAGAGTTGTGTGAGGAAGACATCACAAGGGTTGTTCGGGATACACATGATCCACTCATCGAGTATTGGGATCGCATTCGGTCCGCTTTGCAAACAATGGATATTCATACCCGGGCAATTTTGACACAAGGGTTTTGGCCACAAAGTCGAGTGACTGTGTTGGAGTCTGACGCCATGTTCTTCAGCAATGGGGATGTCCGTGAGGAATTCGCTGCAGACGAGCATTATGTAGGTCCTGCTCGCAATCGCCCGGCTCCGTCATTTCGCGTTGCTGTTGATTTCTACGAAGGCTATATGGTCCTCGTACGTGCCGAAGACGAGGAACACCCCAAGCCCATATGGTTGGTGAAAGCATTGTCGTTGCCTAATTTTGTTCCAACTAGCCCCAATTTCCGTCAAATTGAGGTGGAGTACTGCCGCCCAAGCACGAGAGACCCAAATGTGTTGCGGACCTATGTCAGCCATAAACCCCCACCCTTATGCGTCTGTAGTCCGGGTGGGAGCCCATGACTCACATGAACTTCACTGGCCTTAGTAATCAGTTGTAACTTATATCCATTCTAATTGGTGAATCAATGTACTTAACACCTCCTCCTTTATTAACTCAAACTCAAGTGTTTACAAACACTAGAGTATCACACTCACACAAATCAAAGAAAACTTCAAGTTCAAGGTTGTAGGCTAAATAATATCAACCTAGAGATCTAATGATATAATGCCTCTCACTGAGGTTCATTACTTGATCACAATACACATAGCATATTACCACACTTATCACTAAGCCTACTCCAACCCCGTCATTCAACCTTCATAGGATTTATGAACCCTTTGCTAACATTCCTATTATTTCCTTCTAAGAGTTTTGTGCCTTCATCTACCTAGTGAGGGAGAGAGAGAAAAGTAGTCCTAATTGCAAGAGTGAGAGAGTGAGAATGAGCCTCCTCCCTTCCCTTCGGGGGACTACCCCCTTCCATCACCAAGCCTTACCGGCCGTAGATCTAACCATACATCTAACGGTTGGAATTGCCGGCCGTCATACTCTAGCCGTCATCCCTAAAATTCCTAGATCCAACGGCCTTGGTCTTTCATCCACTTGATCCGACGGCCTTCATCGGACTACCTCCTTCCATCACCAAACCTTACCGGCCGTAGATCTAACCATACATCTAACGGTTGGAATTGCCGGCCGTCATACTCTAGCCGTCATCCCTAAAATCCCTAGATCCAACGGTCTTGGTCTTCCATCCACTTGATCAAATGCTCTTCATCCGTCCGGCTTCATCCGCTTAGCATCATCCACCGTTCGTTGCCATCCTTCATTCGTTCGTCTTCATCCTCCGTTCGTTGCCATCCTAATGTCCTTCGCAAGTATCTTGACTTCTTCATACGAATTACTTAACTTAAATATAATTTGACTCACTAACCTCCTTTCTAATTAACCCGCGAACCTTCATAAACCGTGAGCGGTTAGGTGAATATAAATAAAATGCTTCTAAAAAATGAAAAGTAATTGAGAAGGTTCTACTTATACATATGTAGTAACTTCTTCTCCGTATCCGCCTACAGACTATTCATGCTTTTACCACTAGCTCATCTTGGGATAGCACCAGTCAATGGAACCAACCGGATTCGAACCCGGGTCGGTCCAGACCTTAATCCAGTCTCTTACACACAACTCGCATCCACAGGCGGATGTGCCAAAATCCAGTGACTATCTATATAGGTTAACAAAACCCCGTTTACTAAGCTTAAGCCTTTAAGCCTAGGAACCCCATTAACCCACCTCTAAATAACTCTAATAATTCCTAGTAGCATTTAAGTACTAACACCCTAGCTTCAACTTAATTCAACTAATAACTAAGAACACAACTTGTTTTTATGTTTTTGAATATTTGAACACAACTAAAAGTCCGAGTTTTGTTAATCCTTGCGATTAAGAACACATGTGGGCACCATATTGGGCTCACAACCTATTTAGGTTGGGATACAAAAAAAGGTTTTAAGTGGACAATGGACTCGGCGTTTGAACCAGTATGGATAAACACGGATACTATACTTTGTGCTTGGAAGCCGCGAAAAGGGTCCAAATCGGAGACAATGACCATCCCCCAAAAGCATATTGATTTTGCCAAAGACAACTTGGCTCGTATTGCTGCCGCAGAAAATGACATTGAGAATGGAAACGAGGTTGAAGATGAAGATTGTGAATAATAACACAAGAGCAAACTAGGTTCATGATTGTGTTAAATAGTATGTAAAGAGCTTTATTATAAGAACTATATGGCACCATTGGGGCCAAAATTGCTTGGATTGGGCTCATTTGTTTGTAGGTTCAAAATTTTAAGAAATCTAACTAGACAAGTTATGTTTTGCATGAAATTTGCAATTGTCTACACATTGTATTGAAACAAACTTTCCCACATTGTGCTATCAAATGTCTTGTAAATGTTGAGTAGCTACATAATACATTGTGCATTTGCCAAAATAATATACTACTCCAAATGTTACATTTGGGAATTTTGTGCATGCTTTGGAATGTACCATCCTATTCAACACAACCCCTATGTTACGGATGCGCATCCAATAGTCCATAATAATAAATCCAATGGTTGTTTTTGGACTCCATAATTCTTCCCAATGTTCCCAATGGTCCCAATGTTCATGGTATTGGCATCCTAAACTATGGGCCATATTTATTTTGAGACTTCCCAAAGTCTCCATTTAACGAATATAGTGTTACAACTTTAAAAAAACCAAAACATGTAAAAATATTCATACTATGGCCATCTAGAGGCGGTGAAAGTCGATGACCCAAGGAAACAATCTAATCAGTGTCCATGATGAATGGAACTATAATCCTTGAAAACAACATTGAGTTTTTCTTTTTCTCCCCCCCCCCCCCCCCTCTTCAGGCGGCCCAAAAACTTTTGAGCTGCCCTGAAATAGAGGTTGAGCTATTACAACACTGCCCAAGCCACACCCACACCCACCAGTCCTGCTGACAGACTTATTCCAGTAACGTACCATATTCGCCCTAATTTCGCACATATTCCAATACATGTCAGTGAGGAAGTTTTGCTCAACCAGATTAATTTTGCACGTTGGGAGCAGCAATGGTGTGTCAAAAGTTCCAGAAGACTTGTCCCAGTGCCAGTTTGGGTTGAGTAAAGTCTCACATGCTATGTAATACAGTCGAGGTGAGATATATACATGTCTCGGGGAAATTCTGGGCAGTAATATCCTCCAAACGGGGAGAACCGACTGCTAGTTACAGATAAACTGGTTGAAGTTCAAGAGTGAAGGAAAATTACCGATCATTATAGAGGAATCTATGGAATATACCTCAAATTCGTTTTAAAAACCTGAAAGATCCAAACATGTAACTGGTTGGAGTTGGAAACACTTGGATTTTGACTGTCATGCCCAGAAATCTCCCCGGACACTGCTCCAAGTTGGACAAAATGGAGTTCATGATATTTCTTAACCCCTCAAAGACGTTTTTCTGAAGCTCCGCACTGGAGGGGATCCACTGACGCTCTGCAACGTAGAGGTTGTCTGATGGCACACTGGGGGCGTATGTTTCGGAGGTGGTAATGTTGCATTTGGTCCGTTTCCGTTTTCAGTGATGAAGGCCATGATCATGCCCCATGAAAGGTGCCTCTCAAAGTGACAGTGGAAGGTCCAAACCCCTGCCAGTTCCAGTCAAAAAATGAGTAAATCACATCCACAAATATCAGAACAGTTATGCCATCAACCCTTAAAGGACCACGGGGTTCAACAGACACACATATACACAGTTTCTACGAGCATCATCAAGTCTAAAAATCATATTTTGAATGCTTTTAGGTTTTGTACAGTGTATTCAATGATATCAACATATTAAACCAATTTGAAAAGTGCACTAGAAGAATTAACTAATCACAACTACTATCATTTTTGAGATATTTTCTTAAACTGGAAGTTTGTGACTTAAGTACACGTTTTTGTGCATGGAGTGGCCTTGATTGGGCCTCTTAAGTGCTTAGGATTGAGTTTCCCAAATATGGGTGACAAAAAGACTTCTAACTTGTTTAAATACTAGAAAATCTTTGAAGAATACCCAATTGAATGCAAGCAAATAACAAAGGTTTAGAATTATGCTACAAATTATGGTCAAGAAAAGAATTAAATTGCACTTTGAGTTGATGAATTTTACCAGGATTGTTGGCTGTGAAACGAATGGCGACCCACCCTCCAGCTGGGAGTCCGACTGTGCTCCTACTATTTGGATCCTTCAAGTTGAAATTTTGAGGGTCTGTATGGGGGTTGTAGTTGCCGAATCCTGACCCGACAACGTAAAAATTATGTCCATGCAAGTGGAATGGGTGGTAATCCATAAAGAACACATCCAGGTCTTGTAGAACAACCTGCACTGTCTCGTTATATTTTAAGACCAACGTTTTTGCTCCCCTAAAGGCAGTCTCCCTATATGCAGGAATTGGAGTGCTGGAAGTGAAGTTCACAATTGCAGGCGGAACTGGTGGAAAATCCGTCGTGTACACTCCCGGCTTGTTATAATAGTAAGATTCCAAGATCGAGCTATTCGTTGGGAGGTCGAAGGTGACATTGTTCATGGTGGCCCCAAATTTGGTACCTTTCGTTGTAACAGTAACGTTGGAGCAATTTTCGGAGGGGTTGCAAACGACACTCGCAAGAGCTGTTGCAAATATGAATTCACGGTCCACTTTCTTGGGAAGATTGGATGCCTTTAATGCTTTGAGTTTTGCAAAAAATGGATATCCCAAATCCACCGACGTGGCAACGTCTGGGAAGTCGGGCATAATTGGGGTAGCTGATGATGATGATCCGTTATAGTTCAGAACTCCAACCGAAGGTGTAGTTACATCCCCGATGACACCAGGAATTATTAATGCCTCCCATCCACTTATCCCGAAATAGTACTTCCCTGAAGAACATCATTGGAATTGCACTATTAGAATCTAGAACTTACTTGATTCAAGAATTTATGAGGAATGAAGCCTGTACACCTAGACTTTATTTTAGACATTCTTTCACAACAAATACATAGTTCATGAGTATTTTCTTTAAAACAGGTGTAACTGGTGTTAAGGTATGTGGGTGTTATTTAGTTTCATTTCTTGATCAGACACCTATATTTTATTGGTGTGTAGTTAAGTGAAGATAGAAAAACAAATATCATATACACACAGGTTTAAAAAGATTGCACTATGTTTTCAAATTTTATAAACTAGTCCATAGTTCATAGTGCACACAATTGGGAGGGACTTATGTATTCAATTAAAAAAAATCAACAAACATGCACTTCCGAAAACCATAATTAAATCAACGGAAGTTCGATTCTCAATTCAACTTTTGTTGATGCTTCATCTTAGATTTGCTAATGCAACACATGTTTTGTTATATATATCTAATCAGTAGAAGACTTTAAAGAACATGAAAAATGAACCAAATAACACCAACATACCTTACATGAGAACTAGGTTTTGAAGTATAGAGACAGAGGATTAACTGAATTTTCTTCACCACAACTTGATGTTTGCAACCAATTGCTGAAGTGAAATGAATGTTTAGCACTTTACCTGTCGGTTGGTTAGCAGTAACCAAGACATCGAGCGATTGCCCGGGCGAGAGAACTACTTGTGTGGTATTGAACGGCTTCACATATTCTCCATCAGTTGCAACAACAGTCATCGTATGATTTGCTATCTGAAAGAAATGGTTGTTATTCAATGCAGCGTTTATGAGCTGCAGCAAATATGTTTTACCGGAGACAACGTCTAGACGCACATAGTTACCTGCACAAACGGTTGGTACAATTTATCAATGCCAACAAGTCCGAACACATAAGAACAGGAATCCAAGTTGGATGGACATGACCCAGAAAATAAAATGGCTTCCAGATTCTCACTACAAGCATGAGTCCTAGTAGGCAATTGACCTACATCACTGGAAATTTTGTCGTATGTAACTGGAACATTTGTAAATCTAGCACAATGATAGATTTGCATTATTTTTTCATCAACGTGGGACAATTGCATAGGACTTGTATGGTAGTGATGACCCTTAGGGCTTCAGCCACATCCAAGATGCATAATGAACTCATGATGCCAAGATTTCATATAATTCTATGGGAAACTTATGAAATGGTTCAATAGAGCATGGTCCAATCCATCTGAAAGTCACCTTCAAAACGAAACCATACTTACCATTTGAGCAATTGTACAAAGGACCCGGCCAACCATTCAAAGTGTATGCTGTGTATGATGGGACGAATGCAGGTCCGTATGTAGCTAGGCCCTCCATTTCTATAGTAACCGGATTTTCATCAAACCATTCCCCTGCAAATTAAACCAAGGAGGTTAGCCATGTTGAAAGATAAAACATTTGTGGAGGATCAAACTTACTCAAGTGGTTACCTACCTACCTTGATGAGTGTGTAAAAACAACTTGCAAATACTATGCACTACATAATCAGTCTGCTCATGGATGTACACTATAGATTATGCCCATATTATGGATGAAGTGTCCTTTGCGTGGATAGAAATGCGCAAGAGAGTTATTGAAAAAGCCCTCTACTTGAATGAGCGACCAAATGATGCAACATCTATCTTCAAGAACACGCTAACGTACAATGCTAATTGATATGCCAGTCTCAATCTTGCATTTAGTCTTATGCAAACACTTGCATTTGAGTGGTATGTGACAAGGCTTGTAGCTAAAAATAGAGACCGAAAATACACATGTTATGAAAAGATTGGACTATGTGTTCATAATAAGGACGCCATTCTAGGTTCAAAATTGAACACAATTGGGAAGGTCTAAGTGATCAGTTGAAGAAAAAGAAGAATCATCAGTTCGACGTGGACTTATAACTTTTGCATCTCAACTCCAATTTTTGACACTTTTAACACCAATGATACTTCACGATTCACAATTGCTAATCGGATGGGACAATTTGCATTCTCATCCAATCGCCAAAAGTGCATGTGGAGTTGGGTGTGTCTGTCATAGGCCTGCATATGTTAAATCCATTGACAGCTTGAGGAGAGCTCTAGAATTTATATATATTGCAGGGGTGTTGGGAGATTAATTAACTTACCAAAGAGAATGGGTATTTCGGCTGCAGGAGGGGCGTAGGGGGGTGGGTCCTTGGGGTGGATAATGATGGCACCATAAACAGTGGCCCGCAACCAACTCACGTGTGCGTGCCAGAAATATGTCCCCACTTGATCAATTAGGGTAAATTCGTATGTGTAAGAGTCCCCCATAGCCAAGGAGCATTGTGTGATTCCTACCACTCCATCGGCCCAGTTTGTCAACACTTGATTGATGCCATGCCTGCGTCAATCAAAATATTAGCTAACTTGATCAATTAGATTCCATTAGAGTGTTTCAGAGTACGAACAAGCCTCAGTGTTAATTTTCCTGACTTTCAGGTTTTCAGAAATTTATCAGTACTCTAAGAAATGATGGAGATAAACAGGACCCTGAGTGTGTCATCGAGGTTATAAATTCTCAAGCTGGGGGCAGATTTTGCAATACCTAAGGTTTTCAGGCTCTATTTCACAGTTCTGAAACTTGCCAGTACTAAGTTATTAGTCCAAACAGGTCTTGATGAAGAGTTGAAATTCGACTAACTATCAGAAGTGTTCAGGTTGAATTCAAATTTCCAATTTGCCCTGCCACAACTTGTTCAGAACCAACTGGTTGAATCTGTTTATGAAATAGGAGAGGTGGGTTACGTGTAAAAATTGGGAGTGTGAAAATGAGAATCAAGAGGTACCTAAGGTTTGAGGACTTATTTGTGGCCTTATCAGACACCTATGTTTGAGTAGTATGTGACAAGGTTTTTAGTTAAGAATGGACCGCAGAAAGATGTGTTATGATGAGATTGGATGATGCTTATAATCTATTAACCATTAATCACCGATTCAATCTTGAACATTACAACTGGGAGGGCCTGTGTGATCATTTAACGAGTACCACAAGAAAATCGTCACTTTGACCTCCTATAAGTTTTGCACATCAACTCCAATTCAGAAACTTGAAGTCACAGCCACGTGATTCGTCGCAATTGATAATGAGAAGAGACAATTTCATATTCGATGCACATGTCAAAATTGTCTATAGAGCTGGAAATGCCCACAATAGGGGCATGTACCTTTAAAATAATTTACATGTTATGTTTCAATATAATTTTTCTAGACTCAAGACATGATTACACTAAGTGATCAATGTCCATGGCCACCACGTCGTTTTAAATCTCTCATTGCTTGACAAAGATGATCACGAAATTGGGTTTACAGTCTTCATACCAATGAATAGTGACGCGGGTGGCCACTTTGCTCGTCACCTGGATGACCAGAGTGTCGCCTTCATTGGCATGCACAGTCGGTCCTGGCAACATATTGTTCACGATAGCAATGCTCGTGGTGTTGCAGGCTCTAGTAACATTTTGAGTCTCCACCTGCACAATAGATTTATCTCGTGCACGACAAAGATTAGTGAAAGGAAATAAATTGGTTGAAATTTAAGTTCAATGTATGGTACCTACAAGTGATAAATATTCAAATCTTGTTCTCCTGACGTTTTAATCATACTGCGGACTTGTTATCACAATTTGCAATTTGCATCCACAGGGTCTACTTAGGGAGAAGCATGTGGAGTGAATGGATTAATCAAAGCTGGCAGCCTGCTGGATTATATTGGGATTAGAGTGACAAGAAAAATGATTACCGTCCAGTAAAGATAAACCCTCTTGGCATTAGGTTGTGGTGAAGGTGTTGTTGCTGCGGGCGGGCCAGGTCTCATGACCACCATGAAAATCAAGGCCGCGAGAATGGACCCAACTATCACAGTAGAAGAAGTACCTCTACCCATGATGAATACCTATTACCCCCGCTCCCGTAGACCTTGTTGACAAATTCCCTGAAGAACACAAGTCTAACCCTTTCATCAGCAAGGAATCAGTAGAGTTGCAAGGGGAATAAAATGACAGCAGCATCAACTCACTGAGTACATGAAAACAATCAGGGAGTCGGCTTGGTTGTTTCCAGTTTCTTGTACATGGTCTTATAATAGCTAAGCACGTTCTTGAAAGCCAATTCTAAGGATGGTAAGCGACACTCAGAAACTCTGCCTATTTATAATACATCAGCTTCGTGAACAATATGACACCTGATAACCTACTAAGCGCCATCATCAGCATTTTCAAAATAAAGTAGCTGAATTCTCGGCTGACTGAGATCATCATAATATTCCTAAATTTGAAGGGCCCGGGACCTGCATCCAAACTCTCAAAGCTATGCAGACTCATCATAATTATAAGTCCACCACTTGAATCTCTGAGTACCTTATAACTATCCAAGGAGCTCTTTGGTCATCAGTTTGGGGTCAGTTTGCCAAGTTTCAGTTTCTTGTATGCATGGCCTATTTTCACATTATGATACCTGATCTCCAAGTACACTCAACTTTGCGCTTGGTTACAATTTATCAGCTTCGTGATGAACACGGCACCTGATAATCTAGTAAGCTTAATCATCAGCATTCTCAAAAGTTCACAAAAGAAAGAACTGTTATTTCAGCTGACTGAGATCAGAAAATTTCTCAACATGAGGAGATCTTCATCCGAACTCTCAAAGTTATACAAACTCATAGCCGAGTTTATGTAATGCTCACCACTTGATTCTGAAACCTTCCACCCACGAGCTGAATCTCCTCAAAACAGCACCAGAACTCAGCTCTCTGTCTCCAGATTCAGGCTCTCCATATACCTTCCAAAACTCCAACAAAAACTACAAGTCAATCCACAACCAAAATTTGGAGCTGTATGAATAGTATTTGCTCATCCACGAACACTAGCTTCTGATGCTTTGCTAGATGACACCCTGCAGCAAGCACCTTCTTCGAACTTCTTCGAAGTAAACCTGGAAGTTCCAACCTGGAAGAATAATAAGCAGCTTCTAGTTCAGCCCAATTTCTGGGTCACTTACTACGACTAGATTTGGAAGTTGTTGTCCATGCTAGCTGAGGCAAAGAAAGTCACTGAGACACTCATCATCTCTGTCCAGTATCTAGATATGTGTACATGGTGCCACTGGTGAAAGCGGTGCATCTATGACCAGTCTAGATACTGGGACTTGAGAGGTGGTGATAATTTAATCCAGGGTGCTTGTGAGTTTGAATTGTTACCAAGTCAAACTTGAAGCTGGATTATAAGGATTGCTGCAGAGTGTTGTGTCTGAAGGGAGAATCCTGTCTGTAGTACTCACTAAGTTGGCTCAAAGGCAACTTGGTTGGTTGGCCTAATGAAGTTGGTCTAGGACGTGGTCATGCCCAGAAGTTGAAGAACTCGGCAACAGCAAAGAAAAGACTTTTTCATGTGAATTTTTTCATATCCCAGGGCAATGTGCATGCAAGTACATACACGATGTTTTTTGAAAGGGGATTTGGAGGTAGGCTAAGGTAAAGGAAATCTGACCTTGACAGGTGTCTAGCTTTGGGGAGCTTGCTTTCAAAGTTGGATCTTCTCGTATTGGTGAAGAAGATATGTCCATTTTCAACTCCAATATTTTAAGACGGAGATTTTGTAGGATGATGGAGATTGCTTAGTGTGACAGAGGTTTTAAAAGGGGAGGGTGCGTGGAGGAGGGAAGGCCAAGAATGCTGATTAGTATTGACGAGTCCGAGGGTCGTTATTTTAAGCCAAAACAACTCCTAAATCATGGTCAAGGTCCTACATTAGTCTAGTGAACTAAAGGGGAATGAAAAACAAAAAATTACCTATAGGGGCCGAGATTTTAGTAATCCCCTTTGGTAGGTACAGTTGCGAAATGAAATCCAATTTGGTAAGACGGTCTCTCTCTCTGTACACATTTATAAATAAGTAAATCTTAAAATCAACCTGGCTTGGCTTACTTAGCTTATTACTGTGAGTTCTAGCTTGTGGTGTTGACTCCATATTTTGAAACGAGATTCAGCAAGCCAAGAAAAGTTTGGCCTTGACACACATTGGTTTCAAGTCTTTTCTTTTCTTTTTTTCTTTTTTCTTTTTCTTTTTCCAGGATGTCAAAAGGCTTATGGGACTATCAAGTTGATATTATCCTCTATCTCACGGAGACTATCACACTCCGCTAGTCAAGAAAATTAGCCAATTTGACACCATCTTGATGTACTTTTAGTCCCACAAGCCTTTTGACTTCCTAGACTTTAAAATCAAGTTATTTTATTTGACATGTCTAAGTTGGGGAGCTTTCATTTAAGGTCAATCCCTATTTTTTTGTGAGATAGCCTTGAGTTAACTGAAGTTCTAAGGGTGAGTTTCCATGTAGGTCACTTGCTCACTAGATTCTAGAAAATAATGGGTCAGAGGTGTTTGCATGTACTTAAGCACCATCCAACCACATTATGCAATCCGCTAGAATGTGGAGGGTTGTGGACACAAGCCGTTAGACTTCCATACGTTCATTAAAGAATCTTTAACCTACAAGTGCCAATCACCAAAGGTTTTGAAGACTGGCTTTAGAAGGAGGAGGTTTTAACATGGAGGAAGAGGTTAATAAGTGGACCTGAATTTGAGAAGATGAGAGTAGCTAATTGGCACATACAAACCCTACCCCACCAAATTTTCTCTACATTTGGATAGGTTTGTCCCTTATTCACACTAGAATTTGGTGGGCAAGCGGCCTTCATGGAAACTCACCCTAAGAGATGATCATTGTCAATTCCCATCTAAGATTCCAAGGGATTTTCCAAGGCATGTGCATTGTGCTCTCTCTATAAAAAGCACCTCAAAATCAACCCAATGGGATTTAATAACTTAATAGCTTCTAGGTGTACGGGCGATTCCCGCTCATGGTGTTGACTCGTTGCATAAATTACTGCCCACAATGTGAAAGTCAGCAGGCCATGAGTCAGCATAAATAGTGAATAACTTAACATAGTCCACCCCCTAGGCCACGAGATAGTGTCTGAAGACATTGTTGAGTCACCCTCCCTGCAGGTTGCGACTTCCTGCACACAAGCATTCAATGTCCATTAAGGTAGAAATACCATAACCCGTGAAAATAAGGTGATTCGCATTGCCGATCTGGTCTGACAATCATGAGATAATTTTCCAAGATAGATGAGAAGGATTCATGAAGAATGCAAGTTGTTTCATATTTTTCTGCCTTGTACAAAAAATTCCACAAATTTTCAAAGTGGAAAGTTTGTCCAACCCCCTACTCGTTCAGTAGATTCTCCCTACACCGCACATGGTAATCCGCATTTCCGTACATAACATCGCCTAAATTGGCTACCTCATGAGTGCATTAACACTTGCCTCCCATTGGCTACACTAAGTGTACATGCATTGAAGTTGCCGCCGAGCCATGATCCGTTTCAGAAATGGCACTTCACCATTGTGACGGCGGTCTAGTGCACAGCTAGAGGGTGGTTAACCGCTTATGGTATTCTACCTCAAGTAAAGTTACATCCAGTCTCCACTGTAACATTACTCAGGACCAGTGCCCGAGAAGCTTTTGGGCATAGTCAGTCAAGATCCTAGTGATTCTAAATCCAATTGGTTACATGTTGACATCTTCCAGTTTTGCTTTATTCATTTGAAGTATATTCTATAGATTCCTCTAAAATTATCGGTAATTCTCCTGAGGTCTCAAACTTCAACCGGTTAATTCTCAAGCTCAACCGGTTCATCTGTAACTAACTGCCAGTTTTCCCCAAGCAGTGCTAAGCACTATCCTTCCATATTGTGGGCCACGGGAATTATAACCATGGGATGACTCAAATGACTTGGATTCTGATTCAGACTGATCTCATGGAATGCTATAGTTATATTTTCTCATGACCCACATAATAGAAGCACATCATGGAGTAACAGTGACTTCTCGTGTCAAACAGCAACAAGTTGTTTTTATTTGCCTAAATTGATGAACCCGGTAATCTAAAAGAAAATGGGAGAAGATCAAACAATATGTGCATGCAATTGGTGCACAATCTGTCCAAACACGCATGTATAAGGTGAGTGCACCTGGCTGGGGATTCGTGGCACTCACTAAGGAACATCCATCCAAGATATCGTGGATGAAGTGGTTCCAATAAAAAAAAGCCCCCCTATGGGGTTGAGGGCCGATTCATTCGAATGTGACGTCACTAGACTAATTCGGGGCCTTTGACTCTATTTCCGGAATCAAATTGCCTAAAAATAGTCATTTAGATGATTCCTGCGTTTTTTTCATCCACATGGATGATTTTACTTGAGTGCCACGAATCCCTGGCCAGTGCACCTATGTGTCATCAACTGTAACTCGTCTAATGATTTCTAATGTCTAGTACATATCCAAGTTTGAATTATAGTACATATTTGAAGGGAAATCATTATAGGTCATCTATAGACTCTTTCAATTTGAAAACGTTAAGGACTATTAATCTTGAATTTTAAAATAGTGAGTTCAAACATCATGCTCTTCATTTGCATTTGTTTATGTGTTTATTCACCTGAGTTCACTCTAACATGTATAAATGTTTTGGATGGCAAAGAGTCTCCTCTTTACAACAATTGTTTCTACTAAATCACCTCTAATATTTTTAATGATTTGATGATTAATTAAATTTCACAAAGAGGAGCAACATGCTTGGAAAGGGGCATGAAAGAGGCACGAATGAGGGGTATTGAGAGCAATCCATTGAGTTAATTTTCAATCTAAATTAGAAGGTTTGCACTTTCTAGTAATCTCATCTTCATAATAAGTTAAAAGCATTTTATTTAATCTAAAACATGGGTCATCATCCAAAGGGCCATAAGTACTGAATTTCACTTCAATTATAGCTTATTGCTATATTATAGTGCTTCAAAGTTTGAAGTCTTGAAAATGTTCAAAATATGAAAGCAACTCCAAAGTACTACTTCTTACAATGGTTTAGCAACTTCAAACCAAGTTCTAAAACTCATGGTGACCTTATTATATGATTGAATAATGTTCATATAATTAATGTGTTGAGTGTTATGGGTGTAACCATGTTCAAACCTTGAATTTCTTTCTAGGCAACCCTGCCCCATAACCTATGATCCCCCTAGAGGCAAGGGTTAAACTTCTATAAAGCCTATATCCAAGAGGTCTAACATGAACACACTCTTAAATCCCTCCATAGATGAGCCTAGGGCATGCACAAGACACGCACATTTGGGAATCTTGAAGTGAAGTGAAGTATCTAACTTGGTAAGCGGGCCTAAATTGGACACTTACATATATAGGCTATTTGCCCATGTCTCCTACTATCAACTAAAATATTGAGCATGTGACCACTACAAGACGACTAGCAAATCGAGGTCATATAGCCATTCTACTTGTGGTTTAAGTTAGAGCTCATAAGAATATTATATGCATTATCACTATGAAGAGACAAACAAGTTTCTTCTTAATAAATGATCATACAGATCCTCCCGGGGTCCTCCCACTTGTGCCGACCATTGAGCCTAGGCCCTAACATTGTTATCAAACTTTGAGCGTGGAATCAATTTCTTTATAAACACATGTTTTTTTGGTGTCTGTACTAAGATCCACATGACCTAACCACACAACACTTAAGTATATGTACCGCCCCTTGGATAATTATTACTTTGCATTTTTAAGTGAGACTATGTCTATTATCGTACCACGTTTTCTAGTGGAATGATAGTTATGCACCACCCCTTGGATCCACATCATATTGTTGTATCCAAAATAATATGCGTCATGAAGACCTTCTAGAATGCTTAATATACTCTTTCTTGTTTCTCTCACAATGCAATTTAAGTTAAGAAATAGCAAAGAGTGATTGATGCTTGACCAAAGCCTTTCCCTAGTACTTCGTGATTGGAAGAAAAACATTGGTTCAAAATAGTAGTGTTGATTTTGGGATATCGTTCAAGTGACAAGTGGCTGATTATTTGATCTACATCAACTTCACAAAAATCTCAAATAGGCTTGGTCCACCCTAACTATGAAGTACACGAATCGGAGATCAACAATTGAAATAAGTGATGTAGTAGTGTCATGGCTGTAGTGATACTACAATTTGGCAATTCTTGATCTTATTAACTACACTAAATACTGTATTTGGTGTGACCAATTCTATTTGTCTTGCTCAATACTAATTGTAAACCGCCCGTGTAGTGTCACGAACACTAAAAGTAAACCTAACATTATTTGTCATTCCTTGTAAAACAATTTGGGCATTATAGAGTCACAAGTATGCAATTACTGTCACTTACTAAGTGATTTTTTTTATTCAAATGTCAACTATTCATGACAATATTTCATTACATAAATGTTAGGATGCAGAATATACCAAATTGTGTGAGTATCTCATTATAGAACCGTATGTTGGGATGACAAAACTTATAAACTTATTCATACCAAGTGTCATGAGAAAAGTTATCATAGTGATATAAATACCATATGGTACTAGATACAATATTCTTGGGGGGTGGACTCTTCATTGGAAACCTAAATGACATGCATGGGTTGCTATGAACTTAAACCCCCTATATACAAGAAGTTTATAGAGAAAAACAAATGTATACGTACTAATGGTGGGCTAGAAAATGGACTCATGTGTTTATATTTAGCTTATCAATGTAATGTAATAAATGCCTCCACTACATATATACAAGATATAAATATCAAATTAAATGATCATTTATTAAATATAAAACCCACTTCAGTTTTCAATAAGAAAGTCATGTAACTCAAAGATTACATCAAGCAAACAAAGACAAGAGCACAACGACTTAGCCATAATCCAAAGAGCAAAACTCAAGGGAGCACATAAGTGCTCCTTGAGCCTTTAATTTATAAAAACCTATGACCCAAATGCAAACCCCAACAAGAATAGACAAGGTAGTCATTGAGGACTATCGTTTAGATTTTGGTTACAAACAAACCCAAGGAAACACTCAGGGAAGACTTAAAAGGTGACTTGTATATCATCTAAGTGTCTCAGATAAGGTTTATTAGGGAAAACACAAGGTTATTTCACTTTATTTTGGGTTTAGGCTGGCAATTGGATTATGAGTGAGGGATAACAACTTAAAAATCTCTCCATGTCAGTACATGCAATTGTGACAGTCACTCACCTTACTCTAATTACCCGGACAATAGTCTGGCAGTGAATTCATTTTAATTGGACCAAGTGCGGTGCACAAGCATAGGCACAACCATAATCAACTGTCTTGCATAAAGTATCCCATTTTGGTCTCTTTACCAAAGCCAAGGGCACTTTGGTGTTGTCAATTGTCTTGTATTAATTAATCCTCTTTAATGTAACTTGAAATTCTAGTGCAGTCGTCCTTTCAAGATATAGCATTTTCTTTGATTAAATATGATTCTCATTTTGCGGTCCGACAATAGTCTCTTACCTGGTCTTGGCCAAGGTAACCATAATTTCTTTAATTGTGACAATAAGTCATACCACATATGCGCGTTAACATGTTCTCATATAGTTCATGAATATATCTTATTTATTTGGTGTTACAAATTCACACTCTTAGTTCTTAAAACAATGAACTTACCGATTCATTTCATTAAATATTCTCACAAATATGGCTTAGGATATTCAATTTTGAATGTTGATGAAATTCTAAGTTATCATTAATTCAAACCGATATTTTACTTAGCAATCAATAATTACCGATTTCATGACCAGCACGTCCTTTGGTCTTCTCATCATCATGTTAGCCCTTCGCAGTCAATAGTCTCAATAGGTTGATGGTTCACTTTCTGTCAAAGGTTAGAATGGAACAATTTCTCCATTTACACTATCAAGACCATAGTTTTAGTATTTGCTTGATACAACATTTCAATTCAATGAAGCTCAAGTCTCTTTGCTTTGAAATCATGATCCCGCAAAGTCAGATTTATTTGTACGAGGTTGATTCACTGTATTTGCTTCAAATTCGATTAATGCAAGTATAGATTAGTGCACGATTGAAGTTGATGACTTGCCTAAGTTACACGCTTAAAGACATTGGCTATTAGCCAATCAGACTTGAGCAAATCAGTCAATTGTATGTAAGTTCATTATTTAAAGTCTACCCAATGTTACACATTCTGATTTCCTCTCAAATTTCTTTCCCCTTCCAAGTAGGCTATATATTCATGTGAATCACTCACAATATTTATAAGGCAATAGAATTACCAGCCCTAACTCTCTGGATTAATTCTCGATAATTATTACCATGATCCAAGCCTCTTCTATCAGACTTCATTACTCACAAACAATGGCATTGCAATCCTTCACGTTGCCCTGACGACTTATTTTGATAATATATCCAGGCAATAGTATGTAACAATATTATTCCAAGCATTTCATCTACTGCAAGTTTAAGCAATAAAGATTCTTCACTCATTTTCTCTTGGGAAAATAAATTAAATTACATTTAATGATCCATATGCAGACAAGACCATAGCCTCATAACAGTCATGAATTCCCTATATTAACTCGTTGGTTTCTACAATAAATATCAACCTTACCAGCAAGAATCACCCATACTTATTTAATGACATCACAATTCTCTTAGGGCGCTAGTAAATCCAGATTTTAATTTTTACAAAACTCGCTTACTCCAGCAACTTACAATGCCGAGACTATAGACTTGAGATATGGCTCCTGATTTATCTTTTTATTACTGTAATCTCCAATTCCAACTTACTTTGCCTCACGCAATACTTTTGAATCACAAATGATACACAAAAGCGACTCAAATTCAAACATATTCCAGTTCATTCACCCTAGAATTGTATCAAATTACTTCACAAATCCGACAAATACATTCGAAGAAGAAAAAAATAACTTTGTGTAATTTCAAAAAGTTCTGGTATATATAAAAAAACAATTTTTATCTCCCTCGGCTCTCCCAGCCTCACTTGCTCATCTCTTTGAGAGCTCTCTTATGTTTCTCAACTCCTCTATAGCTAATTGAGAGCCTCCCATATATCAATAACTACCATGGTTGATATCATACTATTGACCTTACTAATCCCTCTTTCTGATATCTCAAGAGTATTGCATAATGTTAAGCTTACTAAACAAATGCCAAGATTGAGTGTAATATGTCAGGATATTGATCCAAGTTATTGGGAAAATCCCAGACTTAGCCTAGCTACTAATCTAAAAAGGGTTTGACAATGTCTGGTATAACATTACTCAGAGATGTGGGCCTTGGAATATAACAGTCGGATGTTGGAGCTTAGTTAAAATATGAGTCTTCTTGCACAACTTTCCGAGCATCCAACTGTTATATTTTGAGGGTTCATTGAACGAGCACTAAGTGTTGAGTAATGTTATGAAAATATCGTCTTTTGCATAACATTTAAAAAATGATGTGCTAACTTCTAAGTTCACCAAATGGCTGGCAAAGGGTTTCAACCAATGTCGGACAGGTATATAGGTGCATGCATGGTATCGATAATTAACATCAATAATAATATCAAAAAACTTCTTGTTGGTATCAAAATTGTAATACCAATCAAATATTGATTGTTGGTGTATATCTCAAGGTGAGAGAATTTTTGAATACCGGTGAGTTAGGGCCTCTTTACACTAGAGGTGAGAGGCCGTGAGGAGAGAAATTTCAGCCGATGGGAGGCCTAGAAACCGAGAAGACCAAAGAATGTCACTTTACACCCGAAATCTTCAACCCAAGGGACGGAAGGAGGAGAAAATGACATGGCCAACACTTTTGTCCTCCGTGCAATCAAAAGTGCACATTTTTCAAGGCCCCCGGATTTTGCGTCAAGCCCACCTCAAGAGGTGGGCCTAACGCAAAATCCGGGAGGCCATTTTGCCAACCAATCATTTTTTATTTTTTGAGAATACTTTAGAACGGCCACTTAAAAAATCAATACTTTATTTTTGTGGCCCACTTTACACTATATCCAAAGGCCATCAAGTTCAAAGGTTGGCTTCTCAAGGATGAGCCATGGCCCTTGTGAGGTTTACTCCATGGCTTCTCGCCTCTAGTGTAAAGAGGGCCTTATTATTTGGATCAACACCATTCTAAATCATATTGGTATCATAGAGAAATCACCAATAGATATGAATGGTTCTTTCATGGTTTATAAACTCAGATGGTATCACAAACAAAAATATCTTCAAATATCCATACCCCACAATAAAATTGTATACATACATAGACTATTATGTAGTCTATGATTTGTATGTATATATATTTTTGGGTATCGAAAGTTTTGTATATAGGGGTTTTAATAAGGGGTCATGCACACATGTGGCTCCGACTCTCAAAGAAGAGTGCCCTGCCCCACCCCAGCCCACCCCAGCCCACCCCCTCCCCTCCCTTCTTGTGGATCCATATGATGTACAAGGCTTTGAGTGACAACACACCACCAACATATGAGTCATAGGTAATCATCATTCAACAGTGAAAGAAACATGCAAATCATATGCTATAGAATATACTCCCTTCGTCTCAAATGATTGTCCTACCCCCCAAAGTTCTATATCCCAAAATGTTTGTCCTACAAACTCCAAGGGGTAGGACAATCATTTTGGGACGGAGGGAGTATTTACAAAAATGAGTGAGGCAAGAAAATGTTCCAGTGGCGCAATGCAATTGCCTAGGACTCATATGTTTGTAGTGCCATTAGCCATTAAATATTTGATATCACAGTAGGTCAAAGTGGATTGCCTAGAATTAAATAAAATTCAAACATTGTTGGTTCCTTTTGAATAATGTCACTAGGCCCTAGCCGTACAACTGCTGGAGAGCTACACTCATTCTTCTATCTAGTGTTGGTTTCATCATTCCAAGGTTTTTTCACTAATTTTTTTCTTAAAATCTTGATTTGATGTGGTACACACAATAGTAAGACACCATACAAATTACTGTAGGTTGAAGACATTACATTTCACAATTTCACATGAACTTGAATTACCAAGCAAAGAAACACTTTAATATAAAATGCACTATTCAAGTCAAGATTTGTTGACATCAAAGCATGACAAGGCGCCTTGAGATTTTGAGAGATATTGTTCATTTTGAGACTAGTGATGATTGTGTGCAAGGAGTGGTGGCCAAACAATGTCACATGGGGACAACAATTATATTATAAGGCCACTTTATTTCACAAAGAATCTTCAATTGAATTGGGCCACCCCGTATATGATGGCACGTTTCTTAAGAGTCCACATGAGATAGAAGAATATGTATAGCTTCCTAAGTATAAACTATCATAGAACTTGTTCGGTGGCTGACTTTGCTAGCTAGAGTTAGCACAAGCTAAGCATTATATAATCTAATTGACCTTGTCTTCTACTTTCTAGCTAACAATTTATGAGAGGATATCTTAACCTCAATTAGACTACATTAAGTATTGTCCCGGGTGGACTCTTCATACCACGTATGAACTACACTAAATAGTATATTTAGTGTTAGATTACATTCGGAGTTACTTACTCCTATATCTTTTTACTATTAATGTAATTTTTTACCAACGAAGGTCGAATTGGGTTGTTGGACATTATAGAACATTAACATCTTTACGTGGTAAAAAAACATAATTAATTGTAAAAAGATATAGGAGTAAGTAACTCCGAATGTAATCTAACACTAAATATACTATTTAGTGTAGTGTAAGTGTAAGAAGAGGTATTATTTGAGTCATTAGTGGACATAGTATACATAAGGGAGAGGTATTATTTTTCTCTAGTGTGTACATTTAAGAAGGTTGTTAAGAATGTTGAAGTAATGGTAGATGTACAAAAGGGGGCCCTAAGATTTAGAGAAAAATTTGACAAGATGCACTACACTAAATATGATATTTAGTGTCATATGGTATTTTATGTCACTATGGTAACTTTTGGATGACACTTCTTATGAATAAGTGAACAAATATTGTCATGGATGGTGGATGAGTTCATCCATTGGCCAAACCCTACCTTCTCTTTTCAACAACTTGTGATGAACTATTTTGATGGATGATTGAAATTTGGATGAAAAATCACTTGGTAAGTGACAATAATTGCTTCCCAGATGAAGAATTGCACATATTGATTTGATTAGTGCCCACTTGTCCTCATGATTGAAAAGCCTTCCATTTCTTTCATTGCACACAGTCCAAGTAACACATTTAGCCATGGAAGGGCCCATAATTTGCTAAGGTTTCTGAGTCGCTTAGATAATTTATAAATAATGCAATGCAGCCAATGCTCAATTGTTTTAAACACTATATTTGGTAATCGGAGAATTTCCATGATTTGGAGACTAATCAAGGATTTTGTGTCTGAATTAAATGATAGGAAAAGCAAAAGTGATAAACCAATTAGATGGAAATTGATAATTTACATCCATAAAAGGATCAATAATAATAACAATTGTTGGAAACCACACATTTGGTAATGCATCCGAACCCAAATCAGAAACATAACATAATACAAAAGACAATAAGGATACATCCAAATGTACACGATGTAAACAAAACAGCATATGAAGAACTAAAATGAAAGATAGATGTATTATATTTTAATGTAGAACTTGGGTGGTAGTTTTCAACTATGATATGAATGCCAAATTCACATCAAACTCCAAACTATTTGTCTAAGTGCTAGGGAGTTCAATATATGACTTCTTAGATGCAGTAGCCTTTGCAACTGTTGCTTTTTCTTTTGTGCGTTGCGCCTCCACAACCCTAAAAATGTCATCTTTCCGGTAGTAATTCTTGTTGTTGATTGTTGTCCAACCCATCACGAACCCTCATCTGCCCCAGACAAGATGCTAGTAGTATTTCTAGCTCTATTGGCACTAGCTGGATGTCCCAATTTTTTTGGCTATAGATTTCACAATTGACGATCTTCTAGTGGTGCCCCTTTAAACAAAAGGCGCCCCACATTTTTATCATATACTCAAGAAACCTAATCCAAAAGAGGATCTCGCCCGAAGGCAATAAACATGGTAAATGTTGATATGAATGCTATGCTTCATTTTAGCCAACCTATCTTTGGAGAAAAAAAATGATACCATTCAATTGCAAGACAAGAGTTGATTTATAAATGCAATGTCCACCAACTTCAACAATTGGAACAATCTTCCAAGCTCCATGTACTGGCCTCACTTGCTTCTTTGCATGGTTAAGTATGTCCATGATGACATTGAACGAGTCTCTTCCTCTAGTAACATGACGTGCTGCAATCCATTGTCCAACATGTCTTCTTCAACATACTCTCTTGGTTGGGAGCATTCTATAATATCCACGGAGCTAAGAGCTTCCACTTTGCAACTAGTCTCACAACATCTCCAAGTCTCCATCTTCTCCTAACACTGGCCGAACACTAGGTGAGTAAGCAAAATTCTTTGGGTCATTATTTTCAACTATCATGAGCCATGTTTTCTCATACCATAGTTTCTAATATCATGATTTCTTTTTGGTTGGGCATTGAGGGTTTGGCGCCATGTTAAAAGGCCAGAACCGCCTATGAGCTTCTTTAAATCCTTTTTGCATAGTGGTTATTACCTCAACATTCAGAGTTTACAATGTATAGTCACCTAGATTACATTGTTTTTCTCTAGGTTGCAACTTATGAAGTGCTTCGCATACATCCTCCAGCTCATTATGTTGTTTTCTTTTAATGTACCCATCCTTCAAAGTGTTGGCGGTGTTCACCAATTCATGGAAGTCATATGCACGTTCATGCCCATTCATGCCACCAAATTTGGAAAAGAATACCTCGCATGAGTTGTTGCTCGTCAAGTACATCGTAACAACTAGGTTAGGTACATGTCCTTGAAATGACAAATTAAAAGAACCACAAAATGACACAATAACTGGATATCCGAAGAACATTTTTGACTTGCAAAAATTTTAGCCTCCACCAATTTTTGGGAAATTAACAAGCACCCCACGATTTGCATTATTTAAGCATAGTCTCCAGATCCAAAAGGAAAGAATGATTTTGCCACACAACACTTCTCCACATGCATCGAATTACATTTTCATCCATCCAACATGCAAACATGCTTAGTGCATGCTTACAAACAAATCATACTAAACATAAACCTTAGGATCCTAAACTTCAACCCTATATTAGTTCTATTGAGAAGTAATGGCCCACAATTTATACCTATATACTTTACTTGTAATAAGATAATCTATTTTTTTATGGACCCTTCATTATTTGGAATTCCTTTACAATTTTTATCTCAAATGAATTTAATCCTCCCTACATTATACCACACATCATTTATAAAATCCATTAAGTGAGCCACCCGTGAATCATACCATGAATGCATCTCTGTAACGATCACAAGTTTCCACTCAAGTCATGTATCTAAGGAATACTTCACTTTTGTCGTGACATGGCCCATCCCATCTTGTTGTTTCCTTCCCCCGTTTGTTATATCTTTTCGGCACAACAGATTGCTCTTGGGTCTAATGAAACACACTTTCACTACAAAAATTTACAAGTCCTTACCACTGATCCTCTTCCACTAAAAACTTTCAAAATCTATAGTACAACTAAAAACCCTACTATTATAATAAAACATAACATGATGAAATGAAACCTTACATAACATTATTCAGACCCACGACATTGTTCTGTGGGACTGACAGTATTCCAAGGAATATTCCAAGTATTTTCACATTCAGTCTGAATGTGGGGAATATTCCCTGGAATACTGTCAGTCCCACAGAACATTGTCATGAGTCTGAATAATGTAATGTACGACCACGTGATCCTTATGGTGTTTGATATGGGTACAAGAAACCCAACAAAAAGGAACAAGACCGACATATCTTTAGTTTATAAGTTATGGAGGCTTGGCGGACACATGACCAAAGTCAACGTGCATTGAACGGCATAGTAACACGCGCCAAAGGCGGCCAACAATGGTATAATTATTATGTATTTTGGAATGGCTTGCATGGATAAGTGAAAGACGTGGTAAAGTTGGATAAAGGCACCGACGTGGGATAGCACACTTGCCAATAGCATGCATTGATGCCCCCCTCTTGAATTGAGTTCGTACTCCCTAGTTGCGTAAGTTAAGTTACAACTTTTTTAAATCTATATATGAATTGAACACGTGCAATGAGACTTGGGAGGCTTCCCGTTGCATGTGACATAAGTTAGACTTTTGAGGAAGTCGGTTACACTTTCCAGTTCGTGTATGAAACAAGTACACGAAGCTACACTAAATATGATATTATAGTGTCATATGGTATTTAATGTCGCTATGGTAGCTTTTCGGATGACACTTTTTAAGAATAAGTGAACAAATAGTGTCGTGGATGATGGATGAGTTCATCCATTGGCCAAAAACCCTACCACCTTCTCTTGTCGGCAACTTGTGACGAAATACTGTCATGGATGATTGAAATTTGGATGAAAAATCACTTGGTAAGTGATAGTGATTTCAGCTCTGTAAACCTATAATTCCCCCCAAAAATTACAAGGAATGACAAATAATGTTGGGTTGGCATTCAGTGTGGGTGACACTATACCGCGGTTTACAATTAGTATTGAGCAAGACAATTAGAGTTGGTGACACTAAATACCATATTTAGTGTAGTAATTATATGTCAATCCATAAAGGTGCAAATTTTAGATGAAGTTGCAGCCTACTACACTAGGTACCTGAGTTGTAGAAAGTCTTGTAGAAAGTCTTGTACCTTTACAATCCTTCATGTGGCACCCCTAAGGGCCCAAATGCAAGAGAGCAATATCAACACACCGACAACAAAGAAGAAACGTTGATCGTCATTTCAATATTATACTCCAAAGCACCAAATGGTTGGGTTAGAATGTCAAAGTGGAAGTCGCTTTGACATTCTAACCCAGCCATAGTGTAAGCCCAACGTATGGAGGAAAATCATAGTGCAAATAGTTGGTTATGCCATTAAAACACCAAATTTATATGTACATTACCCAAAAAAGCAAGCCGTGTAGAGGCTTAAAATCCTTAAAATTATTATTAAAGACAAATATTAGTTTGACTAAAAGTTGCACCATGAGTTATAAATTTGAGTTCTAAATTGCTTTTCTAGTCATGAAAAGTGATATGTGAGTAATAAATGAGGTATGCAACTACTTTGCAAAGTTTTGTGGGTGGAACATGATGGAATTGAGAATTACATGAGGCTGAAGTTGACTAGGTCGGCATTGAGGATATTATGTGATTTGAGTGAACTTGAACAAGATTGAGAGATAGTTTTGGGACGATTGAGGAACTAGTGCATGTGAGGAGTAAGCTTTGAGATTAGAAAGATCTACCATAGCAAAAACTCCGTGTTTTTCCGGACACACCACATTTTTTTCACAACATGCATATGATTAAATTGTTGTTTTTTTGTAGGACATGGAGAACATAGAGATCATGGAGTGCCCTATTCAGTTGACAAATGCAGAGGATTGTGAAACACATTTGTGGAGGCTACAAAAAGCGAAATTTTTAATCCGTCATCGACGACCTAAGTTTAATACATGTCAATAAATCTCGCACGAACATTCCATTATGTTATATGCAACCTTTGCCTATGGTCTGTCCAATTATAAATGTTGATGCAAATTTATTGGATAATAAATTTGTTGATGATTATTGCAAGGGTGATTGTGTTTTATACCTCTCACATTTTAATAACAAAGGAGATAGTATGGAAGTCACTGAGGACATAATATCATATTGGTTGGATAATTAAAAGAAAACTATTGTTGTTTTTGAATTATACTTGGTATAAAATGCCATACTGTTGATATAAAATGGCATTATGTCGTGGATAGCATTATTCTTAATCCTTCTGGGTCTAAGGGCATGCTATAGAATGCCATGAATGAGGTGAACATGTACTTTCTACCCTTCATCCTTGCCTTGCTTTTCATGAAAACCATATTTTTTTAAAGTTGGTTTTGACAATTAAATTAATATATAACTTGTTGACCCACCAAACTAGATCAAATGGAAACAAATCTTGTTCAAAAGTTACATCGAAAATGGAACTTTGGTACTCCTCCATTCCAAGATTTCAAAAAGTTTTCCTCGGAGGATGAATACACATCATGTGAGAAAAAAATACTGGGGAGCACATGGTATACTCTAACAATAAATGTCTTTATCGTTTTTCTCTATTGGATAAGTTACATGGTTTATCATGTTTACAACAATGTAATGTATACTTCCATTTTATATAGATGTCATTTTAATCACTCACATGACAATCACTCTTTGTAGAGGGAGATTTTTGTTGCAAGTGATGAAGTAGCTAGAGAGTACCTTCAACAAAACCCCTCTGAGCATCGATTTGATGTTGAAGTTTGGGAAGCCATGACTTTGGTTGCAGAGTATGTTGTTAAGTCCTATTCGCAACAAGGAACTTGAAAAGTTGTTTGTTTTGGTTGATCGGGCTCATGGTGTTGAAATTTTGGAAGAAGTACAAGGATTCCTTATTTGTTTACGTGTGTTTGTCCTTTATGCACATCTATACATACATCTAAATCCTATACCTTTCATTCTCCTCAATATGCAGATTAACCAACATTGGAGCAAGAGAACAAAACCAAAGATGATAGTTAAATGACTACAAAAGGTTGCAACCATTGGTGTGGAGCCCCACTTCAAGTCTAGGTGGCTTAGATGGTGGAATAATAGCATGATATCACGGGTTTCTATTTGTTTTTTGGTTGTTGACCTAAAAGACTTGAAATTCTTGGCTCATTAGGGCATCATTTTGGGCATAGGTACACATACACATCGTCTACTATGTGCATTTTTTTTTTAATCTTGATTGTATTGTCACTATTTCTTTGTTTAACTTGTGTTTTGTGTATGGGTGCAAGCATAGTAAAGTGGACCAAAAAAGTGCTCCGGTATATGAAAGCCATGATTTTCTTGGTCAAACGCCTATAAGTAGTAGCAAAATGTTGTTTAAAATAGATTATTTTTCATGATGACCTCTATTGTTAAGTTAGGTACTCAAATATAGAATATCAATATGAGATCTTCAAAACCTATCATCAAAAGTGACACGTAAAAGCAACTGACTAAATATAGTTTTGAACATAAATTTCATGACCTTAAATATTTTGAACTTGGAATTTCTTTTCATATTCCTTGAATTCATTATAAACTTGAGGTCATTGTAATTTTTTTTTCAAAAATCCATCAATTTAATGTAATGTAATTGTATTTTAAACAAGTTTTTGACAATTATCTTTTCAATGACACCCACTTGCACCACCACTTGCACCGTCTTCTAAAATACATATACGTTGTTTGAAATTGTTTTTTGTGAACATAAATTGCTTGGCTTTGTAGATTCATATGTTTTCTAAATGTTTATGAATTTTTATTTCATAAAATTCAAAGTTAGTATATTGTTTTGGATCACTTTCACTTAAACCTGAGCAAGGATCAAGAGCTGTCCACTTTACCGTGCTTGCACCCGTATTTAGTTGGAGCATGCCGTTGTCACTGAATTTGAGGACATTGCACAAGACCTAGGAAAGGTGAATTGGGATGTACATGAAGGTGTTCTATGACCAGTTGATAATGTGGAGAAGTGGTGCATTCTAGTACGGGATAAAGCCTTCGTCCCCATTATCAAAAATGATCCCTTGTTCATTAATTCAACAAGGTTGAAAGTCATTCCAAAGGGGGAGTTGGCCATTAAGCACATTCTTTACAAGCGTCAACCCACACCCAAATTCCTTGTATCATAATTTCAAATGTAATTTGAATATAATATATATTTTCATTTTGTAGGTGCCTTTGCAAGGTCTTGATATAGAAAAAAAATGCTATCTATGCACAATCTTTGTTGTAATACCTTTTGGCATGGACTAATGAGAGTTTAGCAATTTGCATCGTCGACAATGTTGAGAAGAATTATTGGTATTTTGGGCATTTGGAGAGTTGTCCGTGGTTGATCGGTTAATCTCTTGATTTTACGCCCATGGAAGAAGAGGATGAAAGGGAGTCTATTGGGGAGCCCATTTGCACTCCTAAGCTGACGGTGAATATGCAAGAATCTTTGGATGCTCCACAAAATGTAGTGCTCGTTGGCACATCTCAAAGGGCAAGCGAGTAGAAACCATCGAAGCATGATCCAACGGTCCTCAAACCACAACCTCATGTGGTTGTGGTTCCACCACCATCTGCTATTGTTACTCCTACACCACCACCCTCTCAATTTGAATCTCTTCATCAGACTAGGCCATCCCAACTTGCGCAAAGATCTCAACCTCTCCACACTGGTGTTGCACGACCCTCGCAAGACCATGGCATTAGCATTTTCTCAACTCATGCTACCAATATTCATATTATGATTCAGAATACAAGCATATTGTCAATAATGGAAAAGGTCACCCTTTCTTGTTGAAGACCGAGAATTTCGTGAATAAGGTCTGTTGTTAACTAAATGTTGGGACTTTCATTTTAATTAATGACTTCCAATTTATGCTTGTAGATTTCTAAGATGTCATTGCATTGTCTAGGTGGCAAATGGATGAAACACAAAGATTTCATCCGATCACAGGGGGTTGGATCTGATAATTGTTGATCTTCTAGATGATCTTCCCATACCACATTTATCAATTCCTCTCCAGTTTGTTCCAAAGCGGAACAAACATAATGTATGCATGGTGGAGGCCATAATTGAGTTTGATGATGCTTACCTACACGTTGACGCTGGTGTTTTGTTATTTGTTCTTGAGAGCACCAGAGTAAATAAAAGAATGTACGGACTTATGTAACGTGTTATGAATTCAAAATATTCACGGAATGGTGGGGTGTGAATGAGCTCCAGCTAGCATGTCCATCCAATCCATCATGTTAAACTTGATTGATCATAGTGTGCAAATTTGCTACCCCACGGCTTCCGGATCAAGTCTAAACCCGGCTGGACGTGACAAAGGACATCAGATGGTGTGGAATTCTCTGAATCTTGATCATGGCCTTTGGAATGGAAGAAGGTCTGGAAGTTGTACAAATAGGACTCCACCATCATGCAGCCAGTGATCCTTGGGCTCTTAAATGATAATCAAATTCAATTTGATTTGTACTAACTTAAACAGGAACTGAATCGTTTTCAAGTGGAACTCAGTGTCCGGGGAGATTTTTGGGCATAATTAGTCGAGATCTTGGTGTTTCCAAGTCCAACTAGTTACATGTTGATATCTTTCGGTTCTTCTATGTTAAAGTGGGTATATTCTATGAATTCCTGTAAAGTGATTGGTAAATTTCCTGAAGTCTTGAACTTCAACCGTTTATTTTTCAAACTCAACCGGTTCTCCCCTGTTCATTGGTGCAACCTGAGTGGCCTTTCCATTTATATCAATGGGTATCATTACTTAAACCCCTATTAAGTGTCTAAGAGGTTTGGACTAGGCTTCTCCCAAAAAAGAAAGCATATTTGAGCCACATACGTTCATTTTTAGCTAATCATGTTAGAAGTGACCCTATCTAAAATCAACTTATTCTTCAAGTGCATTATTTGAATAAGTTAAACACTTTGATATTATTGATGTTAAAGTTCAAATATGTAGACATGGATGGTGCCCTCGATGCAAATACAATTTTGTATTATAATGATCATCAATGTCTACTATGAGTATATTTATATTTTCTATTTGACATTAGACAATGTATATAATAAGGTTCCAAACACATAAATATATAAAATATGATTTATGAACTTGTTGAAGCCCATATAACTTGTGTATATGGCCGTACATTGAGACCCCATGTCCTTTTAAGGTTAATATATTGTACCCACTTCCTAGTCTCCTTAGGGAACTTGACTTCTTGGTTTTGTGTTCATATGATCCTTCATGTTTTGTAATTGCATTTACAAAAATGAAATATCATTTTGAAGTCAGGGAAGCCAAAAGGCTTATGGCAATTATAGAAGCAAACATTTTTATCATAATGTTATTAGCAATTGTGCTTGGTTGGGTAGGCCTAGGTTTTGGTAGTGGACAATCCACTTTAGATGCTGAAGACGTCCAATGTCAAGCTGAAACGGCTTTTACCTATGTAAAGCTCCAAATCAGTGTTGCTAGATGTTGCGCCGCTTCCCCCCTCCCCGCCTGCGAATCACAAGTGAAAACCAGTTTCTTGCCTGTAAATTTCTATCTTACCACTTGCCTAACAAACCTATATATCTGGATCTACATTCACAACCCATGCAACAACGTGGCAACTCAAAGTTACCCCCTGCCTGTCTTGCAATGGCTCCAAATGTTTGGTACTTTCCCAGGGCTATATATGGTAAAGGAAATCCCCTCAGTAGCTAAATGATATTATGATGTGCGCCAAAGAAATTTAAACTAAAATAAAATGCACATAATGATCATAGGGAAACAAAGTTGTCAGCTTCTAGAGCTTTCCCTTCATGCAAGTCCCTTCGACATGTCAATTCTATGTAATCAAGCTCACTTTCAAATGTAGATGCGGTGGTGAATTACACTAACTATTGTATTTAGTGTCACTTACTATTTGGAGTTATATATAGAGAGGTATATATATATAATATATATAATATATAATATATAATATATAATATATAATATATTATATATATAATATATATAATATATAATATATTATATATTATATATATAATATATATAATATATTATATATATAATATATATAATATATTATATATATAATATATATAATATATTATATATATAATATATATAATATATAATATATAATATATTATATATATAATATATAATATATAATATATAATATATTATATATATAATATATAATATATAATATATATATAATATATTATATATTATATATATAATATATTATATATTATATATATATAATATATTATATATATATAATATATAATATATAATATATAAATAATATATAATATATATATAATATATAATATATAAAATATATATTATATATAATATATATATTATATATATAATATATATAATAATATATAATATATATATAATATATATATATACACACTATTAATACATCTTTCAAACCTAGTAAAGATGTTAATGTTCTATAATGTCCAAACAACCAATTCAACCTTTGTTGGCAGGAGAAAAAAATGAGATAGATAGTAAATAGTTATGGCATTGTGTAATTCCAAATCTATAGTAAGTGACACTAAATACAATATTTAGTGCAGTAGATGCAAGGCTACCTTGATTCAATGACATATGAAATGTGAATTTGTATATGTGTATGTATATAAACTGTATTATGTATATATGTACATGGGAGTTGAACTGCACAACCAACCATAACTAGAGACAGGGTATTAATAGTCTTGAAATTCTAAGATCATCTACTACTAGTATGTGATCTGATCCTCCCTGCCCACTGGTGGTAAATTTCAAAGACTCGGAAGCATGACATAATCTACTGATAAATACACAATATTGAACTAATAAGTTCATGTCAACGTCATCAGGTTTGTTCTTAATGGTTTTCCCTGCAGCAGTAGGGAAGCATCAGCAAAGCTATGCAAAATAGTCGTAATGGTTTTCCCTGCTCTAGCTAGAGTCGTCGTAAGATTGGATTCCTATCAGCTTAATTAGGAACGTGCTCTGAAATCCAAATTAGAAAGTAGCTGCACTGAACAGCTCCAAATTTATAGCTTGCCGGAATTCCATGGCACCCCCTTGAATGCCGAAATTTTCAAATATCAAGTTGGAAAATTAGTAGGTGTGCAAGCAGATGCACGAGATTAAAAAGGGCCACCGAGACATGGGCGTTGAAAAGAAATTGGAATATACTGGCTGAATCTTAACCCTGCAAATTTGTCTTAAGGAAACTCCATAGGGAAGAGGACCTGCCACTCTGTTCCCTGAAGCTTTGCAGTGTGGAATTTGATGTTTTATTGCAATTGGGCAAACGATATTTCGGGCCTGGCAATGTTGCGTTTGGTCCGCTGCCATTCTCAGTGATGAAGGCCATCAGCATGCCCCATGAAAGGTGCCTTTCTATGTGACAGTGGAATGTCCAAACTCCTGCCAAAAAATTTCAACTAAATTGGGTTACAAGTCATTACAATTACATTTCTTAACCGTAAACCCAGTCCTGGGTGTATTCTGTAAGTCACAAGCATGGATGTTGCAGACATAGGCTTCTAACTTATGTCTTGATACACAGTAATTCAAAGCAGACACTGGTGATTGAGTTGCAGAAAATTCGGCTCGGACATATTAAAAACATCAAGTTTGACCTCATCTCAAACCCGTGTCAATTTTGAGTTAGTGTTGATACATACACTTCAGGGTTTAATTATTTCCTTTCCAAGTGTTAACTCATCAACATTTAGCTAATGGCTCATTCAACATTCAATTCACTCATCCTTTTAGGGAGACTGGCAACCAAAACATCTAGAATCAATCACTCAAAACTAGAATTATTGCAACCACCTTCATTATGTTTGGTATGGCTCCATAATTTGATTCAGTGTGGTAGTATGGTGTGATAGAATAAATGAGCCCGGGTACGCAACTCCCATATTATACACAGGGGGCATCGAATTAAAAACAGCTTAGAGGACAGCTTTTGTAAAAATTATATCAAATTAAACAAAAATAAAAGGACCAAAAAGTTGGGTGAAGACCAAATAAAATAAAATGAGATGTAGAAAAAATTGGGTTGCATATTTATTAAATATATAAAAAAACTCCACAAAGTATATAAAGGACTGAAACACCTATTTTTTAATCTATGCCTATGCATAGTTTTAAGAGATCCACACGAGTAGTTGGCTCCAATTAAAATTAAAAGTCATTGGCAATGTTTTATTTATAATAAAAAAATATTAATTTTTTAATTTAAAAGTCCAAAAAGTTGGGTAGTTTGACCTATGGTACTTGTATTAAAAAAACTCATATAATTAGGTTTTCAATGCAATTGTATGCTTCAAGGAATATTCTTTTCCTATATATAATTACATTTTTTTGATTCCTTGTTAAAAAGACTACAAGAATTTCCCACATTAACACAAATTATATCACTTGAGATTGGACTAAAATGCATTATAAGTGATTATAATCAAGGCCATATTATATGGGAGTTGCATACCCGGGCAAATGAGAATCAACAATCAGTGTTGATGATCTATGAATTTAGGGGTTTGTGGTGGGAGTACCGAATTTCAGTCCAGATTGGCTTTGGGAGGGTTACATGAAAGAACGAGGCGAACAACTTACCAGGATTGTTAGCTGTGAAACGAATGACCACCCATCCTCCAGCTGGCAGTCCAACTGTATTCCTACTGGGTGGATCCACCAAGTTGAAATTCTTCGGGTCAGATTTGGAGTTGTAATTGCCAAACCCTGTACCAACAACATAGAAGTTGTGACCATGCAAGTGAAATGGGTGGTAGTCCAACATCTCCACGTTGAGGTCTTGAAGGACAAGTTGCACAGTTTGGTTATACTTTAGCTTCAAGGTTTTAGCACCCCTGTAAGCTGTCACATTATACACAGTAACAGGAGTGGCCGATGTGAAATTCACAATTGCAGGCGGAACTGGTGGAAAATCCGTTGTGTACACTCCCTTGGTGTGGTAATAGTAGGATTGTAAGATCGAGCTATTAGTTGGGGTGTCGAAGGTGACATTGTTCATGGTGGACCCGATTTTCGTACCATCCGTACTCGTGCAATTCTCCGAAGCGGTGCATACAATGTTTGCAATTGCGGTCGCGAATTCGAGTTTACGGTCCACTTTCTTTGCGAGGTGGGACGCGTTCAATGCACGAAGTTTGGCGAAAAATGGGTACCCCAAATTTGTTGTGTCGTTTACATTGAGAAAGTCGGGCAATATTGGGATTGCTGATCCTGAGCCGTTGTACTGGAGCACTCCAACTGAAGGAGTAGTAACCGCAAAGTAATCAGGAAGGGGCTGCCATCCACTAATCCCAAAATAGTACCTTCCTGAAGACCAACAGAGTTGCAAAGTTCAGTTTGTCACAAAGATTGAAACAAAACTTGAAGCCAAACCAAGGGGACAGCTAAGAAAGTAAGAAAGACGGCTCTGATGCTACCACCAGCATAAATTATGATGTTGCTTCATTTTTGATTTGGTCTAAGTCTATATGTAATCCCAAAACGGACATTTATAAGATAAATGGACATTATAAGAAAATTATATGTAATTTAGGTTGGGTGCATGATTAGTTCTTTTGAGTACAAACTTATAATGATTGGGTCTGATTGGGTCTGATTTTTACATTCTCTGTTGAAGGAAAATTGACAAGGTTTGGCTATTTACTATTGAGATTGGGTTTGATTGTCAGGCTTACCTTCTGGTTGGCTTGCAGTAACCAAGACATCAAGTGATTGCCCAGGTGAAAGCACTGCAAGTGTGGTATTAAATGGCTTCACATATTCCCCGTCAGCTGCGACAACAGTCATTGTGTGGTTTGCTATCTGGAAAAAATGATTGTTGTTCAATGCTGCGTTTATGAGCTGCAGCAAATATGTCTTCCCGGAGACAACTTCCACTGTTGTATAGCCTGTGCAACAATAGTCCAGGCAAAAAATTATAACAATATTCGAACACTTTAAGAGCGGGAAAGACAATCTGACCTACAAACTTGGCTTCAAAGTGGTGTAAGGAAATGATTATCCTAGGTGCACAATATTACGGTTTCTGAATCTCTTTTTCCAAGTAAAAATGTCCTATTTGCATACTGAACCGTGTGTTACCACTACACTAAATAGTATATTTAGTGTTAGATTACATTCGGAGTTACTTACTCCTATATCTTTTTATTATTAATGTAATTTTTTTACCAACAAAGGTCGAATTGGGTTGTTGGACATTATAGAACATTAACATCTTTACGTGGTAAAAAATTACATTAATAGTAAAAAGATATAGGAGTAAGTAACTCCGAATGTAATCTAACACTAAATATACTATTTAGTGTACTGCAATTTTCCAGTAACAAAATTCACGTGACAGCTTTAAGAACAGGATCTCCATCCCTGTTGTCATATGATATTGGGATTTGAAACTTGTCAGCACAACTAGAACTGAAGAGGCAACCAGTTTTATGCGATGGCATGGCAAGTCACAAATAAGAGTTTTATAAATTTGAATTATCCCATTTGTAATTATTCCACATGATGTGTGGTTATAATTAAAGACTACTCCTCAGTATTTTTTAAGGTTGAGTTGACATACCATTGGAGCAATTGTATAGAGGCCCAGGCCAGCCATTTATGGTATATGCTGTATATGGCAAATACTGCGGGCCATGTGACGCCAAAGCATTTGACTCCACGGTGATTGGATTTTCAGAGTACCATTCTCCTGCAGGGCAAGAAGAAGATCCATATCAGATTTTTCCAAGTTGAGGAAATATATACTCACAAACCCCCCTTTCGTCGATACACCCCCAAATGCTCTTAGCAGTTTCATACTAATTGTGTATTATCTCTTTAAAATGAAAGATATGAAATCTTAATTAAACTCTTTCCAAGTTCACGTGGGTGTCAAAAAGTACCTTATTGAGCTTTCAAGGCAACAAGCTATCGCTATCTACCAAAAGATCACATCACAATGTATATCCACATTGTATAATTTCAAAATATCATATGTAAGAGAGACCTAAAGACATTGGTTCCAAAAACATGTAGGAGTTAATAACTTGCAAACAATTATTTCACTATCGTTACAAGTATACGAGTCTTGAACAAATGTCTTGTGTCATTGAGAAATTTGTAGATCTACCATAGCGGTGGAGTTGCATATTTCTTTCACCGATGCAAGATGATTGCCTAAGGACTCATATGCCGGTAGTGTACGTACAAGAGCTCACCCTAGACTCCGATTCTATCACTTCACTTGTGGGATGAGATTTAAATGTACCAAAAAGGATAGGAATTTCAGCTGCGGGAGTGGCGTAGGGGGCTGGGTCTCTGGGATGGATGATGAAGGCGCCATACACCGTAGCCCGCAACCAACTAACATGTGCATGCCAGAAGTATGTCCCAACTTGATCAATTAACGTAAACTCGTACGTATAAGATTCCCCTTTACTCAAGGAGCATTGTGTAATTCCGGCCACGCCATCAGCCCAATTTGTCATCACTTGATTGATGCCGTGCCTGTGTGCATCCACAAGGATTAATCCAACCATCGACCACCCCATATAGAAGAATTTGAAGTAATGTCATGCCTTGCAGAAATTTACTCACAAGAAGACCAAGCACGGAATCCACATCACAATGTAAGCACCTAATTAGTGAGCCTTATGCCAAATACAAGAGTAATAGTTTCATGAATAATATCTTCAATTATTGAAATTAAGCAGTTGAGTAGCTAAGCTTGATTGATTTTACATCACTTGATGGACACCGTGCCTGTGTGTATAGACAAGGAAACCGAGCATTGATCACCTGATACTTTAAAAAAATGTAGTGAAATTCCTTGAAGACACCCACAAGAAGACCATGCTCACACAGAAATTATCTCATAATGTAAACTTGCCTAATTCTTGCTTAATATCCCAAGTACAAGAGTCATGAGTTCAAGAATATTATCTTCAATCATTGAGATTATGCAGTTAAGAGCCAGGCTAAAATCTTGATTTTTTATCGCTTAATTGATGCTTTCGCCTGACATGTGCATCCACAAGGAATCCAAGCATTGACCTGATCTATGAACGGGGAGATCGGACTGCTAGTTAAAGATGCTTGAGTTTTTGAAATAATCAGTTCAAGTCCAAGAGTTTAAGCAAATTGCTGATCATTCTAAAGGGATTTATAGAATATACCCAAAGTAACTAGTAAAGGAAAACTGGCAGATACCAACATGTAACCAGTTGGACTTGGAAACACTTGGATCTCGACCAATTTCGCCCAACAATTGGTCATTAAACCTGATGTATAAAAATTTAAAGTAGTGAAATTCCTTGAAGAAACCCGCAGAAGACCAAGCACGGAGTCCACATCATAAGGTAAGTGCCTAAATAGCGTTTAAGTACAAGCGTAACATATCATATCTTTATAACGAGAGTTTATAAATCAAATTTCAAGCTTCCTTGGAATTTAGCAGTTAAGCAGGTAACTTCCAGGTTCCAAGCAACAAGGCATGGGAGACCCTGTGGCTGGACATCAGAAAACAGTTATCAGATTTAGTGACAGTGAAAATCTGCGTTCACCAACTTATTATGAAACATGCCATCAGAACTGGGGATCGATCCACAACATTGTGGCATCTTTCTGGGACTCGCAGGATTTTTGCAGTGCCGTACAATAATTAACGACATAAGCACAGTGCTGCAGAAAGACTGCGCCCTAGAATCAAACGGCATCATGATGTCCTCAAATGATAATTCACACAACTGTACAGCCATACTACAAATATCGAGGCCATTGTGATTGTACATGCAGGCGAGCAGGCCATCTCCCCTTCCCTTTGGCGTTTTCTGCTCAACATTTTCCTCTGGTATATGACCTTTTGACTTTTCCATCTTTTAATTGCAGAGTGGACAATTCAAAAAAATTCATCTCCATGTACATGTAGTACTCACAAAAATGCCATATTAATTTGGGTTGAGTACTTGACTCGACTCACCAGTGAATAGTGACGCCGGTGTCCACTTTGCTCGTGACTTTGATGACTACAGTGTCTCCAGCATTGACGTACACTGTAGGACCTGGAAACATATTGTTCACAATCTGAATGGAAACAGTATCGCAGGCTCGAGTCACATTCTGGGTCTCCACCTGCACATATATATTCAGTCGAAACCTCAGAGTCGCAGTAATTTGGTTCGATTTATGCATTATAAGGGCATTATACTATATAATACTACAGAAATAGACTTAGTGATATGCACCATTCCCACCTTCTGAACTGGTTTGTTCTCCAGTGACTTGACCACGTGATCCTTGTAGTGAACCATTAGTCTAGGTGATAAAAGCCCCCGGAAAATTTAGCCAACTTTAAAATCTACCAGTCCCTCTGGTGAGATGACAAAAATCAGCTGATTGATGGCCCAGTGATCAATGTTATCAGGAGCTGAATAATCCACAGGGCCTATGGATCAGAGGCTACAAATGAAAACTTTCTGTTGAGCAAGAAATTTAGCTGGTCTGAATTTTATAGCACAAAAGACAGCGGAAACATGTGATTGAGGGGGGATTGAGATGATGAAAGAACAATTACTTACCGTCCAGTAGAGATGATGCTTCTTTGGGCCTGGTTTATCTTGTGATAAAGATCTTGTTGCTATTTCGGGCTTCGTGATGAACTCTATGAAAATGAAGGCCACAAGTAGGGACGTCACAACGGCAACAACAGTACTGCTTCCCATGATGAATAAATTTGACAAGTCTCCTCTTTAAGTTGAAACTTTGTTGAATCTCTGAATTGCACTTCAATGTCAAGTACTGAATCAGCTTCAGTTCGCTATCAGCAACGTAGCCATGAGTCAAATTATAGTTGGCTGGGGGGAAATTAGCTCAACATCTGACAACACAGCAACAAAGTCAATAAAAATAGTATTAATAAACAGCCATTCACTTGAACACACCAGTTTGTCTCTCTTTGAGCCTTTCCAGCTCAATAATATAAGGTAATATGTGAGCCTAGAGCTGATACTTTTGCTAAACCACGACTACCAATGTAGGATGCTCCTAGTTTTGCATCCTGGTAAACTAAATAGATGTGCTATTTTAGACTTTTCTGACCACTTTACAATCTGTGTCTGTTTCAAAAAAATTGTCGCATACCTGAGTTCCGATGCAGTAAGTTGAGCTCACTTAAATTTAATCTCAGTTGGAGATATGCAAGCTGAGCTGAGCTTACACAAGTCTAACCTGGAAAAAAACTTGCGTCCCAATTAGTATCCTCAAATTATTTCATCATACCTTCGGAAGTCGGCCTCAAAGGCGATGATTTGATCAGTTCCAATTAGCTCTCTCCCAGGCCACTGCATGTCATGTCTGGCAATCAAAATATCTTGGCACCGTGAAATTACTTGTCACCAATGTATTTGCCTCTCTGCAGGTTGAAGTTCCAAACCTCTCAAACCTCTCAACTACAAACTTCCAGAACCGCACACGCACAAAGTCACACATCTACTTGCAGATACCAAGTTCTTATGTTTGCAGAAGAGACAGTAATAGCATCAGAATCGAAGCGACCTTGTGCGTAAAATATTCATTCATCTAATACTAAGCCGGTACACAGTCTGACTAGATTGTTGATATTGTGTATCTCAGTGAGCAGGGAGAGTTCTAGGATATGGGTTGCTTCAATCTACCTGAATATTAAGATGCATGGGAGGAGAGACAGCTGATGCAGGCAAGTTCAAAGAAGGTCACTGATAATAACTCTGAAAATTTAAGACTAGTAGGGGAGGGACTTGGGAGAGGGAAAAAAGATGAAAGGTGATGTTTGCTCAAGGGAAACACCTAAGGAATGCCTTTTTCCGGCTGCCTTGAACTGAATCTAAGTTAACGTCTAACTTATAGGCTAGAAGGGAATAGTAGAGACTTTTCTTCTTTATAAAGGCCTGCACCTAACCGTACTACATTGAATCAGCTAGAAATTTCACTATTTCAGCTCCTCACGCTGTTGACCCAGTGGAAAGCCTAGTAACCGCAACAAATTTATTGATAGCCTCTGCAACTATTGCCATGGGCTGTACTTGATCACTGGGAGTGGCAACTCGTCACCAGTTGTTTCTCAATCACTTTGACTTCTGTAGTGCTTACACTAATAAATTGATGATTTCTAGTTTCACAAAGACAAGGAGCAATATGCTTGGAAAGATGGCTGTGAGAGGGATCCATTGATATTTTGTGTCTGAATGAGAGAAGCTTCACTTTTGCACATGATCATGTTTAGGACGAATTAAAGCAAATTATTTTCTAAGATATGGGTCACCATTCCGACACCTAGACATCTACATAATTGCTTTCATTTGTCAAGAATTTTTTGAGATGTATTAGCGTATGTGATCTTTGAAATGTTCATAATGCGAAAGCAGCTCCAAAATGATGCTTCTTAAAAATGTCTTAGGATCTCCAAACTCGGTCACTCTAAAGATGCTGACCCTGTGGGTGGTACAGATAGCTGCCACCCTAGCCTGGGCTAGCCTTCCACCTCGATCCAGGCATTCATTTGTTTTGCCATGATGTAAGTTAACTCAAGATTAAGTCCATGATGGGTGTGTCGGTTGTCTTCAGAGAAGTTGCTAAAAACCTTGGGACCCAGTGCTACAATTTTGAGAATCTGCAAGTACATACATTACAGTGTCTCAAAAAAACCTTTGTATACAGTAAGTTCCAAATTATTGTTTATTCCTGGAGATGGCCTTCTCAGTTCACAGTTATTGCATGGCTGATGGTTCACACTATGAGAAGGAAACAACAGATTGTGTAAGCTGGTGGTGGGTCGTGGGTCATGGTGAGCATGCAATTGCATTGACAGGTGGAGAGTCGAGTCTAGAAATTCCGTGTTTGTGTTTCAATTCTTGGCAGAGTCATCATCTTGGAGGATTCTTTTGTGACAATTGTGCCAAAGTCTTCCATCTTTTTTCTTTCTAAATCAATCATCTCATTATCATGTGCGGAAATAACCGACAAGCTAGCTATCTGTAGTTGAAATCGCATTTTGTTGAGGCTTCCAAGCAACTTACTAAGTGAAATTTTGCAACATCTGGTTGACTCCTTGTCTGCACTTTGCAACTTTGATAATTTTGCACCAGTCGACTGTTCCAGGAGCTTTAGCTCGTGCGTAGATCCGCGTGCAACCTTCGGGCCTTTGAGTATATATTGTCACATGGGTGTGAGCATAGTAAAGTGGACCAAAAAAGTGCTCCGGTATACAAAAGCCATGATTTTTTTGGTCAAATGCCTATAAGTAATAGCAAAATGTTGTTTTAAAATAATTTATTTTTCATGATGACCTCTATTGTTAAGTTAGGTACTCAAGTATAGAATATTATCAATATGAGATCTTCAAAACCTATCATCAAAAGTGATGCGTAAAAGAAATTGACTAAATATAGTTTTGAACATAAATTTCATGACCTTAAATATTTTGAAGTTGGATTTTTTTTCATATTCCTTGAATTCATTATAAACTTGAGGTCATCGTAATTTTTTTTTCAAAGATTCATCAATTCAATGTAATGCAATTATATTTTAAACAAGTTTTTGACAATAATTATCTTTTCAATGCCACCCACTTTTCCACCACTTGCAGCGTCTTCTAAAATACATATACGTTGTTTGAAATTTTTTTTTGTGAACATAAATTGCTTGGCTTTGTAGATTCATATGTTTTCTAAATATTCATAAATTTCTATTTCATAAAATTCAAAGTTAGTATATAGTTTTGGATCACTTTCAATGAAACCTGAGCAAGGATCAAAAGTTGTTCACTTTACCATGCATACACCCACATGCAAATCATATGAGCTCTTTATGGAAAGATCGGGATGGACATGATATAGTACCCAAACTGTTGTCTGAGCTCGTGCCAAGAGGCTCTTGAATGGAAGCTGCATTCAAGAGCTTGTCAATTCAACTGACAAGCCTAGTAGTAGTAAAAAGTTGAATACAAAATTGTGGAATCGGAGAACAAAAAATTGCTTTCCACCGGCCCTAGTCCTGGCAGCAGCAACAGAGGTGAAAAAGGAAAACTACACTAAATTATGTCACTATCGTAACTTTCGGATGACACTTCTTATGAATAAGTAAACAAATATTGTCGTGGATGATGGATGAGTTCATCCATTGGCCAAAAGCCTACTTCTCTTGTCAGCAACTTGTGATGAAATTTTGTCATGGATGATTGAAATTTGGATGAAAAATCATTTGGTAAATGACAGTATTTGCAACACTGTAGATCTATAATCCCCCCTCCCCAAAAAAATTTAAATAAATAAATTACAAGGAATGACAAATAATGATGGGTTGACATTTAGTCTTGGTGACACTACACCGTGGTTTACATTTAGTATTGAGCAAGATAATTAGAATTGGTAACCCTAAATATCAAATTTAGAGTAGCATCCATGAGTGCAAACAGTGTCCATGGAGATTTTTGGGCATAATCAGTAGATTGTGTTGTTAAATCCTAGTGTTGTTAAACCCAACCAGTTACATGTTGACATCTTTCGATCTTTCTTAATTTTTATATATATATATATATATATTCTTCTAAAGTGATTTATAATTTTTCTGAAGTCTTGAACTTCAACTGGTTATTTCCACGAGGAGATCACTCCATTGTAAAGTTGAACAACCACGTGCGCTCATTTTACATGTAAAAAATGTAAAAAATGTACATAAAGCATCACCAAAATGGGTCAAAACTTTACCAATTTTTTTTCATGAGTAGATATACACGGTACCTATTACATAGTAGAAAATGGTAACTAAATTTGATGATTTTTTTTCTTATAAAACATACCGTTTCTAACTAGAATGACGTAGAATTGAACTAAAAAATTTATTACAAAAATGAAGATGACTAAAAATTTCAAAAAAATATACAAAAGATACCATCAATGGTTATGTATATGTAGAAAAAAAATCACAAAATTTAAAATTATCTATGGCATGTAATATAGGGGTAGCAAACTTTGTTCGCACGTGGTGTTCAACTTGACAATGGAGTGATCTCCCCGAGGTTATTTCTCAAACTTCTCAACCAGTTCATATGTACCTATGTAGCAACAGGGTCTCCCTGTTCCTATGTCCGGGATGAACCGGCGGTTAGTTGCAGATGAACCGGTTGAAGTTCAAGACTTCAGAAAATGTCCGGATCATTTTAGAGGAATCTATAGAAGAATATACCTCCAATGAATAAAGCAGCAAAACCGGAAGATGTCAACATGTAACCGGTTGGATTTAGAATCACTAGGATCTTGACCGAATATGCCCAAAAACTTCCCAGGCACTGCCCCGTTCATTGAGTGCACTTGTGCACCCTGCAACGTCGCGGAAGAAGTCAAGCACGTTGGCTATATAAGTTAGTTGTCGTCCGTATACCCAACTATTATACAATGAGTGTAGGGCTTGTTGCCTACGAGACCTGCATGTGATGGCCGAGCAAGTGACACTTGGGACCTACCTATGATTTGTTGACCAACCTATCTACAAAGTCACAAACATATCTGCACATCTCATATCCATCATGGGCCTGCCCACAAGTGGCACGTGTACGGGCAAGCCGAAGGAGATTTATATGAAGTTTAGGGTTTAGGTCAACGAGCGGAGAGAACCGACCGCTAAGCTTAGTTACGGATGAACCGGTTGAAGTTCATCTACACTATTGTGTCTAATTAGTGTGGGTGGGAAATGCACGTGGGTTGGAAATTAGTGTGGCCCACACTAAATTTCAAGTGTTTGGGTCACTTTGGATGAAAAATGTAATGTCATCCATCCGTGTGTGTTAGGGTTCTCCACAAACAACCTCCGTTAGGTCAATGTGGGGAACGTCTTCAAACACAATTGGATGGAATTATGAAGTTTCATCCAATTGTGGAAACGACAAAACCCACACAAATTTTTCACCTTTGAAATTAGTGTGGGCCACTCTAAATTATAACTTGAAATTAGCGTGTTTTATTACGAATTAGTGTGGCCCACACTAATTAGGCACAATAGTGTAGACTTCAAGAAACATTACCCATCATTTTAGAGGAATTTAAAGTATATTACACCTCAAACTTAATATAAAGAAACACCGAAAGATGTGAATAGGTAACTGGTTGGACTTGGAAAGAACACTGGGATCTCGACTGATTATGCCCAAAAATCTCCCCCGGCCACTGGTTTAGGTAAGGCACATACCACGTTGCAAATCTGCTTTAACCAATTCACATTCTAAGTTTGCAAATCTTGTCATCATAAGTCTTATATGTGTAAGACTTCAGGAAAATTACCCATCATTTTAGAGGAATTTAAAGTAGTATATACCTCAAACTAATAAAGAAACACCGAAAGATGTGAATAGGTATCTGGTTGGACTTGGAAACAACACTAGGATCTCGACCAATTATGCCCGAAAACCTCCCTCAGCCACTGGTTTAGGTAAGGCATGGACCACATTGCAAACCTGCTTTAACCAATTCACATTCTAAGTTTGCAAATCTTATCATTATAAGTCTTATATGTACTGATGAACTAAACATTATGTACGGTGAAAAACGTCAGTTTGTTTGGTATGGCCAGCTCTATCGACTTAGGCCCTCTCTACACTAGAGGTGAGAAGCCGTGGAGAAAACCTCACAAGGGCCATGGCTCATCCTTGAGAAGCCAACCTTTGAACTTGATGGCCTTTGGATATAGTGTATAGTGAGAAGGGGCTACAAAAATAAAGTGCTCATTTTTTAAGTGGCCGTTCTAAAATATTCTTAAAAAATAAAAAATGATTGGTTGTGAGAATTTTGGCCAAACAGCCTCCCGGATTTTGCGTTAGGCCCACCTCTTGGGGTGGGCCTAACGCAAAATCCGGGGGCCTTGAAAAATGTGCACTTTTGATGTCACGGAGGACAAAAGTGTTGTCCATGTCATTGTCTCCTCCTTCCGTCCCTTGGGTTGAAAATTTCGGGTGTAAAGTGGCATTCTTTGGTCTTCTTGGTTTCTAGGCCTCCCATTGGCTGAAATTTCTCTCCTCACGGCTTCCCACCTCTAGTGTAAAGAGGCCCTTAGAGGCGGTTCGGGATCGAGGACTACATTGATATTGTATTTAGTGTCACCAATTCTTTTTGTTTTGCTCGATACTAGTTGTAATCCACCCGTGTAGTGTCACCAACTTTGAATGTAAACCTAACGTTATTGTCGTTCCTTGTTAAAAACTTGGGCATTGTAGATTTACAATGTTGCAAATCATATTGTCACTTACTAAGTGATTTTCAATCCAAATTTCAATCATCCATGCGTCACAATTATTCATTGCAAAAATGTTAGGATGCAAAGTATACTAAACTTTTGTAAGTAATTCGTTACAGAAATGTAAGTTGGGATGACAATACTTGTAATCATATTCAAGAGAAGTGTCATTTGAAAATTAAAGATGTTAATGTTTCTATACTGTCCAAACAACCAATTTAACCTTTGGTAACCAAAAATGAGATATAAAGTAAATAATTATAGCAAAGCATAATTCCAAATATAGATACAAAGACAAGGGTACAATAATTTAGCCACAATCCTAAGAGCAAAACTTAAGGGAGCTCATGAGTGCTCCAAGAGCCTCTAGTTTGTCAAAATCAATGGACAAGGCAGTCATTGAGGACTATTACCATATGACAACAATGGATGAAAATATGAATTGGATGAAATTAAAAAATCTATTCTCAAATTTTTCTCTAACCCCTAGGGCCCCTTTTGTACATCTACCTTTGCTTCAACATTCTTATTAGCATTTTTAAATGTGCTTACTAAAGAAAAATAATACTTCTCCCTTATGTATACTATGTACACTAATGCATCAAATAATACCCCTTCTTACAATCACGTTAGTTCATACATAGTATGAAGAGTCCACCCCCCAAAGTTTTGATCCTATTGGGTTTGTAGAGACAAATAAGGTAATGCATCAAATTTTGGGCGGGAGGTAAGTGTGTCCCCCAGGGGCTAGACTCTTCACAACACGTACAAACTAACGCCATAGTGTAAGAGGTATTATTTGAGACATTAACATACATAGTATGTAAGGTAGAGGGTGCTTAAACCAAAACTTTAAGCTATTGCACATACATATGGCTATGTGGTTGACATAAAATATTGATATATGTATATATATTCAAATTAACCTTTGGGTTAAACATAGGCACAAAGAAAAGAAAAGAAAAATTAGCCTCAATTGAATATTTGATGAATTACTTATAATGCATGCCAAATGTGAGTGTAGTTCAACCAAAGTCTACAAACTAATGTATCATACCTTCTAGAGTTTAGGGTCTATTTTGCAATTAAGGGGACTCCACTATAGTTTAGGATGGCATACTTTTCAATTCGGTGCACATGCAATGTTGGAAACATACCCTGACCATCAAAGTAAGGCGTTCCATTTCCCACATGGGTTTTGGGACTAGTGTGCGTTTCCTTAATTGATTGTGGTGACCCTGGAGCTAGTTACTCCCTATAAGGGGCTCTGGGGTAATGCACCCAAATGGGCTCCCGCAAGGGAGATTGTTTTTCACTAGGTATTCCATTTTTTCCATAGCCCTCCTCTACATGCTTACTTTCTGGTTCAATCCCTGAGGGGTGGTCTCTTCATTGGAAACATAAATGATGTTGGTGGGCCACTATGAAATGAAACCCCCTATATACTAGAAGTTTATAGAGAAAAACAAATGCATACATACTAACAGCATGCTAGAAAATGAACTCACGTATTTATATTAACCTTTTGATTGTAATGTGTTAATGCCTCCTACATATACAAAATTATAAATTGTGAATCAAATAGGCCTTTATTACATATTAAACTAACTTTACTTTCCAATTAGATTGTCATTGAACATTTTGTCATCTATAGTATGCATCTCAACAATTACATCAAACAAACGAAAGACAAGATAACAATAACTTAGCGTTAATTTGGAGAGAGAAACTCAAGGAAGCCCATGAGCGCTCCAAGAGCCTCTAGTTTGTAAAGACCTAGAACCCAAATGTAAACCCTAACAAGAATGGACAAGGTATCATTGAGGGTTATTACCATATGACAACAATGTATGAAAATATTAATTGGATGAAACTAACACATCTAGTGTCAATTAATTCTCTAAACCTTAGAGCCCCCTTTTGCACATCTACCTTTACTTCAATAAAATCAATAGCCTCTTTGTATGTGCATAGTAGAGAGAAATAATACCTCTCCTTTACGTATACTATGTATGCTAATGCCTCAAATACTACCCCTCCTTACACTCATGTTAGTTTATACGTGGTATGAAGAGTCCACCCCCCAGGGTTGAACCTTCACAATGGATGCACTACACCACAACATGGGGCATGGTATACCCCCTACCAATAGACTCATTACCCATATTGAATCGTTCAATTTCATCCCTACTTCAATGAATTGTTTAATGGGCCGCATTACTCCATGTTCTTGCACATGTTCTTCAACCCTCAACTTCTTATCCTTTGCCTTTAGTTTTTTTTCCTTATGCCTTTCAATTTTTGGTAATCTTAAGATTGGCCTTGCTCTTATCTTTTTTTCAAGCTACTTCCTCCCGTCTCTCTTGTTTGTCTTCTAGAGAAACTATATACTCATCACTAGTAACCATTATAGATTTAAAATAGTCAATAATTGGGGTGTCATGGCTCCTTCGAGGGATAGACACCATTTTTGGAAGGGCCATAATTGATGTCAACCTTAATGCTACGTTTGGGTCAACCTTGTCCTGCTCTTATGAAATACTAAACTCCTCATTGATATCTCCCTCCCTCCTCCCTCCTCCCCCCACCCCCCATTTCCACACCATGTATTGTGTTCCCATCGTCATCTTTCAACGCCACATTTATTGAGTTCCACCTTCTTGAGTTTGTGTTATCCTTCATCCAAGCACCTCCTCGACCACCTCTTCACCCCCCCCCTTCCTCATTGATCTCATTGACCTCATTGACCTCATTAACCTCAACTGTAACATTAACAAACGTTTCACTTGGCCCCATTTTATCGTCCATGGTTGAATGATTGAAAGACCAAATACATGTGGTAGAAAATTCTTTCCTAATGTTCCTAATTTTTTCAAGGCCGATGACACCCATTGGGCAAGGTCCTCCTTCCTAGCTCCCTTCCCTATTTCTAAGGGGTTCAAAAATCCTGGTATTTTTTAAGGAAGCCTTAAACGGGTTTGAAATACTCACATCCAAGGGTTGGGTGCGTGGGATGTGTAACTAGGAATGGTTAAGACATCTAGACCTATTTTTTGGGTACTGTGTACAACATCTAGGGTGACATGGGAGTTGTGCCCATCTATTATGAGCAAATGCCAATTCTCATTAGAAATGCCATACATTTTACCAATATCAAGCAAGAAATGATTAATCCACTCTTTGAATAGTGTTCTTGTCATCCAGATTTTTTTCCATGGCTATACAAGTCCTTTTCTCACATGTAGTTATGAAATTATACCTATTAATTGACCTACTCTTAAATATATAAAGTTGGGAATGCTAGAATCCAATGCATTGATGTAAGACAAAACAAACAATTATTCTCTTTCATTGGGCGTGATAGTATGCACACTTTATATCCCCCTCCTAGCCAAAACATGGCCACCGTCATTTTGTCATGCTTGGGCCCCGGACTCATCACAGTTCCAAATGTGAGTATATGGATAATTGTGTCCAGAATACATAATATCTTGTAAGTTATAATATAAAAGATGCAACATTCTCTAGGCATAAACCCTTTGCCCTGCCTTGCAGCAAACCATGCGCCACTCTAAGTGTCAAGTCAAGGTTCCTAGTTTTGAACCACTTTACCCACCCCGATCAAAGAATGCTCTTCGTGAAGGGGGTGTCACGGTCTTGGGTGATCTCAACCACCTTCAAACGACATTGACTCAATTTAATTGGATGGCCTACTAGTCTCTGCATTTTGAGAATCCAATTTACAAGGTCAGTCTCTTCCTCAAATGAAGCCACCCCCGACTTGCCACGTCTCCTACCTATATTTTCCCTGTAACATGGTCCCACAAAGACGAGGTGGATATACCATAAATTTGTGTCACTATTTGTTATAGGAGACCTCATCATCAATAGTAAGAAGGTTGCCTCTAGTCGCTCATTTATCCAGTTGTCATTTTTAACATGGCGTTGAGAACACATACCGTCCACATTGCCCACCTCAACACCTTCTTGAATGTCCTCCGCACACCGACGCATGTTTTGGGAACGTGTGTTGTGAAGCAAGGTGAAGTCATTAAAATGCCCCCCTAGTGCACTAATATGAATTGCTCTAGCCTTGGCTACATTAGCTCAAGGGGTAGGCTATCAATATTATGAGATTGAATCCCACTAGAACTTCCACCACCTAGACCCTTAGACCACCAAGATGTCTTCTTGTAGCAACCAACATCTCGGGGGATGCCATGGAATCCTCCCCGATCCCACACATGTCATGGACAGTCCCGATTCTTAATGCGTTCAAACTGGTGGTTGGCTCAGGAAGTTGTGCAAAGTTAGTTTAATCATGAATCTTGAACTTAATAACTTGAGGTGCATATAGTTGAAGGTATGAGTTCATTTGTAGATCCACTAGTCATGCAAACCCTGACCATCCATATAGCATGCAATTAAGGGCATAGTTCTTACATATATGTAGCTTATGCCCCCTTCCCACCTGACTTTAGCTAAGACCCAAAGTATTTCCTAAAAACCGGGTAAAGCCCCCTCGGTTATAGCAGAGGCATCTGGCTATCCCAATGCACCTACAAGAACTTGCTCCGGAGATTTTCAAGTAGGTTTTAGTTAAGTAGCTTTCACACATGTTCATTGTTTTATCTACCAAGCAATAAATGTTGGGTAGTTTTTGTCCCATCCCCAAATGCCTTACTACTCACCTATCTTACCATCGGTTTTTGTTAATGAAGCTCCTCGTGCCCTCATAGCTAAGACTAAAAAGCAACCAATCACAAGGGCGGGAGGCGACACTTTTAAAGGTCCTATATTCTTGCCTCATGTTTAGGTACCGATGGGAGGGTCGGTGCTTGAGGCTTAAAACCTCCACTTTTAAGCCATGCCACATCATTTGCCAACTAGGCTCGGCACTAGATAATGTCGATGGTGTGAAAGCCGGGTTGTTAGAACCAACTTTAAGTCTTAGCTAAAGTCAAGTGGGAAGGGGGCATTAGTAATGCAATAAATAATGAAGGGCTTGCATCTCACATGCATATGCCAAACTTGTTACGAAAATTTACGTTCTTAGCAAAAAGTTATGGCATTGCATAACTCCAGATAGTAAGTGACATTAACTACCATAAATGGTGTAGTGTTATATAATGGCTTTGTTGACATATATATATATATATATATATATATATATATATTGTAAATGGTTATAGTATGTGACATCAAACACAATATTTAGTGTAGTGGGTTGATATCACTTTCTTCTACCACTAATGTTTTGAGACTTTATTTTGTACATTGTAGAGAATTTGGGTCCATATATCATACAAGAACTTGAATGTAGTTATATGTACTTCCCATATCCACATGGGGTAAGAGTAATGGGGACCCAACTATACGAGCACATTAAATAGGATAGATGTTATTATATCTATATAGGTTAGATTTGCAATAACAAATGGCAAGTAGATGTTAGTCTATCCATATACTAGGTTAGGGATGCAACAAGTGATTAAGGGCTTGGATCCCACATGTTATGTATATGTATATGGCGAACTTGTTAAAAATTTACGTTCTTAGCAAAAAGTCTTGGCATTGCATAACTCTGGAAAATAAGTGGCACTAACTACCATAAACGGTGTAGTATTCTACAATGTCTTTGTTGACCAAAAAATGAGATATATTGTAAATGGTCCTAATATGATTAAGTATCCATATTTTGTACGTACCCTTAAATCTTGTTGTGGTTAGAGATGCAACACACATTTGAAATGCAACATGAAGTATGCAAGGCACATGACATGAGATTAGAATATGTAAACTACGATTAATTATGAGTACAAGGTTAAGTGATGATTCGAGATCCAATGAAAAATAAGAAATGTGTATAAGAAGTGATGATAGATAGCGATGAGAAGCGCTGATAAGAAATCCGATGAAAAATAAGAATCATGTATAAGAAGTGATGATAGATAGCGATGTCTCAACACTTGAATTGCAGATTTGAAAAAGACTCAAGTAACACCATATTCATTATAATGAGAGAATTCCACGATTTTGAGAAAATACAGATCAGGTCGAGTCGAGCTGATCTGCACCACATATTGGAAAACTGGAATTTTCAAATGGCCATAACTTATTCAAATTTTGTCCAAACTGGGCATATGAGGTGTTTTTTGACATCTACGAAATCCGTAGATGTCAAAAAACACCTCATATGCCCAGTTTGGACAAAATTTGAGTAAGTTATGGCCATTTGAAAATTCCAGTTTTCCAATCTGTGGTGCAGATCAGCTCGACTCGACCTGATCTGTCATTAAATTGAGAGATTGGAAATCTCTCAAAATAATGAATATGGTGTTAAGTTCTGATTTTAATTTTGGGCGACTGCGACCTGAGGTCAATGGACAGAGCTGGTGTCTTCCAATGCAAATATCCACATTGATCGATGTATTTTGAAACTCTCCGAACTGCAAATGAATCAATATGACAACACTGAGCAAACAGACATGAGGTTCACAATGCTACTACGTACAATCCTCTTGAATGCACGGTAGATTCAAACCAACGTGCCACGCTGAGAATTACAACAACTCATGAGCAGGGAAAGAATCTTGACTAACGCTCTACCAACTGCACTGACTGAAACAAGCACTCAACGTTGAGGCAGCATGAATGTGGCAAGTCTAACCTTCACTTTAGAGGAATCTATGGAATATATGCCCAATTAATAAAGGAGAACTGAAAGATCACAACTTGTAAGCAGTTGGACTTGGAAACACTAGGATTTTGACCGATTATGCCCAAAAATCTCCCCAGACACTGATCTGCTGGGGCAATCTGTGGGCAATCTGTGGAGCTATGTGTCGAGTAATCTGGAGGGTAATCTGTGGAGCAATGTGGGAGGATGGAGAGGGTCAAAAGTGCAAGCCTCACCACATCAAGGGCATGGGCCTTATCCAAAAGTTTGAAACTTGCAAGAGTGTAGCTAGGGAATGATGAGAAGTGGATCAGCCTGACCCCTAAACCAACATGTGCTGAGCCCGAAACCGGCAACATCCGACTAACAAGCCCCATCCTAAATCAATATACCCAACAATGTTAAGATGCTAAGTGATCCCAACAATGTTAAGTGATCCCAACAAGAGCAAAAACTGAGAGGTGGAGAGTACAAAGCCAACCCCTTTATGTAGGGTAGTAGTTCCTCCCTGTGAATAGAATGGCTAGAATAGGCATCGACAAGTCACCCTAAACCCACCTTGAACGGCCCTGAGATAAAGTGGAGCCCGTTACCTACCCTACATGAAGAGGAGGCCGGTATGAGGTGACACCACTAATGGGACCTAAAATCATCACTCTGTGAGCCTGGGTAACCCTACAACATGGGGAACAATTCAAGGTAGTAAAGTGTTGGCAATTGGGAGGCGCTTATAGGTGTTGGTTTTAGCACCCTATACTTTATAAGGGAGAAATATTATTATTCTCTAATGTTGGCATAAATGAGGGATGCTTCACCTTGAACATAGCCATGAGCTCATATGTGAACCCAAAATGGGTCTACTAAGCAAGGCTATGGGACAAGTGCTATTGCCTCCTATCATAGGTGGTCCCTATTAATAACAAATGACAAGGGCATTGTAGGCGCTTGGTGGGGGAGGGGATTATGAGTTTTGTTTGTTTGTGTTGTGTATCTCAAGGGTGGGTTTTATGAGGGTATGTTGTCTTGGCTCATTACAACATTTGTTAAGTTCAATACCCGAGGGCGACTTCTAGGGATTTGTCTATCCCATTATCTATTAAGCTATTTTAGTGGGTTTGGGCGGCATGTTGTAAGATTCATTTTTAGGGATCCACATGGGCAAGTCACTCCATTGTATTTTTTAGTAGTGTTTTGTAGTTGTATTCTTGTTCATCATATTATATTCCTATGATCATTGTTTGGTGTCCCAATCCCATGTCATTATTGTATTCCACCCTTTATCAAAAGCCTTAGTAACATAAGGCAGCCCATGCCTTATGTTAATGGGTTGCCTTATAGTATTGAGCATGTTGATAAAGGGTGCCTTAAAATACCACACATATGGTGATTTTAAACAACACAAAAGAGGGATTTCTTGAATCAACATGGGATAAGTATAAATGGAAAAAATCAAGTTCAAACTACCAAAGGGTGCAAGATAATGCGGCAAAGCAGAAGTAGAAAATAAAAATATGGTATTAGAAAAAGAAAATATTAGATAAATATATCCCCCCCACAACAACAACAACAACAACAACAACCAAACCAAACCAAACCAAACCAAACCCTTAAAAATAAAAATCATAAAAATCATAAAAATAATGTTAAATTATTTATTATAATTATTTATTATAATTATTTATTAATAATTATTTTAAAAAAAACCTTCAACACATGTATATACAGAAACTATGAGCTAGTGAAGTACCCGTGTCAGGTGAATTTGTTGCATGCATGCATGTATGGGCATTAAAGGATTGTAGCATTGTTAAAAAAAGGTTGGTGATGTTGTTCATGTGGATGCCTCCTCGGATGTATGTTGTGAGGAAAGAGTGTTACATACCATCCATAATCTTCTAGTGTGTATACTAGGGGTCCGTATTTTTTCTTTTTTTGTTGGGCAGCAGTAGTGGGTCTTGATCTTGGTAGAACATAAATTGAATGAATTGTAGGCTTGAGTTGTGGGTGGTATAGTGTGTTGTCTTCTTTATGGAGGTGGTGATGATTATAAGGATGTTAGGTTTGAGTCTAGCAAGGCATTGGCATGGGTATAGCCATGTACTGTATGGAATGTGTTCATTTGGGGGGAAGGGGGGGGGGTTTCCTAGATGGGTGCTTGCATTCATTAGAATTGTATCTCTTGATGAGGAATGGGAGAGGAGTAGTTTGTTGCCATGTCATTTGGTTGTGTCTAGTTATTCCGATGTTATTGAAGGCAATGTTCATGTACATGGAGAGAAGGTGCAGGCATGTGTCAATTCCCTATAGTGGGCAGAGGTTGCAAAGGGGTGAGGATAATTGGGCAGGCCACATGGTGTGTTTACTTTAGTTGCCCATGTATTGGCCATATGATAATTTGAGGGTTTGTGTGATTTGTGTAACTGTGCATTGGGGTGTTCACCAAAGGTAGTTGAAGAGGGCGAGGTGACTAGTGGGTTGTTGAGCTATTTTGATAAATATGGATATTGAGGTAGTATTATGGTCCTGAGTCGGCAGGTGTATTCCTTTTGTATGTAGGGTTTGAGATGCTTGATGGCTGTAGTATGGGGAGGTTTTGTAAGGATTTTGGACTGCCAAAAGAGGATGGTGTGTGCATAATTGTTTTTTTTTGAGGGGGGGGTTTAGTGCTTGGAGGGGGTTTATTAGCTTTTTGGCTACGTCGTTACCCAATATGCTTGAGTGGGTATATCACTATATTCGTTAATTTGGGACTTTTTCGGCATTTTGAGATAGTTACAAATATAAAAATATGGATAAAATCACACAAATATTCGAGAATGTTGTAAGATGCAAATACTTTAACGTGGGTGTTCATATCAAGAACCCAATTACGAACTCATATCAAGATGGTTTGGGTAGGACGACCCAAACATTAGACCATGTTGTTGTGGTTCATATATTAATTTGAGACAAGAGAAAGTCTCAGATTAACAAATATAGTGATGTATACATTTTTGGGAGTGTGAGGGGGCATGTGTGTCGTGATAGTCATTAGATTATGGTTTCAAGTATGAGTAATTTGTGTTCTCTATTGTGTACATTTAAAGGCTAAAGGTAGATGTACAAAAGGGGCCCTAAGGCTTAGAGAAAAAATTGACAACAAATTTGATAGTTTCATCCAGTTTGTGTTTTCATCCACTATTGTCATATGGTAATACTCCTCAATGACTACCTCGTTCATTCTTGTTAGGGTTTGCATATGGGTTTTTGGTTTTTACAAACTAGAGGCGACTCTTGGAGCACTCATGAGCTCCCTTGAGTTTTCTCTCCAGATTGTGGCTAAGTTGTTGTACTCTGGTCTATGTTTGTTTGATGCAATCGTTGAGTTACATGCTATGGATAAAAAAAAAGTTCAATGACTTTCTCATTGGAAAATGAAAGTGGATTTCATATGCTATAGAGGCATATTTAATTCATGATTTATGTTTAATATATGTAGTGTCTGAGGCATTTATCAAAATAAAATTAAAAATCTAATATAAATACATGAGTCCATTTTCTAGCCTAATATCATTAATACGTACACGTTTCAATATTTCTCTATAAATCCAAGTGGTGGACTCCTCATTGGAGACTTAGATGATCTGTATGGGTGACTATGAAATATAGCCCCCCATATATGAGAAATTTATTGAGAAAAATAAATGTATACATACTAACAGTAGGCTAGAAAATGGATTCATGTATTCATACTAAGCTTTTCAATTTAATGCAATAAACACCTCCACTACATACACAAAATATAAAAATATTGAGATAAATAGGCCTTTATTGCATGTATAATCCACTTTCACTTTCCAATGAGAAAATAATTTATAAATAGGATATACCTCATAATAATATAATATTAAACCACATGTCATTTGGATGAAACAAGTTGAATTGGATGAAACTAGCACATCTATTGTCAATTTTTCTTTAAACCTTGAAACCCCTTTTTGTATATTTTTGAATGGACGCAATAGAGAAAATCAATACATCTCTCTTATATATTGTAGTTTAGATTTTTTGATACGACAAAATCTAGGAAAAACACTCAGGGAAGACTTAAAAAGTTAGTTTTATATCGTCTACGTGTCTCAAATAAGTTTTATTAGGAAAATGTTAAGTTCATTTCAAGTTATTTAGGATTATGGGTGGACATTTCATACTTCAAGTATAAAGGTTTAGAAGCCTCTCAACCACAATATATGCATTTGGTGACAGTCTCTCAATCTCACACTATTTTACCCATGCAATAGTTTGGCAGTGAGTTCATTTTAATTTGACATTATGCAGTGCACAAACATAAGCACGACCATCATCAATAGTCTTACAGGTGGAATGTATTTTTGTCTCTTTTACCAAAGTCGGGGGAACTTTGGATTATTTGATTGTCTCGTGTTAATTAGCTTGTTTACTATAACTTGAAAGTGCAATGCAATCACCCTTCCAAGGTTTCTAGTTTTCCTTTATTAATCTTGCATTTTGATTAGATTTTCAAACTATAGTTTTTTTTTACCTTAACTCCAATCATAAGTGATAATTATTGTCCGCCACTGGAGTCCCTAAGTTGCAACTCCACCGCAACCAACAGGGATTCAACTCTTTTTAACACGCAAATGTATAACCAATGGGGTTCTAATCTTTCAAGCTATGGTGGGCAAGAACAATTAGCAATATAAAGTCAAAACTGTGGCTGGAACACCCAAGGTCAGACTATTGACTTTTCAAAAGGCTTTCCATCTATAGGTAGCCTCTTTGGTTGAATCCCAAGAAAATAAACATGGCATGCTACAATGACACCCACCTTGTTCTTCCACTATTGTGAAATCCACTACACAATATTCCCAATTTCCCTATGTTAATAAGAGTACACTCAAGGAAAATAATCGATAAATTTTGAATGAATAAGATTCACAGGCTATGGTCTTGTATCTTCTTATTGAGTAAAAATCTTGGCATGAAAATGTAATCTCAAATAATACCATTTTATCCTCACAACTCGTCCATCAACTTGCAAGGTTCACACAAACCCATGCTATCTGAGTTACTTTCACATGCATTAAGAACTATACGAACTTTTCTTTTGATTTATATTTATATTAGTTTACTTGTATCTCACAAACATCCTAGGTATGGACTTATTCAATTCTCCATCCGAGTTTACCTACATGTCTCACAAACTATTGATTGAGAAGTAAAACTTAAGTTCTTTCATTTTCAGTAAAGCTTAACCCCATATTCAACAATCCCCAGTCAACTGACTTCTCCAATGTCACTCTCATCCATGCTTCCAACGTCTAACAACAAGGCATAACTCTTTGGTGCTTCTCTCTGTGGAATTACACTTGAACAAACAATTGCCTTTCTTCGTAGAATTTCTACTTAATTATGTAGACAATTCACCCATAACCTAGAATTATATTAGGTATGTAGTCACCCACACCACGGAGGAATCCTCTTGTCAAATTAAACCATCACAAACCATTGACTGATTTCACTATAGACTCCAATGCCAGACAATTCTTCAAAGTTTATCAATCACGATATACATGTTTACTCCAAAATCTCCCACACTACTATGCATCACTTGCAAAGGAAACATGAAGAAAAAAAATGAATCGGCATTAAAACTTGGCTAACCTTAAATTATCTCATACAATGGTCAAAGTAATTCTAAAGTGAATCCCTCACCCAACAAGCAAAATCTTTAGAACTTCATATGCCAGTTAAGAATATTGATAGAGGTTTAGTACTAAGTCAAAATTCTATAATCCCCCCCCGGGCAAGGAGAAAAACTTACTTCTTATACTTGACAATTACCATGTGTTATATTTAGGAGGGGTGCATCCTTTCTTATTAGACTATGGCCTTGTTAAATCTTTCTTTTCTAAATCTCAAGTTCATGGTCATATGATTCACATATCTCTTAAACTTTCTACTTCATTGTAACTCCATTTGCACTGTTTTTTTTCCTAAGAAACCATATCTACCAAAAAAGAAAAAAAACACCACATGTATACTATGTACGTTATTACCTCAAATAATATCCATTTCTACACGTACACTAGTCTGTACGTGATATGGAGAGTCCACCCCCTGGGTCTATAAGCCTCTTGTATATAGGGGATTTCATTGCATAGTGACCCACACAAGTCATTTGGGTTCCAAGTGAAGAGTCTAACCCCCGGGTGCATCCCTAGCCCATTCCAAGTCCCCTAGGATTTCTTACATGGGGAGTTCATTCCATCCAAGCATATTTTCTTAATATATCTCCAAGCAGTGAACGGGGAGATCCGAAGTTTAATGTAAAATCAACCGAGTGAAATTGATAAATTACCGATTTAATTTCAATATTTTAGGCCGTATAACCGAAGGAAAAAGTAAGTGTATAGGAAATCAACCAGTTCTATAAAGTTGATGATGGTTTTTCATCCGTTCCCATTCAAGAGTGGGCGGATATTAGCTACCCCATACCATCTCCCACCGGTTCTTAGCTGGGTTGCCTGAGGGTATCTCCAGTTATAACCGGTTCTCCCACACCTTACCTTGAGTCCTCCATTTGCCTCTTTATGTCGTTTAGGGTTTACGTACAAGGTGCCACGGCGGGACTGCACCAAAGCTATCATCCCCATCCCTTTGTTAAGTGTTGTTTTAATGTTTTGCAGTGTTTATTTGATGTTAAGGGTGTTGATTTCATATTTTTGAGTGCCTATTTGATATTTTTGGTTGTTGTTTTCATGTATTATTGAGGGTGTTTCATGTTTTCATACTTGAATACTTCTGATTTCTTCCAAAATATGATTTGAAATGATCTTTTATCATACATAGTAATCAAAGTTGAATTAGTGTGCAAATTGCCTTAAATTTAGTATGTGAACCGAGTTCTTATTTTATTTGTCAATTTTGTAACCGATTGATTATAGAAACTTAGGGAAAATGACCGGGAAGCCAAAAGAATGTTAGGTTTTTCACAGAATTGAGTTACTAAGCTTAGGCATGAACCGGATGAGCATAGACAACCACCGAATGACATGTGGAAAGAGGGGTAAAAATCCGAGACAACCCATAAACTCCCCGTTCACTGTCTCCAAGAGTTTGACATATGTGTTCATCCATGACTCATCCCCAACTAAATTCCCCAATAAATGGAGATCTATCTCTTGCATGCATGCATTTAAGGTGTGTGGTCCATCCCATACACAAGGCTTACCTCTCACATGTGCATGGAGCTTTGATGGAGCATAACCTTGCCCACGCGGGTGCCATAGAAGACAACAATCATGATGCAAAGACTATATATATATATGTGCAATTTATTTTTATATGTGCATTTCATATATGTATATTTTGTGTGTGTATATATTATATTCACGTCAATTTAGACTAAATTACCTCACTTATGTACATAAAATATGATTGGAAAAAATAGGACTTCCTTGTATATATTAAGTAGGTCTTGAAGTACACTTACCTCTTCCCCAAAATTCATTCATTATTATTCATTTTTGAGGAAACATGCTAATATACCCATATGTACGTTTTTTAGTCAAACTCTCAATTTTTTTGTACACCCACAGGGTACAATTTGGACTATGTTGAATGCCCCCCCCCCTAAGAGTGTTATCAAAGGGATCTATGCTACAAAGAGAGAGTGCACTTAAAATACACCCTAACCTTTGTAATGTCACCCTCTATAATGTCACTCCCTCTCTATCCCCAAACCCTTGGGAACATATGTGCTCAGTTCAAATCTCCCTCCTTGTTGTCACATTTCCCTCTCATATATCATGGGTTTTGACATTAAAATAATCCACCAAAGAATTCAAATATCACGCTCAAGGCATCACGTTGTCAATATTGTCATTATTGTCACATGCTACACCGATTCTCTATTATCACTCACCCATGTTAACACTACAAACCTCCTTAATATCACGTGCACTGTGGTTGCCACATGTATGATATTAAGGAGGGTTAGAGTGTAGTGCGTATGGCACCCCAAGGATGTACAAAATGCTACTTAATCCCTAAAGGATACAAATGCCTAATGTAGGTTGAATCTACGTTTCAATATATTGATTTTGCTAGCTAATGGGCATTGTATAATTATAGAAGAACATCCTTTTGTGAATAACTTGGCATACGTGCCCAATGTCCTCCTAAAGCTTATTTAAATTGTGTTTCTAGTTTATTCTTAACCCTAAGAAATTTTGAGAGTGGTAATACAGTCAAGACTCTATAAATGTTACAGGTCAGGAGTAGCAAAAAAATAACATATATAGAATTATAACAAGTAACACTTATAGAATTCATCCGATGATTAATAACATTTATAGAAATAACACTTAAAATTTCCGAAAATGAAGAACATAATGTTTTATAAAAATAAAAATGAAAGTACAAATGATAATACATAATTCAACTAAACTAATTGAAAGAAATAATCTATATAATAGTAACTTGACGAGATTCTTCCAACTAAACTAACCGAAAGAAAGAGTCTATAGTAGTATGATGAGAAGCTTCCAAATGATGAGATGAAACTTCCTTCTGGAGTCTTTGAATTCTCATGATGTGTGATAGGGCATCATTTGGTCTTTGTTCAAAGTATTTCTTCAAAGTCTCTAGAGAACGGTCAGCAACACTAAATCCTACAACTTCTTCTACCACATCAATCATAACCTCATCAACATCAATTTCTTGATGTTCTGAGGATTACATATGGGTGCAAGCACGGTAAAGTGGACAGCTCTTGATCCTTGCTCAGGTTTAAGTGAAAGTGATCCAAAACAATATACTAACTTTGAATTTTATGAAATAAAAATTCATAAACATTTAGAAAACATATGAATCTACAAAGCCAAGCAATTTATGTTCACAAAAAACAATTTCAAACAATGTATATGTATTTTAGAAGACGGTGCAAGTGGTGGTGCAAGTGGGTGTCATTGAAAAGATAATTGTCAAAAACTTGTTTAAAATACAATTACATTACATTAAATTGATGAATTTTTGAATTTTTTTTTACGATGACCTCAAGTTTATAATGAATTCAAGGAATATGAAAAGAAATTCCAAGTTCAAAATATTTAAGGTCATGAAATTTACGTTCAAAACTATATTTAGTCAGTTGCTTTTACGCGTCACTTTTGATGATAGGTTTTGAAGATCTCATATTGATATTCTATATTTGAGTACCTAACTTAACAATAGAGGTCATCATGAAAAATAATCTATTTTAAACAACATTTTGCTACTACTTATAGGCGTTTGACCAAGAAAATCATGGCTTTCATATACCGGAGCACTTTTTTGGTCCACTTTACTATGCTTGCACCCATATCTAAAAACTCCTCATCGGTAGGTTCATAGGGGTTGTTTAAATCAAACTCCATCTCATAATTGAGGTCTTCATGAGCATTCATCACATCACCCACCTCACTATCAGATGACAACAACGTCAGTTGATGAAGTAGAGTAGCAACTTCATCAATCTCTACCAAGCGCCTAGCTTCCTCTATCTCCCTCTCCATAGAGATCGAAAGAACACCCGTGTGCCTCCAACAATTTTGAATTGTTCGCAAAGAATATGGGATAAATGTGATTACATGTTTAAAATGTATGCTTTCATATATTATTACCTTGATTTTCTCAAAATGAACACTTATAGAGGTGCAATTAACAAAGAAAGGAGTAGAGCATGTTATAACACTTAACACATAACACTCACTAGTCTTACCAATTGTGTTTTTATAGGGGAGTAAAATTTTCTTAACATACATGAAATTATAACGCTTATAGGGGTAACACTTATAGAGTCTTGACTGTATGTGTATGATGATTTACAATGTTGATCATAACATTATTCATATCCATAATAGACTGAATGTGGGAAATATCAGGGAATGTTTTGTGGAATATTGACAGTCCCATAGAACACTGTTATGGATCTAAATAATATTATGACTCCAATTTTGATGGACATAACATTATTCAGATCCATATCAGGGTTCTGTGGGACTGGAAGTATTCTGCGGAATATTCCCTGATATTTCCCACATTCAGACTGAATGTGGGAAATATCAGGGAATATTCCGCAGAATACTTCCAGTCCCACAGAACCCTGATATGGATCTGAATAATGTTATGGAACTTTCACTCGTTTAGATTTCTGTAATATGCCCTCCATCGAGAGGTACATGAATGTACTCCATTCCTCACACTCTTCAAAAGTTGGCCACCACCCCAAAGTTGGCTAACAACTACACGGCAACTCCAAGTTTGTTGAAACTTTCTTTTTATTTTTTTATTTTTACCACTTTCCCAATATTTATGAAATTCACTCCCCTATGTTTCTAAAAGAGGCCCTCCACTGGTAGGTCCAATCCTATATATACCACCTTCCTCACACCCTCCAAAAGTTAGCCTCAACTCCAAGTTCTCCTTACAAAATGCATACCAAGTCCTTGTTCAAAATTCCCTTTTTCTCCAAGATAAGTGATGAAATTGACGCCTTTACATTTCTATACTTTAGGCCCTCCACCGGGAGGTACATAGCTAATACCATGTAGTACACCCATGGTAGTGTATGGGCTACATTAAATGTCCTCGCCCCGGAGACGGATGCACACTTGCTTTTACCTTATTGAAGTGTGCACCCCCGGAGGTAAACAAAAATTGTCAATCTAGCCATTTTTTAACTCTTACATACCGTAACACCATAGCAGGTTCGCCACCTGGCGAACGAATATTTAATTTTTTTGAAAAAATAAGGTTCGCCTCTCAAAAACTGAATTTCTCAATTTTCGTTTTTTAGCAAAAAATAAGTAAAAATGACCCTAAATAGCTTAGAAATAGCAAAATATTTCAAAAACTAATTTATTCTATTTTCGTTTTTTTGTCTTCAGAATTTTCTAATTTTTACGTTTTTTTATTTTTAGAATTATTTTAGGATGAACCTGCTATGGTACTACGGTACTAAGGGTTGCTATTTTATGAGCAAAATGGCAAGAGCATGTTCATGTCAAACTCCTCAACTAGAGGTTTAATAGGGGTCTAACCCTCAACTACAGTCTATAATAGGTTCTAGGGTTTGGGGAAGGGCTGCCCATGAAAACATCTAAAGGGAGGTTGAAATCTAACTGGTGTTTTAGTAGTTATGGACTTATGACAACTTTGGAAAGAAAGAAAAAACGAGTAGTTTTGGGAAAATTGTGAACATTCATGCTTCAAGTGTTGTAATTTGTAGTCACCATGTGGCATTATGCAGGTGATTATTTATTTAAAGATTGTGGACATGATGTGCGTAGACATTTGGCACCATAGTGGAGATATTGAAGCAGACATGCAACAACAATTTAGTTTGCAATTGGCCAAAAAGTCCAGAACTATCAAGACACAAGCCATTTCAATCATAAAAATGTCAAATCTGTATAAAATCCAATCTTAATATTAGCGAAATTCTCTCCACTGCAAGCCTTTGATCATCAAATTCTTTAGGGGGAAATGTGCAAAATCCTGCTAGAACATCCACCTTCACCTAGGCCTCGCTATGTAAATTCATAACAAAACACACCAACTTGGTTTTCAATTTTGATGAAACCATCTCCTCTACATGTCCTTAAAATCAAAACCCCTAGGGGGGGGGGTATTGTGCCATACCCCTCAAGAACATCCATCTTTACCTAGGTCCCACCTCAGGGGGGTTGGACTTTTCATTGGAAACATAAATGACTTGCATGGGTTGTTATGAAATTAAACCCCCTACATACGAAGGTTTATAAAGAAAATAATATGTACACGTACTAATGGCATGCTAGAAAATGGACTCATGTGTTTATACTAATGTAATAAATGCCTCCACTACATATACAAAATATAAATCTCAAATTAAATAAGTATTTTTCACATATAAAACCCACTTTCACTTTCCAAGGAAAACTTATTGAAACACTATATTCGTTAAATTGAGACTTTTTGGCCATTTTGAGACATTCACAGAAATAAGAACAAGGATAAATGGAACACATATTGGAGAAAGTTGTAAGATGCGAATACTTTGAAGAGGTGTTCATACCAAGAACCCCATTAATAACTCATATTTGTGATGGTTTACGGTGGGCAATCCAAACCTTAGACCAAATTGAAGGGGAAATCTTAAAACATTCATATTATTGCACACAAAACATGAGAGCTTGTATGGATATGGTTTAGGTAGGGGTTTCCAAACCATAGACCATATTGAAGGGGAAATATGTTAACCAATATAATATTGCATACAAGATATGAGAACTCATATTTGTGATGGTTTAGGTAGGGCAATCCAAACCTTAGACCATATTGAAGGGGTAATCCCATAACACTTATATTATTGCAAGTAGAATATACAATGTATGGCATGAGAAATTGAATATCATACTAATGGCACAAATCAATTGGATAGTGCGGCCTAGAATCATCCCGCCTACATGCAATGTCTACGCCTACGATGGCCTATCTAGGCTTGGAGACCGCATCTTTTTCTTTTGCCGCCGCTTGTTTAGCTCGCATCGCCTCAACATTTTTGAGAATCTCTGGCCCGCGACTGTAGCCGAGTTTTGGATGCGGGCCCACCATAACACATTTTGGATTCCGTCGACCGCCCGAATTATAAGACGAGGAATTCGAATACGACGACGTAGACTGTCCGGCATATCGGCGCATGGCGTACTCACGCTCCAGCTCAATGGACGCATTGGACCGTGGAGGTTTGAGGCCGGACGCAACCTGCAACCAATTAAGAACCGGCAAACATGTGTTAGTTTGAGGAGAAAGACCCAAACATGTCGCACGGTCTTTTAAGGATAGAATGATTGTAACGCACGGTGCATTTATGGGGAGGGGGGCTTACCTTGGCACGACGGGCACTCGCGTCCGAGTTGGCGAGGAGGGGCAAGGCGTCCCGCAAAGGGATAGGGAGGGGTCCACTCTTTGCAGTCCGAGTGTCCATACATAGCCGCCGTTGAGGTGTAAAACTCCCGCCTTCCCGCGAGGGGGACGCCCGGACGCAGTAGTGATCTATGCCCTTGAGCAGTGATGGACACGGCGATTGTCGGAAGATTTGCTTGGGCGGGGGGCTATCGACGACCCCGGCATCTAGAGGCTCCTTGGAGTAGTCGATGGTGGACGCGGCATCGTAAACGGTCTCGTAGAAGAAGCTTCCCAAGTTTGACTCACTGACGATGTCAATAGAGGGCTCCAAGCGCTGATGCCAAACAAAAGAACCAAACAAAACCCAAGGGAAAGGGGGGGGAGGGAGCATGTGAAAATCCATATACATTTAAGGCATATATACACACACACAAATGTCACACCAAGTACTATCTCAAATAAGTTTATTATATTTCGCGTGAGCGTACAAATCTCTGTACAAATAGTCCCTCGGATCCAAGTATCTCTCGCCTATTGGATTACGAGATACGAAGTTGGGCACGGGGAATCCGCTCCCCGCGAGCGCCTGCAAGTATTTAAGGAGGTCTAACAAAAAGCGGTCTTGGACCTTCCCAACCGTCCACGTAGGGCACACTATGAAGTTGGAGGTCGGGTTCAAAATGTTTTTGGACGCGCTGTCGTCCACCATGAGGGTGTTGTCGCGGGTGGGGCGGACGTCGTAGGGACAACCGACCATTGAGGGACGGACGTCCCACACGATTGGCTTCAAGACCTTCAGGTATTGGCTCACGGCGGGGTTGTTGGGCTTCCTGACAACCCTGCCTTCGGGGGTGGTCAAAGTCCTACACGACTCCTGTCCTAGGACCAAGCAAGGGGGTTCGAGGCCCTTGAAGATGAACTCCACGACCGCCTGGGTGTTTTCGGACTTCATGGAGCTCCACACGATCACCCACCATTTCTTTAGGGCGACCTGCAGGAAGCGCCGAAGCCACGGCCGGAGGTACACGAGCTTGCTTTTGATGTACGTGGGGGGGCCATCGTAGTTCGTGTCCTCCGGCTTGGAGAAAGACACCGTGGGGGCCCTTGGGCAATGCACGCATTGGACAAGGATCCCGTTGAGGTCTAGCACCAGGAAGGGTCTTAGGCTGCAAGGCCAGCGCGGGTAGAATCGGGGAGGCCGCCGCGCTGTCGTCCACGCTTCGGGGAGAGGATCGACGAGGAGCCGCAACGCTACGCTCCGATCCCTGTGGAGACGAGCGAGAGAAGGCGGCGAAGGCTATGTCATGCTATGTCCATTTTCAAGCATATCGAAATTGTTTGTGCAAAAGACAAGAAACAATTGAAGTAGCTGTGGCAACGAAACCATACAATGGGAAAAACTCACAACATACATTTGAAACACAAGAGCAAGCGTATGGGCACCAAAAAGAATGATTTTATTTGTTATAAAAATCTCTATGTACAATTTGAATGAAGGGAGCCGCGTTGAACGAGTCGTTCACACTATCCTAAATGTAAATCTACAAAATTTGATTGCGTCCGCCAGAGATCGAGAATCGTCGCACGCGGGGGGGGAGGGGGGCCATGTCGGGGGATGAAAGGAACGAGAGCGAGGGGGGGAGGTAGGGGGGTGCGGTGGGGGGTGGGGCAGTTCCTCCTAGCTAGGGGGACACGACCACGACAACAAGACAATGGCCAGGAAGTTTGGGTCGAACGACATGTCACCAAAAATCCTCCACCCTTCGATTTCGTCCTAGCCCGAGTGAAAAAGTTTATAATGACATGTAGAGACTTCTCTCTTTGTAACCCAATATATAATTCCAATCTACCCTTGGAATATACACAACTTGATTAACACCACACTATGTAGTTTTACATTCTTTAATGTCGGGCAAGGTTATATCCTTAGCCTTTTCTAATGTCCACCCGGCCGTTTTGGCCACGCATGCCTTCAAAGATATCCCTCTTGTGAATCGAGTCCTTGCCGTCGACTCCACACTACTACATGAGTTCTCGCTTATTGATTTTGTGCTATCACATGTCATCGTGGTTGATTCCGTATTGGTACATGACACTTTGCTTGTGGATTCCATGAGCACATAGGCTTTAAATACAAGTATTAAAAAATACTTATATACTTATCCTTGCCCTTCCTTCTCTAAGTTCTTCTTGATGTAAATCTCTATCAATGTCTTCCTACTAAACTTCAGAATAGTATAACTCCCACCCAACTTATGTTTTTCAAGTGAAATTTGGTACACTTGTTAAGTACCTTATCAAAAATCTCCACACCAAATTTTGGCACAAACAGAGTTCATATGCAAAAATTATGCATGAAATTCTAACTCTAACTACTTAGTATGAATGCTGTGATAAAGCATCCGGTCATTAAAACTCTAATAACTTCCAACTCCTACGTCCAATCAATCTAAAATTTTGACACAAGATAGATATATAAGTTCAGAAAGTAGTGTCAAATTTTGGTATCCATATCTATAACCCTCTAAGAGATACATATTTTCAAACCTTGTTGCTTTGTTCCTAGACACCCTCCCCTTCAACTTTTAATAACTCTTTCATCCCAATGATTGAAGCTCTCAAATTTTTACCACAACTTCCATACTTTATAATAAACAATCTCTCAAATTTTCATACCCATTGAACACTCTGATCATCCATAATTGACAAATCTCTCACTATAAAGTTCTGCTCAAGTTCATAACTAATAAAACACTACAAGTAATGCACCTAATACAATCTAGTCACTCTAAATGCCACAAGTTTAAACAAGTTTGAACTCTCTCACTTCAATATGAATTTCAATGCAACAAGTTGAAGTTTACAATCAAACTCCAAATTCCTTAAACCCAATCTACTTCTAACAAGAGGTCAATCCCTCTTCAAGGCTAAATAGCCTTGGCTCTTCTCCTAAGAACTAAGCACACACATGTGCTCCTATCTTGCTTCCCACACACCCACACTTATAACCCGTGGGGTGCTTAAGGAGCACGAAGGAAAGAGAGGATGAGTGAGGGAAGAATGAGGGATTATATAGTGAGTTGAGAGGGAGAGAGGGCATGAGATAAGGATAGGGTGAGAGGATTAGAGCCTCCAATCACAACCCCTTAACCTTCTCCTTCTAAGTAGGGACTCATCCTATCCACAAGGCTCTCGATAAGCCTTCGAAATCTCCTCCTACTTTGTAGGCTCTCATCTAATCTCCTAAGCCTTCCTCCCTCAAATGATCAACAAAGATCCTAATTCAAACATTTAACTAACCTTGGCTTTCTACCTACCACACTTTACCGAGGTATGTCCTCATACTACTTAAATCCACTCCACACAAGCCTAATGCTTCAAACTTAGCTCTCTTCAAGCTTCACTCTTTTTATATTTTTGTGAATAATCATAAATCAACAAAACACTACTTGTAATGTTTTACAAGTGTTAACAACACATGTGGACATCAATTTGGGCTCACATTATTGGCGACCATCTGGGACCGGCTCCTAGAATGTCTTGCTTGAAGTCAAGTGTCTTCATGTGTGGAATTGCTTGCACCTACTTCCGGCCGTTCGTGTCGGGAAGCTTTGTCCATTGAGTGTCTCCAATTGTACCGAGTTGTTAGGAAAGGTATTCGCCACAATGTAAGGACCTAACCAAACCGCATCAAATTTGCCCGGAAAATCTTTTTTCTTCCCATCTTGGAGCATAACCAACATTCCTCGTTCTAATGCCCTCTTCTTGTGACGCTTGTCAAAGATAACCTTCCTTCGCCTTTGAATTGCTTCCATGTGTTGAGCGGCCCTCCGCCTCTTCTCATCCAACTCCTCTAGATCCCCGAGCCTATTTCTCAAAGACTCATTGTCGTTGAGGCGTGTCCCTATTGCAACCCTCAATGACTCCACCTCAAATTCAATAGGGAGTGTAGCCTCAATACCGTAAACCAAAGAAAACGGAGTAGCTTGTGTTGTCACTTTGTAAGTCGTCCGATAAGCCCACAAAGCCGCGTTTAACTTGACGTCCCAATCTCTCTTTGAGTCGATGACCGTCTTGCGTAAAATGCCCACTAGAATTCCGTTCACCCGCTCCGTTTGACCATTAGTTTGAGGGTGATAGGGAGTAGTCTTCCTATGGTCGATCTTAAACCTCTGAGTCATCTCTGAAATGAGGTCATTAAGAAAATGTGTACCTCTATCACTAACTAGAATCTTTGGGACTCCAAACCTAGTAATGATATTTTCATACATAAATGTGGCGGCATGTGCGGCCGTGTCGGTTTTTACCGCCTTGGCTTCCGCCCATTTAGTCAAGTACTCGGTAGCTACAACAATGTATGCCATCCCTCTCGAAGAGTGGGGATGGACCTCCCCTACATAATCTATTCCCCATTTCTCAAAGGGAACTAGTGGTAATGAAATGTGCAATGACATCTCCATCCTAAGGTCATTTCGAGCGTACCTTTGGCAAGCATCACACCTTCTAACATAGTCGTGTGAATCCTGAAACAATGTAGGCCAAAAGTAACCTGCTCTAAGGATTTTCTGGCCGGTAAGTTGACCAGAAAAATGCCCTCCACAAGCACTATCATGACAAGCCTCTAGAATATCCGGAACCTCTACTTGCGATACACATCTTCTCAAGATGGTGTCCGCTCCTCTCCTGAACAATCTATTGCCTATCACTGCAAAGTGCCTACTATTGACTCTAACCTTTCTTTTCTCCTCTTTCGTCCATTCGGTTGGTAATTGTTGAGTGGTCAAGAACTCTACAATTCCGGCATACCAATCCGGTGTGGACGTGACTACAAACAATCTATCATCCATGAGGCTATCATCTATTGGCGTAGTGCCCATCTCCTCCGACAATCTAGACAAGTGGTCGGCTTGTAAATGCATGCGGCCCGGTTTATATTCCACCGTGTAATCAAACTCTTCGAGTAACAAGACCCACCTAGCCAACCTTCCACTCAACTCCGGCTTGTTGACCAAATATTTAATGGCCATGTGATCCACAAAAAACACTACCGGATTACAAATAAGATAGTGCCTAAACTTCTTGACCGAAAATACCATGGCTAGACACTCTCTCTCCGTAGTGGAGTAATTCCTCTCCGCGGAAGTCAATTGCTTACTAGCATAAGCTACGGGTAGATCCTTCCCCTTCTCTCCCGTGGATTGACACAAGACACTACCCACCGCTACGTTGCTAGCATCACAATACACATGAAAAGGCTTTTCCCAATCCGGGGGCCTTAAGACATGATAAGTGTTAAATTTGGACCTTAACTCAACAAAGGCCTTTTGGCACTCATCCGTCCAAACAAATCTAACATCCTTCTTGAGCAAATGAGTGATAGGGACCGCTATCTTTGCAAAATCCAGAATCAACTCTCTATACCACCCCACATGTCCTAGCAACTTAGAGATCCCCTTGGCATTTTTCGGAGTTTCCAACTCATCAATGACCGCGATCTTATCCGGATCCGGTTCTCTCCCCTTTTCACTCACAACATAACCCAACAAAACTCCCCTTTGTACCCCTAAAAATGTCTTGTCCGGGTTTAATGCCAACCGCATTTGCCTACACCTAACCAAGGCCTCCCTCACACAATGCACATGCTCTTTAGTACTAGATTGGGTACTAAAATCATCAATATAAACCGTCATGGACTTGAAGAGCAAGTCGCTAAAGATATACATGACTAGTCGTTGGAATGTTGCCGGTGCGTTGCATAAACCAAATGGCATCACCACCCATATGAATGTCCCCCAAGGTGTCGTAAATGCCGTCTTGTGCAAATCCGCGAGCGCTATGGCTACTTGGTTGTAGCCGGCGTATCCATCCATAAATGTGTACCTCTCATGACCCCCTACCTCCTCTAACAACAAGGTAATGAACGGCAAAGGAAAGTGATCCTTTTGCGTACAATCATTGAGCTTCCTATAGTCTACACAAACTCTAAGCTTCCCATTTTTCTTTTTCATTAACACCATAGGAGAAACCCAATCCGTAATCTCTACCGGCTTTATAAACCCAGCCTGCAACAACCTCTCTAATTCCGCCTTGACCAATAATTGCAATCTAGGGTTCATCCTTCTCTCTTTTTGTCTCACCGGTTTTGAGCCCGGAACTAATGGAATACGATGCTCAACCATCTCTCTAGGAATCCCCTTGAGCTCATCGTATGACCAAGCAAAAGTATCACTAAACTCATCTATCAAATCACTATACTCCTTAATCTCCTTCTCATCGAGTTTAGAGCCCATCTTCATTGGTCTAACTTTCCCATCCTTCATTTTGACATCCACAAACTTCCAATCCTCTTCGACCACTCATGTTTGCTCCTCGGTATCTCTATACCAATCGTTGGGTACATTAGGGTAGTCCTTGACATCATGACCCACGATAATGCCCGTAGAAGTAGTTTTAAAATGCAAAGCGGGCTCTAACTTTGAGAGTTCTAACATGGCCTCCTCATCTTGAGTCCCATCTACATGTACCAAACTCACATCACTCAACTCAATATCATCTAACCATGGAGTGAGTCCTCCCTTCACCCATTCTTCCTCCGTGAGAACCTCACACGGCTCTAAGGACAAATAATCCTCTCTAGACACCCTATCTTGGAGAATACAACTATGAGTCATCATCATGACGTCGCTAATGGACTCCGTGTATTGTCTTGACCAATGTATAAAATCTCCATCAACATCTTGATTGTAAAAATTAGGACCTAAGAACCCGCTAGAAGAATACATTTTAGCCTTCTCCTTGTCTTGAACAACTTCCACCAATGTATCCTCAAAATCCTCCTTAATTCCACCATTTTCCTCTTCATCCGACATTGGATCAATCTCCTCCCTAACCCAACCACCTAAAGGTGCAATAGAGACCTTGACTCTATTATCTACGGGACCATAGGTGATAGAAGGTTTGTGTCCTCCCCAATCTACTACGGCGTTAGACATCCTTAACCAAGGTCGCCCTAACAAAATGGGGAATGCATCCTTATTGTCGTGCATTTTAATGACTTGGAAGGTCACAATGTATTCTTCACCTCCCGTGTTAAGCCGACAATCTTTGATAATCCCCACCGGAACCACCGGACTTTGATTGGCCATATTAATCACAAATGGCGACGGACCCGTCAAACTTAAGCCCAATTTCCGCATAGTGTGCTCGGGTAGAATATTGAGACTACTTCCACCATCCACCAAAACATGAGGAACCACCTTGTCCACTATTGTTACTTCAATCTCCACCGCCTTGACTTCCCGAGTTCTTCCTTGCATTTGGACCCTTGCCGACACTCCAGTCTTTGGCCTCTTGGCCCTCCTATTCACGGGCATCCCGTCCTTCAAAGTTTTCCTAGCTACCGGTGAAATTTCTAACAATTGGCCAAAGGTGATATCGGCCTTTAGTGAGCTAAGGTCGGCCCAAAGGTCGTATCCATCTACTCTATCGGCCTTAGGCCTTCTAACACTATCAAACTCCTCTACGGGAATGCCCGGACCTTCCCACTCTCCTACATCACCACCCTCTAAATCATGGATGACATTAGACCTCTCCCTCTCATTGGCAATTTCATTTTCTCTCTCTAATGCCTTAGTGGCCTTCCTAGCCTCTCTAGTTACATTCTCCAAATCCGAAAAATAAGGAATTTCCCCCAATGGATTTTCCTCTTCTTCCTCCTCCTCCTCTACTTCTAATGGTGCATTACCCCTCATTGCTCTAGTGGTAACGGCTAATGCCGGAGCCTTATGCACAATTTCCTCCTTAAGACTTTTTAACTCGTATGAAATGGAGTTAGCATGTGGAAGACATGAACCTTGACCATTTGTGGACATTTCTAAATTTACCGGAACGATATAAGAATTCATAAATCGGACATCTTGAGATGTAGACGGTCCCATTTGTTTAGGTGATTGTGTAACTTGCCCCGAAAGATTCGTATTCCCATCATAATAGAAGTTAGAAGGTTTAAGGGTATTATTACCTTCATTTTGTGAACCCCTCGTATTCTCTTGATCCGGTTGGATTGGGTTAGTTGGAGGGTTCGGTGCTCCACTTACCTTGTCCGGATGACGACATTGGTTAGAAGCGTGTGGCCCCCCACAATTATTACACACTTGACCTTGGTTTTCGAACCAACATTGCCCTATGACGTGGTATCTACCGCAAAGATGGTGAAAATCCTTTTTTTCGGTACTTTGGTTAGTTTGTCCACGTGGCGGAGGGCCCCGATTATTCCCTTGGTTTTGACTCGGACCCCTTAAGTTTTGTTGATGCCCATTATTGTTCGTTCGTTGATTGCGGTTCGGCCCGTTTCTACAAAATTGTAGTGTATGACCGTGTTCTTGACAATTAGTGCACCAAAATCCCGATGTGTGGTTTCCCGACTCTATTTGAGGTGGAGGACCGGGTTGTTGATTTTTGATCAACAATGCCATTTGGTCCGTTAGATTTTGAAATTGTTTTAACATTGTCTCTTGGAACCCTAATTGAGTAGCACCTAGTCGTTGCTCTATCTCTTCAATTTGAGGGTTTACCCTAGGGGCCGGTAATGCTAACATGGTTGGGGGGGCCGTTACCGCTAAGGGAATTGAGGCCGCTTCAATGGCGACATATGGAGGGCGATTATGCGGCCTAATCGGGTCCATTCCCGTCTTAGGTAGGAGAGGGATGAATTGAGGGATCAACTCATCCTCTTTCCTCCATAGCCGCTCATAATCCCTCTCAATATGTTCCATATCCCTAGCGGCTACCTTAGCCTCGGCTAGGGTGCGAGGGTTCCTTTGTAATACACCCCTAATTGTAGTCGCTTTAACAAACCCTCTCATGAAAAATTGCATTAAAGTATCATCGTTGATTAAATCACCTACCCACCTTGCGCATACCCAATCAAATCTTCTAATGTATGCGGAAATCTCTTCATCTCTTCCTTGCCTCATTGTCATTAAGGCTCTAAAAGCCATACTTTGACCGACTTCGGGTCGAAACTCATTAAGGAACTCCCGTTGTAATTGGTCCCACGTTTGGAAGTGGCCCTCATCGTGGTCTCTATACCACTCATAGGCTTCCCCCTCTAAAGTCGTAGGGAACCAAACTAGCCAATATTGTTGGTTTGTAATTAGTGAGCTAATTACCCTCTCAACGAACCTCTCCATATGTCTAGACGGGTCTTCATCTTTAGTCCCGTAGAACTTCGGGAGGTTCGAAGGTATGTCTAACGAAGGTAACCCTTGAGGTACGATTATTGGTAGGCCTCGCGGCCTAACCAATGGATCGATGGGGGGGATTGGTAATATGGGAGGTGGAATTCCACCTCCCCCTAAATCATCCATGGTGTTTCGTGGTCCTCCTTCACTAGATTCTCTAGAGCTTACACTACTCTCTTCTCTAGTCCTATTAGGTTCTTCCACTAATTCTTCACTCAATAGGGAAGGAATATCTCCTTCCTCTAGTCGAGTAGTGACCGGAGATACTTCTACCAATGGTTCACCCCTAAAGCCACCCTCTACACTAGTGCCTACCCTTTCTACCACTTCCTCTATATTAGAAGATCTTCGTTTAGTAACATTTTTCTTTAGTCCTAATGTTAACTTAGGTTTCTGGGACCTCGTGTATCCTTGCATCCATCATTCACCGTTCAACCCTCACATTGACCAACCAAAGCCTCACAAGTTCTCTCTTTAATATTTTCGCTTAGTTCGTGTGATCATTGTTTTGGAGGTGAGGAAATAGAGACATACAAATTTCAATGAACAATCCCAATAGGGGATGGAAAGCTCATGTTAGTTTCAGGGTTAGTGCGAGTATCACCTCGTCACACCCCCTTACGCTCAACACTTGCAACAAGACTCTTCGTGAGGGGCTGACCATTCTTGGGTACCGTGCTTGGAATTGAGGTTCACCCTTCGATTCCTTGCACTATACGTCCAAGTTTGGAATTACCCTCTCCGTTCGTCACGACAAAGACAATTACGAAAATTCTTTTTTAATTTAATATTTTTTCAATTGGAAGAGATTTTGCTTACCTCAAGCTCTCGCTTCCTCCTGTTTTGTTAGCTCTCTCCCCTCGATCAAATTGCTAAACATACAACACTCAAATAATTGTAATTTAAAAAAACACTAAAACCCTCTAGTTTAAAAACTTTAAACTCACACAACCGAGTGAGTATTTAAAATTTGAGATCCTAATTCTTTAATTATCCCTCTACCTCTTAATTTTCTAGTGCGGGTCCTATTAAGGTGATCTTCGTTATGCCATCCCAAGAAGGTTTAGTAGGCGCACCTTTGCCGTGCTCCTTCCTCAAATTGAAATTGCATGAAATAAATACTAAATTCAAACCATACCTCTCACGAGCGCTCCGTCCTTTAATCGATCTTCACGTTTCGCCTCTCCTACCGCCTTCCAAGACTTCCGTCGCCCGCTCTCCAAGCTCCAAGCTCTAAACTCGAAACTTTCGGCGGACGCACCATTTATGTCACCAAAAATCCTCCACCCTTCGATTTCGTCCTAGCCCGAGTGAAAAAGTTTATAATGACATGTAGAGACTTCTCTCTTTGTAACCCAATATATAATTCCAATCTACCCTTGGAATATACACAACTTGATTAACACCACACTATGTAGTTTTACATTCTTTAATGTCGGGCAAGGTTATATCCTTAGCCTTTTCTAATGTCCACCCGGCCGTTTTGGCCACGCATGCCTTCAAAGATATCCCTCTTGTGAATCGAGTCCTTGCCGTCGACTCCACACTACTACATGAGTTCTCGCTTATTGATTTTGTGCTATCACATGTCATCGTGGTTGATTCCGTATTGGTACATGACACTTTGCTTGTGGATTCCATGAGCACATAGGCTTTAAATACAAGTATTAAAAAATACTTATATACTTATCCTTGCCCTTCCTTCTCTAAGTTCTTCTTGATGTAAATCTCTATCAATGTCTTCCTACTAAACTTCAGAATAGTATAACTCCCACCCAACTTATGTTTTTCAAGTGAAATTTGGTACACTTGTTAAGTACCTTATCAAAAATCTCCACACCAAATTTTGGCACAAACAGAGTTCATATGCAAAAATTATGCATGAAATTCTAACTCTAACTACTTAGTATGAATGCTGTGATAAAGCATCCGGTCATTAAAACTCTAATAACTTCCAACTCCTACGTCCAATCAATCTAAAATTTTGACACAAGATAGATATATAAGTTCAGAAAGTAGTGTCAAATTTTGGTATCCATATCTATAACCCTCTAAGAGATACATATTTTCAAACCTTGTTGCTTTGTTCCTAGACACCCTCCCCTTCAACTTTTAATAACTCTTTCATCCCAATGATTGAAGCTCTCAAATTTTTACCACAACTTCCATACTTTATAATAAACAATCTCTCAAATTTTCATACCCATTGAACACTCTGATCATCCATAATTGACAAATCTCTCACTATAAAGTTCTGCTCAAGTTCATAACTAATAAAACACTACAAGTAATGCACCTAATACAATCTAGTCACTCTAAATGCCACAAGTTTAAACAAGTTTGAACTCTCTCACTTCAATATGAATTTCAATGCAACAAGTTGAAGTTTACAATCAAACTCCAAATTCCTTAAACCCAATCTACTTCTAACAAGAGGTCAATCCCTCTTCAAGGCTAAATAGCCTTGGCTCTTCTCCTAAGAACTAAGCACACACATGTGCTCCTATCTTGCTTCCCACACACCCACACTTATAACCCGTGGGGTGCTTAAGGAGCACGAAGGAAAGAGAGGATGAGTGAGGGAAGAATGAGGGATTATATAGTGAGTTGAGAGGGAGAGAGGGCATGAGATAAGGATAGGGTGAGAGGATTAGAGCCTCCAATCACAACCCCTTAACCTTCTCCTTCTAAGTAGGGACTCATCCTATCCACAAGGCTCTCGATAAGCCTTCGAAATCTCCTCCTACTTTGTAGGCTCTCATCTAATCTCCTAAGCCTTCCTCCCTCAAATGATCAACAAAGATCCTAATTCAAACATTTAACTAACCTTGGCTTTCTACCTACCACACTTTACCGAGGTATGTCCTCATACTACTTAAATCCACTCCACACAAGCCTAATGCTTCAAACTTAGCTCTCTTCAAGCTTCACTCTTTTTATATTTTTGTGAATAATCATAAATCAACAAAACACTACTTGTCATATTTTACAAGTGTTAACAACACATGTGGACATCAATTTGGGCTCACACGACCCAAACTAGAGGTCTCAGTACATTACCTCTTCCTAGTCATTTCTGGATGTTGTGGACGCTTCCGCCATCTCCGTTGGCCCGCCTCTCACGGCCCCGCCTTCTCCAACGACGTCAGCGACCTGCTCATGCAAAGGCTCAGCATGAGGCCCTTGTCCTAACCCAACCTCCGCATGCGAATCATGCATGTGTTCATCGATTGGATTAGGGTTAGATGTATCACCAGGCCCTTGCGGGCCTTTGTCAGCCATAAATCCCCACCCCTTTGCGTCTGTAGTCCAGGTGGAGATCCATGGCTCACATGTCCTTGCTAATCCCTTAGCTTCGGAAACCCGGGTTCAATGCAGAACACTAGTTCAGGGCCCAAACAGGGGGTCAACGGAGAGTAGAATGCATGGTTTAATATGGGACACTGGTTCAGGGTTAAAAACAGTGGATTAATGCATAATATAATGCAGAGTGTGATGTAGGACACTAGTTCAGGGCCTAAAACAGGGGATTAATGTAGAATGGAGTGCAGAATCTAATGAAGGACACTAGTTTAGGGCCTAAAACAGGGGATTAATGCAGAATGGAGTGCAGAATGTAATGAAGGACACTAGTTCAGGGCCTAAAACAGGGGATTAATACAGAATAGAATGCAGAATGTAATGAAGGACACTAGTTCAGGGCCTAAAACAGGGGATTAATACAGAATAGAATGCAGAATGTAATGAAGGACACTAGTTCAGGGCCTAAAACAGGGGATTAATGCAAAATGGAATGCAAAGACTGATGTAGGACACTAGTTCAGGGCCTAAAACAGGGGATTAATGCAGAATGGAATGCAAAGACTGATGTGAGACACTAGTTCAGGGCCTAAAACAGGGGATTAATGCAGAATGAAATGCAAAGACTGATGTAGGACACTAGTTCAGGGCCTAAAACAGGGGATTAATGCAGAATGGAATGCAAAGACTAATGCATGGACTAAGGCTGAAACTAATGGAAGAAGAGGTGAAGTAATAACTCATACAACTACTAACTCATGATATCAAAGCTAATGTGACTTAAGCAATAACATAACTCTTCAATAGGGTTCAAAAACCCTTTTGTTCAACATTCATAGGATTCATAAACCCCCTTGTCCTACAGTCATCCTCCTATTCTTCTACAACTTCTTTGCTCTAACTACATAGAAAAGAGGGAGAGAGAAAGAAATCACAAGTAACAAGTGAAGAGATCCTAGTGCAAGATCCTAGTGCAAGAAGTCATAGTGGAAGAGGTCCCAATGAGAGAAGTCCTAGTGCAAGAGAGAGAATGAGAGAGAGGCGAGAATGAGCCTCCGTGCTCTCCTCCATGGGACTACCCCCTTCCAACCCCAAGCATTCCCCACCGTAGATCAAGTCACACCTACATCTAATGGTTGGCATCCACGGCCGTCACCACCCTAACCCTTGATCTATACTCCTAGATCCAACGGTTGGCATCCACGGCCGCCACTACCCTAGCCACCTTTCTCCAGCCCCTAGATCCAATGGTCTTCGATCGCCATCCTAGATCCAACGGCCTTCATCCGCCCTAATCTCATCCGCTTGACATCATCTTCCGTTCGTCTCCGTTCGCCCGCTGTCATTCGCTGTCGTGCACCAACCTCCACTGTCATTCGCTGTCCTTCCTTCATTCATCGTCGTCCATTCGTCGTCGTTCTCCATCCGACGATGTCCTACGTTGTCCTTCATTCGTTCGACGCTGTTCTGCATTCATTCGACCATGTCCTACGCTGTTCTCCGCTGTCATTCACTGTCATTCACTGTCCTTCGCTGTCCTTTCTCCACATTTCTTCATACTAACTACTTGACCTAAGTCTAATTTCTAAACTAATAATTTCCCTTCAACTTAGAGCGCAAACCTTAACCCGACCGCGGGCGGTTTGATTAATTTATGCGGGTAAATAAAATATTTCTAAAAGATAATATAATTGAGAGGGTTCTACGCACACGCGTGTAGTAACTTCTTCTCGGTATCCACCTACAGATTATTCCTGCTTTACCACTAGCTTAACTTTGGGATAGCACCAGTCAATGTAATCACCCGGATTCGAACCCGGGTTGGTCCAGACCTAATACCAGTCTCTTAGACCACTCGCATCCACAGGCGGATGTCCCAAGCTTTAGTACTCATCTATATATTGACTATTTCTACTAGCTAACTTCCTCGTTCTTGCAGGTAGTGAGCCTAAACTCAAACAGTGAGCGGTTTGAGTGGCTCACACTAACCAACCCACTAATTCCTCTAACTCCAATCCCAATACAACACCCGCTCATCACTTCAAACTAAATCTTAAACTTAAACACAAAAGCTTCACTCTTTTTATAATTTTGAGTAATTGAAGAAATGCCAAAATCAAGTCTTAAGGAACTTTTGAGGTTAACACCACATGTGGGCACCATATTGGGCTCACATAACTGGCGACCATCGGGGGATGATCCAGCACGTCTTGCTTGCAGGCAAGTGGCCTTCAAGCTTTGTACTCCTTGCACCGACTTCCTGACGTACGTGTTGGGAAGTTCTCCCCATTCAATGTCTCCAATTGTAGTGAGTTGTTCGAGAATGCCTCCCGAACGAGGTATGGGCCCAACCAAACTGCGTCAAACTTACCTGGAAATTCAAGCTTCCGTGCGTCTTGAATCAAAACCATCATTCCCGGCCTTAGTGCCCTCTTCTTGTGCCGTTTGTCGAAGGTGATCTTCCTTCGGCGTTGGATGGCCTCAATATGTTGGGCCGCCATCCTTCTCCTCTCGTCCAATTCCTCTAGGTCCGTCAGTCGATTCTTCAAGGATTGACTATCCGTAAGGCGTGAGCCAATGGCAACTCTAAGTGACTCCACTTCAAATTCAATGGGAAGTGTGGCTTCTAACCCATACACCAACGAGAATGGAGTGGCCTGAGTCGTCACCTTGAAGGTTGTTCGATAAGCCCACAATGCCGCCGTCAACTTCACGTCCCAATCCCTCTTAGAGTCCATGATTGTTTTGCGAAGGATACTCACCAATGTGCCGTTGACCCGCTCCGTCTGACCATTAGTCTGCGGATGATAAGGAGTGGTTTTCCTATGGTTTATCTGAAACATGTCTGTCATTTCTCGAATTAAAGAATTCAAGAAGTGAGTACCCCTATCACTAACTAAAATCTTTGGGCACCCAAACCTGGAAATGATGTTCTCGTACATGAATGTAGCGGCATGTGCCGCCGTGTCGGTCTTGACCGCCTTAGCTTCCGCCCACTTGGTGAGGTATTCGGTGGCGACCACAATGTAAGCCATTCCTTTTGAGGAATGAGGATGGACTTCTTCCACATAGTCAATTCCCCACTTCTCAAAAGGAACCAAAGGTAGTGACACATGGAGTGGCATCTCCATGCGGAGGTCATTCCTCGCATACCTTTGGCAAGGATCACATCTCTTGACATAATCATGTGAATCCTTAAACAAGGTAGGCCAAAAGTAACCTGCTCTAAGAATCTTTTGGCCGGTGAGTTGGCCAGAAAAATGTCCCCCACATGCACTATCATGGCATGCTGCTAGTATGGAGGGCACCTCCAACTCTGACACGCACCTCCTAAGCAATCCATCAGCCCCCTTCCTAAACAACCTATGGCCTATCACTGCAAAGTGTCTGCTATTGACTCTAACTTTTCTCCTATCCTCCTTTGTCCACTCACCTGACAACTGCTGAGTTGTCAAAAACTCTACTATCCCCGCATACCACTCGGGTTGTGCCGTAACAACAAAAAGATTATCATCAACTAACCTATCATCCACTGGACTAATGCCTATGTCCTCTGACAGCCTAGACAAGTGGTCAGCTTGTAAATGCATGCGACTGGGTTTGTACTCCACCGTGTAGTCAAACTCCTCTAACAACAAAACCCACCTAGCTAGTCTTCCACTTAGCTCCGCTTTGTTGACCAAGTATTTGATGGCCATGTGATCCACAAAAAACACCACCGGGTTGCACATGAGATAATGCCTAAATTTCTTGACTGAGAACACCATAGCTAGACACTCCCTCTCGGTGGTAGAATAATTTCTCTCGGCCGGTGTCAGTTGCTTACTAGCATAGGCAATAGGTTGATCTTTACCCTTCTCCCCCGTAGACTGACAGAGTGCACTACCCACAGCTACATTGCTAGCATCACAAAATACATGGAAAGGTTTATCCCAATCGGGTGGCCTCAAAACCGGATAGATACTCAACCTATCCCTCAACTCCTCAAATGCCCTTTGGCATGCCTCAGTCCACTCAAACCTACCGTCTTTCTTAAGCAACTGAGTGATGGGAACCGCTATCTTTGCAAAATCTGGAATCAATTCCCGGTACCACCCCACGTGTCCTAGCAACTTAGCGATCCCCTTGGCATTGGTTGGAGTTGCCAATCCACTTATGACCTCAATCTTTTCCGGATCCGGTTCCCTGCCTTTCTCACTGACCACATATCCAAGCAAAACTCCTCTCTGAACACCCAAGAAGGTCTTGTCCGGATTCAAGGCTAACTGCATTTTCCTACACCTAATCAAAGCCTTTCTCACACACTGTAAGTGTTCGCTAGCACTAGACTGAGTACTAAAATCATCCACAAACACGGTCATGGATTTGAACAACAAGTCGGTGAAGATATACATGACCAACCGCTGAAATGTGGCGGGAGCATTACACAACCCAAATGGCATGACTACCCATACAAAGGTGCCCCAAGGAGTGGTGAATGCCGTCTTGTGAACATCTTGTAGCGCTATGGAAATCTGGTTGTAGTCCGCATAGCCATCCATGAATGTATATCTTGCATGTCCTCCTACCTCCTCTAAAAGTAGCATGATGAATGGTAATGGGAAGTGGTCCTTCTGTGTGCAGGCATTCAACTTCCTATAGTCTACGCATACCCTCAACTTTCCATTCTTCTTCTTCACCAACACCATAGGAGAAACCCAATAACACTATATTCGTTAATTGGAGACTTTTGAAAGTCTCAAAATGAAATACGCCCATAGTTTGGGATGCCAATATTATGAGCATGCGGAACATTGGGAACATCGGGAACATGACGGTTTGCAACTTCGCATGCAAAGAATATGCACAACACTCAAAATAGTAAGTCTTTAAATCATAATCAAAACATGAACTATAAGTGGAAAATAACAATCGAATCCCAAAAACAAATGCTTTTATGTCCTTATAAAGTTTAGGATGCGCATCCCATATATAAGGGTCTTATGGAATTGGATGGCACATCCCAAACGTATGTATAAATTTGATACTATCCGCAATAAAACCAAGTCTACAAAGTGCCCCTATTTTCCACATTAATTCCAACCTACGTTATGTTTCCCCATCTCCATCTTCCGCTTCATATCCATTATCGGCATCATTTTCCGCAGCTGCAATACGTACCAAGTTGTCTTTGGCAAAATCTATATGTTTTTGGGGGATGGTCATTGTTTCCGATTTAGAACCTTTGCGCGGCTTCCAAGCACAAAGGATGGTATCCGTGTTTATCCAAACCGGTCCGTACGCGGAGTCCACTGTCCACTTGAAACCCTTTTTGGTGTCCCAACCTAAATAGGTGCGGAGCACGTTCTGGTCTTTGGTGCTCGGACGGCAATATTCCACTTCAATTTGACGAAAGTTGGGGCTAGTTCTAACAAAATTAGGTGAAGACAATGCTTTCACCAACCAAATTGGTTTGGGGTGCTCCTCATCTCCTGCTCGTACGAGGACCATATAACCCTCGTGGCAATCAACACCCACACGAAACGACGGAGCCGGACGATTGCGCGCAGGGCCAACGTAATGCTCGTCCATTGCAAACTCTTCACGGACGTCTCCATTGCTAAAGAACATAGCATCGGACTCCACAACTGTCAAACGACTTTGTGGCCAAAATCCTTGTGTCAAAGTCGTACGGGTGTCGACACCAACGGTCATCAAGGCTGAGCGTATGCGATCCCAATACGCGATCAACGGCTCATGAGTATCCCTAACACGTCTGGTGATGTCTTCTTCACACAACTCTTTCCAATACTCAATGAACCCGGATATGCCTTTTATGATTTCCGGCCCATTCCTCATGGGATCGGGTTTGCAAGGCTTTGGTTCCCCATCCGGAAGCAAACATTTCCCATCCTTGTCTTGACGCCACACGAGTATACCATCCTCCGGGCCCCAATTTGGAGATGTGCACAAAAGCTTGAACTGCATGGCGGGGACACCATCATCCCTCATATAGAAGCGGAATTGTTGTGCTTTGGTATGTCCCACCAGACGGTCCACTCCCTTCAACATGTATGGCTTGATGAAGGCCTTGAAATTTGGTATTTCTTCAATCATGTGCGGGATCACCGGCACATTGTCCAAATCCATGTATGATTTCATGAGAAGTGGTATGGTGGGAAAATCCTCTTCATGCAACTTCATGCTCCAACGGCCAAATGAGGCATCAATATCGTCGTGCGTGTGCCCCACCATCAAGAAAGACACAAACACCTCTTTGAAGATGCCTTTTGCCACGAGCATCGACCAAAAACAAAACACGTATCGGCATTTGTTGTCTTTAGCACAATTATCAAGTTGAACGTGGAGAGTTGGAGGCAAGGGTTTTGCAATAATGGGTTCTCCGGGTGGTTCCGGCAATGAAGACATACAAACCTCCTTCCCTTGTAGCACTGCCTCATAAAGGGGTGTCGTTCCACAACCATCGAAAAGGGCACGGGAAGAGTGTACCGGTGGCTTTTCGAGATCGCGCAATAGTTTTGCAAATGAACCGACCGTGTGGTTGGCATCGCCAGGGTAAAAATCCAAACCATAATGGGCATATTTGACATCCACATGTCCATGGGCGATCATACCTAAGAAAAACAAACGATGCGTGAACAACAAAAATATGAAATAACTACACACCGGATGGATGGAGTTGGTCATTTGGAAAACAAACCCAATGCAAATCGGAGATCCTTTCAACACACATGTGGAATTCTATACGAACCTGTGACAGCTACAGGCAACTTGAAGAGACCATCCGTGGCCTTTATTTTGCGTGCATAACAAGGACATGCGGTCTTCGCATGGTCCATTTTATCATGAATCACTGTTAGAACCTCCGCGGGCCTCATTATGGATAGTGCACGGTTCTTGTAGTAATCTTGACGATGTGCCTCCTGGTTGTTGACATGCTCAATGTATTTTCTCTGGTGTCTAGTATGGGATTCAGTGCCTATAGGGTGGGCGTCTCGAAGACCTTTGTATTTCTCACACGCCGTACACCTAGCGAACTTGTCCCCAGGTCTCTTCAAAATGTATTCCGCAAACTGTTGGTTTTTAATTACACTCAACTTGGACAACGAAATGGGCCCACATCCCGCGATGCGACCCACTTCGTTGATGTCCGTTAAGATGTTCTTCCATTTCGTGCCCGTGGGCAACACCATTTGAACAACTTTCTCACCTGATGACAATGTCCTCGTCTTGTGGGGCATTGCATCGGCCAATGGCACTATGATGGTGGAGAGGGTCGCGGATGCTTGGAGTGTCGCCTCCCTAGGTTTCTTTGTGCCAGAGTTGCCATGAAATCGAGATCGGCGACCCAACAAAGAATACTTCCGAAACCTATAGAAGTCAGCCTTGGAGACCGCATGGATGATATACCACGCTGTGCAACAAACGTCCACATTCTCAAGGGTCACGACCTTACGGCCATGGGTATCAATGTGCAAATTTCTGTGGACCTCGAGTTTCTTTGCCGACCGCATACGAAAATCCGCAAGCCACATCTCTTGACGAAGAGACCGAATTTTTTCGCGTGGAAAAAATTGGCAACATTTCATCGTGCAACAATCCTTTCCAGAAACGAGACGGATAGAATCGTCTCCCAAGATGCGATCCCGCCGTCTCTCCGTATCTCCGCGAGACACGCGACTTGAATCGTATTTACGTAGGCCTTTGCGAGGACGAATTGTGCCCAACAAAGCTAACTGCGTTTGCTTGTGCCGCCGTCCATGATCCCACAAGCTTACTTCTTCATGGAGAACCCTACGAAGGGGCCATCGACGCAAGGAAAATCTCCACGTCAACGGGACCTCACACGGTGCCAAGGAATTCAAGATGCACACGCCCACATCATCGAAACCAAGGGGGTTGACATCAACACATTCACGGGGATCGGAGTTTCTACATATGCCATCTGCCACCGGGACACCAAGCTCGTTTAGTAGAACAACATCTAGGCCCACCCATTCCTCCCTCCCGAAACCAGCACATAGAGGAATGTCATCATGGTCATCCCCAGAATGTGGAGATTGTTCGTGGAATTCGAAAGATTCATGGGAGGAGGTATACACAGACACGCCCACCCCGTTCGTCCCGTCATTAGTGTCCGCAGACGGGGACGAGAGGTCACATTCAATATCGGAGGACGATGCATTCGTCGAAAACTCAAATGCACTATCTCCATCATCCACTGCCATCACACCTAAACAAACAACCATGTCATGACCAACCACACAACGGATGTCACGCATACAAGAACGGATGCCACGCATACAAGAACGGATGCCAAGCATACAAGAGCGCACAATATCTGCAAATACATGGCCCGAACTTCGCAAACAACCCATGCTATTATTGGAGTGTCTAAATACGAACAGCTGTATGTTCCTGGCCATACTCTGTCAACTACAACATGGACCATCGCCATTGTGGTGTTTCAGGCCGTTCATTCATAAAAGAAATGCCATCCTGTGTATTGGACGAAATGGATAAGTGTGCGACAAAACAACGTCAAGTCGTCCAACCTACAATAGCATATTTTCGAACCCCCGTTCGTATATATCTACCATTAGGTGTATTTTCATAAATGTATCTAGAGGGATGTAGTGCTGCGCAGAACATACTCTCAGGTGGTATTTACGAACGCACGTTCGTAAACTCAAGGCCATCGTTCGAAAGGGAGTTCGTAAATATGCCATTGAAGTATTTACGAACGCCCGTTCGTATATCACTGACATAGAGTGCCTAGGCATAGCCATATGTATACTATCTCCACATGCTATACTGGTACACATGCGTGTACAACATCCGAACGTCCGTTCGCAAACTCCTGAGTGGCATATTTACGAAATCCATTTCGTATATCAATGATATATTCAGCATATGCATCGCCATACGTATCTGGACATGGTGTTGGTGTGGACCACACGCAGGTGCATTTACGAACGGACGTTCGTAAACTCCCGAGTCCCGACCATCATTGTCTGAACTAGTGACAAATGCGTGTGCGACATACGAACGTCCGTTCGTAAATCCTTTGATGGCATATTTACGAACGGGCGTTCGTATATCTCTGCCATATTGTCAGTGCATAAATGTGTAGGAGGGATGTCACTGGATGCGCAGACCGTAATCCTCGGTGGTCTTTACGAACGTCCGTTCGTAAACTCAAGACCATCCTGTGTCTGATCAACCTCCAGTGCGTGCTCCAGCTTTACGAACGTGCGTTCGTATCTCTGCCGTATTGTTTGTTTGCATAAATGCCTGGAGGGATGTCGCTGTATGCGCAGACATCATCCATGGTGGATTTACGAACGCACGTTCGTAAACAGAGGACCCTCCTATGTCTGATCCAATTACAAATGCGTGGACTTAAACTTTACGAACGTGCGTTCGTATCTCTGACCTATTGTTTGTCTGCATGAATGTCTGGATGTCGCTGTTTGCGCAGACATAATCCCAGGTGTATTTACGAACGCACGTTCGTAAATACTGTCAGCCATCCTATGATCCACCCACTAAAGCGTGCTCCATCTTTACGAACGTGCGTTCGTAAAGCTCCGGTATTAACGGCGGTATATGCGGTGACTGTACGTTGTCTTGTACCTGGGGAGTGTACGCTTGATGCGCAGGAGAATGGCGTGAGCACGCTCCGTGGGGTCTCTAGGGCGCACACTTGGCGTCTGCCGCAAAAAAGAGCTCTGTTATGGGGGGGAAGAGCTTTAAGTACTTCTCTGGAGTGGTTCAAGGGCCCTTGGATGCTATTTAAAAAGCGGATTCCCGCCGCCTACTTTGACCTAACAATATGCCATTCTATCCATGCGGAACATACATGACCCTATGTATGGAACATGAATGGCATGCACGCAACATATTCAAAATATGTACATTGGTTATACACCTTACTTGTTACCAAGGTCTGCCGAAAAAAAATTATAATTTTTATATGTATATATATGTGTATATATAAATGTGTATATATAAATGTGTATATATATATATATGTGTGTGTGTGTGTGTAAATATATATGTATATATGTGTGTGTGTGTGTATATACATGTGTATATATATAGGTGTATATATATATGTATTGTAATAGTTAATGTAATCTAAATATGATGATGGTTAAGATAGAATAAATGATCTGCAACCAAGGTGTGAAGTACAAGTTTTTTGTCAATTAATATTGTTACCTATTATATATTACCAAGGTCTAAGTGAGATATATATATAGAGACAATGAGGTAAGAGTGGGTAAAAATTGATTGTGGAGGCCCTTAAACTTGTAGGTATAATCATATGATTCACATCAAAACATGCCCGTAATACGCTCACAAAGTGCGTGAACACCAATAAAAGGCAGGTTTATCCATTATTATAATGGCTTGTAAGGTAGATTAAGGATATGAATTCAAACCATACCTAGATTAAATGTGGGTTTTATTTCAGATCCCACCCTAGCTGTGGAAAGAGTGAATTAATCCGGCATGTGTGGAAAGGTTTAATTACTTTGGAATCGTGCATAAGATAGAGTAAGCATATGGATTGAAACCATACCTAGGTGGAGCCACACTTATAATTGTGTGTTTTGCATCCCACGAGAAGTATGTGCATAGCTAAAAGTGTTGATTTAAACTAGTCTTAACATATGCATGTTATAATAAGGTCATGGATTGTGTGATCAATCAATTTGCACTTAACACTATTGAAGATTTAGGGATGTAGGGATGTAGGGTTTGGGGTTAGTGTTTAGGGTTTGTGGAAGTTGTGCATGTCTAGTAGTTAATACAATAGATTAGTACACACACAAACAACATTGACCTATCAAAAACCCATATTGCACTAATGCCCCCTTCCCACCTGACTTTAGGTAACACTAAAAGTTGGTTCTAACAACCCGGCCTTCACAGCATCGACATTATGTATTGCCGAGCCTAGTTTGCAAATGATGTGGCATGGCTTAAAAGTGGAGGTCTTAAGCCTCAAGCACCAACCCTCCCATCGGTACCTAAACATGAGGCAATAATCTAGGACGTTTAAAAGTGGTGCCTCCCATCCTTGTCATTGGTTTTTTTAGTCTTAGCTATGAGGGCACAAGGAGCTCCGTTAACAAAAACCATTGGTCAGTTAGGTGAGTGGCAAGGCATTTGGGGATGGGACAAAAACTGCCCAACAATCCTTGCTTGGTAGATAAAACAATGAAGATGTGTGAAAGGTAATTAGAGAAAACCTACTTGAAAGTCTCCAAAGCAAGTTCTTGTAGGTGCATTGGGATAGCCGTATGCCTCCGCTATAAGGGAGGGATCTTTACCCGTTTCCTGGGAAATACTTTTAGTCTTAGCTAAAGTCAAGTGGGAAGGGGGCATAACTTGTTAATTTATGTGTAGTTCACATTTGATGCTAGCCAAACATTCGACCACATGGCTCAAATGTGCTAGTTCAAGTTGGCACCTAATTAAATGAATTGACGACCTTTTGGAAATTGAATTTTCATCCACCTCTTGTAAGAAAAGGACACCGCCTCCTGCCAATCTCAAATTGGGTTCTTTTTGAACCTAGTAATTATTTGAGGAACCATCGAACAACATGAAAGATGTCTCATTCATGAAAACACTATATTTCAAAAGACCATATCAACATCCTTGGGGTTGAATTCTTCTTCGAATCCCTACTAAATGACGTGCATTGTTCACTACGATTTTATTATCGGTTCCCTATTTAAAAGATGTTTACAAGGAATCCGAATGTAGATGTACTAGGGGGATGCACCAATCAAAATTCACGTATTTATACTAAGTTCTTATGGTTAAGGTGATAAACGCATCCACTACATATACATATTACAAAGCATGATTATGTCATGCCTTTCTTATACATCCAATCCCATCCCATCCCCCAATGTCCCCGTCCCCATGCCCACCTCCCATCGCATCCCATCCCCCCCATCCCCCCATCCCATCCCCCATCCCATCCCCCCATCCCCTCATCCCCATCCCATCCCCCCATCCCCCACCTCCCCATCCCCCCATCCCCCATCACCCTCTCATCCCGGCCCCCCCAGTGGGGGGAGGCCACGTGTCAACGGCGGGAAAACCCTAGCGGCGGCGGCTACCTCCCCGCGCCCCCTCAGCTCTCCTCCTCATTGTCATTTGGAGCAGAGAGAGAGGAGCGGAGCGCCGAGCAGATGTGGAGCGAAGCTCTTGCGTTTTTTCCTCTCGTCTTTTAATAGTATTGTGCGTGCGTGTGTTGAGAGATATTAGTTTTGTTGGCGCGAGTTTCAAGAGTTTAGGGCAAAGTGCTTATGTTACAAGCTTGAGAGTTGCAAGGTTTTGCGTAGCAAGCTTCAGACTGTAAAGCGAAAGAGTTACAAGGTTGAGAGTTGCAGGGTTTTGATTAGCAAGCTTGAGAGTGTAAAGCGGAAGAGTTACAAGCTTGAGAGTTGCAGGTTTCAAGTAGCAAGCTTGAGAGTGTAAAGCGCAGTACAAGGTTGAGAGTTGCAGGTTTCAAGTAGCAAGCTTGAGTGTAAAGCGCAAGAAGTACAAGGTTGAGAGTTGCAAGGTTTGGAGCAGCAAGCTTGAGTCACAAACTTCAGAGTTGCAAGGTTGGGAGTTGCATGTACATCAGAGTAGTTGCTAGGGTTTGTATATAACTTGCGAGGGCTTAAGTGTGAGGAAGGTGCAAGGGTGCATTTCAAAGTATACATTTGTGAGGTTCTCAGGGTTTTCCAGTAAGGGTGGAAGATCAGGTTTTTGGTGTAGAACATTTCAATGTGAGTACAGTAATCCTTTTGAACTCTTCCCTCACATTTTGAGTTTGATCATTGTTGAGATACATGTGTTTTGTTATATGCATGATGAGCTTTGGCCTGTTCTGTATGCAAGTTAAGCTATGATCCTCATTCTGAATTCCTCATCACATTCTGAAACTCAATTTTGTTTGAATCTATTCATTTCTGCAGTTTCATTATTCTGACCATGCGTTGCAGGCACGAATGCAAGCATTGCTCAGCCCAATCGAGCAGCAATTGGTACACGTATCCGTACACATATATATATATGCGTATATATACGTATACGTATACGTATATTTATACACAATATTTCCAATAAACACAAAAGATGACCCATTTACGAACGAGCGTTCGTAAATGGGTAGACGGCGTTCAACACAACCCCTGTTTACGAACGCACGTTCGTAAACAACCGTATCCAAAACCCAGTGCCTCATATTTACGAACGTGCGTTCGTAAACATATGTACCCAAAAACCAGTGCCTCATGTTTACGAACGTGCGTTCGTAAACAACCGTACCCAAAATCCAGTGCCTCATTTTCACGAACGTACGTTCGTAAACATTTATACAAACTGGGGGCTCAATATTTATGAACGCTCGTTCGTAAATATATACCTAAAATGCGAACATTAACAAATAACAAATAACATCAACATGCTGCATTTCCAAATAACCTTCGATAATATGCATCACGTAAGACGCATACATGAGCAAACAAATACAAGTACAATACTTTACGAACGAGCGTTCGTAAAGTAGTAAACTTAATTAACCGCCTTGAAAATCACAATCATTTACGAACGCTCGTTCGTAAATCTCCTAAAAATCTGCTGGAACACTTGATTGAATACAATTTATGACGATCATAAATACTCCACAGATCTTAGTCAGATCCTACCCACATGCCAATCGGTAATGTTACGAACGAACGTTCGTAAAACGATCCTAACTGTTTTGTTATGGTGCAGATGGCCAGATCGAGCAGAAGCGCAATTGACCTGTTCGCCGTGCCCATTGATCGCCTCCCAGAGTCCGTTGCGGACTCAAACGGTAACGCGAATTATGTCCCAAAAGAGGATTTCATGGGGGAGTGGACGGCAATACCAACAAAAATGGAAGACGGTCTTTTCGCGCTCCGTTTCACCTACGAGCTGGAAACAAGGCCAGACCAGCCAGAACAGTGGGTGCAGATGAAGACGTGGGAGATAGAATCCATAGAGGCCCAGGGAGATTATGTTATCTTGGACATGAAGAACAAGAAAGACCACATCAATCTCCTGTTGCATTACTTGAAGTACTCCTTCTCTTACGTCTACGCGTGCTTGAATGTTGCACCAGATGCAAAACACTTCAACCTGGAGGATCTATTCTCAAAGTACATCCTCAGCCAATTTTGGACTGCCAGGAAATTGACTGCACTGGCATTGAACATCTCCAAGTACAACAGTGCGGTCGCGGAAGCCAACAAGAAAAAGAAAAGTCCGAGAAAACCATCTGCATCGGGGGCAGGAGGTTCCAGGAGCGCACCCAGGCCAGTGCCTTCCGCGAGCAGGTTGCCGGAGGGGCCAAGCAGACAATCCACGCCATCCAAAAGGTCGAGGGACGACTTGGAGAGGTCGGGAGTGACCGAAGCCGCTGAGGTTAGCTCGCCGCCAGTTATGCCCACCCCTTTGAAGAAAGGAGAGAACCCGGACGCGACGAAGGCGACCCGTATCCTGAGAGAGTTCAACAACTACTCGAAGGATTGCTGGCCCATGGGGCGCCACTTCACCTTCAACGTGGACTGCTTCAAGTGCGAGAAATCCCCCAACAAGTGGGTGGTTAGGTCTCGCGAGAGCGAGGGCGTGAAGTGGCAGATCAACAATCTCATGAACAACGTGAAGTGGGATAGGCAGACTGTCTGCGTCATGCCCAAGGGTTTAACTTCTCGTCCCACGGAGAGGGATTGGCCCCGAATCCAGAATGGCGAGTTCTGGATTATCGTTGGTCAGCACAGCTTGGAGGCGTCGCAAATCATCCTCAAGGACGATAACTTCCAACACGAGCTCAAGGCGGAGCTGCGGTACTGGAAGGCGTTCTTGGTGTGGTCGGACGACTGGGACAAGCTCCGGAAAATATCGACATACCTGAATTCCGGAAACAAGATCAAGGCTTTTGAGGCGTCCTGGGCGGCAAACATAGTGGCTGCGAGAGACGTATGGGTCGCCCACGGGTGTCCGCCAAAAGAGAGGGAGAACGCCAAAAGCCAGTCTCCACAGTGGAAGGTGAGTTTACGAACGAGCGTTCGTAAAGTGTGGGCTGCAATTAGTTTCTCCCAACTCGCAATTAGGCATCAATTGCATTTTCGTGAAATTACGAACGTGCGTTCGTATTTAATTTACAACACTGATCCTTGTTCGTGTATTGCAGGCGTTTTGTGACGCGATGGTGGACAAATTCTCCTCCATCGACATGAAGTCCACCACCACGAAATCAGTCCTGGAGCTCAAGGGCGAGCTCCGCCTGATTTGCTGCAACAACAACACCTGGGATTTGTGGACCCACTTTTTCGACGCTCACAGCTCGGGCGATCTGGTCAACCCCGACACTGAAGAGAAATACAACGTCGACAAGAGCGCGGAAGCCCCTCCACTATTGAGGGAATTTTTCAGGGCATTGCAAGGACTCACAGAGTCGGAGCTACAGCGATGTGCGGTCCACCTTCTTGGGAATACAGTGGGAAGGACCATCCCGTATCCCAAGATTTTTTTGAAGAGACCAAAGCACAAGCCCGGCACGTACTCCATCAAGGAGTGGTGCGACCACAGGAAGCTCAAGACTGCTGCGATCCGGGAGTTGAGTGGGCTCTTGCCGGAGATGCAACTCTTCCATGCCGACGGCGACGTCAATTGGGCAAATTGGAAGGGTTTCAAGGTGCAGTACAACATAAACGGCGCATCGATGCGCAGTTTGGTAAAGGAGCACGTCGCTGTCTTGAAGCTAAAGGGAAATAAAAGAACAAAGAAAACAGAGACGGAACCTGTGGAGCTGCAGCGGTACATCTCCTTCTTGGAGAGGAAGAGGAACGCTGCATTTGAGGGGGTGGCAAGATTTTGCGTGGTGACAACGGGGCTGGAGAGGACCTCGTTCTCCAAGTGGGACGGAACCATCAGCAGGGCTGAGGTGAGGGAGGACCGAAGGGGGTGCCCCTTCGCACTCATCGATTTCAGGGGTATCCCGGGTGCCGCAAGGCAGGGTGCGAAGGGGGTGCCGTTCTACAACCCCTTCATGGCCAAATTCATGGAGTACAGATCTCCGGCCATGAGGGAGCCACACGTGTGGCTATGGATTGTGGAACAGGAGAAGGCCTCCATCGTCACGGAGCTGTACGAGGACACCATCAAGTTCGAGTACAGCATCTTCCACAGCACGTATGTCCCTGCGAAGACGGAAGGGATCGTGGCCATCAACGAGGCCAGGGGCAACAAGCAGGTGGGAGCGGTGAGCCTCATCTTCTTGACCTTGAATACGGCAAGGCATGGGCGCGCGCCTATCAAGGCCAACAACACCTTCAAGAAGATCTACAGCATTCCACACCCCCCTCCCAAAGATCTCTTCCAGGAGACGCTGTACACGGTCTTCCCCGCCTTGGAGCTCAGGATGGAGTTCTACATCTCCGTCCTCCAAGCCCTGGCCACGAATGGTGAGACGGTCTACAACGTGTGTGGAGGCAGCAAATTCATGTACGCTGCAATGGTAAGATCTCATTTACGAACGCTCGTTCGTAAATGCCATTTTCTGAGGCATCTTTGAAATTCAACTATTTTTGTTGTAATGTATACTGCTCGGCTCATAGGGTTGATGTTTACGAACGCACGTTCGTATATGGCTAACCGATTTCCTTCTGTGTCTCAGATGTTGGGCCTGTGCGTCAACAGTTACGTTGACGCCATAGACGAGGAGGACTACAAGGTCCACAGGTCGAAGGCGTCGACCATGGATTTGGGCGACATAACCGCCACGAGGACGGACGTCAGCGTGTCCGCCAACGAGGGCGTGCCCGTGATGGAGGTAGAAGAGGATGAGCCGGCCCCATCCGTCAACGTGGACTCCATCATCCGGTCCTTCGACATCCCCCCGCTTCAAATAATGGGCCCGTCGGGTAATCCATCCGACGCGCAGGGCACTCCCGGTGGTTATACGGGATCGTCGGCGGGGGCAGCACAAGACGTCCTCCCCGCGCGCGTCTCTGGCGCGGACCCCTTCGGCACGCCTGGCGGGTGTTCAACGTCGGTATCCCCAAGACCAAGGCTGCAGGTGCCCAAAATGGAGAACCTGGATGTGCTGGACCAGCGCTCCCGTCCATCGTTGGACCACTTCCGCAACACGCGACGGAGGATGAAAAAGACCCCGTACGTGGAGTTGCCCGAGGGAGCAGTCATCGAGGTCTCCGACGAGGACGAGGGGGTGTGAGCCCAAAAGGGTGCCCACATTTAGTCTTAGACCCTTGAAACGTTAGTTGATGCACTTTGAAGTAGCATGTTACTTCACAAAAATATAAAAAGAGTGAAATGTTAGTCTTAGAAGTACCATGTTGTAAGAGGCTAGGATGTGAGTTGTTATTGTGTTTTTACCTTCGGAAGGATTTGAGTGAATGAGGATAGGTAAGGAGAACTTGGATTGAGTAGTTAGTGAGTAGGCTAGTACAAATGGATGGAGACAACCAAAGTGACTCAAGAGGCAAGTGCATTCGAATTGGGATGAATGGAGGATCACATGGAGCGCACAAGTGGACCACCTCATCATGGCCACTTAATGGGGAAGGTCCAAGGAAGAATGCAAGGTGGAGGATAAGCAAATTCTCAAAGCACCAATCAAATCACGAGTTAAGCATCGTGGTTTGAATTAAGTGGCGAGCGACGATTTGGGAAAGTAAGGGGAGAAAGTTATGGCGGCGGAAAGCGAAGGAGGCTAAGTTTGGGTTAAAGCATCCCAAGTTTGGTAAAGTGTGGTAGGTAGAAAGCCAAGGCTAGTTAAATGTTCGAATTAGGATCCTTGTTGATCATTTGAGGGAGGAAGGCTTAGAAGATAGGATTGGCGCCTACTAAGTAGGAGGAAATCTCAAGGGCTTATCGTGAGCCTTGAGGGTGCTCACCCCCTCAAGCTTACTATATAATCCCTCATTCTTCCCTCACTCATCCTCTCTTTCCTTTGTGCTCCAAGGCACCCCACGAGTTATAAGTGTGGGTGTGGGAAGCCATATTGGAGCACATGTGTGTGCTTAGTTTTTAGTTTGAGAGCCAAGGCTTGTTAGCCTTGAAGAGGGCTTAACCTCTTGGTAGAATTAGTGTTGACGTGAAGGATTTTAAAGTTAATTCATGATTCCAATTTGTGGTACTTAAAGTTCATGTTTTGAATACACGTGGTTGCAAGTTCCATGTTTAAGAGTTGAGCACTTGAGGTTGTGATGAGTGCAAAAATATACTTGTGTGGATTAGTTAGTCTTAGTGAAGTTAGGAAATTCTCTCTCCCCCTCTCCTCTCTAGGATTTTAGGATTTTAGGATTAGAGAAGAATTGTGTGATTAGAAAGGGGTTGTTAGTAGAATTAGGAAAATTAGGTAGGAAGATTAGTTAAGGGCTTGAATGATTAGTGAGGTAGTTGGGGATTACAACTACAAAGTTGTGGGTTCATGAAAGAGCTGGGTTTATGAAGGACCTGGGTTTGTTTAGTTAGAAGCTAAGGAGCTGGGTTCATGAAGGAGCTGGGTTTATGAAGGAGCTGGGTTTATAAAGGAGCTGGGTTTGTTTAGTTAGAAGCTAAGAAGCTGGGTTTACGAAGGAGCTGGGTTTATTTAGTTAGAAGCTAAGGAGTTGGGTTCATGAAGGAGTTGGGTTTATGAAGGAGCTAGTTAAATCCAAGACCACTTGAAGGGTGAACCTTGCACTATGGACTCATCCAAGTCCAAATCCAATACCGCGGAGGAATGTGAGCCCAAACCCACTACTCGGACTACGGACGCTTAAGGGTGGGGGGTTTGGCCTCACAGGGGGACATGGAGATCATGGTCGAGCTGGGGGTGGAGTTCGACAAGAACAAGCGGGTCAAGGAGGAGGCTCTCTCTGTCGCCGAGCTCAACGCCAAGCTCGAGCAGAAGATGAAGGAGGACATGGCGGCCGCTGCAGCAGAAAATGCCAGGAAGATGTCCGTCATTCAGGAGGAGATAAGGGCCTCCAACGCCAAGACGGACGCAATCCTGGAGATGCTGAGCAGGATGCAGAGCTTTGCGGCTCCTCCACAGCCAACGTACCCCTTCCCTCCTGGGTACCCATCCGGCCAATACCCCCCACATCTCCCTTATGCTGGAGGACCGTCATTCCCGGCTCCACCCCACCCGACGCCGGTGGGGACTCCTCCACTCCCGCAGGCCACCACCATCACCCACGATGCCGTCGCGGCGGCCATCCAAGAGGACGAGGATTTACGAACGCTCGTTCGTGAATCTGCAGGTCCGGCAGTCCTCACCCCTCCCCCGTCAAGGGTAGGACTGCCTTCACAGACGGACACAGCCTCTTTCGCGGTCGTCCAGAGGGGAGTAGGTAGGGAGGGCGATGACACTGCGCAACACACTGACATGGTCATTGTGAGGGACACGCAGGCGAGCCCGAGTGACACGGCAGGGGTCCAAAGAATGGAGGTCGAGGACAGCCCTGACCGTCAGCCCTCCGCGTACATGGAGGATGTAAATATGGAGGCACTCGACCTTGGGGGCGACAACCACGAAGTGGAGCCCATTCAACAGACCCAGGCGTCCCAGGCGGAGCGAGCGGACGATGTCATGGAGACGGAGACGTCTGCGGCGGTGGAGGTTACGAACGAGCGTTCGTTAATCGCTGAGGAGGGAGCGGCTCCTCGGTCCAGTGCCGGTGCCCCTCCCCCCGATGACGAGGTAACTCTATTCTGAGAATGCCACATGCTTTTACGAACGCTCGTTCGTAACCCTTCTAACCGCATGCGTTGTGTTTTGGCGCGTTCTCTCCATCGACATCCAAGACCTGCTCGAGCTTTTTTTGCATGCTCCCTTAGGTCGATAAATTTTGTAGAACACGGCATAATGTTGCCTTAGGAACATGTGATGAATTATCACCTGAGAAATTGTACATATTCATCGAATTAATACATATGCAAAAGAGATTTGCATCCATGCCTCCCAAAATTTGTTTCGTCTCGCATTCCTTTTGTATTGTATGTTCATGTGCGTTCATTTCGATCCTTGTAATACACATTCGTTCACGAACGGACGTTCGTAAAAGGGTGCGACCCCGTTTCCACCTTCACGAACGACCGCTCGTGAATGTTCATCAAGCCGCGCTCACGAACGAGCGTTCGTAAATGATGCGCCATGCCACTGTCGGCCTTCATTCACGAACGCTCGTTCGTGAATACACCCTTCCACATTTTCATTGCGCTGCTATTATCGCTCTTCGTCCTTCCCTCATAATGCATCTTCATGTTTCACTTCATGTTCTTGATAATCTCATTACTTTATCATAGCATTAAACTAGTCGAATTGTTAATCACAGGACCCCCCGGAGATAGATCGCAACCCCTCGGCCAAAGGACTTGAGACCCGAAACAAACCGTTCATAGTTTTTGACCTCAACGGGGTGTTGTGTCACACCCAACACATCCCCAGGGTCCCCACGCGTCCCTTCCGTCATCCCGACGAGAGGGACTACGACGGCGAGCTCGACACCCTCATTAACCGCAAGGCTGTCCGCGCCCGTCCCGGCTTGCGAGACTTCCTTCGTGAGGTGCTCGACTTGGCTCACGTCGTCGTGTGGAGCTCTATGGTCGTCAAGAACACGGAGCCCATCGTCGACTTCCTCTTCCGTGACCTACCCAGCCCTTGCCTCGTCCTCGGCCAAGAGGCATGCGATGAGCTGCTTGACGAGAAGGGACTGCCGGTTCCCAAGTTCGGCGGTCGAGGCGGAGGGCAACAATTCCTCAAGGTCCTCAGGTCTAGACTTTGGCGAGGCGTCCCCCCGCTCGAGGGGGTCCCCCAGGGGTGGTGGCCAATTCCGGAGAACACCCTCCTCATCGACGACAGCCCCACCAAGAGCGTTCTCAACCCCCCCGGCAACGTCGTCTTCCCCGACCCTTGGACCGGCGATAGGAAGGACACATTTTTGGTAGATAGGCTAGCACCTTACCTTAGAAGGCTTGTGCTCCACACCGGGAGTGTCCCGGATTTTGTTAGGTCCAATCCCATCGGCAACGCGGCACTCAGCCCCCGCGATAGTGTATATAAGAGCATCCTTCGGCTCGCTAAATTCAGTAAATTGATTTGAATTTTCTCCTTGCACGTGTTTGTGTCCTTGTGTTTCACTTATCTAATGCTTTCTTCCATGTTTGGATGTCTTTTATTTGTTGCCCATAGTCTGCCCCCCTATGTGACACCCGTGTTCTCAACGGCACTCCCCGTCCCCCCTCGTCCCCTGGCTCCCCCTCCCGCGGCGTGTCGGATTTCCAGATCCCCTCCCTCTACCATTTCTCGGCGGTGGACGCAGCCTCGGCCGTGGATTACTCCCTGGACGTCGGCATCGACGACGGCGTTGTGAACAGCCCGCCCCCAAGAGTTGCCTCCCGCGCGTACGCCCCGTCGCCCTCTCCCCTCTCCAAGGAGAAGCGAACGCTCGTTCGGCTAGGGCGTTTGTCGCCCTCGAGCGTCGACGGCGTCGCTCGTCGTGGCCCGAGCCGTCGTCTCCGCATGGAAGCTCCCCGGTGCAACCCCTCCCCTGCTGTCACCGCTCCTCTTGCCGCAAAGCCATCCGCCATCGTGGGCCCTCCATGCCCTCATTCCCCACCGTCATCCAACAATCCCCCTTCTCAATCGTCTCCGGATGCTCCCCTCGACGCCCCCGCAGTGCCCATCTTGCCCCGCGCCGACGTCCCCAAATCCAAGGTGCCCTTCTTCGTCCCCCCCTTGTTCACCGTTGTTTTCCTTATCTTGCATCCGCGTGACGAGAACTTTACGAACGCCCATCCCAAACCTCCCTCACTATTTTCCCCACTCCATTCTTATTCTTATTTTCCCATGGCGTTGTTTCGCAGGCGGCTCCCCGCTCGCTTGGTGGCCGGCCTTCCTCGACTTCTTCCTTGGATAGGCACGCCCTCAAGGCCGCATCTTCCGAGTCCGATCGTTGTTTGGCCCTCCGGAGAAGTGCAAGGCATTCCCTCTCGCAAACGCACTCGTATTCCACTTACAATACCACTTCATACAATTCGGGAGCACGTCCAAATATATGGAAGAACGACACATATTCCGGGCAAGTCTACAAAAATGGCTACAGCCGCGGGCCGGAGATTTTCAAAGCCATGGAGGCCGCAAAAAACAAGGACACGGCCGCTAAAAAAAAATAGTGTGACGTACAAGTGTGACTAGAAACGTCCACGTGGTTCCTAAATGCATGTAGGGGTAGAACGTAGAGTATGGTTATTTATTCTATTTGAAGACTTTAATGGTATTTCCATTATATTTGAATTTCAAACCCATTTAATAGATTCAATTTCCAATCATTCTCCGCATCATCCCTTCCATTGGCAACAATTTCTCATATCATACGCATTTGTTTTCATTTATGCTTTACATTTTTGCTCATTTGATGCATTTATGTCGAATAATTGTTCCCAAAATTATCAATATGGGATTTTTATGTTCTCATTACTAGACCAAATTCGAAAAGCACGTTCTTGAATAGTCTCAAAATCATCAAAAAGTCTCCGATTAACGAATATAGTGTTCAATCTGTAATTTCCACTGGCTTTATAAACCCGGCCGTCAACAATCTTTCTAATTCCGCCTTGACCAACAATTGTAACTGTGGGTTCATCCTTCTCTCCTTTTGTCTAATGGGTTTAGCGCCTGGAATCAAAGGAATGCGATGCTCCACCATCTCCCTAGGGATACCCCTAAGCTCGTCATACGACCATGCGAACGTGTCGCTAAACTCATCCACCAAATCACCATATTCCTTGATCTCCTTCTCTCCCAACTTAGAACCCATCTTCATTTGTCTAACAATCCCATTCTTCATTCTCACGTCCACATACTTCCAATCCGCCTCCGACACATGTGTTTGCTCATCCTTGTTTCTATACCAATCCGGAGGTACCTTAGGATAATCCTTGACATCTTGACCAGCCACTATGCCCGTTGACGTGGTCTTGAAGTGCAAAGGTTCCTCCAACCTTGCAGCCTCAATGACGGCCTCCTCATCCTGAGTCCCATCCACATGAACTAAATTCACGTCGATCTCATCCACACCATCTACCCAAGGTGTCAATCCTCCTCTAATCCACTCCTCCTCGGTAAGCACCTCACATGGCTCCAACAAAGAATAGTCCTTCTCCCTTGAACTAAGCCTTTCATCACTCACACATGCATGGTGGGACATCATCATGATATCATACACTGACTCGGGATAATCTCTCAACCACTGTGCATACTCCCCATCATCACCCCGGTAATAGAAACTAGGACCTAAACTACCTGACCCTGAATCTACAAAAATCCCTTGTCCGCTTGAATGGACAACTCCCACTAGTGTCTCATTCTTTTTGTCACCATCTTCACTTTCCTCCTTGCCTTCCATCTCATCATCCGACGATGAAGAGATTTGTTCTCTCACCCAACCTCCTAGCGATCCTATTGAGATCTTGACTCTATTGTCCTTAGGACCATAAGTAATGGACGGCTTGACTCCTCCCCAATCTACTACCGCATCTGACATCCTCAACCAAGGCCTACCTAACAAGACAACGACGCTAGGATGTGAGCATGCGAGCATGAGCCTAAGAGCGGTGAGCAGGGATTGTGTGAGCCTAAGAGCAGTGAGCAGGGATTGTGTGAGCCTACAACCTCAAAATTTTCAAAATGATGTAATTTCTAAATTTTTTTGGTTAACAAATCAAATATCTACGTTTTTTCAATTAAAAAATAATGTATTTATTTGAAATACCTATTACCACATGACCCATGACCGTGGTTTTTAGATTAAATAAAATTTGCAAGGTGATGCTATTGCATGTTTTAAAATTTATATCATGTTCAGGGAGGCCATCCCAAAGAGGGTTGACCAAGTCATAGTACAAAAAATTTAAAGGAAATTTTGAGGATGAGAGGGAGAAAACGTTTTGAAAACACCATAGGATGTGGAACATCGTATACATAATAAAATATCATTATATTATAGCAAGGGATACATATTGGACTATAAGTATAATATTTGGCTATTGAAATTTAGGAATTTGAATATAATATATCGGTATGATATATCTACTTGATAACAGTCTAATATCTATCAACTAACTTGCTCACTCACACGTCTTGATGATTCCGGCAGCAACAAGCACTTGCTTAACTTCATCCCAACTAAGGGTAGGAGCGTGGATGAACGTGTCTTTCTTGTAATCCAATTTGCATAAGTAACGGAAGATGTAATAGAGGTGTTTGCAATTTATGTACATGCCACGCTTTCCAATGGATGCGCCGTTCATGCTTCCATAATGGGGATAAGTACAAGATGGAAAATTACAAAGTGTGATGTTATAAACTTTCTCGGTAGAAGCAGTCTTGGACGAAAGCATGATAATAGCACCAAGTCCAGGGTAAGGAAGGAGGTTCACCCCAGTATTAATTCCAGTTACATTCCTTGCACTCTCCCACTGATTGCGGTGATTTTCAGTGGGTGCCTTACAACTTCGACGAACTTGTTTGCCATTCCGAAGAGAAGGGATTCTTTCGGCATGTGTTGGTCGAGGATGAGTCCACAAAACATGTTGAAATACCCTAGACGAGGAGAGAAGTCGTCGAGGGGAAATGGGTACACTGGATTGTAGGCAGAAACCAGCTTCTTCAAGCTCAATGACTTCAGTACGGGTAAGGTTGGTACCAGTAAGAACAGGCCAAACTTCAGGGATTTCGGGTCGTGTAAGAACATGAGAACGCTTAGGTCCCATGACGCAACGCGCAATTTGGTCCGGACAAAACCAAAACTCCTCAATTTCAATTGCTGTACCCTTATACTCACGCTTCTGCCCTTTGTAAGTAGGGGCAGCAGTGGGTTTCCCATGCCTAACAACCAACAACTTGCATTTGGTTTGTGTGTGTTTCTGAATGGCGTGACATCGTTTCTTTGATTTGTGTGAGATTCTTGCTATGTGCCATTCCGATGTATCACAATCTGTTTCCACTACAGTTTGGATATGGGGCATGACATAGTTGAACTCCTCAGCAATAGTTCCCAGTTGCACTCTAGTAGTGGCAGATCTAGTTTGAACCCGGGGATGAGAGAAATTAACCTTGTCAGGGCGGTGAGAATCACCTTCAGAACCAATCGGAAGATCCAATTTCCTTTTGGTGGAACCGAATACCTCTTCCCCCTCCAAGTGTGGAATTCGAATGCAGATGTCTTCTGCGCCAGGCATCTCACTGAGTGCTTCAGCAATTTTCTTTCCGTCTCCAGATGCCATAGCTCTTTTCAGTTTCAAATCTTGTTTAGAGGGGCCTTTACCGGAAGGGCCCCCACAAAGATAAGCTCTATAGTTGGTCATTTGCATGAAGGCTCGAACCCAATCATCACATGTGGCAACAAACAAGTCGGACCCGCATTTCCCTGAAGCCTGCATCCATTTGTTGTGCACTGTTTCTGCTAGGTTGCAAGTTGGGATGTCTGCCAATTCCTCTGTTGTGAGTTTCTGCAAAGATGATGAATGTAGACATTATTGAAACGATTTAGAGATTAAGTCTTATAGTAAGAAACAGAAGAAGGCAAAAAAATGGCAAAGGTCATACCGTTTCCATGAATCCACCCCACTGACGGTACCGAAAATGCCAAAATGCGAGCCAATCCTCGAGTTCACGAATTGCTGATTCTGATGCAGCTCCAGAGGAATACCACCAAGCTTTGATTTCCAGGTACATTTTGTCCGCCTCGGACATTGAAGTTGCATCCTTATATTGCATGCAGAGTCGAATATGTTGATTTTGGAATTCTTTGGCAATGAGTTTTTCTGTATGCTTGTGCGTGCTTGTTGCCCAATGGAATAAACAAGTCCTTTCACGGTCCACCATTGGAACAGATGGATCCCCCGTCCCATACACGATGCGAACTGCATTAAAATTGGCTTGAGCACTGTCACACATGAATCCTTTAAAGGTTGGATCAGACACCCCATTGTGTGCCATGATTTTATTCAGACAACGCCAAAAAATAAGTTGGCCTTCAGTGCCCTCAGTTTGCATATCGCAAACAGCAATGGTCATGACTTTGCAATAAGTGGAGTCATAGACATGACATGCGATAGTTGTCCATGATTTCACCCTTTTGACATGATCGAACATGACAAAGCAATTTTGGAGGTCGCCCCCCGGTTGCATCCGCCGTACAAGATCAACACCACTCCCAGGTCCATCCACAAGCATCTTGAACAAATAAACCTTCTCATGGCCTTGGCCCGGGAATACACTATCATGGATGTATTCCATTTTGGCACGTCCCTTCATGTCAAGAATACGATCAATTGTGCCACCGCCTTTGTTGTTGCTCCGGAAAGAGGATATCATGTTGCGAACGTTGGGTGAGCTAAGGAGATGAAACTTATCCATAACATTCTCCAACGCAGCACTGCGGAGGATCTCCTTTGGTCCAGGTCCATTGTGAATAAGAAATGTGTCGAGGAATTCCTTGCTTGCGGCCAGGGCAATGGCGGAGGTTTTGGCGGATGGAGTTCTGGCCACTTCGTGAGCGATCAATCCGGTGATTGCTTCAAGGGACTCTCTGCATTGGCCGTCAGCAACTGGATGGGAATGGACTCCCAAGTGGATGCACGCACGTGACAAATCTTCGGATCTGAGTACATAATAAATTCGCGAATTACAAAGATTGAGGCAAGTAGGAGATTGTCTACAGATTCTACAGAGCACAGTAGAATTTGGCGGAGGAATGTGACCCAGGCTAAAAGAATGGTTAGTGATTCCAATCCACTCAGTTTCGTTACTCTTTGAAGTTCGTGTACGATAATCACAGCTTGTATTTTCACAGATCAAATGTCCAACACAATAGGATTTTCTGAACTTCAAACCCAAGTCATTGTGGATGTTGGACGTAATGGTGCGACACCATGTGTGACCGTCATACCGTTTATCCATGCCCTCCATGCCTTTAGCCCCAGAAGTGTACCCACGACAGGGGGGCAACTCAAAGAGAACATCACCATTGAATGTAGTAGGGAGGAACATGACCTTATGATATTCAATGACATCGAAGTTAATATGAGCAAGCTCATTTCGTGATCCGGGCACTAAAGATAATTTGCGAAGGCATTGCAATATAGTAAGGGAATCGTGAGGATTTGGAGAAAGAGGAGGACGAGAAAAAGTGGACGATGCAGGACTAGGAATGGTAGTACGAGAGGTGGTAGCCACTGTGCACGGTAGAGCAACATTTGAAGAGGATTGTTGACTAAATTTAATCGGTGTATTGCCTTTAGAATCACTAGATGATAACTCTATTAGAGGTTCTAGGGACTCACGTTTAATACCCTGGAGATTGATGAGGATAGTATTATCAGAACGGGCACTTGATGGAGACTCCACTCGTACTGGACGTAACAGTGGATATTTAACACTAGACGTACGAGAAACGGGAGTTAGTATTTCGGTGGAAGCTGCGAGGAGCTCTGAGGAGATACCGTAAACTCTATAGCGTCTTGCATGAAGAAGCCAGTAGAAGCCTTCATGATCGTTGTATCTTGATTGGAAGATAGATTCTGTGAGAACACCAGAGTCATCCGACACTTCTTCCTCTACGACAATAGAAGGAGGGGAGAATCCAAAACGGACATGAAAAACATGGGCAAGCACATGTACAAAGCCTTCGACACCCAATGGTAAAACGAATGGGACCTCATGACCTATTGCAACAATAGTAGCCATAGGGAAAGGTTATAAAGAGATAACAGGAAACTATGGAGAAGCCACAAGAACACAAAGACATGAGAGGAAGCAAATGATAGTATTGGCGAATGGAAAGGTTGTGAATATAAAGAAAGAGAAATTAGAGGGGTTGAACCAAGCGAAAGGAAATTGCATGATATTAAATATTATGCAGTATTTGGTATAGAGGAAAATATTATAATATCATTTGAAAATAGAAGTTATGCAACGTGAAAATATATTAACAGAAGATAATGGTTGTAATTAACTCAATATACAACATTTCATTTAAAAGTAGTGGGCCAAACGAGGGGTGTGACATAGTTTATATATTATGGAAATTATTAATTTATGCAAGATTAACAATTGTCAGTGACAACTATTGTAAGTAACACTATTTGAACTTACAGTATTATAAATGGTAATATTACAACTAGCACCATTATAAATGACAATATTACAACTGGCACTATTAGAACTTGCACTATTAGAACTGGGACTATTAGAAATAACAATATCACAACTGGCACTATCACAACTGGCATTATTAGAATTGGTACTATTAGAAACATGCATTATTACAACTTGCACTATTACAACTTGCACTATTAGAATTTACACTATTACAACTGGCACAATGACAACTAGCAATATTAGAATTTGCACTATTAGAACTGGCACAATGACAACTAGCAATATCCCAACTTGCACTATTAGAACTGACACAATGACAACTGGCAATATTAGAACTAGTAATATCCCAACTTGCACTCTTAGAACTGACACAATGACAACTGGCAATATTAGAACTAGTAATATCCCAACTTGTACTCTTAGAACCGACACAATGACAACTGGCAATATTAGAACTAGTAATATCCCAACTTGCACTATTAGAACTGACACAATGACAACTAGAAATATTACAACTAGCAATATCCCAACTTGCACAATGACAACTGGTAATATTACAACTAGCAATATCGCAACTTACACTATTAGAACTGGCACAATGACAACTGACAATATTACAACCAGCAATATCCCAACTTGCAATATTAGAACTGGCACAATGACAACTGGGAATATTACAACTTGCATTATTACAACTTGCACTATTAGAATTGGCAATATTAGAACTGACACAATCACAACTGGCAATATCCCAACTTGTACTATTACAATTGGTAATATTAGAACTGATATTATTACAACTGGCACTAACAATTTATGATGCACGCTAATCCAATATATACATATATACATGCATATAATTTAAGAATATTTTAAAAAAATAAGTGTAGCCGTTAACGGCTACACTTTTATGCCTATCAGTTGTGTATATATAAAAAAAAACTAAATGTAGTTGTTAACGGCTACACTATTACACCTATTAATCATGCAATGAAGTGGGGGCTAGGATGAAGAGCATCATGCAATATAAGAGTTCACAAATGGAAGTGGAAGCGGTATAGAGAAATACATGTTGTTGAGAGTGGACAATGTAGTGGAGAGGGAAGTTGAATGTGTTTAGATGCAAGAGAACGTCAGTTGTCCATTGTTAGAAGTGGTCACTCCAGTGGAGGGTAGAAAAAAATTTAGAAGGAGAAGTAGCTTTCGTTTTTCAAGTAAGAGACAATTGTCAAGGGCCAGAATGAATAGACGTGTTCCTCGAATGATAGGAGTGGACCTATCAGGGACAACAAGAAATTTGATGTACGAAGATATTGTAGCATGTGAACCCATAAAAGAAGATGTTTTCGAACATGAAACCACTACATGTGAAGCTCAACCACATATTGTCTCTGGATGCAATGAGCAGGGTGAAGAGGAGGAAGATGATGACAAAGACATGGACAGAGAGGAAGCGACACAATATGAAGAGGAGGAACAACCATCTGAGTCGGAGATGGAGGTAGCGAGTACGAACGAAATGGTAAGAAACTAAATATGAAATGAAATTTTTGTGAAGGTGTATGATGTACGTCATATTGTGCAGAATAAAAACACGATTCCAACGATATATAGCACGAAAAAAATGATTACGTTTTGTGTGTTTTAGAGCCAAAAAACAATCACAGCATCTTAGAATCTGCTCTGAAATCTTCAAAAGTTGAAGATTTTTGGACGAAATCTAACCAAATTAATTTCAGCAGACTTTGGCGATTTATGTAAAATTGCCATTATGTTCAAAAATTCTCAAAAAAATTGGACTGAATCACAAGACCATACCGTATAGACACAAAAAATTTCAAAAATAAATATGAAAATTTCAAAAATTTATAGCAAAGATTCCATAGAGCGAAATCTACCAATTTTTTACTTGTTTTTTTTTTTTTTTTTTTTGGAGTCCCGCTTACCCTAGTTTCATGATGCCCTAACCCTTGTGTCCTCTTCAGACATGCTCTTTCCAAGTGCAGCGACAACAACACACGAACGAACCAAGAGCAAGCAGCATGGAGGAAGCAGATCCTGCCACGGAATCCAGGCGGCGACGTGGGCACAACGATACAACAAGCAAGGGTGAACACGCGGCTGCAACTCCTCACAGCGACGCAGGTGCACTTCATTTTTTTCTGTACTTCCAAAAGGGTGACCGTTAACGGCCACCCTTTGTACGCTTCCTTACATCCGAAACATGACTGATTTTTGTTCCTTCCAAAAGGGTGGCTGTCAACGGCCACCCTTTGTATGCTTCCTTCCATCAGATATATGCCTCATTTTTCTTCATTCCAAAAGGGTGGCCGTTAACGGCCACCCTTTTGGAAGGAAGAAGAATGAGTCATATGTGTGCTTGAAGGAAGCATACAAAGGGTGGCCGTTGACGGCCACCCCTTTTTTCATTTCAATTTTTGTTGTAAAGTTGAGTGTTTATATGTGCAAGAAGCCACATATGAAAAAGAAACTGAAATGGAAAAGAAGTGGCCGTTAACGGCCACCTTTCTAGAAGACAATTTTTTTTTGAAGTTGAACGCTGAGATGCGGAAGAAGCCAGATATGTAAAAGAATTTGAAATGAAAAAAAGAGTGGCCGTTAACGGCCACCCTTTCTATGCTTCCTTCAAAAACATACATGACTCATTCTCCTACCTTCCAAAAGGGTGGCCGTTAACGGCCACCCTTTGTATGCTTCCTTCAAGCACATATATGACTAATTTCTGTTCCTTCCAAAAGGGTGGCCGTTAACGGCCACCCTTTGTATGGTTCCTTCCATCAAACATATGCTCAATTTTTTCCCTTCCAAAAGGGTAGCCGTTAACGGCCACCCTTTTGGAAGGAACAAAAATGAGTCATATATGTGGTTGAAGGAACCATACAAAAGGTGGCCGTTAACGGCCACCCTTTTTTTCAGTTCAATTTCTTTTACATATGTGGCTTCTTCCACATATCAACACTCAATTTCAGAACAAAAATTGGCCTTCCAAAAGGGTGGCCGTTAACGGCCACCCTTTTGGAAGGCTAATAATTTTTATAAAAATGAGTGTTGAGATGTGCAAGAAGCTACATATGAGAACAAATTGAAATCAAAAAAGGGTGGCCGTTAACGGCCACGCTTTTTCCATTTCAATTTCATTTTCATATGTAGTTTCTTGCACACATCAACATTCAACTTCATGAACAAAATTGTCTTCCAAAAGGGTGGCCGTTAACGGCCACCCTTTTTTCATTTCAATTTCTTTTTTATATGTGGCTTGAAGTACATATCCACACTCAAGTTTACATTAATGATTTGCCTTCCAAAAGGGTGGCCGTTAACGGCCACCCTTTTGGAAGACAAATTTTTTCTTGAAGTTGACTGTTGATTTGTGCAAGAAACTACATATGAAAATGAAATTGAAATGGAAAAAGGGTGGCCGTTAACGGCCACCCTTTTTTTCAATTCAATTTGTTCTCATATGTAGCTTCTTGCACATCTCAACACTCAATTTTATAAAAAAATTGGCCTTCCCAAAGGGTGGCCGTTAACGACCACCCTTTTGGAAGGACAATTTTTGTTTTTAAGTTAAGTGTTGATATGTGCAAGAAGCCACATATGTAAAAGAAATTGAACTGGAAAAAAGGGTGGCCGTTAACGGCCACCCTTTGTATGCTTCCTTCAACCACATATATGACTCATTTTTGTTCCTTCCAAAAGGGTGGCCGTTAACGGCTATCCTTTTGGAAGGGAAAAAATTGAGCATATGGTTGATGGAAGGAAGCATACAAAGGGTGGCCGTTAACGGCCACCCTTTTGGAAGGAACAATATCTTCTCATATGTAGCTTCTTGCACATCTCAACACGCAATTTTACAAAAATTATTGGCCTTCCAAAAGGGTGGCCGTTAACGGCCACCCTTTTGGAAGGCCAAGATCTTTTTCATATGTGGCTTCAAGTACATATCCACCCTCAATTTTACATTACTAATTTGCCTTCCAAAAGGGTGGCCGTTAACGGCCACCCTTTTTTCATTTCAATTTCTTTTTCATATGTGGCTTCAAGCACATGTGCACACTCAATTTTACATTACGAATTTGCCTTCGAAAAGGGTGGCCGTTAACGGCCACCTTTTTTTCATTTCAATTTTTTTCCTTTGTGTAGCTTCTTGCACATCTCAACACTCAATTTTACAAGAAATTATTGGCCTTCCAAAAGGGTGGCCGTTAACGGTCACCCTTTTTTCATTCCAATTTCTTTTCTACATGTGGCTTCAAGTACATATGCGCACGCAAATTTACATTACTAATTTGCCTTCCAAAAGGGTGGCCGTTAACGGCCACCCTTTTTTATTTTTATTTTTTTCCTATGTGTAGCTTCTTGCACATCTCAACACTTAATTTTACATTTCTAATTTGCCTTCCATTAAGGTGGCCGTTAACGGCCACCCTTTTTCCATTCCAATTTCTTTTCCATATGTGGCTTCAATTACATATCCACACTCAATTTTATAAACATAATTTGCCTTCCAAAAGGGTGGCCATTAACGGAGACCCTTTTTTCGTTTCGGTTTCTTTTTCATATGTGGTTTCTTGTACATATTAACATTCAATTTTACAAAAATAATTTGCCTCCCAAAAGGGTTGCATTTTAGTTTGCTTTACATGTGTACTATCTTTCACATGTGAACATTCATGTTCATCATTTTTTTTCCTTTTATTATTGTAGCCGTTAACGGCCATTGTTTTTATATTATATCTTACTTTATATGTTTGATGTTTTGCACATGTATACGGTTATTGTAATTTTGTTTTTCTTGCATAAATGTGGCCTTAAACGGCCGGCTTATTTTGCATTCCATTTCAGTTTGCACATTTGATTTCTTTCATATGTAAACCCTCCTATGAAATGTTTTTTTCTTTTTCATATGGGTGGCACTTTTTGTGCTTCAGATATGGAAGTTCTACCTCTTTCTGAAGATCAATTGGAGTTACAATTGCATGCATTTTTGAAGAAAGAAACTGTCAACACCTCTTCCCGTCTTGAACGGTTGAGGTTTCAACCAAGGGCAAAATCAAAACTCAATATTCCATTATGTCGAATGGTTCCATTGCCAGTTGTTAGGCCTTTCTTGAAAAATGATGTTATGAACTTGGCTGCACATTTTGTTGCTTGTGGTTATATGGAGGGCAATGGAGTTTTTTACGTGGCCTTGGAGAACAATGAGGGCAAAACAATTGATGTTACTGATATTATAATTGAATCATGGAGTGACAATTGGGTGCGGGCAAATGCTGCCTTTGAGGAAATATTGCAAAATGATGAGGACCTCAAAGTTTTCTCTGGCAAAATGTTCATGGTCTGGGACGGCAACCACCGTTTGCAAGCATGGTTGCCCATTATTAATCGAGACCACATGCATGATTCTACTTGGCATTATGCTGTGGAAAGTATTATTCTGGACGTCAAAGGAGATATTGCAACTATGTTGGCAGCCTTGCATGAAGTCAATTGGTAATTCCTTCATTTTTTTTTCTTTTCATTTGTTTTTTTTTTTTTTTTTCTATTGGATGTTCATTTTCCATATCTTATCATTGTTTGTTTTGTTTTATTAGGAGGAACCAAAAATCCCATGTTTCTACAAATCTTGTGCATAAGCTTTTCCGCATTCAAAGCATTGCTGGGCAACCACTTTCATATTTTGAAAACCTTGTTTCCAAAGAAGACCTTGCTGCTGCTGATGCCAAACAAAAATCCAAACATAGAACTTGGTTCACTTTGACTGTTGAAGCTCTTAATGGATTTCTATACCAGGTTAGTTTCTCTAAAATATCAATTTCTCTTTTTATATTTTTCTCACTTCTTATATATTTCTCTCGTTCTTGTTGTTCATTTGAATTTCTACTATCATGTTCGTTATCTCATCTCATTTTTTATTGTGTGCAATTTTCCATATTCTTATATGTCTTTTTTTGGGTGTAGCAAGGGTTGGGGGATGCTGCTGCAGTTGCTCAAAGGAAATTTTATGAGAAGTACCCCGATCCTGCATATTGGACTTCAAGTGCAGTTGATGAATGGATTTCCAAAGCTGTTGATAGGGTGAGATCAACTTCCCATTCGGAACTGAAGAAACAACTTCCCATTGCAGATCCTAAACATACTCCTCTATTCTTAGAGCGTGTGAAGTCTCACTATGAAACTCACGATGAGAGTCCTGAGATGACTCAAGAAAAACTTTGGATGTTGGCAACTTCAGCTATGGACACTTCTATGAAGATTAAGTGGCTTGAGAGGTGGAATAGCTCACCTGCTCTTCGTGAGGCTCTCAAATTTCCAAAACCAAAATTCAATGATATAGAGTTTCCTAAGTGGCTTCATAAAGCTACTTGGTGGGCTCAGGTGATTATTTTCTTCTTTTTATTCTTTTTGGTTCATGTATTTTTTTCTTTGCTTCTTCTTTCTTCAATTTTTCTTTCAATCATTGAATATTCTTAATCTTTATTTTGTATGTGGCAGTTGGCTATTGAGACCGAGAAGCTCTTTGATGCTACTGTGGTTGATCTGGATGTGTCCATCAACTATCTTCCAGATGGTATGGATCCTTTGCCTACTATTTTTGATTATGTGAAAACAATGCGGATATCATTGTGGGATACTGCATTTTTTCGTGAATTTGCTGTGGATAAGGGAGTTCACAAAAACCATAACATTGACAAGCAACTCAACTTCAAATCAGCCATGCGAAGGGTGTTTTATAGGTACTTCAAATATGTCCTATTCCCTGCCAAAGCCATTTCCAAATCTCCCACCTTTTTTGCTAACTATTTGGACATGGAAAGTGAAGAGTGCATGTTCACAGAAGGGATCATGAAATCTTGGGATCCTATACATTTTGAAAAATGTGGATGGTATTTGGATTGTCCTCTTAAAACACCTCCCACTTTTGATATTACCCTTCGAGACTCCATTCAACCCGCCATCAAGGGTGCAACTATAGTTGCTCCAACCATAATGGATGAGGATGTACCTAAAAAGCCAAAAAAGACAAAGACTAAGCCTAAGAGACCAATCCTCCTACTTCATGATAGCGATGACGATGTTCCAGTTCAAAGCAGTCTCAACAACCTTGTAGATACTGGACCTTCTTCTTCAAATATAGAGGCAATGTTCCCTGCTTCAAAGCGGCAGAAAACAACCCCGACTCCTACCTTGGATATGCCTCCCAAACTTAGAGGCATGATGAATATTTTGGCTCCTTTACCTGCAAATCATACATCTTCAAATTTAATTTTGAATGATTCTTTTATAAGGATTATCGAGGATAAGAAGCAAACAGGTACATTTCGTGCACCATACGACGACATTGTGGCTTTTCTATCAAAGGTGAGTTCATTTTATTTTATATTTTAAATTTCTTTCATGTTTTTTTTTTAAATTATTCGTAATTCATCATGTCATTTCATTTTTTGCTTTGAATTGTCATCTTCATTCAAGAATTATAATTTTTGTATTTTATCTTTGTAGGTTGGTGAAGGTAGACAATTTTTTTTCGATGGCCAATTACAAAAGAAACCTGCTGTGGACCTCATCATTGCGGATTATCCAGATGGTCTTCGAGTTCCAGGTGTCTCGGATCCACCATCTCAAATTCCCCATTGGAATGCCAACATTTCAAGTTTTCTCCAAATACTTATGGCGTTTGCTCTTACCTATCTTCATGATGATGGAGCATTCCTTTTGTTTTATCCTGACAGTTCTGCAGTGAAGAGAGAAGTGGCAGGGTTCTTTAAGAACTATAAGTTCAAGATCAAGGATGAGTGGACTATCATTAATTGCTTGCACTTGGCAAATCCTATGAATCCGTCCAAAAATGTAAGTATCAATTATGTCATTTCATTTGGATTGCTTCATATGTGAATTTATTTTTATATGATGTGTAATTTTTAATTTTATTTTTATTTTGACTTCCAGACTCTGAAGTTCAAGGCTTTGTTATTGGTTCGATCATTTTCATTTCCCGTTGCAAGACAACCTCAAGAGCTTATCATCACCATGCATCCCTCAATTCAAGAGGTCGATTTAGCCACAGATGATGTTCTCTTTAACTCTATTACTACCACAACTCAATTATGTAGAGAAAGAGATGGCAAGCCATGGAGGGGTGCAAAGGAGAAATCTGAAGTTCTAATGAAATTATTTGTTCATGGTTTGAGCCCTATAGGCGGTATTATGGCAGACATGACTGCTTCTACAGGTATTACATTTTATAATACCCAATTATTAGTTTATATGTTTTTTTATCTATATTTCAATGTTCATATTTTCCTAATTTTAATATTGTGCCTTATACAGGTTCTTCTATTAGAGCGGCTCATTCATCCAATCGTCATATTCTAGCATTAGAAAGTGATGCTGAACTCTTTGACGAGATACTAAAGCCTCTTCAAACACCTACAACTGACTCCAAGATTCTTGATTCTGCTACCACATGCGATGGTATGGACCTTGATGACGATTCTCCAATAGAAGATGCCGCACTACTGAACTTATGTGAGTAAGTTTTTCCATGTTTTCCTCTCAACAACTTCAACTGCAAATTCTAGATTTTTTATTTTAATTTGTTATTACATACTCTAATACATGGTTTGTTGTTTGCAGTTGGATGAATCCATTGCCGATGCAAACCTCATCATTTTATTGGCACCGTGGATTACTTAGAAGCCCTTCTCTTAGTCCGCATAGCCTTCCTGTTTATGCTGAGGCTTTAGCTGAAGTTTATGCTAATGCTTCATCTAATTCATCTTCAATTTCTCCTTCACCTCGTAGATATTACGATACTAGAGTATGTGCTTATTTTGAACTCAGTGCATCTGAGTCTGACGATATTTAAGTTTGTATTCATGATTTGATATTTGATTTTTGATATTTGATTTCCAAGAACTGCAAGATTCTTTTTATAGATGCGATGGAATGTAACCATATCACCATACAATTTATATTGAAAGCAAACACCTCAAAACAAATTAGATTGTTTAACCGCTCGATTATCTACATATTTGAATTTGAGGTTTTGTTTGGATCTATGGGAAAACAGTGTACCATATTTCATTTATAGACTTTAAAACATGGTTTTTGAATATTAATATAGGTGGGCAATTTTTTATCATTCAAATTCATTATTTTCATTTGCTTAATCATTCAAAAGCATTTCAAAGGCATTCAAACTCATCACTTAATCATTATAAGGCATTCTTCATATTTTAGTGCTTGTAATACTTGCAGTCTTTGCCTCTAATCCAATTTATATCCAGCCTTTATGTCTACAACCCACTTTTGTTGTTCTTTGTGTTTTGGACTTTGTAAATGTCACCCTTATGATGGTGTTATGATGTATTCAAATTTTACATTGATGTGTATTGTAATGAGAAATCTTAACATGCTACACCTATTTTCAACATGAGTTTGCTTAGTACACATTATATCCAATTACATTATTATTATCTCAACATTTGAACGTATATTTGTTCATTTTTTGGTACAAAATTGGCATAACAAAATTTTCTTTTGTTGTTCATTTTGACTATAGACCCTTACATGTAACTCCACGGTCATAGGCCCCCAACGGATTTACAAACCATAATCGGGAAAAAAAATTGCAGGCTCACAGGCTCACAGGCTCACGCTCGCAAGCTCACATGCTAGCATCCCCGCCTAACAAGATGGGGAATGTATCCTTGTTAGAATGCATTTTGATGACATGAAAAGTGACCACATACTCCTCCCCTCCGGTGCTAATCCTACAGTCCTTAATCATGCCCAAGGGCACCGCCGGAGTTTGATTCGCCATGTTGATGATGAAAGGTGATGGACCCGTAGGACTAAAATCCAACCTCTTCATGGTGTGCTCCGGCAAGATGTTTAGCCCACTACCTCCATCGACTAGCACATTCGAAACCACCTTGTCCAGCACCATAACTTCTATCTCTATTGCTTTGACATCACGCCCTCCTCCTTGTAATTGAACTCGAGCGGCCACCCTAGTCTTCACCTTCCTAGTCCTCCTCGTCACCGGCATTCCTTCCTTGAGTGTCTTACGAGCCATGGGTGATATCTCCAACAATTGACCAAATGTTATGTCGGCCTTAAGTGAACTAAGATCGGCCCACAAATCATATTCTTCCGACTTTTCTACCTTTGTTTTTCCTACTCTATCAAACTCCTCCACGGGAATGCTAGGTCCTTCCCATTCTCCCATTTCACTATCATGTAACTCATGAATGACATTTGGCCTCTCCCTATCCTGAACAATCTCATTTTCCTTTTCTAATTCCCTAGTGGCTCTCCTAGCTACTCTAGCTACCCTATCCAAATCTGAAAGGTTAGGACCCTCATCCGAGGAGTACTCCTCATGTCCCTCTACATCCTTCTCCGCTTGAACATTTCCCCGCATAGCTCTAGTGGTGACCGCTAATGCCGGTGCTTCGTGAGTGACCTCATCACCTAAACTCCTCAACTCATAGGTGATGGCGTTGGCGTGTGGAGGCCATTGACCTTGCTCTTCTCCCACACCCATTTGGAAAGCAATTGTCTCATCATGATGCGGCTCCGTGACACCGTCCATGAACCTGACGTCCTGAGAATTAGACGGACCCGGATCGGTAGGAAGAGCTTGCCTCCTATTGTCAAAGTGTTGTGGACCCCCTGGCCTATTCTGAATAGGGATGTACCCATTCGCCGTCTGCAATCCCGTCGGAGGGTGGAATGTCTGTCTCGCATTTCCATGGTCATAGTACAAATTTGGTGGCCTAAGCTCATTGGGAGGCCCACCCTGTGGCCTAGCCCCTCTCATGTTGTCTCTAGCTTGTTGCAGGGGGTTAACTACTGGGTTGGACATGCTAATGACCTTATCAGGTTGACGACACTCGTCCGAAGGATGATTTCCCCCACAATTACTACAACCATAACTCTGTCCTTCGGACCAACACTGACCCGGTGCATGCCATCTCCCACAAAAAGAATGAAACTCCCTTCTCTCCCCATTTTGACCACCTTGTCCTCTAGGGGGAGGTCCCCTATAGTTGCCCTGACCATACTGATTCTGACCTTGGCCTCTTTGATTTTGTGGAGGTGGCCCGCCGTGGTTTCTTTGATCACGGTTCTGCCCAACTCGACAAAACTGCCTAGTATGCCCAAGCTGACCACACTGAACACACCACAATCCCGAAGCATGTTTACCCGATTCGACTGGAGGAGGAGGACCTGGCTGCTGACTCCTAATCATCAATGACATTTGATCTGTAAGACTCTGCATTTGTTTAATCATAGCCTCCTGAAATCCTAATTGACTAGCACCTAACCTTTTCTCCACCTCCTCAATGTGTGCCTCTACTTTCGGAGCGGGCAATGCTAAGAGTGGTGTCGGCTCCCTAGCCGCTAGAGGACGTGGACCTGTGTCACTGAGAGCATACTGAGCCTGACTCCCTTGCCTACCTGGCTGTCCTTCCACTTCTCTCGGACGAATGGGAATAAATTGGGGTATTGATTCATCCTCCCTTCGCCACAACCTCTCATAATCTCTATCCATGCGTTCCATGTCCCTAGCCGCCGCCTTGGCATCCGCCAATGTCTGAGGGTTCCTCTCCAACACACCTCTAATGGTACCCGCCTTAAAAAATCCTTGGATGAAGAATTGTTTAAGGGTGTCATCATTGAGCATAGTACCCACAAAGCGTGTACACACCAAATCAAACCTCCTAATGTATGCCGAAATCTCCTCTTCCCTTCCTTGCTTCAAGGATGCCAACGCTCTAAGAGCCGTGCTCTGACCAACCTCGGGTCTAAACTCATTTAGAAACTCCCTCTGCATCTGCTCCCATCCTGTGAAATGACCCTCTGCATGATCTCTATACCACTCATAGGCTTCTCCCTCTAGAGTGGTAGGAAACCACACCAACCAATATCCCGGGTTGGTAACAATAGAACTAGCCAACCTCTCAATGTACCTCTCCATGTGCCTAGAAGGATCCTCATCCTTAGTTCCATAAAATTTAGGGAGGTGGGATGGCATATCCACCGCCGCCAAGTTTTGTGGAACCACAATGGGTAAACCTCTCGGCCTAACCAATGGATCAATGGGTGGAAAGGGAGGCGGACCTCCTCCTTCCCGAGCCATGGTGACAGGTGTGTCCACTCCTATTTCCCTATCAACTTCTACTGGAATTTCTTCCCTAACTGTATCAGTCTCTGATGATGTCTCGCCACTCAACTTGAAGGAAGTAGCTTCCTCCTCAAGTTGCGCATCCACTTCTAAACTTCTTAATATTGGACTAGCAATAGGTTTCACATTCAAACAGCTTTCTATCCCAACTTCTACCTCTTCTATAACTTCACTAGTCTTAGACAATCTTTTCCTACGTGTACTCTTTCCTAATCCTAACTCCAATTTAGGTTTGTGCGATCGAGTTTTACCTTGCATTCATGCACATTCGATCAACCCTCACTTGACCACACATACCCCTTGCTACCTTCACTCTTTTTAATGTTTTCACTTTTCTTGATGCGGTTTAAAATTGAGGAGGTGAGGAAAGAGAACCTGCAAGCCAACTTAAGTGAAAAATCCCAAACAGGGGATAGGCATGCTCATGTCAATTCTCAGTCAAGCCGGAGCATCACCTGCAAACTCTTCCATCAAATTGACACTCACCACAATACCGAGAGTGGGGGACTGACCTTCGTCATGTACCACGTCAAAGACCGAGGCTTCACCCTCTCATCTTCAACATGATCCGATGACTAGGGAATTACCCTCTACCACGGATAACGACAAAAACAATTACTAAAATCCTTCTTTAATTAATTATCAAATTCACTTTGAAGAATGTCATACCTCCAGCAATTCGCTTCCCCCTGCAAGTTAGCACTCACACTCGAACACAACGGTTCTCAACTAACAACGGTTCTCAACTAACAATTCTAGTCTAAAACATCAAATTCAAAATCCCTTAACTTGGACACTCACCCCGAGGTGAATGTCAAAGTCGATTCTTCCTAAAATTAATTATCCCTCTAAGATTTAGTGAGCTAATGATCGCACTATTAATGTTATGTTCTTATGCCATCCCAAGAGGGTTTAGGGTCGTACCTCAAGCCGCGCTCCTTCCTCAAAACAAAAATGCCCAAATGAAATTGCAATTCATTCCAAAGAAAAGAAATTCAACTATCCTAACCAAACAACAAAAAATCAAAACCAAGTGAGATACTTACCGTGCATCAAGTGCTCCTTCCTCACCCTCAAGTTCGTGCATCCAAGCTTCTAACCTCCTAATTCCGCTTCGCTCCCGGCGGACGCACCATTTATGTCAGCCATAAACCCCCACCCCTTTGCGTCTGTAGTCCAGGTGGAGATCCATGGCTCACATGTCCTTGCTAATCCCTTAGCTTCGGAAACCCGGGTTCAATGCAGAACACTAGTTCAGGGCCCAAACAGGGGGTCAACGGAGAGTAGAATGCATGGTTTAATATGGGACACTGGTTCAGGGTTAAAAACAGTGGATTAATGCATAATATAATGCAGAGTGTGATGTAGGACACTAGTTCAGGGCCTAAAACAGGGGATTAATGTAGAATGGAGTGCAGAATCTAATGAAGGACACTAGTTTAGGGCCTAAAACAGGGGATTAATGCAGAATGGAGTGCAGAATGTAATGAAGGACACTAGTTCAGGGCCTAAAACAGGGGATTAATACAGAATAGAATGCAGAATGTAATGAAGGACACTAGTTCAGGGCCTAAAACAGGGGATTAATACAGAATAGAATGCAGAATGTAATGAAGGACACTAGTTCAGGGCCTAAAACAGGGGATTAATGCAAAATGGAATGCAAAGACTGATGTAGGACACTAGTTCAGGGCCTAAAACAGGGGATTAATGCAGAATGGAATGCAAAGACTGATGTGAGACACTAGTTCAGGGCCTAAAACAAGGGATTAATGCAGAATGAAATGCAAAGACTGATGTAGGACACTAGTTCAGGGCCTAAAACAGGGGATTAATGCAGAATGGAATGCAAAGACTAATGCATGGACTAAGGCTGAAACTAATGGAAGAAGAGGTGAAGTAATAACTCATACAACTACTAACTCATGATATCAAAGCTAATGTGACTTAAGCAATAACATAACTCTTCAATAGGGTTCAAAAACCCTTTTGTTCAACATTCATAGGATTCATAAACCCCCTTGTCCTACAGTCATCCTCCTATTCTTCTACAACTTCTTTGCTCTAACTACATAGAAAAGAGGGAGAGAGAAAGAAATCACAAGTAACAAGTGAAGAGATCCTAGTGCAAGATCCTAGTGCAAGAAGTCATAGTGGAAGAGGTCCCAATGAGAGAAGTCCTAGTGCAAGAGAGAGAATGAGAGAGAGGCGAGAATGAGCCTCCGTGCTCTCCTCCATGGGACTACCCCCTTCCAACCCCAAGCATTCCCCACCGTAGATCAAGTCACACCTACATCTAATGGTTGGCATCCACGGCCGTCACCACCCTAACCCTTGATCTATACTCCTAGATCCAACGGTTGGCATCCACGGCCGCCACTACCCTAGCCACCTTTCTCCAGCCCCTAGATCCAATGGTCTTCGATCGCCATCCTAGATCCAACGGCCTTCATCCGCCCTAATCTCATCCGCTTGACATCATCTTCCGTTCGTCTCCGTTCGCCCGCTGTCATTCGCTGTCGTGCACCAACCTCCACTGTCATTCGCTGTCCTTCCTTCATTCATCGTCGTCCATTCGTCGTCGTTCTCCATCCGACGATGTCCTACGTTGTCCTTCATTCGTTCGACGCTGTTCTGCATTCATTCGACCATGTCCTACGCTGTTCTCCGCTGTCATTCACTGTCATTCACTGTCCTTCGCTGTCCTTTCTCCACATTTCTTCATACTAACTACTTGACCTAAGTCTAATTTCTAAACTAATAATTTCCCTTCAACTTAGAGCGCAAACCTTAACCCGACCGCGGGCGGTTTGATTAATTTATGCGGGTAAATAAAATATTTCTAAAAGATAATATAATTGAGAGGGTTCTACGCACACGCGTGTAGTAACTTCTTCTCGGTATCCACCTACAGATTATTCCTGCTTTACCACTAGCTTAACTTTGGGATAGCACCAGTCAATGTAATCACCCGGATTCGAACCCGGGTTGGTCCAGACCTAATACCAGTCTCTTAGACCACTCGCATCCACAGGCGGATGTCCCAAGCTTTAGTACTCATCTATATATTGACTATTTCTACTAGCTAACTTCCTCGTTCTTGCAGGTAGTGAGCCTAAACTCAAACAGTGAGCGGTTTGAGTGGCTCACACTAACCAACCCACTAATTCCTCTAACTCCAATCCCAATACAACACCCGCTCATCACTTCAAACTAAATCTTAAACTTAAACACAAAAGCTTCACTCTTTTTATAATTTTGAGTAATTGAAGAAATGCCAAAATCAAGTCTTAAGGAACTTTTGAGGTTAACACCACATGTGGGCACCATATTGGGCTCACAGCCTTCAACGTCTACCATGGTTGCGTCTTCGCAACCATGCTGGGCAGCAGGGGACTGCGCATTGTCGAGGTTTGGGTCGACCGACCCAAACCCTCCTGCATCGTGGGGTTCGTCCTGGCGCACCACAGGCTCTGGCGGGTTTGGGTCGGACGACCCAAACATGTGGGGGTCGTCCTGCTGGTGAGGGGGGGGCATGTCGACGGGAGGCCGCAATGGTGGGGGGGTCAAAGGCCTGGAGGATCCGCCCACGCTCCAGAGGCTGGGGTCGTCGATTTGCTGCACTGGGGCGTAAGGTCGGACGTGGGACCCCATCACGTGCTGAAAGCTGAACGACGACTGCGGCACAAGCTGCTGAGGGATGCTCTGAGGTGGGAACCCGGGGGGCAGGTGTGGAAATGCTTCTGGGGGAGCGACCACCAAGCCTTGCGCCCACATCCCCTGTATGACCTGAGAGATCAGGTCTGCGCTAGAGGGAGGCTGGGCCAACGCCCTTTGCCGCTCCTGATCCAATAGGAGGGCCCTCAACTTTGCGACCTCGTTCCGCATTGAAGGTTCTTCAGCCGCAGCCTTCTGAAGCCGGAGGCGCTGCTCCTCGTCCAGCCGCATCTTCTCGTTGGCTTCCTCCACAGTCAGGACTTCGGGTTTCACCCTGACCATGCCAGCGAACGCTCTCGGGGAGGGAGGATCCGACCTGAGCCGTTTGGCGAGCTCCATGTCGTCCTCGTCCTCGCTGCTTATGGCGATTGTCTCGTCCACTGCGTAGTCGCCGTAAAGCTTCTTCCCCTTCATCCTCCTCTTCTCCCTGAACGTGGAGGTTGCATCCCGGGAGTACATGTCCCGTGCATCATCCACCGTGAGCACGGGCACCATTCTGCTTTGCGGAGTGGCCACCCGCATGGCCTTCTTCCGTTGGGGCGCCTGGGATTCTTGCGTGAATCCGGTTGCCCCTTCTTCCACCTCCCCCTCTGCCTTCTCTGCTTCTTCTTCTTCTTCTTCCTCCTCTTCCACCTCCTCGCCCGGCCCCCGAGACGATTCGCCCGGATGTAATAGCACCAGAGGTTCGGGTTCTACAACCGGAGCCCTCATGCTGACCTCCTCAGGGTTCACGCGCCTCGCCCTATCGATCGGGCTTTCACCCCCTTGAACAATCTCCTCCCCGTAGCTCCCTGGTATCCAGTCGAGGATGTCCATCTTCTTTGCCAGCAATTTCTGGGTCTTGTAAAATGGTACATCCGTGTCTTCTACGTAGGAGTAGATGTTCAACCCCAACATCTGCACATTCCCACATTATCAGTTTGTCAGGTGCGCCAATACTAAGAGAGCAAAAGAAGAGAAGGCGACGAAAACGAAAGGATACACATGGCTAATACAAAGTCTGCTTTGGGTCGACCGACCCAAACGAAACCAGCTCTCAGTTTGGGTCGACCGACCCAAACTGAAACAACTCTTAGTTTGGGTTGACCGATCCAAACCATAGCCAAAACAACTCTCAGTTTGGGTCTATCGACCCAAACTGCATAGGAGATATATAATGACACTTACCATGGCTGCATAGAGTGGCTTGGACCCCCCGAAGACGTTGAAGATGCAGTCCCCTCTTCTCGTCAGTGTCCTCAGGATCCTCAGGTAGAACTCCATCCGCAGCTCATCCGAAGGATAATTGGCGTACTTGGCCTCGTCGTACATGGTTTTGCTGGCACCCAACCCTTCTGGAACCTGGAATATCTTTTCCATCCGGGTTATAGGGTGGTTCGGCACCTTGATAAACTCCGCCTTGTACACGAAGTACAAACACAGCACGTTGACGACTCTGGTTTTTTTGTCCTTCATCGTACTGTACGCCCCCTCCGCTGATGCTGCAATGTAGTGAGATTTCGAAACCGCATACTCCGGCTGCAGTTTCCGCACAATCTCGTATACCTGCTCCGCCCTCCTGTCCTCCACTATCCACAACCATATGTCGACCTCCCTGAGCTTGGGGCTGGCATAATCCACGAACTTTGCCATGAAAGGCTCGTGGAACAGGGTGCTCATGGTGCCCTCGAATGAGCTCCCCGGAATGTTCCTGAAGTCTATCATGGCAAAGGGAATGTGGTCCCTCGCTCTTGTCCGGATAGCCTTCCTAGGCTCAACTCCACGCCAGCCCTGGATTTTCAACGGCTCGAGGGTGACGGGATTGAAATGTGCGTCCCCCTCAAAACTAACGATCATTTTCTCCTTCACGAAGTTGGAGAAGGCCCGCGCCGTATGCTCAGGGAGCTCCCGCTTCTTCCCGCCCTTCACTAGCTTGGATTTGAGGAAGTCTTCTCCAGCTTCCCTCATCAAAGCCGCCATCGACGCACTGGTGAACTTGTATTCTTCTTTGAATGCTCTCCAGTGCGCCTCGTGGACCTCGCCGTCCACGAAAATATTCTTCGCGGGCACCAACTTGTGCAGCTCCTATACAATTATCGTCTTTTTTTTTCTATTCTCCGTCCATTCCTTCATGGTGTAGCATGAAGGAACGAAGCTCTTGGGCTTGGAGAAGACGATCTTCGGGTGCACCCAACACCTCTTAGCCGACGGCTGCACGTGCAGGATATGGGAAGCCGCCTTTCCCATCTCCGTTTCCGAAAGCCCTTGGAGAGATCGGAAGAACTCTCTCACCAGTGGCTTCATCTGCTTGAAGCGCGCTGTTGCGTTGAAAAGCATTCCTGTGTCGGGATCGATGAGGTCCCCCGTCTCATGTTTTTCGAACACCGTCTTCCATTTCTTCCAAACGGCTTCGGATGACGTGATCAGGTAAATTTCTCTTCGCAACTCGTTGTATTTTTTCTGCTTGTGGCTAGCGTTGTCAATCGAGGAGAATTTATTGATCATTTGATATTTGAAGTCCTGAACACAAAATAGACAACATGTCATGAAACAACAACTGCAACAACAGTTTGGGTCGATCGACCCAAACTACAAAATTGACAAAGACGATAAAATGTTACAAGGGTTTAGGTCGATCGACCCAAACTATAAATATGGCGAAGACATAACACAATGGCAGAGTTTGGGTCGATCGACCCACACCATACTCACCTCCCATTTGGGGTTCTTGTCTTTCGCATTCTCCCTTTCCTTGGGAGGCCTGCCATAGAACTCCCACACCTCCCTCGAGGCCATGATGTTCCTAATCCACGATGCCTGGTACGCCCTCTTCTTGTTCCCCATGTTGAAGAACCGGGAGATGTCGCTGAGTATGGTCTCGTTGTCAGACCATACCACCAGTGCTTTCCACACCTTCAGCTTCTCCTTCTGCTTGTTGGGGTCGTCCCACTCAGTCATCAGCTGGATTTTTTTCGAGGCCTCCACATTGTGCTGGCCGTCAATCAGCCAGAAATCTCCTTTTGAAATTGTCGGCCACATATCAGGCGTCGGCATTCTCTTCAGCCCTTGAGGCATGACCACAATAGTCTGCCTATCGTCCTTGAACTGCCCGCCCACGATTTGGGCGATCATCCAGTCGACGTAGGCGTCCTCCTTGACTCGGACACATTTCTCTGGAGGCGCAAGGTGGCACTGGGCAATGTTCACGTCGAACTTGAAATCCCTGCCCATGAAGAAGCAGTGGGAGCATTTCGTCGTGAAGTTGTCGACGATTCTTTGAATCTCCCCTGTATCCACCTCTTGCCCAGGTTTGGGCATCCGCAGCTCTTGGGGAACTACCTCGTCCGTCATCACCGATGACTGCCTCCTCGACGGTGTAGTCTGCCGGCTGGTCGACGGCATCGGCGTCTGGCTGTCAGCCGGTGTTTCCGAGGGAGTGCTCCTTCTTGAGTCAGCCGGGACCGCTCATGGCTTCCTCACTGCTTGAGGTCTGGACGACCCTGCACCTTCCTCAGTGGTGGCCTTCCGTCTCACCACTTGTTGTGGTTTTTGTTGGGCCTTGTTGATCACAGTGATTGCCTGCTTTAGTTTGGTGAACCTGCTTGCAACCTTCGTGTTCGTACAATTCCCATCAATGAATATCGCCTCTGGTTTCACCACCTCTGGTTCGGCACATGACTCTTTGGCATAGATGGTGTCAAACGGCTCGGAGAACTGGTGCATGAACATGTGGACGTTCTGCACCGCTGAGTTCTCTAGGATGACGTCCACGTGCTCCCCAAGAGCCTGGACGGACGCCACCTCCCACCCCGTCAGAGTGGCCCAAGTATGCTGCTCAAATGTCCCAACTTTTACCACGAACAAAATTTTGTATTGGGACGCCTTGACCACCTGAAGTGACCATGCAAGCACAATCCCATCCTTGGGGACATAGGAGTCGTCTGGAGGTGTTTCGTACTCCTCGCATAATGTATCTGGTGCTTGCATGAACCACCTCTCTCCAGGTCTTTTTTTGGGGGCCATCTGCAAGGAAAGGATGGGAACTGTTAGTTTCGGTCGGACGACCCAAACTCTTTCATGCAGAGATAGGCATGTTATCGAATTTGCAAGAGGCTGAATATGTCAGTGTCAGCTATGGACAGGTTTGGGTCGATCGACCCAAACACAAGCCAACTGAATCCTGAAAATTTGGTAATTAATTTTCTCTTTTGCTTAAGATATGACCGGGTCATTAGAGTTTAATGAAGGTGGATATAATGATCAAAGGGGAAAATTTTCGGATGATTGGCCGTATCGTTATTCCTTGTTCTTATGGGTGTACATCATCCATATCCTTGTATTATAAGGAATATCCAAATTATGTTTTAGTTTGGGCACCAGTATAGATGGATTATTGGGGAGGGGGTTTTTTAACGCCATGTTTGGGTCGATCGACCCAAAACTTTTGCGACATTTTTGTGTGTTTGGTTTGGGTCGGTCGACCCAAACCTTGGGTTTTTTGTTTGGATGGTTTGGGTCGATCGACCCAAACCTTGGGGTATTTTTGTGAATATGGTTTAGGTCGATCGACCCAAACCCCACTGGATTATTGTTTGGATTTGAATATAAGTCAATATAAGTCAATTGTTGACTACAGCTTTCAAGAGCCAGTCTTGAAATGTAGTATCTGTTATTAAGGAATGTGTATGGTTTGGGTCGACCGACCCAAACAAGGTGTTATGTTTGGGTCGATCGACCCAAACAAGTGAGAAAACAAAAAGATTGTTTTTTTAAGGAAGTGAAGCAAATTTAGGTAAAAAATGCTTCCGTGTTTTTGGGTAAGACTTACTGTTTCGGTCGCCTCTCGAAACTATTTTGTTTCAGGAGAGCTTCCTTTTTGTGTGCACGCAACATACACAATGCTTATGCATTGTGTATGCTTCAAGACCCTAATGCAACTGAAACACATTGAGTCATTGAAAAATTACCTTTTCTTGCAAACGTCACAACAATCTGTTGTTGCAGGTGGGTATTGCAAGCTAAATGTCACAAACACTCTAAATGAACACTACACTTGAATATCAGAAAAATATGAACCTCGCAAAACCCACTCAATGCCGTTTTTCACTGAGTTCTAACACTCTGAATGTTACTAACACAAACCTCTATCGCAAACACTCACCACAATGGAGTGTGAGAAAGTCTCAACAACATAGACCAAGACGAAATGAGCAAACACTCTAAAACCACTCAAAGTTGTCACACAATCCAACCCTAAACCCTCTGAATCTCAAGTTGGAAAAAGAGAGCAAGCTTTTTCAAAACCAGAAACAACTCACACCACTCATAAACCTAGAGAGCAAGAGAAATGAAAAGAGGCTCGGAGAAAGCAAGAGAAAGGGTAGGGAGGAGAAAAATCAGAAGATGCGAGAAGGAAGAGAAAGCAAGAGAAAGGGCGGGAGCAGCGCTTCACGGAGGCGGCGCTTCCAGCAAAGCTTGGCGCGGAGAACGAGAAAAGGGGCGAAAGAGGGCGACGTTTCGAGATTTGTAGCCCGCGGGAAAAGACCCTACAATACGGGATTAGGGCACCCACGTGATTAGAGCACACACGGAAATGGGATTACAGGCCAGCCCTAATCCCCAAACCCTAACCCTCTATTCCTTAGCACCAATTAATTTTTTCAATCAGCTACATAGCCTAAAGTATTGCTTAATATTATCAATTTACCCTAAACCATACCCTAATTTTGCGAACAAATTAAACTCGTTGGGTCTTAAGTTGTTTGACCACTTTAGAGAAATAAAATAATTCATTTGACTTTCAACTAGTATGAAATATTTGTTGAGTACCATCCCCAACTCCAATTTTAATGGTTTTGAATTGCATGGTCATCATATGGAATTGCCAACATGCTTGAGCTTTTAGTCATCCCTTACATATTCACTTTGATGAATCATGTAGTGCACAATAAACCATGGTTCATAATATATCACAAGACTAAACTAAAGTAAAATGATTTTAATAGACAAGTTACTAAGGATTTAGGGTAACTTAAGCACATGATATGCAACTCCAATTGTCTCCAGTGACAAAACATTGTAAAATGAATCCATTATGTGTATAGTTTCACAAATCTAGACATATGGAATCAGACAACAATGATACATGATAGTCTAAGAGGGGTATTTAAAAATTATGTTGCAATCCTCAAAGGCAATTACACGGTTTTTTAAAATTGATATGGTATCCCTTTACATGGTGCAATAATATGAATATGAATAATATGTATTGTGATTTATATGATGTATGTTGCTAGAGGACATGGCTCTAGCTTACCGTGGATCCCCTAACAGGTACCATTACAGTAATTCACTACAAGTTAATGTATTGTCATTTATTATAATCCGAAATTACACAATATATAGTGACAACCTATCAATTTTTGTTTGCCAAAAGCACCGAATCGGTTGATTGATTTATATCATGAAACATTTATATATTCACTTAAAGTTGACCCCTAAAGTAAACAGGAGAAGCAAGATGAATACAAATGTATCCACCTTAACCCAAGGTGAACATCATAATATGCAGCCAATCAAGCAAAAACTTTGATGTTTCTTGTTTCCTCCACATGTTTGAAACGACATATATTAGATAATGGCACATAATATAGTAGTTGTTGTTTGTATATTATGTAGGCATCAATGAACATGTACGAAATTCACGGTTTAGGGTTTAGGATTTAGGGTTTAAGCCATAAATGAGCAGCACGTAGGTCAAATGATGGGGCGTTGCTGATCATAGTTTTAGACACAAATGTATATAGGCATCACAACATTTTCATTGCCAAACATGGAAGGTGGTTGTATGGTGGTGTAGAAATGAAGTCACTAACATGTGACGTAGTGCTCAACATTAGGTTATCCAAAATTCAATTGTAACCTTATCTTAATAGCAAGAAGAGTCCAGTGGCAGATACGATCTTGAGCATGTTCATATATTATTTGAGACAATTCAAGAATCTATACTAATTCAAGGAACCTTTCAGGTGGTGGATGTTATGAGGACGTACATTTCCAACTTTGCAGGTTTTGCTTGCAAACATTGTTAGAGTTTAAGTGTAATTGAGGATATTAGATTGAAACATTATTTGAAAGAGTGAACAAAAAAATGCCACTCTTGGTTAGGATCCCATTCATAACTTGTCCTAACATAGATTAAACATGGCCACACTTGCATGCTTGGAATGGAGCAACGTTGTGTGCACACCTTACAAATGACATATGTCCTTTTAAAGCTTTTCTCATTTGTATTAGCGCAAATTGAAAGTCGGCCAAATAGTTCAACTTTGACATCACATCTGGGTGCAAGCATAGTAAAGTGGACCAAAAAAGTGCTCCGGTATATGAAAGCCATGATTTTCTTGGTCAAACGCCTATAAGTAGTAGCAAAATGTTGTTTAAAATAGATTATTTTTCACGATGACCTCTATTGTTAAGTTAGGTACTCAAATATGGAATATCAATATGAGATCTTCAAAACCGATCATCAAAAGTGACGCGTAAAAGCAACTGACTAAATATAGTTTTGAACGTAAATATCATGACCTTAAATATTTTGAACTTGGAATTTCTTTTCATATTCCTTGAAACGGGTTATAAACTTGAGGTCATCGTAATTTTTTTTTCAAAAATTCATCAATTTAATGTAATGTAATTGTATTTTAAACAAGTTTTTGACAATTATCTTTTCAATGACACCCACTTTTCCACCACTTGCACCGTCTTCTAAAATACATATACGTTGTTTGAAATTGTTTTTTGTGAACATAAATTGCTTGGCTTTGTAGATTCATATGTTTTCTAAATGTTTATGAATTTCTATTTCATAAAATTCAAAGTTAGTATATAGTTTTGGATCACTTTCACTTAGACCTGAGCAAGGATCAAGAGCTGTCCACTTTACCGTGCTTGCACGGTTGCACCCATCTCTTCATTGTTTTCAATATACAATTCCACATGTGAGAGTTTTAATAACTACATTAAGTATTGTATTTATTGAGTTTTACTATATGAAGTTTCATAATGTTGGTATATCGTTTGTCAATATATTCTTTGAAATATACTATATTGTTTGAGTTTATGTAGGGTAATATTCTAGATACATGAAAATGAATGCGTAGGGGATGGTTTTTGTAAATCACTTATCAGATGCCCCTTCCCTTATTATATTTACAAAAATTCATGTGGCGGCCACCCTTCCTCCCAATGGTGCATGTCATATTCACATAATATAATCACAACGATACTCAACATTTCAAATATTGTCAATGGACATTTATTCACGACACATATAATATGTCAATATAAGTAAATTGTCATATCCACATCAAACAATAAAAAACGGATTAAATATCCACATTACTTTCAATAGACATTCTCAACACACACTAAGTCAGATGACGTTTGGCGTATCCAAGAGCCAGGTTAAATTCGCAATTTTTATAATCAACAAAAAGCGGGGAATTCTGGCAGGAAGTTTGAAAATAATCTCTGCAGGAGAACTAGGCGGGAAAGGCATCCAATGAGGAAGTTGGGGAAGCGGAGGTGGATAGTATAAAGGGTCGCACCCCCCAAAAGTCGGTTCTTTTTGCTCTTCTCCCACTCCTGGAATCGTAAGGAGAACTCTCAGTCGGAGCTGTACTTCAAGGTTTGCCGTTCATGAGCAGCTATCCAGAGCATGCAACCCCACTGTGAACTTCGCAATGAGCTCAAACCAAACCCACTTCGCAATTTCCGCCGCATTATACGCCGGATTTTGCGGCGAGTTTGGGTCGGTCGACCCAAACCCCTACACTAGTGTTGGCGGTTTTTAGTATGACCCTTATAAAGTTTGGGTCGGTCGACCCAAACCCCTGCCCTAGTGTGGGTGGTTTTTAGTTTGACCCTGATAGAACCAAACCCATCCCAACATTGTGAATGGGCTCTGGGTGACCATGAACCCATCCCGCCACAAGGTTTGGGTCGCTCGACCCAAACCCATCCCCACATTGTGAATGGGCTCTGGGTGACCACGACCCCATCCCGCCAAAAGGTTTGGGTCGCTCAACCCAAGCCCATCCCCACATTGTGGATGGGCTATGGATGACCATGATCCCATCCTGCCACAAGGTTTGGGTCGCTCGACCCAAACCCATCCCCACAGTGTGGATGGGCTCTGGATGACAGTGTGTCCGCTGGACAACCCAAACCTTTACAAACCCAATGGCATAGCAGTCATTTTGATTATATAAGATGGTATTGAATTCTTTGATTGGAACCTACAATTTTTGTGATTTTTTTGACAAGGTTCAATGTTCATGTGTGTAGGCACAATGGATGGGTTTAGTGAAAGAGGGGATTGGTCATCTGAAGACATGGCCACTTGGCCATCTGCATCTGAGGATGAGCTAGACATTGTCGGGGAGGCTACTATGGATGACAGTGCAGACGAAGATCATTTGGATTTACCTTCGCCTTGCGTAGCGCACCAAACCATTGTTGAATGTACGGGACTTTCAAGGGCTTCGTGGATGAATTTGGAGGTGGTGCTCGTTAATGATAGTGGAGTTGCTGTGGCGGATGGTATTTGTCGTAACACCCATCCACAAGATTGCATTGATGAGAACCCACTTGGCACAGAGGACGTTGGGGTTGTCATATTGGAGTCACTCATTCATTCCGAGGTGGATCCCACTCATAGGTTCTCCCTCCGCAGGTGGCCATTGAGGAATGTCACGATTGATGGAGTTAGCTTGCGTGACCATGAGCGACAATACATGCAAAACCAAATGGAGCTCCAAGCAAACATGCGGCCCCGCAAAGGCTTACGAAAGTACGAGACATTGGCACGTCCTACTCCCTCTGCAACTGATTGTAAACGCCAAAGGTTGCTCGGCGAGGAGTCCATTAGAGAAGTTGCCACAAAGGATTGTTGTGTGCATTGTTGTTGCCAAGTGTTTCCAAGGGATAAATTGAAGGCCATCCGCGAAGAAATGTGGCTTGGAGATTTCCGTCTAAGATCCACCAAAAAACTTGATGTCCATAGGGCGATACATGTGAATGGGACGGGTTGCAAGGTCATCACCATTGAAAGCATAGACGTGTGTTGTAAGGCATGGTACACCATTCACGGTGTGTCAAAAGCGGACTTTTATAGACAAGCTGCTTATGCCAAGGAAGGCCGCCGGTCTCGTCACCATGGGAACGTGGGCTCAAAGAAACCCAGGGAAGCAACAAGGCAAGCAACGGCCACTCTGGCGACCATCATCGTCCCGCTTGCCGATGCAATGCCACACAAAACACGCACACTCACAACCGGGGAAAAGGTTGTGGAGAAAGTTCTTCCCACATGCACAAAATGGAAAGACATATTGTTGGATGTGAATGCAGTTGGCGAGAAGGTCGGTTTGGAGCCAATTTCATTGTCAAAATTGAGTGCAATCAAGAAAGCAAACTTTAGCGAATACATTACAAAAAGACGAGGTGACAAATTTGCACGGTGCTCTACTTGCGAGAAGTTGAAGCGCCTTCGGGATGCACACACGATGGGTACCGAGTCTTATGCGGCACATCAATTGAAATATTTCAAGCATGTAAACATGCAAGAGGCACACCGTAATGATTACTACACAAATAGAGCTTTGTCCATCTCCAGGCCCTTGGAGGTTCTTACGGTCATCCATGACAAAATGGACCATGCCAAAACAGCCTCCCCATGTTTTGCAAATCGAATCAAGGCCACGGATGGATTTTTTAAGCTGCCTGTATCGGTTACAGGTGAATTTGGAAACAATGTCATCGCATGCCCTAAATGTTGTGGCGTTTTATTACGTGATGTGCTTGAGAACATGGATTCACGCAAATTGGTTTATTTATGCATAGATACTAACCACATTGGGTTGGCATTGCAGGAATGATTGCACACGGACATGGTGATGTCAAGTTTGCTCATTATGCTCTTGATTTGTATCCAGCGGATTCAAACCACACGATAGGGTCATTCGCAAGGCTTTTACGTGATTTGGAGAAACCGCCGGCCTATTCTTCAGGATTGTTATTTGACAATACGGGTTCAACACCTTTATATAAAGCGGTGTTGGATGGAAAAGATGTATGCTTGTATTCGTTGCCAGAGCCACCCAGTGAACCCGTGATTGCCAAGAAGTTGCCCCCCACTTTGCGTGTCCAATTGGACAATTGTGCCAAGGACAATAAAAGTAGATATGTATTTGCATATTGGTCGTTGTTGGTTGCGAAAGGCATTTTCAAGGAGGTTTTTGTGTCCTTCCTATTGGTAGGCCATACGCACGATGATATTGATGCATCTTTTGGGCGGTGGAGCATGAAGTTGCGGGAGGAGGATTTTCCAACAATCCCGTTATTGATGAAGTCATACATGGATTTGGAGAACGTTCCCGTCATCCCCCATATGATTGAGGAGGTGCCAGACTTCAAGGCATTTATAGAACCTTATATTCGAAGTGGAGCTCACCGATTGATCGGGCATACGAAGGCACAACAATTCCGCTTCTACATGCGTAACGATGGTGTACCCGCCATGCAATACAAGTTGTTGTGCACGACACAAGATTGGAGCCCGCTGGAGGGTCTCCTTGTGTGGCGCGTGGATGCGGATGGAAAGACGATGTTACCGGATGGAGAGCCTAGGCCTTGCAAGCCAATACCCATGAAGAATTTGGAGGATATTTTGAAAGGTATATCAGGCTTCATACAATATTGGGAGAGTTTGAAGATAGCGGACGTTGGTGGATCATGTTGGCATCGTTATGGGAGTTGGATACAGTATTGGACACGTGTTCGTGCCGCTTTGGCAGACCTTCACCAAGATAGCCCCCTTACTTTGAGGCACGGATTTTGGCCTCAAACTCGTGTCGATGTACAAGCTTCGGAGGTTAGACTTTTGGAAAATGGAGAGGTTCGTGAGGAGTTTGATGTGGACGACCATTACGTTGGGTCTGCTAGTCAACGTCCCCCACCTTCTTTCCGCATTGCGGTGGATTGTCATGAAGGTTATATGCTCATTCTACGTCCTGGAGATGAGACATATGCGAAGCCTGTATGGGTGGCAAGAGCTTTGTCCAAACCAAATTTCGCAACTTCAAGCCCGCATTTTCGACAGATTCAGGTGGAGTACTACCGACCGACGGCACGGAATGAAGATGTGATTCGGCATTATACAGGCTGGGATACAAACCATAATTTTCGGTGGAAGGTGGATTCAGAGCATGGTCCATCTTGGGTAGATACAGATTCCATATTCATAGCATGGAAACCACGGAAAAATCATAGTGGATCAGTGTCCATCCCTCAAAAGTACATAACTTTTGCAAAAGACAACCTTGCTCGGATTGCACAAGAAACAACCCCCGTTGAATGAGAAGTTGGTAGGATTGTTTTAGCATGATTATAGTTTCATATGTAATTCTAGCAATATATATTAGTCATATGTGTACTTCTCAAAATAGGGGTAGAGTTTGGGTAGAACTTACGAATGCTATATTATTTGGGGTTGGATGAATATCCATATACTATATTTCATAACAAATGTGAATTTCTTTTTATGATTAAGTTTGGGACTAGATTGTCGGGTCGATTAAATATGCACCCTAAACCCTATGCTATGTACGTCGCAATGTCTATATATTATTAAACATGCTAATAATAGCCATGGTTCTATGTGATTTGTTGGGTGAATTTGGTTTGGAGTGCTCTACCCAATTTGATTTGAGTATGTTTTTGTTGATGAAGTTGGTATCAAGTGCTCTACCCAATGTGCTCATGTCGGGACATCATACATTTTGGAAAATTAGAACATATAATATATTTGACATTGTTGACAATATAGTTTCGGGCATCTTCATGTTGTTTGATCCATATATTAATTTGAGACTAGAGAAAGTCTCAATTTAACGAATATAGTGTTTCGAACATTTTTTCATCCATAGCATGTAACTCAACAATTGCATCAAGCAAACAAAGACAAGAGCATCATAACTTAACCATAATCTAGAGAGAAAAACTCAAGGGAGCCCATGAGCACTTCATAAGCCTTCACTTTGTAAAAACCTAGAACCCAAATACAAACCTGAACAAAAATGAACCAGGTAGTCATTGAGGACGAATACTATATGACAATAATAGATGAAAATATGGATTGGATGGAACTAACACATCTATTGTCAAATTTTCTCTAAACCCTAGGGCCCCCTTTTGTACATCTACCTTTACTTCAACATTCTTAGTAGCCTTTATAGATGTACACACTAGAGAAAAATAATACCTCTCGCTTATGTACCGTACTTGGCCGTCAGGATCAACATCTCATGCCGAATAATTAATTAAAGTGGAGAAAGTGGGTTAGGCATGGTAAAAATAAATAAATAAAAATTTCAACAATTTCAAAAAATATTTGTAAAAGATTCAACACTTTAATACAAGGCTAGTTCACAACAATGAAAGATTTCTTTTTTTTCACCCTTTTGTGGCGGCCTTGGTGTGTTTAACCTAATTGAATGCCCTAATCTCAATTAGTGGTCCTTTGTATGTGTTACTTTTGGATCCTAAAATGCCACTGCAACCTCTGGGTTTGCCATGATTTTGGCCACAAGCTCTTTAGGGGTTAATTCAATTTGCTCTGCAAACAATAGAAAATTCGGGCTCATAATGTCCGGTTTTTTTTATAAAAAAATTGCACAAACTAGTTATGATGCTACGGTATGCAATATTTTGGGATTTTACTACACGAAGTTGGCTCAATTTTGTAATATTGGGCATGCTCTTCAATGAATAACTTTTCTTTTCAACTCTCTTCTCCAATAATTTCCGATTTTTTTCAACTTCTATTTTTTTATTTAATTTTTGCCGACCCTGACGGCCAAGTACGGTATACTATGTATGTTAATGCCTCAAATAACACCCATCCTTACGTTCACATTAGTTCGTACGTGATATGAAAAGTCCATCCCCTAGGCTTCCCAGAGGGGCTATTAAGTAATGCGCATATTCACTTGATAACCATTCTTAAATTTTACCTATTATGTTTTCAAAACAAGTTTGTAAAACCCTATATTATGTTAATTGTTTTGCAAGGAGCAAGATCATGTATGTAGATAGATAGATAGATAGATAGATAAATATGGGGAATTGTTAAATTGACCATGTAGTTTGTTGAAACAACCACAGAAGCACATCGCGCAATCACATGATCTGTCAAGAATAAAAAAATTATCACACATAAAGAGGAGCAAGATATCAACTCTGTGTTCAAATTAATAGCCAACTTGGATGACAAGTCAAAACGTAGTCAACACCTTACATATTGACTATGATCAATTCAACAATCCCCAAATCTTCTCTTATTTTATTCCACCCTACTTTTCTTTTCTTTTTTGCATGCGGTTCTAAATAACTTACAAAGAGATTGACCTCCGGGGTCCATGGCCTTAGAGTAAGTTAGGTAGTAAATCAAACACACTGACTTGTCTGCACAAGCTGCTGCACCGACATCATTGCAAGGACATGATGGCCAAAGCTCCATGAACACAAATTCTATGTCTGGTACCCGCATGAACTCAGTGTTGTATGTTCGTATACTATTGAGTTTGTAGATAGTCATTCATTGGGTCATTCATCAGGTATTATATTCGTATATTACTTTTAGTGGGAGGCCCCTTTAAGATTGCACCATGCGCTTTTTGGAAGCCTAGTGTACTAACATGCACCGTTGAAAGAAAGGAGAAAATAGACAATAGAAAAGAGAAAAGAACAGTAGTGTTTGTGCACGTTGCAGTGTTGAGTGTTCTGAAGGTTGTCCAAACACAATCGACTCCTTGAATGGCGTGCGTCCTCAGCTAGATCTACTTATGTGTCACCCATGTATTTAGAGTTGAGGAATGTAATATATTTTTCAGACAACTCAAGGTATGTGCATGGTGGCTCATTGTGGACACTTCCAACTCCACATACAGTTCTGGCCATTAGATCGAATTGGAAACTGTTGAATAGCAATTGAATATCACGAACACTGTCAATTTCAAGTTTCAGATATACAACTGAGAGACAAAAGTTATAAGTTGTTGAGGTGAAGATCCTCTTCAATCCACATAAGCTCTACCATTAGATTGATTATTGAAGCTAGAATAGTCTCTGAATTTGAGCACATAGTTCAATCTCATCACAACATGCACTGCTATTTTAGTTGTCCATTCTTAAGTGCGAGCTTTTTTTATATACGATTGTCCCATTACGAAGTCTAGTAACCACATAATGTCCCCACACCTTACAAGGCCTCCATATTTGTATAATCAAGTACCATGTTGAAACTTGAGTTACAAAGTCTACCAACGACTACCTACAAGTAGGAGGACATATTTTCCGAGGAATCCATAGAACTACTGAAATCTACAGAGGAAATAGTCTTCTATGTAACTCCTGGTGACGGCAAAAAATTCCATGAACTATGCAACTACACTAAATATGTTATTTAGTGCCACCAATTCTAATTGTCTTGCTCAATACTAATTGTAAACTGCGGCGTAGTGTCACCAACACTAAATGTTAACCCAACATTATTTGTCATTCCGTGTAAAAAAATTTGGGCATTATAGATTTATAGTGTTGCATTTACTGTCACTTACTAAGTGATTTTTCATCCAAATTTCAGTCATTCATGACAATATTTCATCACGAATCTCAAATGAGACATCTTTATCCATGTATTTCTCTCTCTCTCTCATGCAATGAACTGGGAGTGTCGGGGGTTAGTTACAAGCTAACCGCTTGATTTTGAGAATTTCCGAATGAAATAGAAATGTTTAGGAAGGGGTTTCGGAAGAAAAGTCAAGGTTTTTGGAAATGGGCCGATTAGGAAAAAAAATTGCTAGCATTTAGGCAAGTTGTCCTAGGAGTATCCACAACAAATTACCGATTGAAAGGCATTTTTCACGGCGGGCAACCGACTGGACATATACTTATTAGGAATTTTTTTAATACTATGCATAGTTGGAGTTACCATTGCCTTGCCGGCTTGAGCCTTGAGGCCTTCAATCGAAAAATGAATTACTAAAGAACCCTGGCAACCTAGCTCATTTTGGGCCATCGATCCTCATCATCGCCGTTGGATTAATTTCAGGCTGTGGTTTAGGGTGGAGCAGATCAACAGACTCGCGTAGCCGCCGCAGCTTGCATTCCGACTTCTAAGTTTCTGATTCTTCCAAGTTTATAAGTTTGCTTTCTGAGTTTCTAAGTTTACGAGTGCTTAAAATCTTGAATCTGCTGACTCGTTGAGTAACTGAGTCTGTGTGAATGATTGAGTGAGTTTGTATCTCTGTGAGTGTTGAAGTTGGACTATTAGATTGCTGGACTTTTAGTCGGAGTGGTCGCCAATCATCTACTCCTTGCACTGCTTCCGAGTTGATCGCTATTACAATTTTTTTATTTTAAAAAGATTATAAAATGCTATTATATAATTCGTTGACTGAGTAGGTGGCAGGCAATCACTGTCCTTTATGATTTATTAAAATTTATTCTTGTTTGTTTCCAAGAGGTTGATGAGAGTGAAAGTTGTTGTAAAGTTTATTTTGAAAAAATTGGATTAGTTTAAGTAAATCCGTATCTTATATTTTTTGGCTGACATTTTTCATTTGTTGGCCATATTATCAAAGGTATTTTAGCTGAAGTTTGTGGATGTCACAACTGTGGCCAATATTATGCAATCTAAGGTAGCTTTAATTTGTATGATGTTCATTGTCGATTCTTGTGATTTAAATGCCGATGTCTTTAATCAATCCATTGGTTATCATGTTTTGTCCGATTACGGTCCTCACGGTAGGTATTTGAAGAGGTTGTATTCTGACGTGAGGGGATCCATGGTTCACATCTTCTAGATGATACAATCTAGGCTTGATATTGACTTAAAGAAAGCATTGATGTTCCAAAAAAATTTGCACAGGCTATTTGTTCCGCCCTTGATGCACGCTTTATTGACAATAACTTGATTTCTTGCTTTAAGATTTTGAACCCGACTAATATGCCTTCAAGGCAAGTGGGCTTAAAAAATTGGTGTATCCCTGAATTGGAGACTTTGTTGGGTTATTATGAGGTAAACCACTTACATGGAGGCTTCAAACTCTTTCATTTTGTGAACCAGGTAGGATGTAAGAGTGAATTTTTAGCCTTTAAACTTCAGTGTACTATGGAATGGGAGGATAAAAATTTCAAAGATTTGTGGGGCAGGATAATTTAAAATTATGCTTTGCAAGCATGGTATCCCAACCTCCTCATTTGTGTAGAGTTCGCTTATGTACAATGTGTTTCTACTACAACGTGTGAGCGTATTTTTAATGTACAAAATTTGATCAAGACTAGAGTTAGAAATATGTTGGACAGTAAGAATCTTGAGGCAATGCTGCAAATTGCCTTAGAAGGGCCGGATAAGAAGATAGATGATATTATCAGTGATATTGTCTTACTTAAGAAGAATGACAGTAAATACCAATTTTTGTATGCTAATCCTTTTTCTTATTTGAATTCTACTAATACACCGAATGTTAGTGATGTGTCTTGTTCGTTTGGGACAGTTGATACTAATGGCAGTGATATGCAAATTTCGTAACTTTCAATACTAACCAGCCTCCATAAAATACTTGGACCCTTTGTGGATCTTGTATTTTCTGAAGGCTACATTCTTGGCCCTAAGATGGTAGGGGCTTTGCCAAGTTCAACTCCTGCGAAAGATATTATTTAGACAAAAAAATAGAGAGTGAATACCAACATTCTTTAACCTTGAACACTTGAAAAAAAAGGGAATTTTCGAAAGCCGAGTATGAAGTCCAACAAATCCTCAACGACCTTGAACCCCAAACCCTATGCCCTCAATGATGCATTTGATATTGATGCATCAACTCCACAAAATTCCTGCCTCCCGCAACAGAGTCTGAAGTCCAACAAATCCTCAGAGACCTTAAGCCCTAACCTCTATGCCCTCAATGATGCATTCAATTGGAATGCATCAGCTCCACAGAGTGCCAACAGTCCTAAAAATCCTTATGCCAGAAACCCTAGCCTCTCAATGATATATTCAACTACAAAGCATCACTTCCATAGAATCTCTGCCTCCCACAGCCGATTCTGGAGTTTAACAAATCCTTGAGCCTTGAGCCCCAAACCCTATGCCCTGAATGATGCAATCGATTGAAATGCATCAGCTCCACACAAATCCAGCAATCCTCAAATTCCTTATGCCCGAACTAATATCTCTCAATGATGATGCATCAACTACAATGCATCAATTCCTAATAATTCCTGCCTCTCACACCAAACTCTGAAGTTCAACAAATCCTCGGAGACCTTGAGCCCCAAACCTTATGGCCTCAATGATGAATTCGATTACAATGGATCAGCTCCACAAAACTTCACAACTCGGTCTCAAGAGTTTGAAATATTCTCAGAAACCATGAGCCCTAAAACCTAGACTCAGAAATTTATTAAACTCTTCAGCTCGGACTCTTTAGCTCCACAGATTTTTTGCCAATTCCCGAGTCTCCAAGAAGTCTCAGTGACCTAAATTCCTAAACCCTTAATGCTTTCATCCATCATCCATGACAATATTTGTACACATATTCATACGAAGTGTCATTAAAAAAGTTACCAGTGACATGGAATACCATATGACACTAAATATCATATTCAGCGCATTTGAAGGGACAGATAATCGACCCTCGGGTAACCTAGACCACTATATTTGTATTAAAGTTCTCGTTGCAACAAAATTATATTGCCAAGTTCCTTAAGATTTGGGGTTGAGTTGTATAAACCTAGGCAAGTCCATTTGAATTGACGATCTCAAACACTACTGTATCAATTTAGGAATGCTGTCCTCAGTTTTATATAGATAGAGACTAGCGAGCACATTGGAATTCGCAATGACTAGCTGAAATTTTCATGGCCCTGATATACCAATACCTTGTTGTCATGTTTAGGGTGTTAAACCTAAAACCTAAACTCTAAAACTCCAAACCCTAAACTTGAAGGAAAGAGACATCGACTTCTTCAACCTCACACAGAGACTCTACTGAAGCTCCATAGAGAGGAGCTGGACCCAGAAGGATTATGTTGATCATTAAGGCTCTGCAGTGTGGAAGTTTTGCTTTTAATTGCAATTGAGCGGAGGATATTTTGGGCTTGGTAGTGTTGCGTTTGGACCAATCCCATTTTCCTTGATGAATGCCATTATGATGCCCCATGAAAGGCAATGTGGCAATGGAGCCTCCACACTCCTGTCAAACATTGCACAAAGAGTAAGTTAGTAATCATTTTAATCAACCACCAAAGAGCGAGTCGAATTTCCAATGAAGAAAGTCGCAAACATGGATCATTCCAGCCAAGCTTTCTAATTAGTAAGGTATGTGGCCTCTAGTGGGCACTTCCAATTCCCCAGAAATTTCCATGGCGGTTGGATGTGCTAGTGAAATGTCTCATCTGGCTAGCAATTCCAATGAATCACAAAGATTGTCATCTCAAGTTTCAGCATTGGAGTACAGATGCAAAAGTTAAAAAGAGTTTCAAAGTGACGATTCTCTGAGACTTCCACTTTAGTTAAATGATCACATAGGCCTTGTGTTCACTATTAATCGAGCCTAGAATGTTTAGAATATTTTCAGCACATAGTCCAATCTTATCATAACACATGTCTTTTCAGTTTCCATTCTTGACTACAAATGAAACCTGCCATATACCACTTCAATACAAGACCTATCAAATAAAGAGGAGTGACCACTTAAGAATCACCTACGTAAAGTCTCAAAGTTAACTTCAAGCATATTATAGTAACCACAAGGAGTATGAATACACTCACATCACATCACATTAAAAGACAGTGGAATCTACAAAGATATGGAACACGCAGTTAGTGCGAGATGATTAGCAATTCCAAATTATGCCCTTAACCATTTGCCTCAATAAATTTGGAGCTCATAAAAACATCCTATTCATTATCAAAGTAAATAATCCCGTGCTCATTAAGTGGTCATATGGGTCCCCCCAATAGTGTTGAGTATTGCGCCTAGAATAGCTAGCATAATTTGAACACATAGTCCAAATTCTTCTAAACACATGTCTTTTTGGTGTCCACTCTTGGATCCACACCTAACCTCTTATCACTCATACACAGGTGGTCTAAATTATTGCTATATTCGAATGAGGCACATCTACCTTAATACGTGGGCAAAAATTTGGACGAGATGATGAACTCACCAGGATTTACATCGTTTCCTAAGAAATGGATGGCAACCCAACCTCCAGCCGGGAGTCCGACAGTGCTCCGACTCAGTGGATCCTTCAAGTTCAAAATTTTAGGATCCTTCGCAGGGTTGTAGTTGCCAAATCCTGTTCCAACAATTTAAAAGTTTGTATCTGTGCAAGTGGAATGGGTAGTAATCCAGTAGCTCCACATTGAGTTCTTAAAAAAGAATTCGCATAGCAGACTGGTTATAGTTTAGGACCAATTTTTTGCTCCCATGTCTGCCATCAAATTATTCGGAATGATGGTATTATCAAATGTGTAGTTGACAATCAAATGCGGAACTGCCAGAAGTTCGTTGGTTTTATAGGAGCAGGATTCTAAGACTGAGCTATAATTAGTTGGGGTATCGAACGGCGCCTTATTCATGATGGACCCAATTTTAGTTCCATTCATATTGGCATGATTCTCAGACCAATGATCGGGGAGAACCAGCAGTTACAGATGAACCGGTTGAGTTTGAGAAATAACTGGTTGAAGTTCAAGACTACAGGAAAATTACTGATCATTTTAGAGGAATTTGTAGAATATACCCCAATTTAATAAAGGAAAACCGGAGGATGTCAATATGTAACCGGTTGGACTTGCAAACACTAGGATCTCAACCGATTATGCCCAAAAATCTCCCCGATCACTGTCTCAGACGGAGTGCAGACAATATGGGCAACAGCCGTCGCAAATTTGAGCTTGCGGTCTACTCTCCGTGGAAGGTTGAACTCCATTGCAAAAAGTTTGTCGAAAATTTAATAGCCATCGTTTATTGATGTGTTCAAGTTAGGAAATCCTGGCATCACTGGTGTTGCTGATGATGATTCGGAGCCATTGTAAGCTTACACCAACACTGCGATTGAAGGTGTAGTAATATCACCAAGGTCAAAAAGTGGTAACCATCCGCTTATTCTGAAGCAATATCTCCCTCTTCAAATATGGGTAAGATACACATGTGAATATGAAGCAACACACTGGAAATATTAGCAGTCTTCATTAACCCAGAGCTAGGAATTTATACAGTTGTACTTATTACTCCTCTCTAAGCTACAACATAGCTTATATGGTTTCCCAGGATACATCAACTCCGCAACATGTAAAAGACGTTAATTGTAACTCAAGTAGAGTACACTAGAAGTTGGCTTTTTATTATTCTTATTATGAACTTGATCCTGATTTTAAAATTGGACAACAGAGTTATCCTCTAATTCAACCGGAATTTTGGTCGGGAGTTGGTTGTTTTGCATACAAAAATCTCCATGTTCAATACATAACTTTTTGATGCATGCTTGGAGTTGGTGTGGGGGTTTGAACAAAGACCATAATAAATTGGTTCATGAGAGTCAAACTCATTTTAGCACCTCTTGACATGCCAAAATGAGTAAAGGCCGTCAATGAACCGATAAAATATATTCTTTGAACATTCAAACCTCCACAACATCTTCAAGCATGCACCAAAAAACTTACCAAACATGAAAAGTATTGTATGCAAAACAATCAACACCTAACCAAAGTTTACATTATTCAGTTGCATGGTTGTGTTCTATTCCATATTTAGCACCTAACATGGGCCTCCACTATCTTACCTTCATGAGAAAGAAACTCATGAAATAGGAAGAAACTGACACCGGTACGGATATTGAATAGTGCCGGTTTGAATAATGTCGGTAGTTTCAATGATAGTGTTGCTATGAATAGTATTTTCAATGAATAAAACGGAATGAACAATGTTATTTGTGAATAGTATTGGGAGTATAACCCCACCCAAACTTTCAAGTGTCAGCCTGAATGTATGAATAGTAAGTGAATTTTCTTACTTTTGTTCGGGGGGGGGGGCGCATAGTATAATTGACATATTCTAGGGTCATGGGACTGACCCACATGGCTAAATAATGTTATGAAACTCCGGTTGAATTAAAGGATCAACTCTAATGTCTTTCACAATTCTGGCCTTCTCTTTTGGTTGATTGGCATGAACAAGGACATCAATCAATTGCCCAGGTGAAAGAAATACCACTTGCAAAGTATTGAACTGCTTCACATATTCCCCGTCAGCTGCTACAACCGCCATAATTTGTGAGGTTTGCAATTTTGAAAGAAGTGGTTGTTGTTGAGTGCTGAGTTTACGAGCTGCAGCAAATATCTTTGCCTGGAGATAACTTCCAGTGCTATATAGCCAGAGAAAAATGGTAGTACATACACAGAAATTTAAGAACTTGACCTTGTTAACTAGAAGATTGTTAAAAGAAGTGACCTGTGGAACCTGAAACTTATGGTTTTGTGTTTTGCACAAATTCTTTCTTGGAATAAAGCATGCCAAGATAATGGTTTAATACTTCTTTGAATTAGTGGGTGAGCGAGAGAGAGATAGAGATATGGACATTGAAACCTGAAGGTGTGGCCCATTAATGGGAAGTACTGGCTAAAGGTTTTTCCATCACTTGTAAAATTACAAAGGACCAGGCTTATGCTGTTTATGCAGGCCGGAATTGCACTCCATGGGAAGCCAGACCTTGTCATTCCTTGTAATTTTTGGGGGATTATAGATTTACAGTGTTGCAATTACTGTCACTTACCAAGTGATTTTTCATACAAATTTCGATCATCCATGACAATATTTCATCACAAGTTGCTGACAAGAGAAGGTAGGGTTTTGGCCAATGGATGCACTCATCCATCATCCATGACAGTATTTGTAAACTTATTCATAACAAGTGTCATCCAAAAAGTTATCAAAGTGACATCAAATACCATATGACACTAAATATCATATTTAGTGTAGTAGTCATCTCTGATACATCTATATATACACACACACACACACACGTACTGTATTCCACTCACAAAAGGATCTGGCTTGAATCCCAATTTCCAACAGAAGTGCACACGAAATTTTATCACAAACGCAGGTAAATTGATATGATCGCAATTGGACTGTCAGGTTTCTGCTGAATTGTCATAAATTTGGTGTACACCAGGGATGTGTTTTCCAAAGAATTTAAAAGCTTGGCAAAGTCTAGTCTCTGGTGAAATATATTATATGACTGTTTGGGGTCAATATATGTCCTCATGGATAATATTATGAAATATAATACCTGAAACTCAGATCGTGCACCATTAGACTCACGTAAGAAGTAGATACTAGAGCTGGTTATCCTGGGTTTACTGGGTGCTGAGTATGGCATCTAAAACTTACAGCAGGTGTTCTTTGATAACCTTCAACTCCTTCAAATGTACCCAAATTCAATCCAATCAACAGAGGTGGGTTAATCCCTCCAACCATGTTGATTTGTTTTTTAATAATCGATCAGCAGCCATCCCAGGTGTATATCGCTACCTGAAATATATGCCTCCATGTGCACCGGCATATCCATGACTGAATCAAGTGGGAATTTACTCATACCAGCTAACTTAATTTAAAGTGCTTTGCAGAATGATCAGCTTTCGATACTTTAAGACATGCAAATTGCAAGCAAACATTGAGTGACCTGAAATGACTCAAAACAGACCATGGAAATCGTTCCATAGCCATCAAGACAATGATTTCTTTTGGGAGGACAAACTTATGAAACATTTCATTACTTATATACATACAACTTTACAAAGTCGCCAGGACAGGAAAAAGAGAGCGAGAGAGAGAGAGGCTGCTCTCCCTCCAGGTGCACGAAGTTGTCAAGAATTTCCTTACAGCGGAAGGCCAATTTCTTCGACGTGCATACCGTAACACCATAGCAGGTTCGCCACCTGGCGAACGAATATTTAATTTTTTTGAAAAAATAAGGTTCGCCTCTCAAAAACTGAATTTCTCAATTTTCGTTTTTTAGCAAAAAAATAAGTAAAAATGACCCTAAATAGCTTAGAAATAGCAAAATATTTCAAAAACTAATTTATTCTATTTTCGTTTTTTTGTCTTCAGAATTTTCTAATTTTTACGTTTTTTATTTTTAGAATTATTTTAGGACGAACCTGCTATGGTACTACGGTATATGCTTCGACACGTTTGATGTTGCATAATATTCCTTTTCTCATCCCGGATTCTGCAGTTGTTTAAGGTCAGTCATTACTGATGTGATCCGGCGAAAGTCACAATGCAATGTGAGGGCTATGTTTTGCAATCTCTGATCAATTCGGTTAATTATCACAGGGTTGTGGCCATGTGCACATTCTTCACTGATCCTCAGATGACAGCCTGCTTCTTGTAGCGAAAAGAATCTGTTTGATTGAGGAGCTCCAACTCGATCTTCAAGTTTTTACAGACATCAGGATTATTAGCCTTGGTAGGATCAGTGCTTGGGATGACACCAGCTTCCACAGCTTGCTTATACCCCCACCGCCAATCGTTCCTCCCACCGATCCAGTTCACTTTCCATGTCCAGAAGATCCATCCTTTCTGCTTCTCATAGCTATCCATTTGAGCACCGAACCAGCTTCGATACCAACTCACCGCGTCACCTTTGTTGATGTCAAACGCATCTGAATTAGGGTAATCTGTCGCCAAGCTCCACTCTCCGACAATGACAGGCGAGTTTCCACCAACGTCCTCAAAACAAGAGTGGAACAGGTAATCTCTCCGCGTGGGCGGGACAAAGCAGCTATGAGAGGGCTGACAATCTCCATCGTAAGCCCGGTAGTTATGGTCATCGTAGAGTGCGAAGCTTAGGTCGATGTCCCCCAGGCCTTGGGTAGGGTTACCTCCACCCGCGTACCATCGGCCATCCATCATCTGAATGTGAAGTCGATTATTCGCAGACACTTTCAAGCCATCCTCCACAGCCCGGATGCGTTTCCACGCATTAGGGTAAAACTCATACAACAAGCTGTGCTTCTCGCCGTCCGTCAACGGCACAGGCTCGTTCAAAATTTCGATGGCGCCAACGTTACCGAACGTGCTGTGTGTATGTCTGACGCGTGTGATCCACTCCAACCATTGGTATGCTCTCTCGTAGTTTCCAGAGTTGAAGAACCCCACCCGCTTCACGGATTTCCCCGTAAACTGCTGGTTCGGGCTCTGCCCTCCCGGTGCAGCATGTAACCCTAAGATGATGTACAAGCCCGCGGATGTAGCCATGCGGCAGACATTCTCGAGGTAAGCAAATCCACCTCGAGGGAAGAGCTCACCAGATCGGACAAGCTCTTCGTGGATCCAAAACCCTAAAGGGATCCGCACCGTGTTCAATCCATATCTCTTGATCAGATTGATATCCTCCTGAGTGATCCAAGATCTCCAGTGACGCTGGAACGTTGCATCTGCAGCGGCTTGCCCCAGAGCTTGAGTACACTCAAACTCGTCGTTGCGATTTCTGCAACCCATGCTGTTCCATTCGTCCCCCATCATCCATGGCTCCACGATGAAGAGTCCTCCCAAATTCACCCCCCGAATCTTACTTTCGTTCGGAAGCCATGCATTGACACCCGAAATGCTGCAACATAGGAGCAGGATTAGGCCCAAAGCAATCTGCAAACCGCCGCATTTGATCATCACTGAATCCTCAATCACCCTCATTCCTGGAGCTACTTTGAAATTCTCTGCAGCTTGATCATGTGCTATTCTGAAGATCTGCTCGAGCATAGGTGAGTTTGTGGATGGATCAGTCTCCATATTTATGCCATGATTTATGCTGTGACTTTGCTGTGGGCCACATGCAATCACTGTAAGGTATTTGTTGCGTCACCGGCACAGGGATGAAGTAAGCGGTACCAAAAGAGCCCTAAAGACCCACAATTTTGGAGCCTGCGCCTTTGAAGGTCTACAAAGCAAATGGCAACTTGGGTTGCACTCGTCATGGCGGCGGGCAGGGGCAGCACCAAAAAAGCCCAAGCCTCAGCCCCGACCCTGGCCTAACCCCCGACCCTGGCCTGACCCTTGCATTCTTGAAGACCGCTTGTCCATATTGAGTGCACTTCATTTTCAAAGTCCAAAATCCAATATATATGTTCACTTTCATTGAGTAAATAAGCAATGGATTGGGATTTCCTTTTCGAAGTGAAACCATCACTAAAGCATGTAATTAACTTGGAAGTCAAAAACATTACAAAACCCTCATTAGCACTAAGGTTATAATTTTTGTGACTTCCCATTGAATGGGTCTTTGTCATTTTAAAATGGAACTAAACTTAGTGTTTTATTTTAGTATGTTTATTTTATAATGGTTTAGATAATGCCTTCTACTTTCACAAAGTATTCATACACATTCAATCTAATTAAGTGTGATTAAATGGGGGCCTAATTAGGGCCCGAGCCTGGCCTGTTACACTTGATTACATTTAATCAAACTTAATTAGTTTGAATGTGTATGAATATTTTGTGAAAGTAGAAGGTATTGCCTAAAATATTATAAAATAAACATACTAAAATAAACACTAATTTTAGTTCCATTTTAGAATGACAAAGACCCTTTCAATGGTAAGTCGCAAAAATTATAACCTCACTGCTAATGAGGGTTTTGCAATGTTTTTGACTTCCAAGTTAATTACATGTTTTTATTGATAGTTTCACTTCAATAAGGAAATCCCATTCAATTGCTTACTCAATGGAAGTGAACATATATATTGGATTTTGGACCTTGAAAATGAAGTGCATTCAATATGGGATATATGGACAACCAACCTTCAAGAATGCAAGGGTCAAGCCAGGGACAGGGGGTTAGGCCATGGTCGGCGGTTAGGCCAGGGTCAGGACATGCCAGGCTCGGGGGGCCGAGGCTCGGGCTTTTTCGATGCTGCCCCTACCTGCCGCCTCGACGAGTGCAATGCTCGTCGGGGGTATTTAGAGAAACCTGTAACTTTGAGGCTCGTTTGTGGCTTCATGAGTGGGGACTATCTAAGGGCTGCTCACACACGAGACTGAGGGGCCGCGACCATTGCACTTCAAGCGCTCTCATTGGTGGAAAAGATGGAGCCGGTCCAAGTTTGCTTCGCACTACACCTGAGGGACCAATGGAGCAAGTGAATGCAAGATGGATGTAAAGTCTACACGGATTCCTACATGGCATCAATTGGATCATGTTTCATGGTCACTTGGATTTTTTTCAAAAACCACCACTTGGAGGTAGGCCTAACACAAAACTGGGAGACCATGGCACTCCGGAATCTCACAACCGTTGATTTTTTTATATATTTTATCATATGTGAGGACCCATATGAATAGAAACTCATTGACATAGCGTTTGGTTGAGGGCCTGGTCACATATGACTTTACACTACACTTAAGGGCCCGTGACCATGCTACATGATTTTGGAAGTGTCTTGGGATGGCCTTTGGACACTTATTTTGGGCTCTCACAATTTCATGGTCACGGCTCTTGGCTCATGTGTGAAGTGGCATCAAGAGCCTTGAAGTTTCGTCACCATTGTGCATGATATGGGATCTGAGTCGATGTTGTCACTACACCGTTTATAGTATTCAGTGTCACATGTGTAATAGTGTCACTTACCCTATTTTGAGGTGAATGCTAGGTTACATTAACGATCAAAAACTTCACCATAATTTTAGTGTCACCTCATGCCAAGATATTAGTAAGCACACTTGATGTTCAAGTGTGCTTACTAATATCTTGGCACATTAAGTATGTTCAAAGTGTAATGAGGTGCATGCTTGTGTTACACCTTGGTCTACAAGTTGACTAAAGTGTACACAAATGGCACTTGGCATTAGTATGCTCAATAACATCTTCCCCTTTCATACTAAAACATAGAACTATCATCTCAAATATCTCAATGTGCTACGCTAAATGTCATAATATAAATATTTTTTGACTTTAAAAAGTTACTTATGTTGTCGAATAGTATCATATTGGCAATCAGCAGACATGACACTTTGAGACCTCTAGGCATCCAGTTTAGGCCCTTTGCAAATAGTGTACGTGACACTTAATACCGCAAATGGCATACTGAAAGTGGTACAATCTACGGAATTCCTAGATATTTGCACAAAATTGATGATTGGTGTTGGATTAGTATCGCCTTTTTTATGCCAATATGTTTATATGAGACTTTTACAAATATCGGTACAAGCAGGATATGTGTCTATAGCAAATATAGATACCATTTGGGTCTATATACCATGCAAACACTTTCACACCCAGGTAAAAATTGTCCCAAATACTAACTTGGGTGTACGAAGTTCCTCTCAGCATCTTGAGATACCCACCAAATATCAATATTTGACTTGGATGGCAATTTTGATACCCTTGGGTATGTTCTTTGATACCCATGGGTAGGTTCTTTGACACCATTGAATTGTTATTGATTATTGACTTTACCATGCATTCACCTTTAAATACACTGATCCAACATTGGTGAATCATGATGACCTCTAGAGCACGTGTGCAATGCTCCGCTACCAACATATGAGCCCTAGGTAATCGTCTTAGATTGTGAGAAGAAATAATGAAAAATCTACTACTGTGTTAGATTTGCATGTTTTCCGGTGACGTAGGACAAGTTCTAGTGATGCAGGTCAATTACCCAGGACTCAAAAAATGTCCCGACTCACTACAGCGTCCTACGTCATATTTCCGGTTGACTAGTAACAGGAACAAAACAAGGTGTGCTGGAGGAGACGTACAGGCAATTAATGTCTTGTCGTCACCACAACTGGAGAATGATGAAAGCTGACAAGAGTCAGGTACATGGGAAGCTTAAAAGCTGATATTATCCCCTCACATGACTCAGTGGTCAGTCCTTACAACTTAAAGATTCTGTTGATTTAGATTAATGTTGCTCAATTTTTATTTTTATTTTTATTTTTATTTTTTTGAGACAGAAGGCCGACATGCTAGCGTCAAAGCACAGGAGGTAGTTGACCACTTCGCAAGTTTTTGTCAAGTAGAGAGGAGATTTCACAGCCAGGAATCGAACCACCAACCTAATATGGGTATCTCTCCACCATCATCCAGTAGTTTAGGGTCGTCTCAGACCGCTCAATGGGGTTTTCAGTGTGTTAACACTTAACCCCTAAACGCTCAAGCCTTCACCTTCCATTTTCAGGCACTTCCAACATCTGTGCTGAAAATTCATGTTATGTTGCAAAATAGAATCCGTTTTCTTGAAATCCAACTGTACGGATGTGAACTAGACTACCATATCTTCTTGCTATGAAAATTTGAAGTCAAATCAGACCACATTTGCTAGGTTAGCTTGACATATGAACGTGGCTTCCATCCGGGGGCAACTAGAGAAAACTCTGATTTTTTTTTATATCCATGACCATTTCGGTCATGCCAAAAATTTTAGAAGGTTTGGAAACCTTGTGATGATATCTTATGTGGATAACAAATGAGCTACTCCTAAAAATTTGGGTTTTTGAAAGACAATTTAGATGAAATCCATCACCCTCAAAGTTGGAGGGCCACATAAGGTCATTTTTGGGAGATTTCCCATTTTCATGGGGCAAGCAAAATGTGCACTTAACTATTTTCCAAATCCATCCAATTAAGTTGTGTACAACTGTTACCTTGTCCTAAGGGAAAACCCCACCCAAATTGGGCATCATATGTAAAAGATATTAGCTCTTAAATTTGGCTCTTACATTTGGGTAGCTCATGGGACCACCTCCCAAAACAAGCAATTCCAATCTAACAAAAAATCGTACATGCTTGGAGTAAGAGGCTTTTATATGTTATTTTGGCCCATATGGTAGTAGGCACCACCCTACACCAATAGATACCTTCCGTCCATGTAGATTGCCACCTAGTGGGTCGCAAACCCCATCTGAATATGAGGTGGTGACCCATTTCGGGTTGCATGAGCACTTAAGGGTTGAACATAGAAGAATGTCAATCGAAGGGGACTTAGTTTGCAAAGAAATTTTGATCTCACAAGCATAGGGAGGGTTATCAGGTTACAAGTTGTAAGTTGAATAAATTTGATGACAAGATGAAGGAATTCATGATCACCTGCCTTTATCACTGTTACATATAGCTCCAAGTTTTTATCCATTTCTCGAGAGGTTGTTAGATTGATAGTATGTGACGAAGGCCATATGTTGACATGACTTGGAATTCTGCAGTGGATGTGCATTGTAAATTGCATTATCCTTAACATTATATTAGGTAATTTGAGACTTTTGGCATTTTGAGACATTTACATATATAAGAACATAGAAAAATCACATAAAAATTAGGGGATGATGTGTGAAACTCAAGCATGAGAACATTTAAGAGTGGTGATCTACATCAATACACGCAAATGAAGGACACAACTCAAATAAGAATTCACATTAAGATGGTTTCGTAAAGACAACCCAAATAGGAGATAATATTGGAGGAGACATGAGATATTCGTATTAGGGGGGAAAATACAAGGTCTAGTCAAAGAAACTAAGTAGCAAACAAGCGCCACATAACCATTATTGTAAAGTCTGACCTAAACTAAGCCTACTTCTGTACAATGTTTATACTAACGTTGGCATTTTTGGCTTTGGCTGCCGCTTTTTTTGCTCGCATCGCCTTCACGTTCCAGAAAATCTCTGCTCCATGGCTATAGCCAAGGTTGGGACATGGTCCCACCATGATACATTTACAAGGCTGACGAGAACCCAAATTATGGAAGGATGAATTCGAATAGGATGCATTTGGGAAGAAGATTGCCTCGCACTTCTTCGCAAGGTGTAGAAACGTCCTGATTTGATGGATAAATGTCGCAACCCTTGCTAGCTTCCCTTAACTATCTCGGTCCAATTTTCATTTGAGCAAGGATTATGAGTGCTAACCCTTCGCATACCGCGATGCGAATGGTTAGCTCCCCATACCGCGGACCTTCTAAGTTCATAGAAAGGAGACCAAACCTCCTACTTGGTTTTCGGGACTCACCCTTTTAATCAGTAAGCAATTCTTAGATGTGGACTTCCATCCATGGAAGTCCAATCTTATGTTGCACATCGTGTTGCCGGAGCAACACTACAACAACCCGAGCCATACTAGGCAACTATGCCCTCACATTGGGCCAATGCCCATGGAGGCCTTGCCGTTCGGCCTCGGGTGGGTGAGGCCACACCACCTCACCCATATAAGCCTCTAGGACTCTAGGCAAGGCCCCTACCCCACCGTCAAGTAACCTTTTGTCTCTCTCCCAACACTTGGGGCCAAGTAGATATTTTCCCTTAGCCACTGTGGTTGGAAGCCCCCAGCAGCTTCAGAACCCCATAACTTCCTCATATGGTTGCTGATTGTAACAATCGACCACTTCATCGTCATCTACGTTTCACGTAGATGATGATGGACTACTCACTTGCCCCATTTGGGCAAGTATTGAGGAAGTTATGCCTGTTCAAATCTTCGTAGTCCCAGGCGCCACTCCCAGGCCACTGCTGTTCCAGGGCACTGTCCCGAGACAACGCCCCACTCAAATTGCCATATCTTCTAGCTGACACCTCCGATTGAGGTGTTCTTGAGCATTCTAGAATAGGCATGCCATAAGCTATGCATAGTTTATGGCCTCACCCTCATGCCTCCTAGTTTCCGTGGGTGGGAGACATTCCCAACGCCCGGGACCCTCACCCACACTAGGATCACTTGGACCCTCTCACCAACGGCACCACAAGTCCCGGGTGTCACTCCGGGGTCCCCCTTGTGCCCATGGTGTTTCAGACAATCCTTATGGAGAGGTACGCGACAATAAAGCACATTTAGAACATGTTGGTTTTGGAAATTTAGATGCAACCTACAAACTGATGGAATGGAGGGGAATTAGTTTTAGGAGAAAAACCAAAAACTATGATGAACAAAAGAAATGAAAGAATGCGGAAAGAAAATGAAACTTGGCGGAGGCTATAGCATACCTTGGGACGTGGGACCATCAGGGCAGAGTTAGCATGGATGGGCAACATGTCACACAAAGGAACATGCGCAAATGGTGGCGGTTGAATGTCCATACGAAGCTGTCGGTGAGACACCATGTCGCCTCTAAACTGAGTCATGGTCATAATCGTCTGCGCGCTGTCGTGGTAAGAGGATTTTGCTATGAAAAAACACGGGGTTCCTAGCTGCAACTAGTCTACATCCAAGGTATGGGGATAATTATAATGCACATGGTTGCTTATGCCATTTGGAAACGCCAAATTTATGTGCACAATGCAAAAAAAATCGTGAACCCTTTAAAATTACTGCTAGCATTCAACTGAGTGTCACAGGTGCATTACTAATCCAAATTATATGAACAATAGTTTTTTGGAAAGCCAAAAATATGATTCAATGACTTTTAAAATCCGAGAACAAATAAAAAATGTCACATTAACACATGCGTTCAAAACACTTACTTTTGGTTCACTCTAAATCCAATAAATTTTTCATAACAACTCCAAATGGAATAGTCTACACATCATTGGAATCACTAAAACAAAATAAACATGCTCACAAAACTTCATTGAAATCCATGCTATACAAAATATGGTTCCTTCTCAAAGTTGCGGACTAAAACCCTCATCGTCTCTAAATTGGAAAAAATCCCTTAGAAAAAGGAAGACAACCTTTCTTATCCTAGTCGTATGAAGAATACACCCGCCCATGATGGGCCTACTGGGCACCCACATAACCATTGGGTGATCCACATCATTCTTCTTTAATCAAATCTATCTATATTTTTTATTGATTTTTATGGTGAAACAACCTTCACCTTTTCTTTTAACAAAAACTAATCTTGAAATCAAATCAAAACTAACTCTAATGACATAAGGTCTTCAAAGTCAACAAAGGTCGTGAAAATAATCACGATTTTTCAAACCTTCTTTATTACTTTATTCACTACAAAAATCAATGAAAACTAATCAAAATAGCAATAGCATAGTATATTTTTACATCGTGTAAGAGTTTGCTTCAAGACAACGCTTGACGCCCTTAAGTGGTGATGGGGACAACGAAGGACAGAATATTTGCTTGAGCAGGGAGTTGTCCATGACACTGGCGTCCAACAACTCTTTGGAGTAGTTGATTGTGGAAACAACGTTGTAGGTTGCTTCATAGAGGAAGCTTTGGAAGTCGGAATTGTTGATTGCTTGGACCGAGTCCTTGAAGAGTTGGTGGACAAGAAAGAAACCAACACACATGGAGGAGGGAGGGGGGAATATGTGAAAACTAATATACATTCAAAGCACAATTACACACGATTAAAAAAATCACCTTAAATAAGTTTATTACATTTTGCGTGATTGTACAACTCTATGTATATGTAGTCCTTCGGATCCATGTATCTATCCCCTATCGGATTACTCTGTATGTATTGGGGGACAAGGAGCCTGCTCCTAAGGAGCTCTTGAAAGTATTTGACAAGGTCCATCAAAAATTGATCGTGGACCTTCCCCACCTTCCATTTAGGGCACACTATGTAGTTGGTGGTGGGGTTCAAGATGTTCATGGAGGGGTTGTTGTCCACCATGAGGGTATTGTCACATGTAGGCAACAAAGTGTAAAGACACCCTATCAAGGTGGGGCATTGGTCCCAAAATATGAATTTCAACACCTTCAAGTATTGGTTGACAATGGGGTTCCTTGGCTTTTTAACAAATCTCCCCTCCAGGATCATCAATCTCATGCAAGACTCTGGTCTTAGGACCATGCAAGGGGACTCGATCCTCTTGAAGATCGACTCCATGACTGCGTGGGTGTTCTCCAATTTCATGGAGCTCCAGATGGTTACCATCATTTGAATTAGGCACTTTGAAGGAAATGGCAAAGTCTGGGCCAAAGGTAGATGGGCTTACTCTTTATGCATATTAGGACCATGCCATAGTCCATGTTCCCGGGCATAGATAAGGGAACGGTCGTGCCCCATGACAATGCACACATTGGACTAAGGCCCCGTTGAGGTCCAAACTAGGAACCGCCGTGGTAGGGGTGGGAAAAAATCCGGGGAGCAACCATGTTGTGCTCCCATATGTGGGGGAGACAAGCGAGGGGAGCAGTGATGCTATGTTCCATACCCTGTGGAGACAAGCAAGGAGAGGGGCTATGCTATGCTAAGTCCAATCAAAACATTCTTTAGGCAAGACATGAGCATGTCAAATATTATTGACAAAGAGCAATCAGAAGGCACATTACAAACCATTCAAGAGGGCAAACAAATCAATATATAGGGAGGCCAAAATGAATGATTTTCGTTGAAGGCTCTATGTACAATTTGTCTATAATCCAGTTTAAACAAGTAACTCAACTAAATCACAATCTACAAAATTGACTTTGCACCACGAAGGTTAAGCCTAATGGCAAGGAGGAGATTGGGTGGGTGACATGGGGTGAGGACAAGCGTAACTAGGAAACAACCACATGATGACCAGACACTGATTAGACATGACCCATGAAGTTTGGGTCACCCAACTTAAACTGGGAGGATGAATTACCTCATCCTAGTCATGCTTGGCAGTCGTAGAATCCTCCACCCTATACTTTAGATTTTGGATACAACAAAACCAAGGACAAACACTCAAGGAAGACAAAAATGTGATCTTTTGGTCATCTAGGTTTCTTAGATAATTTTAGCATTACAAACATAAGTTTATTTCAAGTTATTTAGGATTTAGAATGACAATTCACACAAATATTCATGAATAAGGGCTTAGAATCTTTCAATAGCAATACATGCATTTGTGGCATTTACACTATTCACCTAGTCAATAGTCTGGTAGTGAGTTCATTCAACTTAGACCTTGTGTGGTGGCAAGGATAAGCACAACCATTGACAATAATCTTGCTTAAATTATCCCATTTTTATCTCTTTACTAAAGCCAAAGGCACTTTGGTGTAGTCAATTGTCTCATATTAATCAATCATTTTCAATGATACTTGAAATGGCAATACAATTCCCACTCATGGGTCACAATATTATTTAATTATTCCTTTTAGTACAAGGCAACTATAAGGCTATAGTATTTTATTGAATGGCAACCACCACATTCACATTCACCTCGAGAGCCTCTGAGATCCAATATACATACCACCTAGGGTTAAAAGACCTCAAATTTGTTCTTCATTTTATCTTTTTAGATTTAGTCTATGTTAAAAATTTCATGATTAAAAATCACACCAAGCTTTCTTGACATTCCTTGGAACTACAATTTTACAATCATGGATAACTTATCACTTCCATATATTATTTGAGCTTTTTGTTCCGAAGGATTCAACTAAAATCAAGTTTTCAAGTATGTATTTGAATACATCCATATATTCAACCAATGATACGTATTTCCTTCCTTTGCGTATTGCCCATCCAGCTTGACCCTTCCTCTTCACATTCAATGGTCTCATCTAGTTGTCCTTTCATCTTTCAACTCTACTAGGCATTAGAGAAGGTCAACATGAAATACTCACTTGGAAATAGTCTAAGGTCTCTGAAATTCCCGAAACATTCTCCTTTCAAGACTCTCATTTTTCGCTCACAAGATTGAAATTAATGCACTACAATGACTCTCCTTTTATTGACGCAATGCCGCACAAAACACGTACATCTCCCGGAGGAGAGAGTTGTTGAAAACGTTATTACCATGAGAATGAAATGGAAAGACCTCATGTTGGATGTAAATGTGGTTGGTGTGAAGGTTGATTTGGAACCCATTTTGTTGGCCAAATTGGGCACGATTAAGAAAACAAACTTTAGTGACTACATTACAAAAATACACAACAACAAGTTTACTCGGTGTTCCAAATGCAAGACTTTGAAGTGCCTTTGGGATGCACATACGATCGGGATCAAATCTTACACTGCACATCAATTGAATTATTTCAAGCATGTGAACATGCAAGAGGGACATCCTAATGAATATTAAATAAATAGAGCGTTGTCCGTTACTAGGTTATTGGAGGTCCTTAAGATCATACATGACAATATAGACCATGCCAAAACAACCTCACCATGTTTTGCGCATTAAATTAAGGCTATGGACGTTTTTTTAAGCTACTCATCTCAGTTACATGTAATATGGTTCTCTCCAATGTCTTATAGCTAGTTCTTTGTTTTGTGGGTTTATACAACTCTATTTCTTTGTATTGGTACTTAGAAACATAAGCGTAATCGATATGGATTCCTTACTCAATAATGAGTATTTGGGTTGTTCTTGCATGGATGATTGCTCATGGCCACAATGATGGCAAGTTTGCCCATTATGCTCTAGATTTGTATTTGGCAGATTCCAACCGTACTTGTTGGGTCATTTGCAAAGCTTTTATGTGATCTAGAGAAATTGCATGTGTATTTTCCAAGATTGTTATTTGAGTATGTTGGGTCGACACCTCTATATGAAGCGGTGGTGGATGAAAAATATAAATGCTTGAATTCATTGCCATAACCCCTTAGTGAGCCTGTGATTGTGAAAAAGGTACTCCCAACTATACGTGTCCAACTAGATAATTACGCCAAGGACAATAATTTTTGTTTTTGTTTTTGTGTTTGCCTATTGGTCTTTGTTGGTTGCTAAAGGCATTTTCAAGGAGGTATTTGTGTCTTTTCTATTGGTGGGCCACACGCATGATGATATTGATGCATCTTTGGATGGTGGAGTATGAAGTTGCATGAGGAGGATTTTCCAACAATCCCACTCTTAATGAAGTTGTACATGGATTTGGACAAAGTTTTTGTCATCCCACATATGATTGAGTAGGTGCCCAATTTCAAAGGATTTATAGAACCAAATCTTTGGAATGGAGCTCACCGTTTGATTGGGCACACGAAAGCTCAACAATTTTGGTTTTACATGCGTGATGACGGCATTCTGGCAGCACTAGAAGAAATCGTGTCCATTTCAACCCTTGGCCATTGCAACTCGCACCAAGAAAATGCATAAACAATTCAATTGGTAGGCAACCGGAAGGTACCCGTGGTGTACCCATGGAAGGTGCCCCCCGATTCCCAAACGAATTGATTTGTTTATGCATTTTCTTAGTGGAAGGTGCCACCCGATTCCCAACCGAATTGATTTGTTTATGCATTTTCTTGGTTTAGTCTTGATGGCCTAGTCGCAAGGAGGGTTGAAATGGACAAGATTTCTTCTAGTGCAGTGTAGTACGAGCTATTGTGCACAAAGCAAGGTTGGAGCCCACTGGAGGGTCTTCTTGTTTGGCGCATTGACGAGGTGGGTAAGATGATGCTACCAAATGGGAAGCCCAAACCTTGCAAACCAATACCCACGAAGAACATGGATGATATTATGAAGGGCATATCATGTTTCATACAATATTGGGATATTTGTAGGAAGCGGATGTTGGTGATCATTCCGCCACCGAATGAAAATTGGATAGGATATTGGACACGTGTTCGTTTTGCTTTGACAAACCTTTACCAAGATAGCCCCCTTACTTTGAGGTAGAGTTTTTGGCCACAAAGTCGTGTGAATGTTCATGCTTCGGAGACTAGGCTTTTGGGGAATGGGGAGGTTCATGAGTAGTCTTTGAGAACGACCATTACGTTGGGCCTACTAGTAATCATCCCTCGCCATCTTTTTTGTGTTGCAGTGGATTGCCACGAAAGTTATATGCTCATTTTGCATCTTGGATTTGAGACATATGCTAAACCGATTTGGATGGCAAGAGCTTTGTCTCAACCAAATTTTGTAACTTCTAGTCCTTAGTTCTGACAAATTTAGGTGGAATACTACCGACCAACAACACAGAATGAAGATTAATTTGTCATTACACATGTTGGGATGCAAATCATAATTTTTGTTCGAGGGTGGATTATGATCATGGTCCAAGTTGGATAGACACAAATTTCATATTCATAGCATAAAACCACAGAAGAATCTTAGTGGATCCTTATCCATTCCTCAAATGTACATAACATTTGCAAAAAACAACCTTGCATGCCTTGGGGGTGAATCAAGCCAATGAGAACTTGGTAGAAGTCAAGTTATTTGGTTGTAAACAACCACCAATAATATCCAACATTTTTGTATGTGGTCTAATATTATATCAACATATTTTATATTATAATAGACTACTACACTAAATATGATATTTAGTGTCATATGGTATTTTATGTCCCTATGGTAACTTTTCAGATGTCACTTCTTATGAATAAATTTATAAATGCTATCATGGTTAAAGGATGAGTTCATGTATTGGCCGAAACCCTACCTTCTCTTGACAACAATTTATGATGAAATATTGTCATGGATGATTGAAATTTGGATGAAAATTCACTTGGTAAGTGACAATAATTGCAACACTATAAATCTATAATCCCCCCAAATTTACAAGGAATGACAAATAATGTTGGGTTAACATTTAGTGTTGGTGATATACCGTGGTTTACAATTAGTATTGAGCAAGACAATTAGAATTGGTGACACTAAATATCATATTTAGTGTTGTAAGTCTATATGCATTGTGAGTTCAATACAATTCGGCTAGAATTCTAGTTGTTCGTAATGCCATAGTGTTTGGGTTTGGATGAATATCCATAAATAATATCCAACAATCATAATTTTTATTTTATTGTTTTGTTTGGGACAAATTTCCTATGTTCGAATCAATATGCATTGATTCCACTGTGGTTTTGTAGGTTGAAGGATTAAGGTTTTATTCTATATGTCTAAAATAGCATACTTTCCTTTGATTTTATTAATGAAGTAGGTTTCGAGTGCTCTACCCAATGTGCTTATATTGCCCAACCATTAACTTTGGGATTGGACTAATAATACATTTCTTGCCGATATACTGTAGGTGGTGTGTATGTTTGACAAATTTCATTTGACATTCAAAAACAAAAATGAGTACCAATTGACATCTACATTTTCTTCTAAAATGTCACCTCAATGTCACATGCCTAGTAGTACGTGTCATTTCAATTTTTAACGTGTCAATCGATGTGTGGTTTTTTTGTTCACAAGTCACACTACATGTCAAATTCTAAATTGTACGTGTCATTTGACATGCATTTTTGTGTGTGCAAGTTTTGTGTGTCAAATGTCAAAAACTTGCAAAAGCTTTATAAAAAACACACATTGACAGTAGCCTATGTTTAGGGCGACTTCATGTTGGTCATCCATGTATTAATTGAGACTATGGAAAGTCTCAAAGTACCTAATATAGTGTTTCTTCTTTGAAGTTTGAGTCCTGAGTTGTCATGTGTTGAAGACAACTCCTAATTTCCGGAGGGTGATATCCTCCCCCCTATGAGCCTTTTGGGGAAGGTAGATACAAGCAAGGGCAACTGCCCCACAAAGAAATTGGAATTTTCTGGACCCGACCGAAAACTTCTGCCCACCCTGCCCGACTTCGAAAAAAAAAATTGCCCTTGCATTCTTGAAGGCCACTTCTCCACAAATCCCATATTGAGTGCACTTCACCATCAAGGTCCAAAATCCAATATATATGTTCACTTCCATTGAGTAAATAAGCAATTGATTGGGATTTCATTTTCGAAGTCAAATTGTCAATGAAGCATGTAATTACCTTGGAAGTAAAAAATATTACAAAATTCTCATTAGCATTGAGGTTATAATTTTTGTGACTTACCATTGAAAGGGTCTTTGTCATTCTAAAATGGAACTAAAATTAGCGCTTTATTTTTAGTAGGTTTATTTTATAATATTTAATTTAATACCTTCTACTTTCACAAAGTATTCATACACATTCAAACTAATTAAGTGTGATTAAATGTAATTAAGTCTAAATAATCCTAATTAATCCTAATTAAGCCCAATTAAATCAGAAAGTATGCTTATCAATGTAATAAGCCTCATTAATTATAAAATGCACTTAATCATGATTTAATTTAGATATGAGGAATGCACATGATGTGCTTAATTACACTTGTTTAGGCTTCATTAGGCTTAATTAGGCTGAATGCACTTACTTCACTTAATCAAGCTTAATTAGTTCGAATGTGTGTGAATACTTGTAGAAACCTAGGCCTTACATTGAATTACCTTCTAATACAGTTATTTAGACTTAATTACATTTAATCTCACTTAATTATTAAAACTAATTTTAGTTCCATTTTAAAATGACAAAAACCCTTTCATTGGTAAGTCACAAAATTTATAACCTCAGTGCTAATAAGGAATTTGTAATATTTTTTACTTCCAAGTTAATTACATGTTTTATTGATGGCTTGACTTCGAAAATGAAATGCCAATCAATTACTTATTTACTTTATGGAAGCGAACATATATGTTGGAGTTTTGGACCTTGAAGGTGAAGTGCATTCAATATGGGATTTGAAGGTGAAGGGCAATGGTGTTTTTGAAGTCGGAGGGGGAGGGCAGAAGTTTTCGGTCGGTCCCAGAAAATCCCGATTTCTTTGTGGGGCAGCTGCCCCTGCCCGTATCTACCACCCCCGAAAGGCTCGTATGGGGAGGATATCGTCCGCCCTAATTTCCTGTGGAAGATTCTGGCAAACATATTTGAAAATGTTCTTCTATTTTGGCTACCAGATGTCTCAATTCTCAGTTGCAAATATTCCCGAGAGATTCTGATAATGCATGCAGATTATGTTACAGTAAATTGGTACCGAACAGACGAATCATTGCAGAACACTTTGTGAAGCCATGTAAGTTCACTCTGTTGTTCAGCTGTTCTATTTTTGACAGTCTTGACCGAAGAAGCAGGTCTTGATTATAAGCGAGGACACTCTTGTTTCGTTTGTCTCAAAAAATAAAATAAAATAAAAGCGAAGACACTGTATGTACAATTGATGCGCAATGCGACATTACGATCAGACAGAGGTCAGAGACATCGCTCAAATTGCACAACACAGTCTGTGTTTTTGCTTTCGCTTGCGTTGTGATGGTAATTCTGCATCCTATCACATCCGCTCAATACGGATTTCGTGTTGAAAGTCTTAGGGTTTCGACGTTTTACATGGTCCCGAGTGATTTTACACATCTGAATAAATCTTCAATATTCACGAAATGTTGCTTCCTTGATTAGCTCACTGTGGTAAGAGTTTGGTCGATTCATCCACTCAAACTCCAAACACCAAAGGAAATCAATTACGCCAACTGGACGATCGACAGGTTCAAGATATCTCCTCCCAGTCATAATATATATCAGCAACTAGTTGCAAATTCTACATGCAAATGTACGTAAGAAGACTGTTGTTCTCATCCGGTACTACAACACTACATTTGCACTGTAATATGTCCAATCTTCGCAAAATGTTACTATGTACAGTAAATACAACATTCGGATAAATCATTGGAGAAAGAAAAACAAACAAAGTCCCTGAGTGGGAAACATTCGCTCCGTCATGAATATTTCACAGATATCTGATGAGCAGTGTGCTCATATTTGAGAATGCTGGCTCTTCATTCCTGCAATTTGGAGCTGGAATCGGAGGAAATAGCTGACTCGACCTCATTCAGAAACTTAGTGGAAGGGATTTTAGGAGCGCGTTCAATTGGAGCCTGCCCAGGCAAGCGGTGTAATCTGAACTTGAAAACAGCGAAACCGGATTTATCTTCGGTGTATGTGAAATCCATCACCTGGTACAGTCCCAAGTAGGTGTAAAGTCCATAGCAGACGCCATGGCCACCGACTCTCTTTCGCACCACACGCACAGGCTTTTCATATTTCATGCTGTTCACCAATCCTAAATTGCCTTTTGACAATCGCTGGTTTTTGCATTGACGTCCCCGGGTTGACGTGACACTCGATCTTCCTCCTTCTCCGGTGTATACGATCTCTTGCAGGTTGCCAGCGTCGTCCTCGTAGCGACCAGCTAAGGAGATGCACACTGCTAAAGGTAACTTATAATCTATATCCACTGCGATTGCATTTGCGCAACCAATGTAGTCGATACCGCTCATCCAACGTCTGTGCAGGCCTACGACAGCCATCTCAACCTTAGAAGTAAAGATTTGGTTCGCAGTTATCCCCGGGATGTCTCCTATTATTTTTGGCAATCTGGAGGTTTTATCATCGTGTGTCATTATGTGGAGAACTTTGAGATCCGGTCTTCCATGTAAGGCCGACCTCTGATAACGCAATTGAGCTTTAAGCTTCGGGAACACCCGGTCCTCTTCCTCTAGTGAAGCTTTCATGTAGAGCGCAGAAAATCTCGATAGCCTCTGCTTCATCTGTACTTCAATCTTCTTGAAAGACTGGACTGACAGTGTTTTCGTTTCAACGACGTGAATAGATCGGTTGAGAGGCAATGAATCGATTAGGAAAGTTTTGGAGTGTGACTCACTTGATGCTTCCCTGCTATTTGCTGGAAGACTCGTTTCCGGAGCATATTCGTCTTCGAGACCACTTGATTGTTCAGTGCTTGTTGTAATTGCGGTACCTCGTAATTTACCCTTGCTGACAAGCTTGGCAATGCGCTCAGATCTCCGGCGACTTTCTTGTGCGGGAGATTTTACCTTCTCGGCATACAATTCTGAGTCTGGTTCGAGTTTCTGGTGTGTGTTGTTCCTGTCCTCGTCATCGCTGTAGACAACCTGTTTCCGACGCCCTCCCTTTTCGACACTGTGATTTGAAGTGGAATTCCCTTGCTCTACGTTTCCTTTATGTTGCACATTACGTCGCTGTCGTACATAACACTTCGAATCTGCACTCAGGTCTCTGAATGTTTTCTGCTCGTCGTCCATCTTGGATGTATCCTTTCTAGTAACTTGCTGGACTACCTCACGCTGCTTTTTGTGAATACTCGATTTCAAGTGCTAGCGCCGAAGTTGTTCAAGTATGTGCTCAATCTGCTCTTAAGAATGCACTAATCATGCAGCGATCCTATTCACCTCGCAGCAGCGCAAAAGCGCCTTCCAAATGGCGAATTATGTATACACTAATTTTTTCTATTCAGTATCCGGCTAGAAATTAATGCTGCGGGTGTAACGTGACGACTGAATTGAGTAAAAGAGTCTCTAGTTTAGATTCCTAAACACTTTCATGGCTTTGAAAAGATAAAGCGATGAAAATTGGACCCCGGGATCACGGTTGTGTATGTCTTCTTAAAATTATGGTCATGAGCAGATGGAAATGTCTTCATCGGTTATATCAAGTGTTATTGAGAAAAGGCTGTGTCGACATTCAATGTCACCCGTACTTATGTTTTTGAGTATTATCCGGCGATAAACATCTGATGATCTTGTAACGACTTGCCGTACCACGGAGGTAATGAGGGTTGCTCATTCTATTGTGTCAACTCTATTCGTTCATTTACTAGCGCTTGGCAATGACTCCCGGTCAGGGTCTTTTCGTATCGATACCACAATCAATTCAAGGAGTAATTTGATACTAAGCTTAAGGGCTAGCCAGTGGGAGGTGAGTCATCATCAACCCTAGCAAAAAGTGACTTGAAATGCAGTTACTACAACCGAGGTTGTCTGGAATCCTTTAGTATGATTAATGTATACATTGTACCGATATTCTGGATTGCTGGTCGTGATGAAACTATGATGCAAAATATTTTGCGAACTCATTATATGCGGCGTTAATGTCCAAATGATACTCTATTAACAGCCATGAAGTTTTCTTTGATCACTTAGTGTCATGTCATTGAGCACTTGAAGAATCGAGAGGACTGGCAATGATCATCTGTATTCTTGTTTCTATTACTCGGGGGCCAGTATTCTAACGAACCTCCCAACTCCCAATCGTGTCTCTTGCCCATTTGCATTTATGGATCTTGATCCGATCTTGTTTGCTGAATCTTCAGCTGAAAATATAAGTTTAGTTCAATTCTGTTGAATTTTACTGTAGATGACCTCAACCAAAATGGTGCAAGAAAAACGGGCTAGACATCTTGCATACGGCTGTTCTTAGTATTTAAGTCGTGTTATAAATTCACTAATGTGTTGCGTAACATGCATCTTAGAGGTTTTACTCTCATGACCCGTAATTTATATTTCGGCCAACATCAAAATTTGTTGAAATCGTAGAAGTTCTGAAGGTATATCGCATTGGAGCACCTGAAGGTGAAATTCCCCTCGTTAGCCATCCAGCCTTTCGGATATACTGGCGAAATTTCAGGTTCGAATCTTCAGTTATTCTTAATTATAGGCCTTGAATGAGATTGAGAGTTGATCTAATTAATGGCATCTTCGTGAATTCTTGGCCAGTGAGTTGGGTATGCCTACACTAGCTTTAGAAAGGTCTTCGATATTGCCATTAGTTTCTTCTGGTGATCATCTCGAGAATGACATTTTACTCCACCTGAGGATGCAGAGTTTAAATTGCTGGAAAGCACCGGAAAACGATCCAATCTATATTGTCTTTGAGTCTACACATCTGAATAAGCTTTTTTACAGTCGTATCCTGTCTACACAGTATCTTAGTGCAAAATGGATATAAAAGATGGAGACGAAGAAGATCTGAAAGCAGCTGACAATTCAACTGTCACGCTTCACCAAATACTTGGCAAACTGGCGAAATTGAACGTTCCACATTTTCGACGCATTATGACGTCCTCGACGGTGAGGAGACACTCTGGTGGCGTGAGGCTGGTGAGACATATTTGTCCACGATCTTTCACTTGCCACAATCTTTTAGGAAAACTGTGATGAAATATAGCACCGGTGCAACTTTCCTGCCGTTGGTGTCTGGAAATTCATGTCTAAAATATCACGCCAAGACAATTGGAACATAATTGTTTAGATTGCTTGAGTTCTTCCTTGCTTGCACTACTTTGCAGAGTTCTATTTTCTTCATCTCGTTGGAGTCACAAGTGTGTCTACGTGTTGCAGGATATTCCTGCACAGTTTGTTCAGGAGCACGGAGACAAATTTCAAGAGACTGTGTTACTGAAGGAAAGGCGGTATGGGCGGGTGTGCGCTCTGAAATTGAGAATCGATCACTCTAAGCATAGAAACAAATACAAGGTGGTCATTGGTTGTGGGTGGTCACAGTTCGCAAAAGATAATGGACTCGAGGTGGGCGACGAACTGGTCTTCTGCAACGTGGCTATGTCGAAGTTTGTTGTGCATATCTTCGGCCAGGACGGAAACCCTAAGAACCGGCGGCTACTCACACCTGATAATTCAACGACTATGAATAGCAGTAGTGATGAAATTGTTCCAGGTCAGTCGAATGCTTTAAATGTTGGTGCAGAGGAAGATCATGTGGAACATGTCATCAAGAAATTTAATCCTGACGCGAATTTCTCCAACCAGATAAAGAGGATCAAGATTCCGAAGGCTCTGGTGAACAACGACATCGTGTACCCAAGAATGACAACAGAATTCAGTCTGACTCTCAGGCGCAAAATCGATAGTCTTGTTACAGGCTTCCAGTGTCCCCATTTTGTGAAGAGAATCAAAAACGTCAATATACGCTCGGAGGGCAGCGTCCAACTGGTAAGAAATAAATTAAATCATAGAGTTATCCCTCAATTCAACGGGAAGTGGTTTCCTATGATTTCCATTTGTTGTTTTGCGTACAGTATGAATTATTTTTTTCCACTTGTGGTGCATGCTCGGAGGTAATATATCAATATTGAATGAAGAGCAAACCTATTTCGGTTCATTTAGCACCTCTTGGCATGTCAAAATGCGCTTGACACTCAATGAAGCGATATAGAATGTTCTTCGTTCAAACCTCCATACTAACTCCAAGCATGCACCGAAACTTGCCGAACATGGAAGGTCTTGCATGCAAAACAACCAACTCCCGACCAAAAGTCATCTCGAATTAGAGGATAAGTCTATGATTGTCAACTTTTTCTTCCATGAATATGTTAGTAGTCATGGCTGCTTTAGGGATTTTCGAATCTGCTCCTGTATTCATCGTAACTGCAAGTTGCCTAATTCGCTCGTGAGATTTATGTTCCACTGCAAATTATACTCATCGCAGAATATTCCGACTGAATTCACACATAAGTACGGGAAGTATGTTCTAGGGTTCAAGAACCGTCTTCAGGGACCAGACGGTCGGGTGATGGAAGTGAAGAGTGTGAAGAGAGGGCAAACAACAAGATCTCCACAACTCTGTTTTTCAACTGGATGGCGGGCTTTTTTGCTCAATTATCAACTCAGCCTGGCGGACGTGCTGATCTTCTCTCTTACAGCTCCGGCATTCTGGATTGTTCAATTCGTTGACAGATCAAGTTTATCCACACTGGATTGAAAACAACTTCAGCACTTGGCCAAATCTTATCTGGAAGAATGATCAAAATTTAAATTCCTGGCAAATCATCATATGAAGAACTTTTCAGTGAGTTATAATGGTTACGTCTTGGCATAATGGCAAGTCAGGTTGATTGTGGGATGAAGAGTCTCCATTAGGATTAATGAAGGTGTGCTTCTTACTGAGACCTGAAGCATCCATGTGCCCCTTGGTACCGGATCCCTAAAGCACATATAGATTGCTTTTGAAGTAATAGATCCTTAACGTGTGAGTATTGGCGTAATAGATTCCCAAAGGATTGTCGGCAATAGCTTTTCGAGTGCGTGCACCGGAGACATTCAAGGACACGACATCGAAAAATTGTATTATCACATCTGAGAAAATGTTGGATGTCGGAAAGGGATGTCTACGGATTTACTGTAACCTTCTTTTGAGGTTACAAAAAAAGAAATTTCCGACACAATTAACGCAAAATGATCGAAGCCTTCGGTGTCATCGTGCAATCCTCGACTTATGTTACTTTCTCTATTATTTGTACAAACATCTCGGATTCTTGGTCGTGATGAAGTTTATAGGATGCTTTCTATTCAAATAAGTACACGACTACATCAAGATGCCTCCTAAACTGACAGTATCATTCTTGTGGTCATTATTCGCAAGATGATTCGAGTACCAGCCGGCTTGAAGTTAATTCACCGATCACCAAGTGTCACGTCGAGTGATTCGGCGACAAGGATGGATAAAATTGATCATGTCGGGAATCTTTCCAAAACTGTAATGATCCTTCTGGCAGTTACGTGGTGGATCTCGATTGTTGATCGGTGAGCTGATTATTGATCAGTGAGAATAAATCTTGAGCTCAAGAATTGATAACTTCAATGGTGTTGATAATGTGACGTGTCGTATCTCCGATGACCTGAACCAGAGGAAGTAGTTGTCAAGAAAAGGAAGCGTGGTGACGACGTGACTTTCTAAGTAATCCGAATTACCGAACTACCAAATTTCAAAAGCGCCTCTGGAAGAGATATTGGATCGTGTACTGGTTGATTTTGGTGTATCGGGTTTGGAATGCTCCACGAAAAGTCGGATGTACATATCGCAGGTATGTGGTTTTTACAGGATGTTATCCTTGTGAAGAACTTTAGTAGAGGTGATTTGCAATGAGGTACCGGTGGGAATAATTCGGCAACCATTCATGGTATTACATCAGATAGCTAAAAACATTTAGCCACAATCTGCTTGTGCACTGTCCAAAAGGTTTGTATCACACGGACTGGTCAATTGAGTCCGCCGATAAGAAGGAAAAATGTCCGGTGAGACGACATAACCTAGCCACTGCTACAGATGTCGAGCCGGATCCTTATAGTTGGAAGCACCATTGACACCTCCTTCCAGCCATACTTCGGCAAGCATCACTAGTATAATTTATAGACAACTAATTGATATCAGGATTTACAAGTTGCTTGTGATACAACTGTCCAAGGTTTGCATCACAACAATGACAATCCGAAACACTCTGAATTGAGTGCTCCGATAAAAAAACTGTCTGGTGAGACGACGTCATATCCTCAAGAATATACATGTGTGTGAGGATGATGACTGTCTTCATTCCCGTAGTGTGGAAGTGGAATCGGAGGAAGCAGAATGGTCGATTTCGTTGAGGCACTGGAGGGAATGACAGGGATGCGTTCAATCGCAGTCTGTCCCGGCAACCTTCTTAACGTTATTTTAAATACCGAGTAACGGGATTTGTCTTTCTTATATTTAGGAGCTTCGGCACCTCTTTCCAGCCATATATAACTTACTTCGGCAACAACCATTATAGAATTACGGGCAGCTAATTATTAGCTACAATTTGCTTGTGCACTGTCCAATCGGTCACAAAAGGTGTGTTATCACATTCAAGTCAAACCGAAGCACCACTGGTCACTTAAGTCCTCCAAATAAGTCTTTGGACAGTCTGGTGCTCGATGACATAGCTTAACCTCTGCTACAGATACTAAGACGATTCTCTTCATTCCTGCAGTGTGGAGGTGGAATCGGCGGAAGCAGAATGATCGACCTCATTGAGGAAATCACTGGAGGAATGGCAGGGATGCGTTCAATGGCAGCCTGGCCCGGCAACCTCCTTAACGTAACCCTAAGCACCGATTAACCAGATTTCTGTTACTTGTAGTGGGAAGGACGATAGGAATATTGGCACCTAGTTCCTTCCAGTCATACTTCGGCACAAACATTGTAGTACTAAAGAAAGCTAATATTAGCGATAATTTGCTTAAGCACTGCCCTGTGGTCGAATCGGTCACAAAAGTTTTGTATCACATTCGAGACTCTGAAGCAACACTGGTCATTTGATTCCTCCAAGAAGTCTGGACAGTCTGGCGATACGACATAGCATAGCCACTGCCACAGATATCGTTCAGTACTGTGAGGAGGATGAATCTCTTTACTCCTGCAGTGTGGAGATGGAATCGGAGGAAGCAGAATGATCGACTTCATTGAAAAAATCACTGGAGGGAATAGCAGGGATTCGTTCAATCGCAGCCTGCCCCGGCAACCTTCTTAACGTAAACCTAAACACCAAGTAACCAGATTTCTCTTTCTTGTAGGTGGAATCCACGACCTGGTACAGCCCGAGGTAAGTGTAAGATCCGTAACAGAGAAATCGACAACCAAGTCGCTTCCGAACCACACGCACAGGCTTCGAATGTTTCATGCTGTTCTGCAGACCTAAATTTCCTCCTGACAGCCACTGGTCCCTGTACACTCTTCCCCTTGGATCTCTACCGCCTTCTCCGACGTACACAATCTCGTCCAGGTCATTGGTTTCATCATCGTAGCGACCTGCCAACACAACACACACTGCCAAAGGCAAAAATCTGTCACAAGAATTTGAGGATGATCCTTCCCCGACCTTGCTGACGAAGTCGATGCCTCCCATTACACGTTTGTGCATGCCCACGACGGCCATCTCCACCTTGGAGATGAAGGATTGGTTCACACATGTTCCCGGGATCTCTCCTATCATCCGTGGCAGATTTTTAGAGGTTTCCTGTGACGACATGATTTGGAGGACCTTCATGTCCGGCCTTCCGTGAAACTTAAAGGATGGTTGGTGTTTAAGCTGAAATTTCTTAACCCGCTCCTCTTCCTTCACCGAAGCTTTCATGTAGAGCGCCGAGAATGTGCATAGCCTCTCCTTGACTTGCTGTTGGATCCTCAGAAGAGAATTTCTCGACATGGTTTTGGTTTCCACGATAGGGGCAGCCTGAGCCGTTACAGTCACATTAGGCTTGATGGCTCTCGACCTGGTGCGGAGATTATTATAATTCATCTCGAATTCCGAGCTGTACTCACTTGTTTCCGTGTCTTCGATTGGAGTTCTAAATTCCGGGTCGTCGTCATCGTCGTCTTCGGGGCCAATTGAATGCTCTGAACTCCTGGTTGTGTTCGGGGAGTAATTCTTTCTGGGAAGCCTGGCGATGCGATTCGACCAGCGACGCAAGTCGCGTGAAGTTTTAGGTAAATTTTCGTGATGGTGGCTAACTTCATTAAATTTGTTCCTGCTGTCCTCGTCGTCGCTGCTGGAAAGCTTAACCAGTCTCCGACGCAACACTCTTTTGTAAATTCGGTTGGAATTAGATGCTCCATAGTATAAATCGTGATCTGCACCACTGTAATTACACTTCCTCAATGCATTCTTCCCGTCGACCAGCCCGCCTGCCATCTTCGGCTCCTCCTTATAAAGTTGTGCCACCTCGCAGTACTGCTGCTTGTGATGATAGTACTCTGTAGACTCGGAGCTGGTGTCATTCAAGTGAGAGCTCATGGTCGACATGGTTTGAGCTTGATTTTGCAAGCACTCACCCGGATCTTCATCCTTGACCCGTTTTCCGAGTAGTTTTTTCTCTGCAACTGGAGCCATAGCTGATTCTCGGTCGTTTCGAGGCAGCTAATCAGTGTACAAATTCATACCAACTCCGAAGTAACTGTGATGAGAATTTGTCGCAGCTCTCGTGAAAGTGCGATTTTAGACTTGAACCTCCGCACTGACTTGTGCAAGTCTAGCAACCTCTGTCACTGAATCTAAAGACATGTGAAGTTGTGTGTACTAGGGGCTAGCTTTTGGTTGCGCAATCAGAAACATATACACATCGATCGTGGCGCTCACGGCTTCATCTACAAGTGAGTTACCATCTACAAAGACACCACTCACAGATAAGTCATATCATAATTTATGGAACATGATCACTTGATTAATTCAACATTTAACATGAGTGTATCGTCAGGTCCAGGATTGAGGATGCCCGACGCCGGCTATGGCTATGAGCATTGAGCCTCGCCAGGATTGTCTTCGGCAGCCACATTGAAGTGTGATTAAAAGCCAGTTTAAATGTTGTGATCAGTAAGTGCTAGTCGTCATTGATCGATATTTTATGTAATTTACCAGTAACGTTACTTCCATTGTCAATGTCAATTGATTAGCTTATGTCATAATTTCTAGTGCTTGGGATCAAATGCGAGTTACTTGCTTGACTGGAAGGAACTGACGTCAAGATTAAACTCAAGGAGCTCTTTGCTCCATAAAAACATATTAATACATAATGATTGAAGTCTACATGGTAACATTCAAGTCTATTAACCGGCTGGCCAGTCGTCATCAAACTCTTAGCAATTCAGAGTTTTGCATTTTGGTTTTATGAGCAAGGTACTGAGGCCTTAAAGTGACATTTTAAAGAAACTTTATTCTATTTCAGGCAGGTTAAATAGCTTGGATTTATTAATAAAAATTAATTAATTAGAAAATCTATACAAAGTTTACAAAAAAAAATTATTAATTTTTTTTCAGATGCAACCTAATATAGAAATTCGCAAAGTCGTCTTAATGAAAGAGCTTTTTTACTTTCCACTAAGGGGGTTTAGTGATGTTGGATTGCTAGGTGAAATTCGCCACAAAATCATCCTTATTGCAGATGAGCATCCTCTATCAAATGAAGGTGCTCTCCCCCTTTTGTGGATCACTTCTTACACCACCTTGTTAAGCAGATAGATCCCTGATTAGCCATTATGCTAGGCCAAAGTTGGTGCTTTTCAAAAAGCATTATTGCATTTTTCTTACACTGCTACTATGCCCGGGTACGCAACTCCCGTATTATATGGCCCTGATTATAATCACTTATAATCCATTTTATTCCAATCTCAAGTGATATAATTTGTTTTCATGTAGGAAACTCTTGTAGCCCTTCTAACAAGGAATCCAAAAATGTAATTATATATAGGAAATGAATATTTCTTGAAGCATAAAATTGCATTAAAAACCTAATTATATGAGTTTTTTAAATACATGTATCATAGGTCAAACTACCCAACTTTTTGGGCTTTTTAATAAAAAATTAAGATTTGTTTACTATAAATAAAACATTGTTAATGATTTTTAATTTTAATTGGAGGCAACTACTTGTGAGGGTCTTTTGAAATTATGCATAGGCATAGGTTTAAAATAGGTGTTTCAATTCTTTATATACGTTGTGGAGTTTTTAATAAATTAATTAATATGCAACCCAACTTTTTCTACATCTCATTTTATTTTATTTGGTCTTCACCCAAATTTTTGGTCCTTTTAATTTTGTATAATTTGATATAATTTTTACAAAAGCCGTCCTCTAAGCCGTTTTTAATTCGATGCCCCCTGCGTATAATATGGGAGTTTTGTACCCGGGCTACTATGAAAGGCCAAAGCCCCCAGGGGGGGGGTTGGGACTCTTCACACCACGTACAAAGGAACATAAGTGTAAGAAGGGGTATTATTTGAGGCATTAGCATACACAATATACATAAGGAAAAGGTATTAATTTTCTCTACCATGTACATTTAAAAAGGCTATTAAGTATTATGAAGTATAGGTAGATGTACAAAAGGGCCCCTAGGTTTTAGAGAATTTTTTGACAATAGATGTGTTGGTTTCATCTAATTCACATTTTAATCCATTGGTGTCATATGGTAATAGTTCTCAATGACTCCCTTGTCCATTATTGTTAGGGTTCACATTTGGGATATAAGACAAGCTAGAGGCTCTTGGAGCGCTCATGGGCTCCCTTGAGTTTTGCTCTCTAAATTTCATTGTTTGTTTGATGCAATCTGTTGAATTACATGCTATGAATGAAAAAATGTTCAATGAATTTCTTATTAGAAAGTGAACATGGATTTTAGTACATGTAATAAAGGCATGTTTGATTTGTGATTTATGATTTGTATATGTAGTAGAGGCATCTATCACATTAAATTGAAAAGCTTAGTATAAATACATGAGTCCATTTTCTAGCTTGCCGTTAGTACGTATACATTTATTTTTCTCTATAAACTTCTTGTATGTAGGGGGTTTAGTTTCATAGTGACCCATGCACGTCATTTAGGTTTCCAATGAAGAGTCCACCCCCCGGGGGCCAAAGCGGTCTTGTTTTGTACTTGATGCCACATATGATTATCGCTTTTAACAATGACTTGTTCAATGGGACCGTTGCAATCACTTGTTGATGTCATAAGGATGGAAAATAGGTGTCACCAAAAGGAAGGTGTTACTTTAAGGTCTTTGCATGTTGGCATCACAATGCACGATGAAGACTACCATTTGGTTGTCTATTTGTTTAATCCAAATTTTAAAGTTGACAATAGGATGCAATATTTTCCTTAAAATGGGAGTTAGGTCACAAGGGAGGAGCTATCATGGCTGATGTGTTGATGACAACATAGGTCGTTTATGTGACATTGGATGCAAAGTTGGCATTGACCCGTCAAATGACATTGTTTTATTGATTTTTTTGACCTTGTTTTTCAAAGTTTTTTCTCAAGAGAAAATATCACCTCATTAAATATAACTGCCCGTGTATATACTAAATATATTATTTAGCGTCACCAATTCTATTGTAGTGTTCCAATATATGTTATGTTTAATTTCATTACAATATAATGCAACATATTAACTAATTGTAAACCGCCCGTGCAGTGTCACCAACACTAATTGTAAACTTAACATTCCTTGTTAAAAATTGGACATTATAGATTTAAAATGTTCCAATACACTATCACTTACTAAGTGAATTATCAGCCAGATTTCAATCATCCATGACAATGGTTCAGTACATAAATGCTAGGATGAAAAATATACAAAAAATGTATGAATTAAAAATGAACTTTGATGACATGTTTTATGAACTAATTCATAAACAAGTGTCATCAGAAAAGTTACCACAATGACATAAAAGTACCATATGACTCTAAATACAATATGTAGTGTATTTTTTATGGAATTTGACCCCATGAAGCCAAAGAAAAATTCATTGATAGCAAAGAAAAACCAATGTCAGGCAATCCGACATGAATTTGAGCTTGTTGGCTTTACCTTGTTTAGGAATCCCCTTGGTGCAGGGTGGGGTTTATTGCCTACCTTGTGGTGGGTGGGCTCTTGTTTGTGTGTGTATATATATAAAATACATTATTTTGATATCCATTTACTATGTGGGGGGGGGGGGAGTACTGGTTCTTGTTTATTGTCGAGTTTTCTCTTATTAAGTACTAGGTATGGGAGAGATCTAATGGCTATTTGGAGGATGGTTTTTAATTTTTTTATTAGTGATGTGGGGATATGTAGGTTCTCAAAGAGTTCTATGCTTCTTGTGTGAATGGGTCCCCTTACTCCTACGGTGATAATTATGAAGGGTCTAATATTCCAGTCTTGTGCTCTTATTGTGTTTACTAACGGGTTGTATTTGTCTTCTTTTATTTGTATGGCTTGGTCAAAGAATCTATCATGCCGAAAGGTGAATTCAATGATTTGGGTGGTTAGGTCCGGTGTAGGTATTAGTGGACCATTTTGTTCATATGCAGCACCTTGTATGTAAACGATATCCGGTCTTAGTTTTGCGAGGCATTCACATCATGTAATGTTGCATGTGCATCTTAACACTATATTCGTTAATTGGAGACTTTTGAAAGTCTCAAAATGAAATACGCCCATAGTTTGGGATGCCAATATTATGAGCATGCGGAACATTGGGAACATCGGGAACATCGGGAACATGACGGTTTGCAACTTCGCATGCAAAGAATATGCACAACACTCAAAATAGTAAGTCTTTAAATCATAATCAAAACATGAACTATAAGTGGAAAATAACAATCGAATCCCAAAAACAAATGCTTTTATGTCCTTATAAAGTTTAGGATGCGCATCCCATATATAAGGGTCTTATGGAATTGGATGGCACATCCCAAACGTATGTATAAATTTGATACTATCCGCAATAAAACCAAGTCTACAAAGTGCCCCTATTTTCCACATTAATTCCAACCTACGTTATGTTTCCCCATCTCCATCTTCCGCTTCATATCCATTATCGGCATCATTTTCCGCAGCTGCAATACGTACCAAGTTGTCTTTGGCAAAATCTATATGTTTTTGGGGGATGGTCATTGTTTCCGATTTAGAACCTTTGCGCGGCTTCCAAGCACAAAGGATGGTATCCGTGTTTATCCAAACCGGTCCGTACGCGGAGTCCACTGTCCACTTGAAACCCTTTTTGGTGTCCCAACCTAAATAGGTGCGGAGCACGTTCTGGTCTTTGGTGCTCGGACGGCAATATTCCACTTCAATTTGACGAAAGTTGGGGCTAGTTCTAACAAAATTGGGTGAAGACAATGCTTTCACCAACCAAATTGGTTTGGGGTGCTCCTCATCTCCTGCTCGTACGAGGACCATATAACCCTCGTGGCAATCAACACCCACACGAAACGACGGAGCCGGACGATTGCGCGCAGGGCCAACGTAATGCTCGTCCATTGCAAACTCTTCACGGACGTCTCCATTGCTAAAGAACATAGCATCGGACTCCACAACTGTCAAACGACTTTGTGGCCAAAATCCTTGTGTCAAAGTCGTACGGGTGTCGACACCAACGGTCATCAAGGCTGAGCGTATGCGATCCCAATACGCGATCAACGGCTCATGAGTATCCCTAACACGTCTGGTGATGTCTTCTTCACACAACTCTTTCCAATACTCAATGAACCCGGATATGCCTTTTATGATTTCTGGCCCATTCCTCATGGGATCGGGTTTGCAAGGCTTTGGTTCCCCATCCGGAAGCAAACATTTCCCATCCTTGTCTTGACGCCACACGAGTATACCATCCTCCGGGCCCCAATTTAGAGATGTGCACAAAAGCTTGAACTGCATGGCGGGGACACCATCATCCCTCATATAGAAGCGGAATTGTTGTGCTTTGGTATGTCCCACCAGACGGTCCACTCCCTTCAACATGTATGGCTTGATGAAGGCCTTGAAATTTGGTATTTCTTCAATCATGTGCGGGATCACCGGCACATTGTCCAAATCCATGTATGATTTCATGAGAAGTGGTATGGTGGGAAAATCCTCTTCATGCAACTTCATGCTCCAACGGCCAAATGAGGCATCAATATCGTCGTGCGTGTGCCCCACCATCAAGAAAGACACAAACACCTCTTTGAAGATGCCTTTTGCCACGAGCATCGACCAAAAACAAAACACGTATCGGCATTTGTTGTCTTTAGCACAATTATCAAGTTGAACGTGGAGAGTTGGAGGCAAGGGTTTTGCAATAATGGGTTCTCCGGGTGGTTCCGGCAATGAAGACATACAAACCTCCTTCCCTTGTAGCACTGCCTCATAAAGGGGTGTCGTTCCACAACCATCGAAAAGGGCACGGGAAGAGTGTACCGGTGGCTTTTCGAGATCGCGCAATAGTTTTGCAAATGAACCGACCGTGTGGTTGGCATCGCCAGGGTAAAAATCCAAACCATAATGGGCATATTTGACATCCACATGTCCATGGGCGATCATACCTAAGAAAAACAAACGATGCGTGAACAACAAAAATATGAAATAACTACACACCGGATGGATGGAGTTGGTCATTTGGAAAACAAACCCAATGCAAATCGGAGATCCTTTCAACACACATGTGGAATTCTATACGAACCTGTGACAGCTACAGGCAACTTGAAGAGACCATCCGTGGCCTTTATTTTGCGTGCATAACAAGGACATGCGGTCTTCGCATGGTCCATTTTATCATGAATCACTGTTAGAACCTCCGCGGGCCTCATTATGGATAGTGCACGGTTCTTGTAGTAATCTTGACGATGTGCCTCCTGGTTGTTGACATGCTCAATGTATTTTCTCTGGTGTCTAGTATGGGATTCAGTGCCTATAGGGTGGGCGTCTCGAAGACCTTTGTATTTCTCACACGCCGTACACCTAGCGAACTTGTCCCCAGGTCTCTTCAAAATGTATTCCGCAAACTGTTGGTTTTTAATTACACTCAACTTGGACAACGAAATGGGCCCACATCCCGCGATGCGACCCACTTCGTTGATGTCCGTTAAGATGTTCTTCCATTTCGTGCCCGTGGGCAACACCATTTGAACAACTTTCTCACCTGATGACAATGTCCTCGTCTTGTGGGGCATTGCATCGGCCAATGGCACTATGATGGTGGAGAGGGTCGCGGATGCTTGGAGTGTCGCCTCCCTAGGTTTCTTTGTGCCAGAGTTGCCATGAAATCGAGATCGGCGACCCAACAAAGAATACTTCCGAAACCTATAGAAGTCAGCCTTGGAGACCGCATGGATGATATACCACGCTGTGCAACAAACGTCCACATTCTCAAGGGTCACGACCTTACGGCCATGGGTATCAATGTGCAAATTTCTGTGGACCTCGAGTTTCTTTGCCGACCGCATACGAAAATCCGCAAGCCACATCTCTTGACGAAGAGACCGAATTTTTTCGCGTGGAAAAAATTGGCAACATTTCATCGTGCAACAATCCTTTCCAGAAACGAGACGGATAGAATCGTCTCCCAAGATGCGATCCCGCCGTCTCTCCGTATCTCCGCGAGACACGCGACTTGAATCGTATTTACGTAGGCCTTTGCGAGGACGAATTGTGCCCAACAAAGCTAACTGCGTTTGCTTGTGCCGCCGTCCATGATCCCACAAGCTTACTTCTTCATGGAGAACCCTACGAAGGGGCCATCGACGCAAGGAAAATCTCCACGTCAACGGGACCTCACACGGTGCCAAGGAATTCAAGATGCACACGCCCACATCATCGAAACCAAGGGGGTTGACATCAACACATTCACGGGGATCGGAGTTTCTACATATGCCATCTGCCACTGGGACACCAAGCTCGTTTAGTAGAACAACATCTAGGCCCACCCATTCCTCCCTCCCGAAACCAGCACATAGAGGAATGTCATCATGGTCATCCCCAGAATGTGGAGATTGTTCGTGGAATTCGAAAGATTCATGGGAGGAGGTATACACAGACACGCCCACCCCGTTCGTCCCGTCATTAGTGTCCGCAGACGGGGACGAGAGGTCACATTCAATATCGGAGGACGATGCATTCGTCGAAAACTCAAATGCACTATCTCCATCATCCACTGCCATCACACCTAAACAAACAACCATGTCATGACCAACCACACAACGGATGTCACGCATACAAGAACGGATGCCACGCATACAAGAACGGATGCCAAGCATACAAGAGCGCACAATATCTGCAAATACATGGCCCGAACTTCGCAAACAACCCATGCTATTATTGGAGTGTCTAAATACGAACAGCTGTATGTTCCTGGCCATACTCTGTCAACTACAACATGGACCATCGCCATTGTGGTGTTTCAGGCCGTTCATTCATAAAAGAAATGCCATCCTGTGTATTGGACGAAATGGATAAGTGTGCGACAAAACAACGTCAAGTCGTCCAACCTACAATAGCATATTTTCGAACCCCCGTTCGTATATATCTACCATTAGGTGTATTTTCATAAATGTATCTAGAGGGATGTAGTGCTGCGCAGAACATACTCTCAGGTGGTATTTACGAACGCACGTTCGTAAACTCAAGGCCATCGTTCGAAAGGGAGTTCGTAAATATGCCATTGAAGTATTTACGAACGCCCGTTCGTATATCACTGACATAGAGTGCCTAGGCATAGCCATATGTATACTATCTCCACATGCTATACTGGTACACATGCGTGTACAACATCCGAACGTCCGTTCGCAAACTCCTGAGTGGCATATTTACGAAATCCATTTCGTATATCAATGATATATTCAGCATATGCATCGCCATACGTATCTGGACATGGTGTTGGTGTGGACCACACGCAGGTGCATTTACGAACGGACGTTCGTAAACTCCCGACCATCATTGTCTGAACTAGTGACAAATGCGTGTGCGACATACGAACGTCCGTTCGTAAATCCTTTGATGGCATATTTACGAACGGGCGTTCGTATATCTCTGCCATATTGTCAGTGCATAAATGTGTAGGAGGGATGTCACTGGATGCGCATACCGTAATCCTCGGTGGTCTTTACGAACGTCCGTTCGTAAACTCAAGACCATCATGTGTCTGATCAACCTCCAGTGCGTGCTCCAGCTTTACGAACGTGCGTTCGTATCTCTGCCGTATTGTTTGTTTGCATAAATGCCTGGAGGGATGTCGCTGTATGCGCAGACATCATCCATGGTGGATTTACGAACGCACGTTCGTAAACAGAGGACCCTCCTATGTCTGATCCAATTACAAATGCGTGGACTTAAGCTTTACGAACGTGCGTTCGTATCTCTGACCTATTGTTTGTCTGCATGAATGTCTGGATGTCGCTGTTTGCGCAGACATAATCCCAGGTGTATTTACGAACGCACGTTCGTAAACAGAGGACCCTCCTATGTCTGATCCAATTACAAATGCGTGGACTTAAGCTTTACGAACGTGCGTTCGTATCTCTGACCTATTGTTTGTCTGCATGAATGTCTGGATGTCGCTGTTTGCGCAGACATAATCCCAGGTGTATTTACGAACGCACGTTCGTAAATACTGTCGGCCATCCTATGATCCACCCACTAAAGCGTGCTCCATCTTTACGAACGTGCGTTCGTAAAGCTCCGGTATTAACGGCGGTATATGCGGTGACTGTACGTTGTCTTGTACCTGGGGAGTGTACGCTTGATGCGCAGGAGAATGGCGTGAGCACGCTCCGTGGGGTCTCTAGGGCGCACACTTGGCGTCTGCCGCAAAAAAGAGCTCTGTTATGGGGGGGAAGAGCTTTAAGTACTTCTCTGGAGTGGTTCAAGGGCCCTTGGATGCTATTTAAAAAGCGGATTCCCGCCGCCTACTTTGACCTAACAATATGCCATTCTATCCATGCGGAACATACATGACCCTATGTATGGAACATGAATGGCATGCACGCAACATATTCAAAATATGTACATTGGTTATACACCTTACTTGTTACCAAGGTCTGCCGAAAAAAAATTATAATTTTTATATGTATATATATGTGTATATATAAATGTGTATATATAAATGTGTATATATATATATATGTGTGTGTGTGTGTGTAAATATATATGTATATATGTGTGTGTGTGTGTGTATATACATGTGTATATATATAGGTGTATATATATATGTATTGTAATAGTTAATGTAATCTAAATATGATGATGGTTAAGATAGAATAAATGATCTGCAACCAAGGTGTGAAGTACAAGTTTTTTGTCAATTAATATTGTTACCTATTATATATTACCAAGGTCTAAGTGAGATATATATATAGAGACAATGAGGTAAGAGTGGGTAAAAATTGATTGTGGAGGCCCTTAAACTTGTAGGTATAATCATATGATTCACATCAAAACATGCCCGTAATACGCTCACAAAGTGCGTGAACACCAATAAAAGGCAGGTTTATCCATTATTATAATGGCTTGTAAGGTAGATTAAGGATATGAATTCAAACCATACCTAGATTAAATGTGGGTTTTATTTCAGATCCCACCCTAGCTGTGGAAAGAGTGAATTAATCCGGCATGTGTGGAAAGGTTTAATTACTTTGGAATCGTGCATAAGATAGAGTAAGCATATGGATTGAAACCATACCTAGGTGGAGCCACACTTATAATTGTGTGTTTTGCATCCCACGAGAAGTATGTGCATAGCTAAAAGTGTTGATTTAAACTAGTCTTAACATATGCATGTTATAATAAGGTCATGGATTGTGTGATCAATCAATTTGCACTTAACACTATTGAAGATTTAGGGATGTAGGGTTTAGGGTTTGGGGTTAGTGTTTAGGGTTTGTGGAAGTTGTGCATGTCTAGTAGTTAATACAATAGATTAGTACACACACAAACAACATTGACCTATCAAAAACCCATATCGCACTAATGCCCCCTTCCCACCTGACTTTAGGTAACACTAAAAGTTGGTTCTAACAACCTGGCCTTCACAGCATCGACATTATGTATTGCCGAGCCTAGTTTGCAAATGATGTGGCATGGCTTAAAAGTGGAGGTCTTAAGCCTCAAGCACCAACCCTCCCATCGGTACCTAAACATGAGGCAATAATCTAGGACGTTTAAAAGTGGTGCCTCCCATCCTTGTCATTGGTTTTTTTAGTCTTAGCTATGAGGGCACAAGGAGCTCCGTTAACAAAAACCATTGGTCAGTTAGGTGAGTGGCAAGGCATTTGGGGATGGGACAAAAACTGCCCAACAATCCTTGCTTGGTAGATAAAACAATGAAGATGTGTGAAAGGTAATTAGAGAAAACCTACTTGAAAGTCTCCAAAGCAAGTTCTTGTAGGTGCATTGGGATAGCCGTATGCCTCCGCTATAAGGGAGGGATCTTTACCCGTTTCCTGGGAAATACTTTTAGTCTTAGCTAAAGTCAAGTGGGAAGGGGGCATAACTTGTTAATTTATGTGTAGTTCACATTTGATGCTAGCCAAACATTCGACCACATGGCTCAAATGTGCTAGTTCAAGTTGGCACCTAATTAAATGAATTGACGACCTTTTGGAAATTGAATTTTCATCCACCTCTTGTAAGAAAAGGACACCGCCTCCTGCCAATCTCAAATTGGGTTCTTTTTGAACCTAGTAATTATTTGAGGAACCATCGAACAACATGAAAGATGTCTCATTCATGAAAACACTATATTTCAAAAGACCATATCAACATCCTTGGGGTTGAATTCTTCTTCGAATCCCTACTAAATGACGTGCATTGTTCACTACGATTTTATTATCGGTTCCCTATTTAAAAGATGTTTACAAGGAATCCGAATGTAGATGTACTAGGGGGATGCACCAATCAAAATTCATGTATTTATACTAAGTTCTTATGGTTAAGGTGATAAACGCATCCACTACATATACATATTACAAAGCATGATTATGTCATGCCTTTCTTATACATCCAATCCCATCCCATCCCCCAATGTCCCCGTCCCCATGCCCACCTCCCATCGCATCCCATCCCCCCCATCCCCCCATCCCATCCCCCATCCCATCCCCCCATCCCCTCATCCCCATCCCATCCCCCCATCCCCCACCTCCCCATCCCCCCATCCCCCATCAACCTCTCATCCCGGCCCCCCCAGTGGGGGGAGGCCACGTGTCAACGGCGGGAAAACCCTAGCGGCGGCGGCTACCTCCCCGCGCCCCCTCAGCTCTCCTCCTCATTGTCATTTGGAGCAGAGAGAGAGGAGCGGAGCGCCGAGCAGATGTGGAGCGAAGCTCTTGCGTTTTTTCCTCTCGTCTTTTAATAGTATTGTGCGTGCGTGTGTTGAGAGATATTAGTTTTGTTGGCGCGAGTTTCAAGAGTTTAGGGCAAAGTGCTTATGTTACAAGCTTGAGAGTTGCAAGGTTTTGCGTAGCAAGCTTCAGACTGTAAAGCGAAAGAGTTACAAGGTTGAGAGTTGCAGGGTTTTGAGTAGCAAGCTTGAGAGTATAAAGCGGAAGAGTTACAAGCTTGAGAGTTGCAGGTTTCAAGTAGCAAGCTTGAGAGTGTAAAGCGCAGTACAAGGTTGAGAGTTGCAGGTTTCAAGTAGCAAGCTTGAGTGTAAAGCGCAAGAAGTACAAGGTTGAGAGTTGCAAGGTTTGGAGCAGCAAGCTTGAGTCACAAACTTCAGAGTTGCAAGGTTGGGAGTTGCATGTACATCAGAGTAGTTGCTAGGGTTTGTATATAACTTGCGAGGGCTTAAGTGTGAGGAAGGTGCAAGGGTGCATTTCAAAGTATACATTTGTGAGGTTCTCAGGGTTTTCCAGTAAGGGTGGAAGATCAGGTTTTTGGTGTAGAACATTTCAATGTGAGTACAGTAATCCTTTTGAACTCTTCCCTCACATTTTGAGTTTGATCATTGTTGAGATACATGTGTTTTGTTATATGCATGATGAGCTTTGGCCTGTTCTGTATGCAAGTTAAGCTATGATCCTCATTCTGAATTCCTCATCACATTCTGAAACTCAATTTTGTTTGAATCTATTCATTTCTGCAGTTTCATTATTCTGACCATGCGTTGCAGGCACGAATGCAAGCATTGCTCAGCCCAATCGAGCAGCAATTGGTACACGTATCCGTACACATATATATACGTATATATACGTATACGTATACGTATATTTATACACAATATTTCCAATAAACACAAAAGATGACCCATTTACGAACGAGCGTTCGTAAATGGGTAGACGGCGTTCAACACAACCCCTGTTTACGAACGCACGTTCGTAAACAACCGTATCCAAAACCCAGTGCCTCATATTTACGAACGTGCGTTCGTAAACATATGTACCCAAAAACCAGTGCCTCATGTTTACGAACGTGCGTTCGTAAACAACCGTACCCAAAATCCAGTGCCTCATTTTCACGAACGTACGTTCGTAAACATTTATACAAACTGGGGGCTCAATATTTACGAACGCTCGTTCGTAAATATATACCTAAAATGCGAACATTAACAAATAACAAATAACATCAACATGCTGCATTTCCAAATAACCTTCGATAATATGCATCACGTAAGACGCATACATGAGCAAACAAATACAAGTACAATACTTTACGAACGAGCGTTCGTAAAGTAGTAAACTTAATTAACCGCCTTGAAAATCACAATCATTTACGAACGCTCGTTCGTAAATCTCCTAAAAATCTGCTGGAACACTTGATTGAATACAATTTATGACGATCATAAATACTCCAGATCTTAGTCAGATCCTACCCACATGCCAATCGGTAATGTTACGAACGAACGTTCGTAAAACGATCCTAACTGTTTTGTTATGGTGCAGATGGCCAGATCGACCAGAAGCGCAATTGACCTGTTCGCCGTGCCCATTGATCGCCTCCCAGATTCCGTTGCGGACTCAAACGGTAACGCGAATTATGTCCCAAAAGAGGATTTCATGGGGGAGTGGACGGCAATACCAACAAAAATGGAAGACGGTCTTTTCGCGCTCCGTTTCACCTACGAGCTGGAAACAAGGCCAGACCAGCCAGAACAGTGGGTGCAGATGAAGACGTGGGAGATAGAATCCATAGAGGCCCAGGGAGATTATGTTATCTTGGACATGAAGAACAAGAAAGACCACATCAATCTCCTGTTGCATTACTTGAAGTACTCCTTCTCTTACGTCTACGCGTGCTTGAATGTTGCACCAGATGCAAAACACTTCAACCTGGAGGATCTATTCTCAAAGTACATCCTCAGCCAATTTTGGACTGCCAGGAAATTGACTGCACTGGCATTGAACATCTCCAAGTACAACAGTGCGGTCGCGGAAGCCAACAAGAAAAAGAAAAGTCCGAGAAAACCATCTGCATCGGGGGCAGGAGGTTCCAGGAGCGCACCCAGGCCAGTGCCTTCCGCGAGCAGGTTGCCGGAGGGGCCAAGCAGACAATCCACGCCATCCAAAAGGTCGAGGGACGACTTGGAGAGGTCGGGAGTGACCGAAGCCGCTGAGGTTAGCTCGCCGCCAGTTATGCCCACCCCTTTGAAGAAAGGAGAGAACCCGGACGCGACGAAGGCGACCCGTATCCTGAGAGAGTTCAACAACTACTCGAAGGATTGCTGGCCCATGGGGCGCCACTTCACCTTCAACGTGGACTGCTTCAAGTGCGAGAAATCCCCCAACAAGTGGGTGGTTAGGTCTCGCGAGAGCGAGGGCGTGAAGTGGCAGATCAACAATCTCATGAACAACGTGAAGTGGGATAGGCAGACTGTCTGCGTCATGCCCAAGGGTTTAACTTCTCGTCCCACGGAGAGGGATTGGCCCCGAATCCAGAATGGCGAGTTCTGGATTATCGTTGGTCAGCACAGCTTGGAGGCGTCGCAAATCATCCTCAAGGACGATAACTTCCAACACGAGCTCAAGGCGGAGCTGCGGTACTGGAAGGCGTTCTTGGTGTGGTCGGACGACTGGGACAAGCTCCGGAAAATATCGACATACCTGAATTCCGGAAACAAGATCAAGGCTTTTGAGGCGTCCTGGGCGGCAAACATAGTGGCTGCGAGAGACGTATGGGTCGCCCACGGGTGTCTGCCAAAAGAGAGGGAGAACGCCAAAAGCCAGTCTCCACAGTGGAAGGTGAGTTTACGAACGAGCGTTCGTAAAGTGTGGGCTGCAATTAGTTTCTCCCAACTCGCAATTAGGCATCAATTGCATTTTCGTGAAATTACGAACGTGCGTTCGTATTTAATTTACAACACTGATCCTTGTTCGTGTATTGCAGGCGTTTTGTGACGCGATGGTGGACAAATTCTCCTCCATCGACATGAAGTCCACCACCACGAAATCAGTCCTGGAGCTCAAGGGCGAGCCCCGCCTGATTTGCTGCAACAACAACACCTGGGATTTGTGGACCCACTTTTTCGACGCTCACAGCTCGGGCGATCTGGTCAACCCCGACACTGAAGAGAAATACAACGTCGACAAGAGCGCGGAAGCCCCTCCACTATTGAGGGAATTTTTCAGGGCATTGCAAGGACTCACAGAGTCGGAGCTGCAGCGATGTGCGGTCCACCTTCTTGGGAATACAGTGGGAAGGACCATCCCGTATCCCAAGATTTTTTTGAAGAGACCAAAGCACAAGCCCGGCACGTACTCCATCAAGGAGTGGTGCGACCACAGGAAGCTCAAGACTGCTGCGATCCGGGAGTTGAGTGGGCTCTTGCCGGAGATGCAACTCTTCCATGCCGACGGCGACGTCAATTGGGCAAATTGGAAGGGTTTCAAGGTGCAGTACAACATAAACGGCGCATCGATGCGCAGTTTGGTAAAGGAGCACGTCGCTGTCTTGAAGCTAAAGGGAAATAAAAGAACAAAGAAAACAGAGACGGAACCTGTGGAGCTGCAGCGGTACATCTCCTTCTTGGAGAGGAAGAGGAACGCTACATTTGAGGGGGTGGCAAGATTTTGCGTGGTGACAACGGGGCTGGAGAGGACCTCGTTCTCCAAGTGGGACGGAACCATCAGCAGGGCTGAGGTGAGGGAGGACCGAAGGGGGTGCCCCTTCGCACTCATCGATTTCAGGGGTATCCCGGGTGCCGCAAGGCAGGGTGCGAAGGGGGTGCCGTTCTACAACCCCTTCATGGCCAAATTCATGGAGTACAGATCTCCGGCCATGAGGGAGCCACACGTGTGGCTATGGATTGTGGAACAGGAGAAGGCCTCCGTCGTCACGGAGCTGTACGAGGACACCATCAAGTTCGAGTACAGCATCTTCCACAGCACGTATGTCCCTGCGAAGACGGAAGGGATCGTGGCCATCAACGAGGCCAGGGGCAACAAGCAGGTGGGAGCGGTGAGCCTCATCTTCTTGACCTTGAATACGGCAAGGCATGGGCGCGCGCCTATCAAGGCCAACAACACCTTCAAGAAGATCTACAGCATTCCACACCCCCCTCCCAAAGATCTCTTCCAGGAGACGCTGTACACGGTCTTCCCCGCCTTGGAGCTCAGGATGGAGTTCTACATCTCCGTCCTCCAAGCCCTGGCCACGAATGGTGAGACGGTCTACAACGTGTGTGGAGGCAGCAAATTCATGTACGCTGCAATGGTAAGATCTCATTTACGAACGCTCGTTCGTAAATGCCATTTTCTGAGGCATCTTTGAAATTCAACTATTTTTGTTGTAATGTATACTGCTCGGCTCATAGGGTTGATGTTTACGAACGCACGTTCGTATATGGCTAACCGATTTCCTTCTGTGTCTCAGATGTTGGGCCTGTGCGTCAACAGTTACGTTGACGCCATAGACGAGGAGGACTACAAGGTCCACAGGTCGAAGGCGTCAACCATGGATTTGGGCGACATAACCGCCACGAGGACGGACGTCAGCGTGTCCGCCAACGAGGGCGTGCCCGTGATGGAGGTAGAAGAGGATGAGCCGGCCCCATCCGTCAACGTGGACTCCATCATCCGGTCCTTCGACATCCCCCCGCTTCAAATAATGGGCCCGTCGGGTAATCCATCCGACGCGCAGGGCACTCCCGGTGGTTATACGGGATCGTCGGCGGGGGCAGCACAAGACGTCCTCCCCGCGCGCGTCTATGGCGCGGACCCCTTCGGCACGCCTGGCGGGTGTTCAACGTCGGTATCCCCAAGACCAAGGCTGCAGGTGCCCAAAATGGAGAACCTGGATGTGCTGGACCAGCGCTCCCGTCCATCGTTGGACCACTTCCGCAACACGCGACGGAGGATGAAAAAGACCCCGTACGTGGAGTTGCCCGAGGGAGCAGTCATCGAGGTCTCCGACGAGGACGAGGGGGACATGGAGATCATGGTCGAGCTGGGGGTGGAGTTCGACAAGAACAAGCGGGTCAAGGAGGAGGCTCTCTCTGTCGCCGAGCTCAACGCCAAGCTCGAGCAGAAGATGAAGGAGGACATGGCGGCCGCTGCAGCAGAAAATGCCAGGAAGATGTCCGTCATTCAGGAGGAGATAAGGGCCTCCAACGCCAAGACGGACGCAATCCTGGAGATGCTGAGCAGGATGCAGAGCTTTGCGGCTCCTCCACAGCCAGCGTACCCCTTCCCTCCTGGGTACCCATCCGGCCAATACCCCCCACATCTCCCTTATGCTGGAGGACCGTCATTCCCGGCTCCACCCCACCCGACGCCGGTGGGGACTCCTCCACTCCCGCCGGCCACCACCATCACCCACGATGCCGTCGCGGCGGCCATCCAAGAGGACGAAGATTTACGAACGCTCGTTCGTGAATCTGCAGGTCCGGCAGTCCTCACCCCTCCCCCGTCAAGGGTAGGACTGCCTTCACAGACGGACACAGCGTCTTTCGCGGTCGTCCAGAGGGGAGTAGGTAGGGAGGGCGATGACACTGCGCAACACACTGACATGGTCATTGTGAGGGACACGCAGGCGAGCCCGAGTGACACGGCAGGGGTCCAAAGAATGGAGGTCGAGGACAGCCCTGACCGTCAGCCCTCCGCGTACATGGAGGATGTAAATATGGAGGCACTCGACCTTGGGGGCGACAACCACGAAGTGGAGCCCATTCAACAGACCCAGGCGTCCCAGGCGGAGCGAGCGGACGATGTCATGGAGACGGAGGCGTCTGCGGCGGTGGAGGTTACGAACGAGCGTTCGTTAATCGCTGAGGAGGGAGCGGCTCCTCGGTCCAGTGCCGGTGCCCCTCCCCCCGATGACGAGGTAACTCTATTCTGAGAATGCCACATGCTTTTACGAACGCTCGTTCGTAACCCTTCTAACCGCATGCGTTGTGTTTTGGCGCGTTCTCTCCATCGACATCCAAGACCTGCTGGAGCCTTTTTTGCGTGCTCCCTTAGGTCGATAAATTTTGTAGAACACGGCATAATGTTGCCTTAGGAACATGTGATGAATTATCACCTGAGAAATTGTACATATTCATCGAATTAATACATATGCAAAAGAGATTTGCATCCATGCCTCCCAAAATTTGTTTCGTCTCGCATTCCTTTTGTATTGTATGTTCATGTGCGTTCATTTCGATCCTTGTAATACACATTCGTTCACGAACGGACGTTCGTAAAAGGGTGCGACCCCGTTTCCACCTTCACGAACGACCGCTCGTGAATGTTCATCAAGCCGCGCTCACGAACGAGCGTTCGTAAATGATGCGCCATGCCACTGTCGGCCTTCATTCACGAACGCTCGTTCGTGAATACACCCTTCCACATTTTCATTGCGCTGCTATTATCGCTCTTCGTCCTTCCCTCATAATGCATCTTCATGTTTCACTTCATGTTCTTGATAATCTCATTACTTTATCATAGCATTAAACTAGTCGAATTGTTAATCACAGGACCCCCCGGAGATAGATCGCAACCCCTCGGCCAGAGGACTTGAGACCCGAAACAAACCGTTCATAGTTTTTGACCTCAACGGGGTGTTGTGTCACACCCAACACATCCCCAGGGTCCCCACGCGTCCCTTCCGTCATCCCGACGAGAGGGACTACGACGGCGAGCTCGACACCCTCATTAACCGCAAGGCTGTCCGCGCCCGTCCCGGCTTGCGAGACTTCCTTCGTGAGGTGCTCGACTTGGCTCACGTCGTCGTGTGGAGCTCTATGGTCGTCGAGAACACGGAGCCCATCGTCGACTTCCTCTTCCGTGACCTACCCAGCCCTTGCCTCGTCCTCGGCCAAGAGGCATGCGATGAGCTGCTTGACGAGAAGGGACTGCCGGTTCCCAAGTTCGGCGGTCGAGGCGGAGGGCAACAATTCCTCAAGGTCCTCAGGTCTAGACTTTGGCGAGGCGTCCCCCCGCTCGAGGGGGTCCCCCACGGGTGGTGGCCAACTCCGGAGAACACCCTCCTCATCGACGACAGCCCCACCAAGAGCGTTCTCAACCCCCCCGGCAACGTCGTCTTCCCCGACCCTTGGACCGGCGATAGGAAGGACACATTTTTGGTAGATAGGCTAGCACCTTACCTTAGAAGGCTTGTGCTCCACACCGGGAGCGTCCCGGATTTTGTTAGGTCCAATCCCATCGGCAACGCGGCACTCAGCCCCCGCGATAGTGTATATAAGAGCATCCTTCGGCTCGCTAAATTCAGTAAATTGATTTGAATTTTCTCCTTGCACGTGTTTGTGTCCTTGTGTTTCACTTATCTAATGCTTTCTTCCATGTTTGGATGTCTTTTATTTGTTGCCCATAGTCTGCCCCCCTATGTGACACCCGTGTTCTCAACGGCACTCCCCGTCCCCCCTCGTCCCTTGGCTCCCCCTCCCGCGGCGTGTCGGATTTCCAGATCCCCTCCCTCTACCATTTCTCGGCGGTGGACGCAGCCTCGGCCGTGGATTACTCCCTGGACGTCGGCATCGACGACGGCGTTGTGAACAGCCCGCCCCCAAGAGTTGCCTCCCGCGCGTACGCCCCGTCGCCCTCTCCCCTCTCCAAGGAGAAGCGAACGCTCGTTCGGCTAGGGCGTTTGTCGCCCTCGAGCGTCGACGGCGTCGCTCGTCGTGGCCCGAGCCGTCGTCTCCGCATGGAAGCTCCCCGGTGCAACCCCTCCCCTGCTGTCTCCGCTCCTCCTGCCGCAAAGCCATCCGCCATCGTGGGCCCTCCATGCCCTCATTCCCCACCGTCATCCAACAATCCCCCTTCTCAATCGTCTCCGGATGCTCCCCTCGACGCCCCCGCAGTGCCCATCTTGCCCCGCGCCGACGTCCCCAAATCCAAGGTGCCCTTCTTCGTCCCCCCCTTGTTCACCGTTGTTTTCCTTATCTTGCATCCGCGTGACGAGAACTTTACGAACGCCCATCCCAAACCTCCCTCACTATTTTCCCCACTCCATTCTTATTCTTATTTTCCCATGGCGTTGTTTCGCAGGCGGCTCCCCGCTCGCTTGGTGGCCGGCCTTCCTCGACTTCTTCCTTGGATAGGCACGCCCTCAAGGCCGCATCTTCCGAGTCCGATCGTTGTTTGGCCCTCCGGAGAAGTGCAAGGCATTCCCTCTCGCAAACGCACTCGTATTCCACTTACAATACCACTTCATACAATTCGGGAGCACGTCCAAATATATGGAAGAACGACACATATTCCGGGCAAGTCTACAAAAATGGCTACAGCCGCGGGCCGGAGATTTTCAAAGCCATGGAGGCCGCAAAAAACAAGGACACGGCCGCTAAAAAAAAATAGTGTGACGTACAAGTGTGACTAGAAACGTCCACGTGGTTCCTAAATGCATGTAGGGGTAGAACGTAGAGTATGGTCATTTATTCTATTTGAAGACTTTAATGGTATTTCCATTATATTTGAATTTCAAACCCATTTAACAGATTCAATTTCCAATCATTCTCCGCATCATCCCTTCCATTGGCAACAATTTCTCATATCATACGCATTTGTTTTCATGTATGCTTTACATTTTTGCTCATTTGATGCATTTATGTCGAATAATTGTTCCCAAAATTATCAATATGGGATTTTTATGTTCTCATTACTAGACCAAATTCGAAAAGCACGTTCTTGAATAGTCTCAAAATCATCAAAAAGTCTCCGATTAACGAATATAGTGTTTCTTAGTATCCATGGTGGGATGGTGTTGGTGGTTGCCATGTTGGTTAGCGGCATTAATGAGTGTGAGGTGTCTAGTGTATACATTTGATTTTAGTAGGTTGATGAGTTGGTGGGCAGAGGCATTGTGTCTTGCGATTCTTAGGCCTTTAAGCAATTAGGTCAATGTGAAATAAGAAGCAATGAAAGTCATCTGGGACTCAGATGCAATGCGCGGTGGTTGTGATTAGTCATATTGGTACTTAAACCTAGACGGCTATTAAGTTACACCTTGGATTCCCGGTGACCAAAATAAGAGGCCATCAACCAAAAACTTAAAGTACCATGTGGTCACTACAGATCAAATGATGTTTCTAGTACTAGCTATTTCCAAAACCCTAGACCGTATACACCCTTATAATAGTGTATTCATGAATATGAGTAACTTAGTGGACGACAAGGATGATGACAATGATGATCTAATGCTCGACTTGCTACATGGAGGATCTTGATTGTTGGGTGAGGGTGGGCAATGAATGGGGAGAACCGGCTACTAGTTACAAATCAACCGGTTCGTTTTTCCAAATTTCTGGTCCAAAATCAAAATTCTAGGAAATGAGTCGAACCATGTTTGGGATCATTTTAAGCAGGACTACAAGGAGTAACCTAAGCATTTCAAATGAATCACCAGTTTATGACAAAGATGTAAAATGAACTAGATCTAGACAAATTCAACCCACTATTATCTAGAATCTAGTGGGTTGAAGGTGTTCTCATGAAGATAGCAAAAGCAAGCAAGCACATTTTGGTTGCCTTGGCCCCTACTAGAATGTGGAGGGCCCTTACCATCAGCCACTAGACTTTCATGCGCTCACTAAACACCAAAGATAACAGCAGCTAGTTGGCATATACCCTACCCCACCAAATTTCATCTACACTTGTCCTTATTCCCACCAAAGTCTGGTGGGCTAATGGATTAGCTTCCATGTAGCCCAAATGTTGAATCACATCATGCGGTGTTGATCGTTTAATTAGTTGCAGTGGCTCGATGAGTCCAGTGCCAGGGAAGCGAGAAACTTAGGGTTTAGAAATCCTGCTCTGGCTCTGCAGTTCTTGAAGAACAGGAAACCACTTCCAAGTTTTACCTGTGGACGCAATTTCTCATGTTCACTGAAAAAAGGGAGATTAATAACAAGAGAAAGGAAGTTGCCCTTACAAAACTTCAATATCATAAGTTCAGAATGTAATAACTTAGGATGAGTTGCAATAACCGTTACTGTATCGAATTGCAATGCGATGGCGAAGGTCTAACCCACCAGAACTTTTCCATACACTCTGCCAACATGTGAGTGGTCAAAGATCCTCCGCAATCACTCGGTGAGCTCTTCCAGAATCTTAAATTTAGTGAACTGAATCTGCTGCTGCTTAGCTAGAACCGGCTTCAATCATGCGATGTTAGTAGAAATCGCAAAACAAAAACTCGTGGACCTTGGATTGATGGAGTCGAACGTTTGAATCTTTGGTGCTACTAGTGTTCGAATGATCCATCCGAGTCTGTTACATGTTGAAGTGATGGACTTGGAAGGTAAAGACGTCGAGGATGTGAAGAAGGCAACAACGTCCAGTTGGTCCAACTTCAATGTTCATCAAATGTTGCACCAACTGGAGAAATTGAGCGTTCCACATTTTCGGCGACTGATGACCCGCTGGATGGTTGAGCACAAATCTGGCGGGTGGAAGTTGGTGAGTTTCTTACTGTCCCTGCCAGGCTTATCATACTGCTCGACCGGTAAAACTCAACTAACTACCAAATTATGAATAAACTCTCAAACATTCTACTCTGATCTCTGACCGTTCATGCTCATTGACGGTTTTATATAAGTTCGTAGGGAATTCCAACTCCACAGACAGAGTTTGGCCATTATATCGGATCAAAGAATTCTCTCATCCTATTAGCAATTGCGAATCATGTAGATTGGGAGGTCCTTCAAGCTTGAGAATCGATTTTCGAGATGCAAATCTCAGAGGAGATAAAAGTGAAGATTCTCTTTCTCTTTTTTTTTGTTAACGATTAACCTAGAATGGTGTCTAACTATATTTTGAGCGCGTAGTCCAATCTCATCGCAAAGGTCACATACGTTTTTGGTGCCCATTCTTAACTACCAACTTAACTTACCATATACCATTCAAACATAGGTGTACAAATTAAGAAGATTGACCTACACACCTTTCTCCCATTTATTTGACATTCTCTGGATTTTCTTGTCAGTTATGTAACTGAAGAAAGTAAATACTTGATTGATCACTGGAGTCTTGGGCTTTACTACCAGTTAGAATGAGATTCTAAAATCACCTCCTGAATCGACCAGTTAGTACAGAAATATAAGTACTATACTCTAAGAAGTTAGAAAGTTCTATCCTTTCTTCTCATGTGCACCTATACACAATATAGCTTGAGCTCAAGTTTGGTAGGCCAAGGGTAAGGAAATTTGGACCCTTGCAGGTGCCTAGCTAAATTGGTGGAGCTTTGGTTCCTCGATCCAATTTTGGATTGAATCTAAAGTTTAAGCCCGAACTTGAACTTGTAGTCATCGGATTTGAAAGTTCTACAAGTTCAAAATTGGGGTTGAACTTTAAAAGTGATTCAAAAATCTAAAGCTCCACCATCTTAGGCACATGTGAGGGCGCAAATCTTTTTAGGTTTCGGCCCAGGAAACTTGCAAGCTTGAGCTTGTGCTCGAGCTCAAGTTGTGTCTGACAACCCCAACATGAAGGAAATAATAGTTAAGGACACTTGAAGTTGAAATTTGCAGGATATTCCTGCCCAGTTTATCAAGGAGCATGGAGACAAGTTTCAAGAGATTGTGTTACTCAAGGTACGGGAGCACCCGCGAGCATGCGCTGTGAAAGTGAGAATTTCAAAAGAACATACTCGACAAAAGGTTTTATTTGGACGAGGGTGGCGGGAGTTTGTGATGGAAAATGGAGTGGAGGTGGGTGACGAGTTAATCTTTTGCATTGTGGCGATGTCGAAATTTGTTGTGTACATCTTCTGCCATAACGGAACCCCTAAAAAAAAACGGGTTGATTCCCCAGTGAATGAGGGCTTGGATGTTGGTGCGAAAGTTGTGGAATCGAATGACGATGCAGATGACATCATATATAGCAGCACAAAAACTTCTCCAGTCCAGATTATTAGGAGGCCTGGCAGGCTTTCAAAATACATGCTGCTAAACGACGTTGTGTATCCCGAAAACACCAAGGATATTTTCAGTCCGCATTTGAAACACAAAGTCGATAGTCTTCTTACAGGTTTTCAGTGTCCGCATTTTGTGAAGAAAATACAACACGTGAATATACAATTGGGAAGAAGCGTGATACTGGTAGGAATTTCAAACCAATGTTTCAACTCTACTGAATTTAAACTCATGAGTTATCCTTAAAGTCTTCCAAAAGTCTTCCAAAAACTCATCATGTTTTGATAGGAAGTTTTGCCCCACTTCTGACAATTTATAATGTTTAAGGTGTGTTGGTGTTGGAGCCCCCAATTTTGGTGAAATGAAAGGGAGGCGTTTGACTTGGCAAAGAGACTGCTATAATAAATAAAATCTCATGAAAAACTTTCGATGGCACCTAAAATGGTGCTCATCAAACCTTGACAAGAAGTTGCGTTTTATATAACTGTCTCAAGTGGGCCAAGGTCAGACATGTCCACTTCAATTCACCAAAATGAGGCCTGGTTCCGACACCACTTGAATGCTCTTTAAACATTATAAATTATCAAAAGTGGAGCGAAACTCCCCACCAAATCATGAGTTTTTGAGAGACTAAGAATAACTGATCTACTGGCCTAGGCAAGATCAGTTCAAAATTTCATATCACCATATGCAAACTGCAAATGTCTCTGTTAATATGCACATTTCTGATTCTAATTGACATTAATATGTTGATCTTCTGAATTGGTTTTGTGGTAGAGTTTTCCTGCTGAATTCTCACGGAGGTATGGAAATTATGTTCTGGGGCTCACAAACCGCCTTCAAGGACCGGATGGTCAAGTGATGGAGGTGAAGAGCATCGGGAAAATGCTAAAGCCGTATGGAGCCTTAGAAATATCTTTCTCGACTGGATGGCGGGCTTTTACAGTGAAATATGAACTTCGGCTGGCAGATGTGGTGGTCTTCTCTCTAACAGCGCCAGGATTTTGGATTGTTCAACTTGTTGATAGAAGCTCATCTGCAAATTGAGGTTCCATTCTCATCTGGAAGGACACATATTACAGCAAGTCTACTAAGTCCCAAAATGAAATTTTGTTGTTATAACTTCATCTTTAATCATTCCTTGGACATTTAAGTAACCCTTCTTGTGATTATAGTGTTATTCTTGTAATGAGATAACCTGGTTAGGATTCAAGAACTAAGTTGAAATTAGAGTGCAAATACAATCCAGTCCATGGAGCAAATTTATCCAAATTCTGGTATTTTGAGGCTAACCATTTCTTTACAGGATTGCATTTTTTTGGGTATATCGTCTGACCTATTTTATACATAAAGGTCAGCTTTGAAACTTGAGACACCATTTCATCAAAGAAAACTTTACTGTCAAATATTTATGAATATTTGCAATTTTAACCTTATACGTGTGGACTTTTGGCATTTCAAGATATTACCATCGAGCTCTATCTGGTTCAAAAATTGGAACTGATTATTGCTTTATATATTTTGATTTCTACATTGATTCCAAAATAACATAATTGAGCCGATGCTTGCTATAGAATGTGTACATTTAAATTGTAAAAACCAAGAAGCCCAACATTGAATATTAATCCGCAGCTGCCAAACCTGAAAAGATTCTTAAAAGTTTGACTTCTGAGGACCGAGTAATCTATTGCATGGTGGGTGTACTTTTGAGGTATTGAGAAAATGACATGAACGAGAACGAGCATGTAACTTCTTTCTAACGAGCATGTAACTTGAAAATGATGGGTAATTTTCCTGAAGGCTTGAAGTTCAACCGGTTAATTCTCAAACTCAGCCAGTTAATTCTCAAACTCAACTAGTTCATCTGTAACTCGCTGTCGGTTCTCCACGTTCATTGAACATGTATGATCATTTCATGAACATGAGAATCTTCAGTTTGATAGTGAATAGGATATTCATATGAGCTCCAAGTTATTGTGAGGAAAGTGGCTTCGGCTTGGTTTAGACTTGCTAACCATCTTCTACCAATCACGTGCTTCATATCCTCATTGAGAGCAATGATCTAACAATTGGAATCCAAATAGTTTTGTACAGCAGGAAGTCAGACTATTGTACAACAGGACGTGATGATTGTTTTCAACACTTTAGGCATACACACATTGTACAACATGACCACCTTCAGATAGTTTACCAACACTTTAGGCACACACTTTGTACAACACCCAAATTCCAATCATCACTCCATTTTTATAACATCAAATAACAATGTAAGCACCCTACCATTTGAAATCCATGCAATGTTTGTTTGGTAACAACTGCAACATAGGTATCAGCTTATGTAAACTAAGGGCCGCTTTACACTATGGTGGAGAAGTCCACCGGTCATGAAGTCTAGGGGAATTCTGAAATTTGATTGGTCGAGAGTGACACTCTTGTCCGTGGTGGTTTACACTACGGCCAAGAGTCCTTTGGTGGAGAACTTTGCACATGGATGAAAAAATGACATGGTTGCCAACGTGGCAACACTTTTTTCAAGGGGAGTTCTCCGGAGGTCAAGTTTCTTGGGAAACCTCAAAGCCTCGGACAAGAAACTTGGCCTCCGGATAACTCCAACCTGAATAAAATATTTTTTTCTTAGAGAAATCTTTGCACTATTGTTCTCCCTCTTTAGTATGACACTTTTGGGAAACACAAAAAAGTCGTATTATCGAGGTGTTGTCTTCTCATTAATATGACCAATGGCATAAAGTTGTCGTATTATTGAGGGAATACGAAACATAAGTAATATGAGCTTAAAAACATATACAATGAGTTGAAGCAATATAGATGGTATGAAATAATAACTTATAACTCCAAACAAATACAAATATTCTCAAGAACTCTTGAAATAGGAGTTCAAAGATCTTTGGTGTTGCCTACCCAAGTTGGCAACTGTCATCTTATCTAAATTCCAACTAACTTTTGAAAACTAATAATTTCATTAACACCAAAATATAAAGAGTTCTCCAATAAGAAAATAGACAACAATGATGCATAACGTTTAGCATCAAGATACTAGTGATACTATATCACCTATGTACAAGGCAACATACTACTAGGTCAGAGGCCACTCTAACTCTAACCATGTCCATTCTGCACTAGTAACCCTAATTATCATTAAGTTCCCAATAATAATTGAAGTTCCCAAGTAGTTCCCAAGTGAAAATGGATCTATTTTAGATGTACATAATATAGATGAAAGGAATTCTAGCATTAACTACCTCTTTAATATGACAAAACGGAGATTCTAAATGTCGCATTATCGAGTGTTGCAGTTGAATAAAAGAGGGAGTTTTGAACTAAGAAGTTTGGTCTCGCAAAAATGTGTCGTAATATGGAGGGTGTCGTATAAACGGGTGTCATATTAAACTGTACCAACATATATTTCCTTTAAACATCAATAAGAAAATAACGTTACCTACTTATTTACCTTAATTTGGATGTATTGTAGAGGTGGAACATTTTCAATAAATTCTTGTCATGAAAGAAGTTCTAAAACATTGCCATATACATTTTATTTTTTGATCAATACCATTTTTTTAAATTTCAATACAATAGTCATTTAGGGGGTAAGGTTTCTACTATGGCCGGCTATGATAGGTTTGTGAAGTTGTTCGGTGGACTTCTCCTCTTGGTGAAGTTGTCCAATACACTTCTCCTCTAGGTGGTTCATAACATTAAGTAGCAATGCTAGGAGGGTACCCTTTGAGTACCCGCAAATTTACCTCAACAAGAAAACACTATATTCGTTAATTGGAGACTTTTGAAAGTCTCAAAATGAAATACGCCCATAGTTTGGGATGCCAATATTATGAGCATGCGGAACATTGGGAACATTGGGAACATCGGGAACATGACGGTTTGCAACTTCGTATGCAAAGAATATGCACAACACTCAAAATAGTAAGTCTTTAAATCATAATCAAAACATGAACTATAAATGAAAAATAACAATCGAATCCCAAAAACAAATGCTTTTATGTCCTTATAAAGTTTAGGATGCGCATCCCATATATAAGGGTCTTATGGAATTGGATGGCACATCCCAAACGTATGTATAAATTTGATATTATCCACAATAAAACCAAGTCTACAAAGTGCCCCTATTTTCCACATTAATTCCAACCTACGTTATGTTTCCCCATCTCCATCTTCCGCTTCATATCCATTATCGGCATTATTTTCCGCAGCTGCAATACGTACCAAGTTGTCTTTGGCAAAATCTATATGTTTTTGGGGGATGGTCATTGTTTCCGATTTGGAACCCTTGCGCAGCTTCCAAGCACAAAGGATGGTATCCGTGTTTATCCAAACCGGTCCGTACGCGGAGTCTACTGTCCACTTGAAACCCTTTTTGGTGTCCCAACCTAAATAGGTGCGGAGAACGTTCTGGTCTTTGGTGCTCGGACGGCAATATTCCACTTCAATTTGACGAAAGTTGGGGCTAGTTCTAACAAAATTGGGTGAAGACAATGCTTTCACCAACCAAATTGGTTTGGGGTGCTCCTCATCTCCTGCTCGTACGAGGACCATATAACCCTCGTGGCAATCAACACCCACACGAAACGACGGAGCTGGACGATTGCGCGCAGGGCCAACATAATGCTCGTCCATTGCAAACTCTTCATGGACGTCTCCATTGCTAAAGAACATAGCATCGGACTCCACAACTGTCAAACGACTTTGTGGCCAAAATCCTTGTGTCAAAGTCGTACGGGTGTCGACACCAACGGTCATCAAGGCTGAGCGTATGCGATCCCAATACGCGATCAACGGCTCAAGAGTATCCCTAACACGTCTGGTGATGTCTTCTTCACACAACTCTTTCCAATACTCAATGAACCCGGATATGCTTTTTATGATTTCCGGCCCATTCCTCATGGGATCGGGTTTGCAAGGCTTTGGTTTCCCATCCGGAAGCAAACATTTCCCATCCTTGTCTTGACGCCACACGAGTATACCATCCTCCGGGCCCCAATTTGGAGATGTGCACAAAAGCTTGAACTGCATGGCGGGGACACCATCATCCCTCATATAGAAACGGAATTGTTGTATTTTGGTATGTCCCACCAGACGGTCCACTCCCTTCAACATGTATGGCTTGATGAAGGCCTTGAAATTTGGTATTTCTTCAATCATGTACGGGATCACCGGCACATTGTCCAAATCCATGTATGATTTCATGAGAAGTGGTATGGTGGGAAAATCCTCTTCATGCAACTTCATGCTCCAACGGCCAAATGAGGCATCAATATCGTCGTGCGTGTGCCCACCATCAAGAAAGACACAAACACCTCTTTGAAGATGCCTTTTGCCACGAGCATCGACCAAAAACAAAACACGTATCGACATTTGTTGTCTTTAGCACAATTATCAAGTTGAACGTGGAGAGTTGGAGGCAGGGGTTTTGCAAGAATGGGTTCTCCGGGTGGTTTCGGCAATGAAGACATACAAACCTCCCTCCCTTGTAGCACTGCCTCATAAAGCGGTGTTGTTCCACAACCTTCGAAAAGGGCACGGGAAGAGTGTACCGGTGGCTTTTCGAGATCGCGCAATAGTTTTGTAAATGAACCGACCGTGTGGTTGGCATCGCCAGGGTAAAAATCCAAACCATAATGGACATATTTGACATCCACACGGCCATGGGCGATCATACCTAAGAAAAACAAACGATGCGTGAACAACAAAAATATGAAATAACTACTAAGCGGATGGATGAAGTTGGACATTTGGCAAACACATCCAATGCAAATTGGAGAGACTTTCAACACACATGTGGGATTCTATACGAACCTGTGACAGCTACGGGCAACTTGAAGAGACCATCCGTGGCCTTTATTTTGCGTGCATAACAAGGGCATGCGGTCTTCGCATGGTCCATTTTATCATGGATGACTGTTAGAACCTCCACGGGCCTCATTATGGATAGTGCACGGTTCTTGTAGTAATCTTGACGATGTGCCTCTTGGTTGTTGACATGCTCAATGTATTTTCTCTGGTGTCTAGTATGGGATTCAATGCCTATAGGGTGGGCGTCTCGAAGACCTTTGTATTTCTCACACACCGTACACCTAGCGAACTTGTCCCCATGTCTCTTCAAAATGTATTCCGCAAACTGTTGGTTTTTAATTACACTCAACTTGGACAACGAAATGGGCCCACATCCTGCGATGCGATCCACTTCGTTGATGTCCGTTAAGATGTTCTTCCATTTCGTGCCCGTGGGCAACACCATTTGAACAACTTTCTCACCTGATGACAATGTCCTCGTCTTGTGGGGCATTGCATCGGCCAATGGCACTATGATGGTGGAGAGGGTCGCGGATGCTTGGAGTGTCGCCTCCTTAGGTTTCTTTGTGCCAGAGTTGCCATGAAATCGAGATCGGCGACCCAACAAAGAATACTTCCGAAACCTATAGAAGTCAGCCTTGGAGACTGCATGGATGATATACCACGCTGTGCAACAACCGTTGACATTCTCAAGGATCACGACCTTACGGCCATGGGTATCAATGTGCAAATTTTTGTGGACCTCGAGTTTCTTTGCCGACCGCATACGAAAATCCGCAAGCCACATTTCTTGACGAAGAGACCGAATTTTTTCGCATGGAAAAAATTGGCAACATTTCATCGTGCAACAATCCTTTCCAGAAACGAGCCGGATAGAATCGTCTCCCAAGATGCGATCCCGCCGTCTCTCCTTATCTCCACGAGACACGCGACTTGAATCGTATTTACGTAGGCCTTTGCGAGGACGAATTGTGCCCAACAAAGCTAACTACGTTTGCTTGTGCCGCCGTCCATGATCCCACAAGCTTACTTCTTCATGGAGAATCCGACAAAGGGGCCATCGACGCAAGGAAAATCTCCACGTCAACGGGACCTCACACGGTGCCAAGGAATTCAAGATGCACACACCCACATCATCGAAACCAAGGGGGTTGACATCAACACATTCACGGGGATTGGAGTTTCTACATATGCCATCTGCCACCGGGACACCAAGCTCGTTTAGTAGAACAACATCTAGGCCCACCCATTCCTCCCTCCCGAAACCAGCACATAGAGGAATGTCATCATGGTCATCCCCAGAATGTGGAGATTGTTCGTGGAATTCGAAAGATTCATGGGAGGAGGTATACACAGACACGTCCACCCCGTTCGTCCCGTCATTAGTGTCCGCAGACGGGGACGAGAGGTCACATTCAATATCGGAGGACGATGCATTCGTCGAAAACTCAAATGCACTATCTCCATCATCCATTGCCATCACACCTAAACAAACAACCATGTCATGACCAACCACACAACGGATGTCATGCATACAAGAACGGATGCCAAGCATACAAGAGCGCACAATAACTGTAAATACATGGCCCGAACTTCGCAAACAACCCAGGCTACTATTGGAGTGTCTAAATACGAATAGATGTATGTTCCTGGCCATACTTTGTCAACTACAACATGGACCATCGCCATTGTGGTGTTTCAAGCCGTCCATTCATAAAAGAAATGCCATCCTGTGTATTAGGTCGAAATGGATACGTGTGCGACAAAACAACGTCAAGTCGTCCAACCTACAATAGCATATTTTTGAACCCCTGTTCGTATATATCTACCATAAGGTGTATTTTCATAAATGTATCTGGAGGGATGTAGTGCTGCGTAGAACATACTCTCAGGTGGTATTTACGAACACACGTTCGTAAACTCAAGGCCATCGTTCGAAAGGGAGTTCGTAAATATGCCATTGAAGTATTTATGAACGCCCGTTCGTATATCACTGACATAGGGTGCCTAGGCATAGCCATATGTATACTAGCTCCACATGCTATACTGGTACACATGCGTGTACAACATCCGAACATCTGTTCGTAAACTCCTGAGTGGCATATTTACGAAATTCATTTCGTATATCAATGATATTTCAGCATATGCATCGCCATACGTATATGGACATGGTGTTGGTGTGGACCATACGCAGGTGCATTTACGAACGGACGTTCGTAAACTCCCGACCATCATTGTCTGAACTAGTGACACAAATGCGTGTGCGACATACGAACGTCTGTTCGTAAATCCTTTGATGGCATATTTACGAACGGGCGTTCGTATATCTCTGCCATATTGTCTGTATGCATAAAATGCGTAGGAGGGATGTCGCTGGATGCGCAGACCATAATCCTAGGTGGTCTTTACGAACGTCCGTTCGTAAACTCAAGACCATCCTATGTCTGATCAACCTCCACTGCGTGCTCCAGCTTTATGAACGTGCGTTCGTATCTCTCTACCGTATTGTTTGTTTGCATAAATGCCTGGAGGGATGTCGATGTATGCGCAGACATCATCCATGGTGTATTTACGAATGCACGTTCGTAAACAGAAGACCATCCTATGTCTGATCCAATTACAAATGCGTGGACTTAAGCTTTACGAACGTGCGTTCGTATCTCTGACCTATTGTTTGTCTGCATGAATGTCTGGATGTCGCTGTTTGCGCAGACATAATCCCAGGTGTATTTACGAACGCACGTTCGTAAATACTGTCGACCATCCTATGATCCACCCACTAAAGCGTGCTCCAGCTTTACGAACGTGCGTTCGTAAAGCTCCGGTATTAACGGCGGTATATGCGGTGACTGTACGTTGTCTTGTACCTGGGGAGTGTACGCTTGATGCGCAGGAGAATGGCGTGAGCACGCTCCGTGGGGTCTCTAGGGCGCACACTTGGCGTCTGCCGCAAAAAAAAGCTCTGTTATGGGGGGGAAGAGCTTTAAGTACTTCTCTGGAGTGGTTCAAGGGCCCTTGGATGCTATTTAAAAAGCGGATTCCCGCTGCCTACTTTGACCTAACAATATGCCATTCTATCCATGCGGAACATACATGACCCTATGTATGGAACATGTATGGCATGCACGCAACATATTCAAAATATGTACATTGGTTATACACCTTACTTGTTACCAAGGTCTCCCGAAAAAAATTTATAATTTTTATATGTATATATATGTGTATATATAAATGTGTATATATATATGTGTGTGTGTGTGTGTGTAAATATATATGTATATATATGTGTATATATATATACATGTGTATATATATAGGTATATATATATATATGTATTGTAATAGTTAATGTAATCTAAATATGATGATGGTTAAGATAGAATAAATGATCTGCAACCAAGGTGTGAAGTACAAGTTTTTTGTCAATTATTGTTACCTATTATATATTACCAAGGTCTAAGTGAGATATATATATAGAGACAATGAGGTAAGAGTGGGTAAAAATTGATTGTGGAGGCCCTTAAACTTGTAGGTATCAAATGATTCACATCAAAACATGCCCGTAATACGCTCACAAAGTGCGTGAACACCAATAAAGGCAGGTTAATCCATTATTATAATGGCTTGTAAGGTAGATTAAGGATATGAATTCAAACCATACCTAGATTAAATGTGGGTTTTATTTCAGATCCCACCCTAGCTGTGGAAAGAGTGAATTAATCCGGCATGTGTGGAAAGGTTGAATTACTTTGGAATCGTGCATAAGATAGAGTAAGCATATGGATTGAAACCATACCTAGGTGGAGCCACACTTATAATTGTGTGTTTTGCATCCCACGAGAAGTATGTGCATAGCTAAAAGTGTTGATTTAAACTAGTCTTAACATATGCATGTTATAATAAGATTATGGATTGTGTGATCAATCAATTTGCACTTAACACTATTGAAGATTTAGGGATGTAGGGTTTAGGGTTTGGGGTTAGGGTTTAGGGTTTGTGGAAGTTGTGCATGTCTATTAGTTAATACAATAGATTACACACACAAACAACATTGACCTATCAAAAACCCATATCGCACTAATGCCCCCTTCCCACCCGACTTTAGGTAACACTAAAAGTTGGTTCTAACAACCCGGCCTTCACACCATCGACATTATGTATTGCCGAGCCTAGTTTGCAAATGATGTGGCATGGCTTAAAAGTGGAGGTCTTAAGCCTCAAGCACCAACCCTCCCATCGGTACCTAAACATGAGGCAAGAATCTAGGACGTTTAAAAGTGGCGCCTCCCATCCTTGTCATTGGTTTTTTTTAGTCTTAGCTATGAGGGCACAAGGAGCTCCGTTAACAAAAACCATTGGTCAGTTAGGTGAGTGGCAAGGCATTTGGGGATGGGACAAAAACTGCCCAACAATCCTTGCTTGGTAGATAAAACAATGAAGATGTGTGAAAGGTACTTAGAGAAAACCTACTTGAAAGTCTCCAAAGCAAGTTCTTGTAGGTGCATTGGGATAGCCGTATGCCTCCGCTATAAGGGAGGGAGCTTTACCCGGTTCTTGGGAAATACTTTTAGTCTTAGCTAAAGTCAAGTGGGAAGGGGGCTGTGAGCCTTAAATCTTGCTCACATGAGTTATTAACCCAAGAATGATGTTATTTACTGTGGAAAAGGAATTAAAAGCTTGAGAACCACTTAAAGGGCCAAAGAAACTTAAAGATCAACTTGAAGTAAGCTTGTGGAGTTAAGACGAGATAGGGTAAGGCTAAAAGGTGAAAAGGTGAGTTGGAAGGTGAAAGAAGAGGGGAGAGGAAGTCAAGTGAGTTTGGTCATTTTTTTTGGGCCGCCCGGTGAGATGCCGGGCAGCACGAAAAGAAAAGGGAGCAAGCTGGAGGGGGTCTCCGAAGCTTGCCCCTGGAGGTTCATTATGCACAGAGAGAGCGTGGACTCGTGAGCATGCGGAAGCTCTGCCGAGATGGGGAAGCTCTCCCTCTCCTACTTCGGTGTTGTTAGCTACCATTCCAGATGGTGAGAGGTGATAGAGGTAGGTAGGAGGAGTTCCTTGTTGGTGCTATAGGAGGCCAGGTTGGGCGAGAATCGTAGCAGGCAGGGATGCACACAAGGGAAAGGAGACTTTGAGCGGTTCGTAGAAGCCCTGTTTTGTCGGGGAAGCAGGGGTAGTAGCACTTCGGGAGGGTAAAGGTTAGGATGCTGCAGAGCTCTTGGGTGCGGGGCCAGCATGATTGATGGTGTCAAGATGAAGGGAGGAGATGCTACTGTGGAGGCGATGCTGGTGTGAAGCTCGGACGGCACGGTGTCGCGAGGCTGGGATCTCAGAGAGGGTGGAGTTCATCGTTGGGAAGAGATGCAGGCCGTGGAGAAGCAAGAATGACGCGGTGGAGAGCGCCTGGATGGAGATCCCACATGATCTCTAGCTGGAGAGTCAGATGGTGTGGTCACGCGCATTCATGAGATCAAGTGAGTCAATAGGTGAAAAGGCAAGGGAGAGGTTCCCGAGGGTGGACGGGGCGAGACCACTGTTCCCTGGATTTAGCCTCTTCAGTAGCTAACCTTTGGTGATCATGAAGGGGCAAACCTGTGTGGATGCAATGGCATCGGAGCCTCGGAGATCACCTCAGTGGGAAGAGGGGGTCGCACCGGAAGCATGGGAATGACCGCACCGGGTGCGGCGCGCTACAGGGAAGTTTTCTGCCGTCCTCTTTTGCATGTGATGTTAAGTATAGACCAACCAGGTGTTTTACTTCAGTACATTGCGGCAACCTTCTAACACCTTTGTGTTAAGTGGGACATAACGACACAATACACTAGACTTTCATAAGTTCATCCAGCAAATCATGGCTCATAGACATGGGAAGGGGTTAGATGAATCAAAAATGATGGAAAAAAGAAGAAGAAAATAGAGGATGTCTGGCAGGGTGCTAATAAGGATCACCAGTAGAAAAATCTAAGGAAGGCAGGCTGTGTGACTGGTGGCATGAGGGAGAAACAGAGAAACTTGAATCTGGAGAGGAGTGCAGGCAAGGTAGGGGCACGACTCGCTTTGAGCACGGCAACTGCCAGTCACGTGAAGCGAGTCGAGAGATGAGAGCACGGTGCATCCAACTGGTTATGGCTCAATTCAACCTTTCATCTGTAACTGACCGCTAGCTCTTCCCGGGATGGTATGAGCACGAGGCCCTCACTGCCGTTCCACGCTTCCTAGGACCTCTCTGACTAACGGATCGCCGAAGGATCGGCAGTCCAGAGACTCCCTTGTTCTTTTCAGTTGCCGTCAGACTAACCAATTGAGCAGCTGGTTGTCGTGATCCTGCTGAGTTTTGGGGCTACAAGTCTGTGTCATTTTGTCATTACCTCGTTGCTGGGTTGGGATTCTCATGAGAATTGAAAAGGATGACGGAGCAGAAGGAGCCATGGCCTGCAGCATTAGGTGATTCGGTCCCAGGTTTCGGAATAGTGCAGTTGCTCTTCTCGCCGTGCGTGGTGGCATCGAGGGGACAAGGAGGCGCAGACCGGGAGGAAAAAATGAGTTGCCCGATTGTTCTGGGCTGGCACCAAAGCTCTTAAGTCCAGGATCAGGGATGTTGTTGAATTGTTGTTAATTGGCGAAGTTCTCGTATGTGGGTAGCGTTGCTTGAGGCATCAAGAGGTAAGTCGAAGGGGGCTCTCTAACTACATGGGTCCCAAGTCAGTTCAACGGGGCAGATACACTGGGGTGCATTGTGCAGGTTGAGGAAGCGGGGAGAGCTTTTGGGAAGTGGCAGAGGCTAAACCTTGCGGGGGACTGCGAGGAAGCTTGGTAAGGGAGAGAGCTCCATGGTCGGCGACAAGCGCTGCTGCACACTTCCGGTCGTGAGGGAGTCTGGGGAGGAGCGTTGCTGCTGCAATTGCGAAGAAGCCTGCGAAGTGGCTGGGAGGACAGCGATCTGGGGGTGCGAGGATTAGGTATCAGTTGGGGTAGGAGGCAGGCACTTAGGCTGCACCAAAGCACAAGGTCCAGTGGGTTGGGAAAGGCTGCATGGACTGGGTGGAATGATGTTTTGAGTAGTGCAACTAGAGGAGGCACTAGTATGAAGTAGGTAGGCCCTTGGGCATTATGGGTGTGGTAGGGGATTTATGCAACCTATATGTATAACTCAAGTATTTGTAAATGCTTTTGCATGATTAATAAAAGAGGGTGTTGTACACACCAAGCTTCAATTGACTGATCGGTATGCAACCACTAGTAGTGGTAAGGGGTTAAGACTTGTGGCAAGGAACTCCTCACCCGGACTAGGACGCATTCAAGGGTGAGGGGGATCTTGCTCACATAAACATAACTTGTTAATTTATGTGTAGTTCACATTTGATGCTAGCCAAACATTCGACCACATGGCTCAAATGCGCTAGTTCAAGTTGGCACCTAATTAAATGAATTGACGACCTTTTGGAAATTGAATTTTCATCCACCTCTTGTAAGAAAAGGACACCGCCTCCTGCCAATCTCAAATTGGGTTCTTTTTGAAGCTAGTAATTATTTGAGGAACCATCGAACAACATGAAAGATGTCTCATTCATGAAAACACTATATTTCAAAAGACCATATGAACATCCTTGGGGGTGAATTCTTCTTCGAATCCCTACTAAATGACGTGCATTGTTCACTACGATTTTATTATCGGTTCCCTATTTAAAAGATGTTTACAAGGAATCCGAATGTAGATGTACTAAGGGGATGCACCAATCAAAATTCATGTATTTATACTAAGTTCTTATGGTTAAGGTGATAAACGCATCCACTACATATACATATTACAAAGCATGATTATGACATGCCTTTCTTATACATCCAATCCCATCCCATCCCCCCATGTCCCCGTCCCCATGCCCACCTCCCATCGCATCCCATCCCCCCCATCCCCCCCATCCCCCCATCCCATCCCCCATCACCCTCTCATCCCGCCCCCCCCCAATGGGAGGAGGCCACGTGTCAACGGCGGGAAAACCCTAGCGGCGGCAGCTACCTCCCCGCGCCCCCTCAGCTCTCCTCCTCATTGTCATTTGGAGCAAAGAGAGAGGAGCGGAGCGCCGAGCAGATGTGGAGCGAAGCTCTTGCGTTTTTTCCTCTCGTCTTTTAATAGTATTGTTCATGCGTGTGTTGAGATATATTAGTTTTGTTGGCGCGAGTTTCGAGAGTTTAGGGCAAAGTGCTTATGTTACAAGCTTGAGAGTTGCAAGGTTTCAAGTAGCAAGCTTCAGAGTGTAAAGCGCAAGAGTTACAAGGTTGAGAGTTGCAGGTTTCAAGTAGCAAGCTTGAGAGTGTAAAGCGCAGAAGTACAAGGTTGAGAGTTGCAGGTTTCAAGTAGCAAGCTTGAGTGTAAAGCGCAAGAAGTACAAGGTTGAGAGTTGCAAGGTTTGGAGCAGCAAGCTTGAGTCACAAACTTCAGAGTTGCAAGGTTGGGAGTTGCATGTACATCAGAGTAGTTGCTAGGGTTTGTATATAACTTGCGAGGGCTTAAGTGTGAGGAAGGTGCAAGGGTGCATTTCAAAGTATACATTTGTGAGGTTCTCAGGGTTTTCCAGTAAGGGTGGAAGATCAGGTTTTTGGTGTAGAACATTTCAATGTGAGTACAGTAATCTGAACTCTTCCCTCACATTTTGAGTTTGATCATTGTTGAGATACATGTGTTTTGCATGATGAGCTTTGGCCTGTTCTGTATGCAAGTTGAGCTATGATCCTCATTTTGAATTCCTCATCACATTCTGAAACTCAATTTTGTTTTGAATCTATTCATTTCTGCAGTTTCATTATTTTGACCATGCGTTGCAGGCACGAATGCAAGTATTGCTCAGCCCAATCGAGCAGCAATTTGTATACGTATCCGTACATATACATATATATATACATATACATATATATACATATACATATATATACATATACATATATATATACATATATATATACGTATACGTTTATTTATACACACTATTTCCAATAAACACAAAAGATGACCCATTTACGAACGAGCGTTCGTAAACAACCGTACCCAAAACCCAGTGCCTCATGTTCACGAACGTACGTTCGTAAACATTTGTACAAACTGGGGGCTCAATATTTACGAACGCTCGTTCGTAAATATATACCCTAAAATGCGAACATGCATCAACATGCTACATTAACAAATGTTACAATAACCTTCGATAATATGCATCACGTAAAACACGCATACATGAGCAAACAAATACAAGTACATTACTTTACGAACGAGTGTTCGTAAAGTAGTAAACTTGATTAACCACCTTGAAAATCACAATCATTTACGAACGCTCGTTCGTAAATGTCCTAAAAATCTGCTGGAACACTTGATTGAATACAGTTTATGACGATCATAAATATTCCACAAATCCTAGTAAGATCCTACCCACATGCCAATCGGTAATGTTACGAACGAACGTTCGTAAAACGATCCTAACTTTGTTTTGTTATGGTGCAGATGGCTGGATCAAGCAGAAGCGCAATTGAAATGTTCGCCGTGCCCATTGATCGCCTCCCAGAGTCCGTTTCGGATTCAAACGGTAACGCCAATTATGTCCCAAAAGAGGATTTCATGGGGAAGTGGACGGCAATACCAACAAAAATGGAAGACGGTCTTTTCGCACTCCGTTTCACCTACGAGCTGGAAACAAGGCCAGACCAGCCAGAACAATGGGTGCAGATGAAGTCGTGGGAGATAGAATCCATAGAGGTCCAGGGAGATTATGTTATCTTGGATATGAAGAACAACAAAGACCACGTCAATCTCCTGTTGCACTACTTGAAGTACTCCTTCTCTTACATCTATGCATGCATGAATGTTGCACCAGATGCTAAGCACTTCAACCTGGAGGATCTATTCTCAAAGTACATCCTCAGCCAATTCTGGACTGCCCGAAAATTGACTGCACTGGCATTGAACATCTCCAAGTACAACAGTGCGGTCGCGGAGGCCAACAAGAAAAAGAAAAATCCGAGAAAACCATCTGCATCGGGGGCAGGAGGTTCCAGGAGCGCACCCAGGTCAGTGCCTTCCGCGAGCAGGTTGTCGGAGGGGCCAAGCAGACAATCCACGCCATCCAAAAGGTCGAGGGACGACTTGGAGAGGTCTGGAGTGACCGAAGCCGCTAAGGTTAGCTCGCCGCCAGTTATGCCCACCCCTTTGAAGAAGGGAGAGAACCCGGACGCGACAAAGGCGACCCGGATCCTAAGAGAGTTCAACAACTACTCGAAGGATTGCTGGCCCATGGGGCACCACTTCACCTTCAACGTGGACTGCTTCAAGTGCGAGAAATCCCCCAACAAGTGGGTGGTTAGGTCTTGCGAGAGCGAGGGCGTGAAGTGGCAGATCAACAATCTCATGAACAACGTGAAGTGGGATAGGCAGACTGTCTGCGTCATGCCCAAGGGTTTCACTTCTCGTCCCACGGAGAGGGATTGGCCCCGAATCCAGAATGGCGAGTTCTGGATTATCGATGGTCAGCACAGCTGTGAGGCCAAACCCCCCACCCTTAAGCGTCCGTAGTCCGAGTAGTGGGTTTGGGCTCACATTCCTCCGCGGTATTGGATTTGGACTTGGATGAGTCCATAGTGCAAGGTTCACCCTTCAAGTGGTCTTGGATTTAACTTTGGTCTTTGCTTCCTTTGTCTTGCCATCGCGAGAGTGCTCCACATTCTCCATTAATTTGTGCACGTGGTTTATTTTTAAAGAGAGGATGCAAGTGTTAAAAAACACTATTCTCTATAGTCAATCTCAAATACATTTACTTGTGAAAGCCACACATAACACTAACTAGCATAATGTAACTAACTACTTGTCTATGAGCTAATTAAGTAGGCTATCTACTAAGCTCCTTCATGAACCCATCTCTTTACTTTCTAATTACATAAACCTAGCTCCTTCATAAACCCAACTCCTTCATGAACCCAACTCCTTAGCTTCTAACTAAATAAACCCAGCTCCTTCGTAAACCCAGCTTCTTAGCTTCTAACTAAACAAACCCAGCTCCTTTATAAACCCAGCTCCTTCATAAACCCAGCTCCTTCATGAACCCAACTCCTTAGCTTCTAACTAAACAAACCCAGGTCCTTCATAAACCCAGCTCTTTACTTTCTAACTAAACAAACCCAGCTCCTTCATAAACCCAGCTCCTTCATGAACCCACAACTTTGTAGTTGTAATCCCCAACTACCTCACTAATTATTCAAGCCCTTAACTAATCTTCCTACCTAATTTTCCTAATTCTACTAACAACCCCTTTCTAATCACACAATTCTTCTCTAATCCTAAAATCCTAAAATCCTAGAGAGGAGAGGGGGAGAGAGAATTTCCTAACTTCACTAAGACTAACTAATCCACACAAGTATATTTTTGCACTCATCACAACCTCAAGTGCTCAACTCTTAAACATGGAACTTGCAACCACGTGTATTCAAAACATGAACTTTAAGTACCACAAATTGGAATCATGAATTAACTTTAAAATCCTTCACGTCAACACTAATTCTACCAAGAGGTCAAGCCCTCTTCAAGGCTAACAAGCCTTGGCTCTCAAACTAAAAACTAAGCACACACATGTGCTCCAATATGGCTTCCCACACCCACACTTATAACTCGTGGGGTGCCTTGGAGCACAAAGGAAAGAGAGGATGAGTGAGGGAAGAATGAGGGATTATATAGTAAGCTTGAGGGGGTGAGCACCCTCAAGGCTCACGATAAGCCCTTGAGATTTCCTCCTACTTAGTAGGCGCCAATCCTATCTTCTAAGCCTTCCTCCCTCAAATGATCAACAAGGATCCTAATTCGAACATTTAACTAGCCTTGGCTTTCTACCTACCACACTTTACCAAACTTGGGATGCTTCAACCCAAACTTAGCCTCCTTCGCTTTCCGCCGCCATAACTTTCTCCCCTTACTTTCCCAAATCGTTGCTCACCACTTAATTCAAACCACGATGCTTAACTCGTGATTTGATTGGTGCTTTGAGAATTTGCTTATCCTCCACCTTGCATTCTTCCTTGGACCTTCCCCATTAAGTGGCCATGATGAGGTGGTCCACTTGTGCGCTCCATGTGATCCTCCATTCATCCCAATTCGAATGCACTTGCCTCTTGAGTCACTTTGGTTGTCTCCATCCATTTGTACTAGCCTACTCACTAACTACTCAATCCAAGTTCTCCTTACCTATCCTCATTCACTCAAATCCTTCCGAAGGTAAAAACACAATAACAACTCACATCCTAGCCTCTTACAACATGGTACTTCTAAGACTAACATTTCACTCTTTTTATATTTTTGTGAAGTAACATGCTACTTCAAAGTGCATCAACTAACGTTTCAAGGGTCTAAGACTAAATGTGGGCACCCTTTTGGGCTCACAACAGCTTGGAGGCGTCGCAAATCATCCTCAAGGACGATAACTTCCAACACGAGCTCAAGGCGGAGCTGCGGTACTGGAAGGCGTTTTTGGTGTGGTCGGACGACTGGGACAAGCTCCGGAAAATATCGACATACCTGAATTCCGGAAACAAGATCAAGGCTTTTGAGGCGTCCTGGGCGGCAAACATAGTGGCTGCGAGAGACGTATGGGTCGCCCACGGGTGTCTGCCAAAAGAGAGGGAGAACGCCAAAAGCCAGTCTCCACAGTGGAAGGTGAGTTTACAAACAAGCGTTCGTAAAGTGTGGGCTGCAATTAGTTTCTCCCAACTCGCAATTAGGCATCAATTGCATTTTCTGAAACTCGTGAAATTACGAACGTGCGTTCGTATTTAATGTACAACACTGACCTTTGTCAGTGTATTGCAGGCGTTTTGTGACGCGATGGTGGACAAATTCTCCTCCATCGACATGAAGTCCACCACCACGAAATCAGTCCTGGAGCTCAAGGGCGAGCTCCGCCTGATTTGCTGCAACAACAGCACCTGGGATTTGTGGACCCATTTTTTCGACGCTCACAGCTCGGGCGATCTAGTCAACCCCGACACTAAAGAGAAATACAACGTCGACAAGAGCGCGGAGGCCCCTCCACTATTGAGGGAATTTTTCAGGGCACTGCAAGGACTCACAAAGTCGGAGCTGCAGCGATGTGCGGTCCACCTTCTTGGGAATACAGTGGGAAGGACCATCCCGTATCCCAAGATTTTTTTGAAGAGACCAAAGCACAAGCCCGGCACGTACTCCATCAAGGAGTGGTGCGACCACAGGAAGTTTAAGACTGCTGCGATCCGGGAGTTGAGTGGGCTCCTGCCGGAGATGCAACTCTTCCATGCCGACGGCGACGTCAATTGGGCAAATTGGAAGGTTTTCAAGGTGCAGTACAACATAAACGGCGCATCGATGCGCAGTTTGGTAAAGGAGCACGTCTTTGTTCTTAAGCTAAAGGGAAATAAAAGAACAAAGAAAACAAAGACGGAACCTGTGGAGCTGCAGCGGTACATCTCCTTTTTGGAGAGGAAGAGGAACGCCACATTCGAGGGGGTGGCAAGATTTTGCGTGGTGACAACGGGGCTGGAGAGGACCACGTTTTCCAAGTGGGACGGCACCATCAGCAGGGCTGAGGTGAGGGAGGACCGAAGGGGGTGCCCCTTCGCACTCATCGATTTCAGGGGTATCCCGGGTGCTGCAAGGCAGGGTGTGAAGGGGGTGCCGTTTTACAACCCCTTCATGGCGAAATTCATGGAGTACAGATCTCCGGCCATGAGGGAGCCACACGTGTGGCTATGGATTGTAGAACAGGAGAAGGCCTCCGTCGTCACGGAGCTGTACGAGGACACCATCAAGTTCGAATACAACATCTTCCACAGCACGTATGTCCTTGCGAAGACGGAAGGGATCGTGGCCATCAACGAGGCCAGGGGTAACAAGCAGGTGGGAGCGGTGAGCCTCATCTTCTTGACCTTAAATACGGCAAGGCATGGGCATGCGCCTATCAAGGCCAACAACACCTTCAAGAAAATCTACAACATTCCACATCCCCCTCCCAAAGATCTCTTCCAGGAGACGCTGTACACGGTCTTCCCCGCCTTGGAGCTCATGATGGAGTTCTACATCTCCGTCCTCCAAGCCCTGGCCACGAATGGCGAGACGGTCTACAACATGTGTGGAGGCAGCAAATTCATGTACGCTGCAATGGTAAGACATCTCCTCATTTACGAACGCTCGTTCGTAAATGCCATTTTCTGAGGCATCTTTGAAATTCAACTATTTTTGTTGTAATGTGTACTGCTCGGCTCATAGGGTTGATGTTTACGAACGCACGTTCGTATATGGCTAACTGATTTCCATCTGTGTCTCAGATGTTGGGCCTGTGCGTCAACAATTATATTGACGCCATAGACGAGGAGGACTACAAGGTCCACAGGTCGAAGGCGTCGACCATGGATTTGGGCGACATAACCACCACGAGGATGGACGTCAGCGTGTCCGCCAACAAGGACGTGCCCGTGATGGAGGCAGAAGAGGATGAGCTGGCCCCATCCGTCAACGTGGACTCCATCATCCGGTCCTTCGACATCCCCCCGCTTCAAATAATGGCCCCGTCGGGTAATCCATCCGACGCGCAGGGCACTCCCGGTGGTTATACGGGATCGTCGGCGGGGACAACACAAGACGTCCTCCCCACGCGCGTCTCTGGCGCGGAGGCCTTTGGCACGCCTGGTGGATGTTCGACGTTTGTGTCCCCAAGACCAAGGCTCCAGGTGCTGAAAATGGAGAACCTAGATGTGCTGGACCAGCGCTCCCGTCCATCGTTGGACCACTTCCGCAACACTCGACGGAGGATGAAAAAGACCCCGTACATGGAGTTGCCCGAGGGAGCAGTCATCGAGGTCTCCGATGAGGACGAGGGGGACATGGAGATCATGGTCGAGCTGGGGGTGGAGTTCGACAAGAACAAGCGGGTCAAGGAGGAGGCGCTCTCTGTCGCCGAGCTCAACGCCAAGCTCGAGCAGAAGATGAAAGAGGACATGGCGGCCACTGCAGCAGAAAATGCCAGGAAGATGTCCGTCATTCAGGAGGAGCTAAGGGCCTCCAATGCCAAGACGGACGCAATCCTGGAGATGCTGAGCAGGATGTAGAGTTTTGCGGCTCCTCCACAGCCAGCGTACCCCTTCCCTCATGGGTACCCATCTTGATACCCTGGGCAGGTCCATTACATGGCTGGACCGTCACACCAGGCTGCACCCCACCCCACTCCGGTTGGAACTCCACCACATGCAGCGCCTGCGGACTCCACCAGCGCCCACGACGCAATCTCGGCGGCCATCCGGGAGGACGAGGATGTACGAACGCTCGTTCGTGAATCTGCAGGTCCGGCAGTCCTCACCCCTCCCCCATGAAGGGTAGGACTGCCTTCACAGACGGATACAGCCTCTTTCGCGGTCGTCCAGAGGGGAGTAGGTAGGGAGGGCGATGACACTGCGCAACACACTGACATGGTCATTGTGAGGGACACGCAGGCGAGCCCGAGTGACATGGCAGGGGTCCAGAGAATGGAGGTCGAGGACAGCCCTGACCGTCAGCCCTCCGCGTACATGGAGGATGTAAATATGGAGGCATTCGACCTGGGGGGCGACAACCACGAAGTGGAGCCCATCCAACAGACCCAGGCGTCCCATGCGGAGCGGGCGGACGATGTCATGGAGACGGAGGCGTATGCGGCGGTGGAGGTTACGAACGAGCGTTCGTTAATCGCTGAGGACGGAGCGGCTCCTCGGTCCAGTGCCGGTGCCCCTCCCCCCGATGACGAGGTAACTCTTTTCTGAGAATGCCACATGCTTTTACGAACGCTCGTTCGTAACCCTTCTAACCGCATGCGTTGTGTTTTTGGCGCGTTCTCTCCATCGACAACCAAGACCTGCTCGAGCCTTTTTTGCATGCTCCCTTAGGTCGATAAATTTTGTAGAACACGGCATAATGTTGCCTTAGGAACATGTGATAAATTATCACCTGAGAGAAATTGTACATATTCATCGAATTAATACATATGCAAAAGAGATTTGCATCCATGTCTCCCAAAATTTGTTTCGTCTCGCATTCCTTATGTATTGTATGTTCATGTGCGTTCATTTCGATCCTTGTAATACACATTCGTTCACGAACGGACGTTCGTAAAAGGGTGCGACCCCGTTTCCACCTTCACGAACGACCACTCGTGAATGTTCATCAAGCCGCGCTCACGAATGAGCGTTCGTAAATGATGCGCCTTGCCACTGTCAGCCTTCATTCACGAACGCTCGTTCGTGAATGTACCCTTCCACATTTTCATTGCACTGCTATTATCGCTCTTCGTCCTTCCCTCATAATGCATCTTCATGTTTCACTTCATGTTCTTGATAATCTCATTACTTTATCATAGCATTAAACTAGTCGAATTGTTAATCACAGGACCCCCCGGAGATAGATCGCAACCCCTCGGCCAGAGGACTTGAGACCCGAAACAAACCGTTCATAGTTTTTGACCTCAACGGGGTGTTGTGTCACACCCAACACATCCCCAGGGTCCCCACGTGTCCCTTCCGTCATCCCGACGAGAGGGACTACGACGGCGAGCTCGACACCCTCATTAACCGCAAGGTTGTCCGCGCCCGTCCCGGCTTGCGAGACTTCCTTCGTGAGGTGCTCGACTTGGCTCCCGTCGTCGTGTGGAGCTCTATGGTCGTCGAAAACACGGAGCCCATCGTCGACTTCCTCTTCCGTGACCTACCTAGCCCTTGCCTCGTCCTCGGCCAAGAGGCATGCGATGAGCTTCTTGATGAGAAGGGTCTGCCGGTTCCCAAGTTCGGCGGTCGAGGCGGAGGGCAACAATTCTTCAAGGTCCTCAGGTCTAGACTTTGGCGAGGCGTCCCCCCGCTCGAGGGGGTCCCCCACGGGTGGTGGCCAACTCCGGAGAACACCCTCCTCATCGACGACAGCCCCACCAAGAGCCACTTCTAGAAAAACAGTGTCCAAATTAACAAAATATTAACAATTTTTTGTTAATTTGGATACTGTAACGTCCATTTTCACAAATTTTTGTTAATTCTACCCAAATTAACAAAAAAATATCATTTTTTTTGTTGATTTGGATAGTGCAATTACCACATCGGGAATCTTTTTGAATATTTTGAAAAAATATTGAATTATTAAAAATATTTATAAACCTTTAAAAATCTTCAATATACAATATAGATTTAAGAATAGAATAAGTACACAATTCGATGTTTCTAAAAGTCAGCAGACTTCAGAGGCGATTCAGACCTAGTAAAAGATTTTTTACTAGGTAAATCTTTACTAGTAAAAAAATCTTTTACTAGGTCTGAATTGCCTCTGAAGTCTGCTGACTTTTAAAAAGAATTGGAAGAAACCCGAAAAGCTAGTTAAGTAAATTCTTAATCCCATATATGTCACACATAGTGAGTGGTTGGTGCCTTGGCAAGAGCTAAGGCCTCTAACCACGAGGTCTCCGGTTCGAACCCGGGAGGCCTCGCTTTCCACGTGGCCGTTGTGATGTGGCACTAGGGTGTCCCCCCGTGTGGGAGTTGGATTGTTGGACACGTGGCACCGCCTTAGAGGTCAAAATCAACATTTTTTTGTTAGAAAATGAACACTGTTTTGTTAAACTTTGACACTTTTTTGTTTAAAAATTAACAATTTTGTGTTAAAAAATACCCAAATTAACACGTCCTAATCAAAAAAAAAATCAACACTTTTGTGTTGAGTTTTGTTAAATTGGTCACTATTTTTTTCTACTAGTGAGCGTTCTCAACCCCCCCGGCAACGTCATCTTCCCCGACCCTTGGACCGGCGATCGGAAGGACACATTTTTGGTAGATAGGCTAGCACCTTACCTTAGAAGGCTTGTGCTCCACACCGGGAGCGTCCCGGATTTTGTTAGGTCCAATCCCATCGGCAACACGGCACTCAGCCCCCGCGATAGTGTATATAAGAGCATCCTTTGGCTCGCTAAATTCAGTAAATTGATTTGAAATGTCTCCTTGCACGAGTTTGTGTCCTTGTATTTCACTTATCTAATGTTTTCTTCCATGTTTGGATGTCTTTTATTTGTTGCCCATAGTCTGCCCCCCTATGTGACACCCGTGTTCTCAACGGCCCTCCCCGTCCCCCCTTGTGAGGCCAAACCCCCCACCCTTAAGCGTCCGTAGTCCGAGTAGTGGGTTTGGGCTCACATTCCTCCGCGGTATTGGATTTGGACTTGGATGAGTCCATAGTGCAAGGTTCACCCTTCAAGTGGTCTTGGATTTAACTGGAATTTCACTTTTAACAACTCAATGTACGATTTCAATACGTATGTGGAGAATGCACAAGTTAACTATGTTATTTTAACCTCCTTATGCTCGGGTGCTATTTTGTCTTTGTTTGCTTCTAACGTCCATCCGGCCGCTTTAGCTACACAAGCCCTTAAGGATATCCCTCTCCTAAATGGAGTCCGTGCCGTTGACTCTATACTACCACTTGAACTATCACTTGTGTATTCCGTATCGCTACTATAAGAGGTCTCACTTGGTGTCTCCATACCGTACATAAGCCTTTAAGTATTAAGAAATACTTATGTGACTTATGTCAATCTCTCCCTCGCACCTTTGGTCTTTGCTTCCTTTGTCTTGCCATCGCGAGAGTGCTCCACATTCTCCATTAATTTGTGCACGTGGTTTATTTTTAAAGAGAGGATGCAAGTGTTAAAAAACACTATTCTCTATAGTCAATCTCAAATACATTTACTTGTGAAAGCCACACATAACACTAACTAGCATAATGTAACTAACTACTTGTCTATGAGCTAATTAAGTAGGCTATCTACTAAGCTCCTTCATGAACCCATCTCTTTACTTTCTAATTACATAAACCTAGCTCCTTCATAAACCCAACTCCTTCATGAACCCAACTCCTTAGCTTCTAACTAAACAAACCCAGCTCCTTTATAAACCCAGCTCCTTCATAAACCCAGCTCCTTCATAAACCCAGCTTCTTAGCTTCTAACTAAACAAACCCAGCTCCTTCATAAACCCAGCTCCTTCATGAACCCAACTCCTTAGCTTCTAATTAAACAAACCCAGGTCCTTCATAAACCCAGCTCTTTACTTTCTAACTAAACAAACCCAGCTCCTTCATAAACCCAGCTCCTTCATGAACCCACAACTTTGTAGTTGTAATCCCCAACTACCTCACTAATTATTCAAGCCCTTAACTAATCTTCCTACCTAATTTTCCTAATTCTACTAACAACCCCTTTCTAATCACACAATTCTTCTCTAATCCTAAAATCCTAAAATCCTAGAGAGGAGAGGGGGAGAGAGAATTTCCTAACTTCACTAAGACTAACTAATCCACACAAGTATATTTTTGCACTCATCACAACCTCAAGTGCTCAACTCTTAAACATGGAACTTGCAACCACGTGTATTCAAAACATGAACTTTAAGTACCACAAATTGGAATCATGAATTAACTTTAAAATCCTTCACGTCAACACTAATTCTACCAAGAGGTCAAGCCCTCTTCAAGGCTAACAAGCCTTGGCTCTCAAACTAAAAACTAAGCACACACATGTGCTCCAATATGGCTTCCCACACCCACACTTATAACTCGTGGGGTGCCTTGGAGCACAAAGGAAAGAGAGGATGAGTGAGGGAAGAATGAGGGATTATATAGTAAGCTTGAGGGGGTGAGCACCCTCAAGGCTCACGATAAGCCCTTGAGATTTCCTCCTACTTAGTAGGCGCCAATCCTATCTTCTAAGCCTTCCTCCCTCAAATGATCAACAAGGATCCTAATTCGAACATTTAACTAGCCTTGGCTTTCTACCTACCACACTTTACCAAACTTGGGATGCTTCAACCCAAACTTAGCCTCCTTCGCTTTCCGCCGCCATAACTTTCTCCCCTTACTTTCCCAAATCGTTGCTCACCACTTAATTCAAACCACGATGCTTAACTCGTGATTTGATTGGTGCTTTGAGAATTTGCTTATCCTCCACCTTGCATTCTTCCTTGGACCTTCCCCATTAAGTGGCCATGATGAGGTGGTCCACTTGTGCGCTCCATGTGATCCTCCATTCATCCCAATTCGAATGCACTTGCCTCTTGAGTCACTTTGGTTGTCTCCATCCATTTGTACTAGCCTACTCACTAACTACTCAATCCAAGTTCTCCTTACCTATCCTCATTCACTCAAATCCTTCCGAAGGTAAAAACACAATAACAACTCACATCCTAGCCTCTTACAACATGGTACTTCTAAGACTAACATTTCACTCTTTTTATATTTTTGTGAAGTAACATGCTACTTCAAAGTGCATCAACTAACGTTTCAAGGGTCTAAGACTAAATGTGGGCACCCTTTTGGGCTCACATAATTGGCGACCATCGGGGGATGAATCCAAACATCTCTTGCTCCAAGGGTAAGTTGCCTAGTCAAGCTCGGTACTCCTTACATCTACTTCCCGATGTACGGGTAGGAAAGAGCTCACCATTCAACGTTTCCAATTGAATTGAATTATTAGGAAAGACCTCATAGACAAGGTAAGGTCCTAACCATACCGCATCGAATTTCGCCGGAAATTCAAGCTTTCGTGCGTCTTGAATCATGACCATCATTCCCGGTGTTAGGGCCCTTCTCTTATGTCGTTTGTCGAAAGTAATCTTTCTCCTTCTTTGGATTGCCTCAATATGTTGAGCCGCCATTCTCCTCCCTTCGTCAAGTGCTTCCGAATCGGTTAGTCGATTTCGTAAGGATTGACTTTCGGTAAGTCTCGTACTCACGGCCACCCTAAGTGACTCGACTTCATATTCGATTGGTAGTGTCGCTTCAAGACCATAGACTAAGGAAAATGGTGTAGCACGCGTAGTTACCTTATAGGTTGTACGGTATGCCCAAAGTGCCGCCGTTAGTTTCGTATTCCAATCCCGCTTCGAGTCTATAACCGTCTTGCGTAGTATACTCACCAAAATTCCGTTAACCCTTTCCGTTTGTCCATTGGTTTGTGGGTGGTAGGGAGTAGTCTTCCGGTGATCAATTTTAAATTTCTCTGTCATCTCTCGAATCAAGTCATTCAAAAAGTGAGTACCCCTATCGCTTACTAGGATCTTCGGCACCCCGAACCGCGAAATTATGTTTTCGTACATAAATGTTGCCGCGTGTTCCGCCGTGTCGGTCTTCACCGCTTTGGCTTCCGCCCACTTGGTGAGGTACTCGGTTGCCACCACAATATATTTCATTCCTTTTGAAGATTGGGGATGGACCTCACCCACATAGTCGATGCCCCATTTTTCGAAAGGAATTAAGGGTAATGATACATGTAAAGGCATCTCCATTCTAAGGTCGTTTCGGGCATACCGTTGGCAAGCGTCGCATTTCCTTACATAGTCATGGGCGTCCTTAAATAGTGTAGGCCAAAAGTAGCCCGCTCTAAGTATTTTTTGCCCGGTGAGTTGACCCGAGAAGTGACCGCCGCAAGCGCTATCGTGGCAAGCGATTAAAATCGCTTCAACCTCCGTTTTTGACACGCATCGTCGTAAAATACCATCGGACCCCCTTCTAAACAACCTATGGCCCACTACAACAAATTGCCTACTATTTACCCTCACCTTCCTTCTCTCTTCTTTTGTCCAGTCTTTGGGCAACTTGTGGGTTGTTAGAAATTCCACTATGCCCGCATACCACTCCGGTGTAGAAGTGACCACAAAGAGGCTATCATCTACTAACATATCATTTACCGGATTTTTTCCTATCTCCTCCGACAACCTAGACAAGTGGTCCGCTTGTAAATGCATACGACCCGGTTTATATTCCACCGTGTAGTCGAATTCTTCTAATAACAAAACCCACCTAGCTAACCTACCACTTAACTCCGCCTTGTTAACTAGATACTTGATAGCCATGTGGTCAACAAAAAATACAACCGGGTTGCACATGAGGTAATGCCTAAACTTTTTAACGGAAAACACCATGGCTAGGCACTCCCTCTCCGTTGTAGAGTAGTTTCTTTCGGCGGGGGTCAATTGCTTACTCGCATAAGCTATAGGTTGATCCTTCTCTTTTTCTCCCGTTGCTTGACAAAGCGCACTCCCTATTGCCACATTACTAGCATCACAATAGACGTGAAAAGGTTTACCCCAATTGGGTGGTATCAACACCGGATAGGTGCTCAACCTATCCCGCAATTCCTCAAAGGCTTTTTGACAAGCATCCGTCCACTCGAATTTGACATCCTTTTTGAGCAAATGGGTAATGGGCACCGCTATCTTTGAAAAATTAGGAATAAGTTCCCGGTACCATCCCACATGTCCTAACAACTTAGAGATCCCCTTGGAATTGGTTGGAGTTGCCAAGTCGCTTATGGCCGCAATCTTATCCGGATCGGGTTCTCTACCTTTCTCACTAACAACATAACCCAACAACACTCCCTTATTCACTCCCAAAAATGTCTTATCCGGGTTCAATGCTAACCTCATCTTCCTACACCTAACCAATGCCTCCCTAACACAATGTAGGTGATCGTCCACATTACTTTGTGTGCTAAAATCGTCCACAAAGACGGTCATGGATTTGAACAACAAGTCGGTGAAGATATACATTACTAATCGTTGGAAAGTAGCCGGGGCATTACATAACCCAAATGGCATCACTACCCACACAAAAGTACCCCAAGGTGTAGTAAAAGCCGTTTTATGGATATCTTGGAGGGCTATGGAAATTTGATTATAACCCGCATACCCATCCATAAAGGTATATCGCGAATGACCTCCAACCTCCTCAAGCAACAAGGTGATAAAAGGTAAGGGGAAGTGATCCTTTTGTGTGCACGAATTCAATTTCCTATAGTCGACACAAACCCTTAATTTCCCATTTTTTTTCTTTACTAAGACCATAGGAGAAACCCAATCCGTGATTTCCACCGGCTTGATAAACCCGGCCTTCAATAACCTTTCCAATTCCGCTTTCACCAACAATTGCAATTGAGGATTCATCCTCCTCTCCTTTTGTCTAATTGGCCTCGCCCCCGGAATTAAAGGAATCCGGTGCTCTACCATTTCCCTAGGAATTCCCTTAAGCTCATCGTAGGACCATGCAAAAGTATCACTAAACTCATCCACCAAATTGCTATACTCCCTAACCTCTTTCTCCCCCAATTTGGAACCCATCTTCATTTGTCGGGTTTTTCCATTCTTTAATTTCACATCCACGTACCGCCAATCCGCTTCCGACACATGTGCTTGTTCCTCTTTGTTCCGATACCAATCGGAAGGCACATTGGGGTAATCTTTCACATCTTGACCTACAACTATCCCCGTAGACGTGGTCTTGAAATGTAAAGGCTCCTCCAATTTCGATGACTCAATAATCACATCCTCCTCTTGAGTCCCATCTACATGAATTAAACTAACCTCACCCTCTTCCACGTCATCTACCCAAGGTGTTAACCCACCGCTAACCCACTCTTCCTCGGTGAGCACCTCACATGGCTCCAACAATGAGCCCTCTCCTAAACTAACACTAGGAAATTCACTCCCTAAGCCTACTTGGTGAAATGTAACCATTACATCAACCTCGGACTCGGGGTACTCCCTTAGCCATTGGGCATAATCCCCATTATCCCCATAATTGTAAAAATTAGGACCTAGACTTCCCGAGCCCGAATCTATAACAACCCTTTGACCTTCGGGATGGACGACTCCCACCAATGCCTTGCCAATCTCATTCTCGTTTAAGTCATCAATTTCCTTCTCCAATGGCAAATACATCTCCTTCTTCATCCATCCTTCTAATGAACCAATGGACACTATGACCCTATTACCCTCCGGACCATAAGTGATGGATGGTTTAGGTCCACCCCAATTGACCATAGCATTCGCCATCCGCAACCAAGGCCTACCTAGCAAAATGGGGAAGGTGTCCTTGTTGGAGTGCATTTTAATGACATGGAAGGTGACCAAGTACTCCTCACCTCCCGTAGTCATTCTACAATCCTTGATCATCCCCAAAGGCGTAGTCGAACTTTGATTTGCCATATTTATGACCAAAGGTGAAGGCCCCGTGAGTCCAAGTCCCAATTTTTTCATAGTATCCTCCGGTAGTATATTTAGACTACTCCCTCCGTCGACTAGCACATTAGGAACCACCTTATCTACTATAACAACTTCTATTTCTATAGCTTTCACGTCTCTTCCACCTTGTGATTGGATCCTAGCGGCTATTTTAGCTTTCACCTTCCTCATCCTCTTGTGTACCGGCATTCCCTCCTTTAATGTTTTCCTTGCCGAGGGTGAAATTTCCAATAGTTGGCCGAAAGTAATATCCGCCTTGAGTGTACTAAGGTCCGCCCACAAGTCGTACCCGGTAGATCTTTCCACCTTAGAATTACCCACTACGTCGAATTCGTCTACGGGAACCCCCGGTCCTTCCCATTCACCCACATCGCTATTATCCAAGTCATGTACCGCATTAGTCCTCTCCCTATTTTGTAAAATTATATTTTCCCTCTCCACATCCTTAGTAGCTCTTCTAGCTACCCTATCCAACTCGGAGAGATTAATCTCTTCATCCGAAGAGTAATTTCCTTGCTCTCCTATTCCTACCTCCAACGGGGCATCCCCTCTCCTAGCCCTAGTAGTTACCGCTAGTGCAGGTGCTTCTTCAACCACACCCTTACCCTTCACTAACTCATATGTAATAGCATTGGTGTGAGGAGGCATTTGACTTTGCTCCTCTCCAATTCTCGTTGGGAGAGGAAGCATGTCATCACATGTGGCCTCCAACACTCCATCCATGAACCTAACATCTTGGGAGTTAGATGGTCCCGGATCCGTTGGAGGCGCTTGTCTCCCGTTACTACCATTAGGTGGAACTCCTTGTCTATTTTGTATTGGAATGTAACCGGTTGTAGTTTGCAAGCCCGCCGGTGGATGAAAAGTTTGCCTAGCATTACTATGGTCATAGTATAAGTTAGGTGGCCTAAGTTCATTGGCCGGTACTCCTTGTGGCCTAGCACCTCGCATATTATCCCTTGCTTGTTGTTGTGGATTAGCCACCGGGTAAGGGACATTAATTATTTTGTCCGGTTGGCGACACGTATCCGAGGGATGACTTCCTCCACAATTGCTACAATTAAACTCTTGACCTTCGGACCAACATTGTCCTTGAGCGTGCCACCTTCCACAAAAGGGATGAAATTCCTTCTTCTCTAAATTTTGGCCACCTTGCCCTCTAGGTTGTGGTCCTCTATTGCTTCCATTTCCATAGTGAGGTGGCGCTTGACCTCGTTGATTTTGTTGAGGTGGGTTACCGTTTCCTCTTTGGTCACGGTTTTGTCCACTTCTACAAAATTGACGCGTGTGGCCCGGTTGGCCACATTGGACACACCATAATCCGGAAGAATGCCTACCCGACTCAACCGGGGGTGGAGGCCCCGGTTGTTGACTCCGGATCATTAATGACATTTGATCCGTGAGGCTTTGCATTTGTTTTATCATAGCCTCTTGGAATCCTAGTTGGCTAGCACCTAGTCTTCTCTCAACCTCCTCCAAGTGTGGATCCGTTCTAGGGGCCGGTAGTGCCAAAAGAGGTGCCGGTTCCCTAACCGCTAAAGGTCGGGGGCCGGTGTCCACAATGGCATATGGAATTTGGTTCTCATACTTAGCGGGTTCTACCGCTACCACCCTAGGGCGTATGGGGATGAATTGTGGGATCAATTCATCCTCCCTTCTCCATAGCCTTTCGTGATCTTTATCCAAGTTTTCAATATCTCTAGCCGCACGCTTGGCATCCGCCAAGGTCAAGGGATTCCTTTCTAGAACACCCCTAATAGTTCCGGACTTAAAAAACCCTTGAATGAAAAATTGCTTTAGCGTGTCGTCGTTGAGCATGGTACCCACAAATCTAGTGCACACTAAATCAAACCTCCTAATGTAAGCCGAAATTTCTTCCTCCCTTCCTTGCTTCAATGACGACAATGCCCTTAATGCGGTACTTTGACCCACTTCCGGCCTAAATTCGTTAAGAAACTCCCTTTGTAATTGTTCCCATCCCCTAAAATGTCCCTCGGCATGATCCCGATACCATTCATAGGCTTCCCCCTCTAGAGTGGTAGGAAACCACACTAACCAATAACCCGGGTCGGTTATGAGGAAGCTAGCCAACCGTTCGATATACCGTTCCATGTGCCGAGAGGGGTCCTCATCCTTGGTCCCATAAAATTTAGGGAGATGAGATGGCATATCCATCGCCGCTAAATTTTGTGGAACCACAATTGGTAGGCCTCTTGGCCTAACCAATGGGTCTATTGGAGGTATAGGAGGTATGGGCGGAATTGGGGGTATGGGTGGTGGATCCATCCCCCGTTCCTCGGCCATGGTGACCGGTGAACTATTCAACAATCCCCTATCAACTTCTACCGGGAATTCTTCTCTAAGTGTGTAATTTTCCGAAGAAGTTTCACCACTCAATTTGGAGGGAGTGATCTCCTCTTCAAGTTGAGCTCCAAGTTCTAAGGTGTCTAGAATTGACCTAGTCCTAGGTTCGACGTTCAAACAACTCTCTATTCTAACATTATCTTGTTCTAATCTATCACTGATTTTAGAGGACCGCCTCTTCCGAGTAGATTTCTCTAGTCCTACTATCAAACTTGGTTTTTGTGAGCGAGTCCTACCTTGCATTCCATAAGAATCGATCGACCCTCACTTGACCACACATAATCCTAGCAATTCCCCTCTTAATATTTTCACTTGTCTTGGTGTGGTTATAATTTTTTTAGGAGGTGAGGAAAAGAACCTGCAAGCCCACTTAGGTGAAAGAATCCCAATAGGGGATAGGCATGTTCATGTTAATTTTTTGGTTAAGTCGGAGCATCACCTCCGCACCTTCCCGCAAATTAACACTCACCACAATACCGATTGTGAGGGGGTGACCTTCCGAGTAGATTATGTTAAAAGTCGAGGCTTCACCCTTCAACTTCTCACACCATCCACAATTCGGGAATTACCCTCTACAACGGATAACAACAATCACGAGTACAAAAGGCATTCCTTAATTAGTTAATGAGTTCACTTTGAAGAAATAAACATACCTTGAGCAATCGCATCCCCCTGTGAGTTAGCACTCCCCTCAATCGTGACTCAATGTAACAACACCATAAACTTTGTGAAATATTAATTTAATCTAGAGCATGAAATGACAACTCCCAAAACTTTGAGACTCACCCCGAGGTGAGTGTCAAAGTTCAATGTCCTAAGGTGAATTTACCCTCTAATGTTTTAATGAGCTACTCGGTTATAGGTTCCTTTTAAGTTCTTAGCAAATCCCCAAAAAGGTTGAGGACGTACCTTCGCCGCGCTCCTTCCTCAAAAATGAATTTGCGTAATTGACAATGCAATTCATTCCAAGGAATAGTTGAAATACAATGAATTCAAATGTAACCCAAAGAGAGAATACTTACCGAGTTTCGGGTGCTCCTTCCCTTCTCTCAAGTTTGTGTCTCCAATTTTTCCTAGTTGCCTCCAAGTCTCCTAGTCGCCTCCAAGTCTTGTAACTACCTTCCGCTTCGCTCCCGGCGGACGCACCAATTATGTGAGGCCAAACCCCCCACCCTTAAGCGTCCGTAGTCCGAGTAGTGGGTTTGGGCTCACATTCCTCCGCGGTATTGGATTTGGACTTGGATGAGTCCATAGTGCAAGGTTCACCCTTCAAGTGGTCTTGGATTTAACTGGAATTTCACTTTTAACAACTCAATGTACGATTTCAATACGTATGTGGAGAATGCACAAGTTAACTATGTTATTTTAACCTCCTTATGCTCGGGTGCTATTTTGTCTTTGTTTGCTTCTAACGTCCATCCGGCCGCTTTAGCTACACAAGCCCTTAAGGATATCCCTCTCCTAAATGGAGTCCGTGCCGTTGACTCTATACTACCACTTGAACTATCACTTGTGTATTCCGTATCGCTACTATAAGAGGTCTCACTTGGTGTCTCCATACCGTACATAAGCCTTTAAGTATTAAGAAATACTTATGTGACTTATGTCAATCTCTCCCTCGCACCTTTGGTCTTTGCTTCCTTTGTCTTGCCATCGCGAGAGTGCTCCACATTCTCCATTAATTTGTGCACGTGGTTTATTTTTAAAGAGAGGATGCAAGTGTTAAAAAACACTATTCTCTATAGTCAATCTCAAATACATTTACTTGTGAAAGCCACACATAACACTAACTAGCATAATGTAACTAACTACTTGTCTATGAGCTAATTAAGTAGGCTATCTACTAAGCTCCTTCATGAACCCATCTCTTTACTTTCTAATTACATAAACCTAGCTCCTTCATAAACCCAACTCCTTCATGAACCCAACTCCTTAGCTTCTAACTAAACAAACCCAGCTCCTTTATAAACCCAGCTCCTTCATAAACCCAGCTCCTTCATAAACCCAGCTTCTTAGCTTCTAACTAAACAAACCCAGCTCCTTCATAAACCCAGCTCCTTCATGAACCCAACTCCTTAGCTTCTAATTAAACAAACCCAGGTCCTTCATAAACCCAGCTCTTTACTTTCTAACTAAACAAACCCAGCTCCTTCATAAACCCAGCTCCTTCATGAACCCACAACTTTGTAGTTGTAATCCCCAACTACCTCACTAATTATTCAAGCCCTTAACTAATCTTCCTACCTAATTTTCCTAATTCTACTAACAACCCCTTTCTAATCACACAATTCTTCTCTAATCCTAAAATCCTAAAATCCTAGAGAGGAGAGGGGGAGAGAGAATTTCCTAACTTCACTAAGACTAACTAATCCACACAAGTATATTTTTGCACTCATCACAACCTCAAGTGCTCAACTCTTAAACATGGAACTTGCAACCACGTGTATTCAAAACATGAACTTTAAGTACCACAAATTGGAATCATGAATTAACTTTAAAATCCTTCACGTCAACACTAATTCTACCAAGAGGTCAAGCCCTCTTCAAGGCTAACAAGCCTTGGCTCTCAAACTAAAAACTAAGCACACACATGTGCTCCAATATGGCTTCCCACACCCACACTTATAACTCGTGGGGTGCCTTGGAGCACAAAGGAAAGAGAGGATGAGTGAGGGAAGAATGAGGGATTATATAGTAAGCTTGAGGGGGTGAGCACCCTCAAGGCTCACGATAAGCCCTTGAGATTTCCTCCTACTTAGTAGGCGCCAATCCTATCTTCTAAGCCTTCCTCCCTCAAATGATCAACAAGGATCCTAATTCGAACATTTAACTAGCCTTGGCTTTCTACCTACCACACTTTACCAAACTTGGGATGCTTCAACCCAAACTTAGCCTCCTTCGCTTTCCGCCGCCATAACTTTCTCCCCTTACTTTCCCAAATCGTTGCTCACCACTTAATTCAAACCACGATGCTTAACTCGTGATTTGATTGGTGCTTTGAGAATTTGCTTATCCTCCACCTTGCATTCTTCCTTGGACCTTCCCCATTAAGTGGCCATGATGAGGTGGTCCACTTGTGCGCTCCATGTGATCCTCCATTCATCCCAATTCGAATGCACTTGCCTCTTGAGTCACTTTGGTTGTCTCCATCCATTTGTACTAGCCTACTCACTAACTACTCAATCCAAGTTCTCCTTACCTATCCTCATTCACTCAAATCCTTCCGAAGGTAAAAACACAATAACAACTCACATCCTAGCCTCTTACAACATGGTACTTCTAAGACTAACATTTCACTCTTTTTATATTTTTGTGAAGTAACATGCTACTTCAAAGTGCATCAACTAACGTTTCAAGGGTCTAAGACTAAATGTGGGCACCCTTTTGGGCTCACACCCCTCGTCCCCTGGCTCCCCCTCCCGCGGCGTGTCGGATTTCCAGATCCCCTCCCTCTACCATTTCTCGGCGGTGGACGCAGCCTCGGCCGTGGATTACTCCCTGGACGTCATCATCAACGACGGCGTTGTGAATAGCCCGCCCCCAAGAGTTGCCGCCTGCGCGTACGCCATGTCGCCCTCTCCCCTCTCCAAGGAGAAGCGAACGCTCGTTCGGCTAGGGCGTTTGTCGCCCTCGAGCGACGACGGCGTCGCTCGTCGTGGCCCGAGCCGTCGTCTCCGCATGGAAGCTCCCCGGTGCAATCCCTCCCCTGCTGTCACCGCTCCTCCTGCCGCAAAGCCATCCGCCATCGTGGGCCCTCCATGCCCTCATTCCCCACCGTCATCCAACAATCCCCCTTTTCAATCGTCTCCGGATGCTCCCCTCGACGCCCCCGCAGTGCCCATCTTGCCCCGCACCGACATCCCCAAAGCCAAGGTGCCCTTCTTCGTCCCCCCTTTGTTCACCGTTGTTTTCCTTATCTTGCATCCGCATGACGAGAACTTTACGAACACCCATCCCAAACCTCCCTCATTATTTTCCCCACTCCATTCTTATTCTTATTTTCCCATGGCGTTGTTTCGCAGGCGGCTCCCCGCTCGCTTGGTGGCCGGCCCTCCTCGACTTCTTCCTTGGATAGGCGCGCCCTCAAGGCCGCATCTTCCGAGTCCGATCGTTGTTTGGCCCTCCGGAGAAGTGCAAGGCATTCCCTCTCGCAAACGCACTCGTATTCCACTGACAATACCACTTCGTACAATTCGGGAGCACGTCCAGATATATGGAAGAACGACACATATTCCGGGCAAGTCTACAAAAATGGCTACAACCGCGGGCCGGAGATTTTCAAAGCCATGGAGGCCGCTAAAAACAAGGACACGGCCGCTAAAAAAAATAGTGTGACGTACAAGTGTGACTAGAAACGTCCACGTGGTTCCTAAATGCATGTAGGGGTAGAACGTAGAGTATGGTTATTTATTCTATTTGAAGACTTTAATGGTATTTCCATTATGTTTGTATTTCAAACCCATTTAATAGATTCAATTTCCAATCATTCTCCGCATCGTCCCTTCCATTGGCAACAATTTCTCATATCATACGCATTTGTTTTCATGTATGCTTTACATTTTTGCTCATTTGATGCATTTATGTCGAATAATTGTTCCCAAAATTATCAATATGGGATTTTTATGTTCTCATTACTAGACCAAATTCGAAAAGCATGTTCTTGAATAGTCTCAAAATCATCAAAAAGTCTCCGATTAACGAATATAGTGTTAGAAGGGAAAAGCTTGCAAAGCAAGGGTGAATGAATGGATAATTAATCAAATATAGAAGCTTCAAAAAGGTATCAAAGAGGTTTTCAATGCGGGTGTCAGGAGACTTTTCCAAAAAGTGCAACTACCTTTTTGACCTCACCAACTTTCCCGTTGCTTTATAGCTATTTAGATTTGTTTAGATAGTAATTTAGCTTAGATTAGAACGTTTACCACCACTTGGCATTAGTTTTGTAGTAGAAACCAACATAATTAATTCTAAGCATTGAAAGTAACTACCCAAGTAAATTAAAAATGTCCTAAGTAAAACTCAAACTTAGTGCTACCTTTGCTCTTGAAAGAGCATCAAACCAGCATGCGCCAGTTTGATGCTCTTTTGAGAAGGTCAATCCGGGCTTGCTACTTAATGCTATGTTACACTACGGCCGGTCAAGACTTCGTAAGGCATTTTTTTTAATTGTCTTTTCATCTTCTCCGGCATACCATCCCTCGCCTCAAATAACCATGTCTTGGGCTAAAATTCTTGACCGACCAATGCACTTCTCCACCGTAGTGTAAAGCGGCCCTAAGGGTGTAAGATGGACTCTTCTTTCTGGAGTCTATGTTCATTTCCCTCACTTTATAGCCTTTAGGAATGGTGGTAAAAGTTGGAAACTAAGGTCAATGTCAAAATCCCACATGAAGCTCTTGTGACCTCCGGGATTCAAGCAACTGAAAAACATGTTAGATAGAATAGAATAGAATATGTGTGTTCAACACCGTGTGGCACTTTCCAAAAGTTGCTAAGTTTGGGTTTTTTAAAATACATTCTAAAGAGCAAGCTTTACACTAACACTTGTTGCAAAACCATGGTTTGGAGCAATATTTGTATACGATCTTCAAATCCATTTAAAATCCTTCATTGAAATATGGTTTACTTAATATTTTAGTTTTTGTATACCAAAAGCCTTTAGAAGCACAACAAGCGTTTGTTGTGATACACGAATCAAAATTTTGTGGTGACATATGTGTAACTCAATGAAAGATTGCAAATATTATCCTTTCCCGCAAGCTCATGTACGTGATGTATAAATTACATGTGAAGGCCACACTAACATGAATGTAAGTCACTAGTTTAAACCCATGCCGTGTCTAGCAAGCTATTGCACATGTGCATATGAATTAATGTCATGGGCCATCACTTAATTGTCCACTCAACATGCCACCATCGAAGGGTGGCTTTTTTGGAGCTACATTGAATGATGGCTGCTCATTGCCCACCTACCCTTTTTGTAGATTGCTTGTATGCATTATATAATTTGTTGTCAAAATACATATGCAGTTCACCATGTGACCACGTGAACTTTGTGAACAAGTTGTTCGTAGCAACCATCTGTTGAGATTTATTTGGGCATGTAAATTGATTCATACCCTTTTTTTAATACATGGGTTAAGCCTACATACTACCCACACGACATTGGCTTTACCCCTAAATAACCAAGGAACCCAAAAATTTGACTTTGATTCCATGAAAGGGAAAGATAGCATAAATATATAAATCGGGACAAAATTTGGATAATGTACATGAGAAACAAGAAGGTGTTACCATGAGAGGTTTTATCCCTATCACACACCATATTTTGGCTTTGTTGTCGAACTACACGAGGATTCGGCATGTGACGTGGCTATTATCTTTGCTTGTGAGAAGTGGTGTTTGTAAAGCATATTGAAGTTTTGTTGTAGTGTACACGAGTTTCACTTGAATTCCCAAAACTTTAATTGGGTGTGGATTGGTGTTGGGTTAACATTTAGTGTTGGTGACACTACACCGCAGTACAAAATTGGCATTGAGGATAACATTTAGTGTTGGTGACACTAAATATCATATTTAGTGTAGTTAAGTGTTTGCGTAACTTACTATGAAGATTCTTTGAGTTTTTTAACTGGTTATATACCCCCCCTCCCGCAAAACAAGGGTTTGCATCACTTTCAAGGTTGTACAAAGTGTAGGTCCAAAGTGTTCAAAAAAATCATAAGGTCATGTTGTATGTACATAAGTTAGGTCCTACCACTCTGCAAAGATAGAGTGAGACTTTGTACTGACATGAAAAGTTTTGGAACTCTTATCATAGGTTGTGGTCATGCTAGATTCCTCAACTTCATGTGTATAACTTTCCTAAGAGTTGAGAAGTTTAACCCCTAAAGGCCCAAACCATTTTTTCAAGCCCTAGATTGATTATAAGTTACTTGGGTTTCTTGGTTCCAAAAGACATGTTGTCACCTTTCTACAAAGAAGTGGACGATCAAAATGCAGAGTCCTAACACTCAAGAATCTTCGTGAGCTTCATATTTCCAACTAAAAATAGTTTAACTTCATAAGACAACAATAGATTATGACTTTATTGAGGATCCAGATTTTGTCAAGGTTTTCATAAAATTATGATCTTTTAAAAGTGCATTGTGCTACAAACAAATAAATGATTTACATGTGGGAGTTATAACAAAACTTTCCACTTCTAGTAAAAAATTCAACAAAGTAGTTAAACGCACTCAAAAACATTATAGACAACAATCATTACATTTTTATCAAGAAATATAAATTTCTACATGCTAAAGAATTTTTGGCTTTGTGCCATTAGGGCGGAGACTATGTGATCACTTGTGGCCTCGGACAATGGTCATTAAGGATGAATGTAGTGGGTGGATGTGAAAATCATCACTGAATGAGTTTGTTTCTTAATGTATGTTCACATCTCTTAAAATAATCACTACCCCAAAACCTTGTAAAGTTTTTTGGGGGTTGTAGATTTACAGTGTTGTAATTATTATGACCTACCAAATGATTTTTCATCCAAATTTCAATCAACCATGACATATTTCATCATAAATTGCTGACAAGAGAAGGTGGGGTTTTGGCCAATGGATGAACTCATCCATCATCCATGACAATATTTGTTCACTTATTCATAAGAAATGTTATCCGAAAAGTTACCATAGTGACATTAATTACCATATGACACTAAATATCATATTTAGTGTACTAAGTTCTTGACAGCTCAACTAGTACACTGATATGTGCGATTAAGTTGCCTTCGCGAATAGATCACCTTTTTACCCATGAAAATTACCTTGAATCAAAACCACATTACAAAAACCTATAACTTAGTTAAATCATCCTTATAGCAATCTACAAAAGAAATGAAATTACTATTTTGTCACTATAAGCAATTCACTCCACAAGACGAAAAATCCTAGAAATAGGCCCCTTGAGAGTGATGACTCCTAACCCTTCCAAGCAATAGACTCTTAACTCAAAATAAAATAAGAACATACATCCATACACATACAATCATACATGCATACACTCATAAAAGATGAAAAGTATACCTAAGTGTTCAAATTATAATCAAAATTACAAGAAAAAAGGTTTATGCACTAAAGAAACAACTTTAACCAAGGCAGCTAGACCATGGCTACTAAAATGGCCGTTTTTTCCCTTGTTCTTGCTCCGTTTGAACCAAGCTAGGATTCTATGAAAAGCTAACTAAAAGGTTTGCATTTTCCTTCAAAGGGCTCTCCAAAACGTACCAGCAGTCAATTGCAATTGCCTCTCAAAGACAACGATGTCAAATCGTCCCCAATAACAAGTAGTCTTGGGAAACTCTATCATATCTCCCTCATAGTTGTGCCCATGACAACAAGCTTGGCTTGTTAGAGAGCTAACTTCAAGGCTCTTATTTTCTATAAAGGGTTCTTCAAAACTTAGTAGAAGTCAATCGGAATTGCCTCTCAAAATCAACATTGCCAAATCGTGACCAACAATAAGTAGTCTTGAAAAATCTATCATATCTCCCTCATAGTTGTGCCTATGACAACAAGCTTAGGCTTGTTGGAAATCCAACTTGAAGGTGCTCCTCTCCATTGAAGGGCTCTTCAATGCTTACCTCCAATTAATCACAATCGCCCTCCAAATTGGCTCCTCCATTCTCTTGGTAAAATCTTTCATCAATTTTTTTTCCTATTTTTTTTACACATCTATCCATACCCACATCCAAATGCTTCTACTCATATTCTAAAATCTATTTTTTGGTATTATTCTTCTTCATCAATATACACGCTTTTCACATTTTTCCCTCTCTTCTAGAAAATACACCACCCAAGAGAGAAAGAGGAGGCCAAACCTCAAAAGGGATGAGAGAGATGACAAAGGTAAAAGAAAAAAATGAGAGAAAAAAAAGTAAAAAAAAGAATGAAAGCATGGAAAGAAGAAAAGAAGAAGAAAGAAAATGGAAGAAAGGAAAAAGGGAAAGAGAAACCATCCTCTCTCATCTAAAATTCCTAATTTTTCTACCATTGACTTTCATTCTTTCTACTTGCACTACCACCTAATGTCTAAAATTCTTTAATTCTACAAATTTAGTTGAGATTCTCAATTAATCTTATACTTTCATGTCTACTTTGCGTTTCAACACAATTGCCTAAATTTTGTAACGACTTCCTAGTTTATAACTACGAATCATATTTTAAAGGACTAAGCATAAAATAAACCAATGAACTACTCTAATTAACTGCTTATGTTATTAATTTGCCTACAACTAAATTGTGAGCCAATGCGATGGCTTACAGTCACCGTGCTAGTAAATTTTACAATAGTGTGGAATGTCGGTAAGTTAGCATTGGGCAACCTAATTACACATATTAGTGGAGAACTTGTGGCCCTTTTAAAATAAAATAAGAATAAATAATTATCAATAACTTTGTAAAGACAAGTCAAACAGTTGGGTTTCATGTATATGATATTTCCATTATATATATACACACACTATGTTGCTGGACCGTGCATCAATTCCAATCACTTCCAAGATACATATTTCTCCCCTAGCTTAGGTGAAGCAAGTTAAGTGTGGCCCAATTCGTGAGAGGATCACCAAACCAATGAACAGGGATAACCAACTACTGGTTTTAGATCAACCAGTTTGTTTTCCCAAATTAGCGGTTCAAAATCAAAACTCTAGGAAATGAACTGAACCATATTTTGAAAAATACACTATTTAAAGTCAAAACATGAGGAAGAGCCGGTTGATGATTAAAAAAGAAGGATAACGACTGAGTTGGCTCAAATTTCTATCCGTTTGTTGCACCAAACTCTTCTCAACCAGAAAGTAACGAAAAATACACTGAATTGTCCTATTAGTGTGGGTTACTATTTGGAATTACACATTGCTTTAACATTTCACCAAGTGTATAATTTTTTTACTCAAGGTACATAAATGGTTGGTATGCACATCAAAGAACATGATATAACTTATTACTTGGTAGAAAAGGATGATGTTGGTACAGAAGTTTCAAATAGCAACACGTCACTCCAGACGCTAACCCACACTGATAGGACAATTATTCAGTGTCGGGACAATTTTGTCTTACCGGCATAAGTCTATCTATCGGATGTCCCAGGGTTTTGACCTGCAGGTGAGTCACAAGTCTATGTGGACCCTGCTTTAAGTCAATTTGCAATTGTGCGTTGGGAATTCGGCATTGGGCATCTCGGGGTGAGTGGAAATTCGTGCCATACTTTTAAGGCAACTACACTAGCTACCTCAGGGTCTCCGATTTCAAACAGCCTGCCTGCCAGTCCTGTGCCCCACCAGCTAGCCCCATGACTTCAGATCAGTCAGATCCCTATCCCTATCTCTTGTAACCTTCATCAATGCATGGTCATGTATAATCTACTTCCCATCATTGTGAGTCTCATAGACTCCCTCTGAGGTTTGCAAGGATCCGTGACCTTGCAGGCTTGAGTGTAACATTTCAGTTGTTTTCGGGTCAGAGTAGACGTGGGCAAGGACACTACTATATTTGATGCCCGAGCCTTTGAACCCACAGAACAGCCGAATCGATTGCAAGTTGTATAAAACCGAAGGTGCCTTGACAGTGAAGCCTAGCTCTCAGCTCTGATGAATTGGGAGCTCACGGTCGCCCTTGTATTCAACGTTGGAACTTGGTCACTAGAGCTTCAGAGTTCCACTGAGAGTCTAGTAGGCTTGCAAGGGATTCGTGTTTGAATAGGTTGGATTCGCTCGATATTTGATGACATGTGATTTTAGATGATTTGACGCGAACTGGGGGGACAGGCAGCTGGGTTTTTCGCATGATTGGAGTCAGATGAAATCTTAACCCTGAATGTAAGTTACATGTCTGGAACATTGAGACCCATTTTGTTTTCCAGCAGCTTAGTTTGGTGCGAGTTCGTGACTGTGTACTAGAGGCGAATTCTCCACATTCTCTGCAACTTTATGCGGATGAAGATCCATCTTTGAAAGTGCGAGTTTTCTTTGAGGGGATCTTGTATTTAGCAGCTATGTACATACACAAACTTCGTAATACTTGAAGGTATTAATGATGAAGTTGAAATATTCAATCTTAGTCACTCTTTATGGTTGTGACTGGATTCATCCTGATCTACTAATTGTATCTGTTGTCTGAAGTGGTATACTAGATCAAATTAGATGGAGTACCCGCATGACCTATCTAGATGAAACTAGATCGCTATAAACTTTTCAGCTATAATAAAAGTTGACCACTTCTCCGTGCCCGCATTCCTAACATTTGTTTGACATGGATTGTAACTTTGATTGTGTCAATAGGTGCCCAGCATCCTCCAATACCACTTGAAGTTGCTGGTAGGAGTTAGTAGGGGAAATCAAACGTCTGAAACATTGAATTGATTTTTCTGGACAAGTGAATTACAAATGGCAAGCTTTCAACGACCGCCATTGATCATGGGCAGAGCACGGATGGTTCAGAATTGCGTTCTCGGGGTTTTCATTTTGATAGCACTTATCGCGACACAGCCGGCATCAGCAGGGAGATCGCTCCTTGAATCGAAAGATTCGGCCAGGACACACCACCTCTACTGGACGGTAATTAATAACATTGGACTTATAATTTCTCCAGGTCCTAATTGATTGCAGTTCCTGTCTACAGATCCTTTTTCTTTTCTTTTTTTCTTCTCTTTTGGGTACAGATCGATTGCATTTGAATTGAAAAAGGTAAGCAGACTTCTTCGGATCCATTCTCAAGTCGCATGAATAACCTAGTGCACACAGAATGAACTCACTGGCAATCGGATGTCAAAAAAGATCTTTGTCATTTTACAAGTCCTTTTTGGGTCGTGCCAAGATGCCAACACGTATGGTGTTTCCAACCGTTCAAGCATTGCAGCGAGCCGGAAATGAAAACATTAGATTGGTCGGACTTTTTGATGACCTCAGGATCTATTCACAAAGAATTTAAGGCTGTCCTGGATGAAGAGTGCGGAAAGCGATGGATATCATCGTGAGTGATGGAACAACTGTCGGATGGGAGGAGCTTCACCCTATGCGTTGACTTGGTCAATAATGTTTTACGTTTCTTATTTACAGTTGTAATTCTCAACAACAGTCATAACAAAACAAATTATCTGTAACATAGAATTCACATGCATAAGTGAAGCTGCATTGACTTGCATCCGTGTCCTAGATATTGATCAAAGTGTTTCTATCCTCTCTCGATTGGGTGAAAGGAAACATCATAAATTGTTGACAAATATATGTTTTTACCCTATTAAGCTGTTCATCACTTAGACATCTATACAAGATTTAGAGAGTAACTTACCATTGTTTGACCATAGTGATGAATGGACTTCCGAGTTGTTGACATTAGGTTTGATCACTATATTCGTTAATTTGGGACTTTTTCGGCATTTTGAGACAGTTACAAATATAAGAACATGGATAAAATCACACAGATATTGGAGAATGTTGTAAGATGCAAATGCTTTGAAGCGGGTGTTCATATCAAGCACCCAATTAAGAACTCATATCAAGATGGTTTGGGTAGGACGACCCAAACATTAGACCATGTTGTTGTGGTCCATATATTAATTTGAGACAATAGAAAGTCTCAAATTAACGAATATAGTGATTTTGACATAAGTTAGTAAGAAGTGGTGTTGACATTGACACGCGGAGCCAGAGCGTGATAGTGTGAACTATCAAAAGTCAAAATTTGATAAGTTAGAATGAGTCTATGTGACATGTAGATTCAACAAGAAGTCTACATGGCACATGAATGATGGTATGCTAACTAGCCATGTGAAATTGCACAATGTTTTACTAAGATGTGTTAATTAGTTAATAATTGTGTTTCTGGATTATTCATGTTGTTTGCTATCACTTGTGTGCAGGTGAGTATGAAAAACATCACTAGAAACGCTGTCACGGTATCCATTCCTGTAGTGAATGGTGAGTATCCAGGCCCCACGGTGCATATCAACGAAGGAGATACCGTGATCGCCAACGTAACTAACAATGTGGAGTACGAAGTTAGTATCCATTGGTAAGTTAACAAAACAATCTCCTCTTTGCCAAACATCATTTTTAGGTAGAACTATGTCTAGCACCAAATTTGGAGTTAAACTTTGGTGCTTGATGAGCTAGCTTTACTCGCAACGCTAAACATTGGACAAGTTAGTGTGGCCCACATTATTCATCATCAACCCACATTTATTGTCTTGTAGTCACTAGGTGACAACTAACGAGGGTGTCCTATGACTCTTGTTGCTACATGACAAGCGACTGTAAAAACCACTTTAATTAACATGGCACACCAATATTATGCCACACTAAATTATATGTTTAGTGAAGTGATAGTGAGAGTTTAGAAAGAATTGGACCAAGAATGAAGCCTAGTGGTCAATATATATTCCTACCTATTACTATATATTGAAGCTTATATTTGTTGTGGGTGTCTCTACAGGCATGGAATTAGGCAATATTTGACAAACTGGGCTGATGGAGTGAGCCGCATCACACAATGCTCTTTGCTAAAAGGAGACTCATACACCTACGAATTTACAGCTGTAAACCAAAGCGGGACCATGTTTTGGCACGGACATGTTAATTGGTTGCGAGCCACAGTTTATGGTGCCCTCATTGTCCACCCCAAAGCCACACCTCCTTACCGTACCCCTACTGCGAACATCCCTCTCCTACTTGGTAATTATTTCTCACATCATTAACCACTAAATTGTTGCAAGTGGTTATATAAAAGTGAATTTCCATAATTATTACATTATCAAATACTTAATACACATTTTTTAGTTAGTGAAAATAGTGCATTAATTTAGTAGTCAATTTAGTACATGATTTGGAACCCTTGAAACTCAAATACATGCACTAAATTGGCCACTTATCATGTATAAATCACCAAGTTCACTAATTCCTGGGACAAATAATTATTTTATCATATTGAAATTGTTAGTACGTGTCTTTATTAAGTAGCCTATTGTTTTTCTGTGTCATGCAGGAGAATGGTATGCACACAATCCAGACACAATTGAAGCACAGGGCTTGGAATCAAGGGGCCCTATATTTGAAACACCTATAGCTTATGTTATAAATGGATCGACTGGTCCTTTATACAATGGCTCCAAAGGTACTAATATCAATATCTTTCAAGACCCACTACCAACATATGAGTCCTAGGCAATCGTCCTACATCCGTGAAAGAACAATGCAAATCTCTCATAGTGATAGGTTTGCACATGTTTTAGTGACATAAGACAAGTTTCTAATAACGTATGATAATTGTCCATGACTTGTATACTTGTAATGACCCTATTAACAAATTTTGTGTTATCATCTAGTATCAATGGATTGAAGTTATGACTAAATTGCACTTGGACCTTTTAAAAGTATGCTCTCAATGACAGACTTTGCAACTTTGTGATAATTTGAGATTGATATCTTTTGATGATGTTATTCATGTATCTAGTGTCTAAATTTAAAAGATTTTCATTTGCAGCTGGTGTGAAAATCGAAGTGACCCAAGGGAAAGATTACCTACTTCAGCTTGTGAACACTGCACTCATCAACAATTACTTCTTCACCATAGCAAACCACACAATGACGGTTGTTGCAATGGATGGAGAGTACGTAAAACCATACAAGAGTTCTGTGGTTATGATTTTACCTGGCCAAAGCATGGATGTGTTTATCAGTTGCACCTCTGCAATAGGTGAGGACGTTGCACCCAATCCCGGGCTTTTGTATTCAATTTCCTTAAAACTTGACTTTATATCCTAGCCTAGCAATAAAACATCTAAAAACCAATTAGGAGAAATTCGTTTCCAATGACCAGATCGCATTTATCTTGAAATGTTTGCATACGCTCTTTGAGTCTAGCCCTAGTGAATTAACTGTGCCCGTGCTTTTGTGGTGTTCTCATCTACTAGGCAAATACTATTTCTCCATAAGTGAGTGGCGACCAGTGCATCAAAATTACCCTCTATTGTTACCTGGACTTGGACTCCTTGAGTACAAGGGGGCAAAATCATCAGCAATTCCCGTGAATGCCACCCAACCTGACAACAGTGACACCCCATTGTCGCATGCCTTTCAAGAAAGCCTTCGTGCCTTGTCCAACTATAGTATTCCAACGAAGGTGGACCAGGAGATCTTCTTGGCGGGAGCGGTCACAAACATTAAATGTGACGCTCGAGAAGATTGTAGCAAGAGCATCTATCCGGGCACCAAATTTGGGACAACCATCAACAACGTCACATTCGAGCTCCCGACCAAGAGCTCGATTTTGGAGTCGTACTACTACCACAACGATGTGAACCGAGTGTACACGACTGATTTCCCGTCAGACCCAACAATGGTGGCTAATATTAACTTCACATCAGATTCACCTGTTAAGCAATATAACATGACGACCCACCGGGGACCAAAAGTGATGACGTTGGAGTACAACCAAACGGTTCAAATTGTCCTTCAAGATGTCCATGTTTGGGATTTGGATAACCACCCGTTCCACTTGCATGGACATGTTTTCTATGTGGTGGGGAGAGGGAATGGCAACTACAATGCGACCACCGATCCAAAGAATTTCAACTTGGTGGATCCTCAGGTGCTCAACACAGTTAGTCTTCCCAATGGCGGATGGGTTGCAATTCGGTTCGTCGCTAACAATCCCGGTAAGCACCAAACCCTATCCCTACTTTTGTCAATGTAGACATTCTTCACAACTCTTGGGATAATTTGGCCATATAATTCGGTTGTGCAAATCTCCCTCAAAAAGCCTCAACCTTGCACTCATCACAAATTTATAATATTAGTAGTGTTTAAACCTCTCTTGGAGACCACCCTTGACAAGGGGTAGTAATTCATGGTACATTGTTTGGTGTTGTGATATTCCACCTCGGATTCAATAAATAAAATAAAAGTAACGTCGAGGTTTCTTTTTACACCGACGTGAATGGGAGCCCGTTCCTCTATACTGTGATCATGTTTGACCAAGCGTCACTGTAAGGGTACTTCCTCCCTCTCGGAAGGTGGGCTCCTTTAGTTTTTGAAAGTCACAAAGCCTCGGATTCACATATGAGTAGAAACAATGTCAAAGACGAAGTGTCTCCAATTCATGCCAACCCATAAATGGTCAATGTCATTTCTTTGATAACTTATGAAAATATGTAATTTGTTTACATTCATTGTGATAATTGGGCATGCCACATGATTAAGTTCTAAGGAGATGGCCCTAAGTTGTTAGCCGTTCCTCAAGTTTGTGGATTTCAACAAGACTCTTCTTAGTATTGCATTGCATTATACTGTATTTTATTGAATTGACACCAAATTTACTTGGACTTGGCAGGAGTGTGGTTGTTCCATTGCCACATTGATAGGCACACATCATGGGGCATGATGACAGTCTTCATCGTGAAGAATGGAAAGACCAATGAAACAAAATTGCCTCCCCCTAAACATGGTTTGGTGCAATGCCATGATACTTGAGGTGCATGAATGATTCTATAGTTTTGTTTCGTGATAGATCGAAAAATAAATTCTACCATACTCGCACCTGGAATTGATTCCTAGTATGAAATTTTGCCCATGATCAAAGGATCTGCAAAAACCACATGAACAACTCATACTTCTTACAAGACAAATTAGATGCCATTGCCATCTCCTCAGGCACAACATTTGCCAAATTGGTATTGAGAATTCATTGATGTACTATACGACAACAAAATTCTTCAAAGCCAAAAATAGATTTTGCCTGACTATCTACTTGTTGGGGTATCATAAGTTGAAGAACTCTGAATTCCGCAATGCATATTGTGATCTGATTGTTGCTGTTTGCAAGATGTCATTTGTATTGAATGTATCATGCAAATTTAATTGCCAACCTAGGCCATTCTTTGGTCAATAAGGGCAAAACAAAGAATAAGTTATCCAATGTACAGAGAAGCAAGTTAAATGTTGAAGTGAGGATGAAGAATAGAAAGTTGGTTTAACGAATATTCTTACACACTCGTACACACACCATATTGGGGTATCACTTCTGTCAAAAGATGAGTACATGCTGACTAAGTAGGGGCTGGGGATTCGTGGCACTCACTAAGGAACATCCATCCAAGATATCGTGGATGAAGTGGCTCCAATAAAAAAAGCCCCCCTATGGGGTTGAGGGCCGATTCATTTGAATGTGACATCACTAGACTAATTCGGGGCCTTTGACTCTATTTCCGGAATCAAATTTCCTAAAAATAGGCATTTAGATGATTCCTGCGTTTTTTTCATCCGCATGGATGATTATACTTGAGTGCCACGGATCCCCGGCCACTAAGTAGGTACAGTCTAACCTCATTAATACGACACTCGTTTATACGACACCCTCGATATTACGACACATTTTTGCGAGACCAACCTTTTTAGTTCAAAACTCCCTCTTTTATACGACCACGACACTCGATAATGCAACATTTAGAATCTCCATTTTGTTATATTAAAGAGGTGGTGAATGCTAAAATTCCTGTCATCTATGTTATGTATATTTAAAATACATCCATTTTCACGTGGGAACTACTGGGGACTTCACTTATCATTGGGAACTTAATGAGAATTAGGGTTATTAATGTAGAATGAACATGGTTAGGGTTAGAGTGGCGACATGTTTAGTATGTTGCCTTGCACACATGTGATATAGTATGACCAATACCTTGATGCTAAATGTCACGCATCATTATTGTCTAGTTTCTTATTAGAAAATTCTTTGCATTTTGGTGTTAATGAAATTATTAGTTTCAAAAGTTAATAGGGAATTTAGATAAGATGACAGTTGCTAACTTGGATAGGCAACACCAAAGATCTTTGGACTCTTATTTCAAGAGTTCTTGAGAATATTTGTATTTATTTTGAGTTATAAGTTATTATTTCATATCATCTATATTGCTTAAACTCGTTGTATATATTTTTAAGCTCATATTACTTATGTTTTCGTATTCCCTCAATAATACAACAACTTTACGCCATTTGTCTCATTAATGAGAAGACGGCTGGGGCGAACCAACCCGTATATTGGTACCTTACCGGGGAGGGTGAATGGTTGGGGATTCGTGGCACTCACTTAAAATCAACCATTCTACATATTGTGGATGAAGTGGCTCCAATACAAAAAGATCCCCCATGGGGTTGAGGGCCGATTCATTCGAATGTGACATCACTAGACATCTGGTAAGGTACCAATGTATGGGTCGGTTCGCCCTGGCCTGAGAAGACGACACCTCGATAATACGACTTTTTCTATGTTTCCCAAACGTGTCATACTAAAGAGGGAGAACAGTACTATTGTTGCACTCCATCTCACATGGCACTTTTGACATTTTTGATGAATTAAATTTGCACTTAAAAAGATTACATACATCAGAACTGTAGATTCTACTAGACTAGGTAGCCCAAAAACGTAATTTTAACTGCCCTCCTGTTTGCACTGCAGTCTCCACTTTTGTTGGAATTCCCGTCCCCTTTTTCTAAGAGTTCACAAACATTTCAAAGCCGCATGCAGTCAGGGCCACTTCACACACGAGACTGATGACCCGTGACCATTGCACTTCAAACACTCTCATTGGTGGAAAAGGCAGAGCCGGTCCAAGTTCGCTTCACACTACGCTTGAGGGACCAATAGAGTAAGCATACATGGTGAAGTCTACACGGATTCCTATGTGGCATCGAATGGGTCATGTTCATGTTCTTGGACTATTTTCGAATCCACCTCTTGGAGGTACGCTTAACACACAACTGGGAGATCATGGCACTCCTAAATCTCACAACCGTTGATTTATTATAATTTATCATGTGTGAGGATATTCTGAAACGGGTTGCAGAGTTAAACTGGTGCTTGCACAACAAACATCAAAGAGTGTCAGAGATGGTAGATCATTGACTGAAAACTTTTCCATTCTTTCAAAAAATGGATGTACATACATTAAACACTATAAATGTTGTAGTGTTGCAGTAGGTGACAATTTCACTATGGATATGTTATGGTTCTAAATTTGTTGTAAGTATGATTGAGGTTTGACTTCTTCGTTATGCTCATATAATTCAACATGTCATAGTGTTCACCCCAAACTCAAATATTGTAGGTTTTGATTCATTTTGTTAAAAATTCTTGCAAATTTGAGAAGGATTAATTATGGTACTAGACTTGAACAAGTCTTGTGGAAGAAGCATAGGACCATTCACAAAAGCACAAAATTTTCGAAGGGGAATACTCAGAAAAAAAAATTTAAAGCATTGCCACAATTGTATGCTCGTAGAGTGTTGTTGCCTGCCTGCTCAGAGCCACGCTATCTGCGAAACCTGCATGCTCGCAGAGAGCCATTGCATGCCTGCTCAGAATCATGTTGTCCATGGATCCCATGTTGCGATGTCACCGCATCACTTTAGCATTGTTGGACGAGACCTGGTGCATTGACGGTTCATAATCACCCTGCTCACTACCACACAACACAACATTAAGTAGCAAGCCCGGATTGACCTTCTCAAAAAAGCATCAAACTGGCACGCGCCGGTTTGATGCTATTTCAAGAGTAAAGGTAGAGCAAAGTTTGAGTTTTACTTAGGCTATTTTTAATTTATTTGGATAGTTACTTTCAATGCTTAGAATTAATTATGTCGGTTTCTAGGACAAAACAAATGCCAAGTGGTGGTAAAGGTTCTAATCTAGGCTAAATTATGATCTAAACAAATCTAAATAGCTATAAAGCAACAGGAAAGTTAGTGAGGTTAAAAAGGTAGTTGCACTTTTTGGAAAAGTCTCCCGACACCCGCATTGGAAACCTCTTTGATACCTTTTTGAAGCTTCTATATTTGATTAATTATCCATTCATTCACCCTTGCTTTGCAAGCTTTTCCCTTCTTGTTGAGGTAAATGTACGGGTACTCAAAGGATACCCTCCTAACATTGCTACTTAATGTTATGAAGCCTCATTTATAGCGTCTTAGTGATGTAGATGGCTTGATCATTACCACTGTAGATTTCAAAATTTTCTTTCAGTTTAGTAGTTTACCAAGTGACCAATTAGCAAGTCAATCCATTAATTTCTATTTATGGTATTTCTTCCTCTTATAGGGAACTTGACTCTCCACTTTCCTACATGTCTATGCCAACTTAGTTGACTCTCCAATAACTTATGTAATTCAGTTATTAAAGACTATGTCCGTAAAGAGCTATAATATGCCTACATGCGGTTAAAACAAACTGTGGTTCAAAATCAAGGCGACAAGATCAGTAAATGTGAGCCTCAAAATTGCCCCCAACGGCAAAGAGGCTCACAATTGAAGGGTTTTAGCAAAATCATTGCATTAGCAATAGGAAAATTTAGCCAAAAAATCATTTAGATTAAAGTGTAGTAGAAAGAAAGATCCTACGAGGTTGGCTAGATGTGTTTTACCCATGGGGTAAGAATCTTGAGCAAGTAGGAACTTAGAAACCAAAGGGATAAAAGAAAAATCTTTTTTATCCGAATAAAAAATGTTAAAGTAGTGGGCTAGTAAGAAAGTAGGTTAAGTTAGGAGCAACCAATTCAAGTAAGCAAAAGTCAAGAGACGGTAAAAAACGAGTAATTATGGGAGCGGCCAAAGAAAAAAAAAAGTAACAACCACAAACGTAAGGGATTTTGCCAACTAAGACAAGGGGGCCATATTACCACCCTTGCCAACCAAAATTGAAGTTCAAATTAAAATGAAAAAACTTTTTTAAAAGCTTGGGCAAGTGAAGTGCGACGTGATGTTTTCCTCCCCCCCATTCATCACCGAGGAATTGGTTGCCACCGTTCAAGGAAAGGGACCCCTTAGTGAGCGGAAGGAAGAAGGGGCCCAACCCTTCATTGAAAGGAGATAAAAATCTCCTCTTCCCCTCTTAATTCTTTCCCACTTTTGTCTGTTTTGTAAAGCGAAACCTTCTTCAATTGTAGCTAGGAAGAACCTCTCTCTAACCTTTTAATTCGAAGGGCAAAGCCTTCAAAAATTCTAGTAAGAAAGAATCTCTCATTTTTTTCATTGCGTAGGGTGAAGCTATCGCAACCTTTGCTAGCTTTCATTAATTTATCTTGTCCGCTTTTCAACTCTAACAAGTGTCACGAGTGCTAACCTACACATCCCACACACGTGCACGGTTAGCTTTCCATACCGCGGACCACCAAGCTCATAGCTTAGTCACCAAACCCTCCTACACATGTATTCGGAACTCTTTGCTTAATATATAACCAATGGTTAGATGTGGATTTCCATGAATGGAAATCCATTCTTGAGTTGATCACTATGTTGCCAAAGCGACACTATAACTACCCGAAGCATAGTTACCAACTATACTCTGGGGGGGTTGGTCCGGAAACCCGTATCACGCATATAAGCCTCTAGAACTCTAGGCATGAACCCTATGCTACCATCAAGAAACCTTTTGTCTCTCTACCTAGAGTTGGGGCCAAGTACATATTTTTCCTTAGCCGCTGGGGCTAGAAGCCCCACGCAGTTTCAGACTGCCATAACTTCTTCTAGTCAACTCTAATGTATCAAACAATTATTTCACCGACATCTACGTTTCACGTAGATACCGATGGACTCCTCACTTGCCCCATTCGGGCAAGTATTGAGGAAGTTATGGCTGTTCGAATTTAGGCAGGTTACTACAGTCACTTCCATATTATTGCAGTCATAGGGCGTTGTCCCGAGACGACGCCCCACTCAAATTGCCATATCTCTTAGCTCACACCTCCAATTGAGGTATTCTTTAGCATTCTAAAATACATACGCCATAAGCTACTCGTAGCTAATGGCATTACCCTTGTAACTCCTATTTTTCATCGGTGGACGGCGTTCTCAACGTCCGGGGCCCTCACCCACCCGTGGCGCCACAAGTCCCGGGTGTCACTCTGGGGTCCTCTTTGTGCCCAAGGTATTATGGATATTCCTCATGGAGAGGTGCGCAACAAAAGCTTTCTAGAATTCTAGTTAGGGAAAGCAACCAATTTCATCTCAACAAAAAAAACATCTCTCTTCATCTTTTCATTGTAAACATAAGTTAGAATTCTTGTAGTTAGGATTTTTTAGAGTAAAGTAATGTATTTTTTAAAATATCCCTAAGTGGCTGCATCATTTTTATTCGAGTGTAGTGGACGTAAAATTGCAATTTAGCTTCATATTTTGAATGAATTTTGTCTTGAAGTTAGCTTTTCAACAAAACTAGGCTCATTAAAATCAGAGTTAGTGAGTGAAAGTTATAAATATTTGAATAAAGGTATCTCAACTGCCTTCAAAATTATAAGCACTGACTTTGTAAATTCATATCTACAAGAGAAAATATACAGTTATTTTGATATTTGGTTGAGTTGTAGATCTTGTTTTGAGGTTTTTAGAAAGTATAAGCTTGTTGCAATCAAATTTAATGAGTAAAAATTATGAATATTTGAATGAAGGTATTTCAGCTGCCTCCTAAATAATAAATACTAACTTTGTAAGATCACATCTATAAGAGAAAACATGCAGTGGCTTTTATATTTGAGGGAGTTGTAAATTTTGTCTTGAAATTTTTTGAAAGTATAAGCTTGTTGCAATCAGATTTTATGAGTAAAGATTATAAATGTTTGAATAAAGGTATCTCAGCTACCCCTTAAATTATAAACACTGATTTTGTAAGCTCATATTTATACGGAAAAATATGCAATTGCTTCAATAATTAGAAAAGTTATAGATCTTGTTTTGAGAACTTTAAAAAGTATAAGGTTGTTGAAATCAGATTTAATGAGAAAGTTATGAATGTTTTAAGAAAAGTTTCTCAACGGCCTCTAAATTGTAAGTGCTGAATTTGTAAGTTCATATCTAGAAGAAAAGACATGTAGTTGTTTCAATATTTAGATGGATTGTAGATCTTGATTTCAGGTTTCTAGAATGTATAAGCTTGCTAAAATCTAAGTTAATGAATAAAAGTTATGAGTGTTTGAATAAAGATATCTCAACTGCCTCCAAAATTATAGGCGTTGATTTTGTAAGCTCATATCTAAAAGATGAAATATGCAGTTGCTTTGATATTTGAATGAATTATAGGTATTGTTGTTAGCTTTTAAAATTACTAAAAATCATTCCAATTGATGCTTATAAGCAAAAATTATAGGTGTTCAAGTGAAAGTGTATTTGTGGCCTTACAAGAAGAAGTTTGTTCATTCAAGATTGGAAGGTACAAGTTGGTACTGTGGGCGGCCGTGAGTTGGAGTAGGGGTTCCGCACCAATCATTGTCAAACCAAAATGAAAGTCAATTGGTAAGTTCTTTAACCCTACACCCTTCAATTTAGAAATAGAGGGAGCGCGACGAAGATAAAATACTAACCCAACCCAACTATCCATGTAAAGTTAGGGTGGCATCACCCACCTAACCGCCAAGGGGGGATTCCAACTCTCATGTGTACGGAGCCTTTTGGTTAAATGTTGTGGTACTAGTTTTTCATTCATAGCTCATTCGTATATGGTGAAGCCGGGTTAATTACAGACATAATCACTCTGTGTGTTGTAGGTAGTAAGGTGGGAGTAATGACCCACGAAACCACCTTCATATTGTTGGCCCCGAGGGTTGGAGGTAATGGCCTTTATCCTTGAAGATTGTACAACAGGTTGAACATATAGGTTGTCTTATTTTCCGGTCTCATAAGTTGAATGTTTGTTAAAGGAGGTTAGTAAACAGTAATTTTTAGCAATATCAGGTTGAAGTGGCTTTTAAGTTACTTTTGGTAGTAGTATCATAAATAGCAATTAGGGATAAGATTGTGCCGTAGTTGCAGATAAGGAGTAGAAGAGTAGTGGATAGGGTAATCCCAGTGAGTGGTTAGTATGGATTTAAAGAGATGAGGAGAAAGTACTTAAGGAGAGAGTTGTCTCTCTCTCTCTCTCTCTCTCTCATTCTTAAGGAATGTGTACTAGGATTCATATAGATAAGAGTATTGGATTGCTTGAGTAAGATACTGTTGAGTCTGAGGTAAGGAACTTGTGGTTTTCTTGTAGTGGTGGTTGCCTTGCCTCTGGTAATTATTGTGGTGTGGAAGAGAAGTTGGCAATGGACTACTTATGCTACCAAAAGAGTCGTGTACAAGCAGCTAACGCATGGAGGGGGGTATCTTCAGAGAAGTCTTGTGGGATAGTAGTACCAGATGTATACACTGAATGAAGGGAATGGTATTCTCTTAGTTGAGTTTTCATACTACAACATTGAGTCCTGGTAAAAGAATGGAATGTACATGGACTGTGAGAGTGGTAGTATAAAAGAGAAACAATCAGGAGTGCTAAGAAAGGAATTCGGTAGGATGTATAATCTATCTTAGTAATATGGCAAGTAATACGCTAACAGTAATACGGTTATAAAAACGGTTAAACCCAGTTGTGAAATTGGATAAGGGGAAAACTCGTGGTAGGATGTTAGAACTCTTGTAACCACGTTATTGGAGGTAGTACGGCTAAACCGGTAGATCTCAGGAAACCCGGTTAGGAACCCGGTAGTGGAACCGGTAGATTTCTAGGGAACCTGGTTAGGAACCCGGTAGTGAAACCGGTAGACCCCCAAGGAACCTGGTTACGAATCCGGCAGAGAAACCGGTAGATCCCTAGGAAACCCGGTTGAGAACCAGGTAGGGAACTTGGTAGATCTTCCGAGAATTCGGTAGGAGAATCCGGTAGGGATACTGGTCGACTCGACTGGCATAAGAGGTGTACCAACCTTAAGACCAGTAGAAGCGTGGGATACCCCAAGGAGAGGCAGGGAGATTAAGATGGATGCATGGAGTGAGACATCCAACAAAAGCGGTAGCGGGCAAGACCTTAGGATGCCGGTAAGGAAAAATGGACTAAGTCTGTTCGCGTACCGGTAAGGTACTACCGGAAGTAGGGTGGTACCGATGGAACAGAGAGGGGAAACCCCTTTAACATTTGGCGACCATGCAGTGGTTTGACAATGAACCACGGACTGGGTTCCGGTAATCTTTCCTCGTCATAACACAGGGCGATCTGTTCTCACTTACAAAGATCCTTCTGGACCGACACCAACCTGCAGCCCTTATATCATTCATCCCCATTATCGCCATCGTAGATAACGGTTGCCGCTGGGTATTGGCAAATACCTCTTATACCGGCTGGGTTCGGTACTCTGTGAGTAAACCCTTCATAGAAGGAAAACTTTGCAGTTAACAACTGGCACTCCACGGCTACGATCAGCGATCAAATGGCGGTGATGACAAGGGGGCTAAGGCAGCGTTTGGCTACGGTCTTGGAAACTGATCTCGTATCTGAAACAGAACAAACTCATCCGCACGCGGGACAACCGGACAAAGAAACATACTGGCGTCACGTTGACGGGCCAACTCCCTCAACAGACGGCGATTGGAATTCTCCACACCCATGGAAGGAATGGAACTTCAACGCACCTATCCCAGCGGCAACAACAACGGACTCTCCTCTGCTGTACATGCTTGACAAATCAAGCCACATGGAGGAGCGACGCATCAGGAAGGAGAAGAACATAAATGACATCCACGATAACGACGAGGTCAACATCGTTAATTCTCTTGGAGGCAGCATCAGTCAGGGTCGACCAGTCGATTCCGCTCACCCCGACCAAGTGATGCCTGCTAAAACACCCTTCATCACAATTTCATCAACATACGACCATACCAGCACTCCCGAGGTCAGTATGAGTTTTAGTATTGAAGAGGATGATAATCAGATAGCTTCCCAGCATTCCGGTCAACATCCTATACACCCTACACGACATCCTCCACCACCCTGGTTTACTATGGAAGACCTGTCTACTCAGGAACCCTCTCGTGGCGTTTCTTCACGAGTTCAACAACTTCGGCAACTTCACGAATTCCAAACGATGGCGCAGCCTACGGCGACCATTCCTACAGAGCAACGCCATGTAAGATTTTCTACTCTTCCAAATCTATGGGACGATGAATTTGGTTCTTACCATGCCCCCCCATATTGCACATACTGCAATCTTCCGGGTCATCGAGATACTGAGTGTTATTTTGTCAGATCCCTCATAAATGATCATCAACTAGGTCCCAAGTCGTTTCCTCACAACGACTCTTCAAAGATCCCTACTACAATTGTTCCAACTACCTCCATTATTCAAAACCCACCGATCATTCATTTCTCTAATCCTTATTATACACCACCTTTGATCCCATACAGTTCCCCACATTCTCTCCCAGGTGGTAGATACGGTTTTCAAGGGGGGATGGATAGGTCGTCATACTATCCGAATGAGAGGTATATGGGAACCATAGCTTCTCACCAAAGGGGAGAATACAATGTCCAAGGGGACAATCCAGAAGTAGCACAAAAAACGGAAAAAGGGAAGAACACGTATGGTAAGGACACCGTGCCATCACAATCACATGGATATGAATCGATGGGCGTAGAAGGAGTGAAACATTATCCAAACAGGGGACAAAACGAGGATCAGCGAAGTTTTCCAGGATTGGAGAGGAACATGGAACAACAATATACAAGAAACAAAACGGTAACAGACACAGGAGGCGGTAGAAGAGGACCACCTATCGAACCACCAGGAAAAGGACCACCAGAAGGAGGATCGGATGATGATCAAAAGGATATGGGAAGAAGAGGAGCCCAACGGAAGGAGAAGGGGACTTCGCGGGATCGAGAGGACGAATTCAGACGAGGCCAAGGAAAACCATCTGCTGGACCACCGGGAGGAGAACCACCGGACAGAGGACTGGAAGGTGATGACGGGGAAGAAGAGGACGACAACAAGAATGACACACCACCTTGGATGCGAACCGGTTACTTTCCACCATGGTACACCACAATGCCACCACCTGTTCCGGTAACACCTACGCCCTTACCATCTCGTAAATCATTGCCATATCCACTGTATCAGTCGGGTGCAGATCCAGACGCTCATATTAGAGTGTTTAGGAAAGCTATCAAAGCGAATCGTGAAACAGAGGATGAAGAGATGATAAATCTGTTCTGTTATACATTGAGAGACAAAGAGTCAGAATGGGGAGATAATTTTTTGAACAATTACCCAGATAGTAATTTCGAATTATTGACAAAAGCGTTTTGTAAACGCTATAGGAAAGTGCAAACAGATGAACAAGTCTATATGGCTCTCCGAAACATTAAACAAGGGGAGACAGAAACGGTAGAGTCTTATTTTGAAAGGTTAGTCAAATTGGCAAACTGTTTGCAAGACCCGCCACAGGACGCATTCCTAACTATCTTTTTCAGAACGGGTTTGAAATCATACTTACGGCTACTTACAGCTAGGAAAAAGGGCTCGTTAGTAACCTTGAAAGAAGCGGCAGTATTATGCGAAGAAAATACTGCAGATTCGGATGGGCATAAAATCATTAGTGTCTTCCAACCGGAGGAGAAGAGAAAACAAATCTTAAAACCCAATGAGGAGGTGTGTGCTTGCTGCAAACGGAAGGGACACGCCATGGAAAAATGTTTTTTTAATCCAGAGAATCCGTTAAATAGACTAAAGGAAAAAACCACGGTAGCGGTTAATGAGGTAGCGGCACAGTATAATCGAGGGATACCGGCAAGACCTCCCTTTAGGCAGAACGACAGGCCTTTACCTTGCTACATTTGTGGTAGGACAGAACATAAGGCGTATTTTTGCCCTTACAAGGACGAGGCTCAGGCCATGTTCAGAAATAGGCAAACCCAACCACCGCAGCAGGAACCTAGGAATCCGCCTAGAGTGGAAGAGGCAAATGTCAACATGGTTCTAGCGGTAACCACTCGAAGCAAAGTGAACGAGGAGGTAGCATTCAAGGAGAAGGAACCCTTGAAGACAAAATCCCCGGAAGATTGGAAAAAAGAAGAGCAATTGAAGAATGATTTCATTCAAACTATTCATCAACTTCAGGACACACCAGTAATCAGCCAATCCACGGAATGAATAGGGCTTCCTAAAATGGAATCACCCAAGGTAATCTTACAAGCCCCGTCTACTGAACTGAAGGAGATATTGATGGATTTGGGATCCCAGGTCTTGGATAGTAAGTATACGCTGACATTGAAGCAATTGATGCAATTAGCTCCCGCACTGCGTGAATACTTAACAGCCCCAGGTACGTCACGTCAACAAAATGCAGACCAACTTCCTGAAAGTATTGTAGCTGCGGTAGCCATTGATCATCAAATGGAAGTCATACCGGTTCAAGTCGGGAGAAACACTGTGGAGGATGTTCTTCTGGATGGAGGATCAGGTGTGAACATTATCACGGAGGATTTACGAAAACGGTTGGGATTACCAGCCCCAAAACCTGCACCTTACAATTTAAGAATGGCAGATCAAACTACCACTAAACCGGTAGGATTGATCAGAGATTTTCGCATAGGTATCCATGGCATACCTTACACGGTGACATTTACCGTCATGAATAGTAGTATGGTGGATGATTCCTATTCAATGTTGTTAGGAAGGCCATGGCTACGGAATGCTAAGGTTTTCCATGATTGGGGTAACAACATGGTGACCATTGAAGGGAATGGCACTACTCGGGTGATCCAGTAACCAAGAAATTAGGACTTAATACCAGGAGACCGGAGGTGCTCATTTGCTATGACTTCCAGGAAGGGGTGACGGACGAGGAAGAAGATACCCTGTTTGAAACCGAACCTCAATTGTTTTCGATTGGCACTGTTACTCTACCTTGCTTACTGGATCAGGAATCATCGAAAAACTACCCAAGCCATTTTTCACAACCAATCCTTGGGGACATTGATGTGGATGATACACCAGCACACGAAAGGGTTAAAAACCTGAAGATTGCAGGCTGGACGTTACCGGAAACAGAGCAGATTCGGCAAATCAACTTGGGAACAGAAGAAGAGCCCAAGTGTGTCAAATTGAATGCAGCTCTGGAACCAAGGTACGCAAAAGAGGCTGAGGAATTATTAAGAGAATTCAAGGACGTTTTTGCATGGTCTTATCAGGAACTCAAGGGCATTCCATCTTACATTGCAAAACATCGCATCGAGTTGGATACCTCGATGCCACCAGCTCATCAAGCACGCAACAGAATGAATCCCAATTATGCAGCCATAGTCACACAAGACATTGACAAACTATTGGCAGCAGGATTCATTGAGCCAATAAAGGAAGCCACGTGGTTGTCTCGCATTGTGGTAGTTCCAAAGAAGAATGGGAAACTACGAATATGTGTTGATTTCCGGAAATTGAATGCAGCGACTAAGAAGGATCCTTATCCTCTTCCGTTCACCGATGAAGTCTTGGACCAGGTAGCTGGACACGATGCAATTTCCATTTGCGATGGATACTCAGGATACTACCAGATCAAAATCAGGAAGCAAGATCGTCGCCATACAGCGTTCATAACCGAATGGGGAGCCTTTTCGTGGATCAATATGCCATTTGGCTTAACTGGAGCACCATCAACATACCAACGCGCTGTGGACACCGTCTTCAAAGAATTTCTCAACAAATTCATGAAAATCTTTTTAGACGACTTCAGCATCTACAGCGACATGGATTCCCATTTGGAGAAACTGAGGCAATGTTTCGTAGCATGCCGACAGTCAGGTATCAGCCTCAATCCGGAGAAAAGTTTATTTTTTGTATTCTCTGGTATTGTGTTGGGATACATCGTCTCGAAGGAAGGAAAAATGCCCGATCCAAGAAAGGTGGAAGCATTAGTATCGATGCCAGCATCTAAAAACCCTCATGATATTCAAGTTTTTAACGGAATTGCTCAATTCTACCGTTGCTTCATCAAGAACTTCGCGTTCATCATGGCTCCAATTACCAAGCTGATGCGGCAGGCCGAAGAGTTCAAGTGGACCGAAGAATGTCAGACGGCTTTCGATCACATCAAATCCCGGTATGTCAATGCCCCAATACTAATAGTACCGCATTGGGAATTAGAGTTCCACGTTCATACGGATGCTTCTAATTTAGCAGTAGGAGCTATGCTAGCACAAAATGTTAGTGGAAAATGTGATCAGCCCATAGCTTACGCCTCTAGACTGTTGAATAAGGCAGAACGAAACTACACAACTACCGAGAGGGAAGCTTTAGCTATGGTTTATGCGTTGCATAAATTTCGCCATTACCTACTGGCAAACAAGTTTGTATTTTATGTAGACCACATGGCCTTGGTACACCTTGTCAACAAACCACAGGTCTCCGGACGAATTGCTAGATGGTTACTTCTCTTTCTAGAGTACGACTTTACGGTTGTATACAAACCCGGTAGAATCCACACGGTAGCTGACGGTTTAACACGCTTAGCAAAGTCTGAACCTCCAATAGACGTTCCGGATCAACCTACGGATGCCACACTTTTCACGATATCCATTCCATGGGACACAGATCTCAGAACGTACTTAGCTACCGGAGAGTACCCACCTCATTTATCAGAAGAGCAAAAGCGTCGATTAACACTTCAAAGTTTCCGTTTCTTTCTGAAGGACGGGGTTTTGTTCAAACAAGGGCAAGATCTGATACCAAGGCGAGTTCTTGATCCAAGGGAAGCTAGAGCGATACTGGAACTGCTACACAAGGGGGTAGGTGGAGGACATTTGGCATTCCACATCTCGATACGAAAAATTTTGGATGCCGGCTACTGGTGGCCTACCTTACACAAAGATACTATTGAATACTGCCGTAGCTGTGACGAATGTCAAAAAATGGGAGGCCTGAATACTCGATCGATGACCCAGTTAATTACAAACTTGCCAGTGGAACCATTCATGAAATGGGGTTTGGATTTTGTGGGACCAATTAAACCGGTAGGCAGATATACAGGCAATAAGTATATCCTGGTAGCAACAGATTACGCGACCAAGTGGGTTGAGGCCAAGGCATTACGAACAAACACGGCGGTGGTCACCGCCCGCTTCATTTACGAAAACATTCTGACCCGTTTCGGTTGTCCTCTGTATCTGGTAAGTGATCAAGGGACTCATTTCATCAACGAGGCAATTCATTACCTCACGGACCATTACCTGATAAAACACCGTACATCCACAACTTACTATCCTCAAGGTAATGGCCAAGCAGAATCTTCCAACAAGTTTATTGGCACATTGCTCACTAAACTTATTAGTGACCTTCGCAACGACTGGGACGAACACTTATCCACGGTACTGTTTGCATACCGAACTTCTTTCAAGGTAGCTACCGGTTTCTCCCCCTTCCAGCTGGTCTATGGGATGACTCCGTTAATGCCTACCGAGTACATTCTGCCTACAGTGGACAGGAATCGGGAGGAACAACCAGTACGAATCATACAAGCAAGGCACCGACAATTGGAACTGCTGGACGAATCAAGAGAACAAGCTCGACAAACTCAGACTCATCGACAGTGGGAGCGAGCACTTTGGAGTCAGGATCACTACCGGCCTAAACAATTTCAACTCGGAGATAGAGTCCTGTGGTTCCCCAAAGGCGCAAAGGACCATCCTGGTAAGTTTAAACAACGATGGCATGGTCCATTTCGTGTGCAGTATGTCTTACCAAATAACACTGTACTACTGGTGAATGAACAAACTTTTGACCCTAAACCGGTGCTGGTAAACATTAACAAACTGAAACCCTATAGGGTCTTGGAGACATCATCCAACGGAGTGGATGAGCAGTACCCGGTAGACAAAGGAGGTACCGGTAATCTATTAAGTGAAACCAGTAGCAAAACCAGTAGCAAGGTTAACCTCGACCCGGTTACCCGGGACCTAGAAAGAGGTAGTAGGGGTAGCAATGGTAATAATGACGACACCATTACCCTAGACCTAGCAAGAGGTAGTGGGGGTAACAATCATAACAAAGACGGCTTCCCAGACGTGGCCAGCATGGGTCATAGGCAAGAAAAAATAGATAATATACACGTCAGAAACCTTAAAAACTTTTGCCGTCATAATAGCATGGAATATGAAGAGGCAACCCACAACGGCGGCGGAACTAATTTTGAAGCGACGTCAGTTAGTTGTCTCATTATCACGGCAGTTATGACGAGATATGAGGGGGAAAGACCCTCAGACGATCTATTTAAACCGTTCATTTTTGCAAGTACACAACGCAAGAAGTGTAAGTAAAGGGCGAAGCGCTGCAAAAATTTCAAACGCCATTCAAACCTTCAGATTTTAGCAACAGAAGCAGCAAGAAAAATGGCAAGGGAGGATGAGAGAATTATAGTCAGCGGAAGTGAGCAGAGCGGAGAGGAAGTGGTGTTGGATAGGCGGTTGAGAAGGCCGCAGAGGCAAACCAACACACCGCCGCAACCGCTATAGATGATAAGGCCAGCAACGCCGAAGAACTACGTTATTCCGGAGGAGTTCGAGATAAGGATGATGCGGAAGTTTCATCAGTGGGCAGCGATGGCAGAGGAGGATGAGTGGGCCAAGAAGGTAGGATTAGATGGGTTCAAGCATATCAGGTGGGGAAACCTGAGGAGGGATTTGGTTATAGATTTTATTAAGGGATTAGACTTATCGTTCGATAAGAAATCTATTACGTCAATAGTGAAGGGGAAGATAATCACGATCAACCAGGAGTTGATAGTAGAATTTTTGGGATTACCACACAATTTTAGCAGCACGCAGATTCCAGGGTTTGCAGCAGATGAATGGGGCGAACAGGTATCGCACATTTCGGGAGCAAACTCACTGACCAGGGAGGGATGGTCAGTTATCAAGTTCGCGGGACCTTACATTCCGAGGATCTACGCTATTTTACAGGCGATAGTATTCAAGAAGAAGCTCACATATGTAGCTCATAATTTAGTGAAGTGCGTATGTTTAGCAGAAGGGATGGGTAGGGAATTCAATTGGGCGGCGATTCTCTACCGGAATTTAGTGAAGGAATTAGAAAGGTTGTGCACACCGGTAAGAGTTAGGACCGGAGCGGAAACAGGACAACCCGTGTTGGTGGCCGCCCAGGTGATTGATGTGCTCCTGCGGAAATGGTTTCCGGTTACCATTTCAACACCACCCTTGTCAATCAGTGGACCAGGGCAGAGTTCGAGAGCCATCCAGGCCACGGAAGGACCGGCAGACGATGATGAAGAAACGGAGGAGGAATCGGAAGGTGAGAAGCAAAGAAGGAGAGAAGCTGCCAGGATAGCATTACGGGGGAAGAGGAAGACAACCGAAGGCGAGAGTTCGAGGGGACAGAGGAAGAAGAAGAAAGCAAGCCCCGCTCCCATCGCGCAGATGCCACCCTCAACCACTCCGGTGAAGGAAAGCCCGGGGAAGGGGAAGCAGATGGTGGTTCACAAGACACCACCTTCGGGGACGAGGAAACCGCTATTCGAATCACCGGGATCGAATAGAGCAGCATTCCATTTGGAGCCGCCAAGCGAGTTGATACCGGAAGCAGCCCTAGAACAACTGGACAAGGTCTTAGGGTCGTTAAACCAGTATCAGAAGGTGGTCCAAAATGTGAGCACGGCCACAAGGGAACTTAGGGAGAAGCTGGAATTGGAGACAGCCCTAAGAATGTCGGCCGAAGAAGCTCGGGATTGTTTTTGCAATGATCAGAAGGAAGCAATCGATAATGCCTGCCAAGATATCAAGAAAAGGGCGGATCGGAATATGGCAGGGATGAGTAAGGAGGTCGTGAAGCTGCAGCAGCAATTGGCCCATCGAGATAGGTTGCTGGAACAAGCTCGAGGATCCGAAGAGCAACTCAAAAGGGTCATCAATGCACGAGAAGCGGAGAAGAGGACGCTGGTAGGGCAAATGGCTGCATTAAACAGGGATGCAGACCTTGCGGAAGCAACAAGATTGGCGGTGGAAAGGAAGAAGGATTATTGGAGGTCGCAAACAGAAAGTCTCCAAACCGCGTTGCAGGCGGCGAATCAGCAAGCTGCAACTCGGGAGGCTCAATTAGGCAACCTCGAAACCGCCAATCAGAACCAGCAACGGGCAATTCAACTGCTGAACACTCGATTGACGGAGAATGAAGCTGCATTAGCGGAAGCGGTGGGCAATACAAATGGATTTCGAGCGCGTATCGCAGAGCTGGAGGAAGAATTACGAGCAAGCGCGAGGCGACGTTCGAAATCACCAGCGGAAGGGCAGACCCAGCTCGAGATGCAATGGGAGATCGACTGTCTGCGGGATAGGATTAGGCAGTTGGAGGAACTTGAGAGCGTGAGGGTATTGTGCAAAAACCGCTTAGAGGAATTCCACGAAGTAGTTCAGAATTATACTACTTTGTTGGCCAGGCAATTAGCGGTAGAAATGAGTGGAGAAAGGAAGAAGAAAGCTCGGGAGATTGAAGATAGTTACACTGAAATTTACCGGGAGCTTTTTGATTCCTTTAGAAGGGATGAAGCGGAGTATGTTCGTCAGCTAAGAGAGTACCGCTTAGCATTTCCGGGGTTCGAAATGCCTGAAGCACCTCTTTCCGACCAGGAAGAATCAGATGACGAAGAAGCAGGTGACGAAGCTGGTCCATCGAATTCCGCACAAACCGCCCCAACTAATCCCACACCTTCCTCACCACCGGTTCGACCTCGAAGCAGAAGTCGAAGTCAACCAAGGAGCTCTCCTCGTTCTCCTAGAGCATACCGTCGCAGTTGGAGCAAGACAAAATCTCCTCCTCCTCGACCAACAGAAACTCGGAGCCCCAGCCAGCCCCGAAGCCCGAGACCACCTTCTCAAGGTAGAAGTCAAGAGCGGCTATCAAGTCCGGTAGCAACCGCGGAAGAAGACAATTCACTCGATCCGGAAGAAGACCCAGCAATTCGACCTCCGGTGGGTGATAGGACGTCACGATCACGATCAGGGACGCCGGGACCTCGACATGGGTCACCATCCCACTATGGCAGGAGACCCACCGTGGTATCAACTGTAGATCAGGGCACATCAACAATTCCCAGACAATGAGAGGGCTGCAGAGTCTTCCGGAGCGCCTCCAAGACGGCCTTCCCAGCTTAAGCCTTAGGTAACCGGTAGCAAAAACTTAGAAATTCCGAGGGCGGAATTTAGATTAGAAGGGGGGCAATGTTAAAGGAGGTTAGTAAACAGTAATTTTTAGCAATATCAGGTTGAAGTGGCTTTTAAGTTACTTTTGGTAGTAGTATCATAAATAGCAATTAGGGATAAGATTGTGCCGTAGTTGCAGATAAGGAGTAGAAGAGTAGTGGATAGGGTAATCCCAGTGAGTGGTTAGTATGGATTTAAAGAGATGAGGAGAAAGTACTTAAGGAGAGAGTTGTCTCTCTCTCTCTCTCTCATTCTTAAGGAATGTGTACTAGGATTCATATAGATAAGAGTATTGGATTGCTTGAGTAAGATACTGTTGAGTCTGAGGTAAGGAACTTGTGGTTTTCTTGTAGTGGTGGTTGCCTTACCTCTGGTAATTATTGTGGTGTGGAAGAGAAGTTGGCAATGGACTACTTATGTTACCAAAAGAGTCGTGTACAAGCAGCTAACGCATGGAGGGGGGTATCTTTAGAAAAGTCTTGTGGGATAGTAGTACCAGATGTATACACTGAATGAAGGGAATGGTATTCTCTTAGTTGAGTTTTCATACTACAACATTGAGTCCTGGTAAAAGAATGGATTGTACATGGACTGTGAGAGTGGTAGTATAAAAGAGAAACAGTCAGGAGTGCTAAGAAGGGAGTTCGGTAGGATGTATAATCTATCTTAGTAATATGGCAAGTAATACGCTAACAGTAATACGGTTATAAAAACGGTTAAACCCAGTTGTGAAGTTGGGTAAGGGGAAAACTCGTGGTAGGATGTTAGAACTCTTGTAACCACGTTATTGGAGGTAGTACAGCTAAACCGGTAGATCTCAGGAAACCCGGTTAGGAACCCGGTAGTGGAACCGGTAGATTTCTAGGGAACCTGGTTAGGAACCCGGTAGTGAAACCGGTAGACCCCCAAGGAACCTGGTTACGAATCCGGCAGAGAAACCGGTAGATCCCTAGGAAACCCGGTTGAGAACCAGGTAGGGAACTTGGTAGATCTTCCGAGAATTCGGTAGGAGAATCCGGTAGGGATACTGGTCGACTCGACTGGCATAAGAGGTGTACCAACCTTAAGACCAGTAGAAGCGTGGGATACCCCAAGGAGAGGCAGGGAGACTAAGATGGATGCATGGAGTGAGACATCCAACAAAAGCGGTAGCGGGCAAGACCTTAGGATGCCGGTAAGGAAAACTGGACTAAGTCTGTTCGCGTACCGGTAAGGTACTACCGGAAGTAGGGTGGTACCGATGGAACAGAGAGGGGAAACCCCTTTAACAATGTTCATGATCAAACCATGTTAAATTAAATAACAACCGATAAAATTTGTACGACCCCCGTGAACAAAAAACCAACCGGGAACTTAATTCGGAGGATTGATACTACCCCCTCAGTGGCAAAGATCAGAGGATATAAGTGTCAATCAACCTTCAAGAGACCCGCATAGGGCCTTGAAGGGTTCGGGTTAGGGTGTGCACCAAACAAATAGGTAGTGATGCCATAATTTATGAACTTAGTAACATAGGTTTTGTTCAATCAACCATAAATTAAGAAAGAAGGTTGAGAGGGTGGGATTTAATTAAGGTCCCCCCGTTTAAAAATTTTAATCTATAAGAAGTAATGAATTAGATGTGGCCCAAGGTAAGAGGTAAGGTTATTTCATTCATTAGGGTTAGGTTGCCTTGATCCCAAGGCTGGTGCGTCTACATGTAGACTATGATAGATTAGGCATTAAGTTAGAAAAATTGATAATTATCTTAGATACTTATAATCTAAGCACAACCTATCGGAAGGATACGACGCGATTACCAAATCCCTCCACAAACCTAAAACACTCATTAAATATCATAATATCCGGGTTCGACTTGGGCACTTGCAAAAGCAGGCCACCTTCACCAAAGGGTTTGTGTGGTACTTTTAGGCTCCTCGGAGGGGGGTGCCTAAAAACACCACAGTAAAGAGCTAACATAGTTGGTCTATTCATGTTGTTGGCTTTATGTTATGACGCTTAACACCTAATAGAGTGTGACCACATTATTCATCTTCAACCCATAGTATTTGTCTTGCAATCATTGGGTGCCAACAATTAAGCACTCTAATTAACATGGCACAACAATTTTAATACCATAGTAAATCAATATATTTAGTATAGCGATAGATAGGTGTTAAGCCTTTGTAACAAAGGAGAGAAATTTTTAATCTATACAATGGTATCTTTTGCATCTTTGTGTTGGATAGGTTTTTTGATTGGAGGATAAGGATTGGAACAGATTGTTAGAAACTGTCACAAGCAAAAACTCAAAGAGACCTTGTAACCATGAACATAAGTTGGAGTATCAAGCTCCAATTATCTTGTAAGCAACACTAGCCCCTTTTAATTTGCTATGGCGTGCTTGTGATTATCAACTTACCTAACACCTTGTTCAAGTAGGCCTGAGGCTTGAGTAAGAAAGAAAGAGTTATATGCAAACTTAACACAATATTCAAAATTTTGAGAGAGTGGGATCCTCTCAAAATAATATTGTCCATTTGGACACCTAAAAGTCATGTTAGGTTGATAAATACGAGATTATACTTCAGACGTGTAGTTTCCATTAAAATGAGAGTATGTTGAGCTGGGGAATCAACTCTTTTGGGTTGAGTGGACCTAAATGAGGACAATATGTTAGTCAATTTAAGTTGAGTCGACCTAAATATTAAGAATAATATATTTGTAGCCATAATGTACATGCCAATTCAGGTCGAGTCGATCCGAACTATCATCCTAAATGGTCAATTTTAGGCAACACATCACTCCACAATTTACGGCGGGAAATCAAATGTTTTTTTTACTTGAACTCTACAACTCTCCAGTGGTTTTCACTTCATTCTTGTACTAATAGTTTGCTTTATGTACTCCCAATTCACTAGAAAACTCTCAAAATTTTGAATAATATTGTGTTACTTGTGCAATCACCAAAAGGGCCGCATTCTCTATGTTTCTTTTTCCTTTTTTTAATCACAAATGAAACGATATTATTTCACTCCTTGAATTCTTACTAGGGCGACTTTGTTCATGTTGCCTTCCGAATATTGGAACTAATATGAGAAAATGCTCTACATATTCACTAATGCGTTTCGACTACATTAACATCAACCTATTGAACACAATAATGTCACAAATATGACAGTTTCTCTCAGTGGAAACTTAGAATGTCACAAAGTTGACAAATGAATTGACAAAAAAATCCACTGGATTCCAGTAGTGATTCCAGAAGAAGCAACATAGCAATGCAACTACCCTAGTAACTGCAGTGATCTTTGGACAATCTTTATACACCCCAATGTCCTTCTACTTCCCTGCTCTTCTCAATGTATGAAAAAACTGCATCCTATCATGTAACCCCATCACTGTACGTATCAATGTCAGCTACACTATTGTGTCTAATTAGTGTGGGCCACACTAATTCCCAATAAAACACACTAATTTCAAATTATAATTTAGAGTGGCCCACACTAATTTCAAAGGTGAAAATTTTGTGTGGGCGTTGTCGTTTCCACAATTGGATGAAACTTCATAATTCCATCCCGGGAAGCACCTCGGAAAGCACCTAACACATCCCACGGAGGTTGTTTGTGGAGAACCCTAACACACACGGATGGATGACAGTACGAATTACATCCAAAGTGATGCAAACACTTGAAATTTAGTGTGGGCCACACTAATTTCCAACCCACGTGAATTTCCCACCCACACTAATTAGACACAATAGTGTAGTCTACTCAATCACGTACAATTATATTTCTGTTACTCAAGATACAATTCAAACACTGTATCACTGCTGCTCTCACTCACATTATATGGATTTGGGCGAACCAACCCATACACTCGTTCCTTGTCGGATGCCTAAACCCTTGCCTCCAAGGAACCAGTGTACGGGTTGTTTCGCCCCAGCCCATTATATGCCCCTCATCTAACAACTTTTGATCTAACATTGCAGGGCCCACTCAAGCATCTGTGTATCAACATGACGACCATCCCTGTCTCTGTCAATTCAGGGCAAACCTCCTCAATGAACAAGGAGAACCGACCGCTAGTTACAGATGAACTGGTTGAGTTTGAGAGATGACCAGTTGAAGTTCAAGGCTTCAGGAAAATTACGTATCATTTTAGAGGACTTTAGAGAATATGCTTCAAATTAATAAAAAAAAACCGAGAGATGTCAACATGTAACCAGTTGGATTTGAAAACACTGGGATCTCGACCGAGTATGCCCAAGAATCTCTCTGGACACTGAAGTTCCCCCACAATAACTACGGGCACCTCACGGAGCGGCATGTCTTGATCACATCCTCCCCGTGCTGCTCCTCTAAGGTAGAAATACCATAACCCGTTAAAATAAGGTGATTCGCATTGAAGATCTGGTCTGACAATCATGAGATAATTTTCCAACATAAGTTAGACGAGAAGGATTCATGAAGAATGCAAGTTGTTTCGTATTTTTCTGCCTTGTACAAAAAGTTCCACAATTTTTCAAAGTGGAAAGTTTGTCCAACCCACTTCCGGTTCACTAGGTTCTCCACATTTCAATACAGAACATCACCTAAACCCATTAATCATGAGTACGTTAGATCTTGCCTCCCATTGGCAACACTGCATTGAAGTTGCTGCTCCATTTAAGACATGGCACTTTACCATTATGAGGTGGTCTAGTGCACCGCTAGTGGGTGGTTAATGGGTTATGGTATTTCTACCTTAGGCCTATAACAAACACAACCCTGCTTAATATCAACTGGAGACAGTCAAGTACCACCGGGTCTCATAGGCCAGTCCATCCCTCAAACTTGGTTCCGCAAGCAGGTGTCGTCCCCAACAGTTAATGGCAATGATCACAGCTCCTTTTCATTGAACAGCAAGCCTCCCACCAAAATAATCGCACTTCAAGTGCGTTTTTTACTTTCATTCCATAGCCCTTCACCAAAAAATCACACTTCTAATTACAGTAACTTCACAGTCAACAAGCTATTGAAGCTTTGAAAATAACACTTTATTTGAAACTTCAAATAATTTGGTCACATAAATATGAGAGAGTGGGTGCTATTACTAAGAGTTTACTTCTAGAGATACATACATATATGCCTAAATTTTGTACAAAAATGGCACCAAAGTCCTCCAGATTATAAAATTACTCGCCCAATCCAAAGATATTTGCGCAATTTTTGACAACCACTTTCATATGTTGATCAGGTCTCTCTTGAGTAAATATGATGTATCAACCTCACCACTGCCAACACTTAATGGTTTTCTTGCCACCACCACTTGATGAGGAGTAAGAATAAGAAAACCTAAAGTTGAGGTCAAGTTGTGTAGCACATGATATAATGTGGTGGACATCCCACTTGTAATTGACAATTAAGTACATTTGGACAAACCACCTATCCAAAAACAATAAGGGGTGTGCACTTGTGGGGACCAAAACAAAATGACAATAGCAAAAGTAACAACACAACAACCACAACTTCGAATGTTAAATGTATTCCATGTTTGCCAACCACCATATTAGCGGATGCAATGCCCCACAAGACGAGGACATTGTCATCAGGGGAGAAAATTGTTCAAATGGTGTTGCCCACGGGCACAAAATGGAAGAACATCTTAACGGACATCAATGAAGTGGGTTGCATAGCGGGATGTGGGTCCATTTCGTTGTCCAAGTTGAGTGTAATTAAAAACCAACAGTTTGTGGAATACATTTTGAAGAGATATGGGGACAAGTTCGCTAGGTGTACGGCGTGTGAGAAATACAAAGGTCTTCGAGACGCCCACCCTATAGGCACTGAATCCCATACTAGACACCAGAGAAAATACATTGAGCATGTCAACAACCAGGAGGCACATCGTCAAGATTACTACAAAAACTGTGCACTATCCATAATGAGGCCCGTGGAGGTTCTAACAGTCATCCATGATAAAATGAACCATGCCAAGACCGCATGCCCTTGTTATGCACGCAAAATAAAGGCCACGGATGGTCTCTTCAAGTTGCCCGTAGCTGTCACAGGTTCGTATAGAATCCCACATGTGTGTTGAAAGTCTTTCCAATTTGCATTGGATGTGTTTGCCAAATGTCCAACTTCATCCATCCGCTTAGTAGTTATTTCATATTTTTGTTATTCACGCATCGTTTGTTTTTCTTAGGTATAATTGTCCATGGCCATGTGGACGTCAAATATGCACATTATGGTTTGGATTTTTACCCTGGCGATGCCAACCACATGGTCGGTTCATTTGCAAAACTCTTGTGTGATCTCGAAAAGCCACTAGTACATTCTTCCCGTGCCCTTTTTGATGGTTGTAGAACGACACCCCTTTATGAGGCAGTGCTCCAGGGGAAGGAGGTTTGTATGTCTTCATTGCCGGATCCACCCGGAAAACCCATTCTTGCAAAACCCTTGCCTCCAACTCTCCACGTTCAACTTGATAATTGTGCTAAAGACAACAAATGTCGATACGTGTTTTGTTTTTGGTCGTTGCTCGTGGCAAAAGACATCTTCAAAGAGGTGTTTGTGTCTTTCTTGATGGTGGGGCACACGCACGACGACATTGATGCTTCATTTGGCCGTTGGAGTATGAAGTTGCATGAAGAGGATTTTCCCACCATACCACTTCTCATGAAATCATATATGGGTTTGGACAATGTGCCGGTGATCCCGCACATGATTGAAGAAATACCAAATTTCAAGGCCTTCATCATGTTGAAGGGAGTGGACCGTTTGGTGGGACATACCAAAGCACAACAATTCCGCTTCTATATGAGGGATGATAGTATCTTTGCCATACAGTTCAAGCTTTTGTGCACATCTCCTAGTTGGGGCCCGGAGGATGGTATACTTGTGTGACGTCAAAACAATGATGGGAAATGTTTGCCCCCGGATGGGAATCCAAAGCCTTGCAAACCCGACCCCATGAGGAATGGGCCTGAAATCATCAAAGGCATATCTGGATTCATTGAATATTGGAAAGAGTTGTTTGAGGAAGACATCACCAAATGTGTTAGGGATACTCTATGGAATACAATATGCACAGCACCCTAGCGTTGGGTGCTTCTACCGTCGCCGCCGCGGCCTCGCCATTAGTAGCAATATAGGTATAGTAGAGTCTCCCTAATTGAGCATCAAAATACCTTGCTATGTACACCCTAAATTCCGTAATATCAACCTCCATAATGTCACTCACTCTCTAATATCCCGAAATCCTAGGGAACGGATGTGCGTTGTTCAAATCTCACTACTTAGTGTCACCTTTCTCTCCCTCATATCACAAATTTTGCGATTAATGCAAACCACCAAAGAAGTCAATCCACACCCTTGCATTGCGCCATGTGTCAATATGTGGAGTGTCACCTTCTTATTCTTATTCTTATTCTTATTCTTATTCTTCTTATGCCACTTGTTGAATGTTGGTGCATGCATCCGTCACGTCGCCTTGGAAGGCGAAGTGGAGTGGACCACACCACACCATTTAATATGTTGCACTTTGTGTTATTCCATAGTGTCACATTCTACACTAATTCACTAGTATCACGCATCCATGTTAACACTATAGAACTCCGTAATATCACGTGCACTTTGGTTGCCACAGGTGTGATGCTACGGAGTTTAGAGTGTATATGAATGCACACAAAATGGTTAACTCAATGGCACCCAAAAGTGATCCCAAGTGGTGTGAAACAATGCTTATGCGGCCAATCACTACATCCGGCCTATCACTGCACCCTTTTCGAACCACCACTTTTACAATTAGTCATTTTGGGTTCGCATGAGAATCATTCCATTCCTAGTCTAGTGCACCAATAATGGTCATTCACCATTTTCTGTTTTTCTACCTTATTCATCTCTCCAAATGTTCTAAGATTCTTTCTAAGAATGTTAGAGAAACATTGTCCATCCAAATTTTCCTTTTAAGTTTGTCACCGTCTCAACATTGGAATTGTTTCAAAGTTATGTCTACCCGCCTCGCCGTCGCCGTCCTTCATGCACATAACTTTAGAAAGAATCTTAGAACATTTGGAGAGATGAATAAGGTAGAAAAAACGGAAAATGGTGAATGACCATTATTGGTGCACTAGACTAGGAATGGAATGATTCTCATGCGAACCCAAAATGACTAATTGTAAAAGTGGTGGTTCGAAAAGGGTGCAGTGATAGGCCAGATGTAGTGATTGGCCGCATAAGCATTGTTTCACACCACTTGGGATCACTTTTGGGTGCCATTGAGTTAACCATTTTGTGTGCATTCATATACACTCTAAACTCCGTAGCATCACACCTGTGGCAACCAAAGTGCACGTGATATTACGGAGTTCTATAGTGTTAACATGGATGCGTGATACTAGTGAATTAGTGTAGAATGTGACACTATGGAATAACACAAAGTGCAACATATTAAATGGTGTGGTGTGGTCCACTCCACTTCGCCTTCCAAGGCGACGTGACGGATGCATGCACCAACATTCAACAAGTGGCATAAGAAGAATAAGAATAAGAATAAGAATAAGAAGGTGACACTCCACATATTGACACATGGCGCAATGCAAGGGTGTGGATTGACTTCTTTGGTGGTTTGCATTAATCGCAAAATTTGTGATATGAGGGAGAGAAAGGTGACACTAAGTAGTGAGATTTGAACAACGCACATCCGTTCCCTAGGATTTCGGGATATTAGAGAGTGAGTGACATTATGGAGGTTGATATTACGGAATTTAGGGTGTACATAGCAAGGTATTTTGATGCTCAATTAGGGAGACTCTACTATACCTATATTACTACTAATGGCGAGGCTGCGACGGCAAAGGCGAGGCCGCGGTGGCGACGGCGATGGTAGAAGCACCCAACGCTAGGGTGCTGTGCATATTGTATTCCATAATACTCATGAACCGTTGATCGCGTACCGTAACACCATAGCAGGTTCGCCACCTGGCGAACGAATATTTAATTTTTTTGAAAAAATAAGGTTCGCCTCTCAAAAACTGAATTTCTCAATTTTTCGTTTTTTAGCAAAAAATAAGTAAAAATGACCCTAAATAGCTTAGAAATAGCAAAATATTTCAAAAACTAATTTATTCTATTTTCGTTTTTTTGTCTTCAGAATTTTCTAATTTTTATGTTTTTTTATTTTTAGAATTATTTTAGGACGAACCTGCTATGGTACTACGGTATTGGGATCGCATTCGCTTAGCCTTGATGACCGTTGGTGTCGACACCCATACAACTTTGATACAAGGATTTTGGCCACAAAGTCGTTTGACAGTTGTGGAGTCCGATGCCATGTTCTTTAGCAATGGAGATGTCCGTGAAGAGTTTGCAATGGACGAGCATTGTATTGGCCCTGCGCGTAATCGTCTGGCTCCGTCGTTTCGTGTGGGTGTTGATTGCCACGAAGGTTACATGGTCCTCGTACGAGCAGGAGATGAGGAGCACCCCAAGCCAATCTGGTTGGTGAAAGCATTGTCTTCATCCAATTTTGCTCGAACTAGCCCCAACTTTTGTCAAATTGAAGTGGAATATTACCGTCCGAGCACCAAAGACCAAAACGTGCTCCGCACTTATTTAGGTTGGGACACCAAAAAAGGTTTAAGTGGACAGTGAACTCAGCATATGCACCGGTTTGGATAAACACGGATACCATACTTTGTGCTTGGAAGCCACGTAAGGGTTCCAAATCGGAAACAATGACCATCCCCCAAAAACATATAGATTTTGCCAAAGACAACTTGGCACGTATTGCAGCTGTGGAAAATGACGCCCATAATGGATATGAAACGGAAGATGGAGATGGGGAAACATAATGTAGGTTGGAATTAATGTGGAAAATAGGTGCACTTCGTAGACTTGGTTTTATTGCGGCTACATTCAAATTTATACATATGTTTGGGATGTGCCATCCAATTCCATAAGACCCTTATATATGGGATGTGCACCCTAAACTTTGTAATGACATAAAAGCATTTGTTTTTGGGATTCGATTGTTATTTTTCACTTATAGTTCATGTTTTGATTATGATATAAAGACTTACTATTTTTAGCAATGTGAATATTCTTTGCATGCGAAGTTGTAAATCGTCATGTTCCCGATGTTCCCAATGTTCCATATGCCCACAATATTGGCATCCCAAACTATGGGCGTATTTTATTTTGAGACTTTCAAAAGTCTCCGATTAACGAATATAGTGTTCACTATGTAGGATGGTTGCAACCACCCTTGGGATTCACACCAAATCGTAATTTTGCAGAGCCTTCTCTAGCACCGCAAAATACATATGAGTCTTACATGTCAATGCAAGTCCATCTAAGCATAGAAGTGTTTGCACTATGTAACTTGTTATCCTTTTTCTTTGCAATTGCAATGGTTTTGGTGGAAGCAAATGTGGCATTCTTCGTCGAACATATATATATTGGACGCATAGTTAAGTCTTTGCAAAAATCGCTCAAATGGACTACTATTCTATTTGTCAATTTTGTGTGTGCGTTCTTTTAGCATTTGCTAGTGTTGGAATAACAATAACACCCCACTCAAGAAATTTGAATGAGTATGATCATCAAAACTAATGTGGGTGGTATAGTTTGTCTAAGGGTGTTCATGTTAAAAAAATTGTTATTTTGTATATCTAGCCATCGACGTCATTGTATGTTCAAAATGTTTGATGGTAACATGTATGATAATGATTTCTGTAGTATCAATATATCTAGACCCAATCCCAAATTGGAATTTGAATTTGGGAAGTGGGCTTTGGAGAATACAAATGTGTAACTCTTTAAAACTTAATAAATATCATCAATTCCTTCTAATTTTACCAGTTCTTGACCTAACTCTTACTCATTACATTATATTTGTATCATGTTCTGTTTTGATTGGGCGCGGGGAATTATTATAATTGAGCATACCTTCTCATGCATTGGCATGCAGTGATAGCATTGTAGTCACCCAAAATCAAGTTTACAAGACCAAATGTCATAAAAATAAACAATTTGACACTATAATTTGTTGCAAAGAATTCCACACTAATTTTGTAGATACAGTTGGACTGAAGTTCGACACACCTATAGAGGGCTGGTTTCTGAATTTGGATGAATTGGAGGTATGACCCTATTTAGCAATCCCAGGCTTGGCCATTTTGACAGATGTGAAATTCATGTAATTCAGACATGGAATTCGCAGGCGCAAATGGAATTCATGAAGGAATTCGTGCAACTAATTTACTCCCTCAAATTTCGCAGATGCATGATGATGATATTGGAGTTGTTGAGTGAAGGCTGATGACCTGGACTAAATTTTCATAGGAACATGAGCTCGTAGAAATGATGAAATCGGAGCTGTGGATTCAGACATTGAAGTCAAACTTAGAGAATCTGATATGTCAGAAGGTTTAGAAATTAGGTTACAAGTGATCGGTGGATCCAACTTTCATTGAGAAATCAGAACAAAAGTACTTAACTTACAGTCGAGACATGTCTGCCACCGTCAAGAATTTGGAGAAACAAAAAATCTTCTGGCACCCGAATTACTTAGTTGTAATCTCACCGTCAGAGCTGGAGTCATGATCGGTGCAAAATCCTTGGGAGCGGGATCCAAGCACTGCAGGAACTTCTGATTCCACATTGATGGAGCATGGCAAAGGGTCAACACGGCTGTCAACGCACTGCCATATTTATGGCACTCGTCGTCCTGCAAGTAATTGGGTGAGAAGGTAGCGCCGCCGCTTTCAATGCTCCGTGGCATGTTAGCGAGCTATGCAGGTGATCTCATGCAGGCCACTTGTAATTTTGGTATAAAACCGTCCGTGGGGAGCCTCAATCTTCATCGATGCCTAATGCTGATTTGAACCTGCTCTCCTTGCTCAACTTGTGAATTACGTAGAAGTGAGTTGAGTCATCAATTTTCGGGAGTCATGGAGTGCAGCAAGCGGTTTGTAGCCATGGGCATCTGCGTGATGCTGGTGTTGGCATTCGCAGCGGAGGTGAATGCCCAATGCAGCTTGAGTGCATTGGCACCCTGCTATGGAGCAGTGCAAGGCGCTTACCCTCCACGTCCCAACGGTGGCCGCAACGGCGCATGCTGCAGGGCAGTGATGGTGGCGAATCCAGCGTGTCTGTGCAGCCAAATGCAGCAGGGAAGGTATCCCCAGAGCATGATCAGGAACGCATTCGCCATGCCCAGGGTCTGCGGTCGCACCAACCTCCGAGGCTACAAATGTGGAAGTGAGTACTACTGATGGACACACCTAGTTTCAGCACTTGTATTTGTCGTCAATTAGTCTAGCAAGTGGTCTATCATTTCGCTGTATGTCGTGTCCGTGTGCACAAATTGAGTGAAAGTCTTCTAAGTGGACAGAAAACATGCAGTGTGGAAAAGCTTTGCAAGTTTCATCAGTCACGTGTTTGCTCAGTTGTGCTCATGTGGTGTTTCTCTCTGTTCATCATGTCCAACAAGGTTGGTAATGCGGGCTTGAATTTGGTCTCTTTTGCAGTTTACACCATTGAGTGAGCAGCTGGTGTGTGTGGCATTTCCACCTTCAAGATGTGGAGGATGTCGAAGCGGCTACCAGGAATCTCAAAAGAGATCTAGCGGCAGTGCAGAATTAGGGTGAAGAGGTTTGTTGTGAGCCGAGTTCAGTATAAATTAGGTATCAATGTAGCAGCTGAAACCAGGTGGTTAGACTTTAGATACTCTCATTTTTTTGTTCTATACTTACTGAACAGAAAGGAGAGATTACTAGAATCCATGTTTCCTGCTCACCTCTCGAGCAGGTAGGAGAGAAGTAATCTATAATTTCTGATTTATTCATGCCCTTTCTATACAAACAGGCTGCAATTTGAACATCTACTTGTGATTTCAATTGATCAGTTTAACGTGCGATGGCCTTTGTTCCCTCTCTGTTCCAATAACCCTATCGAAAGCACTTGTTTGCAATGACGCAAGTATTTAGCTCACCATGCACACCATTGAAGTAATTTATGATGACGTATAATTTTTCTTCACCTGGCTGCCGTGCAATTTCCACTGGTGAGGGCCATATGAAGGTGTCGTTCACTAATGCCGTTGCATTACAGTGAATCCTCCGTCATTGCTCAATCAAATTTTGCTTCAGGTCATAGTAAAGCGCCACTACAAAAATCCTTTGGTTGGAGAAATTACAACATTACGATGGGGCATTTGTGAATATTGATGAACACCGACGTTGAGCAGGAAATTGTGAAATGCATGCGAAAACGAACTCCTGTGCAGCACGTGTAGTAAATTATTCAACAGACAGACCTCCTCCAGGACCAGTATGATGATTAAATTATTACATTTAAACGAGGATCTGGATGAACATGTGCCACAATTTGCACTGTCAAAGTGGAGTTGAAGCTCTGTACATGAACTGCAGAGAATATGTTTCAACTCTTGCCACATGATTGTTGAGATTGTTGGAGTGGATTGGCACAAACCATTGAATGTTTTCGGAGCATGAGTACATGTGCACGCACCCAGAATTTATGATAGGATTAACCTAACACTACATTAGTACTTACCTGTGTGCAATGACATTGAATTCAAGCAGCAAGTGGATGGATCGTCTTGGATTCCAGTACCGGTTGTAACTAGGTAGAGGGGTAATTACCTCGCATTTTTCTTTCCGGTCTGCCCGAACTATCTTCTTCCAATTTGGGTGGAAATAATGGTACAAATACTTTGAAGGTAGTAGCATGATTTGAGAAATATGAAACCTTTTCAAGCACCTCTTTGAAATAAGAGATGTGCTAAACTGCATCCGCATACGAGCTTGAGGTTGGATTAAGAGATACCTAGTGATCATTACCATACACTTGAAATATTTCATTTCTGCCAGTAATTAGTGAGCAGTGGTGCAGACCACCATCCAAGTTAGGCCACCATCGGAGGAGGTTATGAGAGAGATGGCTGCAATATTTCAGAAGTTTATGCTGTAACCAGAGGTTCTGTCCACATCCAACCCTTTAATCCACAAATTCTTGAGATTTACTTTTCAACTACTAAATTGCAAGCTCTTTTATGAACCCTTTTATACACTTTCTCAACGTCTTTCAAAGCAAACTTCTAAGATGACCAAGGATGGCAAGTCAGATTGAAATCAACAAGCAATTCTGAAAGCTATACATCGGAATCTGTTGTCTAGAGTTGGCGTCCAGGAAAAATAACTGTTTTTGTTGTCGAATTCAACATCAACTCTAGCCTACTGTATTTGTAACCTTATTATGTCATTCTTCATCCAAGCCACCGTACATAATATGCAGGTCGATGCAACGATTTCTCATATGACTAATGAGATTGGATTTGAGATTCAAAGCACTAGCGAAGTAACTTACACGATGTGCTCTTGAAACTTAATTCTTCACTTGTTCTCAGAATAAGATGAAATTCCTAATTGCCATCTAAAAGGTTTGGAAGTTTGCTGTCACTTCCAAGTTCCTCCTCCAGGAATATATTCATGTCAGACTTCGACTGAATTTGATTCCTCGAACTTGCATCTGCCACAACAACTACTGTGTGGCATTCATTGGAGGAGGCCACAAGGTCAATTTGCCAATGCAGCACTGAGATAATTACATATCCACTTTCCAACTAACTTCTTGGTTTTACAATGGCTTCATCAATGCTCATTGGGCCTAGAAACCCATGAGTAGGTGAGCAGGTATTATATAAGTAACATGCATAATCTCCACTTTCACACACAAGTGTATCCATCAAACTCACCGAGCAAAGGCCTGTAAATATCTTTGCCCCTCTATTTGTATCTTCACTGGGTTCTAGGCAGCCATGGAGTGCAGCAAGCGATTTGTAGCCATGGGCATCTGCGTCCTGCTGGTGTTGGCATTTGCAGCGGAGGTGAATGCGCAGTGTAGCTTGAGTGCATTGGCTCCCTGCTATGGAGCAGTGCAAGGCGCTTACCCTCCTCGTCCCAACGGAGGCCGCAATGGCGCATGCTGCAGGGCGGTGATGACGGCGAATCCAGCGTGCCTGTGCAGCCAAATGCAGCAGGGAAGGTATCCCCAGAACATGATTAGGAATGCATTCGCCATGCCCAGAGTCTGCGGCCGCACCAACCTCCGAGGCTACAAATGTGGAAGTAAGTGTGAAATTGCTGACCTCCATCTATGCACTTGATCTCAATTTGAGTGAGTTGATTGGCCAGCTGTGATTGTTCCTCGGTTCTGTTCTGTCCATGCCCAGAAATTTAGTTGAGTTTCTATGACTCTGTAATTTATGCACCATTTGGAACCTTTTTCTCTAGAATCTATTGTTAATTTTCTTCTACTCTGCAAGTCCATGGTGTTTGTCTCTTGTGTAGATCTGGAGGTAGTGATCACATCACTCGCCACCGTTTTGTCAATCTATCTTCCACTTTGATCAATTCACGTTCATTAAGAGCCTTTTGTTAATCTTGATGAATTCAGGTTACAAGTGACGCTTTAAGTGTCGTGTGTGCAGGGTACACCATTGAATGAAGTGCTGCAACTCATGTCCACCTGTCAGCATTGGAGAGTGTTGGAGAGCTGACATACACGTCTGTGATAGTGGTCGAGTGAAAAGTCAGGAATCAGGGTATTCTAGAGGTTTGAGTTCTGTGTGGTTTTATGAATTCCCATAACGAACTAGAATTGGTTTCCCTTCCATATCGACCTGCACACTGGTTCAACAGAAAGCGACACAGACGGAGAGAATGCCTGCTCTCCACAGTAGAAGCATGTCTTGTGGTTTGTACAGAATTTTGATAAGCAATAATGAAATAAACCTGCATTTTGCCACTTGGGGCCTATCAGTGCTTGTATTGGTGTTTGGTCGAATATGTATTCCGGATGTGAGATGGTTTATGGTACAAGGTTTATACACCACCTCAGGGTTGCTAGAATACGGCTTATGTCGGAGCAGTGTGGTTCAATAATGCGTTTTCCTGGCTCTTCACTGCTACAAATCTAGGATATGTACCCAACATTGCACACAAATTTATATGTCCAAATCTCTCTCACTCTACTGTATGATAAACAACTTCTCTAGCATTTGGATTATGGGAGCTAGATCTGTTGCTGATCCAGCAAAACAGGGCTCTAGCTGTAAATTTTATTGCAATGGCGAAAAGATTGGTCGCAAAGAGAAAGCTGAACTGTTATCGTTGATCCTCAGAAGAGGAGGATTTTTCCACTTGCTGTGGTCAGCGCATGCTGCAATCTTACCCATTTGACTCGAGGAATTCAAATATGAACGATATTCTTATATTCAACACAAAAAACTGGGAAGTATGATGCCTTGTGGGTGGTTAGAACTTCTATCAAAAGCAAAGGAGACTTGGAATGGCATGAAGTATCAGGAATTTCTTCTGTTATGTCAGCATTTGCCAATTAAACACCGAGACGAACCTCCCTAAACCCTAAACCCTAAACCTCCTGATGTTGCACAAATTGCACAACACTCTGATGTGGACATGAGAAACATCTGCATCATTGAAAATTCCACCTGTTTAACTATGAATCCCTAAATCCTGCAGTAGACTTGGGATGGAGAGAACTTGCCAAACACGTATTTTGTAGCAGATCACCAACTATGTCAATCATAGCTGCTTCTAAGTAATCAACCCTCGTGATGAATAAAAATTGCAAGTAAGTGTGTCTAAAACAGAGAAGCTTGACATACAGATGAGAAATAGACCTTTTATAAATCGAAGAGAAAGGGTAGGATTAAATGGTACAAATATGAATCAATTGATCTAAGGTAAGCGGGTCTTAAACGGACACTTTTAGCTCTGCACCCACTTCCCGTAGGATATGAAACTCGCAATTAGTGCATGATTAGCAAATCTAAAATCGAGAAACTCTCTTTCTCACAAATTTTTTATGAAGTTCATAAGATTAGAAAGAAAAAGAGCGTACAAGATGATTGCAAGTAAATGTAAGATGATTACTCTTTTGAATGAGACAATATTAAGTTCAGTAAGAGGTGCATAAAGCAAATGAATCAATCATCTTACATTTAGACGTTTGGGTTGTCTTACAGTATGCCTTGCGGCTCTCTATCTCAGAAGCTTTATGAACGCTTGTCAGTAAGAGTGAATCATTTATTGTATTGAATTGAAAAGAGATCCATCTTGATTGATATCACATAGTGTATACGTGACCTGATGCATGCCTTGATGATCAACAAACATTCTACTTTTGTCTAGGGTAAGACAAAATCTGGACAGTGATCACTATCCAGATTGAACATATGTAGATTACACTTGTCATCTCTTGAGACTTCGTGTCAAGATACTGGAACATCAACCACTTGGTTGTTCATCTACTCTAAAGCTTAAGCTCGTCATCTAGAATGTAAAAGGCCACTTGAGAACATTCGGTGATCGAGCTAACTTAGACTGTTCGAATTCCAACATTCAACTGCAAGCCGGAGCCGTGTCAGTAGTAATCGTTGGATAGAGTCTACGTTTCTAATCAACGAACAGAGTGTCAAGGACTGAAGTGGGTAATGTCACATTCGGGGAATTGTGTTGAGCGCACGCAGGAAATAGACACACTGAGCGGGAAGATTCGGCGTTTGCAATTCCTGGGAGCAATGATGTAGTAGTCATTGTAAAACCGATAAGTTAGTTGGAAAGTGGATACTTTAATTATCTCTGCGCTGCATTGACAGGAGTCCGTTGGGACGAGGAGGGTAAGCGCCTTGCACTGCTCCATAGCAGGGAGCCAATGCACTCAAGCTACACTGCGCGTTCACCTCCGCTGCAAATGCCAACACCAGCAGCACGCAGATGCCCATGGCTACAAATCGCTTGCAGCATCAGATGAGTATGGATGAAAATTGAGGTTGCTCACGGACGGTTTTATACCAAATTACAAGTGCCCCCCGCCTGCATGAGATCACCTGCATAGGTCGCTGACTCGCCACGGAGCATTGAAAGCGGCGGTCCTATCTTCTCACCTACTTACTCACAGAACGACGAGTCCCATCAATCTGTTGGTTCATTGATAGTCGTGTTGACTTACTGACATGCTCCATCAAAATCGAATCAGAAGTTGGTGCAGTGCTTGGATCTCGCTCCCAGGAATTTTGCACCGATCATCACTTCAGGCGAAGCCTCCAGCTCTGACAGAGGACTGACAGCATGAGATCGTAGTTCGGGAGTCAGAAAATGTTTTCTCCTCCAAACTATTATTCAAGATTTGATCCTCACCGAATATTCTCAATGTTTCGGTTCTCAATCCAACGCAATCCAACAGCAGTACCACTCCTCAACGGGGGAGTTGAAGCCAACACAAAGCCCACAACCCGCCCAGAAGTCCAAACAGATTCGGAACTCAACTCAAGTCTACCAACATTTGCATCCTAATGCTCGAGGAGAATTGGGTTGTTAGATATGGGTGACAGATCTTAGTACCATGTCCCACCAAAGTTCAGTTTTTGCCGCTCTCATTAAAGTGTTCAGGAGGTGCATAGAGTTAATTTTTTTGATGACGGTGTGAGTGGAAAGTATCATATCTTGGGTCCGGAAAACTATCACCCCGCAACATTCCATTCCGGTCTTCAACAACCCTGCCTCATTCCGGATAATAGGCGGACCTTGACAGCATGATAGAATTTCTTAGATCAAAAGATTTCTTCAAAAGCTTCTAACTAATTATAGTATCAGCGATGGCTGCACACAGCTCGTTCAAAGGCATTCACATGAATCTAACACGCATACTACCACAACAAGAGGACTGTACTCATTTAGTATCTGAAATGCAAGAAACTGAACTTGCGAAATTCATCACTGAAACATTCTGGTACACAAGGTAAAGGTCCGTAAGGAAGTGACAAATCAACTCAGCTGCAATGACTCTCTCAAGGTAATTCGAGTTTTAAATGATTTGATTTTGGATCCAGATGATCCTTGAGCTTGCTGAATCTGCATTTGCGTTGATTTACGAAACTGTGTTCATCTTATCACTCCTGATGAGCAAAAGCATCTTCGATGCTTCACTACTTGGTTCTGCAGCATGTTGATTCTAGAGTGAACGAGTTTATATCAATGCTCTGTACAATAATGCACTGGTCTCGCAATCTCAAAATTTTGGTAGGACATCCTTTCTCGCAGTAACAGCAAATACTTGTTGGAAACATTTCAGGTTTTTAGAGTGGTGAGCTCATCGTCGCTTCTTTTTCAAATACCGAGGTGGCCGTTGAATTACAAGCTCATTCAACTGACTAGGGCTATGCTGTAGGCGTACCAGCGTCGGCATGGATTCCACAAACTGGTGAAGCTTCGCGTACTCAACGGCTGCATGCTCCAAGTCGTATTGGAACCGCGCTTTGGATGCCGATTTCACATGATTAAGAGGGAACATCGAATATTTGTTGGGGAGGAGCTCAGCTAGCAGCATATGGAAATCTACAGTTAGCTCATGTGGCCTTATAGCTTGTCCACAAGTTAGCCTGGCCGGAAACATATGAGTGCAAAACTTGCTGGTAGGTGTCACTTGAGCAATGTCTGCACAGCTAGCGAGGAGCTTTGTCAGGCTAGAAAAGCCAGGAATTTCAGGTCAAGCTTCTTGTTCGAGCTTGCTTCCAAGGTACTGGCCATGCGTGATATGTCTTGTCCAAAGAGGCACTTGTCTGAAGCTACGAAAGCCTACAGCCATGACATCACATCCTCCACTGACGCCAATTCCGTCACTTGAATGCCAGGACCTCCTAATGATGTGGTTGTCGTAGTTTTATATCCTTCCTTCAGTGTGACACGAGTTGCAACGTCTTTGCAGGTTAGACAAGGCTTAGAGATTCCTGTAATCCGATGAGTTTGTGGTTCCCGGAGTATAATATTGTTATATTCCGGGAAATTTGTTGTTATAACGACATCATATGATCTTCGGTACAATCCACGAATGAGTTTTACAAATTCCTTATCTTCGATCTGCCGCACAGAGGATCCGCACTTGAGCTGGAGGTGCGTTATTGAGCGCCCAGAATAAGAGGTCTACTATCGTGGATATGATCGCCACCGAACTTGCTGCACCTGCTAACAAAATATGTCACCTTTTAAAGAATGTTGTTATATCAACGAGCAAAATGGGGCAAAATGTCTCCTACGTACACCAGCAAATGCTGAATGTGAGACACCAATCCAGAGACATTCGAAAGAGGTGTTTGAATTCTCCCGCTTGCTGCTGACAGGCATGGTTATTTTACAAGCATTGAACATTGCTTTACCTTCTATACATGCTTAATATCGATGAAGCTGGAAATAGAATCCTCGGACTGTAATCACGACTGTAATCTTCCAAGATCACTATATTCGTTAATTTGAGACTTTCTCTTGTCTCAAATTAATGTATGAACCACAACAACATGGTCTAATGTTTGGGTCGTCCTACCTAAACCATCTTGATATGAGTTCTTAATTGGGTTCTTGTTATGAACACCCGTTTCAAAGTATTTGCATCTTACAACATTCTCCAATATCTATGTGATTTTATCCATGTTCTTATATTTGTAACTGTCTCAAAATGTCAAAAAAGTCCCAAATTAATGAATATAGTGATCAAGAGAACATTACGCGGACGATGTATATACATCGTACATTGCATATAGGTTCTAACCTCTCTCTAGACGAAGAAATTGCAAGTCTACGGTCTAAAATATAACCTTTCAACATTCAAAGCTGGTACAGATCAGCTCCGACTCTACACTTTTGGATACGCTCTGAAGATAAAAGAAATAATAAATGCCTTGCACCAAGTTCTTGTGTCACACCAAACCTGAGGATGACCGGAGGATGATTCATGGATTTGGTGAGTCGGGAGATTATCATATGAGCACATACTGCCTTCGCATATGCATGAATGACGACGATGTATGTTGTTATGCTTTATTGATGCGCCTCACATTCGAAATAGTCGACAAGTCTGCCCAAATCCGATCATCAACCATGTGTTCTGCAAGATGGCCCCAATGATTTGAAAAACTAGCACTAATGCGTTTTGACTGCGTTAATGTCAACTTATTTGAGCACAATAATGTCACAAATATGACACTTTCTCTCAGCGGAAACTAAAAATGTCACAAATTGACAAACGAATATGACATTAAATCCACTGCATTCCAGTAGTGTAGTAAAGAATTGTCGCAGCAGGATATACAATGGAGAATGACCCAGATCGAGGGCCCACAATCAGTTGACTCCTTACTATACACTCCTACACTAGCCATGTTTCACACAACGCCGATGTTCCTAGACCCCCTGAGTGATGATTTGCTAAGAAAATATTTTGTCGTAAGAAGATTTCTAACTCTCTCCAACCGAAAAGTATATAATGAGAAGGTCTTGAGCTTGCTCGAAATCTTCGTGACCACTAAGACTTTAAATGGATTCAAATGCTATCAGTACACACGAAGTCGTCTAGCTCTCACTTTCTGCAGATTGGTAAACACTGACCAGAATTCAGAATCTGCACAATGCACATTAATGAGTGGATCCATCCCTTTTCTGCGTGTACCAGCGCCGCCAAATTGCTACTCATTAGTGTCCAGTGTGAATTCCTTGTATTTAAAAAGACATGTACCCTCCACCTCACCTGATTACCTTTCATGATTTAGGCAGGGTTCGCACAGAGTGGTTAGTTCTTGTGGTAAGTTTCATCTTTGTTGGTAAATTTATCTTCATTGTCATGGGGCCGTTTTTAACTTACCGTAATACTAATGTATTACTCATTTTAGCTAATGTTCATTTCCCATTACACCTTCCCTGTCTACATTGTGTTGATTGGCCTTATCACATCTTCGCATGGATAAGCTGCACAATGTTACTTCATCCAATCATAGTTTAGTACCTTCAATAATGCTCAATTTACAGTAAATTTTAGGATCCCATTGTGCACTAACCCTGCCTTAGTCGTTGCTGAATTGGACGTCAAGCACTCGACACCACTCTGTGAACAGGAGCACTATTTATAAGTAAGACTAGAGATTTGTTGAGCGTTTATATTAGAAATTTTTGTTACTATACAAGGTTAGACTCCACATCCTGAATCTCTGAAAGTTTGTGCTATTGTACTACACATATTCAACTGAATAATGAGGCACACACATCGGCTAGTAAGTTCAGGATGACACACTTCGAGGATACAATAATGTCAACGACCTACCTGGATTTTGTACAACTCCATTTGTAGGTGCAAATCAAACTGACATCAGCAAATAGGTAAGCTGGTCACCTGAGCCGCTCATTCAGTTTAGCAGATGCAAAGGATAAATTCCAAACATCTGGCCGTAATTAAGTCTCCACATTCATCGTATACAAAGTGAAAGATGAAAGAACAAAGAGCCGAGTAAACAATTCTGGAGCCACACAGGAGGTAGGTTTAATCAGTCTAATATTGGACCATCCAGAACGTCAGTCCTTCTCGTTTCAGGGATTAACTAGTGGCATTTGCTTTTTCGTCTTGTGATTTGATAGAGAAAACAAACACATTACATCGAAGTTGTATGGCATCATGCTAAAACATGATATCATTATCGTTGTGAACTTCCCTAGCCTGAAATCCGGCTGAAACTGCGTGGTTGTTGATAATCTTACGTGTGTGACGCTCAGTAATGGTCTATAAGCTGAGATAGACAAGATAGACAAGCTAGACAAGAGTCTTCAAACGTCACGCACGTCATATCAATACAGTCGTTGGGGACTCACTGGATCGAGTTTGATTAATTCCGTTAATCAACATTCAATGTTATAGAATTGTGGAACCAGTGTGTCAAAGGCCATCGCACTTCCTCAATACTCAAAATCTGACTCAGTTGAAATTACAAGTAGTTCATCCAATTGTAACCATATGTTTTCATGGACAGGGCATGAGTCAAGAAATTCTGGATTGCTTATGATCTCCTTCCTGCACGAGAGTTGAGCAGGAAGCATAATAATAAATCTCCTTGTAATACTTTCTGACGAGTTGGTGTCCAATTTAGGGAATCCAAAGTCCAACCACCTGATTTCAGCTGCTACATTGATACTTAATTTGTACTGAACTCGGCTCTAAAAATTGTTTACCCTGATTCTGCATTGCCGCCAAAACTCTGAGATTCAAGGCAGCCGGTTCGACATTCTCCACAGCGGGGAGGTGGAAAGCCAGATACTCCAACTGCTCACTCAATGGTGTAAACTGCACGACCAAAGTCAAGCCGACATTAGCAACGTTGGTGGCCAACGAACAGAAAAGAAACACCACATGAGCACAACTCAGCATCCACACGATTGATGAAATTTACGAAGCTTTTCAATACTGCATTTTTTTTGCATGCGGTGTAATGGAAAGTGAGGAATTTCACTACGACTACTTCCACTCAATCTGCGCACTCGTAAAGACACGGCACACGGCGAAACGGTAGATCGCTTGCTCGACGAATTGACGAGAGAAGACAGCTGCATAAACCAGGTATTTATGTCATCGTTACTTACTTCCACATTTGTAGCCTCGGAGGTTGGTGCGGCCGCAGACTCTGGGCATGGCGAATGCATTCCTGATCATGTTCTGGGGATACCTTCCCTGCTGCATTTGGCTGCACAGACACGCTGGATTCGCCACCATCACCGCCCTGCAGCATGCGCCATTGCGGCCTCCGTTGGGACGAGGAGGGTAAGCGCCTTGCACTGCTCCATAGCAGGGAGCCAATGCACTCAAGCTACACTGCGCGTTCACCTCCGCTGCAAATGCCAACACCAGCAGCACGCAGATGCCCATTGCTACAAATTGCTTGCTGCACTCCATGGCTTCCGAAAGTTGGTAGTCCAAACTTACACCACAGGCAGATTGACAAGCTGAACGGGGAGAGCAACCTCGGTAAATGTCGACGAAGGAGACTGGGATGAAGATTGAAGCTGGCCACGGCTGCTTTTATAGCGAACCAAGTGGTGGACAAGTACCTGCATGAGAGTACCTGCCTGCATATATAGCTGCTGAATTCTGATGGGTACGCCATGGACCAGCATTGAAAGCGGCGGTGATATTTACTCACCTAGATTTACATGACACTGAGATCCATAACTATGTCAGTGAGTTGACAGAGACGGCGACCCATTGAGATCGATGCTCCATTAATGCCGAATCAGAAGTGGGTGCACTTGGATGCAGCTCCCAAGGATATTTACACCACGTACCCATCACTTGCTCAGGCGATGGCTACCTGCAGCCATGAGAATGTGAGTCTGAGATAGTTCGGCAGCAACCTGTGGGTAACTTTGTTTTTCACCATAACGTATTGTTTTCGGTGGCGAACTTTTGTAGTTTCGATTCAATTTTCTTTCGGTGTTGTCATCAAGTGTATTTATTTATTTATTTTTATATAATTTTATTTCTGATTTCTCGTGATATCTCTTAGGTAGATACACCAAGTTCCAATATCTTGTGCGAGATGGGGCCCGCCCAAGTACATTCAAGAGCTTTCACTGAACTAAGAACCTATAAATTGTGAGCATGTATCATATAAATTACATGCATAATCTCCACTTTCATCACCGCACAAGTGTATCCATCAATTTCACCGAGCAAAGGCCTGTAAATATCTTGGCTCCTCTATTTTTATCTCCACTGAGTTTTAGGCAGCCATGGAGTGCAGCACGCGAATTGCGGCCATGGCCATCTGCGTGATGCTGGTGTTTGCATTCGCAGCGGAGGTGAATGCCCAATGCAGCTTGAGTGAATTGGCCCCATGCTACGGAGCAGTGCAAGGCGCTTACCCTCCACGTCCCAACGGAGGCCGCATGGCGCATGCTGCAGGGCGGTGATGGTGGCGAATCCAGCGTGCCTGTGCAGCCAAATGCAGCAAGGAAGGTATCCCCAGAACATGATCAGGAATGCATTCGCCATGCCCAGAGTCTGTGGCCGCACCAACCTCAAGGGCTATAAATGTGGAAGTAAGCGTGAAGTTGCTGACGTTCATTTATGCACTTCTCAATTTGAGCGAGCTAGCTGGTTACCAGTGATTATTCATTTGGTTTTGTTCTGTCCATCCCAGAAATTTGATAAATTCTCTATGACTTTGTGCGTAATTTATGCAACATTGGGAACTTTTTTCTGTAGAATCCATAGTTAATTTTCTTTTTACTGTGCACTCCATGGTGTTTGTCTCTTCTGTGGATCTGGAGGGGAAGTGATCACATCACTTCGTGGCGCCGTTTTGTCAATCCATCCTTCCACTTTGCCCAATTCCCGTTCCTTAAGAACCTTTTGGCTTGATGAACTCAGGTTACAAGTAGTAACGTATTCGAGTGTCCTGTGAGCAGGGTACACCATTGAATGTGCTGCGACTCGTGTCCACCTCCCGGCATTGGAGAGTGTTGGGGAGGCAACCATGAACTGAAATTGGTTTTCCTTCATTTCGTGCTGCACACTGGTTAATCAGAAGCGATAGACCTAGAGAGAATGCCTGCTTTCCACAGTAGAAGCATGTTTTCTGTTTCATAGGGAAATCTGATAAGCCAAAATCGAATAATCGTTGCACTTTGCCAACTGGAGCCTATTTAGTGCTTGTATTGGTGTTTAATTGAACATGTATTCTGGATGTGAGATGGTATGTGGCACAAGGTTTACACACCACTTCAGGCTTCCAAAATACTGCTCATTCGGAATTATGTTGTATAATGATGCGTTTTTCTATCTATCATTTGGCTCTTCACTACTACAAATTATCTAAGATACCCAAAGTTGTACAGATAATCTTGTGCTAGAAGTTGTCCAGAATGCCCAGCTTTGCAAAGAGCATTACAATCTTTAGAAATAAATTATAGCACTTAGAATGCCTTATAGCCAACATGCACTCAATGTGTGACAAAATAGAGATGACTTTAAATCAGTGATGTAAGTTATGATAACAATGGGCATGATCACTTTGACCTAGTTAGTTTTCACTCAACCCAACACATAAAAATACAGTATCACAACCCAATAATCATAACATTTTTTTAACACCCTCAAAATCTGCACCAAGGAAGCACAAAGTTGCACCATCCAATATCTTTAAATTGAACCTTATTCAAGAGCCACATGTTGCTATTTGAAGATATCTCGTAACTTCAGGGACCCAATTAATGTTTGGGAGCATATCATTTTAGGGGTGGCAATTTGTTATTTAATGATATTAGACTAGGGTGGAGATGGAAAATTATACTGAATTAGTAATGTTGTCATGGACGAATGCTCTCTGGTGTGCATAGAAAAGCACAAGGAGCTGCCATTTGAAGTGCTATCCGCTTGGACAAAAAATCAGCTATGATACTTGAGAGCAATATGCAATCTATTGTGCAACAAATTACAATGTCAACGATCTATACTAAATTTCCATGAATTGCATCCACATGAAGTCGATGAGACCTCTTTCTCGCCAACAAGATGAGACTCGTGGATGACAAGTTATCATGACCAGTAGTAGCCGAACATCCACCTACTCAAGCCATAATTTATAGGATATAACCAATTTGTTCATACATAATTTATTCATTTTATTCATACCAATTTATATAACCATTTTGTTCATTTTGTTCATATAACCAATTTGTTCATACCAATTTATAGGATATAACCATACAAACACCGGAGGTTAATAAATACAATGCTCTATCCGTGCATTAAAATTTTTGAAGTTTAAAAATTGAACAATTAAACCAAACACACACACACATACATGAAGCTACAATTAGAACTCCTCTCCATTTCAATTGAGGGTTTGGTATGATATATACTTTGTATACGAGAAAGGTAGTGAAAATGGCATTTGTAAATTAGAGCATTTGGAAACAAGGACGGGAACTCGAATTGCCAACCCAATAAATAATCCAAAGGACGCATGTGATAGCTATCCTTCTTTGGTTTAAAAATCATGGGTTGGACCATAATACCCTTTTGCATGTTCTTGAATCCTTCAGTTGATTCCGTCCACAAGGTTACCAATAAAATACAAGAGAAAATTCAACCAGACTCTCATGCCCCGATCACACCAAACTTTCCATCCAGTTCTAGCCGTGAAATTGTTGGGGATTATGTTGAGAAATAGATGTTGGCCCACCACTTTTCACACTATTACAGACAGAGATGGTGACGGATGGTGCCAGAAGTAGCGGGTGTTGATCAGCCCCTCATGAGAGGAGCAGAATGCAATCTACAAGTGTGACAAATTAGAAAGCAATCTGCAACAATACAGTCAGGGAGGCCTCTTGATTACAACCGCAACAATGCCAAAGTATTCTTCCTTACAATTTTCCGGCGTGACAAAACATTCAAGAGTCCTCTGCACGTGTGATGTTACAAGCTTCGCCTTACGCTGTAATGTCTCAATGAGCATGCGCCTTCTCACTTGAGATGACCTGCTAAACATCGTAATGTGTACGAATCCTATATGATTACCAGGTGAGACTGCTCTTGATTGCAGAGCTGCATCAATCACATCTGTTGGGCGGCTGTCGCTTGATTGCAGTTGGAGCTGGAGGTTACCATTTGTGTGAATTTGAGGTTCAGTGAACTTTGCAGGACATTTCTGTATATGAATCCGAGAGAGTACGAACTTGTTGAGTGAAGTTTACGCAGATGGACATTCACTTGTGATCCAGATCTATCATAGCACGTTAAGTAGTTGGTTTCATATCCGTAGCTATGGAACTTCGGAGCTCTAATTCCTAGAAGACTGGCGCCATTCAGAGAAGTTCGTTGAAAATGGACCTAAGTTGGATCACATTGACTGTCTCTTGATTGCAGCTGGGGATGGAGGTTATCATCTATGTGAATTAGAGATTTGATGAACTTTGGAGGACATTTCTGCATAGGAATCCGAGTAAGCACTTGTTGAGTGAAGTTCACGCTGATTGACATTCACCTGTGATTCATGTCTATCTCTTACTACAGATACCGTAGCATGAGTAAGTTGTTCCATGTCCATAGGCGCGGAATTTAACAACTCAAAATCCTAATTTAGTGAACTTTGCTGGACATTTCTGTAGATGAGTCCGAGAGAAGTAGAACTTGTTGAGTGAAGTTCACACTGATTGACATCCACTTGTGATCCATATCTATCTCTTACTACATAATCTGTCATAGCACATCAAGTAGTTGGTTCCATATCCATAGCCATTGAACTTCAGAGCTCTAAATCCTAGAAGACCGGCGCCATTCAGAGAAGGTCGTTGCAATTGGATCACATTGACAGCAATATCCAGCCGGTCCGCAGTGTTTTCAGGGTCGGAGGTTGTAAATTGTAGCTTGACGGGCACTGAGAGATAATAGAGGAGTGACTCACTTGTAGTTTGAATCTGCATCAATGGCAGGGAGGAAAGCTACTTTTCAGAGGGATAGGTGTTGAGAGAAGCAAGTTGGCGATTTTTGCGACAGAACTAGTTAGTAGTCAGAAGAATTCCTTCGGAGATGACTAAGGTGTACCAGAGAAAGCTGAATTTGCAGAACGAAGGACCGAAGAATGGACCAGATTTCGACGCCCTCTGCAGTAGATTCGATAAACTTGAGAAGCTGTTGCTCTCCAAGAATCTATTCGAGAATCAAGGGGTTAAGGTAGACATGGAGAAATCTAGAGAACAGCCTAGAGATAACAAGAACCCCAGCTGCAATAGGTCCCAAGTGCACAGACGGAAAAGAGCTCGCGAACAAGATGGCCATGAGCTTGTCATGGAAGAACGTCCAACATTGACAAGAAGAAGAAACTCTGTTTCTTGTCCGACGAAAGCAGCCGCGATACCTAACCTGGAAGATGATGTCAAGGCTGAGGCGAATCTGAATTCAACAAACGATCCCCCTCAGAGGGACTTCAGCAAGGTATCGACCATTCCTGCGCACACATTCTCACAACCTGCCATTGAAACAAAGACTAAACTGGTTTCTCGTGACGATATGCGGCTGTTTGACAGATATGAGCAGTTGAAGAGGCGGTTCCAAGTGTTGCAACAAAAGATGCACAACCTGAGGCAGAATGAAGGATTCAAGGTTTCTCTTAACTGTGAGAAAGGTGAAGCAACATTCCCTATGGAACCAGGACATGTCGACGTTGAGCCCGTGGAGAGGTTTAAGAGCAGGAGAAAGGCGCTGCATGAACTCGGCGATGTTCCTGCCAAGGTCAAGAATCTTCGTTTGGCAGCAGGAACTAGAGCAGAGAATCTTATCACTAAGTCCGACTTTCAAAACGTAGGAGGTGCTCTCCATGAGAAGGTAGCTCAAGCTAGACTGGTGCAACATGATCTCAATCACCGAGGGTTACTCAAGGAGTACAGGCGGATCGATGATCGGGAGTTACGCGGTGTAGGAGCAAAGACGTCGAAATCTAAGGACGTTGGAGCACAGGAAGTTAATGATGAGGCTGAAAATTCTCGACAGTTGTGGGTAAGACGGAGCAAGAGCTGGATCGATTCTACAACCGGGGATGGAAACCCTAAAGAGATGGAAGATAAGACGAAAGCAAGGCTGCGGACATTCTCTGTCCTCTACATGCAAGCCATGGCGAAGAAAGACAAGCTCAGTCATGGCGATACTCAGGAGACTCCAAGAAAACGCAGGAAATCAAGCATCTGTATGAAGCGAAGAGACTACCTCCCTAGAGAGAAATATGCTACACGGCGACCTGACTTGGAAGCTCTACAGGCAACGATGTCCATGGCCAAAAACTCGGTTGTTCAAGTGCAGACAATTGGCAGCATCCCAAGCATTCCTGTTGGCTTCAAATTCACTTCTCGGGCGGAGATGGTGGTTGCGGGAATGCACAGCAACTGGAGGTACGCAATTGATTACATCAGCCACCAAGAACGGTCGGCACTACAATGGCTACCAATTAGTTTTAGGTATGCCGAGCTTCCAATTGCCGTGTGTGTCGTCACTTGTGCCAAATCTTCACGTCCAGGGGCCAATGCCGACGAAATCATCTTCACGCAAGAGAAAAGACGTGGTGCCAATGGAGAATCTGACCCTGAGAGATCACTAGTGTCGAGTCTCGGTACCCTGAGCTTACAGAATAGCATCACCTCGAAGAACCCTGTACGTGTTCTCAAACGATGCACTGCGAAGCTAGGATTTGCTAACACATACATCTATGAAGGTTTGTATCAGGTTACCGGGTGCGTCGACTTCAGATCTTCAGCTGGGATTCCAATGTATAGTTTTACATTGCATCGTTTGGGTTGAGGACGGTGCAATGTAACATCCGCCAGATGACAAGAGACAATATAAAATCTGTTGGACCTCCGTTACTAATCTCTGTTGTGCAAGACTTTGCCATGTTTTGATAAATTCCTCGCGAGGATTCTTCGAAATCTTGTAAACTCTGTACAGATCAGACGCGGCCCGTGGACATTCCATTTTTGACCTTTTTGATTATGATGCCAGGACACTGACGTCATTGCAATTAAACCCACAGCATTCTTAAGCGACATTCCGATTCAGAACTAAAAACTGGGAAAGCTGGACAACAAGTGTTGATGGAAGACTCGGTTTGAACGTTTTTATTCTTGGGTGGAGTAAATTTGCAGTTTTGTTTGACAGGACTCAGATTGCAGTTGATGTAAATTTGGACACTACCTTGATCTTTGACATGTATAATTTTCTGTAAAGGATTGGAAGGATCAATTTTGAATACTGTATGCATGACCGGTAGCTTATGTTATTGCTATCCACATAGTGTGCATCATCACTCAAGGTTTGCGAAGTCAAGTGCGCTTCCGTAAGGTAATATGTGGGTGTTATTCGGTTCATTCGTTTTTCATGTTCTTCAACTTCTACTGGTTAGATTTACACACCAGAACTTGTGTTGCATTAGCAAGTCCACGTGGAAGCATCCGCAAAAATCGGATCTCCCGTGATTTAGTTATGGAACTTATTGGAAGTGCATGTTTGTTGATTCCTTAACTGAATACTTTTTCAGGTCCTCCCGATGGTGTTCATTGTTCTGTGTGAAGTACACTAAATGGTCTCCTATTAGTGTAGTTGGAAAATTAGCGTGGGCGACACTAATTAATGTGGCTCACATCAATTCGCATCATGAGAATTAGTGTGGGCTCTAGAAAACTACTATAGCCCACAGCAATAGGACTATTTAGTGTGTTAATAAAATTTGAAGACGTAGTCCAGCAACATCTTCATGGTGTTTGTTCTTCAATGAGCAAACCTAACCACGAGCAAACCACACACCAGATCAAGTATAGGTGGCACCCAATTAAGAAAAGTAACGGAAAATCATAGAGGGCTCTCTATTCCAGCAAAAAAATTAAGTTTCTTGCCCTCAAGTTTTGCCATGTGTTGATCCTACATTGGTTGAGACGATCTTGAATCCCACGTGGAAACTATAACCCGGCACTTAGCAAAGATGACATAGAAAGCTCTCTACGGTGACACCTGGTGCATGCCTTAATGGCGCTGGGGTGAACCAACCCGTATGTTGGTTCTGAGACAGTGTGACTAGTCTAGTATTTCCAATGTTCTTAACAATGAGTTTTGTTGTCAAGAATGTGATTATTGGCAATGTGTTATCATGTGGGTGACTTATAATTTTTTTTCTTATTCCTCAACAGTTACCAGGGTAGGGCATTTCATGTTTAAATTAGCTGATATTTTGTTTTGAGTTCCAAATTACCGCCTTGTTATGCTTTTTTTTAAGTTTATACGGAAGTCCAATTGTTAAACCCACACTAAATGTTTCTACGTATCAGTGTAATTTCCCCGGTTATATCATCTTTAGAACGTGTTACAAGCCTCAGTCTGCTATGAGGGTTACTAATACTTGTGAATTGGAGAGGCACGTGGCATTTGCTATGAATTTTGATTTCTAAGGTATTGGAAAATAATGACCAGGTCGCACATAGACCGCATAGAAGCACAGAGGGAATTTCTTCTACCAAGAAGAAGAGATCTTCCCACAAAGCATTAAGCAAATCAGCCAGCATGGGGCGGACTGTGTCACATTTAGAGGTATGTCTTACTACCTGATCCAGTGGATTTTCTCTTGCTATCAGGAATCTTTGCTTGGGCTGTCTTTTCTAGCGTTTCGAAGTCAAAGTCGTAGGTTACATGTTGTTATCTTTCGGTTCTTCTTTACTAATTTGAGGCATATTTCACAGGTTCCTCTAAAAATGTTTGGTAAATTTCCTAAGTCTTGAACTTCAAGCAGTTTACCTCAAACTCAGCCGGTTCGTCTCTAACTAGCGGTCGGTTCTTCCCGCTAATTAATGCTATTGTGGGCACTCACTTGCTTGCCAATTGCAGTGAGGGCATACAATAGCACGTCGGAATCACTGCTACAGCATTCATTTTTTTATCGAGGTCAAATGCCCATAAGGGGTAAGGAGATAGCTCATGCACTTGTGAGAAGTCTGTCCATCTCATCGCCTTCCCGAGGAACAGTTCTGCTAGTGCGAAAGTGATAGACCAGAGAAAATCATTTTTAGATTGTTGTGCCCCCCTGCTTAATTGGTACATCATGGGGAAAAGAGAAATAGTTCGCGGAAGTGCCGCCGAAAATCTTTTTGGTAGACTCTTGATGAAACCCATTCGCTAACACTACTTTTCTTGTCATCATATCCCCATGACAGAAGGAAATTCCTCTGAACTTACTTGAATTGCTCCCCAATTTGCTCACATTTCTCATGTATTGAGTTCATACATTGCTTGTGCTGCAACTCTTGTATGTATAGAACTATTAGCTATACAGATTGGGCGGGTGAGCTGCCACTGGCTTTTGGAAATCTAACATGGTTAATTTTCTTGCGAGTCCAATTCCTCTATTTGTTATTCGAGTATTTCTAATTTACCTCCTAATCTGGTTCCCATTTGGTTCGATGCACAGAAACCTTAATTGCTTATGTCCAATATATGCCTCCTCCAAGAAAAGATCTAGTAAAGGAAGTTAGTTCTATAATATGCACCAGCACAATAACGTTGAATATAGTTTGTCCGACAGGTCTCTCAATTGATCACTGATTTCAATTTTCTGTGAGGAACGCAGATACATTACAGGAAATTCTAAATTGGCAAGGCCTATTCTAAAGGAACTTGGACAACTCACTACTCTTGAGGCATTGTGAGTACCTTGGTTGAAGTGTTTCCAACTTTTCCATTTGTATATTTTGTTCATACATAAGACTTTAGAAGTACTAGAATCGAACTTGAAACTTCTAGAAACTAAGATCATGGACCTTCTACATCCTTCTCGGTCATGAACGTCTAACAACTTTTTAAACATTTTGGTGTCAACATTTGAAATTTATAAAACTCATATTCTTGTGTACATGTCAGAGATCTACACGGCAATAACCTCAATGGGAGCATACCATTCAAATTGGTAGAATTAGAAAATATTACAAAATTGTCATTTTTCTCCCTAAATTCATTGAATCTTCTGAAGTTGTCGGTGGCCTTCTATGTTTTCTTGGCAAGTATATCGGGAGCAATCGGAACTGATGGTCTTAGCTTGAATCACTTGCAATATTTGACCTCTTTCCATTCAAGTTTCTTTAAATTTGGGTCTAAGCATGAGTGTTTTAAGGTCCCAATTACTAATGGTCGCTCAACAATGAGGGTAGAATTAACCACTAAGAGCTTTATGAAGGTTTAGGGACTCTTAATGTTGAAGGTTTACAAAAAATTTAAATTATAATTTAGGATCTAAGAAATTAGTTTTTTTCATTAGTATTTTAGATTGTTTAGGCATGATGGAGAAGACGTGTGATGGTGGAGAGGTACCACTTGAGAAGGAAACATTGAAAGAAGCCATTGAGAGGAAAGAGTGAAAGTATCTTCCCAATGAACAAATACCTTTCCATTGCCTTGTAAAGGCAAAAAAAAAATTGTATGGACCATTTAATAATAGATTTCATTTAAATGATCATATGAGGAAAGTTCATATGGTGTTCATTCCTAAACTAAAACCGGGGCCTAAAGTTAGAAATATCATAAAGAAATGTGAAAATAAAAATAAAAGAGTGGTGAATGTAAAACACATAAATTTTATCATTATGACAAATTCATTCAAAAGGGCAAGAAAAGAATTATGGAAGAAGACAAAGCAATGGGAAAGAAAAATAAATATTGCATAGAAAAAATTGGAAGCGAAAAGCAAAGAAAATCAATGGTTAGGTTTATATCTTACACTCTTGACACTCATAAAAAATTCTCATATGTTTGAAAAGCTCTTAGAAATAATTTCTTTAGACAATGGTGCAATTGATGTGGAAATTTTAAAAAAAAATTATAATTCTTAAATTTTGGCTATTTTAGTTCTTAAATGTCGTACTTCTAACAAGAAAGTCAACAAGGTTATGAGGAATTTTTTCCTTCCCAAGAATTGGGAAACAAATGAAAATGCAAGGAAACAAATGGTGGCTCCAATTTTGGTATAGTATCGTACAAAATTCTTCGCAACTATGTATGAGCAATTCACCCCGCAAGGCGAAGAACCCTAAAAATGGGCCGGTTGAGAGTGACGACTCCTAGACGTTCCAAGCAATAGACTCTTTACTAAAAAGAAAACAAGAAGATATATTCATGCATACACAATCATACATGCATATACTCCTAAAACACGGCAAATACACATAAGTCTTCAATTTATAATCAAAATTATAAGAAAATAAGTTAATGTGATAAAGAAACAACCTTAACCAAGGCAGCTGGACCATTGGCCATTAGAATGACCGTTTTTCCCTTGTCCTTGCTTTTATTGAAGCATACAAGGGCTCTATAAAAAGCTAACTTCATGAAGCTTAAATGACCCAAATTACAGTTTTTGATTCTCCTTTAATCGGAATATATGGCTGGTCAAAGTCCACCTTCCATATTCTTTTAAAATTGCTAACCCAGCAGACATACCTCCGCTTATTTGATCACCACTCCTTCATCATTGATCAGATAAAGGCAAGAGTAGGTTCCCTAGAAAGCTAACTTCAAATTGTTCATTCTCTTCAAATATCTCCTAAAAAATCACTAGCAGTCACTCGAAATCGCCTCTCAAAGTCAGCGCTGCTAGATCGCCTCCAACATTACGTGGTCTTGGTAAATCTTTCATATCTCCTTTATGTTTGCGCCTATGACAACAGCTTGGGCTTGTTGGAAAGCCAACTTGACGGTGCTCATCTCCACCAAAAGGCTCTTCGATCTTTGCTTCAAATTAATCGCAATCGCCCTCCAAACCAGCACCTCCATTGTCTTGGTGAAATCTTCCACCAACTATTTTTTTTCTACTTCCTTCACACATCTATCCACACACATCAAATGCTTCTACCCATACTTTAACACCTATTTTCCTATCAATTCCCTCCATCAATATGCACGTTTCTCACATTTTTTCTTTTTCTCTCGGAAACACACACACATACACACACACACACACAAGAGAGAGAGAGAGAGAGAGAGCCAAACCCCAAGAGCGAAGAGAGACATGCCGAGGGTAAAGAAAAGGGTGGGGGGGAAAAAAAATCATCATCATTTCTCATCTAAAATTCATAATTTTTCTACTATTAACTTTCATTCTTACGACTTGAACTACCACCTAATGTCTAAAATTCTCTAATTCTACTAATTTAGTTGAGATTCTCACTCAATCTTATACTTTCAAGTCTACTTTGCATTTCAACACAATTGTCTAAGCTTTGCAACGACTTCCAATATTATAACTACGAATCACATTTTAAGGGACTAGGCATCAACTAAACCAATGAACCACTCTAATCAAATGTTTTTTGTCATTAAATTGCCTACAACTAAATCGTGAGCCAATACGATGGCTCACACTATGTAAGTATTTTTGTTCTTATTTGGTATTTTTTATTTTTTGTAATATTTATATTTCAATTTATTATTTATTATTTCTCTCCAATGTTTATAATTCAATTCGTTATTTCTTATTTATCTTTAATATTTATATTCTAATTTTTTTAATATGGCCATGTCAAAGAAGAACAAATGGATTTCGACATACGCAAATTTTTACAAGAAGATTTATGAACTGGAAAATGCCATTAGAATGGAGAGGATTAAAATGGCTTGTGAAGTTTACAAATCTAAAAGTTTCAATGAGGTTGAAAATGAGGAAATTATTGAAAAAATTATGGATGAAGAGGATGATGAAGAGGAAATTGAGGGTGAAAATATGGAAATACAGAGAAGAGGGAGGAGATGATGATGATCAAGACAAAGGAGAAAAAAATGAAGACAACCAAGAGTGATAGCTCCATAGAATTTAATGTGCGATTTAGTTTATCATGGTGATATTTTTATGAGTGATTGCAAAATGATTTTTGCACTATTTGTGATTTTAAAGTAGTATACATTTGACTTGTATCACATAACATTTTGTAAATACACAATTTTTTTTCGACAATCATTTATTGTGTGAAAGAGTATTTCAATGTGTAGTTGTTCTTCTTTCATTCTTGAAAAAAAATTCATTAATTGGTCCAGATGAATATATAAAACAAAGTTGATGAAGTTTTCTTGGGAAGATATGATGGGTATTGCAATACTTATGATAAGAAATTTATGAGGCAATACCCATTGCGAACTAAACAGAAATACAATTCCAATATATTCTCTGTTTGTTTGATTTCAACATAATTGGAAGGAGAAGTGTATATAATACCCATGACAAAGAGATTTCCAAGATGTATCACAACCAAGATTATATTATTGATAAGAAATATCTTGTCACTTCTAAAAAAGAGTATTTTTGATGGAGATAGCACCTCGGGGAGTTCACTAGACATGTATATATGTATACACGTGCGTGACAAGGGTATTTATTCAAGGGGTATTTAATTATCCATCCTTAATTTTTTGTACCGTATTATTATATAATTTGCTAATTTCTTGTTTTTTAAATGACCCTATAATTACTTTAAAATTTGATGAAGCTTTAATTTTAAGCTAGGTATGTTCATTATAATTATTTGATTTTGCTCCAAAGGGTTTAAGAGCATTCAAAGTACTAAGTCACCAAAATCCAAGGCACAGCAAGGTTTTACATTAAGAGTGTTCATAAACAGTTTCAAACAACAAAATCAGCCCATGTTCCTCAATCAAGTTACACGCACAATTAAATACAACGGTACTGAGTGTCAAAAAAACAATTAAAATACCAACAACAAAGCAAGCAAAAATAGGGTCCATGCAATAATGTAGAAGGGTATAGAGTTAATACTACAACATCCTACTTGAAGCAGACAGACACAAGACCAACCAAAACTCCTCTAATTTATCAAAACCTAATCCTCCAGCAACGTTTTCCCCCAATTTTTCCTAAACCCTAATCCGTCATCCGCCCTCATCAATCTTTCATCCCATTTTTTCAACTAAATCGACGTAGTTTTTCATCCAAAATCTTCCCGCCTCTAAACACAAAGGACACCCTATTTCAAAAAAAACCTAGGATCCTTAAATCCTACGGTATATTTTTACAAATATTTTAGAAATATGCGTTATTTGTATCAAGCCTATATTATTTATAATACAAATTTTATCATACATACTCACCTATATTACTTCTAAGAAAATTCTAAGTTTTTCCTTTTGTGAATATAAATTACCCTATATTTTCCCGCACGTTGTTTTCTAATATTGTCGCAGTGAACTCCCCGAGGATAGCACATAACACAAACTACATATATTAATACAAATGAAGAAATAAATAGAAATTCCAAGTTGTAGTTAGTGAAGCATACCTTGTGAAAAGCTTGAATGGAGCTACAATTGACAATCTTATGTGCAATTGCAATCTATATCTTCTCATTGTTATGTGTACTTCTAAAATTATATTAAAGATTTAGCATCCAGGATCCCCACACTATAAAAGAGGAGCACATTAATATATTTTAAATTAGAGGCATGAACACCACCCATTTTGAACATCCAAACCCTAGCCCATTTAATTTCTTTTCAAAATATAGTAATTGTAGTTGCCATGTGGCATTTCTTCCTACTTATAAGTTACCATAATAAGAGCCGACATCATGGGAAGTGGAGCCATAAAGTGTTGCTTAAAAATAGTTCTCCTAACACATGCCAAAGAAAGCTATAATTTTAAGAGCCGGTATCATTGGCAATGGAGCCAAAAAGTGATGCTAAAAAATAGTTCTCTTAACACATGCCAAAGGAAGCTAGAGTGTTCCACCTACTCCGCCTCTTAACCATGGTTAAGTCCACTCGGGTTGGGAAGTGGATGAGAAATGGACGGCGCCATCCACTGCAATCATCTCGTAAGGTACCAATGTACGAGTTGGTTTGTCCTCCCCCCTTAATGGCCATGTAAGTTCGTGTAAGCTCAGTTTTCTTAATAACATGCAAGCCAATCATATCGGGTGGGTCGTGGTGAAACTAGACGCCTAGAGGTCTCAAACTGTCATGTCCTCAAATCGACAATATGATACTATTCATCAACATAAGTAACTTATTGAATTGAAATTTTATTTACATTATGACATTTAGCGTAGCACATCAAGATACTTGTGATGATAGTTTTGTGTTTTAGCATGCAAGGGGAAGAAATCATTGAGCATACTAATGGCAAGTGTCATTTGTGTATCACTCAATGTTGTGCAACATAGGCATGCACCTCATAACACTATTGAACATACTCATGCCAAGATATAAGTAAGCGCACTTGAACAACAAATGTCATGAGGTGAAACTTATAGTGAAGTTGTTGGTCATTAGTGTAACCTAGGATACACCTCAAAGCCTAGGGCGAACCAACCCGTATGTTGGTACCAGGCCCCGTCATCCATCCCAAAGTCATCCAACCCCCCTCATCCTAATCATGTTAACCACTCGAAGTGGTTAACCGTAGTTAGGGGGGCCCACTCTAACTCCACCTCACCCTCCCTGCTCTCCCACATGCTCCCGCTCCCGACTCGACCTCCCGCTCCTGCGCCTCGGGATTCTTGCAGCATTCTTGCAAACTTGGAAGAAATATCTACGAAAATTTGTTTCTTGCTTGAGCTCAGAGAACTGTGGAGTAATTGAGAACTTTGAGGCATCTTTAGGGTTTAGGGTTTAGCATTTCATCTTCCTCCTTTGAATCCAAAACTTGTCTCATGGCTTAAGGTCGAGCATCACACACAACTTGAGATCAAGCTCTTTGAGGTTGCAAGTAAGGTGAGTGGCCTTTGAAGTTATTATAATAGGAATTTGACCGTTTTCATGCGCCGAAAATAATGGAGCTTTACAGTCACAATCAATTGGCCCATGCTCACTTGTTTTGAGTTGATTTCCAAGTTCAACCCTAGACTTGCCCTTGTAGAATAATTTTCAAGTCCGTTGGCTTGAACTTGTAAATCAATCCAAAACCAAGGAGAACCAGAGCCCCAGCATTTTAGGCACATGTAATTAAGGATCCAAATTCTTTTACCTTGGCACGCAAAACTTAAGGCATGACCCTCAGCATGTGTGGCAGAGTCAGAGATTCATCCTGGAGATGATGATGACATTCATGACCCTCAGGTTCCATTTAACCTGTCAGATGTAGCAAACTGATTTAAGAATTGGCGAACAACCACTGAAGATTTAAGATTTGAATGCTTTCTTGGTGCTATATTTGATTCTAACTTCTTGAAGCTAGTAACTGTATGTGGTGACCAGATTATCGGGTATGGGTTTGCGGGTCTCTACTACAAGTTTTTAGTGGAGCCTCCTCGGATGTGGTGGCCTCACACTTTGATTCAAGTGTCCCTCTTTCGGTAAGATTCTCACTTTGGAGTATCTCGTCTCTATCCTAGCCCTCAATATGTGATAGATAGGAATTAATAGATCACCACAACTAAACTGCTAGGGAAAATGCCTGCCAGAGTTCGATGGATCATGTTTTTGTTCAAAACGACATTAATTAACATGTGCGGATGACATTAACCAATCCTAATTTGCCCTTCCACCAACAACTTAAATTTGCTAAACTTATATACAACCTTATGAACTTCACCCCAATTTGTGACAGAATCCTGCTTCTTCTTTGTTTTTAATGTTTTAGTTGAATTTTGTGTCATTCTTTGGGTGAACGACTTACCAAGGTACAATGCTGCCAAGTACTCTGCCTCTGAGAAAATGCAATTTCTATTGGGTTTGCTTCTGTTGTGAGCAAAATGTAAGTTACAAATCACCCTAATGCAAATTAAAGCAGTCTTAAACTGTGCACAGCAACTGTATCCATACTAACTACTGTGGCTCATAACGTCAAGTACCAGAGAGAATTTTTGTGTAAATTACTTGGGTTGGAGCTTGAGAGGTAATTTTCTTATTGATGGATGTAGTAGGTAAGGGAGGAACTGAAATGGATATGGCACAGCAATGTGAGTTGCCCCATGCTAGTTTTCAACCAGACTGAGCTCTGCAAGTAAGCCGATTTTACAAAACTGCACTCTTCATTCCTTTATCATGAGATATGTGCTTGTAATATTATCCTTCCAAAGATATGTACACCATTATATGGTATTTAGCATCACTTCCTACGCAGAGCTATAACTTTTTGCTAAGAATTTAGGTTTTTACCAAGTAAAGTCATTTATGTTGTATACTGTCCATACAAACTATTAAATCTTTGTCAGTAAAAATGAAATCTAGAGTAAGATGTTATAGCGTTGCATAATTTCAAATAGCAAGGGACACTAAATACCATACACGGTGTAGTGGTCAAGCCAAGCAATTTTGCTAATGTGTACCTCATTGGTTGTGAGGAGGCGCATGATCACCTGTAATTGATGATCCTACCATGGCCTGGCCAATACGTCTGGGAAACCACGTGTTGCCCTGTCTTGGATTGTGTTAGGCACCCAGTACCTACTCGCCGCTATTACGAACCATGTTTAAAGTATGGGCTTCCCTTGTAATTTGGCAGGCGCATTGGCTCAAAGAAAAATATCCTCATTGTTGGGGACTCCATCAACCATGAATTTCAGTGGGTGTTTCTTAATCATTTATTGGATCCTCAACAAAGTAACAGACTGCCGAGAAGTTTGTCATCTGTGAGGTTGTGGCAGGGTGAAAAGGTCTATGCCGAAAGTCGCAGTGGATCAGGGTCCGGGTTTCGCGTGGGATGGATCCGCAATGACCGCCTATCACGAATTGAGCATGCAAATGCATATTCGATTGGCAATTTCTATGAGTTGGCCATGGCTCAAATACTTGGAGCAATGGGACATACAGATCATGCTGCTCAACCGAGGAACGCACTATGAAGCGGATGGTGTCTTTGTGCGAACATTGAGGGACACGTTTGCTTTGTTGCAAGCTCAGTATCCACAGGTGCTGGTTTTCTATTGCAACACACCTCCAGGTTCGTTGTTTATAAAAAAACTAATAGACACTCACTCACTTTTGATGCAGTCCTTTAATCGCATCACAAAGACATAATATCGAAATCAGGTCCAACCCAGTCTGATGAATGTGAAATTTATGCATTTTATGATAGACATTGGTGTTTGTGAGAAATTAAGACATGAAGAAATCAATGCACTGACGTTCAGGATTCATTGCTGTGACATGAAAAGAAACCATCAACTGTTAGGACCCACAATCTATCTTACTCCATGTCAGTCTATGACCTTAATCTTAAATCTTGGAGAAACTATCCCTGAGATACATCATATCAAACATTTAAATTGAATGAAAGAGATGTCATAAGACTTTAGAAGTACTAGAATCGAACTTCAAACTTCTAGAAACTAAGATCGTAGACCTTCTACATCCTTCTCGGTCATGAACGTCTAACAATTTTTTAAACATTTTGGTATCAACATTTGAAATTTACAAAATTCATGTTCTTGTGTACATGTTAGAGATCTTCACGGCAATAACCTCAATGGGAGCATACCATTCAAATTGGTAGAATTAGAAAATATTACGAAATTGTAATTTTTTCCTTTACATTCATTGAATCTTTTGATGTTGTCGGTGGCTTTTTATGTTTTCTTGGAAAGTATATCGGGAGCAACTAGAACTGATGGTCTTAGCTTGAATCACTTGCAATATTTGACCTCTTTTCATTCAAGTTTCTTTAAATTTGGGTCCAAGCATGAGTGTTTTAGGGTCCCAATTAATAATGGTCGCTCAACAACAAGGGTCAAATCAACCACTAAAAGCTTTATGAAGATTTAGGAACTCTTAATATTGAAGGTTTATGAAAATTTTAAATTATAATTTAGGATTTAGGAACTTAATTTTTCTCATTACTGTTTTGGATTGTTTAGGCATGATGGAGAAGACGTGTGATCGTGAAGAGGTACCACTTGAAAAAAAAACATTGAGAGAAGTCATTGAGGGAGAATAATAGAAGTATCTTCCCAATGAACAAATACATTTCTATTGCCTTGTGAAGGCAAAAGGAAATAAATATTTGTATGGATCCTTTAAGCATAGGTTCCATTTGAATGATCATATGAAGAAAGCTTATATGGTATTCATTCCTAAAATAAAACCGGGGCCTAAAATTGGAAATATCATAAAGAAAGGCAAAAATCAAAATATAAGAGTAGTGAATGCAAAAGACATGAATTTTAAGGTGATGACAACTTCATTCAAACGGGCAAGAAAAAAACTTTGGAAGAAATCAAAGCAATAAGAGACAAAAATAAATGTTGCATGGAAAAAATTGAAGACGAAAAGCAAAAAAGATCAACGGTTAGGTTCATGTCCTACACTCTTGACTCTTATAAAAAATTCTCATAAGCTTGAAGAGCTTTTGGGAATTGTTTCTTTGGGCAAGGATGCAATTGATGTGGGGAAATTTGAAAAATTACATAATTCTTAAGTTTTGGCTACTTTAGTTCTTAATTGTCCTACTTCTAACAAGAGAATCAACAAGGTTATGATGAATTCTTTCATTTTTAAATATTAGGAAGCAAATGAAAATGCAAATAAACAAATGGTAGCTCCAATTTTGGCATGGTATCGTGCAAAGTCCTTCGCAACTATGTAAATATCTTTATTTTTATTTGGAATTTTTTATTTCTTTGTAATGCTTACATTTCAATTTGTTCTTTTTTATTTTTCTTCAATTTGTTATTTTTTATTTATCTCTAATGTTTATATCTTGATTTTTTAATAGGGCCATGCTAGGGAAGAAAAAATGGATTTCTACATACGTAAATCTTCACAAAAAATTTATGAAATGAAAAATGCCACTAGAATGGAGAGGATCGAGGTGGCTTGTGAAGCTTACAAATCTAAAAGTTTCAATGAAAATGAAGATGAAGAAATTATTGAAGAAATTGTGAAGAAAGAGGATGATAAAGAGGAAGTTGAGGGTGACAATATGGAAGATGATGAAGATGAAAGAAAAGAGAATAATGATGAAGACAAGGAAGAGGGAGGAGAGGACGATGATCAAGAAAAATGAGAGAAAGATGAAGACAACTAAGAGTGATAGATCCATAGAATTCAATGTGTGGTTTAGTTTATCATAGTGATATTTTGAGGAGTGATTGCGAATGATTTGTGCATTTTTTTGTAATTTCAAAAAAATATACATTTGACTTGTATTACATAACATTTTGTAAATACACAATTTTGTTTCGACAATCATTTATTATGTGAAAGAATATTTCAATGTGTAGTTGTTCTTCTTTCACTTTTGAACAAATCAATTTCATTAGTTGGTGCACATGAATATATAGAACAAAGTTGAAGAGATTTTCTTGGGAAAATGTGATGAATATTGCAATACTTATAATAAGAAGTTTATGAGGAAATATCCATCGGGAATTAAACAGAGATACAATTCCAATTTATTTTCGGTGTATGATGGGTATTACCCACTAATGTGTATGATGGAATTTTTTGGTTCATGATGGGTATTGCATTTTATTTGAAAAAATAAATTAAACATGCAATACCCATCACGAACCAAACAGAAATACAATTCCAATTCATTTCCAGTTCATAATGGATATTGCCCAATCAAGGTTTGTGATGAAATTTTTTGGTGTATGATGGGTACTACATGTACTTTGAGAAAATAAGTTAAACATGCAATACCCATTGCGAACCAGACAGAGATATAATTCCAAATCATTTCCAATTCATGATGGGTATTTCCCAATCTATGTTTATTATGACATTTGTTGGTGCGTGATGGGTATTGCATCGACTTTGAGAAAATAAGTTAAATGTGCAATACCCATCACGAACCAAACAGAGATATATCACTATATTCATTAATTTGGGACTTTTTTGACATTTTGAGACAGTTACAAATATAAGAACATGGATAAAATCACATAGATATTGGAGAATGTTGTAAGATGCAAATACTTTGAAACGGGTGTTCATAACAAGAACCCAATTAAGAACTCATATCAAGATGGTTTAGGTAGGACGACCCAAACATTAGACCATGTTGTTGTGGTTCATACATTAATTTGAGACAAGAGAAAGTCTCAAATTAACGAATATAGTGATATATAATTCCAATTTATTTTAGGTTCGTGATGGGTATTGCCGAATCAAAGTTGGTGATGCAATGCTTTGATGAATGATGGGTATTACATCTACTTTGAGAAAATAAATTAAATATACAATACCCATCGCAAACTAACAGAGATGCAATTCTATTTTTTTTTGGGTTCTTGATGGATATTGTCTCCCACCTTGCTTCGGATGGAATTTTATTGTATACGATGGGTACTACAATGTTCGTGGTTTATGTCTGGTTGTCTTGTGTTGGTATTTCCCTTCCTTTGTACCATTGAAAAAAACCTACTTGTATGATTTTATAGAGTAAACATTGTCATCATACATTTGTTGTAAAGAATTTAAAGGTTATCACATTTCAAGTTTGTTTGTTTACTGTTACAATTCATTCCATGTACAAGTTAGGCAATCATGAATTACATTGAAAGATATATCATACTTATGAATATAGAAATTATAACAAACATTAATTTAGTTATGTTTTCTCTTGTACAACATATTTTGTCATAGGACAAGAAAATTCTACTACTCTAAAGCATTCCAGTTTCTCTTTCTTTGAGAAGACATCGCAAGCATTGCTTGCTCACGGAAATCCTTCTTCCTTACAATAAAATTTCCTAAACCATCATCAAGTACTTCAAAAACAGATTGATGATGTAAATTGTCAGCCTCTATTTGACCCCGAATTCGTTTAACATCGGTAAGAGTCTTTGTCATCATTGCTTGCAATTGTTGTACAAGTAGAAGACCACCTCCCTTTGCTTCTTCTCTAGCATCCTCCTGTAGTTTTTCAATAGCCAAAAGACATCCCTCTATGGATGGTTGAGTTTGTCTTAAAGGTTGGGTAGGAACACTGTCAACATCTCCACAAATGTTTGTGGCATCATCCATAATATCTTTGTTGCCTATGTTATCTCCACAGTCATAAATATCACCATCTTCAAATGGATCTATTGGTACACTTAGGGGCGCTTCACACTATGGCCGAAGGTCGAGAGGCCGTCGATTTCCACCAATCAAATCGCAAGAAACCAAGAGTTCGGCCTCTCGACCCTTCACACTGAGGCCAAAGTCCAAAGGCCGTCGCAATTTTAAATGATTACTTTTTGAAGAAGGCGACGGACTCTCGAAGGAAGTTTGGGTCGGACGGGAATAGAAACCCAAACTATGGTCGAGAGGCCGTCGGTTTCTTTTCATTAAAAAATCAATCATTGACAAGATCTTGGCGGTTAGATTGGAGGGGTTATTTTGAGCAAGGAATAAAGTGGAATGCTCCTTTGGGTTTGGACTTTGGGCTTGGCCTTTGGAGGCTTCACACTATGGCCGTCCAAGTCAAGAGGCCGTGGGAGTTCATGGCCTTTAGGCTTGGCCTTTGGAGGCTTCACACTATGCCCGGCCGAAGGCTCCACTTACTATATTTTATTGGCTATTTTCAGCCCATTTCTTTGGACTCTCAACAAAGTTTGGCCACTCAATCCCACGGCCTCTCGACTTGGATGGCCATAGTGTGAAGCGGCCCTTAATTCAAACATAGCCTCAATTCCACCACGAAGGGATCCATAATAAGAGCTGGCATCATGGGAAGTGGAGCCATAAAGTGATACTCAAAAATAATTCTCCTAACACATGCCAAAGAAAGTTATAATATCAAGAGCCGGTATCATGGAAGTGGAGCCAAAAGTGATGCTCAAAAATAGTTCTCCTAACACATGCCAAAGGAAGCTAGAGTGTTCCACCTACTCCACCTCTTAACCATGGTTAAGTCCACTTGAATTGGGAAGTGGATGAGAAATGGACGGCGCCATCCACTGCAATCATCCTGTAAGGTACCAATGTATGGGTTGGTTCGTCCTCCCCCACCTCAAAGTAGGGTAAGTGACAATAAATACCATAAACGGTGTAATTTTCTTCTGCAATTTTAGTGTTGCCACCTAAGTAAAGCGCGACAACGAAACCCATGCAGGTATCAAAGGGCCTCCACTAGTAAGCATTAGCCCCTTATAGGGTGAGGGCCAATTCATTTCAATTAGGAATTCCCCTTCGACGAAATGTGGATCTATGATGCCATTTTTGGAGTTGAATTGGCCTAAAACATATTATCATACTATAGATTAGCAGTTCGTGGCATTTTCACCTTCTCAATGGACAAGTCTAATACCTAGTACACACTAGGAAACTCTCACGGTGACCTTGTTGCATTTCACCTTTCCTATTGATGAGTCTAGTACCTAGACACCACAAAATTCTAGCCATGAGCACACCATGTAAATTTGACGTGCCTAATTCTAACACAACAATAATATGGACACTTATATTTGAGTGGTATGTGGTTAGGTGTGGATCTAAGGACGGACACCAAAAGACATGTGTTCAAAAGAGATTGAACTACATGCTTTAAATATGCACTTACCATTCTAGGCTCAATAGTTAACATGATTGGGGGGGACCTATATGGTCAGTTATTGAGCACAAGAATCTTCACATATGAGCCTCGAAATTTGTGAGACAATTTTTAAGGGCTATGAGTTGCAATGAACAAGTTGTAACAAATGGTTGTAATAGACGAGTGCTACATAAACTCATTTATTTGGGAGGTGAAAAGTGCAGCAAGCCATTCTATAGCTTGGTTTCTTAGCCGATTTGACTCCAAGCCTTGAAGCTTGAGCATGTATGTACTCAAGCAATGTATGTTAGTAGATCATAGGGGTGTACTCTTCATACAACGTATGAACTCACTTGACTTGTGTTGAACGGGGTATTATTTGATTCAATAGCGTACATAGTATAAATAAGGAAGAGGTTTTGTTTTTCTCTAGACTTGTGGACATTTAGAAAAGCTATTAAGAATTTTGAAGTTAAGGTAGAGGTACAAATAGAGACCCTAAGGTTTAAGGAAAAAAACGATCATAAATGTGCTAGTTTTCAATCACTTTACCCTTAGTTCATCCAAATGACATGTGTTTTAGGGTCAAGTTATCATGAGTGATATGTTATGGATGAAAAAATGTTCAATGACTTTCTCATTTGAAAGTGAAAGTGCATAATATGTATTGTACATAAAGGCTTAGTAATTATTTCAAGCTTTATATTTTATGTATGTAGTGCAGGCATTTAATATCATAATAAATTGAAAGGCTCAATATACATACATGAGTCCATTTTTTAGCATTATGCTAATATGTATGCATTTGTTTTTCTCTATAAATTTCTCGTATATAAGGGGTTTTATTTCATATACACCCACACAAATCAATGAGGTTTCCAATGAAGAGTCCACCCCCCCCCCCAGGGAGCAGGACCTATTATATGATGAAAATGGCATGCTTGTCAATTTATCATGTTCCAATGCATCCTCTCCACAACATCATTGAAACAAAGAGATCATTTTTGGGTGCAATTAAGTTCATTCATCATCGTGAATCATTTGTAGATGTTTGATATCGAAGTCTTGGTATTTGCATTGCAATTATATATCTCAGCGACAACTTCAAAAGTGAGAATCATAAAAACTGTGCGAAGTGGTCCAATGTGAGACAAAGCAATTAAATGTATGCTTTGAAGTGTCGGACTAGTTTAAGCCCGTACACTAGTAGAAAACATGGTAAAAAAGAACCGCAGTCGTTTTCCCATTGCGGTTCTTTTGACCACCCTGATCTGCAGTCACTAAACGACTGCAGATTTGTTTTTTTGGTTTACCGAATGAAATTTTCAGAATTTTCGGGGCGTGTGATATACCGTTGGAAAGGTATTTTGAAGACCTTTCCAACGGTATATTACAAGCCCCCAAATTCTTAAAATTTCAGTTGGTAAACCAAAAAAACAAATCTGCAGTCGTTTAGTGACTGCAGATCAGGGTGGTCAAAAGAACCGCAATGGGAAAACGACTGCGGTTCTTTTTTACCATGTTTTCTACTAGTGGTGGCTAGGGCGAACCGACCCATACATTGGTACCTTACCGGATGTCTAGTGATGTCACATTCGAATGAATCGGCCCTCAACCTCATAGGGGATCTTTTTGTATTGGAGCCACTTCATCCACAATATGTAGGATGGTTGATTTTAAGTGAGTGTCACGAATCCCCAGCCGTTCGCCCTCCCCGGTAAGGTACGGATATATGGGTTGGTTCGCCCCAGCCTACTAGTGGTAGGTTTGCAAAGGGGCAGGATAACACAGCGAATAGTCCTCACAGTTTCTTCTGGAGTTGTTAACCTAGTAAGTGTCATGCATTACTCAATCGGCAAATCAAGTGCATGCCAATAGTAAATTGGTGAACCCAAAAAGTTGAGGACAATATGAGTCATTTAGGACATTTAGGTCGACTCAACTCTAAATGAGGACCATATATTAGTCAATTTAGGTTGAGTCAACGTAAATGAGGAAATATGTTAGTCAATTTAGGTTGAGTCGACCTAAATGGTCAATTTTAAGCAGCACATCACTCCGCAATTTACGGCGGGAAATCAAATGTTATTTATTTTTCTTGAACTCTACAACTCTCCACTGGTTTTCACTTCATTCTTGGATTGATAGTTTGCTTTATGTACTCTCAATTCACTGGAAAACTCTCAAAACTTTGAGTATTGTGTTTGATGCTCTTTGTAAAGAAAATGCTCAGACCACACAGAACATACTCATTGGCAGTACTCACAGGTTTACATGGTACAGATTTTCAACTCGGTTATACACATTGAATTGTAGAAATGCTTGTTTTCAGAACTTCTCCATGCTGATACACTTTCAAATTCCAGACTCGAAGAAATTCTCGTAGTCTGAGATGACTGGTTGCCCCGATCCCGGTTCCTCATCATTTCATCTGCTGAGCAACTAACACTGGACATTGTGGCAATTCTAGGCTGGAGGGTCAAAGTTAGCTGGGCTTCCATGTCAAACTTGAAAAAGGTGGTCTGGAACAGACTAGCTCACAATCTCACGAGAAAGTTAAGTATCTTCCTTCCCTAAGTTGTATACATACTGGCCTGGCTTTTCATGATACTAATGTGTGCGCCAGCGGCACCTGGTGATAATATAAAAACTCCTTCAATGACATGTATGTTACAAAAAGTGAATTACAAGAGCGACATAGCTAGAATATGCTGATATAATCACCTGAACGAGTCCACCAGAATCCAATGGATGGCCCTTGCAAGGGTCAACACCTTCATGTAATGCATGCCTGCGAATCGGGCGGGCTTAAAACTCTCGGGGGTGGTCAGAATAGGTGTCTGCACTTCGATGTCACCGGAACCACTGGCTTTGAAGCTCAAGTCGCTCTCTACCCAAACTGTTGCTGGTCCTTGGATGATCAAGTCGTCGACAAACCGGAGCTTCTTGCCTTTAGCTAAAAACCGCTCCCGAGCATCGTCTGACACAAGAGCCATGGCCTCATTGAAAGTTTGTATGTTGATCTCCTTACCTAAAGTTGCGATTAGCGCAGGGTCGTGTTTCTTGGTATCCTCCTGCACACCGAAATGCGCCAGTACAGCCTCCTGGCTCTTCATCTTCACCCACAAATTGCACAGACCATATTTCCCAGCCATTGAAAGATGGGTTGTGACAAACACCCGGTTATTCTCTTTGTCAATCCACGGTTTCGACACCACGAAATTCTCCTTAAAATCATGGTGCATGCATGTCACATTGCCCGTGGCCACACTCGGAGTCGACGCAACATACACCTGATGGGCCGCAGCCCCACCAGTCTGATTCTCTAGAGCTTCCCATAACGGCCTGTACCTCGTGTGTGTTTCCTCCACCGCTTCTGTTAGGATTTCCAATCCTCGAACCCCAGCTGCACCGTGAGGGCCCTCGGATTGCACAGCCAGAAAAGCCGCCACGAGCTCCGCCGCTCGGCGCTGTGCATCCTTGTAGCTCAATTCCGCAAGGAGGTCACCCCTTTGGAAATTCACCGTTCCATTGCTGAATTGCGCATGGTTCATGCCCGGGATGATGACCACAGGTTTCGTAGCCCATGTGTTTTGTTTGCCTAAGATGCATTCGGTCGCAACCACCTCACTTGCATCCTTGGCAATTGCAGCTGGGGTCATCTGACCATCGAGCCCCCCACTTAAGGTGAGCACGGGTTTCGGATGTTGTGCCAAGTTGTCGGAGTTGGAATCGAACCTGGACCCCATCTGTATGAACCCCTGTGCCCTCATCAAAGCCACTGACCTCGCCACCCACGCACCTAAGCTGAATAGGATCCGCCATCAACCATCGAAGTTCCAAGCTGCGTTAGTTTTGTCACCGTATCAAAGTCACGGCAAAGACAAGTACACTCTTTACTATAGGAGAACACCACATTATTCTACAAAATAGAGAAATAAGTGTAGTGTGTAAGACATTACATTTCACAATTTGACGTGGATTTAAACCCGCAAGCACACACCTGATCGCAAAAATAATCCATAAGGCACTATCCCCGTCAAGCCGTGGAGGCATCAAGGCATGACAAACCGTCTTGAGATTTTGAGATATTGTTCACTGTGAGACTAGTGGTGACCGTGTGCAAAGAGTGCCTGGTAAGATTATAAGGCCCAAGCCCACGCAATGACGCATGCGAAACACGATTACTTTATTGAGCCACTTTACTTCACAGAAAAACTTCAATTAATGTGGGCCACCCTGAATTTATGGCACATTATTTAATTCCCCACACTAGATAGAAGAAAGAGTGTACTGTTGTTACTTTCGACTAATTTCATCACCGCCGATCTTGAATATGGAGAAGTGTTCGATGTACATGCCAATGACCAGGAAATTGAGTGTCAAACTACCTGCAAATATACAGATTTTCGAGAACAATCTCGAAAGTGACGAAAAGAGCAGCTACCACTTGTGAGGAGCACATCGTACCTTTCAGATAATTCTTTTCCTCGTGGACATCACTCAACACACTCAACAGATCCTTCGTGTTGCAGCTGGAAGAAGATAAGAAGCGGCATTAATTCGGGGAATATAGTATTGTAAGGAGGTCAAATGAGGGAAACTGTAGGAACCGCACCTGTGGCCTGCGATGAACAAGTTCTCAAGCTCCATGCTGCCAGGGCGAAACCCCCTCTGCTTTACCCGTGCTGTCACGCCTGTGAGGCTACAGTTGATCTTCTCCGTGCTCAGCGACTGGTCACTCGTATTATACAAAACGACAATCCACAGGCGCAAGCTGAGCTGAGCTTGAATCTCCTGCATTAACGAAAGGTAATCCTCTGATGGCTGTAGGGCTCCAGGACAAAAAACCAGCAGCAGGTCTTTGTCGCCATGGCGAATCGGTTCCATAATCTGAGACCACAAGACCATAATCACTCGCACTCAACTCACACATCCATTCCATTTGCAACGCACATCGTTACATTCCATCTCGAATTGGGAATAGGTTACACCTAAATGCGGAGGCTGGCGATTTGCATCGTCAACAACTCCTTAGCTGTCACTTCGTCACTTACGAGGGAGGTGGTTTGCACTGCACATGCAATGGAATTGGAGGGAATTATCGCATACGAGCGTACCTCTCATCCATCCAACATCAAAACTTGACCGCTTGTGTAGGTTTGTTGCCGATTCATCTCAAATGACTTGGACTAGACTAACTCGGTGTCTTTAAGGTCAATTCCGGTGTCAAGTCGACTAAAAAAATAGTAGCCTCCGGGATGCAAACTATTTCAGAGCTTCTATGTTGGATGAATGAGAGGTACGCTCGTATGAGATTATTCCACATCAAATTACCATTGGAGGAAATTCTCTACTTCATGCGATTTCAAAGTTCGAACCAAAAACTTCCCTCTACCGCACTCACTTTAGTATATTCACATTGCAGCTTCACAGTACGTCCTAATATTCACTGACACCTAGGTCGAACAACCGGAGAAATAACCAAAAATGCAGATTCCAAAACCGGAGCCAAACCAACCGCACATGCGAGAACGCAGAAACATCATCCGGCGCCGCACAATCGCCACCCGCCGACGCCTTGAGAGGCTCCATCACTGCCCCCTCCCCAAACCCTGGGACCACAGAACCAACGTCCGCCGTAGACGCCGCAACCCGCTTGGCACGTCCCCTGCACCTGCAATCTCCCGCAAACCTCCCAACTCTTCCACCACTGACCACGCACCGACTCGCCTGCGTATGAAAATTGGAGGCAATTAATCCGGGACGCTGCGACAGAAAATTGAGACGCGATGGTGGAGGCAGCAGGTGCAGGTGAAGTGCGAGGGCGGGCATGGTGGTCGATCGGTGCGTCAGCTTCGTCGGGAATTGTTGCGCGTGTACAACAATCCATCGATTGGTTCAGCTGGAAATGGGGCCAGCGAGGGAGGCATCTGCTTTGGAGGTTGGCATCTGCTTTGGTGTTGGCAGCAGCGGATGACGACGTTTCACCTAGCAATCGTTGCCATCGTCGTGGCCGCGTGTGGCTTTAGCTTTCGTCGACATCGACGTTCTTCGCCGAGGACTAAGTAAAAACTTACCTTCGTCGGCCCGACAGCAAGAAATCGAACCAACGCTTTAATCAGGATTTCATTTCCCAAACCAAGTGTGTATGTTGGGCAAATTTCATTTGGCGTTCGACTTCAAATCCCAAAGTGTTGCAGACGCCACCTGACGTTTTTAAAAACAAAATGGAATGTCAATTGGCATCTACATTTTCTTCTAAACTTATGTCACTTCAATGTCACATGCCTAGTAGTGCGTGTTGTTTCAATTGCTAACGTGTCAATCGACATGTGTGTTTTTTCTTCACAAGTCACACTACACGTCAAATTCTAAATTGCATGCGCCAACTGACATGCATTTTTATTTCTTTTGTGTAAGTTTTCAACTATGTAGTCCAATCTCTTTAAAACACATGTCTTTTCGGTATTCGTTCTTGGAGCCACACCAAACCACATGCCATTCAAATATTGGTGTTTAATTAAGATTAAGTAACCTAATTATGCACATCTGCCTTACCATTGGAGGTGTAGAAAAAAATGCCCCTATAAGTTTATCGCTTATTCATAGTAAATTAACCTCAGTAGACTAATTTTGGGTCTCTGACCTTGATTTAGGTGGCAGTTTGGATAAAATTGACCACCCCCGGCCTCTACATAGCCTGATGGTACGTACTGTGAACATGTACTCCTTGAATCATTGTGGCCCAAGTGCCATTTCACGGTAAGGTAGGCGCATCTTAATTGGTTATTTTTTCTTCTAATTAGCAAGCTTTTCTTGAGATAAAGGGGTTTTTTCAAGGGGGCTAAGAAATAACGCACATGTTCATGGGATATTCCATACATCTAATGAATGCTCTTGAAATATACCTACTACATTCTTAAAGTGAACTTCCCATAGCCAAAAAAAAATTCTAATATTTTTGTAATTTCTACTTTGAAATATTAAATGAGACCCTATCTTTTATGCACAACATTTTCTAGCAAAACATCAATTATCTCCCCCCTCCCCTCCAATTTATGTATAGTGTCTTTCCACACAATGCAACAATAAGAAGCAAACAAGCTTCTACTATCCATGTCAGACTTGCACCAACAAAGTTAAAGATGGCCTATGAGAGGGCCTATGACATATGTGATCACTTAAAGAGAAAGAGAACCTTTAACACTTTGGCCATTATGTTTGGGTTCACTATGAAAATAGCTTTGACTAAAATGAGTGTCAAGTGGAAACTACAGTAGTAAAGAAGGGGATTATTGAACGAGGAATATGGCACTAGCAAGGTAAGTTCCTCAAATCAAGATTTATGCTTTGCCAAGGAGAATACACTAAATATGGTATTTAGTGCCACTTACTATTTGGAATTACACAATGCTATAACTATTTATTGTATATCTCATTTTTTTGTCAACAAAGGTCAAATTGATTGTTTGGACATTATAGAACGTTAACATCTTTACTTGGTTAAAATTTACATTAATAACAATAAAAAGATACAGCATCGTGTAACTCTAAATAGTAAGTGACCCTAAATAAAATATTTAGTGTAATAAACAGGGGACTTCAAGTTCCAACACTTTGATTATCACTTCAATCTTAGCATAGTATTGAAGTGACAATCAAAGTGTTGGAACATTACATTGCACAACTTCTTGGCTACGTTTCATGAAGCCATGTATCACTTGAGCATAATTCTCCTTTAATCCCAGGATTCCCCATTTATGGGGAGCATTCAAGTTGTGTACTATGAAATTTTCGACAAGAAGTTGTAATCATCACAGTTTTTCAATCACAACCCTTTTTTCGGGGAAAGAGACCATCCTGTAAGGTAAGTGTGCCAATGACCGAACGCAACCCACGGACCGCACACCCACCGCACACCCACCGCACAAATTTCATTCATGAGAACTCCCAAGGGAACTTCGGTACCATCACTATTAGGTGTTTTATTACACGTACCGCACGGTGTGCGGTGAAGGGCTCAGTAAGCTTTTGAGATCCACCTATGTATGTCTGGATTCAATTTGTGATAGCTTTCACAAACCATAATGTCCTTTAATTTTATTTTTTGTAGGAGAATCCCCACTTCACAATTAACAATCCTTCAAAATTTGAAACGATTTAAGCTTGTAAATTATTATTTACAAGGATTTGAAGATTGACCGTGCGGTCATTGGCACACTTACCTTAGTTGTTCAGTAATGTTAGGCCGTGTTACATAATTCATATGCATGTTACCAAAGCCTCCGGAGCTAGACATTAATTCCTTTGGTAGCAATGCAGGTACTAAGGTAGGTATTTTGGTACTCCATGCCAACTTGCAATCTTGCAAGTTTGATAAAGGGATTTGGTGTGCCCAAGGGGAGCTTTGGCTCCTCCTTCTTGTGAATCGGTTTTCAATTTGAATCCCCAATTCCATAATCCTCATGAGGATTCATTAATGTTTTACATCACTCTTGCTCTTGACTTACATCTTGGCAAACATCGTAGCATTGTGGCTTATTGTTCTATGGGCATAGCACCTTTATTGGCTATGCCCTAGAGCAAAGCTCATGGTTTCATTGACATATTTGGTCTATAGCTTTGTCCATGAATGAATGTGTGGATTTGCACATGCCTATACTAATGTGGGTGATAAGCATGTTAGTCACAAATTAATTCAATTTAGAGTAAAGTGCCACTTAACAAATTTTAATTAGTTGGCACCTCTACAAAATACCATCTCCAAAATGCAACAATTCGGAACCAAAGTGCCAAACATGCTTATCACCTACAATAGTCTATTGTACAACCAACATTATTGTCTGGACCCTTTTGTAACAAACCTCCCACAAGTTTGCCACCAACTTTCACAAAAAAACAACTATCAAACCAAATGATGAGTTGAAGAACTCTATTCAATTTCCTTGTAGCGTCTAATTACTATCATGGACCAAGTAGGTCTTATTCTAGGCTCAACCACCCGACCATAGGAGAGAGATAAAGATGCTCTCTCCTCCCCCGAGCTTCCTCTTATGCCAAAGGCACTACTTTTACTTTCTATTTTCACATATAGTAAAAGTACTCTAACCTTCTCCCATCTTTCCGCTTAGTCACATTCTTCCGCTTAGTCACAACCTTCTATTTTTGGTTCTTCTTAGAACCTTTTTCCATCTTTCCACTTAGTCATATTCTTCCGGTTGGAAACGTCTACTATGAATATTTGATCCTTGGTTCTTCTTAGAACCTTCTTCCATCTTTCCGCTTAGTCGCATTCTTCCGGTTAGAAATGTCTACAATGAATCTTCTATATTTTTTCCTAGTTGGAATTGTCTAATTCCAACTTGATTCATCCATCCTTTCTTCTAGTTGGAATTGTCTAATTCCAACTAGACTTATCTATCCACTGAGAGTTGTCTAGCTCCCATGAATAGTATTCATCTTTCCAATATGGAGTGGTCTAACTCCAGTGCACCTCATCGAGAGCTATCTAACTCATGTGCACATGTTCTCAATATGGAATGGTCTAATTCCAATGCACTAAATGCGGAGCTGTCTAACTCCAATGCACATGTTGTCAATTTGGAGTTGTCTAACTCCAGTCCATCCATCTTCAACTGGGAGTTGTCTAGCTCCCATCATCCTCTGCTTACACACTAGCACATGTGGTTAGCATATTCAATCATCCATCAATATTTATAGTTATTTTACACCTTTGGTGAGCGACATGTATAGTACCTAGTAGAGCCCCCTTTTGTACATCTACCTTTACTTCAAAAATTTGATAGCCTATTTATATGTCATAGTGGAGAGAAATAATACCTATACTATGTACGCTAATGCCTAAGATACTACCCCTTCTTACACTCATGTTAGCTTGTACGTGGCATGAAGAGGCAAGGCACATGACACACTACGTAACTTGCTAAAAATTGTCTAAACATCAGGGAGGGGTTAACGCACAAGGGAGAAAAACCACCCACCTCTAAAGAGCATTTTGATGCCAATCAAAAAATTTGGCATGAATGAGAGATGCTTTACCCTTGGGCATAGACTTAGGTTCATACTTAAACCAAACACTACACTGATTATCCCAATTAGTGCGGGAGGGCTAATAGTGAGTGTGGGAAATTAGTGGACGTGATACTAAATTTCTTTACACTATGAAGTTATTGCCACCAAAAGATCTAAGAAGCATTGTTCATCCTGGCACTATTCGTTGAAAATATTATTCATAGCAACACTATTCATTGAAAGTATCGACACTTGGCATTATTCAATGAAAATACCGGCACTTGGTACCATTCACTAACAAGCATGTGTTTTCATATTTTAAAAAAAATTCATCACTCTACAAACACCTTAGAGCACAAACTAATTTTCTTAAAATCTATGGTAAATGAGCATGTATTCATGATTTTTTGTGTCACTCGGTAAAAAATTAAGCCCTCAATAACTTTGAGATTTGGCTAAATAGTGCATGCTTCGAGAATTAGTTTCATCCTCACTAATTGTGATAATCAATATAGTTCATGGAGCTAAGCTACTATGTCCTTAAATCTCCTCACTAGTTGTAGTGTACCTTATAAGTACACCTATCTACCACACAACCACTAACTTATCTTAGTCATTTTAACATGTATTTGAGTGGTAGGTAGTTAGGTGTGGATCTAAGAATGAACAACAAACATATATGTGTCTAAAGAAATTGGACTATGTGCTCAACATTTGCCAACCATTGTGATCATCTAAAAAGTCTAAAATAGATCTTCACTTTGACAATAAGTAAGATATTGATATGGCAAGCTCCAACATTTATGAGGGATTTGACATGCATGGCCTCAAATTCAAGTTGGCATTTAAGACATATTTAGGACACTACTGTAGTGACCAAGGGTCATCACCACCGCTTTCTAAAATCTCTTATTGATTTTTTTTTCCATTTTTTTTTGTTAATTGGGGTTCCACATACCTTTGCACTAGGTCACTAGAAATAAAAACGACCATGGCAAAAAGCGGATGAGAAAGTGATTTGGAATCGTACATATTCTAAAATGAAGAATGTTCAATGGTCTCCCAAATTTTGTGATGAGACCACCCTATCAAATTGTCTGAACGAAAAATTGAGGGTGACCATCTACTTTACATTATGTCATGTGATCAAGGCTTTAAAATTGTGTTGTAAATTTCTCTTCATCATGGCTCCGGACTATCACAGGCCACATGATAAATTCTCAAACCATTTTTTCTCACATCCCTTGGTCACTACACTCATTACGCCAATTAGTGAGGGAGGGCTAATAGTGAGTATGGGAAATTACTGAAGGTGATACTAAATTTCTTTACGCTATGAAATTAGTGCCACAAAAAAGATCTAGGAAGCATTGCTCATCCGGGCACTATTCATTGAACATACTATTCATAGCAATACTACTGTCAACAAATAGTTGATATGGCATTGTGCCGTATAGTTATTTAAAGTGACAATAGTCGGTCCAGCACTTCAAAACAATAATTTTAAAATTTCAAACACTTCATCTTGCAATTTTTTCTCAAATACAAATATCCAAACAATAGGTATAAGATGCTCACATTGCAATAGCATGAAGATTTACTATATCTCCTCCCCTTCAGGTGTCCACAATCCATGTAGCATATGTAAACTTGAGAGATGAAGAAGCTCCATTAGTCCTCATGTATGTATTTGTCTATATCTTTTGCATAAGAACTTCAAATCGCAATTTTCTTGCTGGAGGTGGTACTATGTTTCATCATCTAAGTTTTCTTAGTTTAACACAACTCAAAAAAAAAATTGGCCTCTTAGCCCAATCAAGCTCTGCAAATTTGTTCAAAACACATTTTCTCTTCAAACCTCCTCAGTTCTTGAAAATGCTTGTCGAAATTTGTTCATATCTTTTGCACAAACTTTTCAAATCACAAAGTTATTTTTTAAGGTAGTACTTTGTTTGATGTACCAACTTCCTCTAGTTGGATTTATTTTAAAATAAATGCATCTTCTATGTGGAATTAAGGTCCAAAACATTAATGAGGACATATACCAATTTCTTAGTACATAGTCTTGCAATTTCAGGTTCACCAATATTCTTTGTCATGACTAAGGCTGACTTGGAATATAATGCTAACCCCTCCTCTACCTAATATTCTATGATGGTTTGTTAACACTACATAAGTTTGCGTAGAGTGAAACTCTACTGTATGTTGGCAAATGTGTAAGGTAAATAAAAGTAATTCCAACAAATTGTGTGTATGATTTTCAAAATTATTTGGCATTCATTTCTATAATTAATTTGTGCCAAACTATCTAGTGATGGTATTCACTAAAAGTACCAACATTTGGCATTGTTCATTGAAAGTACCGGCCTTAGCACTATTCATTAAAAGTATTTGCACTTGGCAGTATTCATTATGTGTTTTCATATTATTATTGTTATCACTCTATAAACACCTTAGAGAACACACTAATTTTCTTGAAATCTATGGCAAATGAGTATGTATTTTATGAATTTTGTGTCACTCATTAAAAAATTCAACTATTAGTAACTTTGAGATTTGGCCAAATAGTGTGTGCTTGTAATTAATACCACCCTCACTAATTGGGATAATCAGTGTAGTGAACATCACCTCATCTTGTGTTAAATGCTTGTTCGATATCCTAAGAGGAGTGGGATAATCAAAGACGCTAACCATTCAAGATCCATCTACCTTAGTTGAGAGGGAATTGTCACATACAAGCATACCAAGTCTCATCCATCCAACACAAAAACTCAAAACCCTACATGGTCACGGGCGATTCAACTCAAATGATTTACTCTAAACAAATTTGAGGTTTTTGAAACTAAGCTAGTTGTCAAAATAAATTTAAGAAAAACTTTTAGACTGCATACTATTGCAAGGCTTTTATGTTGGATGAAAGAGATGAACATGTGTATGCAATACTTCCCTCTGGTACCATATTTTATGGTATTTAGTGTCACATGTGTAGCAGTGTCACTTGCCCTATTTTGAGGCTTATGCTAGGTTACACTGAGGATCAACAACCTCACCATTAGTGTCACCTCATCGAACTTGGCGTTTAAGTGCGCTTACTAATATCCTGGAATGAGTATTCTCTAGATTTATGTAGGGTGTTCTCAAAGAAAAATCTCATGTCATCAGCCCATGGGCAGTATACAAGACGGTTATGTACATAATATAATTTACATGAAGAGACACACCTATTCAAATTGTCAACGGTTTTATATGAAGAGCAAAGGGTTCTTACATATGCTATTGCTAGAGAAATTTCAGAAATTGTATCCATGAATGCTTGATTATTTCTTGGAAGCTTGACTTTAACATTCATTGCTACCTTTTTCTCCCCAAAATCCTATTGTCTACCTATTGCATTGTAGAAAATCATAACAAATTGTATTCGAAACTTGACTACGATGTTCCACAAAATTATAAGAAATTATTGGATTTTGTCAGTGACTTGCTAGAATCTCTTCTTTCATAAATAAACTCACCTAATACATCTTAATTTGATATACCAAATAAAGAAGTTATGCAATACTCTTCTTACATGATTGTGGATGAATTTGTGGATGACAAAATGTCAGCCATAACCCCCCACCCCTTTGCGTCTGTGGTCCAGGTGGAAGTCTATGGCTCACATGTCTTTGTCGACTTGTAGCCTCGGAAACCCAGTGCTCATGCTCCAATGGATTTAAACATTAAGCACACTCTTTTTATTCAAACCCACAAGGCATGAGTATTGAAAAATACTTATGCACCCATGATGATTATTACACGCAACTACACTAACCTCCTCTTCCTCTTCTAATCTCCTACACCATGTGTATACAGTCAAGACTCTATAAATGTTACAGGTCGGGAGTAGCAAAAAAATAACATATATAGAATTATAACAAGTAACACTTATAGAATTCATACCGATGATTAATAACATTTATAGAAATAACACTTAATTTTTTTGAAAATGAAGAACATAACGTTTTATAAAAATAAAAATAAAAATACAAATGATAATACATAATTCAACTAAACTAATTGAAAGAAATAATCTATGTAGTAGTAACTTGACGAGATTCTTCCAACTAAACTAACCAAAAGAAAGAATCTATAGTAGTATGATGAGAAGCTTCCAAATGATTAGATGAAACTTCCTTCAGGAGTCCTTGAATGCTTCTGATGTGTGATAGGGCATCATTTGGTCTTTGTTCAAAGTATTTCTTTAAAGTCTCTAGAGAACGCTCAACAACACTAAATCCTACAACTTCTTCTACCACATCAAACATAACCTCATCAACATCAATTTCTTGATGTTCTAAGGAATACATATCCAAAAACTCCTCATCGGTAGGTTCATAGGGGTTGTTTAAATCAAACTCCATCTCATAATTGAGGTATTCATGAGCATTCATCACGTCACCCACCTCACTATCAGATGACAACAACGTCAGTTGATGAAGTAGAGTAGCAACCATCAACCTCTACCAAGCACCTAGCTTCCTCTATCTCCCTCTCAATAAAGATTGAAAGAACACCCGTGTGCCTCCAACAATTTTGAATTGTTCGCAAAGAATATGGGATAAATGTGATTACATGTATAAAATGTATGCTCTCATATATTATTACCTTGATTTTCTCAAAATTAACACTTATAGAGGTGCAATTAACAAAGAAGGGAGTAGAGCATGTTATAACACTTAACACATAACACTCACTAGTCTTACCAATTGTGTTTTTGTAGAGGAGTAAAATTTTCTTAACATATATGAAATTATAACGCTTATAGGAGTAACACTTATAGAGTCTTGACTGTACTATCCAACTAATTAATCTAATTCATAGCTGCTTAAAAGGCACTTCCTCTTACATTAGAGATTTATTAAAATCTAACCTAGCTGAACTACCCATTACTCCCTACCCCATAACTCTCCGCATTACTGGAGCCTTGGTTCTCAAAATCAAAATCTAATCCGAATGTGCCTAGCCTTCGGCAAGCCGCCGAGGCACTCTGCCTCCGAAATCCTCCTCTGTACCAGAATGTGCTCAACCTTTGGCGGCTGCCGAGGCACCTAGCCTCCGAAATCCAACTCTGAACCAGAATGTTGCTTCCCCTCCGGCAGCTGGCCGAGGCACCTAGCCTCCGAAATCCAACTCTGAACCAGAATGTTGCTTCAACCTTTGGCGGATGCCGAGGCACCTCGCCTCCGAAATCCAACTCTGAACCAGAATGTTGCTTCGCCTTCGGCAACTAGCCGAGGCACCTAGCCTCCGAAATCCAACTCTGAACCAGAATGTTGCTTTGCCTTCGGCAGCTGCCGAGGCACCTAGCCTCCGAAATCCAACTCTGAACCAGAATGTTGCTTCGCCTTCGGCAGCTGGCCGAGGCACCTAACCTCCGAAATCCAACTCTGAACCAGAATGTTGCTTCAACCTTTGGCGGCTGCCGAGGAACCTAGCCTCCGAAATCCAACTCTGAACCAGAATGTTGCTTCGCCTTCGGCAACTGGCCGAAGCACCTGGCCTCCGAAATCCTTTTCCCTCTCCCCCTCGAACCTGCTTCCCTCTCACACCCCTGCTGGTACCCAGTTCCGAGCCACCCATAGCCTGATCCCTGGATCCGAGATATCCGTGCTCAATCCTTCCGAGAAGGCAAGCCCCCCCTTAAACCACCCTTAACTCATCCTAAAACGAACACTTATCCTAAGCTAAAACCCAAAACTCTCATTAACTCACCCCTACATTCTAACCTAGCTGATCCAAATCCTAACTCAACTATCAACCATCCATCCAACTGATCCTTCAAGCCTCAATTCTAACACAACATCCACTCAAACTTTCAATCTTAACTCAAATCTAAACCTAACAGCTTCACTCTTTTTATATTTTTGAGCAGTTGAGGAAATGCCAAAGTGTAAGGTCTAATGAACTTTTGCGATTAAAAGCACATGTGGGCACCATATTGGGCTCACACAACATACAAAATGAAAAATTCCAATGAATAAAATTGAAAATTTTCACAAAAATTGAATATCTTGACAAAATTAGAAAAAATATTTCCAAGAAAATTAAAAATTAAAAAAAATTAAAAGGAAATTGAAATTCAAAGAAAATTGAAATTTCAAAGAAAATTAAAATTCCAAAGAAATGAAAATTCTAAGCAAACTTGAAATTAAAAACAAAACTTTTAAAGGAAATTGAAATAAAAAATAAAAAATAAAAAAGGAATTTTTAAAAATAAAATCTTAAACAATCTGAAATTCTAAAGAAAACATAAATTCTACACAAAATTGAAATTCTAAAAATCTATAAATATAATAAACTGATATTTTAGAAAATAAATTCTAACAAAATAAAATATAAATTATATTTTTAAAAATAAAATCCGGAAATTTTAATAAAATTGAATCAAACAAAATTAATACCTCAAACAAAATAAAAAATAAAAAATAAACAATAAACAATCAATTTTTTTGTTAAAATAAAAATGTAAATAAATTGCACGGGGTTCTAGTGCCAATGAAAACTCTCATGTGATGCATGCACGGTACAAAACAATTTTGTACGGAATTCATGTGTGCATGCAGGGATGACAATGGATGTAAGAGAACATGTTTGAAAGGTCAACACATGGATGGAAGATATGAAAGGTCAGTAATGAATCATCTCACTAATTGCCAGTCTTAGTTAAATCTGAAAGGTTATAAGACATAGATCATTCAAGTTCCAAATTATAAACATATGTGGAGAATATGGGAGAGCAAACTATGAATTCATTGGAGCTTAATTCATAAGAAATCAAATAAAGCATATCCGTATGAACTCCCATGAGAAGTAAATAAAAATAAATTTGATGAGAAGTAATTGATGAAAGGAGGGAATTTCTGCATGGAATTTGTGGATTAAAAAATCATACAAAATGATGTAAATAAAAAGAAAAAGAGAGGAAGGTGTGGAAGCTTGACATGTAAAATAAAATTTTAAAAAATTGATGAAAAGAAATTGATGAAAGGTTGCATTTTTGCGTGGAATTTGTCAATGAAAAACAAAAAATCATACAAAACACCCTAAAATAAAAAGTAAATAGAGGAGAAGACATGATGGCTTGACATGTAAAATCAAATAAATAGATAAAATTTGATGAAAAGGGGCATTTTTGCATGGAAATTGTGGATGAAAAAAAATCATACAAAAAAAGGTAAATAAAAAGTATAAAGAATAGAATAGATAATTCTAGAGCTCCCTTCCCTGGACATGAGGTTCTATGTTTAATAATGTTATGAGGTGTATACCTATCTTACACAATGGTCTACATGTTGACAAAAGTGTACACAAATGACACTTGACATTAGTTAGCTCATGAATATCTTCCTCTTACATACTAAAATATGAACATGTGACACTTGCCATTATTATGCTCAATAATATCTTGCCCTTGCATATTTAAATGCAAAACTATCATATGGTATTCTAATGTGTTACATTAAATGTCATAATGTAAATATTTTTTCACTTGAAGTTACATATGTTGACAAATGGTATCATATTGGCAATTAGTGGACGTGACACTTTGAGACGTTTAGGCATCTAGATTCGGCCCATCGCACATAGTGTACATGATGCTAAGGGCCAATTCACATGGGATCCCAAGTCTGAAGTCTCACTTGTGTCAACAAGTCCTAACATGGAGGCAGGGTCCCAACTTTTGAACCTCAAGAAACCATTAAAGTATGGTTTATAGCCAATAAAGTTTAATCTTTATTTTTTATCCAAAAAAACTCTCAGGACTTGTGTTGAGAGTTGGATTAGCATTTTGCTCAACCCAACTCTGATCAATACAAGCCTCAAGCCTCACCTCCAAAAAAGTTGCCATGTAGTCATACATATCATATTTGGGATTGAGGACTAAGGACCATGTGTGAAGTGGTAAGACCATGTTCATAGATTGTGCAATGAACTGAAAATTACAAGGCCTTTAATTAAGTTGTTTTCCCGGTTGCCCCATTTGGTATATATTTTTGGACATCATTTAGGTCCCCATGATTGCCCTCTGAGGGACCCACGTCTAACAAGTTTGCATTTATGATGGGGTTGCGATGTCACCGAGGCAAAGGTGACAAGTATCCACCAAGCATTGAGATTACCCTACTTAGCAAACCCTGGATGAGAGGTAGTCATCCACACACTCTCAATGTGTTCATCCACAACATGATGAGATTGAGCATGATGAGAACTAGGAGGAGAAGGAGGAATTGGAGAGTGGGCAACATCAACCTCAAAAGCCGCGGGTGAAGTCAATTCCGGTTCTTTGCAACCTTCGCTTGAGTTAATGGTGTTCTTCATCCCTTCTCAATGCATAGATTCAAATGCCATTGGATTGGAAATTTCAACAATGCTAATGCCAAAGAGTTGTTGGGTTGCCATGTCTTGCAAGATTTGAGCTTTCATACGCATAGCTCTAGCCATTTCCAAGGCAGCTTGAGCTTGAGCTTGAGCACATGCGGCTTGCTCATGTGTCTTTCCATTCCCAAATCCTCTTTTGTTTGCTTTACACCAGGAGGTTTTTTGCCTCCGTAGCTTGGAAGTTTGAGGTTGGTAAGTGACACTTGCACTCCGAGTGGACTCCTCCACAACCTCACTTTCCATCGTCAAATCACCAAAGGCAACTAGATCATCGGCGAAGCACTTTCTCTTGAGAGATTGGGATGTCTTTACCGAATTGTTATTAACCACATTGGGAGGTCCACCCAATGTGGTACTCCCACAATATTAGCCAACAATGCTCAAAAGCAAAATCAACGCCTTTGGGATGCTTCAATTGATACAATGCCAAAGACTCACGAATGATGTTTTCTTCATTACAATCACTCTCATTCAAATCCAAATTTTGATAAATCCCATGGAATTTTGAGATATCATGTTTGATGGTCCCCCATTTGGTCTCCAAACTTCTAGCAGTTCCCACTGCAATCACAAGTGGCCGCCTCCAATTCCAAATGTCTTGTATTCTCACCCAAAATGAGTTTTTGTTTTGTTTTCTTTGTTTGTTTTTGTGGAGTAGATTTAGATCTTGAGAAATGGCAAGGTAAAATATGCAGAGCATAGCCTCTTCTACAACAACAATTTTTTGCCCTTGCACCTCCTGGTGGCAACTGCAACCGAGCTACCCGTAGGCAACCCTAGTGTCGTGACAACAACCACATGTTGATGTGGATTGATATGGAGTTGACATGGCTATAGAGCATGGGGAGTTGGCTACCCTGATGGTCGACAACTTGGCAGCTAAACTCTTGAGATATTAGTGAATGGTGGGCCATGGCCTGGAGCTCGTGCACATTGCCATGTAGGCAGTGAACGCTTGACATGGGTAGTGGTGCAATTCCTAGGCCGGAAAGGCAACTTGGGATTGCAAGGTGTGGGGCCAATTTTATTCTGATCCGGGTGGAGAGCTAGAAGCCCACCTCCCTTGGTAGAGTTTTGTTGCGGGCCTTTTAACATCAATCCGTGAACATGCTCTAAATCCCAACTTCCATGCTCTCAACGGTTGAGATTGCATGGATTGACCTCAAGTTACTTAGGACTCAGGACTTGGGATCCATGTGAAACCGGCCCTAAATTCCATAAACAATGTACACTCTAAACTCTGTAGTATCACACCTGTGGCAACCAAAGTGCATGTGATATTACGGAGTTATGTAGTGTTAACATGGATGCGTGATACTAGTGAATTAGTGTAGCATGTGACACTATGGAATAACACAAAGTGCAACATATTAAATGATGTGGTGTGCTCCACTCCGCTTCGTCTTCCCGGGCGATGTGGTGGATGCATGCACCAACATTCAACAAGTGGCATAAGAAGAAGAATAAGAATAAGAAGGTGACACTCCACATATTGACACATGGCACAATGCAAGGGTGTGGGTTAACTTCTTTGGTGGTTTGCATTAATGACCAAATTCGTGATATAAGGGAGAGAAAGGTGACAATAAGGAGTGAGATTTGAACTACGCACATCCGTTCCCTAGGGTTTCGGGATATTAGAGAGTGAGTGACATTATGGAGGTTGATATTACGGAGTTTAGGGTGTACTACCTTGCGGCACTAATCTTAATTCAAATGATGCTTTTTATGAAATGCATTCATGCCACGTGCCAAACTACCTAGTACTTTATATGGTAGACTGGTGAGACGCGCGGGCTCCACTGGCCCGGCCCGTCTCGGCGAAGGCTGGACGCCACCTGCCGCGCGGCAGGGCAGGGAGATAGATAAGCGACACATATTGTTCAATACAATCCTCTGGCACTCGCTCAAAAAATGCCCACTTACTCACAGCATCGCACCTAACAACTCAAGTCACATCACATCACATCACATTCAAACCTCGTTCGATTGCAAGATTCATCGGCGGGGAGTAGTCTAAGACCTCACGACATCGATACAACGCTATCGTATCCCCGATGAACGCCCGGGAGTTTTACGAAGCAGGGCCGCCCTGTGTCTCCCGCGCTGTCGATGGCTTCGTGCGCATTGGCATGGTATCCATCCTCATTTTCATCCCTAACCCGCACAAAATTCATGGCCCTGTTTCATCTTTCTTGGTTTCGGATTTGGTCTGGTGCACCGATCGCGGTGCGAGTGTAGTACTTGCGTTACTTGCGTACCTACGAGGCCACTTTAATAAGCCTCTAATTGGATTCAAGGGGCAATGCGAGAGTTTAGGGTTTGTTTGAGGCAGGTCACCTAACACGAAGTTTATCACTTTTGTTCACAATTTCGTTGCTCTGATGTCGTTGTTTAGACTTTGTGAGGGGAGTTTACATTCTCTACGGCATTGGAGAATTTTGGGAGCCTATATGGTGCGTTTTTTTGTGGTAGGGTGTTCTCAGCTTTGGATTCTGTTTGTTGCGCCATTGCGTATTGGTTGGTTGCAATTGAAGGTCTTTGTTTCTCTTTGTTCGCTCTTGTTAATTGTGTATAGAGGATGTGAGCAAAGTCGTGTTTGATTCTTTGTGTCCCTTGATGGTCCTGGAGATACAGACAGCTGCTGGAATGTCGTTATGCAATTGGTCAGCATTAAAGACGGTAACCAAGTGCTTACATTTTTGGGTTGGAGTTGAAACGAGATCATACAGCTTTACTCAATAAGTAGAGAACTCGAGAAAATGGAGGTTGGTACGCTCAGAGCAAAATGATTGAACGTGGGATTGGGGTTTTTGTTGGGTCACACCTATTTGCAAGATTTTTGCTCAAGTAACCTAGGTCTTGTAAGGAATTCGAAGATAAGATAGGGAGTGGTGAGTTTTTATTTATTATTATTTTTATTTGTATTATTTTTATAATTAAAATATTTTCTTTCTTTATTATCGTAGTGAGGGTTATGCTATGTCAATCAGAACGACCGGGTATAGGAATCGGTCGAAAAATCTTCTCATGTATTTCTGTTTCCCGTATTTCTAAAATACTTTTGGGAAAATTAGGATTTCTTACTCTAATCAGGTCTCTGTCCAGCAAGATCAACTAGGTGACATGTTCTCACTCTGGTTCCTTATACACATTGGTCAAATGTACAACTTTGGAAGATAAGCATGTCTGGCTTGAGATAGCAATACGCAATAGCGGTTTACATCACCATATATTTGACAGTCAAATGCAGCTCTGTACTTGAGTTTGTACTGAAAATGATAGAGAATCCGGTTGGACTTTTCCTGAGTTGTATCATGTATTATAGTTGTACTGGATATTTTAGGATGTTCTGTTTGTCTAAGTTCTCCACGTTTGTAATGCATTGACAAGCATTGTGGTCGCTGCACTGATGCATATTGCAATTTTCATTGTTCCTGTGTAAAGTGGAGTTGAGCAGGAGTTTGGTTTGGTGTGGGTGTTACTACTTTCATAAGTGAGAACATTCTTCAATGTGAATGTTTACCTACTGACGAGCTAATATTGGACTTAAGCATGTGCAATTCTGACCTGTACCATTCAGTGAGATGATATCATTTGCCTTTAATGCCTATTTATCTTCATAGGTACTTTTGGTTCGACTCCCTTATTTTCCTCTTCCCACCATTTTGTTAGAGAGCATAACAAACATATTCTAACTGCAATAACAGTACTTTGTTGTATGCACTTGTAGGCAGGAGTAGCGTGGGGAATGTTTATGGGATCCTATGATGCTGTCAAGGAAGGTGCGTTGTTGTCCTGACCATTTCCCATTGACGTATGCAAACCAAGAAGGAATTTGTGAGCAAGACAGAACCTTGCCTTGCAACTTGTTGGGGGATCAATTCTTCCCCAAAACTGGATTTGGACCATTGGTTATGCACTATAAGATCATATGCTGTAAATGCATTCTTAACTGTTTAATTTCTGGTGATGCTGTATCTTTTGCTGGAAGTTCTCAATATCGCAGTTATTGCATCTTGTGAGATCCGTTTTCCTGTTAAACAACCTTATCCCTCTTAGATTAAATTCTAAGGTTTGAACTTTCCATGTGGATATGACATTGGAGGCGGTGGTCACTGTAATTTTGTTTGGACTCTTGTAATTTGTGGAGGTGTTTTATTTTTCTTCTTTCAGGTCATTTAGGAGCATCACGAGCTTTGTATGTGGTAAGCACATATCTTTTTATGAACTTCTAGGAACTTCATCCTTCCTTGGGCTTGCACGTACTTCTTCTGTTTACCAAATCATCAGTCTAGATCTGACATTAAAATGGTCAAAGTTGATGCTTGTTACAAGTGGAGAGCAACTACTTGTAAGAGTCATTACTGTTCCATTTTGAATCATGATGTGCGTGTTAGATACATAGTGGGCATGTTGACTACAGAAATCAAGAAGTTTCTGTTTCACTTGTACATAGATGTAATACGAGTTGTTGCAAGCAGGCTGTTGCCGATAATTGATGGGCTTCTTTTTCCACAGACGAAGTCGATTGCGAGGAATGGTCTAGGATGGGGTAAGCCCTTTCTGACTCCATGGTTTTGTACTGTATTTCACTGAACATATTTCTGGTTATTTGAAGTATAAGCTTATCATTTGCTGTTTTTGCTATTTATATAGAATCACTCTATAATTCTGCTTGTCCTCTTGGAATAGATGCCATGGAGCTTGAAGTAAATTTTCAGTGATTTGATTACAGGATGTTTTGCTGGAGCTTACCTGGGACTGAATTGTGGCGTCGAGAGTGTTAGAATGAAAAAAGATTGGGTGAGAATATTGGGACACATGGACTGCCTCCTGCCTGCAAATTAAACTGTTGAAAGTAGTCAATTATTGTATATAAATATTGCTAAAGTGTAGCCAATACTCTGGATCCTTATTTGCAATTAAAATTGAGAGGGTGCTCTGTTGATTGAATTTTTTTTGTCTAGGGATTGGTTGCCTCCTTCAGCTGACAGCAGTCAATTAGTGGGTACCTCTAGTTTCTGTGACTGCAAAGTGCAGTACATAACCAAATTCCACCAATCATTAGTAGGTAGAGTCTCATTATGAAACTTACTTTTTGTCATGCCTAAAGTTCATATTGTGATCACTGTTTGTGGCAGATTAATGCAAGCATATCAGGGGCAATCACTGGAGCACTTGTGTCAGCTCGGTCTGGTAACAAAGCCAAAATGCTTGGAACCTCAGTTCTTGTATCAGCCATTGCTACTGCTGGTGATTTCCTTCGACCTCCTCAGTACCCTCCTACTGGAATATGACCAGCCACGGAGTTCTGCCTCCCTCACCACCCCTCTTTGTGCACACATAAGAGGAAATCAAAAAAGCTGACTCATTTCCTTTGCTTTTCGATAGGCCACAGTTCAATCTAGTGACAAGTGTGCCTAAGATTTGCTCAGTACCAGGTGCATCAGACATCTTCAGAACCATATGGTTAAATGTAGATTTGAAAGTTGGATTCTGAAGTGGCCTCGGAAGAGTTCTGTCGGCAAGCCACTGAGAAACCCTTTATTCTTTAGATTCACTTGGGAGTAACTGGATTCAGAAGAATATCTCAAGGATATTCAATGAGCCTTTGATGTTATTCAAGAGATGGGCTGCAGCAAGACAAACTGTCGTGTTGTGATGCGTTGGAGCAAAGTATGCAATTGTAAACCTCTTCAGGTGGTATTCTTCAATCCTCAAAAGATAATGAAAATTCAAGTATTCTGAAAGGAAATTCACTTTCGAAATTAATGGGATCTATGTAGGTAGAGATGTCTTCTACTTGTGCTGTTTTGTTATAGCAAATTTCACTCTAGTGTTATGGACCTGGTCATTCATTTTGCTAGGTAGAGGTGTTCATCTGAAATTTGTCAGAAAGGTGTTGTGCAGCCCACTAAACGAGCTTCATGGTATCAAAGCTGGAGTGAAGCCGTTGCCCTATCTTTGAAGGGTTCAATTGGGTTTCCAATTGCCTAGATCATTTGTGATTCTCCAACCGAGAAAGATAATATCATAATTCTCTCAAGCCCTTTGGGAGGAATGAAAGGTGCTTCAGGCCAGTGATAATTCAGGATGCCCTACACTACATATTCCTGAGGACACAAAATATAACATCCTTGATATCAAATAAATGGACATTTACCGTCTCTCGTTCTGTCAGATGATATTGACATTACATTACATTAAAAGAGTAATCTTATAAACAGCTTTAGTAAAGTCAACTATCAACGACTTGGTCGGATTTAAGTACCGACGGTCACATTGTACAGGCAACCGATCGCCTTTATAGCTCAGTGGTAGAGCGTCAGTCTTGTAAACTGAAGGTCCAGAGTTCGATCCTCTGTGGAGGCACCTTTTTGCTTTTCCATTCCAATTTCTTCGGAGTTTTTGTTCGCTACTCATAACATCATATTTCCTTACTATCAGAGTCATATCAGTAGCTTGTTTACTTAGAGAGGATAAACTTGCAACCAAATGGACCATGTTCGTTTCCAACTATGAAGACTGAAAGGAACAGCTTTAGATACCAAAAAAATCCCAAGTAGTCTGGCATCAGTGCTATTCTCAACCCGACGCAAAACTCAGAGGGCAAATCGGGCTCGAATGAGTAGAAAATATACTGTTGCCCATTCCTTTACATACTTGCAAAATTGAAATGGTTGATGCATTGCAGTGACTATGGCCAACCACTGTTACCTTCTAAATGTTAGCAGAATAGATCTTGACATAACCCTTGTGCGCAATGTCCTGCTTAACATTGAACTGATCTCAAGACTTGGAAAGGTCATGACTGCCAACAAAAGTCACCATAACAGCGGGTTTGCAACAAAATGGATCAGCTCCAAATCGACTACTGTACCTGGCTGAGATTGACCATTGGGTTGCCGCACCTATCCATTTGATACACCTTGCACGTATTTTGTGGAAACAACCTTCAGATTTGTGCTGATTGCTCTTCAGTTCTTCCTACCTTCAACTAAGATGATATGATAGCCATGCCTGCAGTTTTAACACCCACACAGGTTTTAAGTACAAGCTGATGGGTAAGTAGGTCGAAAACCAAACATTGATGTCAGAAATACTACACAGAGCATGCTCACGAGATTCGAATTCCAATACCCTATGCCACATTCTGTGGATAATATTCAGCGCTTTGGAAAGAAGATAAGAAGAGGGAAAACAAATTCCATATTTCTTTTGCTGCAACAAGGTACACAATCTGAGCATTCATGGCGGGGGGGGGGGGGGGGGGTTTCGCAGGAGTGGAATTTTGAAGGACTTACGAGGACCGGAAGACTGTGCTTATAGACCCAACTGGGGTGCTGAAGGCAACCTCTTGGAAGGGACCAGCTGTGCCTGGCTTGGCTCGGGGAATCCAACCCAAATCACCTCCCAGCTTGGATGACTTGCATTCTGAATACTTCTCCGCTAGCTGCACAAAGGTCCAACTTTTATGTATAGGGAGTGTGTCAGATACAACTTCGGATTAGAAGAAGGCTGGTAAGAATTCTAGACATAGACACCGACAGGTAATTGTAGTGACGACTCCAATTGATATGCTCGCAGCAACATCGAGCGTGCTTCGTAGATGATTCTCAAATGTTATAAAGAGCAGAAGTTGATACAACAACAATTCGTAACAGCGAATGCAATTCATACCTTGGAAAATTCACTGGGAGGGACATGTTTACCAAGAGACAACCAGGACTGTTGCAGCTGCTCATACACCTTTGCCATAAGGCCCATTTTCTCCGATAGAATATGCCTCACTGCCATGCATTCGAAACAAAAATTTCCATACCACTTCCTGGAATGATGGCAAGGTCTAACTAGGGGGTTGCCCACCTAAATGGTACAAAAAAGGAAGACTACACCTTAAACCCGGTGATTATTTCCTCTCCTTGTTGATGGACTTGAAGCCCGCAATTAAGTAGCGTACCCACATTTATTCATTTGTTTCTCAGAAATAAATCCCATGGACCTATTACCTCGTCCCTCAATATATATTTCCTGTCAACTTTGCACTCACAAAGTTATCAAAAGCATGGATTGCGATATACAATATAGGAAGTTCGCAATCTCTCTTCTAAAACACATGCCAAAGGTTGACGAACATGTTGCACAAAAATGCTCACAAAGATATGCATTACAGTTCTTTTGATGATTGTACACGTCAGAAGATGAATGTCACAATAGATTTACCTTTTACGTATGTGCATGTGCCCATGGAGTCCATTTTTGATTCCCGTCGTGATTGCAACTTTTGTTCGTCCCGAAGTTGAGCTATTCCCTTGCCTTTTCTCTGAATCGTTGCCAATAACCCAATCAGTTACGGATTTACAACCATCTCTATGTGCCATGTTTTGAACACAACGATCATATTTAGTCAGGAGGATACAATTACAGCTTCGCAGTATCACAGTAGTAGATTTGGTTTGACTGTTAAAACATAAGTTAAACTCCACATAGCAGAACTATGATTGATAAACCTCTCCACATATTTGTCGAAAATGAGAACAAGGAAACACTAAAGGGAGAGACATGAACGCTTTCAGACACATGTAAAATCTCATGAACAAATACAAGTCGAACTTCAGAAAAGAGATATTCCATGCTTCCATTTCGACCTCAACAGGATAAAACATATAAGCCGCAAAGCAGATACAATGGCAGGAACAACAACATGAACAAAACAAAAGAGACCGTCAATCCTGACAGAGAGCAGGGGACAGGATGAGGTTGCAACACAACTTTCCCGGCTGTTCACAATGTTCAGTTACCACTAGACCTATTTACATAAGTACGATGAAACCTGACAGGTATTTTATACCTTCACCTACAACACATGCAAAATTATACTTCCATCCAGAGCTATCTGCTGTGATGTTGAATTAAATCTTTGTCTATGGCGGTCTTTCAGAGTATTAATTCTCTAGGTAAATGTAGCTTCAGAGCATTCAATCCTGTAGGTGAAATTACGAGGACTTCGCATCTAATGACGGACCCTATTGATCACGTGCGCGAACTCTCATTCACATTCTTTATCCCCTGCCTTTTCCCTGCAATTCTCTCAGCTGTGTATATAGCATTCTCATCCATACAGCTAAAACTACCTTGTAATATGGCAACCGCCTGGCCTCTATTCTCTAATCTGTGATGCTGTTACAGATAGACCTGAAGCGTTGCGAACAATATCTAAGTAGTGGCCACAAGATGTCTACAGCATTTCTCGATCTTAAGTAGAATGACCTCTATCACGTAAGAAACGGGGCTTGGATACCTTGGGAACTAGTGTGCATTGAGCAGCTCATTTACGTCCTACTAAATGGTATATTCTCTATGGCTGGATTTTAGATTTCATTCCTCAAACCCACGTTCACTACTCAACAGGTGCCCTCTCAACAGTGTATTATGCTGTTCACCGCCACCTTATTTTCCATGTGTTCATTGTTTTTTATGTCTATAAGTTGTTCTAAGAAACAAATGAATCTCTCCATAAGTCGAGAACTCGTTCATGGCTTCTCACGTTCTTCTGTTTTGTACGTCTGGGTTAACTTGACGAGTAAGGAAAGGAAGAGGTCTTGTGACGAAGTAATGTATGATCTCCTCTCATCAAGTCGACAGCATGGAAAAGCAGATATGCAAAGCTGAATCTTGAAGACTCGCAAGGAGGATTTAATCGGGTCATGAGTCAAACATCTACGAGGACGTTCAGAAGCTGTGTACCTCAGTGCATATCGAATTTCGAGTAAATGCAATAGCCAACGTCGAGGATTTCCTCTTCCCTTCCCTGAAGCTCACGCTACTCTTTCTCCTTTCCATGAACGAGGAATTTCTCGCCTGTGAGTATTGTAGTGTGTGAGAATTTTCTGCCGCCATTGAACTCCCGCCAATGTTCAAAGTTCCTCCATACAATGAACTTCGCGAGTATCTTCTCGCCTCATCTAAAGCAACCATGTGTGCCGGCCTGCCATCTCATTGGAGCGTCATAATCCTTTTAGTGAAAGCATTTTTCCATGTCTAACCAGGGGTCAATTTGCTTCCTTTTGCTTTATACGCAATAACTTTCGCTGTTTCTATTGCACTTGCAAAAAAAGCCTTCTCCAAATTTGGTTGTAGTTTGCCAGCTATGTACTCTCAGAAGAATACAAATACAGAGGCTGATCTTGGTACTAAGAAGCATTCAGTATTCAAATTGATAGAATCACAGATTTAATTAGCGCACCTGATGAGAAGGTCTTTGAATGTAGAGCGTCGTCTTCTGGCTTCGGTCGCGAGCATGTCATGCGCACTCACCGAATCGTTGCGGTGTTTTTCGTCCTCTGCACAAGCGACTTTGGATGCTCTTCTGGCCATAAATCGTTTGTCGTCCTGTGTCATTCCCGGCGGCCGCGTCTTCATCTGTCCCGGGTCCATGGAGCCATGGCGAGTTTTGGAAGGATGGATATTGTGCCCCTCCTTCCACTCCTCAACTTCAATCGCGTCTTCATTGCGCAAACTCTTGAAGAACGTCTGCTCTTTCACTGCCGTTGATTCCCGTACACTCTCTTCTCTTTCTCGGCCGGCCATGCTGGTTGTCACACTTTACAAGAATGAACGCAATTCACAAATTCTCGGGAAAATACTACGATTCCGTGATGGACCTCTGAGATTAGCCATAGACCGTCGCGTTTTCTTCATTCCTCGAAATACGAATTCTAAAGTCTCTGCGACTTTCAAATCGTAGAACCGGCCTTGTATCGCTCAAAAAACCTGAAGAACGACCGTCCTCTTAAATGATAAAGGTGTTGCCGGCGGGCACAAGCGGCACCAACGAGTAGGACACTGGTCATTGTTTTGGCCTCACCTGGAATGCTGGAATGAAGATTGTGTAGTTCCGAGATAGATCTCTTGTCATTTGCAGATCGGAAGCATAAATGGAGTTCGTGGAAATATAAGAAGTCAAGGAAAGACATAAGAATAATCTTTTCGATGTAGTCATGCCTGACATAATTTGGCTGATAAACTTCAAATTCGCAAATGCCGCTTGTCAAGCATTGTACGTTCTTTCTGGTGAATGTCTTAAAGATGAATATGTTGACTTCAAGTCTCCCGTGTCCTTGAACGGAGTCCTTTTACTCACCCCATTGGCGCCTAGCCTAGCTGTTTGTTGCCAGAGTGATCAAGTTCCCTTCAACTTCGCATGGATTCCGAAAATGGACCACAACATCTGTAAGGAATTGATTAAAAACTCACTTTACTAAATATCTGCTGTTAATTTGTTTGTAATGCTTCACAAAAACATTCGGAGAGGCGCTGGTTCAAAAATGATCCAACTCAGGCCATACATATTTCAACGTGGCTACTACCGAAAGACATTCGCCAATTAAGCTTGTACAAACGCTTGCACGCGTTTAGATCCTATGACAAGACTTTACACCCTGCGTGCATACAGTTAGGATGCAAATGTCACACACTTATCGCAGTACGCACTCCAAAATATTCAAACCAGACAAGCTGTTTCTGGTTTTAAGTTATATCTTTCAGGAGCGCTCAATTTGTGTTTCGTACGTTTCGTTTGTCTCGGTATCTTTCCGTGGTCCTTCTCCAAACACGACGCACGAGAATTTTAGTTGCTATCTGAAGGTTTCCCGCGATAACCTAGTCCTCTGCAAGATGCCAAGCCCTAATGGAGAATCACGACTTGAACGACATGTGCAACCTACTTTCAGCTTGTAAGTATGTAAATGAGGAGATGTACTGTGCGTATACCGCAGTTAGTGAAGGAACCACAACTAACTGACAATTATCTCTCACATCGTTAGTGACAACAGATGAGAGGCCAATTTGCCTAATGAACTCGCCAGCTGAATTAAGGCAAGGTCCTTAACCTTCCATGATCCAGAGTAGAGAGAAGCAATGCTGATGTTTACTTGATTCGTTCGGAGGCAGAACAAGTGGAGAGCGCTTGGATCACCACAGCATGTCATTGAGGATTCTACAATAGGACTTGAGCTCTTCGTTGCCTTAACACGGAATAGCTTGTTCTTAATGCAAATTGACAATAGATGACGTGAAAATATGACGTACCTCGTCATTAATGCTCGCAGAGCTGTCGCAATACTGAACTCTCCACCTACTTTGAGGTCTCTTGAAATTCATCCGAAGTGCCTATTAAAGTGTTGTTCTGTCATTTCTGTACTCGTGACTCAACTGCAACTGACTTCAGACGATGTCGAGGGGTGCGAATATACTTCACAAAAACTGCCACACAAGGTCCGTCATCTCGTCCAGAAATGGGGGAATGGACTTTTTTGTACATATTCATAGCTTGCACACAATTATCTCCTATAGTGTCATTGATATGTTAGTCAAGAATCTTGTCGGCATGCATGCCACATGACGATCGCATTGTGGTTACACATTTCCCGTCAAAGTTTTGAACCGTCGTCAACAGGAAAAGACAACTGGTATTCCAAGAGCGCCCTTTCGCTCCAGATTTGCGAATGTAGAAAAAGTAGATCAAATTTCTCTTGTGGGTCACATTTCCTGAAGCTTGGAGCACATCATCTGAGACCATCCGATGGCATCGACTTCAAAGGACAGTCACCGTACTCAAGTGGTAGATATCTCTTCGAAAAACGAAACGGGTTCAGATGTTTTGTAACTGTCTAAACAGGGTAATCTTCGATAGGTGATTGGTAACTTCATCCTATACAGCACACACAGTCCTAATAGAATGCAGTGTACCATAATTTCGACGGTCGATTCCATCGCCATCGCACAACTCTTCTGATGCGTTGCTGGCCGCTTTGGCACCAATATTTTGGTCCTGGACAGTGCGGTTGTTTCCACTCATAAAATCTGGCAAGATTTTATCCGAGAATTACACGTGCATTCGAGGGAGAATGTTGGTGAATCTGCGCACACAGTCACTCGTCCAAAATAGCGCAATGATCGACAGCCCTGAGCAAGCGAGGCCAAGGAATTTGCAAAGAACCTAGTAAGACCCTCTCCAATCCACATGCATTTGGATGAAAGCCCTCCCTTGCATGGATCGTGTCCTCTAGGAGACCAGGGAGGTGGTCATTCTATGACCGTCTTCAAGAATCCTGTCACAGATTGTTCACTTGAACAAAGCCAGGAATTCAGACCAAGATGGAAAGCATATGGACGACTAGACCATCAGCACAATGCCTCAATTTTAAATGCTCAAAAACTAATATGTAACTGAAGAGTTTGAACTGGCTTTCTAATCCAGACTCATGCCTGTGCACTACATTTCAGGATGGCTTTTACTCGTAGTGTAGTTCTGAGTAGCCAAGCTTGCAGCAGAACTATTGTCGTTCATTACTCCGAGGACCGGTTAGGCCCTACATTTTGTGTGGCCATAGATTCCGAGTTTGCTAAACAAGAATGGAAAGGATAAGTCAACGCATTGATAAATTATAGCAAACGTACTTCACTAATAGTCTTATGGACTATGTCGGGACCATGTTGGGACTACAGCATCAAACATTCTGACTTAGCCCCTCCTCAAGTCGACTCTGACAAAATCCAATATACATAACTCGAAATATAGAATAGGAGTGAAATATTGACAACATTGTGCTTCTGACACCTTCCATTCCTAGTCCTCCTCGTAAAAAAATAGGAGAAAAATCCTTCTCGTCAAACATCAAGACAAGTACCAGATTCCTCGTTACAAAAATGTCAAAGGAAAAATGATGGATCAATTTTATACAGTTTCGTAAAGAGCCAATCCTCTATGCTCCTGTATGCAGTGTACCAGTAGAAGCCACCCTTTGGTACTGCAACTATATACAACATGCGATGTAAACAGTGATTGGTAGGCTCAACTTCACCGATCTTTGCAGGCAGGAACTGGAAGAGAGAGAGGGGAGTTTAGAGCCTTTGTCAAGCTCGTCTGTGTTGCAACTTCTCGACCAGGTTCTCGACTTGCAGAGCGTGAAAGAAACTCCACACAGGATAAACATTCACATTCATTGAAACGACAAACTGTGCAACCTAAGCATACACAGTGCACACAACCAAGGCAGTAACGGCTGTGAACACACCCTCGTTGTGCACGTCTAACTTCTCTCTCTTCTTCTTCTTCACAGTTTGGATACCTGCAAGCGAATTAAAGATTAATCATATCCTGCAACATAAGAAAATTTGGAAAGAGAAAAGAGAATGAACCAGTATTTCTTTTCCAGTGTATCCAGAAAATTGGCTACACGACCATAAAGTGCTCGTTGGTGCTAGTCATCTGAAAAGGATTTGTGAAAAACAACGACAAAAACGTTCTCAAGCCGTACACCATTGACCAACTAATTGTGTTTGAGAGAACAATTTGCAAAACTTCCATCCTGTGCAATAATTGACCTACGCTGCTAATTCCAGCAGAAGTATCTTTCAGTGCAGAGTCTCAAAAGGACTGACAACACAACTGTAGGAGCCTTCATATCATTCTTCATGCACCAGATTGAGAAGATGCAAAAGAATAGTGAACCAAACATGAAAGAGGAGACTCACTTGTTATCAGGAAAGTTTGCACATTCCCAATCAGGATTATTAGCTGCATCATGGTAAGTTCGACATTCTTCAGGATTGCGTCTGCGAAACCTCCTTTGCTTCAGACATATTGAGCATGTTACAAACTCGTCCCGGTGTGTCTTGGACCCTTCTCCAACCTCCGTTGCATTGATTCTCAGTTTTTTCCCGTCTCGTCTAGAATTGTTACTGTGAATGTAGGTGTCTAGCTCTTTCACACGTGAAACTGGAACCCTCTGCGTACCCTGCTTTACCCATATTGAGTCCCTCCATTTCTTAGACGACCCTCGCCCACCATGTCTCTCAAAATCCCATGGGGTCAACGCCACTCCTGAAGGATCACAAGAACCACATTTAATTATTCTGCATGCGTTCTTTCGGTATGTAATATGTTTGCTCTCCGGCAAGATCAGGACTATTTACAACCAAAAGTAATTGTGACTATCGACTTCAATAGTTCTGAGATTAACAATATCGTTATTAGTTCCTTTTATATAGCTGGTTTTGATGAGTTTAGTGCCTCCAATAACTCATGGTCAGAAGGGTCTCCGTTTACATGAAGCTGAGAGACCATCATAAGTAAATCTTATATAAGAGCAAAACGTGTGCTAATCAGAATGAATAATCTCACCTTTTGTGCAGGTAGCCTCTGTGCATTGGCAAAAGACTTGAAATACACCAGACTCATACACCCGGAGAATTCCTGTAGTATCCCCGGTTTTCGTGGTCACCCCACAATCGTATTCCTTGTAGGCCTTGGTTCCTGATTTTCTCTTGTCATCGCCTTCATCTTCCGGCTTCTTTTCCTCTTTGTAATGGGTTTCATTAGCATCCACAGAATCTTCAACCACTCCATCTGGAACTGCTTCACGGAGCCCCATAAACCTTTCACTCCGAAGAGCCTCTGATAATTCCATTAACGACTGATCCCTGATCTTCTGTTCGATAAGTGGTTGCTGCTCAGGTGACCACTCCGTGATGGACTCCAAAGTACTCAAGAAATTCCTCGCACCCGCTTCGCCATTAACCCAGGGCCTTGCATCTTGTCCGACGACTCGCTTTATCACGCTCTCTGTATCACTTTCAGATAATTCATCACCACCATCATTCTTACAAATCAATCTCTTCACTTGAGGCAACTGGTCTGTCTCAGCTCGTAATGTCACACCAGCTCTCTTTGCCAAATCCCTCCCGATTTCAAGCAGACGCTTGGTTTTGTCTGACATATGCTTACCATTCACACCTCCGCTGATTGCGTTTCCTTTCCGTTTGCTTGATGACGACGGGGTGGTTGCAGCCGCTCCAGCGTCACTGTCCTGCCGCTTTGCACTTGGCAGACCCACTTTGTTGCATTGCAGCTCTAAGAGGGGTCCCGCCGCATCCTCGGAGGCAAGCCTGGACATTCCCGCTACTGAAGTTGAAGCGGTGGAGCGATGATTATGGGTCATTGCTAAGGACCGAATCACCTCCGCAGCGACTTCTTCACCCGCATCTGGTGTTACTTCTGTAATGAAATGGTTGTCGGCAGGCATGGGAGTGAGATCGTTCATGCTCCTAGTGGTCCGAACTGACCCATTACAGTTGTTGCACCTTCTTTTTTTATCATCCAACACATGAACAAAAGAACGATAATTAGCTTTTTCTGTATATGAACATACATCCACCTCTGCGGTTCTAACACCCACAATGGCATGGTACGTATCGCTTTCGTTTACCCACCATACATTCCTAACCCTAACTTTGTCAAACAATCAAGAGAGAAGAAACACTGCATCGTGACGATGTAGCTGGAAGGAGTAGAATATATAAGTATGTAAGACCACATGTGAAAGACCCTAAAAGCATTTCTTCTGTGGTACCGCATTATCCGACGACCGACGACCGCGAAAGTTTGAGTGAAGGGACTTTCCGGCACTGGGCGCTGGTCTACTATTGTCACCCGCTAAACATCACCCGGCGAAGGATCTCAGAAGAATATACTAAGCCCCTCATATCTCCAGAGGATATAAATATATATGTATATTTAATACTTCCTGATGTCGTCTGGCGTACATATAATATGTGAAATCCCATAAAGCATTGATCGGAGTATGTCACGAGGGACGGAACACAAGAATTGTCACTGCCACATCAGAGGGAGAAGCATCGAAGGAAGAAGAGTGTGATCCGATGAGTATCTCAGGATTTCCGTCGCATGCCCCGCCCATGTGAACGTCGCGCAACCAGCGCCCGCTTCAATGCCGTCCCTCAATCGCGTAACGTCGTCCGCCCGGTGGGGACATTGTTACTCCCTACATCATGACTGCTCGGATTTCGACGTGCGGAAAACATAAGAATGTGACATACATACAAGAAACGACCGACTTACAAAATTTCATGGTGAGGAGGCGACGACGACATAAGAGAGTGCAGCTTCTTGTGGAGTTCCTCGTTCTCTTGGACCAGGGTCCGGTTCTCTTCCTCCTTTTCGAGGACGGCCTCTTTCAAATTTAGAGCATTCATCTTCTCCGAATGCAACAAATCGACCAACAAACGTATCCGATTCCCAAGCTGCATTGGGAAACTGTCGTTCTTCTTTTCACCACTACTACTCAGATTCAAATCGTCGAGTTTCACGTACTCCGCCAACAAATTCCTCATCTCCTCGTAAACCTGTTCCCTGGTCTCTTGCAGCAGCCTCCCACCATGTTTCTTGAGCAGCTCTCCCCTTCCGACGACATGTCCGTTCGCCATCATCATAACTGCTTCGTCCCTCGAGTTTTCTAGGACGCAATTGCTTTCCGAGGGTTGTTGACACATCATCTCCTCCTCCTCCTCGTTATTATTATTATTATTATTCTGCTCCTCCTCCTCAAAGTTCTGCACTATTCCGCCGTTCCTCGCCTTCTTCTTCTTATTATGCCCCCCCGCCCCCGTTCCCGTCCTCGTCCTCTCCACGGCCGCTGGCGAATAATTACTCTCCGCCACATCGCCGTCGCTGTGGAAATTTCGATGATGGCGACCTCTCTTCCGATCCTCCTTCTTCCCTCCCCCGCCTCCTCCTCCGCCTCCGCCTCCGCCTTCCTTCGCGTGCACGCTCCGCTCGTCGTCCACGCACTTCTTCTCGTTCATCTCCACCACGAGGCGAATCTCGTCGTGCTCCACCGTCGGCATCGACCCCCCGTTCCCAATTGCCTCCCCCTCCTCCCCCGCCTCCGCCCGCACCACCTCCCGCGACCGCGATTGCGATGATTGCCCCTCCGTCGTCGCCAGTTGCATTGCGTGCACTCGCTTCAGCGTGTCCAGCTGCGCCAGCACCTGCACGTACGCATCGTGGAACGAGGGCAGCCGCCGGGCCGCCATCGCCACTACACTCTCTCTCCCCCCCTCCCCTAAGCTGTCCTCCCCGTCGTCACACACTCCCCACACACGACACTTGCAATCCCCCCCCTCCTCTCCCCCTCTCCCCGCCCGCCCGTTCCCTCCCGCCCCCTCCCGTCCCGTCCGTCCTTCCTTCCTTCCTTCCGCTCCTTGCCTCTCTCCCTCCCTCCCTCGCTCGCTCCCCGTCCGTCCGCCCGCTCGCCCGCCCGCCCGTCCGCCCCGACTCGGTTATATACGCCGCTGCCGCACCTTATACGCTCTACACACGAACCGCAAAGAAGAGAGAGGTGCGATCGGCGGGCTAGCAACCATCGTGCCTCCCCGCGCTCTCTGTGTCTCGTCTCTCGACCTCCTTCCGACCTTCCGAGTCGGCAGTCCCAGACACGTAGCTATGGGGTTTGGTCCCCCGTCCCCGCACGCTGACTCCCTCCCTCCTTCCTCTCCGCGCGCTCTCTCTCTCTCTCTCTCTCTCTCTCTCTCTCTCTCTCTCTCTCTCTCTCTGCCTAGCCCTGCCTTGCCTTGCCTTGCCTGCAGCTCTGTTGTGTGTGCGGAGCCGACCCCCCGGCCGCCGTGCGAGGCCTCTGTTTCGCTCGCTTTGCGAACTCCACTCCCACCCCTGCCTCCCTCCTCGCGAGTCGCTCCCCCCCGGCCCGGCCCCCGCGCCTTGTTAAACTTATTAACAGTGCTATGGTATGTAGGTGGAGTATGCAGTAGTACTATGAAGCCGCTAATTCGACCTTCTCAGCCCCCCCCCCCTCTCTCTCTCTCTTTCTTTCATCCGGCCCGGCCCGGCCCGGCCCTTCCCCACAGCCGCCACTGCTGCTGCTGCTTGCCGCCCGCTGCGGCGACTCCCGTCCGTCTCCAATGCCCGGGCCATGTTTTTTTAATGTGCTAAGCTCACTTATTTATTAGGATGTGGGCCTTGTGTTGCTCATCTTGCGTCTTAAATGAACACCTAAAGTCATTATTTGAGTGGTAAGGTGTGCAGGTGGTTATTCGGTGGTTGTTCTTTAATCGGACACCTACATTTGATTTGTGTGTGGTTAGGTGAGAGCATCAAAAAACAAACATCATAAAGACACGTGTATGAAAGAGATTGGACTGCATTTTCAAAACTTTATTGATTATTTCACACTTAAATAGTGAACACGGTTGGGAGGACCTATGTGTTTAGTTAAGGAATTAGCTAACACGCATTTTTCATAATCATAATTAATTCACGAGAAGTTTGATTTCTAGTTTGGTTTTTGGTGATGTTTCATTGCAAATTTGCTAATGCAACACAAGCATCGTTGTGTATATCTAATCAGTAGAAGTTGTAGAGCATTAAAAAAAACTAACCAGATAGCACCCACATGCCATATACATAGTATAATTGGTTGCGGGAAGCCCTGGGGAGAGGACCTTATCACACATAAAAACATTGTCAGCATGCATTTAAAAAACGTAAACAACACTCCATGAAATATGGATGGCATGTACGAGGTATAACAACCCAAGTATTACATGGAGAGAGAGGGAATGATTGCATACCTCTCATCCATCCAACATAAAAACTTGACCCCTTATAGGATTGTGGTTGATTCATCCCCAATGACTTGGACTAAGACTAATCAAGATCTTTAAAACTATGTCCGGTGTCAAATCAACTTCAAGAAGCAACCTCCGGACCACATACTATTTCAAGGCTTCTGTAGTGGATGAATGAGAGATACACTCATATGTGATAATTCCCTCTCTTCGTATTACATGGGTGAAATCAACATGAGGTTTTACGTGTATGGTGCTATGAAGCCAAAATCTCAAAGTTAACTGAATTTTCTCATCCCCTTCTTTCATCTGGCCCTTCTCCACAACCACCATTGCTGCCTAATGACGCCCACTTCTCTATGGCCCGTGTGTTTCTTTCTGTGCTAAGGTAGCTTATTATGTGGAGCCTTATGTGCTATAATTTCTTCTCAATTGGACATCTTATATTATCATTTGACTTGGAAACCCATGGGAGAGGGCCTTTAGGGCCACTTCACACACGAGACTGAAGACCCGTGACCATTGCATTCTAAGATTTCTCATTGGTCAAAAAGGCCGAGACTGTCCAAGTTCACTTCACACTAGAAGGTGAAGGGTCTAATGGTCCAAAGAAATTATCATGGATGAAAAAAATCTACATGGATTTCCTACATGACATACTATAAATAATGTTTGATGGTCTACCGGAATTTGTGTCAAGTCCACCTCCAAGATAGGCCTAATGCAAATTCCGATAGACCATATCAATCGAACATCTGGATGGCCTTTGGATGAGAGTTAAAGGCCTCACAACTACATGGTCACGGCCCTCAGAATTCATTTGTAGAATGCTATTGACAGGTGTTAAAAATTGTAATTAGCCCATTGGGAAACCCGGAGGGTGTGTACACCTAATAACGTGCCCGTGGATTCCATGGACAAAAAATGGTGCAGAGCTTAACCTAGTACAGTGAAGCCAGAGCCCCCAAATGAATATTCTCGTCCCCTTTTCTTTTTCCATCCAGCTTTGTCACAAGGCGCCACTCGTGCCTTTGCCACCCACTTCTCCATGTCGTGTGTGTTTTTGATGTGATTTGGCAATTTATTATGTGGGTCTTATGTGCTCACTATTCGTAGTTGGAATTATCCTCGTGGGGCGAGGTTTTTATTGCATGTAAAGTGTCGTTATTGGACTTCATAAAATGGAAATGATTCAAACCTTGGATAGCTAACTAAGTGGGTAGCTATTTAGCTAGTTGAAAGCTCCAACTAGCTAAAGCTACGCAGAAATCCGGTGCCTCAAAAGAATAACTAGCTAAAATTAAGTGCCATAATCTGGGCGAGGAAAGTTAGCTAGTTGGAATCTGTAATATACACTAAATAGGCCTAGACTCATTGAAGCAATGATGTTTTTGAAACTGAACATGAACCTGATTCCTAATAATACAGCAGAATCTTCGATTTGGAACACCTTCATTCCATCTCGTCTTGAATTGCCAGATGACATTGACAATTCTGATGATAATGAAAGTGAAAAAATTGATGATGATGAAGATGATGATGAAGATGATGATCTATCACCAGTGCTAGTTGAAAGTGAGGAAGCCGACTATACGTGTTGATTTTAAGCCTTTCAATTTCCTTGTGCAACAACACGAAAATACAAAGCCACCCGAGAGCAATACAACCAATTATATATTGTTTGGTTTTGTTGGAATGGATTTCTCTTTGGTTTAGAATGAATATGCATGTCACATAACTTTTTAGCTAGTTGAAGTTGAGTGAAAATGAGAGTTCCAGAAAAGTTAGCTAGCTAAAGCTAAGTGACAAATAAGATCCCGGGAAATTTAGCTAGGTGATGCTAGTTGGCCAGTTGTCCAAGGTTTGAAACAATTCAATAGGAAACCGAGAGGATGTGTACAATGTATAATGAGCCCGACGCATAATACATTCGCGAAATCAGCCCGGGGTTTTGTGCATATAGTACTTTGAAGCCAAAGTTGTTAATTGAATTTTCTCATCCCCTTCTTTTGTCCGGCCGTTTTCCTCATTCACCACTTTTGCCTAATGCAACCCAATTCTCTATGCCGCATGTCATTTTATGTCCTAAGGCAACTTATTATGTGGGACTTATGGGAGAGAGGGAATCGTCCCAGACAAGCATGTCCTGAGCGTACATCTCCATCCATACAACATAAAAAAAAACTTGACTCCCTAGATGTTTGTGGCCGATGCATCTCAAATGACTTGGACAAGACTAATACGGGGTCTTCAAAGTTAATTCATGTGTCAAATCAACTAAAATTATTAACCTCCAGGTCACGTACTATTTCATAGCTTTTTATGTTGGATGAATGAGAGGTACGCTCACATGCGATAATTCCCTTTCTCCAAACATATGTGCTCATTCTTCTTAATTAAACATAGGTAATATTTTGAAGTGGGAAATCCATGGGGAGAGGCCCATTCTTGAGTGTAAAGCACTGTTGCCAAGCATTATAAATTGTAAATAGCATGTTGGGAAATCCAGAGGGCACATGCACCTAATAACGTGCCTACATATTACATGGGAAAAAAACACAATGTGGGGCTTTACATAGTACTATGAAATATAGAAATACCCAAAAAGAAATAGAAAAAACTATGTTAGAGTTATCCTCATAACCCCAATGGATCGTACTTGAGTTGGCCCAATTTTGGGTATCTCGGGGTTGGTGGGCCTAACTCGAGGTGCTCATTCAAAACAAAAATATACTCCATGTCTACCTCGTTTCTCCTCCCTCCTGCTCTCAAAGAGGCATTTGAACATGAATTGTGAATTTCTAGTGTTGGGGACAATCATGGCACCCATCCGGAGCCAAGTCGAGGCTTGGCGTCCCTTTCTCTCAGAGCTCTCTCCTCAACTAGTTTCTTGCTTGAGACTCAGGGCCACTTCTCACACGAGCCAAGAGCCGTGGCCATGAAATTGTGAGAGCCCAAAAGAAAGTGTCTAAAGGCCGTCCCAAGACACCTCCAAAATCATGTAGTGTGGTCACGGATCCTCAAGTGTAGTGTGAAGTCATATGTGACCGGGGGCCCTCAACCAAATGTTATTTCGATGAATTTCTATTCACACGGGTTCTCACACATGATAAAATAGAATAAATCAATGTTTGTGAGCATTCGGAGTGCCATGGTCTCCGGGTTTTGTGTTAGGCCTACCTCCAAGAGGTCGTTTTTGAAAATAGTCCAAGTGACCGTGAAACATGATCCAATGGATGCCATGTAGGAATCCATGTAGACTTTACATCCATCGTGCACTCACATACTCCGTTGGTCCCTCAAGCGTAGTGTGAAGCGAACTTGGACCAGCTTCGCCTTTTCCACCAATGAGAGTGCTTGAAGTGTAATGGTCACGGGCTCTCAGTCTCATCATGTGTGAAGTGGCTCTCAACCTCAACCATCCCAACCTGAGCCGAAGATCGTGCTTGGGTCTGCAAACTTGCCCATTGGTTTTTCCAGCAATGCCATTGCATGTCTTTGGATATGCAGACTTGCCTTTCCGGCTTTAGCCATTTCAGTATTGATTCGAGTGTAGGCATGCCTCGAGAGTGCACACATGTGAGAGAATGAGGTTGGGTGAAGAGATTAGGGGCGGGTGGAAAGGGGAAGGGGTTGGGTTGAGAGGGAAAGGTGTTGGTGAGCTCACTACACTAAATAGGATATTTAGTGTTTGATACACTAAATAGGATATTTAGTGTTTGATACACTAAATACGAACGCATACACTAAATATCAATAACCCTATGAAAGTAAGTAACATTAAATGTAAACTCAAACACTAAATATCAACTATGGTAATATGTGGAAGTTACATTTTTGAATTTAGTGTTAGTAAAGATATGAGAAAAAACCATATAATAAGGGCAGTAGGGAAGGTAGCGGCACATTTATGTCTAACACTAATTATCAAAGAATTGAAAATTAGTGTTGAGCAGGGTAGGGTGGTAACAACACTAAATATAATCAAACACTAAATATCCTATTTAGTGTAGTTGTTTGCAACGATCAACCTTGCGTTTAGGTGGTCAATCATGACTCCAGTTAGTTAATGCTCAACACTAAAACTAAGGTCAAGATCTAACCCCAACCTGAACCCATGGCGAGTTTGCAGATAACTCTATTATCTACCCAGTAGCAAACAATATCCTCAATTAGAAACACTCCACTCTACCCACAACCTTCCACCTCAAATTGTTTTATGATGTTAATTAACACTTGATTCCTTCCAATTTTCTTTCCCATTGCAAGTGACAAATTCAACATAAAATGGAATCTCTGACATTATAAAACGCCCTCGCCACCACACCACACGTCACCTAGTGCACACACCTTTGGTGGCATAGCTGGTGGACTGACATATGCAATTGGCCCACAAATGGCCAACCAACCACCCAATTGCATGTTTGTTTTTTCAAGCATTGATGATTCACCTTAGATGGACAACCACCTACATATGCCCTTCTCCAATTCACTATATGCTTATGCAAGTTGATGGTTGTTGATGCCAAATGTTTAAGTAGGAAAGAGGACTTAGGACATCATGGTATTTTTTCTTGTTTCTTGTTCCATCATTAGCATATCAGCACTGGAACACCAAATGCCCACAATTGGAGCACCATGGGTTCCCCCTCTCGTGGATAGATTCATGGGAGTGGTATGAGATGATGTTGAATATTTTAACTTCTTCCTATCATAACCGTTGATTGATGTGGATAAACTACTTGAAAGTGCAAATGAAGTGGTGGGACCGTGGTTTTTACCTCTCACAAGAAAAATAAATATATAATAAATAAATAATAAATAATCTCACACTAAACCCAAAGGGAGTCGATACACCAAGTATGTGCTTCGAGGTGATTGGTTGCATGTTCATTACAATTTGATGGTCAACTCACTATGCTTACTTGATCACATGTTTAGTGAAACCTAATAATATATTGTTGCTTTGTATGTAGGTAATAATTCGTAAACTTGATCGATTGTAATGTGAGCACCTCTACCAATTAGACCTCAAAACTATAGATTAGTTTCAAACCCATGGTAGATGCAATTAAGGATGGACTTGATAGACTTTAAGGAGATGGGGTAACTAGATGAGTTGGTTGGTGCTACACTAAATAGTCATAGTACTGTGGGTCACAATAATTTTCTAGAGCTACGTTAATTCTCAGAATGAGAATGAATTTGGGGCACATGAATTTTCAACCCACGCTGAATTTATAGTAGAAAACTAATGTGGCCCACATTGCTTGTTTTCTAGAAAATTAATGTGAGTGATTGTTTTATTTTGTGTTACTTTTGTCTAATAAATAATATTCAGTGTGTTGGTTGGAAGTCTTCATAAAGACTTTAGAGAAGACCCAGGATCTTGGACCCACAATAGCTCCACCTTGACTAGATAATTATTTGGACCCACACTAATTATTTCCACCCACGCTAATAGGGGTATTTGGTGTAGTTGTCAATCTCAAGGTTGTTGATTTGTGAAGGGCATCTTGAAGTTGTGCGACTTGGTGTGAGGGATCAATTGATGGATTTGTGAAGGTCCGTAATTCAAAGCCTTGAAAGGCTTGTGAAGGTAGGAAGAGCACGAAGTGATTTTACCCCTCATCAACATAATTGAGAGGAGACACATTGCCTTTCTTATTTGGATTGTGTGACTTCGGATATATGTTAGGGTTGTTGAGATTTTTTGTGGGGGGGGCGGGTTTGAAGTGGGGGTATGCGGAATGATCCATGGACATTTAAGTAAAATTGGACTAAGTTTCAATCCAAAATTATGACATGTTGAATTGTATCATAGGATCTTTTGATACAATATAAGCAAGATTAATTATGGTAATATTATAACAACTACTTTTATTATATTCTGATTTTTTATTATCAAATTAGATTGAATTAACATCTAATAATATAAAAATAAAATTCTCCATTGTATTTTAATATCATAGCATTCAAATATCATTGAGGGTTCACATATCTCCCATAAATTTGTGTATATTGGAAGTGTATGAACGTAATGATGATGTTTGGTTGGCAAATAATCTAGTTGACAAAGAACATACTTTGATATTATTATAAATTAGATTGTGAAATGATTTGTATTAGGTTCAGCTAAGCAACGAAGTGAGTTAGCTTGTGATTAAATGGATATAGCCTATATACCTAAATGATTGCTTTGGGGATATTGCAGAAGTTGAGCAAGCCCTTGTGTGTTGTGTGGCAACGAATAATATGACATAAATGAACTCTCAGTTGGAATTAAATGAAGATAAAGGAAATGAAGAGGCAATTTGCTTTGTGTTTGGATTTAATAACAAATCAATATAGTTAAGGAAAGATTGCTAACCCAAATGCATGATAATCCTTTGGAAGACTATGGCCAATACAAAAGACAATTGTTGATACAAAGACTAATGCCAAAGCTAAAAGAGCTTCACGGTTGACGTAAAAGCATGTCATTAAGTTTATAGGGATTCATCAAATAGGACAAACTCACACACAACTAAGAAATGCATGAATGTACCTTAAGAAGGTAAAAATTGGGTATTGAAACTTATGAAATGGAAATTTGGAAGAAATAACCTTATATTGTTATAGAATTCCTTATATTGATGTGACATTAATCCTTATAGACACTATACCAATCTTCCTTGAGACTTTTTACCTTAGCTTGTTTGTTGTTTTGTGTTAACCCATAACAAAAACCCAAACTATATTTTGGTGTTGTTGCCAAGGAATGTTGTGAACATCCTTTAAGATTAAGATTGGGAGGGAATTTCAATATAAAAATTTCTAAACAAATTTGTTTAAATTATAAATAACCAAGATGGTTGGAGATATAAGAAAAATAGAATTAGAGACAAGGGTCAAAATTTTGGGAACCGAACTTCTATAAAGATTTGTATTATTTGGAAGCATGATTCATACTTTTGTGGAACCGCAATGTTGTTTGTGGCTGTGGCATAGTGAGGTGATTGGTGTATAATAGTTGGAAGATCCCTTCCAACGTGAATGTGCAGGGGGGTATGTCAGTGGTTGTTGCATTGGTTGGGAGACATGGGGCTTTCAAATATGATATCATAGTAAGGGAAAAGTTTGTTAATATACTTGGAGGGTCTTTTAGCATGAAGTTTTGTTTCTTGGATATATGATGAGATGTGGTGGGTCGTGTCCATGATGTTGATGTGGATGTCTAGGCTATGTATGTATCATGAAGCCAACATTCCATGTGGTTAGTTTAGTGTGGGAGAACAACAATTTGATTTGCAGGGGTTGTGAGGGATGCTGGGAGTTTGTTGTGGGGGTGTGGTATTGTGGAGAATTTAGATTAAAGGCCGTGAATCAGCATATTAGAGAATAGGTCAGGAAATTTGTTTTCATAATTATGGAATGTCGGGGTTTGTCTTGCGGGTGCAAGAGAGTGTAATCAAACAATTTTTTTTGGACGTCTTTGGGGGTGTGAGTGTTTGGTTTAGAGATTGGTGGAGATTATGCAAGGTTATTTGTATCTATTAGTAAGTGAATAACTATGCCTTGGTCACCTTTGAGAAAATAGTTGCAAATTTTTGGGTGGGGCCTATAGAGCATATGAGTGCAAATAAAATATAGGGGGGGTTTAAGGTATGTGTCATATAGGATATAAGCATTTTCACACGCTCTCTCTTTATTGCCGCTGCAATAATAAGGTCCCATTTCAGAGCCAAACAACTTTCCACCCATTCAACGCAACTGCTATATTGCCGTGGTGGACCTTGTCACGCTTATTTAGGTCACAACCATAGGCTCCTTTGCGGGCTTCATTAAGTCCCCGCTACCATCGGTCAAAGCCTCTTCCCATGGTCTAACTATATGTTGGCTTAAGGTAGGGTTCCACTTGAGACCTTGGTGTGAGCCCAAATTGATGCCCACATGTGTTGTTAACACTTGTAAAACATTACAAGTAGTGTTTTGTTGATTTATGATTATTCACAAAAATATAAAAAGAGTGAAGCTTGAAGAAAGCTAAGTTTGAAGCATTAGGCTTGTGTGAAGTGGACTTAAGTAGTATGAGGACATACCTTGGTAAAGTGTGGTAGGTAGAAAGCCAAGGTTAGTTAAATGTTTGAATTAGGATCTTTGTTGATCATTTGAGGGAGGAAGGCTTAGGAGATAAGATGAGAGCCTACAAAGTAGGAGGAGATTTCGAAGGCTTATCGAGAGCCTTGTGAATGGGATGAGTCCTTACTTAGAAGGAGAAGGTTAAGGGGTTGTGATTGGAGGCTCTAATCCTCTCACCCTATCCTTACCTCATGCCCTCTCTCCCTCTCAACTCACTATATAATCCCTCATTCTTCCCTCACTCATCATCTCTTTCCTTCGTGCTCCTTAAGCACCCACGGGTTATAAGTGTGGGTGTGTGGGAAGCAAGATAGGAGCACATGTATGTGCTTAGTTCTTAGGAGAAGAGCCAAGGCTATTTAGTCTTGAAGAGGGATTGACCTCTTGTTAGAAGTAGATTGGGTTTAAGGAATTTGAAGTTTGATTGTAAACTTCAACTTGTTGCATTGAGATTCATATTGAAGTGAGAGAGTTCAAACTTGTTTAAACTTGTGGCATTTAAAGTGACTAGATTGTACTAGGTGCATTACTTGTAGTGTTTTATTAGTTATGAACTTGAGCAGAACTTTATAGTGAGAGATTTGTCAATTATGGATGATCAGAGTGTTCAATGGGTATGAAAATTTGAGGGATTGTTTATTATAAAGTATGGGAGTTGTGGTAAAAATTTGAGAGCTTCAGTCATTGGGATGAAAGAGTTATTAAAAGTTGAAGGGGAGGGTGTCTAGGAACAAAGCAGCAAGGTTTGAAAATATGTATCTCTTAGAGGGTTATAGATATGGATACCAAAATTTGACACTATCTTCTGAACTTATATATCTATCTTGTGTCAAAATTTTAGATTGATTGGACGTAGGAGTTGGAAGTTATTAGAGTTTTAATGACCGGATGCTTTATCACAGCATTCATACTAAGTAGTTAGAGTTAGAATTTCATGCATAACTTTTGCATATGAACTCTGTTTGTGCCAAAATTTGGTGTGGAGATTTTTGATAAGGTACTTAACAAGTGTACCAAATTTCACTTGAAGAACATAAGTTGGGTGGGAGTTATACTATTCTGAAGTTTAGTAGGAAGACATTGATAAAGATTTACATCAAGAAGAACTTAGAGAAGGAAGGGCAAGGATAAGTATATAAATATTTTTTAATACTTGTATTTAAAGCCTATGTGCTCATGGAATCCACAAGCGAAGTGTCATGTACCAATACGGAATCAACCACGATGACATGTGATAACACGGAATCAATAAGCGAGAACTCATGTAGTAGTGTGGAGTCGACGGCAATGACTCGATTCACAAGAGGGATATCTTTGAAGGCATGCGTGGCCAAAGCGGCCGGGTGGACATTAGAAAAGGCTAAGGATATAACCTTGCCCGACATTAAGGAATGTAAAACTACATAGTGTGGTGTTAATCAAGTTGTGTATATTCCAAGGGTAGATTGGAATTATATATTGGGTTACAAAGAGAGAAGTCTCTACATGTCATTATAAACTTTTCCACTCGGGCTAGGACGAAATCGAAGGGTGGAGGATTTTTGGTGACACTTGGGCAACATGAACAAGGTTGGGGCAACAAAAATGAGACTTGAGTAGTAGAAATGAGGCTTGAACAACATAAATTAACCATGTGCAGGGGAACAAAGGCCCAATATAGCCAAAAAGGGCCAAAATGTAGCATAAAAAAAACCTAACTGTTAAAAAATAAAAATAAAATAAAAAACCTAAGGCAACAAAAGACAAATATATGAATAATTTTAAAATAACTTTAGGTGAAAATAACTAAGCATCACTGCAATCAATGTATTTTGAGGACAAATCATTTTAGAATAAAATAAAAATATTTTATATGTTCTGAACAATCTAATATTTAATTTTTATTTAATTTTTAACTATATGCTTTAAAATTTTAATTGTAAACATGTGCTTAGTCTACAATATTGGGATGATTTAATTCATGTGTATTGCCTCTTTCTATATTATGGAAGGTCCTCAATAAAATCACCCCTTAAATTAAATTAAATGTTGTTTTTTACAACTTTATTAGTCTCTTGTAAGAATTGACGGTAAGTCCTTCCTTGCATAGGAAGTTATGTGGCTTCAAAATTATATAAAAATTCAAAATTGCAATGTTGTTTGTATTTCATAATCGTATTGTGCACGATTGTACAAGTTTTTATGATGTTTTTTTTTAATTCTCCATTCATTGTCTGGGTTTTGGATTATGATGTACTATGCTTGTAAGACTTTGAAGGCACAAACCGTGCTTACAAGACTCCGAAGGCATGTTCAACATTATTTCATTCACTTTTTTTTACCGAATATCACTAAAAAATCTAAAATTAATTTCACTATTTATAATTATTATTTTGTTAAATACATATTATCAAAATAAAATAATTATCGTCTATGAATTTGATCGATACGTGTTGCACAATGCAACCAACCAAGGGTTCAACCACATTTGTCCATTATGTTATAAAAGATTACGAACTCGTGGATATCCGACAATATTTATATGTAAATACATAACATCATTCACGTCCATAGCAGTGTTATGTGAGATCAATAGTATTCCACATAATATTCTTGGATATTTCTCAATTTCAGATTGAATGCGAAAAATATTCGGGAATATTTTGTGGAATATTGTCAGTCCCATAAAACAATGTTATGGATCTGAATAATGTTATGTATGTCCATAACATCTCTTATGACTTAAAAAATCCTCTACACTAACAAAGAAATAATCGTATTATTATGAGTAAATGGAACCCCTCATCACTTAATTAGAACTAATCATTGTACATTTGTGCTTTAAATTTGGAAGCTTTCTCAAAACCCTAATTTTTTTTTGCTTTTGTTGTAAGGTTTGGAGTTCAAGTTATGTTATGGCCTATTATCTATTGGTGGAATATCATAAATTTGATGTTTACCTAGCTGCCACTTACCATAGGAAGAAACCTACGGTTGGAGATAATAATTGCAGCGGTATTTTACCATTCCGGTATACGCGGTTCTTTCTTTAAGTTCGCCAAACAGTCGGAGAGAAGGATTTTGTTGCTCTAGGCATTTTATATATTCAACATAGAATCGATCACCTAGACTATGGTTGTGGCCTTGACATCTAACGACTATATTTTCTCGTTGATGATTTTATATCAAAATCCCTTTTGATTTTTTTGATAAAAATAATTTTATTTTCACAAGGAAGGATATTTTTAATTTTCCAACGTGGATGATAGTTTGTCTCGATATTTGATACAATCTTGAGCATACACTCACTTTACCTTGTAAAAAATAATAAACAAAGTTACACAATTGACAATTTATTTATGATTGGAACGGAAGCATCCAATTATAAGGTAAAAAATTACCTACCCTTAATTGATAAAAGTTTTAATGTAGGATCTAAGGTCTTGATGCATCCATTTGTACATCCATTATGAGATTCTTCTTCTTCTTCTTCTTCTTCTTATTATTATTATTATTATTATTATTATTTTGTCATGAAATGTAAGATCTTCTAGTTATTTTTATGTATATAAAATGTTTTTGTCTTGTAATAATTTTTTTTTAAATTTTAATTTTCACTTTAAAAATAACTTATACTTGAGAGCAAAAAAATTTAAATATTTGGATCACCTTAAAATTATTTAACATGCAAATAACCAGTACCAATGCAATCAATATATTTTTGTTAAAATTTTACTTAAATTATAATTAATATTCTACACTTTTAAAAAAACTAGCATTAATGCTTTTATTTAATAAATTTTACATGCAATCCAAACTGTAACTCATAAATCTATATTTACTCTTTATTATTAGAATGATTTAATTCATATGCATTGTCATTTTTTTACGTAATGTAAGGTCCTCAATTTGATCACCATTTAAGCTAAATTAAGTGTTAGTATTTTCAAAGTCATTATTAGTACCTTGTTAGAAACAATGATAAGTCTTTTGACACATGAAAGGCTACGTGATTTTGGAATTGTATGAATTTTTTAATTCTAGTATTGCTTTGAATTCCACAATTATTTTGTGCATGTTTGTATAATTTTTTGTGATATTATCAAAATTTTCATTTTTTATTTGTTTTTGGATTTCAAATTATGACATAGTATATTTACAAGACTTTGAATATACATTTGAAATATTTATGTAAAACTCCATGTTTTTCTACAAAAAGTAGTAGAAAACTATCCCCAAAAGAACCGTAGCTGAAATCGGCTGCAATTCTTTTTGACATAGTTTTCTACTAGTGAAAGCAACTGGTTTTGTCATCCTAAGACTTGTGTATTTTCTGAATAAATATAGTCTATTATGGATAAATAACATCTGCCTTTTTTTATAGGTAATATATTTATTTAACAAACATGACAATTTTTTTCATATAGAATATATTTGGTCATTAAAATATATCAAATAAATTTAATTCATTGTTTAAATTGAATATACCAAAACATACATGACATATTGAAAGAGATTCGTCCACAATCGCTTCGTCCACAATCGCTTAGATAGATGGTTTTTTAAGTCCAACAATACTATATGGATAATAACATTAAGAATTGTTGTAATGTAATGAATATTTTGGTAGTTGTATATTATATAATTATTATATATATAATACATTTTCTTAGATACCATGACTATTTCATTTTTCTTGTGATACAAATAATTTTTGAATGATTAATAATTATCTAACTAATAAAATTTAAACAAACTAAATAATATATATTTAACTCATCGATTCATTGGATTATCGGAGCACCATAAAATTGTATATTATTCGCAGCCTCTAGAATAATGACATTGCTCATGATTACATCAACACCATTGATGCAAAACTATGCCTTCAAATATTAGTACATGCAATCAAATGAGCCAAACATGTTTGATTACTTACGTTATTAATTACTTACTAATTTTTTATCTAGTAAGTAGATTAAAAAATAATTTTAATTTACGACTAAAATCATCTAGGATGATAATATTCGTGAACATCATTTGTTAGGACTTCTAAAAATAACTTCCTTATGACCAATGTGAATTTTCTTCTTCTTTTAAATTTGATTTTTTTAAAAAAAATTATGGAGGGTTTTTCAAGATCCATAATGTGGCCGGTGCACATTGAAGTTGGTAAGTGCATGTCCCTATAAAGAAACATTATTGTGAAGAAACTTGTTCAATATAACAATATCCATGATCATATCTCTTCAAATGAATTGCGTCAACACTAACGAAATTCTTTGAATATGAACTTCTCCACTTGCTTGCAAAATATCTCTTCTACATCTCTCAACCTTATTTTTGGTGATCTTGCCATTGAATTTTGATTTCCACGACCTTTGTTAAGAACATCAATTATTTTGGGCATCGGAAGATTCTATACATGCGATTGTCAATTCTTGGCTTTATGGACCAATTATGTGAAGGTTGTAGTGATTAATGTCCATTTGAAGCTTAGGGCCACTTCACACATGAGATTGAGAGCCCGTGACCATTACACTTCAAGCGCTCTCATTGGTGGAAAAGGTGGAGCCGGTCCAAGTTCACTTCACACTACGCTTGAGGGACCAACGGAGTATGTGAATGCAAGATGGATGTAGAGTCTACAGGAATTCCTACATGGCATCGAATGGATCATGGTCACTTGGACTATTTTCAAAAACTACCTCTTGGAGGTAGGCCTAACACAAAACCGGGAGACCATGGCACTCCGAACGCTCACAACCGTTGGTTTGTTTTATTTTATCATGTCTGAGAACCCGCATGAATAAAAATTCATTAAAATAGCATTTGGTTGAGGGCCCGGTCACATGTGACTTCACACTACGTGATTTTGGAGGTGTCTTGGGACGGCCTTTGGACACTTTCTTTTGGGCTCTCACAATTTCATGGTCACGGCTCTTGGCTCATGTGTGAAGTGGCCCTGAGGGCCCGTGACCATTGCACTTCAAACACTCTCATTGGTGGAAAAGGCGAAGCCGGTTCAAGTTCGCTTCACACTACGCTTGAGGGACCGACAAAGTAAGTGAATGCAAGATGGATGTAAAGTCTATTTGGATTTCTACGTGGCATCAAATGGATCATGTTTCATGGTCACTTGGACTAATTCATGAATACGTTTCATCAAATGGTTGTATGTTTAATGAATAAAAATTTGTTGAAATAAGCATTTGGTTGAGGGCCCGTCACATATGACTTCACACTGCACTTGAGGGCTTGTGACCACACTAACTTACATGATTTTGGGATGGCCTATGGACACTTTCTTTTGGGCTCTCACAATTTCATGGTCACGGCTCTTGGCTCGTGTGTGAAGTGGCCCTTAGTTTGCACAAACTAATAATTTGTTTAAAATGCATTTTTAAAATAATGAATAATATTAAATAAACCCAATGCATATCATGTAAGGCAAGTGGGCGTTGTGCTTGTTCTTAATAATGTAGCATAACAAAGATTAATATTAATATTTTATGTATAATAATTCTATGTATATTAGAATGTTAATGATAGTAAAACATATTTTGTTGTGAGAACCCAAATAATTTATTTCACAATTGACTATTGAAATTCAAACCATCTAGAATTCATGATCATCTAGCCATAAACATTAAATTGAATCCTATATATATAAATGTGTCTAATGAAATGAAATTGATTTTTAAATTTGGGAAGCCGAAAATGTTAATGGGACTGAAATACATCCGGATGGGATGTCAAACCATTGAAACCAGTTAATTCTCTAGAGTGGCGGAGTGTGGTAGCCTTCATGAGATAAGAGGCTAATGTTGGCTTGTTGGTCTAATTGAAAGAAAGACTTGAGGCTCCCTAGACTCCATATTTCTATCCCAACAAGCATGTTTGTGATACACTCTTCAAAAACAATGATTTACATATTGAAGTGGAACAACAATTTATGGATGATCCTCATGTGTTCAAGTTTTATGTTCGTCTATTATAATATCATGGAAAATTATGGTTCCATTGTTTGCCACTCCTCCTTGTCCATGGTGTTAGGGACCGCTGCATTGGGCTATCGTCTCTACACCGACATTTTGAGCTTATGTTTTGAACATCAAAACCAACATGTGAATGTGAATAAAATGAGTTTTTATTGGAAAATTTCTTATCACTGAGCGAAAATAAAATGAGGGTGAACACAATAGGCCAGTCAACGAAAATTATATATCCTGCAGCTTGGCAGATGATGCCATGGCCCATATTGTTTGTTTGTTTGTTTGTTTTTTCTTTTTCTTTTTTTTTCCCACAAATTGAACAATTGATTGCAAGAGAAGGACCATGGCCCATATAGTGGCAACCACAATCACGATGATGTGTTTTTAAGTTGCACCGTGTCTATATAGTTGTTTGCCACTTTATTTTATTCTTTGCTCAAACTATCAAAGTATAAATATAATCTCTCTCTCTCTCCACACACACACACACACACACACATTCAAATTTCTAGGATGAGTTGATTGAGAATATTGATAACGTTGCTAATAAAGGATAATAAAGATTGGAGGAGTGCAATTTTTTTGGGGAAAGACATAAAAACTGCCACAAGAATGTATTTCAATAATATACAAAAAAGAAAAGAGCAATGGCATTTGCAATTCATACAATTTCCAGTCTCATATGGATAGACTGTGTATAATGTCCTTGACACTAAATTGAACTCACGTAAGACAAGATCTCGGAGAAGTTTTGTGTTACATATGGTTTTTTGTTGGCCAATTGACCAACATGTTGGTTATAACCACCTACGTCTATGTTGGATTCCATGAGGTTGAGGGTTTGGTTCTAGGTGGTGGGCTTATAACTTTTGATCATCCACCCACTTATCTCAATGGGAGCCGGGGGCATGTGATTCATGTCTATATAAAAACATGTTACATGGATGTCGCCCTTGGAGTATTATGCCAATGTGGTATCGGCCATTGATGCGGCTTGCGATTTTGGTCATAAGTTGCCCCCACAAATTAAAAATCCAAAGAATGTAACACGATTATTCCTTGTAACATGGCGAGGACTAAGCGTTGGTTTAGACTACAGTGAAGTGCAGTGGTCAAGAATTTAAGGGGAGTGGAGCAATTTGACTGGCTACAAAATGGGTTGTTCATCAGCCGGGGTTTGCATTACAACCAAGACTTCTCTGGTGTAGGATAGATAAATAAATAACCAACGTCGGGCAATCCGACGTGAATTTGAGCTTGTTGGCCCTACCATGCTCAAGAATCTTCTTGGTGTTGGGTGGGGCTTACTGCCTACCTTGCGGTGGGTGGGCTCTTGGTTTCCTACCTACCTAACTAGTTTTCTTCTATCAAGTAGAGAGAAGATTTCATGAAGGGAATCGAACTGCCAACCACTCCATTCGGAAATGGGTACCTCTCCACTACCACCCAGTAGGTTAGGGTCATCTCGGACCATCCGGTGGAGAATTTCAAGCATGAATGAAAAAATGACATGGTTGTCAACATGGCAACACTTTGTGCTAGGGAATTCTCCGGAGGTCGAGTTTCTTGGGCAACCTCAAACCCTCAGACAAAAGACTTGGCCTCCAAAGAACTCCAACTCGAGGCTTTTATTTTTGTTTTTTTAATTTCCAAAAGTTTTTCCATCGTGTCTGCCATATCAACTGCTACCTCAAATAACCTTCTCTTGGGCTGAAATTCTTGACTGACCAATGTGCTTCTTCACCGTAGTCTAAACCGGCCCTAAGTTAGGCAACACCACCGACCCACTAAGGCGGGTGGTAGGTAGGTAAATATGTCTCATAATCCCGCGAGGATTCTCCATGGAGTTGGCAAGGACAATGCAACCTATCTCCAACTCCCAACCTTAATAACAGGATGGCTTGATAACTCCCACTCACTCGCTTCAACTCATGGGAGCCCATGACTTGTACAATGCATGTTTAACAAAGACGCTCGCTAAGTGTCACCCTCGGAAGACCATGCCAAGCTAATATCAGTCCTTGCTGCAACCTACTATGCATGTCGCTTAATATACTCCACCCAATAACTAACTAATAAATTAGGAACACGATTCCGGCTCATAACGGGTCGGTGGGTGCTAAGGTAGATGTGCTTAATTCGGTTACTTCTCCTAATTGGACACCTATATTTGAGTGGTATGTGGTTAGGTGTGGCTCCAAGAACGTTTACCAAAAAGACACATGTTTAAAAGAGATTGGACTACATGCTCAAAATATGGTAATCATCAGGTCCGAGATGACCCTAAACTATGGGTGATAGTGGAGAGGTACCCATTTTCAAATGGAGTGGTTGTCGGCTTGATTCCCACTGTGAAATCTTCTCTCTACGTGACGGCAAAAACTAGCTAGGTAGGTAGGAAGCCAAGAGCCCACCCACCTCAAGGTAGGCAATAACCCCCATCATGCATCAAGAGGATTCTTGAGCAGGCTAGGGCCAATGGGCTCAAATTCACGTTGGATTGCCCGACGTTGGTTATTTATTTATTCATGGTAACCATTCTAGGCTCAATAGTCAATTATCAAATAATTATATATATATATATATATATAAATTTTTTGGGGGGGGAGGACCGACCTACAAGGTATGTGGGTGTTGTTTGATTCTTTTTTCATGTTCTCCAACTTGTATTGATTAGACTTACACAACAAAACTCATGTCGCATTAGCAAACCACAATGAAACACATGAAACTCGGATGTGCATGTTGTTGGTTTCTTAACCGGATACATAGGCCCTCTCAATTGTGTTCACACTATTGAGTGTAGAGTGGTTATTAATATTTGAAGACGTGGTCCAATCTCATTTAAACACGTGCCTTCACGATGTTTGCTCTTTGATCCTCACCGAACCACGTACCAATCAAATATAGGGGTCCGATTAAGAAACTGAGCCACTTAAGACCCATCCACTTTAAGCTCCAAAATTGATGAGGAAAGCGGCTACAACCTCAATTTTGGATTTGCTAGCCATCTTGTGCTAATGGTGCATTTCATATGCTAGGAGACACGGGCTAGACGGGAAAAAGTAACCATTTAAGACCCATGTACCTTAACTAACGCAGTAGGTAGGTAGGTAGGTAGGTCTCAGAATCCCAGTAGGAATTTCCAAGGAGTTGGCAAGGGTAGTGCCACTGAAGATAACTTCCAACTTCCCAGTGCGGCTCATTCATCCTTGATACAGAATGCTCTAGCAAGGTTTTGGAACACAGTGGCTAATAATCATAGTACGCCTCATTGCTCAATCATCCAAGGGCCGGACGAAGATGCTTCGGAACAACCAGGAATTGCACAGCATATACCTTTCTCCTCCACTGTTCCAAGCCCAGAATCAGCAGCTGGTCCTTATGGAAGCAAGAGGACCAGCTTCTCTTGTAACTTATGGCTTACCTTTGCTCGCCCTCGCTTGAGACAAAGTGTGTGAGAGAGAGACACACACACACGCGCGCATACGCATACACATACACAGAGAGGGTGGTTTTAATTGACTGAGAGTGTCAGTGCTGGATTTGTTGGCAGGGGTGTGCAGAAAGTTATGTGAATATTAGTTAGCAATCCTTGGCACAGAGGAGATACAGAAGAGAAGATAGTTTACAGGAGACGGAGAGGTGGAAGGAGAGATAGGGTGATCTTAATTGTGGTTGGACCTGTGTGTTGGGGCCGGTGTTTTGTGGTTTAGTATTTTTAGTTAAGTAGGTTGGGTCCGAGTTGGTCAGAATTGGTCAGCCGTGGTATAAGTCAAGGGGGGGGGGGGCGGGAGAGGGATAGGCTTAAGAGGACTCTTCTTCAGCTTATGAGGGTGGTTTTGGATTTGTTTGGTTAATGGTGGTTTTTCATTGTTTCTGTTTAGGATTTGGGTTCGTGGGTGTGCAGAGGGAAGTTACTCAACAGAATTGCACCATGGGTTGCAGGTAGGCTGTGCATGACTGGTTTGGGGTGATGGTTGGAGGTTTGATTTTCTCTGGGTTTAAGTTAGTGTTCCCTGGTTAGGTTAGCCTCACTTAGTGGGGAGAAAGAGAAAGAGAAAGAGAAAGTAAAGGAAGGAGAAAATTTGAGAGGCAGGGTGATTGTAAAAACTGTTGAGTGATTGTGAGTGTGGGTCTTTTAGTTTATGGAATTGGGTTCCTGGGCTTGTGGAAATGGAATGAAGAATTACACCATAGCTTGCACCTGGGCTGTGCACCGTAGTCTTGAGAAGTTGGGAGAAATGGGAGACTTGCTCTTTGTGTCCTGGTCGACAGAGCAGAGGCAGAGACAGAGACAAAGACAACGATGAAAGACAAGATGATTACAATTCTGGTTGTCACATGTGCTCATTTGTTCCTAAAGGTGCACATAGGAGTGACAGCTTGAGATGTGTTACCGAGAGATTCACAAGGAAATTGCTTGTACCGTAACCATCCCAGCTGTTTTTCAGTGCACAAAGAATCCAAATGTCACAAATTTGTTTTGAAGGTTGGAGGTCTGCCAGAAGTTATTGCAAAGTGCACCATGGCAATCAAGGATTCTGTGCACGACAGTTCTGAGCTGCACTGAGGTTTCGAAGATGTGCTCTCTGTTGAGAAGAAAGAGAGAAAGAGGGTCATCCCAAGGACAGAGTAACGAAGGCGAGGGTGCTTGTAGATTGTGCTCGGCGATCGTGAGGGTGTAGGAAAAGGCACTAAAAATTGGACCATGGCATGCAGGTAGGCTGGCTATCATAAGTTTGAGATTTGAAAGATTGGAGAGGTTGGCTCTGAGGTGCATGAAGGGGGCGGGGTTTAAGATATCCCAGCCAGGATTCGCGGGGAAGTTGGGATTTGGACGGAGGAGTTGGGATTCTTGGCTTTTGATGGTGTAACCCGGATCATCGCTGACGCAATTCGCAGATCAGAACGTCATGCAGGCATTTGGGATGCCCGCTTGGGCCAGGTCTGCTGCTGGTGAGTAATGTAACGTGATGTAATTGCCCTGCCATAGCCGCATGTTGTAGGAGGTATGTGTTTTCAGGTTTTGGTCTCCGGGTTTTGGGTTCAGTTCTCTGAATGGGAAGCTCTCAAATTGTAGCTTGAGAGGTCACGAATCCAAGAGAGTAAAGATGCTCACAGCTTTTGGAGATTCTTAAACGAGGGGATTTGGAGGAATTAAGAAAAAGGATTATTTCCAGCATTCTCAATCTTCGGAACCTGGAGGGTTATGCATGTAGAAACCAACGCAAAGCCTCTGCTCCCATACCCATGTGATAGTGCTCCTTATTGTTTCAGGCTTCTGGGTCGCAATTGTTTAATCCACGAAATAATCCTCTCTCAGGTGGGGAAGAGAGCGGAAGTGTGGGTTGACTCAGTTGCATGTTCTTCACTTATGACTTCCAGAATCACAGCAGCTCTAACTGAGATTAACTTAATGATAGTGATCAATGACGGTCTGAATAACCGGCGAGAGAAGAGAGTGAATGCATAAGGTAGGTAGGAAGGGAGAGAGAGAGGTTACATAAACCGGAGGTTATGGAGGAAGTTCTCTCTGCGTGGATAGAAGAGCACAAGGAGCTGTTCTCTACTTGAATGGGTGACCCGTTCTGCAATTTCTAATATTCTAACTTCTCTCTCAGAATTTGTAGCTTCTAAAGATATAATCCACACATTGCTGTCTCCAAAAGACATGTTCTTAAAACTGATCAGCGGCTGTTGTCGTGTCAACAAACCCATTCTGGTAACGTTCATGGGATGGCTCTTAAGTAAGTTCTCATATTAATTTTTACCCTCAGAATTGAGCAAGGGAAAGCGCCACAGCAAATGTAAATGAGAATAGCTTAATGAGAGTGATCAATTATGCAATTTCAGTTCTCCAAAAACGTTGTAGCATTTGAAGAGATAACTCGCAAATATTTGTCCTCAAAACACACGCTGTACTTAAATCTGAGCTGCTGCCGTCGCCGAGTGACAAGTCTGTGTTCATACATGGTTCTTGGTTCAGAATGTGTCTTTTGTAAACTAACCTTCGTTGGATGGCTCTTATAGTAGTTTTCTCTCAAATTTTACCCTCAGGTTTGACCGAGGGAAAGTACCACAGCAACGGAGATATCTTGATGAAAGCTCGATGAAAGGGATCATATATGCAATTTCAGTTCTCTAACTTATCTCCCTGAGTATTGTAGCATTTAAAGAGATAAACCGCACATTGGTGTCCCAAAATGCATGTTGTTGTCGTTCTGAGCTGCTGCTGTCGTGGCGTAACAGTTCTGACTTCATACATGGTTTCTGGTTCAAAATGTTCTTTTGTAAACTAACCCATTCTGGTACCCTTCATGGGATGACTCTTACAGTAGGTTTTTATTCTCTCAATCTGCAGCTCTTACAGTGCAGAAGGGCATGAACAGAAGTGTCTCATTCACGAGATCGAGTTCCGACAGGGTAATAAATGGTCATCTTCAACCGCGTGCTGCTCCTCCCAAGACAGTGTGGGTATGGACCAAGAGCAAGGACGTGATGACAGCCTCCATTGAAGGCGGGTGGTCAACCTTCATTTTTACACCTGACACCAAGGACCTCGCACACGAGTGGGCCTGTACTGTCCCAAATCTCTTCTCATTTGCTACTGAATTTGTTTTGGGACTGAATTATACAGAGGCCATCCTTAGTAATGTTCACATCTTTTTCCTACTGGTGGAGCTTCTTGTAGCTGCCCTATCATCTAAATTTGCTAAATTTTGAATTTTCATTTTCTGATCATGGTGCGTAACAGACACACTGATTGAACCAACTTGGCCGCTTTACAAAGTTCCATGTTACTGTAGGGTTTCGGAGGCTTTTTAGGGTAATCCTTTTGATTATGTCTTCCTGCCTCTTTTCTTGAGCAGGTTGATCTTAGTGTTTTTCTGGTATCGTTTCTTTTGTATACCAGTGGGTAGAGGTACCGCAAGAGGGCTTAGAATTTGATACCCAGCGGGTTGTGTTCTTAATATATCCAAGTGTATGAAAGATAGAGGTGATACCATGGAATTTTGCAATGGTATATCTGCAAATATCAAGTGGGTGTAAATGTAAGAATTGAAGGATCTGATACCAGCCAGGTTGGAGATTTTATACCCTTTACACATGCCCTAATTGATTCCTGGGTTGGTTGATGTGTCATGTGCTACCAGTGAATTCTCATGCCTTTCCCTGTTTCTGCTTCAGCTCTTGCGCGAATTGAACCTCTCTACTTGGAGAGTGGCCAGTTCTTGGACGCAGAAAATAAGCAAGTGGCAGTTCTGGGTCAGGTTGCTACCGGTGAGCAGCTTGACTGTGTCCCTGCATTGATGGACAAGGCCAAGGTTGTGGTCATGAATGCTGTTGACTGGCAGGTAATTTGTTACATCATCTTATAGTTCGATTGCCTCATCTTCCTATTACTGTCTCTATTTTCCATAAAACTTCATAACATATTTATTTGTTAACTTGCAATTGGATGTGCTCATCCTTCTTTGGGTCCAAAACTTTTGTAATGGCAAATGGTATTGGAAAATGAATACCATCTGTGAAATGGTGTGCTATGACTAGTAGGGTCTTGTTGCTTGTTTATCATCAACAAATAGCAACTTCTCATTTACGGGAGGGCATGTTAGAAAGAAATTGCTTTAATCTCAGATTGCTGGCTGCAAATGTGGAAATGTTTTTATTTATTTTTATCTTTGAGTCCATGTGTGCTTTGAGAGCTCATGCCTTATCATTGGTTTGCAGGTCATTCCAGCAGAGAACATGGTTGCAGCTTTCCAAGGCAGTGGCACAGCTCTCTATGCTACTGCAAGCACAGCCAGTGATGCGCAGGTTTATTTTGAAGCTCTAGAAATGGGCACCGATGGAGTTGTCTTGCACACAGATGACCCTTCAGAAATTTTTGCTCTCAAGGTGTGAATATTTCAATGATTTTGGGGGTTATTTCTCTAGAGGGACATGTGCACTGCCATGTTATTTTGCTCCTGTGGTGCTCTCACCAGAATTCTTTCTTGCTTTTGCACTGAAAGATGTTTGTGTTTGCCCTTGCCAACAAGCTCTTCCACCACAAGCACACTGAGGATTCTGTCATTTAAAATCTTTTATGTTGTGCACATGTTGCAGGCATATTTAAAAGGAAAAATAGATTCTACTATGGGAGTGAGCCTGGTGGAGGCGATAGTTACTCTAGTTGAGCCGGTGGGCATGGGTGACCGTGTCTGTGTTGATCTTTGCAATCTCTTGAACCCGGGTGAGGGACTCCTGGTAAGCCATTTTTCTCTTGAAAAAAAACTTTTCTTCTCCTTTTGGAGACTGACATTGAGTTTTCAACATTTACATGGGTCATATTCTGAGAGCAACTCCTATGATCACTGTAAAATTGTTCTCTTGATAATCGGCTTTGTAGGTTTTTTGGAGAAAAGTTCCCACCCACAAAGCCTAAATGTTTTCCAAATTTTTATTACCCATTGAGAGAGGCAACCCTCTAAGCCCCTACCTTTGAATATGAAGTGCCGAGACTTTAGAGTATTCTCTCTTTCAATAACTGGTGGTCTATGCAGATTCATGATATATATATATATTGGCTTCATGGGTGGGATGAGCATGTTGCATTGGCTCAGAAAGCTTTGAAAGCTGATTATTGAGAAAATCATTTTACAGTGTCCATAGGAGTTGCTCTAACAATTGAAGGTAATGTCATTGAGTGCACCAATAACCAATGTTGAATCCTGAATTGTGTCATTTTTGCGTGCTGTCAGTCGTCCTAGATCATGTTTTTGTCAACTATCATAGGCGGCCAATTACCAGGAACAGTCGGGGTCAGGTTACCATATTTTTCAGATTTGTTTTGCCAGCGACAGTCTTAATATAGACATTTGGATTTTATAGCAGTGAATTACAGAATAATTTGGTTATCGGATATGGTGTAGCAGGTACTAATGAAAAACAGATCTGATATACCTTACACAGGTAGGATCTTTTGCAAGGGCCCTTTTCTTGGTGCACTCTGAGTGCTTGCAGAGCAACTATGTGGCCTCCAGACCCTTCCGAGTGAACGCAGTAAGTAAACCTTGGTGTTTTTTTTCTATAGTCTATCAATGGATCCTAGTGAACATAGTAGTCCCGTTTGGATCTGGACCTGGAAAGAGATGACTCCGAGATTACTCACGGCGTGGGTTAAGGTGTTTGCTTGATCTTCGAGCTAGTCCAATTTTCTATGTAATTTCAAAACAGACATCATGAGAATTAGAGTCACCTTGAAAAATTCTGCTTTTTTTTTCCCTTTTTTTTCCCTTTTTTTTTCCTTTTTTTTTTCAAAAGGTGAACACCTTGAACGGGTGTGGACAAGCCGGCCTGCACCTAGTTGGTTCAAAGTATCTGGTTTACCCAATACCCCCACTATGATTGGGTGGACCATATTGTAAGGGGGCACCAAAAATCAAGTGCTAGGAAGATCACCTATTTGAGCATTCCAACATTGGGCGGCAAAACCTTAGAATCCTTATGTGATCTAGGTAAAGACATCAAGTTAGTCCACCCTTGATCCTGACCTGGAGTTTCTTGTACTGAAATTGCACTAATTATGGTACACGCTGTGGGGCACATGTATAATGTGAGTTACCCTTTGCATCCCTTTAGTGCGGCCCACGTTATACATTGTCATGCTTGAAAATAGCATGCAACACCAGTTACACTTGAATCTTCAACCACTCACTATGCTCTCATTCTTCCACTTGCAATTGTGGGCAAGGTATCAATTGAAAGAAATTGAGAATGTGAATTCAAAGTGCACAAACTCACTTCCTAAGTACTGTGCACCCACAGTATTATCTTCAAAGTTTTTAAAGTGTGGATTCTTTGTCACTAGTGTGGCCCACAGTATTTACCATAATCAGTGTAATTGTACAAGGTGTGCAGTTTGACATTATGGATTGTGGCAGATGACAAAGGTTTGTGTTCATTTATTCATATTTCTAAATTAGTTAAATTTTTCCTGCAGGGCCCCGTACATGCATATGTTGGGATGGCAGGTGGCCGCACAGCGTACCTATCCGAGCTGCACACAGCAAGTCAAGTCATGGTGGTAAATGTTCAGGGGCAATCTCGGACAGTTGTGGTGGGGCGTGTGAAGATTGAGTCGAGGCCATTGCTGCTTGTGGAAGTGGAGTTGGATAAACAAAGGCATAGTGTATTGCTACAAAATGCGGAAACTGTGTGCCTTGTTGCTCCTGGAGGTGGGTCGTGAGTAATCATCTGCCAAGTATTTTGCTAGAGCTGAGTATAAGGGTCACTTTACACTAGAGCTTGAGGGTTTGTGACCATTGAAATCGAAAATCTCTAGATGGTGGAAAAGGCTGAGACCGTCCCACTTCAGTGTACACTAGAGCTTGAGGGCCCAAGGACCAAGGAATTTTGAAGTGGTGAAAAACTTACATGGAGTCTTACACAGCATGTAATGGATGAAGTTTGTGGTCTACCAGATTTTACGTCAAGCCTGGCCTAACACAAAACTGGGAGACCATTACACTTGAAAATCTCACAACCCTTGATTTGTTATAACTTATTGTGTTGAAGGGCCCACATGAATAGAATGGTTATGAAATAGCATTCGGTTGAGAGCGTTGTTGTATGTCTTTACACTACACCTAGAAGGCCTGTGACCACACAAAATTGAATTTCAATTTTCCATGGTATGGCCTTCGGATGAGTTTCAAGGGCCCTCACAATTACATGGTTATGGCTGTTGGCCATAGTGTAAAGTGGCTTCAACTCTCCAGTTTCCTTCTGTTTTTCCAAATCAATACTTAATTTGGGCATGAGTGTGGCTTACACTAATCTGGTAGATCAAACTTTGTGCCACTTCGTTGGTGATATGCAACTCATAACTGTTACTCAAATGACGAAATGTACACACTAAGCCTGGGATGACATTCAGATCCACACATGTCAATCTCTGGAAAGACACAAGAATTGCAAATTCGGTGTATTCATTCCACTTTTTTTTTTGTTTTTTTTGTTTTTTGATGCAGAGGGTTACAAAGATTAATCACATGATTGATACACATGTCTTGCAGATAACAACATTGCCAGGCCAGTCTCAGTCACAAACTTGCAAGTGGGAGACTCTGTTCTATTAAGCTTGCAGGAGGAGGCACGGCACACGGGCATACAGATTGATGAGTTTGTAGTTGAGAAGTAGACCATGTACCGATTTTGTGAATTAAGTACCCTAGACAATGTAGTGCATAGTCCACAAAGTAGGTAGAATAGGAATAGAGTTGGAAATGCACAATAGTTCACCCTTCCTATCCGGGCTAGATCATGTTCATAAATAGAGAGAATTACTAAAGAGGTGAACGGCACCTATTGCTTTAAGCATAGACTTGTTTTGTTCTTGATATTGTATATATTCACTCTCGTCTCCTGAGAATTAGGATGCCAGCCTTTGCTCTTGACAGCCAACTTTGGATAGTAGCTTTTGAGTCATGGGACCTGGTGACAATGAGGCTTAATGCAACCATTGCCGAATGAATGAGATATGGAGTTTTTAAGGGAAAGAGGGGGGGGGGGGTTGATGTTTGATTTTTAGACCTTATGTATTTCCCAATCGAGGCATTATCATAATTATACAGGGGCTTGCCATTTTGACAATAAGAGATTGGAAATGGTTACTAATTTGACAAGTGAACATTGTTTGTAGTGTCAATTCCTTTTACTTGCCAGATAGCACCCTCGCATGGTATGTTGGAGTGCCTTGGCCTTAGTTGGAGAGGGGCTTGCAATTTGGCCTATATTGACACTTCATAGACCATTTTTTTCTTTTCGAATACTGACTTAGAAGCCACATTTGTTCCACCTTCTCATGTCAGTGCTCTCTTAAGTTAATCGTGTCTTAAATGGTTAGCTTTTGTTGTTTTCCATGATTCTCAACTTGGATTTCAAGTTAGGTTTTTTCTTGGACCCATGAATGTGATAGATATTTTAGCAACAATCTATGGAATTTCATGATCTCCTATGTTGCTACAATGATTTTTCAAAGTCAAAAGTGATGGAGCCATAAAATGACCATGTAGTTTTCCCCTCCATCCCAAATTATGTTGACTATTGAGCCACAATAGTTAACAAGTTTTGAGCATGTCATTCAATTTCTTTTTAACACATGTCTTTTTGGTATCCGTTTTTAGAACCTAACATGACCACTCACCACTCAAATGTAGGTGACCAATTAAGATGTGAGGTTGAATTAGGCACATTTACCTTATTGTCACTACCAGTATTTCATTATGTTTGCCCCCACAACATATAATGAAGCCCTCAAACACCAACAAGAATTCTAAAGAAATATTCGTCACAACCAACATAACATTCCCAAGTCTAATGCTCTCACACCTTTTTTTCTAAATAAAAAAAATTTCATGTTTCATGAGGGCCTTGCTGCGGCACTAAGGCTTAAGCCATTGTTTTATGAGAATCACAACATGTTTATTCCCAACCCTTGGCTATATTGTTTTCTTGCCTCATGAGGCTCAACAAAGTGTTAAAATGGCCTCTTAACCTCTAATGGACTTGGTGATTTTTGGTCAAACCCAATGAAGTTGATGTCCTCTATTTAGTGTTCAATATTTGAACACGATCAAAAGTGTTTTTTTTCAACTTTAACCATATGGGTATTGGAATTTATAGAATTTGCAAATTGTTCAGCCATCCGCATGGCCCATCGCTAGATCATAGAGTGTGAATAAGTGGATGTACGAATCATGTCACATTGTTAAGTTTTTTTGAACACATAAAAGTGACGTATTGCATATGGATATTGGATTTTAGCTAAAAGCTATGGGGAATCTCTCCATATGTTTTGATTTTTTGATTTTATTCAAGAATCCAATTAATTATGATTTTTTTTGGATGGTTGCAACAAACTAGCCCTAAATTGGGCTTCCAATGGGGCTAAACCTTATACTAAATACGAAAACACTCTAGTTCCTTATTTCAAAAATCACAATAATGGATGTTTTCCGTATGTATATTAATGTCTATTGCTATTTTTTCACATCAATCAAGCAAAATGTAGTATGGATATCTTTCACTACAAATTATTTTCTCTCAAGAATCTGCCCAAAGCTTTGTAAATTATGCCATTAGGGACCTCGAGCAAGATTGAAACAGGATCCCGGTCCCTCCTGGCATGTACTTGCCACTATTAGTCATGATGCTTATTCAAAAGTGGGTCTAGCTTTTCTATATAACGGGCTACTACTGTCGCCTTGACCAACCCATAGATATGTGTTGAGCTTTCATTGGCGCCTCCACATGGACTACTAGCCAAAAGAAAGAGGGATTGCCCACCCAACAAATTATGGAGGGCGGAGATTTATCGAAGTGAATTGTTGTTGTTTTATTTATTTTATTTTATTTTATTTCTTGTTTTTTTTGGTTGCAAAAGTTGCTCACTTGGCATAGCCAATTTTCTACCAAATTTTGACCATAACATTTTAGTAAATATGAATATTTAAACAAAATTTCTTGTCAAATTCGGGGGTCATATATGACTCCAAATGCCTTTAGGGGTTAAGACCCATTTTAGTGGTCATGTGTTTTACTTTCAAAAAGAAAAGAAAAGAAAAGAAAAAAAGTTGGTGCGAACCATTGCATAAATTTAAGTTACCAATGGTTTGTACCTTGAACAAGGTTGCTGCCACGGGGGGTTCACTCCATGTCAAGTTGAACACCACGTGCGGCCAAAGTTTGCTACCCCTATATTACATGGAATAGATAAATTTAAAAATTATGATATTTTTTCTACATATACATAATCATTGATGATATCTTTTGTATATTTTTTTGAAATTTTTAGTCATCTTCATTTTTTGTAGTAATTATTTTAGTTCAATTCTGCGTCATTCTAGTTTGAAACGGTATGTTTTATTAAAAAAAACAGATCATCAAATTTGGTTACCATTTTTTTACTATGTAATAGATACCGTGTATATCTACCCATGAAAAAAAATTAATAAAATTTTGACTCATTTTGGTGATGCAACTTACCAAAAGTAGATTTTTTTTGGCCGCACGTGGTGTTCAACTTGACAATGGAGTGACCCCCCCGTGGTTGCTGCCATTGTAATTGTGAGGTATTCTAAGGCATCTTCATAGACTTTAGATACCAAAATTTAATATTGGCATTGAAGTTATTCTGACTTGATTATCTTGGTGGTTTTAGTTGGAGTTGCATGTTGAAGGTGGCTTAAGGCATCATTTGCTTGAGTATTCAAATGTCCAAGCAACGAGCAAGCAACTTAGGTGCATTTTTAATAGTTTTAAAATTGTGGATACTGATTGTGTTAAACAATATGGCACAATCCTTAGTACTCTCCTTTTCTGTAGCATCCACGAATTGGGTGATCAATAAGCTCAATTATATAAATGACCATTGCCATTTTGAAAAATGAATGGCATGCTTTGAAACCTCAATTGGTTTTTGAGTAGACATAAATCTCCATCTATGAGGCAATAGCCATGAAGGATGAAGTGGTCAAGTGTAAACCACTTGACCTAGAAAGATACCAAGAAGTGGGAAAGACCTTTGTCCTACCTTGGCTAGACATGATGGAGGCCTATCTTGCAGCTCGCAACTCCCCTATAAATGTAATGGGTTGCAATGTCCAAAACCCATCTCAAAACTACATTGGTTGAATTGGGAAGATATCATCACCTAGCTCGAGCAAGAAGGGACTTGGATCCCACTTAGTGGAATTTCTTTTGAGAAAGTTAGATAAAGACCTATGAGAGTGTCAACTCAAAACAAGGGCCAAACCGCTTAACAATCATTATAGCACATTGCTATGGTGGAAACATGTGCAAACAAGTTATAAAACTTGTGTGTAGAGAATGTCCCCTTGCCTTCGAGCATTGACGACAATATTAACCGTTTCATTAGTGGGGTTGAAAACAGAGCTTGGTGATGATGTCTTGTCAATTTGGCCAAACTCGGCTTTCGAGGTAGGTTTTGGCCATTGCAACCCATGCATTTGCAAGGGGGTTGCCAACCGCAAGATAAGCCTCCATTAGGTTCAACCAACCTAAGATGGAGGCCTTTTCTACTTCTTGGAATCTTTCTAGGTCAAGTGGTTCACACTTGACCACTCCATCCTCCATGAATGTTGCCTCAAGGATAGAGATTTTTGTCTGCTCAAAAATCAACCAAGATTTTAGAGCATCCAGTTTGGTTTCCAAAACGATAATGATATCCTCTTTATGGATTGAGCTAATTCATCAATCCAACTCATGAATGCTATGGAAAATGAGGGAATTAAGATTGCTTAATTAGATTGTCAATATCCACAATTTCAAATTGATGAAACTGCACCTAACTTTTGGGAACTCGAATTCTTAAGCAAATAACGCCTTAAGCCACCTTAAGTATGTAACTCCAACAAAGTCCATCAAGATAATCAAGCCAATGTAACTCTTATGCCAATATTAAATTCCAACACCAAAAGTCTATGCCGATGCCTCAAAAAAAGTGCTAAAAAATGATAATAAACTTACAACAAACACTTGAAGTTTCCAATCCTAGAACAAATAAACTATCTCCTTCTTCCACACAAAAATTGCTACTCCCAATGCTCTCTTCGTTCACCTAAAAGCACAAGACACTCCAATGATTTAAAAGCTCTGATACCAACGTAATATGTTCTACTTTGCAGCATGTCACAAGAATAAGCAATATTTGCAATCAAAAGGCTCGGCACCCGACTTGGACACACACACAAATCATAAGTTTTGTGTTCTCCTTCCCCCAAGCTTTATATATACATAGTTGTCTAAAAGATACTTTTAGGAGTTTGAAGTCTTACCATATGGAGACCAAAATCTCCTTATATGTATCCAAGAAACCTTTTATTTTATGATCATCCTTTTACTCTACTACATCATTACTCCCGCAAATCTAGGGTCTAGTCATGTTCACTCTTGTTTATAAATTTATCCATATGTAAATAATTCAGTCTCATGGTAGGACTCATAGATTTCCACTAAATATTGTAGATGCTCATATCACAAGGAAAGAATAGTTGTATTTTGTCATTGTTTTTATGGCATGGGCTTCTTGTGTTAACACACTTTTATTATGTCACATTGTCACAAGTTATGGAGAACACATACTTATTTTCAAATTGATTCCATTGGGGTTCCACATTCTACGATTTCTAGGTGGCTTTGGGTTAGGTTTGTATTTGTTGTCAAGCAACAATTAGCAAGAAACTAAGAAATATAATCTCCAAAGACTATTTCCAAGTGAGTTTCGTTAACCGTGCTGAAATTTGTCAACAATGTACATCATCTCAAATTTAGACAATTACTCCTCTAAATGCTGAGGCACAAGGATTTGTGTATCGTGGGTGTTTTGACAAAGCGGAGATCACTGACATTGTTTCATGGGCATCCACTCATCAATGTCTTGTGGTGAAAACCCCACACAAAGTCCTCGTGAATTAGAGGCTCATAGATATCACTTTGTTCTCTGCAATCGAGAAGGCTTATCCTTATATGGTTAGGAGTAACCATATGATGGTTGGAGGTGCATCTTGTCTTTCATATGTTAGCCAAAAGCTCTCCGATTTCAACAAAGACTCCGGATACATGGACATGCTAGGCCCGCCACCCTCGCAACTCACAAGAAGCTTCCAAGCTCAATTTACATGTTCCCAAGTGAAAGCAATCAAACTTCTCGGGACTACCTAAATTCTGGTGAGATCGAAAATAGATAAAACTCCATGATATTTTCTTTATTAGGAAGTATTAAAACAGGAGGAGGAAGCTATACAAGAATAGAAATATGTTGAAACTCTAACATTAAGTCATTGGTTGACCCATGATGTTTGTATAACAACATCCTTTCTCGAAAGAAAATAACCTTGTTCACAGTGGTGAAACATACTCACATTCGATTCTATAATAATATCATGGTGTGGAAAGAGAAAATAAACCTTTGTGAGCTCAAAAAGTCGAGCATTATCAGAGAATTTGCGGTGACATGAAGAAATGTGGCAAAACTCACGGTCGAGCTATTGGTAGCACTTCCACCATGTTGCACAATAATATGATATAGTGTAGTTTTCGGTGACTATTTTGAGGGTTTATTCTATTATTTTCCTTGGAATCACGTACTACATGCTCTATGTGTGCATATACGTACTAAACCCACATGATTCTAAGGTAGATGTGTCTAGTTTAGTTACTTATTTTAATCAAACATCTATATTTGAGTGATATGTGGTCAGGTGTGGCGCCAAGAACAAATACGAAAAAGACGCATGTTTAAAAAGAGATTGGATTACGTGCTCAAACTATGATAACCATTTGTAAGCTCAACAATCAACATAAAGGGAAAGGGGGGGGGGGAGGATCTCTATGACCATTAATGAGCACAAGAATCTACACTTTGATAATGAATAAGCTTTTCATACAAGATCCTAAAATTATGAGGAAAGTGGCTGCGGCCTTGATTTGGATTTACTAATCATCTTGTGCTAATTGTGTGTTTCATTTCCTAGGAGAAGTGGGCTCATAGAGGAAAGTAACCATTTAAGACCCATCTATCTACCTTAGGCCACTACGAGTTCATCCAAACAATCAACACATGGGTGCTAAAAGGAAACATGCTCTTTACACAAGCAATGAAACATAAGTGTTTTGTAGAGGTGGTATTTGATGCGATAACTCCTGCCTGGTGGTTGTACATCCCCCGCGTAATTCTAAGCACAAACGCATGCTAAGAGTTTATAAACGAAGATGGTCATTAATTATCATACATTATGAATTTGCTTCATGCAAATTCATGAATTAAAAATAAGCTATGGGTCTCATAATATGGGCAAGGGGTTTATTGCACACAAACATACTTCTTATTCATCTAACAAAATGCCTTGAAATGGTATGTGTGTGGAGGTTATTTCTTTTTAGAGAATTTGACATCAAAATCAGTTTGAACGACTCTGAATAAGTGTAGCAAGAGACCAATAGAATGAATCAACAATAAAATTATAAAGGTTATAGGTTAGAGTTGAGTGGGTGTTGCACATTGACATTTTGGGTATCCCAGTCAAAGAGACGTCATATGAATTCTTGGAATGATGTGTTATGAGTGTATGCTTTAAAAGAATATTGAACCATTTTGCACCCAAAAGTAATTTTTTGAATAAAACCTATCTATTTTAGAAGGTATATTTTAACATGGATGGAATCTGAGAGGTCCAATATTATTGCAGCAATTTCCTCCCGCCCAGAAACAAGAGTCGGGACACAAAGCTCAAGCATATGGCACTTAAGATAGATGTGTTTTAAGTGGTTCCTTTTTGTTGTTTTCCATGACTCTTAATGATTCTCAACTTCGATTTTAGAGTTAGTATTTTTTTATTACTTCTTTGAATCAACAAATGTGATAAGAGATTTTAGCAACAATTTGGGGATTTTGAGGTCCCCTATTGCTTACATGATTTTTCAAAGCAAAAATTGTCCAAGCAATAAACATTCAAGTAGGACTCTCAAGTATGATTACTATTGACCCTAAAATGGTGCGCGTAGTCCAATCTCATTCAAACACAAATATTACTAGTGTCCATTCTTAAATCCACATGTAACCACACACCACTCAAATAAATAATCCTATTAGTGTGAAAATCATTAATGTGGACCACTTTGATTGTCTAAGTCGGAGTGGAAATTACGTGGGTCCAAGACCCCGGGTCTTCCCCTCAATCTCCTTTGAGACCAACACCTTAAATAAAATAAAATAGTCACATACACCAAAAGTAGCATAAAATATAATAATCACCCACATATAAAAATCCTAGAACAACAATTGAGCTGGCCCACACTAGAGATTTGGTATGGATTGTGAATTGGTGTGGGCTCTAGAGAATTATTGTGGCCCACACTAGTGATCTAAGGACTATTTAGTGTAGTCACTAAAGTCTAGGAAGGACTTGCTCAAGAAGGAGAATAACAATCTTGACTTGGAGACTATTTACATGCTATACTAACTTCATAAGCATGATTGGGTCGGTGGTGAGAAGTTACCCCTATTTAGGTTGGCTTTCCAACGCTTATTAGTAATATGCATTGTACATTGTCTGTGGCACACGCTGGACGTATTCCCACAAATGGATAAGGCCAACCATTGCTTTCCTATGGACATGTTGATGAGTTCGACCATGTGCATGAATGGGACTCAACCGTAAGCCCCATGGACCCATCAACCAATGCATCGAACATGTCAAAATGGATAGGTTGTACATGTCTTTTCGGGATAGCACATTAGTAGAGTCCAAGAATTATAGTTGGAAATGGATGGGTGTCATTTTCAAAACCTCCTTGGTATTGTTACCCACTACTAACTTATAGATTGCACTCTTCTTTTTAACAACCTTCTCAACCGGTCACTTTGGTATCATGTATATCTAATCAATGTTTATTCAAGTAAATGTCGAAAGTGAACCAATTAATCTTCATATTGGGCATTCTATCAATATAATAGACCCCTCAAAATATTTTTGAAAAAAAAAACACAGGGAGAGACATGTCACCAACACCTATTACTTAGAATGATTAGAGTAAACACACAAGATCTCTCTCTCTCTCTCTCTCTCTCTCTCTCTCTCTCTCTCTCTCTCTCTCTCTCTACAGATACCCTGGCCACACCGGCGGAAGGCGGGGCCAGCCAGCCTCCCGGGGTGGCCGTTGAAAAAGTGCCCCGGCTGGCTTGGTGTGGTAGCCTGCCAACCAACATCTTGTTGGCAAGGTTTGATGCCCCTGCCCGGCCCAAAATTAACTTGCCCGGCCACCAAAAAAATCAAGTACAACCAGTGTCGTGGGGCTTGGTGTTGCCCGGATGGCCCAGCCGGGCAGCTCCCCCTGTTGGACGGTTGCAGGGGGCCTGGCCTGCAGCTGGCCATCCGGCACCCAGGCCCTGCTGTCTGGTAGCTGCCCAAACGGGTCGCCTTAAACTCCGGGCTTGTGCAGACATGGCGGGACGGCTGGATGGCCCAGCCGTCAGCTTGGTGTGGCAGGGGCAAGAGTTTCCAAAATCGACTGGAGCATACGAAAGCTCGGTTCATGTCTACAGAGTCTCCAAAATCAACCGGAGCATATGAAAGCTCTGCCAACTAACACCTGGCATGGAGCCTTGCACCATGCACACTGTCCAAGGTCCACAACAACTCCAATACTCCACGGTAAAATAACACCAACACAATATACTGCGAAACCAACAAAATATACTACAAATTGAAGGCGCTACACATTTTGACAATTCTGACCCAGGTGTGCGGCAATGGGCCCACGCACATGACCCCGCCGGCGGTAGCTGGCGGAGCCAACTGGTGGGCGGCAGTTGGCCGGCCGACCCGTGGGGCCCAGTGAGAGCAGAGGGTGGCGTGGCGGGGCCGCACATGAGCCTCACGCCAAGGCCCGCCACGCCAACCACATTTTTTTTTCTTCACTTTAGCTATTTCAAAACGCTCATTTCACATAACCAAGTGCCTTAACCAAGCATATGAGCCCCCAAAACCTTCTACCCCTCTTCATTTGCATTTTGGTACTTGAGAGGAAGCTTGTGAATTTGTTGTTTTAGTAGTGATTTACTAGTGTGATTTTTTTATTCCTGTTGGTTGCAGGGCGGAGGCGTGGTGGTGCTGTACAGCGCGGAGACGGGTTCCGCCAGCGGAGCGACGGAGTTCATCCGACCCCACCGGCACCCTCCGGCACCCGCTGCCATGTGTGTGAGGCCAATGTGATGCACACTGGTTTTGTGACGTCGTTTCAAAAATGGCCTCTGCTCTTGGGCCAAGCTTTGCAGAGGCCCACAAGCTCTCGGGCCGCCTTCCATACTCGGTTTCTTCTAGTCCTGCCTGAGGGCCACTTCACACACGAGCCAAGAGCTGTGACCATGAAATTGTGAGAGCCCAAAAGAAAGTGTCCGAAGGCTGTTCCAAGACACCTCCAAAATCATGTAGTGTGGTCGCAGATCCTCTACTGTAGTGTGAAGTCATATGTAACCGGGCCCTCAACCAAATGCTATTTCAATGAATTTCTATTCATGCGGGTCCTCACACATGATAAAATAGAATAAATCAACGGTTGTGAGCGTTCGGAGTGCCATGGTCTCCGGGTTTTGTGTTAGGCCTACCTTCAAGAGGTGGTTTTTGAAAATAGTTCAAGTGACCATGAAACATGATCCATTTGATGCCATGTAGGAATCCATGTAGACTTTATATCCATCTTGCATTCACATACTTTGTTGGTCCCTCAAAAAGAAAAGAAAAGGAAAAATAACGCCCATATCTAGGTACCGGCATGAATGTGAGCCCGTTAGCCTTGTGTTGATCACGGTATTGCGTGATGCATCATAAGGTGTTTTGCCTCCATTGGGAGGTGGGCTCTAATAGTGTACTAGTAATCCCAATTCATTAGGGTGGGGGGACAGGGGCTTATTTATTGTCTAGTTTTCTTTTGTTTAGGACTAGGTATGTGAGGTACTTGATGGCATTTTGATGTATATTTTTCATGAGGGTTTTGATGCTGGTTTTTTGGGATTTTTAGTTTGGCCAATTTATCTACGGAGTGTTCGTGTGTAGCTCCTCTGACTCTGGTTGTGATGGTAATGAGGGGGTTGGTCTTCCATCCATTGTTTCATATGGTGTTAATTAGTGGGTCATATTTGGTGTGTTTGTGCATGAGGGCTTGTTCGGGGAATCCGTCGTGGCAGTATGTGAATTCGATAAATTGGACTGTGTGTGGGGGGGAGGATGACATAGGTGTTTGTGTTTGGTTGGGGGCTCCGATTATGCATAGGATGTCCGGTCTTAGTTTGGCTTGACATCCACATGGTGTTTGTTGGCATGAGCACTTAATAAGCCAATCGGGGATTGTTTGGTCTGGTGTTTTATTGTTAAGTTTCCCTGCATTAGTCAGTGTGAAAAACTGGGTGTTTTTATTGGCTTGGAGTGTTTGGGTAATGAGGTGTACCGCTTTGTTGTGTCGTGCAATTCTTAGGCCCTTTAGTTATGGGTGTTCACATGTTGATGGGAGATAAGGCCATGTGTCTCTATCATTGTTATGGCATAGGGTGCAGTTGGGATTTTGGTGTGTGAGGGGCCAAAAGATGTTTTCCTGTGGTTACCCATGTATTGAGCGTATCTGAATTTTAACGTCTGGGAGATTTGTGCATCTGTCATTTTTCGCTTTTCCAAAAATGGTTAGAGTTTTTGGTTTATTTGGTCATTTGATAGCCATTTGTCTATGTAGGGGAATTTGTTTTTGGCTAATTCAGTTTCACGGATTCCGTGTTCTTTCGTTATGAATGTGCTGAAGTTGTGGATGGCTCCGTCATGTGTGGTTGTTGGGCAGTTTGCTAGCCAATAGGGGGTTGGGTGGGCTATGTGTATGTGAGGTGTAGTGGATGGTTTATCTTTGAGAGTCCCCTCATTGCCGAGTGTGTCAGCTATTTCATTTCCGATAATGCCTGAGTGTGCATGCACTTTGTGTATGTGAATTGTGTGTGGGGTCCAGTAGATCTGACGTACAATGGCTGCTATGAGTAGTTTGTCTGGGTGGTGGTGTTGTGCGGTGGGGTGTTGTATATGGTTGTTAATTAGGAATAAGATGTTAAGGTTGTTTGTAAATATGTGTGTGTCTATTTGGGTGGTTTGTATGGTTTGATAGCGATGAGTATTGCATTAAGCTTTGCTCTTAGGATATTTTGGTACCCTGGTAGTCGCTCTGATATTTGGATGTTGTTGTTAGGGATGTATACTCCTGATCCTGTAGTGTTACCTTCTATTTGGCCTTCGGGATTTGTGGAGGGTGGGATAAATGATTCGTATGTGTATATGCATTTTTGTGGATGAAACTTAAGTGGATGGATGTAGTTGTGTAGACGACACCCTCAAGAAGCAACAGGATGAAGACGAAGGGTTTTGCGAAACCATGGCGGAGCTGAGGGACCGGTGTCGGAATGGAAAGAGCCAGGTGGAACTGAGTTACCAGCGCAAGACTGGAGAGGCTATGCAGGGGCTGAGGGACCAGGAGAGGATGGTGACCGGTCTAGGGTTTATGGGCGGCCACGTAACCAGCAAGAGGAGGACAAGCTGGCGAACGAACCGGGCAGGTTCAGGCCGAGCTGGCGGGCGAGCCAGCTTACTAGTGAGGGCCAACGGACAATCTGATTAAGGGCCGGGCTTAGGGCCAGTAAATATAGGACGGAAATAATTAGGTAAATGAGAATGGGACCATTTTGAGAACCGAGGAGGCACGGTCCTATTCCCGTTTTAGAACACATGTTAATTAAGTAGCTAGGTGATATGAAGAGATATGTAATTAGGAATTACATGTTGGACTTTTTAGATTTAAATTCTATGAGTTAAGACATTTAAACTCTGCTATAATTAGATTCAGTGCTATATTTAGCCGAGCTAACATTTACAAAAATCCTAGGAAAACGTGGATTTGTGAGACTATATAAGGAGGCCACTAGAGGGCCCTAATACACTTCATTCTACTCCGAATATTTTAAATGAGTGTCCGGACCTCGGACTTTGTTGAGACGTGAGGCATGAGCGTCCGAACTTCGGACTTTGTTGAGACGTGAGGCATGAGCGTCCGAACGTCGGACTTTGTTGAGACGTGAGGCACCCGTGGTGCAAATTAACTTGAGAGCTAGATAAATTAATTTGAGACGTGAGGCACCCGTGGTGCAAATTAACATAAGAGCACTTTGAGACGTGAGGCACCCGAGGTGCAAACTAACATGAGAGCATTCGTGAACGCAAGGCAATCGCACGTGGCCTCAAGATTACCTACGACTTAGGGAATTGAAGAAATTACTTTGCGGCCGAGTTATGAGTTGAAGAAGAAGGGTGTATGCATGCACGTTCATCGGAAACTTGGAGGATTAAGTTTACCACATTAAAAGGCTTTGCATTCACAACCTATACAAAATTATACAAAAATAAAGTAACGGGTTGAGGAAAGGAGAAAGAGGTGGCCAAGTGGTCAAATAAATGAGGCAAGGTATATGGGCACGAGAGGCCGTCAAATCCGGAGTGGACACCTAAGTCGTGATTACTTTCACCAAAGTGACTTCGGATTTGAGGGAATTGATAGGTAAGGACCACTCAATGGAAACCTAAACTATCAAGTGCCTAGGCAAGCAAGAAGAGATGAATCTAAAAGTGGGCTAAGCCACTTCGCCATCAAATCTCCTACCCTATCCACATATAGTCCTGGAAGAATTTTGAGAGACAACTAAGGGGGACACTTGGGAATTTAGGCAAGCAATGACCGGGAATTGTAAATGCCTTAGGAATGAGGGCAATTATTAAGCAAGCCCCTTTTGAGTGTTAATCGGACTATTGTGTATAAGGAAATCAACAAGGATTCCATATCGTCAAGTGGATTTCCAATCAACCTAAGTATTATCGATTTGACAAGAGAATATACTTACCTCTTAAAGAATTTATGCAAGGATCTCGGGGATTGAAAATGAAATAGAATGAATAGGATTCTAAAGTCATTCAAACCATGAAAGCTAGAAGAATGTTTATGGGATATGAAACATAAGAAAATATTCTTCTAAGAACACTTAACCGTGATATTAAGATTCAGGGGAACATAAACTTGCAATCCTAGGTCACCGAATTCTACAAAGATTCTTGAAGAGTTTAAAAAAGGAACCAAGTGTTGATACTAACATACATAGGACCACCTTAGTAAAAATAAGGATTAGGAGTAGCCTAATTTTGGTGGGAGTAACTTCCATGTCAACCGGTGCAGTAGCGGGTTACACCGTCTAAGGCCGAGGGTTTGAAGGTGGCGACCTCGACAAGTTGTATTTGGCGGGTAGGGGTGTTATACTAGTGTCCTTGAGGGGGGGGGGTTCGTTTTGGGGGCATCTTTCCATGCATTGGAGAATTTAACATTATAGTGTGTTGGGGTGGGTTTGATGGGGTAGGTATCTATGTGTGTGTTAAGTGTTTTCTTTAGGACGTTTTTTAGTTCGTGTGGGGTTTGTAAGTTCATAGTTAGGTGTAATTGGTTGTGTATGCAAATTATTGATGTGAGGGATGGTTCTACGTATTGGTAGTATTTTGGCCATTCCGGTGTGGGGTCATAGTGTATAGTGTGTGGGGGGATGGTTACGATTGTGTGTATGTCAGCGCTTGCAGTGAGTGGTAGTAGTTGTGTTGTCCAATCCTTGTAACTGACTACTAGGATGGTGATTGTGTGTGCATCTTCCTTGGCTGCCATTCTAGCCCAGTGGATGGCTTCTAGGGTCGTATTGTGGTCCGTGGGGAATGCTAGGCCTATTCCTTTCCAACAGGAGGACTTCACATGCCCCATAGAGCCAAATAGTATGTCTCGGTTGTGGGGTGAGTTATAATGTGTAAGTTGGGTGGGGCAGGTAAGCGGGGATGAATAGTATGAGTGTGTGATTTTAAAGGAGTCTATTAGTAGTTTGGTGATGTCCGGGTGTAGAGTGTGGTGTAGGTTGTTTGGTTGTATGTTCTTCAGTTTTTCTTGGGGAGTATGGTTATGTATCTTTGTATAAGCCATAGTATTTCGGTTTCGAAGTCTTGTGGCGGGGGTTGTAGGAAGTTGGTTAGATGTGGGAGGTTGTTGCAGGAAAATCGGTTCCATAGCCATTGTAGTCTTTCAGTACTAAGGGTGGTTATGTAGTTCCCGTTTTGGTCGTATATGTTGGACACCGAGGCTTGTATTTGTATGGTTGGTTTGTTGGTAAGTATATCCTTATCTGGGTTACGCTTTTGTGTAGATATCTTGAGGTTGGCAATTTTAAGGGGTGGGTGTATGAAATTTTTGTCTTTTGATTGGGAGTAGTTGGAATAGTTAGCGTATCTTTGGATGGTTTTTTGTGTCATTATTTCTTTATGGTATTGTGTTACGAGTAGTAGGTTGTGGTCTAGTAGGATGTTGTCTGGATGTAAAAGGTCTTCTTTTGTGCGCCATTGTTGCATGGTTCCTTGTGTGGATTGCCATTGGCATAGGTATGTTCTTTTGATAGCTTGTGCCCCCCATTTATCTTTTCTGGTGATGGTTTTTTATTTAATTATGGTGTGGATTGCTCGCCCGAGGGTGGGTTGGGTAGATGGTCCCTCAAGCGTAGTGTGAAGTGAACTCGGACTGGCCTCCGCCTTTTCCACCAATGAGAGTGCTTGAAGTGTAATGGTCACGGGCTCTCAGTCTTGTGTGTGAAGTGGCCCTTATTCATGTGGCAGCACCGTTGCTCACCACAGCACACTATTCCAGGACCTGCAACTACCTCAGCCAATCATTTGTGAGGCAATGTCAACTGTATGCATGGCACATCCACGTGACCAAAGCACTGCCCGAAAGCCGGGGCCAATCCGGATTTCCAATGTCACCAAAATTTCCTGCTGGCAACCCCTGGCCAATACCCCTATACATATCTCACTTATGAAGGCCTGATTTTCATTGATGACATCACCCAATATTTTCTCTCGATCAGTGGATGGGTTGGATTGGCAACCAGCTTGAACCATGTACAGTATAGGAAAATGAGCCCTCTCTCATGTAGCCCCATGAAACTAACAATTCTTATATGTTGCATTCTCTTGTGTGGCAAGCGAAAACTCAAATAGTTGGGAAAGAAATAGAGTTATCCATAATGTCTCTCAAAGAGGGATGAAGCCGTGGGTTTGTTCCTTCTTTGAGAAATTTTTCTATTGAGAGCTTGTTAGCTCTTCGTGTATCAGAGATTATTTTGAGAGTTGGGTGAAACTTTTGGGACCTCCTCTTTCCACCTCTCAAGTTTTGAAAAAAGATTGAGATCTAAAATAGGGTATGCACATGAAACATGTTGTCCCAAATCCTAGATCAACCTATGTAAGGCTAAATTGGCCAACCCATCCTCATAAAACAAACTAGAAAATTAGTTTTTAATAACCTGACACTACACGTCGTGTGTGGTAATTTAAACATTACAAAAACTCGGGTAACTTTGTGCTAAATCTCATAAACTCAGAGTTTGGGACTAAACCCATGGTTTCGTCTGCTTTACTTTACAACTAACTCTGATATCTTGGGGTAAAAAGATAATGGAATCTGAGAGTCTTTATGCTGAGGAGATCAACCAATCATTCGTAGCCTATGTGCTTGTCATTGTTACTTCTATCTCCGTGTTGACAAAAGTGAAGTAAATCATATGTCTAATATCAAACATTGAAATTACATGTGTGTTCACTGCAAATGTACATTGATCAGGGGCCAATCAACGAGCTGCAATCAGTCACTCATGCTTGCAACAATTCAATCCAGGGGAGTACAAGTGCTGCGACCCCATTCCTTCCCGCCTGATGTTTCCGGGGGTTGCTCTTGCAACCTCTAATTTCATTGTGGTCTCCCTAACACATAACATTATCAAGCAGTGTGCGTTCGTTCGTGTGGACCCCGAGAACATAACCGTGGGATGCCGCAGCTAGTGCACATTCAGACTGAATTTGTACTAGCTGCGACATCCCATGGTTATATTCTCGGGGTGTCCACATGAACGAACGCACTCTGCTTAATAATGCCATGATGCTCACCTTCTACTTGTTCATTTTCAGTTATTGTTAGGAAACCCAAACATGTGGGGTCAACACGTAAGATATCATACAAGAAGCTAAAAACTAGCTAGCATGAATGACATCTCTACTCGGGATAGGATTACCGTTGCATGTCCATAGGTTGCAAATTACCTACCCCAAGAAACAAAGAGCAGAGAGAGATCGGGTCCCATACACTGCACTCTAACCAATCGAGTTGAAGCACAAAACATGAAATTTATGGTGAAATTAACATAATAGATTATATAAGTGGTGATAGGAGAGTGCCATATGATGAGTTGCAACAGCAACAAGACATCCACATGAGACCTACTCAAGCCATTTATGTTCCATTTTTGGGGCATATAGCAATGGTTTGCTCATAGACAAAATGCATAGATTACCGATGGAATGCTCTTCGCATAGATAGAAAATACACATGAAAATCATTGCAAGTCATTGATGCGTTTTGACCGCAATAATTAATGTCAACTTATTGAGCACAATAATGTCACAAATATGACACTTTCTCTCAGTGGAACCTGGGAATGTCACAAAGTTGACAAACGAATATGACATTAAATCTACTGGATTCCAGTAGGTGAGTGCTCTCCGCTTGGATAAGCAGCCGGTGAGGTGACGGTGCCCTCATGGACTGAGCCGCAAGCAGGCAGAACTATTGAATTAGAATCCTAAAACCATGTAGATCATCTTTATTTTAGTAAATTGCTTATACATACACATCAACTGGAGGTTATGGATGAAATGATCTCTACATGGATAGAAAAATCACATGGGAATCATTGTAAGTGCTCTGATCTCCTTGAGTGAGCGGCTGGTTTACGTGTGTTACAGTGCTCATGGGCCTTGCCGCACGCATGCGGCGTTGCCTCCTCCGGGCCCGCCGAAGAAGAAATAACTGCCCCATGCGGCGTAAGGAAACCCACCTCCCATGATGGTCGCGTCGTAGCAATTGGCGTCCGTAACTATCTTGCCCAGCGCGGTGGTGTTCGCGTCCACGGCGTTCCCTTGCAAGTCGTAACTCTTCATTTCCCGATGGTAAGCCGCCTGGGGGTAAAGCTCGGAAGGGAAAGCGCCCGACCCCATAGCCGTAGTGGTGTGAGTGGTTGTAGTGTTCTCGGGAACCATCTCACCGCCCCATTGAACGACGTCGGCGGCCGAGACCATCGAGGTGTATATGCTGGACGGCCAGTAGCCCACCACCGTGCCGCTAAGTGTCAATGTCCACTGCTGATTCGTTCCGTCGTAGACAACGTCCACCTGTTGACAATATACAAGGTTTTAACGATTAGCAGCTACTTATGTATATGTATATTATATATCTTTGCGTATGATAGTTACAGATTTGTTAGACACCCGAGGTTGAAGTACACTGATCATCCCAATTACAGCGTGTTACTATTCGGAGTTACGCAGTGTTGAAAGAGAAATGTAATGTTTTACGAAGCAAAGTCATTTATGTCCTATAATGTCCGAACAACCTATTGAACTTTCATTAGTAAGACGTTCTTGCAATATGGAACTCCGAATAGCAACACGCACGAATTGGGATAATTAGTGTTGTATGATAGGAGTACACCATTTATGGTATTTAGTGTCACTTGCCCTACTGTGAGGTGCATCCTAGGTTTCACTTATGACCAACAACTTCACCATTAGTGTCATCTCATGACACTTGCTAATATCTTGGCATGAGTGTGTTCAATAGTGTTATAAGTTGTATGCCTTTGTTACATTATGGTTTACAAGTTGACTAAAGTGTACACAAATGACACTCGACATTACTATGCTCAAGAATATTCCCCTTGCATACTAAAACACAAAATATCATCTCAAGTATCCCAATGTGCTATACGCTATGTGACATAATGTAAATAAATCTTTACTTTAAAGAGTTACTTGGTATCATACTAGTAATTAGCGGACATGACACTTTGAGATCTCTAGGCATCTAGTTTAGGCGCTTCACAAATAGTGTACGTGACACTAAATGCCATAAACGGTGTATAAGGACAGTGGGACACCTCCGTTAGTTTTATATATAGGACCTATGATTAGAAGAGGCTGAAACCAACTTTAAATGTGGACCACGTTTCTTGTTGTGACCAAGTCGTCGTCATCCATAATAAAAAATAATTTCTTGGACAACGCACTGTTCCAGATTCCAACAACGTTTAAACCATATTGTTTCTCCATTTGGAGTTGTCACCATTATTATATTTCTAGTTGATTTCCCCTAGATAACTTGTTTTGCAGTGTGCACACCTGTGGCCGGAGCCATGGAGGCCGACACAAAAGATCAATTCTCTCGATTGCATTGTTCTGCCTAGACAGATTAATCCTTTGTCCAAACTTTACTGAATCCTAAATCTTGGTTTTGGTCCAATTGCCTGGATCTACTGAAATACTAGTGCAGATTTGCAACTTGCTGAAGTTGTGTTGGAGGATCGGTGGATAGAATTACAGTGCACTCATGTGGGTAAAGATTCGATGTTTTGGTCAACATTTTATCAGTAATATCAACTGATCTCATATAGTATGTGACATTTAAAACTCAAATACTAATTACCCCTTATCATATGTCAATATGATTGTGTAGACTTTTAAACAAGCACTGAGAAACTGGAAGTGTAGCGAGGTTCTGCCCATAGAAGTGAGTTAACCCAAAAGCGCCAGAGTTTGAGAAAGTGTCCAGTTTACACTTTCACTTCAGAATGTGTCAGCAATAACAAGATGTCTAGTCGATTACCTGGAACTCTGTCTCATAGTTGTCGTTGGCGGCGAGCGTGGTGTAGTTTGTGAAGGTGCCCCCGAGCACCCACGTGTTGTCGGTTTGGACGAAACCCGAGCATCCGAGGTTGTAGCATCCGGTGTTGTGGTAGGCGTCGCTCGTCCAGTAGATGAAGAGGTGGGGGGCGAGATCGTTGTCGTTGGGGTGGAGGACCGGGTATACCTGCCACCCGACCTCGGCCGTGTTGAGGGAGGAGTCGGAGTAGGAGCCGGCCACCACCCACACCTGTGAGAGGCTGAACTCCTGGTTCGGGTCCTGGATTGTCGGGTCGTTCACACTCATCGTCGTCGATATGCCCCCGTAAGATTGCGAAATCGAGGGGAGCTCCACCACCGCGTACTCGTGTGCTCCGGTAGTGGCGACCGCCGGGTCGATAGATGCCTGTAACAAGCACCAGCAGCAAGATTGATTAGGTCATAATTTGTCGCGTCCATAAACCCGTTTTGGGTTCGCATATGAGCTCAATCAACACTATGATCAAGGTGGAGCGTCCCTCATATAAATTCATGTGCGGTTGGCGTCGACTATCTCTCATCGCTCATCCAAGTGGAGAGCACTTCCGGTAATTCTATTGGCTTTTCTATCCGCGCGGAGAATATTTCATGCATAATCTCCAAGTTTTGTCAATGAGCACACCGGTTATGCCTCATAAACGGCTTGAGTAGGCGTTGTTGCTGCAACAGAAATGGGCCACCTTGGACAACATGCATTAGCACTTGTCACATAGCCCTACTCCATAAACCCGTCTGAGGTTCACATATGAGCTCACGGCTATGATCATGGTGAAGCGTCCCTCATTCACACAAACACAAGCAGTCTCCATCGTTGGCGTCTCTCACTCTCTCACCTCCACCTCGTCCACTCCCCTCTCGCCAATTATGTGGCCCACAATTTTCGTCTTTAGCAAATTTTAGCTTACTTTGGAGTTGCCAAAATATATTTCTTGATTAAAAGCACTCATAACACTCTCGAGTTTTCAAGTAGGGATCAGTGTTGACTTCTTTCTATTCTAGCGTCAAGAAACAACTTCCAAAATTCAACTTATATCCTTGATCGCATGCATGAATGCCGAGCATAGAAAGTGGCAAGCTCTTATCAGTCAATACCTCATGGTTGCCTGGTATCTTCATGTCCTACCCAAAGGATGCTAGGCATTTTTGTATTTAAGCATCATCGTTAGAACTATAAATTCTGAGAAACTCCACAAATCATCCTAGACGAGAAAATAAGTCAATGCTCCTCTTTGTGAAGTAATAGAGCATCAATTAGTTAGAAGTGTTGGAAGCAATTTAGAATCAACTGTTCTAAAGGGAAGAGTTTGCACAAGAGCCTCAAAGTTCATCACCAAGCCTGTCCAGTATCTAGGTCAGATGGAAATAGTGCCACTCGTGAAAGTGGTGCATCCACCAATATCCTAGATAATGGGGAAAGACGTGATGAAAGTTAGGGCCCTTTAGGGTGATAACTTGAGTTGTAGGAGCTAAGGCACTGACATTAGAACCAGTGCTGGCACCCACGGTCTTCATATGGCCCTGTACAGGACTCTGGTATTTTTTTCTCTGCGTCATTTCGTTTGGATCACCTCGCACGACGGGAATGGTGCCATCCGGACACCCCCCGTGCTCATTAGCAAACCTTTGCGGGTGCGGCCTATCGTTATAAATCTCATCCAATGTGCTCTTTGATGATGTGGTCATCTTGATGACGTGGTCTTTGAGTGCTGGATGGTGAGCCGCAATCTGCTCTTCAATGCGGATGCAGTCAATCCACATCCCATCTGACACCAAAAACGACTTCACCGGCGGCCCGTGCCTAGGTTTCCCGGTTTCGTCACTGTAAGCCTTCAGCCTTTTGCATGATAATCCACGTCCAATATTATCAACCTCGTGCAATCGTCTCCCGGCCTCCGAAGAGCCCACTAGGAATACGATCGCGAAGATGGCAATCGCCAGTCGATTCCTCGAAAACCCGGAATCCACGAACCCACCACCAATTCTAGTGTTGGCCATTTTATTTCTCGGCGTTCTAATGCACTGGGCCTGTATTTGTTAAGTCCCAACGTTGGACACTCGACAGTGCACTCTCGACAGGCTCAGAATCGTCGAATCTGCATCGACATAGTTATAGGTTAGTCCATTGCACTGTCAATGCCACATGTATACAGTTTCATAAATCGATCGAATTCAAGCAACTGAACACTTCCCGACAGCTCATGGTTCAAATATACTCGAGGCTAGCCTTATCATCAGAAAACAAGATCACAAGTCATGACAAGCTCACTTCTGAAACCATCCATGATCAGTCTGATCACGCGGAGCCATTGAGAAACCATGATGGAATGTCTGGAACATCACTCAATATCATGCACTTCACATGTACATCCACACCTAATCACAACTCAACCAGTCACCAAAACTAACCCAGCAGGAGGTGGACGACGCCACAAACTAACTTGGTATAAGAGGGGACACCCTTCCTTTCTGCACCACTCAGAATGCACAGTAAACGTACATATTAGGGCGCGGTGTCCCCGCTCCCACATCAGTCTCAGCTGGAGGTGGAGTCTGCTCTTCTCTAAATATGCAACCGAGGGACTCTCATCCTTAAATCCTATAACGATCAGACTTTCCAAAACGAAACGAAACGAAACGAAACGAAACAAAACAAAACAAAACAACCCGCTTGATCAGAGACTCGATTCGACTCAGACCGCGGCCGTAGACTTAACCAAGCTTACAAGTCTTCGAGTTCGGAAGCTTATCCTGCTACCCAAGGAAATCATCAGCTCACGGTTGGCTCCAGCAATCGATGTGTGACAGTGGACTTAGAATCACACTAGAAGTTATCTATATATACATATATATATACAGACACATATACACACGTGTACACCTAGACATCGCAAGGGGCCCAAAAGTCCATCCAACACGTAAATCCAGAAATCTACGAAACACGTAGATATTTCACTACCACGCATGCTAACATCTACCATGGTTGTAGATAAGTGGACAAAAGTGATGAACTAAAAATATGGGCCCACTGGAGGCTGGGAACAGATAGTGGAAGCTAAACATTCATTATTAGTTTTCGTCGGTAAACGATATAAGCTGAGTCCCCACCGTGTCAAGTAGTCCATGAATTGGGGGCTATTACTTTGAATCCGGCATCGTTTGAACAGAGTTGAGTTGAGTTAAGGGCCACTTGACACACGAGACTGAGAGCCCGTGACCATTTCACTTCAAGCACTCTCATTGGTGGAAAAGGCGGAGCCGGTCCAAATTCGCTTACACTACGCTTGAGGGACCAACAGAGTAAGTGAAATGCAAGATGGATATAAAGTCTACATGGATTCCTACATGGCATCAAATGGATCGTGTTTCATGGTCACTTGGACTGTTTTCAAAACCACCTCTTGGAGGTAGGCCTAACACAAAACCGGGAGACCATGGCACTCCGAAAGCTCACAACCGTTGATTTGTTCTATTTTATCATGTAGGAGGACCTTGCATGAATAGAAATTCATTGAAATAGCGATTGGTTGAGGGCCTGGTCACATATGACTTCACACTACACTTGAGGGCCCGTGACCACATTACATGATTTTGAAAGTGTCTTGGGACGGCCTTTGGACACTTCTTTTGGGCTCTCACAATTTCATGGTCATGGCTCTTGGCTCGCGTGTGTAAGTGGCCCTAAGTTCAGGTGAAGTTATGAACATTCGCGAATCTTCATCATCAAGGTTGATTGGTTCCTCGAAGGCTCCTGCGTTGCGGCTTGCAAATTGAGACCCGGTGCAAGGTCCCACCGTAAAACTTGTCGGCCCAAACTTTTATTGCTGAAGGGTCAAGGACGAGGCTCTATCTTTAGGAGTAGGTAGGTAGTAGGTATTTAACAAGTAATCATACATATTGTTAGTCTGTAGACACACTTTTTCAACGCGGTGAACTCCATTGTCAAGTAATTAAGGTAAGCGCGGAGGCCTAAAATGGCCAAGCAACTTATTCCATCTATTAGAGGTTAGCCCGCTTTTTGTGGAATATGGACACTCTTGTGTTTCTTGCCGTGCATTTCATTGGGAATGGAAATTTGAGACCACCATGGACATCGAAGGCCTTTCATCCCACTTGTTACCGTATGCTTTTTGGTATGTGGCTCAAATGCATCTAGTGTCAATATGTGCCATCTATAAGACACATAACTCAATAAATTTGATAAATATGAGAGGATCTAACGGTCACAAAGCAAACACTTTCATATGGAACTTGTTGATTTCGATGACATGATGGAATATGCGTTTTATTGGTGAAGGAAATTCTAGACCACTATTGACGTTGAAGCCTTCTCATCCCACTTGCGACCATATGTTTTTGATCGGTCACTCTGACACGTTACAACAAGATTTAATGTGTATTCTGATATCCATTGAAAACGAATCTAACAAATTTGATCAAAGTCAAGAAGATCCAAAAGTCACAAAGAAAAAGTTTTCATGTAGGGACGACTAGTGAGAACATGCAATTTGCTAATTTAGGATGACGTGATGGAAAGTTGCATTTCATTGGGGAAAGATCAAGCCACCATTACATTGAAGGTGATGAAAGTTGACCTCGTCACACTTGCTACCATATTTTTTTGATATGATGATCATGTTGCGATAAGCTTTAATGTGCATATCTATGATGATAAGAATATACCGAACTCGATTAAATTTAAGAAGATCCAACGGTTGCAAAGACAAATTTAAATTTAAATTTAAAATACGTTTATGTTCCAGATTAACTATAATTGCTCATAATTGGAGTACATACAAGCGAGGTTATGAATTTCTAAATCTGACTTTTATATACATGTACATTGATTGGGCAATGGGTGTCTTTTATATTGGACTTGGATGCCATGTTTGGTTCATAATGTTGCTAAAAAATGGACCAAAAATGCCTCGGGGAGGTCACTCCCTCTTTAATTAATGCATACACGTGCGCTCAAGACCTATTTATCGGGGGGCTATTTACCTTGCAGAAAAGATTATAAGGTATGGTATTTTTCAAAATAAAGGTAAATGCTTGTATTTTAATACACCCTATCAGTAATTATAATTTTTTGGGGGAATCATTATAAAATATCTTATTTTAATTATACTACCAAAGAAAATTGGAAAGAAGATTGCAATTCAAACAACACGTTGAAATTTTCCCTCCCGGCACGTAGGTAGAGAACATTAACTCCACATTGGATACGTTGGTTCAGTAACGTTCAAGCCAGCCAACCTGCGAAGTCATCCATCCAAGCTTTTTCAACAGAAGATTACCTCTTTTTATCCACTAGCACAAACCCTACCCTAGACCCGCTACCCCTAGTAATTGTTTGCACGTTATTTTACATGTACTGACTATATAAAATAGGCCATTATATGTGATGGTATTTTACATGTGAACATGTTTCACTATTTTAAAACCCCCTATATTATATGAACGTTTTTTGCAAAATTTATCTACAATGAATATATTAGACCCTATTTTTTATCGCACGTTGTTTCCACGATTTTCGCTAGTGACCTCCCCGAGAAAAATGCTAGAGATCGTTAATTCTTATAACAAACAGTAACCACATGCAAACAAGGCTGCCGCCGCCCTCAAACCTCAGTTTCCTCCTATGAGCTCCAACCAAACATTGAAGGATAGATTATCCTTATATCCAAAGTCAAATCACATGAAACTCTCAAGAATCTATTGTTGAAACTCAAAGGAATGTATAATGGAAGAGGGATGCTACCTCAGCGTGGCATGGTGAGGCCATGGGGTGGGTTTCTTAGAGTAATAAGGCCCTCAAAAGGTCCTCTTTATAAGGAGAAAAAGGGTTAAACACACAATTAAACTTAATATGAGATAATTATCAAATCCAAATTAAGATAACACAATGCAGCTTGGGCCAATAAAGGGGGAGAACCGGCTACTAGTTACAGATGAACCGGTTGAGTTTAAGAAATAACTGGTTGAAGTTCAAGACTTCAGGAAAATCATTGATCGTTATAGAGCAATCTATGGAATATACCTCAAATTAATAAAGACTAATTGAAAGATCACAACATGTAACCAGTTGGACTTGGAAACACTAGGATTATCATTTTTCCTAAAAATCTTCCGGGACAATGGTTCCAATGTCATGAGATTTGTTTTCTTACTAAAAATGAGAATGGAGTTCATATCAAGGCCCATATTTGGCCTGAAACTCCACAAATATTAGGATCCCATGTATACTCTAATCTCCCTATTATCATGCATGTGGCAACCAAAGTGCATGTGATATTAAGGAGGTATGAAGTATTCACATGGATGCGTAATAATAGAGAATTAGTGTAACATGTGACATTATGGAATAATACAAAGTCAACATTTGCTATACTAACAATAATGACAAAGTGATGACAAAGTGATGCGTGCGAGCATGTGGTTTGAATTCTTTGGTGGATTACTTTAATGTCAAAACCATGATACATGGAAGGGAAATGTGACAAAAAGGAGGGAGTTTGAACTGAGAAGATCCGTTCCCTAGGGTTTCCAGGTATAAAAGAGGAAGTGACATTAAGGAGGGTGATATTACAAAGGTTAGGGTGTACTTGATGCAAGAGTCTTCATGCCCACATAACAAACTCTAAGTTATACCCTAAACAACCATGTTTACGTGGAGGAGGTTGCCATGACATTATTCAACTTAGTGACTAGGTTGGGTGGGGCTGAAAATATGTCATGTAATGTGCTAGAATTATCCTTATGGATGCTTATTTGTAAGTAGATTCACCTTGTAAAACAAGTGAGATGCGGATGACCCAATGTCATTGAATATTATTAGAATGGAACAACTGATAGCTTGAATAATGTTATGGTCGTCATTTCCTTTGTGATAAGTTACACTATTGTGTCTAATTAGTGTGGGTGTGAAATGCACGTGGGTTGGAAATTAGTGTGGCCCACACTAAATTTCAAGTGTTTGGGTCACTTTGGATGAAAAATGTAATGTCATCCATCTGTGTGTGTTAGGGTTCTCCGCAAACAACCTCCGTTAGGTCAATGTGGGGAAAGTCTTCAAACACAATTGGATGGAATTATGAAGTTTCATCCAATTGTGGAAACGCCAAAACCCACACAAATTTTTCACCTTTGAAATTAGTGTGGACCACTCTAAATTATAATTTGAAATTAGCGTGTTTTATTAGGAATTAGTGTGGCCCACACTAATTAGACACGATAGTGTAGTTGGATCTTTATAAATATTTGGGTGTAAACAAGATAAAGTGAACCATAGCTCTCAATCCATGTCATGCTTGAATGGAAAGTGGTCAAAATGTGCATGAAGAAAACATTCTCACCAAGAGATATAGAAGTTGTGATGATACATTTTGATGACGACCAGTTGACAATGTGAACAAGAAGAAAACAAAAAAAAACAAAGGAAAACATGCAAGTGACATCACCATTCAGAAAAATAAGTATAAAGCGGCTTGAAAGTGCATCATACGCAGTGTTTCTAGAATTTTCAACACAATGGCGCCCTCTGTACTAATATTATCAACTCTTTTTATATTTTGAAGATTGAATACATAATGAAAAGTACATTTATATGAAATTCACTACAGTAGTTGTGTTTCAAATATACTTTCCATAGATTATATATTTTACATTGAGAATTTGAAATTCTTAATCATAAGAATGTTATTGGGGGCACCATAAAGTCTTTATTGAAATAATGGTTGAATTTGCATCACTTTCATGCTCTTGAATGAAACTTTTCCAAATTAAAGTAGCAGAGCCATTTTTGGGTCTAATAGGCTTTTCATCTTGCTTACACCCATCTTATTCATTGTCAAAGTGAATATTCTCTTCTTGAATGAGCATATTAGTCTTGCCAATTATGTTAACCTTTGGGCCAACAATAATCAACAAATTTATGAGCACGTAGTCCAATAAATAAATAAATAACCAACGTCGGGCAATCTGACATGAATTTGAGCCCGTTGGCTCTACCCTGCTCAAGAATCCTCTTGGTGCAGGGTGGGGTTTACTATCTACCTTGCGGTGGGTGGGTTGTTGGCTTCCTACCTACCTAGCTAGTTTTTTCCATCAAGTAGAGAGAATATTTCATAGCGGGAATCGAACTGCCAACCACTCCATTCGGAAATGGGTACCTCTCCACTATCACCTGGTAGTTTAGGGTCATCTCGGACCACGTAGTTCAATCTCTTTGAACACATGTCTTTTATCCTCTTCAATGCACCACTAGAGTATGGGTGTATTGTTAAGACGAGTCAATGAAATGGCCCATTTACCTTAGGTATTTATATAACAATTAAGGATTTGTGGCAACCATGTAAATCAAAGGTGAAAATGTTGAGCACCCTTCTAGCACGTTTTCCTATTTTTGTGTAGCCAATTTGACCTTGGAATGAGCACCAAAGGACCCTAATTAGTATAGTGAGACACATTAACCTCTAAAGGGTAGGATTTTATTGAACTATGTGACATGCTTGCCACAACTTATCCTAAGCTATAAATAATCACGCTCATATGTGCATTTTTTTTTTGCCTTTTATTATTGCAACTTGACCTCAAAGTTAGCATCAAAGACCATGAAGTAGTCTAGTGAGAGTAAGTTGGTTTGAATCAACCATGTAAACCTATAGAGGTAGGGTTTTAACTGAGCTCCCTAGCATAGTTATCACAAACTTCAAGCCGTAAATTATCACATTACCTTGGAATTTGGGAAGTCTTATAGCTCCAATTTTGTTTATTTTAGTATATTTGACCCCATAGTTATCATGAAAAATACTAAATAAATTTGGGTTTCCATATTCCTATGTGAAGTTCTTTGTACCATAAACCCTAACATGGCTACCACAAACCTAAACCGTAAAGAATCACATTAGTTTATCATGAGAGAGAAAGACAACTGGGGCTTGAGTTGATAAACTTGTGCCATTTGGAAAGTGAAAATGCATTGAAAAAAAATTTGAATCCAAGTTTTAATTGATTTTACTTAGTAAAATGGCATCACCTGCCGCGAACTACACTAAATGTGATATTTAGTGTCACCAATTCTGGTTGTCTTGCTCATTACTAATTGTAAACCGTTCTATAGTGTCACCAACACTAAATGTTAACCCAACATTATTTGTCATTCCTTGGAAATTTTTTGGGGGATTATAGATTTACAGTGTTGCAATTACTGTCACTTACTAAGTAGTTTTCATCCAAATTCAATCATCCATGAGAATATTTCATCACAAGTTGCTGACAAGAGAAGGTAGGGTTTTGGCCAATGGATGAACTCATCCATATTCCATGACAGTATTTGTAAACATATTCAAAAGAAATGGCATCCAAAAAGTTACCATAGTGACATTAAATATCATATTTAGTGCAATTCATAACATTACTCGAGAGGGGGATCTGTTCCATGCATGGGATCCTCGGACATGCTCAAAGTATTTTGGAACAATCACGTTAGATACCCACATCTAAATAAGTTGAGTCTAAAATCTGGGTCGGGGCCCGGTTACCGCAATCTGCACGTATTATTAATACTTTATTGCCTACTTATCCATACCATGCTTAGTAGGCCCCGGATCATTGCCTGGCTCGGGTGAGTGGACAACTAGGTTGCTTTTAGGTGCTAGGGTGTACACCTAGATGGGCCCGGCTGCACTTTCCTCCAATGAAATGTAATTGATTTTAATGTCCGCAAAGTCAACAGCCAATGAGAGCCAACCTTGCTGCCCTCCCACTCATGTGGGACCACTGCCTCCCAACCATGGCTTGGAGCCCATGATTTCTATAACGAATAAATTGTTTCAATGCATAGTATAAGGGCGGCATTATACACGGCTTGGTGCCGGCCCGAGCACCGGCCCGATTCATGTCCTTGAAGCCCTCAATCCGGCCCCACTTTATGAACTTTTTTCGGGCCCAACCTTGTCACATGTAAAGTGATGAGGCCCGATTCTAGGGCCCGATGAACTTGAGGGTTAAGTTTCATAGAGCTTACCATGGCCAATGCCGGTGTTCTCGATAATTAAGTTTCACGACACTTACCATGGGGAATGACCTCTATAGGGTTGTGGTTAGTGAATCAAAATTGGGTCCCACTAGACTAAATTGGGGCCTTTGAATCTATTTCGGCATCAAAATGGTAGATAAATTTATCTACCATGTTCAATGGATTAACCGATGGGTGCAGTTTAGGAGGCACACCAAATTCTTGATTAACGGCTTAAATGTTTCATTTTTGTCTTAAGTGTATAATTAGCACCTTAATTGTTGTGTTATTAGCCTAATGCTACCAAATTTATACTAATTGTTGCCTTATTATACTAATCCATAGCCTAAGCCATACCATGTGCTTGATTAAATGCTTCAATGTTTCATTTTTATCTTAAGTGTGTGATTAGCACCCTAATTGTTGTGTTATTAGCTTAATGCTACCATATTTGTGCTAATTATTGTGTTATTGGACTAACCCATTGCCTAATGCAAGCCAAATTCTTGATTAACGACTTAAATGTTTCATTTTTATCTTAAGTGTACGATTAGCACCTTAATTGTTGTGTTATTAACCTAATGCTAACATACTTATACTAATTGTTTCCTTATTAGACTAACCCATAGCCTAAGCCATACCATGTGCTTGATTAAATGCTCAAATGTTTCATTTTTATCTTAAGTGTGTAATTAGCACTCTAATTGTTGTGTTATTAGCCTAATGCTATCATATCTATGCTAATTGATGTGTTATTAGACTAACCCATAGCCTAAGCCATACTATATGCTTGATTAAATGCTTGAATGCTTCATTTTTATCTTAAGTGTGTGATTAACGCCCTAATTGTTGCCTTATTAATCTAATGCAATCATATTTATGCTAATTGTTGTGTTATTAGAGGAGTGGAGAGGAGAGGAGAGGAAAAGAATTTGCCCCCTAAAGATTGACGGACGAGATGAGCTCAATCCAATGGATGGGCCCAATCCGGCCCCAAATGAGAGTTCGGGCCAAGGAAAAGCTCGTCCCGAACTCTTCTCTAGGGCCCGATGGTTTGGCACCAAAATTGTGCCACCTAGGACGCCCACATGGGATGAGTGAGTGTTCGGGCCGGCCCCTAGTATAAAGCCCTTGGGCATATTTCCTAGTTATCAAAGGGTGGATCCTTGTTGCAGTGTCAACGGGAGTTGTGGTTGGGTGTATGCTACTCTGCCTCGGCATTTATAGGCACACCGTTCCACAAAATGACAAAGGAGGATGTTCTAGAATCCATTCGATACTAGGGGGTTCACATGCCACCAATCAACGGTTGGGATTGGATTAGGCTATCCAGGCCTAGAGCATCCGGGAGGACATCGAGGGTGAGGTGGAGCGTAAGTTGCTCACTAGGATTCATGAGTACTTCACTTCGTGCATGTTTTCCCTTCCTGTTATAGATAGTGGTATTACACACAAGGCAAGACAACTTGTTGCACCTTTGCTATGAAAAAAGGGATTGCATTGCATGTATCCTAAGTGCAAGTGACATGTAATACCATATTTAGTGTGTTTCATTCGCCAAGTGTAGGTTCTATGTTGCTTGGCTTTAATGTTTTTTACATTTCCATCATGTTCAAGTAGTTAGGAGAAATATCTACAAAATCGCAACCACATGAGTACAAGTGTTGATTTCATACCCAAAAATTCAATAACAACTAATATATTGCACATGTCCAATTAATTGTTGCAATTCTTTTGTGAAAGTGGTTGTTTTGTTTTCATCTGTTTAATATGCCGGCCACATTGTGACCGCATGATTTGCAATAATTACCATCCTTGCCTCACTATTTGTCATGACAAATTCCTAGTTGGACTTTGCTATAACTTCATACCAATAATAACATCTTTCGCGATCATGATATGGACACTAAATATATTTAGTGTTAGTATTTTGGGTTTTTTGGCAGGTTTTATGTTTTGGGTTGCATCTCACATACATGTTTTGTGTTTGTAGTCATTCTACTCCGACCCGCAAACCAATGGGCTTTATTGGGAGCATACAGATGGGATTGCTTTTGGTATCCAAACACTTGATGCTAGGTGTCACCAGAATGGAGGGTAGGTAACTCACATTATGTTTCAACCAATATATGTGGGCTCCATTGGTAATGTTTGCACTCCTTTTTGCTCCAAGCATGCGAGGTGTTCTTGGAGTTGTTGCACAATCATGGAATGTTATTTTGCATTTCGCTGGCCAAGTTTTAGGGGAAGGACTTTGAGCCTGAAATTATGGCCCATGTGTTCAATACCAACACATTACCATCGGGAGGTCACATCTTCAACCAACTTCAAGGTCTCATGGACATCCATTGGGGACCGGACCTTGCATTTTTGGCTATTCAAGTGCCACAACTTGGGCAGCTAGCCTACTCGCTTGTTACATGGGCCGCAACAACTGCAATTGGGGGGAAAAAAAGTGCCCCTTGTGCACAACCACAAAACCCGGGTCCACAAGTGTGACCATGGCCATGGTCGTTGCCAAAAAAGACACCCTTGCATCTATCGGCCATTGGTGGAGCATGTCGGAGAGTCTCACTAGGGTGACTACACATATCATTTCAACTTGTTGTTTTGTTATATTTTAAATTTGTTATGTGGGAAAGGCTAACAATTGCAAACCGGGGGGGGGGGGGTTGTTGTTGTAGGATTTGAACCCATCCATACCAGTAACATGGCCTTCACATCAATATATTCACCTTTTGATGATTGCCATTATTACCGTGTGAAATTTTTTGCCAATGGATCGGCTAAATGAGACCAAGGTAGTTCTCCACATATATATTGTTTGTTTGTTAAGATTGTCTCATTTTAAGTTGATATATGTTGTTCTAGGGAAAGGGGGGGGGGTTTTGGTTGTTAGCCTTGTTGGGAATAGGATGGGCTTACATTCTAAGTTGCTATGTGTTTTTTCGGGGGGGGGGGGTCTATTGGACTAAATTTGACTTCCTTACTTGTGTTGTATTGTGAGTTATGCCACCGCTCATGGTTGACCTTGTGTATTGCGCGAGGCATGCTAGCATCAAAATTGTGAGGAAATTTATGAGCCACCTTGGATGCTTTGTGTAGGAGATGGATAGGTTGTGTCATAGGTTGTGTCCAATGCATGCAGGTTCCCCCAAATTCGAGCAGCTGAAAGATGTTTTGCAAGTAATTCTCTTTTACACATGCATGTATATGTCCTCCCTAACACATGTTCATTTTTTTCTTCCCTATAATGAAGTCATCAAAATCCTAATAACGTGTACTTTGTAGAGGCCATCCTTGCGCATGCAAGTCACTCTCTCCACCAAGGGTGGTGGTGGGCATCCATATGCCAATTTATCATACAGACAGTCCAACACCATCATCATTGATAGGTTGTTGGGTCACTACGAGCTTCTTCTTCAGGTACGTGTTGATGGATTAAATATGTAACCCAAACTTGCCAACAATATTTTCATTGATATGATTAAATTAAATTAAATTAATGCAAACTCCAAACTATTCAAATGCAATATAGTGGGCCTAATTATTTACTTATAGGTTGTGTTGGATGCACCCCACATTGAGGTATCGAACCACATCCATGGGATGTGGTCATCTTATAGGTGTTTCAACCAGATGCAAAAGATATATGAGCCCCTGCCAACGTCAGTCGGTGAGACCTCCAACCTCGAGCGGTAAGTATGCGAACTCGGTGTAGTGTCTACACTTGATCGGGTGAACGGCCCCGTGTTTAGATAAAATTTGGTTAGTAGATGACCTAGAAAAATAGTTTCCTGCATTCTACGATATCATCTATTGCCTTAGCTTCAAGGACTTGTGATTTAGGGTCAAATCAATATGAGTTACATATTGAGGACAAAAAAAAATTAATCTATGACTTTCTCATTGGAGACTTTCTTATGTTTTACATTCTAGTGCTTATGTTTTCAGGTGCTTAAGTTTTTATCGCAGTATATGGATTGCTTTCAAGGACTTTGGGTGGCACGCATCGTTTTGTTGTGATCGCTTCACGCCATATATTCACATCCAATTAGTCCATGTGGGTCCCATGTCATTGAGGTTGTTAAAGTCCATTTCGATAGGAAGGTCAAAAAATGAGGCAGTTGAATGAAAACACCGCGAGGCAAAGAATTTGCACAAAGCCCAAGGTGTTGGGAGAGGTGGGCCCACAGTGGACGTGGGGAGGGGTAAGAAGCCCAACCCAACATGTGTTATGGATATAACAAATGCATGCCCATGGTTTAACTTGATTGTTTTTTGGTGCATTTTGGGTAACCGGATATGGATTCTCATTGTATTTCTAATTGTTTCTAGGTGAAATGTCACATACTTTTGTTGTTTGAGTAACATGGTTTTGGACAATGAACTATACTGTTAGGCAAAAAAATGACATGGTCAAAGAAAAGTAACGGTCACCGAAATTATCGTGCTATGACAAAATTATAGTTGGCCACACTAATAGGTGTATAAGATTGCACACTTCAAATTATATTTAGTGTCATATGGCATTTTTTTGTCGCTGTAATGCCTTTTCCAATGACACTTTGTATGAATGACTTTACAAGTACTGCCATCCCAACTTTTTTTTAGTTCATCCATTTTTTTATATATATTCTGCATCCTGACATTTATGTGATGCAATGTTGTCATGAATGCTTGAAATTTAGACAACAGATCACTTAGTAAGTGACAATACTTGCAACATCGAAAATCTATAATACACAATTTTTTTTTGCAAGGAATGACATATAATGTTAGGTTTACACTTAGTGTTTATGATAATACACAGGCGATCTACAATTAGTATTGAGCAAGACAAATAGAATTGGTGACGCCAAATTCAATATTTAGTGTAGTAAATTGAAAGGTCGTTCACAAATAACCACCGAAAAATCTCATCCTTATGACCACTATGTAACAGCCACATGTATAGCTTCAAGTTGGGATTAGAATATTTGCTCCAAAATTTGATCTCCTAAACAATCAAATGAAGTATGAAATGTGGAATCATGTAACCCACCTAACATTACGATGCTACCTAAAATTTAGCCTCCTCTCTCTACAAGCCCACTTTCAAATCACTCTAATAGGGTAACATGTGTGGAGGTTGCCGCCCGCGTTGACGGAGAAATAGGTGTTGAGGGTAAGACTCACGGCTGATGAGCGGAGTGGGTTGTTTGGTGTACACGTTGCCATATACTTTAAAGAGCACAAGGCCCCCGTGTTGGTCTTCATGCCTATTGCCAGATATTGAGCATGATTTGTTGACATGAATCACAAGGTCTGGTTTTTATAATGAATTTAATGCTAGAGAATGGGCTTTGGGTAGACTAAGCCATGTTAAAAAATCAGCAAACATGCATTTCCAACAACCATATCTAAACCAGGAGGGGTGTGATTTTAGATCCGGTTTTTGTATATGTTTCATTGAGATTTCCCGATGCAACATGAGTTTTGTTGTGTAAATATAATCGGTGGAAGTTGGAGAACATGACTAATGCACCAAAGAACACCCACACACCTTAGGAGACAACCCTGAAGTGATGTTATTATAGAAATATAGCCCTTCAGCTCATTGTATATATTGTATCTTTGTACAACCCACCCTCCTGGAGCCTTCTTGGGCATGACAAACGAAGCGAATTCTAGCCAGGACCTCAAACCGGTGTTCAAGATTGAATCCCTCATATGAGTTTCATTTTGAAGGGCTCTCAAATTTCAGCCCTTCAGTTGAAGGGTTGGTTCAAATCCAAGATGTCAATCTAAGAATATAGAAATGACATACAAAACTCATATTAAACTTGTGCATGAATTATATGGTACATGTTTCTAGTACAATGTGAAGAATCAAGAATCAACCATCTAACTCCACTTCTTGTAGTGACAATGCCCTACGCTTGTTGCTTCTTGTGGTGGGCAGATTATATTGAGGACTTCAAGTGACGTCTTCATTTTCAATTTGGGGTTGTGTTTTGAAAGGGATGTTTTGAGAGAGGTATATTTTGAAGGGCCAAATCGCGTGTGAAGGGCATTGAAGACTTCAATCTTGAACACTGCCTCAAACCCTTACACCCAAACGCAAGCTTTCAAGCATAAATTGCAATAATGAGGGTTATACATATGCAAAGAGCAGTCCTTAGATAAGTCCCGCAAATACCACCTTAACTAGGATTGGGTACCCTAGAGTCACTACCGATTGTTATGAATTCTTGCACATTTTGCTTCAACATGTTAATTCAGGGTCCACATGAATACACAAACACCGAGCTTCTCCATTGCATTTGTGATTGGTGAAGTCAAGAATTCTAGTAGAACTAGCTCCTTATTACCCTTCACAAGTAAGCATCCATGATAATCCAAGAGCTTTGCATGATTGCAATTGTCTAATAAAAGTGGGAACATGTAGATCGAGGAATGCCACATGCATGCAATCTTATGCCCTTCATTCTTGCAATAATTCCAATGTTGACACAAAACCGGGGTTCAAGTAGAAGCAATTCTATATTTCGTCCAATATACAATTTTGTTTGTTTTTTGTTGAAATTCATAACATTATTTAGATCCATAATAGTGTTTTGTGGGACTGACAGTATTTTGTGGAATATTCTATCATTCATACTGGATATGAGGAATATTCCACATAATATTGTCAGTCCCACAAACCACTGTTATGGATTTGAATAATGTTAATTATGTTATGTTGCTTGACACTTTGACAAAATTGTATATTGGACGAAATATTGACGCATGTCCGTCCCAGGTATCAAACTCTAATATAATATGCACTTAAAGATGACCATTTTAGCATCTTCTACCCTAGCAATAAGAGAAATTTTCCCAATGCTGGTTGAGTAGAAACAACGAAGCAAAAGGCGAATGAGCTCACCAGTGTAACACAAGACAAGGAGGTGCAGTCCAAATTCACAACTCCTAGCCTAGACCTAGGGGGGCTTATTTTTTGCTCGGGGAGATCACTCCATTGTCAAGTTGAACACCACGTGCGAACAAAGTTTGCTACCCCTATATTACATGCCATAAATAATTTTAAATTTTATGATATTTTTTCTACATATACACAACCATTGATGGTATCTTTTGTATATTTTTTTGGAAATTTTAGTCATCTTCATTTTTGTAGCAAATTTTTTAGTTCAATTATGCGTCATTCTAGTTAGAAACGGTATGTTTTATTAAAAAAAACAAATCATCAAATTTAGTCACCATTTTTTACTATGTAACAGGTACCATGTATATCTACTCATGAAAAAAAATTGATAAAATTGTGACCCATTTTGGTGATGCTTTTTACATTTTTTACATTTTTTACATGTAAAATGATCGCACGTGGTTGTTCAACTTTACAATGGAGTGATCTCCCCGAGATTTTTTGGAGGGGGGGGTGAACATACACAATGCACTCTAAACTCCGTAGTATCACACTTGTGGCAACCAAAGTGCACGTGATATTACAAAGTTTTATAGTGTTAACATGGATGCGTGATACTAGTGAATTAGTGTAGCATATGACACTATGGAATAACACAAAGTGCAACATTTTAATGGTGTGGTGTGGTCCACTCCGCTTGGCCTTCCTGAGCGATGTGGCATATGCGATGCACCAACATTCAACAAGTGGCAAAGAAGAAGAAGAAGAAGAAGAAGAAGAAGAAGTAGAAGGTGACACTCCACATATTGACACATGGCACAATGTGAGGGTGTGGGTTGACTTCTTTGGCGGTTTGCATTAATGACAAAATTCGTGATATAAAGGAGAGAAAGGTGACAATAAGGAGTGAGATTTGAACTACGAACATCCGTTCCCTAAGGTTTCGGGATATTAGAGAGTGAGTGACATTATGGAGGTTGATATTATGGAGTTTAGGGTGTGTATTCATCTCACAAAATACCTTGAAAAGAGTATGTAGGTTGGAGATCACTTTTAAGAATTACTTGACACTGCCGGAATTGAATTTAAAGATCCCAATTAGTCTAGTAAAACACGTCTACAATTTAATGAACCGTGAACCTATAAGTACGAGGCAAGTTTCTTACCTAAATGCTTACAAACCGAAACGCTTGAGAGGGACACTTGTATATGCAACGATTCTCTCTCATCCTTCTGCGAGAGCCTTTTCATTCTTACTTCATCCATCGACGGTGGTTGAGTTCACCAAAGCGTCACGAAGCCCAAGAGAGAATTTCCGAGTGCAATTTCTACTTACTACTAAGTCCACTCTGAAATATATGGTATATATTGACTCTTGCACATCATTCTCTATTTAGAGACGTGCATTATTGTATTTCTTATTTTCAATGTCATTTTTCTATCCAGTATAAATTTCTAAGTGTTATGTGTTTTTCCTACTATATATATGATGTACATTATAAGTAATGGGATATATATTTAATACAGTCAGATGTTGTCACACGTTCCACTTTTAAATAGTAGTATATTGAGCTCCAAGGATATCGAATGCAACCGTGTTACCCCATATTGTGCATATTTATATGTCCCACATTTCCCACATTATATTTGCCCATAAATAATAGTTTATACTTCTTTAAATGAATGGCATTTCTTACCAGTTTATGCGATTCTTCAAAGTATAGCCAATAAACACTAGTAGAAAACTATGCCAAACTAGTTGTTTTGACCAGCCTGATCAGCAGTCACTAAATGGCTGCAGATTCGTTTTTTTGGTTTAGCGACTGAAATTTTAGGAGTTTGGGGACATGTAACATACCGTTGGAAAGGTCTTGAAAATACCTTTCCAACGGTATATTACACGCCCCAAACATTTAAATATGCAGTCGCAAAATTAAAAAAAGAAAAATATGTAGTTGTTTAGAGATTGCAGATCAGGCTGGTCAAAAAAACCGCAACCGACTTCGGCTGCGGTTTTCTTGGGCGTAGTTTTCTACTAGTGAAATTAGGGGGTGTAGTTGCTATAGGACTAATTTTCATGTCATTATTTATCATTCAACACGTTGATACAGACTATGGAACCCGTGCAAAGTTGTGAGAGAATTAAACGCATGCTGAAACCATATGATGAGCCCAAAGGTCCACGACCATTGGTGTGCATTGTTTTGCGTTCATCATCCCGACTCTTTTATCATGGTTGATGATGACTATATGGGTTCCGAAAGTCCAAAGCTGACATCCCCAATTTTGAAGCTATACACAAACAATCAATAATCGACAAAAGCAGAATTTAGAGCAGTGTCCCGGGAGGATTTTGGGGCATAATCGGTCAAAATCCTCGTGCTTCCAAGTTCCAAGTCCAACTAGTTACATACAGGTTGTTATCTTTCGGTTCTCCTTCATTAATTTGAATCATGTCCCATAGATTCCTCTATAATGAAGGGTGGTTTTCCTGAAGTCTCGAACTTCAATAAGCTATTTCTCAAACACAACCAGGTCATATGTAACTAAAGCGTCAGTGCTTCCCGATCATTGGTTTGGAGAACGGTGAAAATATCTGGCTAATAGAATGTGAGGGACTTCCCACTTTTAGCATACCCATCCTTTCGAGGTATGAAGTGATATGAAGCAGTGCCCAGGAAGTTTTTGGGCATAGTCGGTCAAGATCTTAGTGATTCTAAATCCAGCCGGTTACATGTTGATATCTTCTGGTTTTGCTTTATTCATTTGAGGTATATTCTATAGATTCCTCTAAAATGATCAATAATTCTTCTAAAGTCTTCAACTTCAACTGGTTATTTCTCAAACTCAACTGGTTCATTTGTAACTAATTGCCGGTTTTCCCCAAGTCTTGATGGCTGGGACGAAACAACCTGTACGCTGGTTCCTTGGAGGCAATGGTTTAGGCATCCAACAAGGAACGAGGGTATGGGTTGGTTCGCCCAAATCAACCTTGATATGAAGTAAAGGGGTCTTAAATTGACACTTTTAGCTCTGCTTAATTCTAGTAGAATATGAAACATGCAATTGACTTAGTGCAAGATGATAATTTTGGCAAATCCAAATCGTGCATGTTGCCATTTTCCTCATATTAACTTTTTGGAGCTCGTATAAATATATCAATAATTACTAAAAGTGAAGGTTCTTTTTCTCAACTATATGATCATATAGGATCACCTCCTCCCCCATTGGTACGGCGAGTGTTGAGCCTAAGAGGTTTTCTACACACCACTCGAATATAGGTGTCCGTTTAAGACAAGAAACCAAAACAATCATGTTTTACCTTTGTGGTAATTGTCACAGTTAGACCTTCTAATCTCAAAATGGGCATGATATAATAGACTTCTAGCAAGTTAGTTGCAATACGATAGGCACATGGTGATCAAAGTTAATACTTTGCGGCTAATGTATAATATGCGGTGCAATCAACCTCGAGCGTGATTACCTAGCACGAATGACATTGTTCCCTATGGGGAGGGGGGTTGCATTGGATTTCTACACATCTAGCACCTGGGAGTACAATAGGTTATCCATTGTGATCATGGTTTATAAAATACACATAGGACTAGGGTGTTCATTTTCTTGGCAATGTGGATATTTTATGGGTATATAATGTGTATTGAAGCATGGGATCCGTAGTTTACTTTATAACAAGGGTGTACATATATAGGAGATCATAGAAGGTTGAGTAGGATTGAAGCTGGAGACAATCATATTTCATCCACTTTATGAATGGTTTATCCACTATCATGGCCCATCACCAACCCAACAATTTGGGGTTTGATTTTGAGGTGTTGGGTCTCTAGAGTAAAAGCTAATCATGGACCTAGACTTGATAAATATTCATCATCACGATTGAGATTGTGTGGTTCACATTGGTTAATTGTTACATGGTTATAAATCTCATAATTTATGCCGAAATTGGTGATGTATCACCAAATGCTTGACGAATCCCACTACACTAAACATTTGATTTCGTGTATGACACTAAAACTAACGTGCCATGTCAATTATGATGGCTTTCTTGATTTGTCATGTAGCACCAAGTTTCATGCCACCGAGTGATTGGTGCACAATTAGTGTGGGTCGATGATGATTAGCACAGATCACGCCAAATAAGATGTTTACTCATGTGTGAATAACCATCTTAGAAGTACCACCCCAAGGCCAAGGGCACAAGCACGGTCAAGTACACAACTCCATTATCCTGCATAGGTTTAAGAAAAAGTGATCCCAAAACAACATACTTTGAATTTTGTGAAGGAAAAAATCATAAACATTTGAAAACCACATTGATCTACAAAGCCAAGTAATTTATGCTGCCAATTCTTTTTCAAGAAAAGCCTATGTATTTAAAAAGATGGTGCAAGTAGTGTGCATGTAGATATATTGAATATGTAAATTGTCTAGAATTTATTTAAAACATGATAAAATTACAATAAATTGATGTGTTTTTGCAAATTTTTGTAATGATGTCCTCAAGTTTATAATGAATTCAAGGGATATGAAAAAAGAATCCAACTTTTAAATATTTAAGGTCATGAAATCTACGTCCAAAACCAGAATCAACCATTACCTTTTGAGCAATACTTTTAATGATGACTCTTGAAGATCTCATCTTGATATTTCATATTTGAATACCTAACACAACAATAAAAGACACCATGAAAAAAAAAACCCAAATTCAAACAACACATTACTACTACTTTTAGGCGTTTGACCAGAAAAATTATAGTTTTAGTGTACCGGAGCATTTTTTCATATACTTGACCGTGCTTGCTCCCCCAACAATGAAAATAATTATAAAATATCTATCGTCAAGTTCAAGCGATGAAGTACCGAGGCAATATGATTTGAAAACCAGCCTTGCCACCAACCATTCAAACATTGAAGACACCAGTTAAGACAATTTCTGAACTCCACGCGTAAACGGTGAAACAATGAAGGGAGGCGGGGACCGGCCGCTAGTTACAAGGTGACGTGGTTGAGTTTGAGAAATAACCGGTTGAAGTTCAAGACTTAGTTAAGGAAAGTTACCCATCATCGTAGAGGAATCTATGGAATATACCTCGAATTAATGAAGAAAAACCTAAAGATCACAACATGTAACCAGTTGGACTTGGAAACACTAGGATTTTGACCAATTATGCCCAAAAATCTCCCCGGTCATTGCGATGAAAAGTTCAGTTCCAAGGCTGATGGTGGTGTGTGAACCACAATGGTAGTTGTCACTACACTATAAGTTACATATGGTTTCATGTGGCCCGCTCTATCCATTATTGACCCAAGTTGACATGGGACACTTGCTGCTATTAAGTTATACAACATGTCATGAGGACGACTTTAATTTGACATGATATACTACTTTTAATGTTGTGACGTTGAATAAGATGTATAGCGACCGTCTTTTGTAGTGGAAGCACTCTTCTAAAATGACAGCGCTAGAGATGAATTTTGAGGTTGAGCAAAAAGTCGGGGAGGCCACCACTTTAGCACTACGATCCAAGGGCAACGAAAGGTACCTTAATGATCACTTTGAATCTTTGTTAAGTCAAGGCTTGAACTAGCAAAACCTTGGGATGTGAAGATGGACCTTACGTAGTACCCACCATGACTAGGTTGTTTTCCAAACGACAAGCATGAACCACAAAAGGTACGGCTGTGGTTGGTGGTGGCTGACCAAAATTAGAATCACCCATGTTCCTTGGTAGTGTAAACAAGGAACATGAGTGATTGTGACTAACGCTCTAATATCGCTCCCCTTTCAAAGGTGCTAATTTTGCCATGGTGTTACAATACTAATTTGAAAATTGGCTCCACCATCAATGACAACATTTTCCAAACCACGAGTGCAACAATATAACCCTTGCCACATATTTCCATTTGGTGAATATGGCATCTTGATACAATTAAAAAAAGAAGCAAACATAATGTTTTGCAATCATTCATGGCGTGTCAAACAATTTCCGACTTATGGGTTTATATATCCATAGATCAAAGTCCAGTATTAGCACATGCTAATGTTTTGTTGCAAGATTAAATGTAATTTTAGCATGTTGGATTTCTTTGCTCACATTATTCTCCCTGAGTCATTGCACTCATCAATACTCTTGCGTATGAAAAATTTGAATGATTTAGTATTCTTGTAAGGTTTATTTTATTTTAAATTTCTATCTTGCAATAATCATATCTTTGGAGTAAAGAAGCATAGAAGCTCTCAAATTGTCAATTGACCCACCATGTGCACAAATTCATGATAATACAAAACCATGGTTACCCGCAATTTTATTTGTAGATTGTTTGTTGTGGCTATGGGAAAGATTCACAAATAATGCCACTTTTAAGCAAACTAATCTTCAACCTCTTTTTTTGAAGACTTTGCGACATAATTTTAATATTTCTTCACATTAAAAAATGTAGGCTTCACTAGCTCCCCCATCACAAACCAACCAACAATTGTCTCAATTGACATGCATCATCTACATATTAGAGATTAGAGATAGATTGATTCAATTGTTCGGCTTCATTCAATCATATTCATTTTCCACTAACATGCACAATGTCCTACCACAACTTTGCTCACCTTAACAGATAGGTGCACCCTAGAGCTTCCCTCTTTGGTTCTCTTGGCCTTGCCTTCTACTATAAATGGATAAATTTTAAGGTATGATCATTTGCATGATCACCAATGTACTACAAAGAACTGATATTTAAGTACAATTAGACTAAGACCAAGTCCAGTGTTATAACATGCTGAAATCTATTGTAGGATCCTAAAATGGGATTGTACGGTAGGATCCTTCAATAGAATATGACTATAATAGTTTTATAAGAAAATTGATCGTATTTTCAATAATCAACATTTCATTATATAGATTCAACATCAAAATACAAATCTTTTATTTTTGAACATATTTTTAATAACATAACATTCAAGTAATCACTAAGGATTCACATAACTCCCATGATATCTACGTACATCATAATTGTATCGACAAATCTGCTCATAGCATTGAAGCATACAAATCTACCTAGATATTGAGATATGTCCAAATTACTTAAATACGAGTTGGAGGTCATTTGGACATCAAGGTTGCAATAGCCAATCATGCTCAAAGTTTCCCATCATTATCACACTTCAATCGGACTAATTCTTTTATGAAGAATTTAGCATGCAACGAGTCAATTTTTACGTTCATCAACACTATAAGAAAAACCTAGTGTGAGGCACATGAAAGCACATATTCAAGAATTAAAGCAATACTCCATTTTTCTCATTCTATCACACTATATCCAAACAAAAAAAAAAGTGCCTTAATCAAGGTAAATTTCATTTTCATGAATATTATGCTAAAATGGTGCAATGTGCTTCTCATTGAAGTGCCTTAAATGGCTTGTGGTGGTTGACCATTCCATGGGCTTGGTCAAGGTGCTTAGAAAATAAGAAATCGGAACTTTGAGGGTAGAAAATTCTCTAAAGCTTGTGCTTAACACTTTCTCTCTTCTCATGGCACCCTATACCAAGCATGGAAGTTGACCCGTAACACGCGGATTGAATATTGAGGACATAAAGTTTCAAAGGATTTGAAGCTATGTAACAACATCTTCTATCGCATAACCCAATAGGATGTAGAGGTGCTTGGATGAAGTTATGGCTCATTAAGAACGATGTGCCATGTTGACAAAGGTAAGTGTGCCTAAAAGTAACACCTATTTTTTCATCTTTAAACCGTGAACAAGTGAGTGCAATGGTGTCATTGAAAGCGGGAAGTAAGCCGTTATTAAAAGCGACTAATCATAGTACACATGCGGCATCGAGTACAAAATAACATCACTTCAGCCAATCAAAGTGGTGGTGTAGGAAGGATGTAACATTATAAGCATATGAGTCTTGCACAATCATCACGCGTCGTTGAAAATCTGTCTCATGTACTAGCACGTCTACATATCTGTCATAGTGGTAGATTTGCATATTTTTTCCACCGACGCACGTTGATTGCATAGAATTTATAGGATGGTACTCTAAGAACTCAGTCAACTTTAAGAAGAACACCTTTCTTTGGCCAATCACAATGGCTAATATAGGGTCTAGTACGTGTTCATCGAGGTAGTGTAAGAAGTGTTCCACAAAACCTTATTCAATAAGGGACTCTCTCCGACAATAAGGATGATTTTGTGGCGATTCTCACCTAACAATCCAACATCAATGAACCCCCTTGAGGTGATAATAAAAGGCTCATTTCTTCAAATGCCTTTCTAGAATTTTGTAGGTTGCATATGATCTTAGTTTTAGTTGTTCTTTCTTGTAGAGTTTTCACAATTTTGGAGATACGTGAAAATATTTTTTGGAAATCTCCCAAGCTATTGAACCTGCTTGAAAGTGAAAAAGTTCTAAGAAATGTTGCTTTTAGCCTTAGTTGTTTTAGAGTTACCCCCATCACTCATCTTGTAACAGTAAGTACTCCATACCACCTTCTTCGGTTGCCACATGGTGATTGCAAGATCATTTACATGGGTGACTCAATGATGACTACACTCTTTCTTTTGACTAGTGTGGGTTTCATTATTTTGAACATTTCCCGCTAAGTTAGTTTGTTATCTTATCAATGTGATGTGGTATATTGTATTGTAGTGGAACACCACATTATTATGCAAAATAGAGAAATAAATGTAATGTGCAAGACTATATATTTCAAAATTAACATGGACTTAAACTTGAAAGCACACACCTAATTGCAAAAACAAAAAACAAAAAAAACAAAATCAAAATCCTTTATTCACATTAACCAATGATCATACCAAGACATTTGCAGGTTTTTCTTTTTTCTTTTTTCTTTTTTTGAGACAAAAGGCCGACAAGCCATGGCCAAAGCACAAGAGGCAGTTAACCACCTGGCAAGTTTCTGTCAAGTGGAGAGGAGATTTCATAGCCGGGAATCGAACCGCCAACCTCTTCCTTAAGATTTGGGTATCTCTCCACCATCATCTAGTAGTTTAGGGTTGTCTTGGACATTTGCATGTTGTCTTGAAATTGAAGAGATATTGTTCACTTTGGAGAGCAATGACCATGTGCAAGAAGTGGAATCCCATGCGATGACGCACATGGATAACAAATGTTTTCTTGTGATAATTTATTTCACAAGAAATCTTCAATACTAGTGGGCCACTCTAATATGATGGCACATTATTTAGGTGGGATTTAGGTACCCACACTAGATGAAAGAAAGAATGTACTGGAGGCCACACTAAATCAAATGTATAGTGTAGTTAGCCAGCAAATGATTTAAGATGAATCAACCAAAAATCTATAGAGGGTCAAGTTCTATGTTGGATGGATGAGAGGTACGCTCGTATGTGATCATTCCCTATCTCTCCTCCTAACAATACCTCTTTTATCTTAGGTGCTTCATATCTCTACAAGGGAGTGTCCCCCCCAGAAGAATGCATTTTCATTAAGAAGCAGAAATGGTGAGATGTTGACATCATATTAGTGCCACCTTCTTCAACTAAGTAATGTGTTTATAGGGGGTAATATAGCTCACAAAACGGGAGGGGGTACATAGGTGCCTCTGCATGTATCAACTGGGTCAACGCGTATCAACAACATCAAGCGTTTATTTTTGACACAGTTCTTGCAAGTTTCTGACATTTGACATGCAGAAAATTGCACAAAAGAAGCACATCGATGCAAAATAAAATAAAATCACACCACTTGGGGATCACTTTTGGGTGCCATCAAGTTAATGGTTTTGTGTGCATTCGTATTCAAAGTAGGATATTTTGATGCTCAAATTAGGGAGACTCCTACTATACAAGTAGGGGGTTTGACTTACTTGCCTCTTTGAGAATATGTAGCTAATCATTTATAGAGAATAAAATTATGCAACAACTTGCATTCGTCATCATTTCCTCTACTCCATCTCTAAAAATTATTGCACGAATTCAAACCCTCTCTTTATGGCCGAATCATGTTATTTTTAGAGTTTGCCATTTTTCCACCTTAGCTATGTTTGTAGCAATGCCCGGGAAGTTTTCGGGCATAGTCGGTCAAGATCCAAGCGATTCTAAATCTAGCCGGTTACATGTTGACATCTTTCGGTTTTGCTTTATTCATCTGAGGCATATTCTACAGATTCCTCTAAAATGATAGGTAATTCTCCGGAAGTCTTCAACTTCAACCGGTTATTTCTCAAACTCAACCGGTTCATCTGCAACTAACCACCGGTTCTCCTCGAGCAGTGGTTTGTAGCCAGTCATACCAAACCTCTCATAAAAGAAAGTGGATTTCGATATGTAAGAAAGTTTTACACAAAGTTTTTTCATTTTTTGTCTTTAAGGAATTAACTGCAATGCATGTCTCTTTACCACAATTCAGGTCAGAACCCGTTTCTTTTCTAGAAGATACCTTTTAAGACAATTCTTCTTTGGCAAGTCCCATTTTTTCATTGACAAAAGTCCACTTCATAAGTTCAAAACCACAAACTGCTTTGCACGCAAGGCTGGGCCTAGTGGATTGATTGATAATATGGTTGAAATTTCTTATGCCTTAGAGCATAGCAGTGTCAACATACCATTACTAACCTCCTTGGCTGCATTCCGTTGAACCATTTATAAGGCGAGAATAATTGTCCTTCAAGTCATGAATTTTGCATCTATGGCGAGCGCTCATGTTGTCTACTGAGGAGTTTTCGACAAGCAACTATAAATTCAGGGTTTTTAAATTTCAACCTCTTTCTTTGAAAAGACACCATCATCTAGTTGCTTAATAATGTTATGAGATTGAAACACATTAAAAATCCAAGTCAAGAAAGGATTCTCAGGTTGTTGGCGTTGGTTGTTGCCGAGCCTATCATCCATACATATATGTCATAAAACAAATGGGATTATGCTTTCCTCCAAGAATGAGACATGTTTTTTTGTTTGCTTCCTTGTCGTCATTCATTGCGATGTGAGCATCATTGGTGGTTGTGACATAGTTTGCAATAACTTGTAGTTGCACCCAAGAGCCTCTTTAAAGTTGCCCACTACATTCATCTAAGTGCTTCCCTATTTGACCACAACGACGTGGGTAGGAGATATGCCCTTGTTGGGTGTTTGCAACAACACAATGCCCGATGAAAATGTATTAGAAGTGCATAGTGTTTCAATTTGGATGAGCACATTTCACCTCACCATTCCAACACTTATATTCTAAGTCACATTTCATGTTTTGATTTCTCAAAAAAATTGGTTGTTATGTGTGGGGTGCATGGTTTTTGGCTCAGATACAAGCTCTAGTGTTTTGCTTATTTTTCACACTCCCATGCACACAAGGCTGGTTTTTTTGAGAAGCTTGTGGCCGAATCTCGAGCGTTCTTTGTAGTTGATGATGTATTCAGTCATTTGCATATTATGGCTGACCAACTTGTATGGCGCCATCATGAGCTACTCTCTTGAGCCAGGGTACACAACATTTGTGCCATGCTCATGCACGGGCTCCCACTTGTTGAAATGTATTGCAAGTGGAAGTTGCAAGATAATGGTGGCAATTTGCGAGTTTTCAACAAGGTTTTCTTTTTCTCGTGGTGCGGGTGAACTTGAAGGTATGTCTAGACATGTTGTTCTTGATCCACGTGCGGACTCGTTCATGACGTGAGAGAGATGTTAGTTGCAATTGATGAAGCCTTTGAACACATCTTCGAATCCATGTCAATATTACTTCCACAGTCAATACTGGTTCACTTCACACTCATGGTTTATAACCAAAATAATATCGTTAGGCTTAGGTTTCATTGATGTACACAAATTGAGTGTGTCCATAAAACTTGTCATGTATGCAACCGCCCTATGTGCACGTGGATACACTTGTGTATTAAGAAAATGAACAATCTAACATGCAAGCAAGTAAGCTATTGTATGAAAACATGCTAACAAACAAATTACCAAACTCTCAAGCAAGTTAGCAAGCAATAAAGAAAATCAAGCAAGCAAAATAATATACAAGCAAAATTTGCTTCCTCTCTATGAAGATGACAACTTGTGACCATAATAATGCCAAAAAAAGTTTATTGTTTTTAAATCACATATCACATATGATATCTTAGTTATAGTCTTTACAACCAAACTTTCCTCTGTGGACTTCCATTACATTGATGAATGCAAATAGAGTAGAGATATGTGCTTCTAAAAAACTTTGTGCTATGTGCAAGCAAACTATGTACACATGTATATGTACTTGTGGAGCAAGCAAACAACCAATCTACTATGCATGCAAGTAACCTAGCATGCAAGCAAATACATAAAGAAGCAATCAGGCAACCAAATCAACAAACAAGCTACACTAAATAGTTCTATTAGTGTGGGCCACCGTTATTCTCTAGAACCTACACTAACTATATCCGTGTCAAATCTCTAATTAAAATTAATATGGGCCACATTAACTATTACTTTTCTTAAGAAATGGATATGGACAAATGTTTCATTTTTTGGGTATTTTAATCCTTGAACTAATACTCAAGGTGTTGGTCAAATTCTTAACGAAGACTTAGGGGATGACTTAGGGTCTTCGGCCCACATTATTTCCACCCTACCAATAATTCATGTAGTCCACACTAAGTAATTCCATATCACTTGCACCCACAACAAATAGGACTATTTAGTGTAATTACTAAGTGAAAAATTTGCAAGCTATCATGCAACCACACTATAAATAATTGTGAAAATATCTAACCTTTGTTTCTTCCTCTCTATAAATTTGTTTGTGATGAACCACTCTGAAGTCAAAGATATGCACTTGTTTGCACATCACATCCTCGAGGTTTCAAACTGCCCATGTTGGGTGCATGTAGCAATCCCACACTCGTATACCTATTTTGGAGTTACTCAATTGGAGTCAGACTTTGCACAGCTCATGTGAACTCCTTCCTCATTGGCAACCCCACTTGATGTCCCCACTTTTTTGGTTGCTGCTAGTCAGTAACATGATTAGGCTCCTCGTTGCTCCACAATGCCACTTCACCAAGAATCCAAACTCACTCCCACTGCGACAATGTTCCTTGGACACTCACCCACCATGATTGGCCTCACAAAAGAGGAATTTTGTGCTATGACATGAGGCATGTACATGTTATGTGGAGCTTGACACAAAAGAAATAATTTCACAAATCCCTTCCCAATTCCCTAAACGAACCTCCATCTTGACGTTTGAAATTGACCCCTTTGGCTTTGATTTTCCATTATCTCGCTTCTGCCAAGGGGCCGACAAACCACGACAACTTGAATACAATCAATAAATAAATGGGCATGTGTAGGTTTCATTTGTGCTCAAAGGCATTTAGTTGTCTGATTTCGCATTGGAACCGCCATGTGTGGCCATGCCTTTAATGTATGAAGGAGAATGAAATAGGTGACAAAATTTGGTCGTTTCTAACCAATCAATATGTATAATAAGATTATGCCATTCTTGATTGACACCGAAGGTATCTTTCAAGGGTTGGGATATAGGGTGAAACACTAGAAGGGATCATGAGTTTCAATATATGTATATTCTTGCATAGCTTACCTCTCTCCTATTATGACCTATAAATAGACACAAAGGTCTTGAAAGAGTTTCCTCCTATTTTTGGCCTCATTGGAGTTTAATTCCAGATTTGATTGTTTTGTCTTTTTGAAACATGTAAATTGAACTTGGGTATTGCATAGGAGTTGTGAGGACGGTGGGCCTAGCATGTCTATATTCAGAGAATTTGCTGAAACTAAAGAGGTTATGACTAACACACTAAAGACGGGTCAAAGACAAGATGCATCTTTAAATACTAGATAGTTGCTCCATACATTTTAAGGAGATTTAGGACCGGTTCACGTGGGGTCCCAAGTCCCAACATGGAGGCAAAGTCCCAACTTTTGAACCTCTAGAAACCATTTAGATATTGTTAATTATCATCAGAGTTGAATTTTGATTATTTTATGCAAAAATATTCGCAAGACTTGGGGTTGAGAGTCGGGTCTAGCTTTTTGCTTGACCCAACTCTCAACACAAGTCTAGATCCTCACCTCCAAAAAGTGTTGCCATGTAGGTATCCATGTCATGCTGGGACTTTGGGACTTGGGACCCCGTGTGAAGTGGTAAGTCCCAACTTCAATGCTCTCAACGGTTCAGATTGCACAAATTGACCTCAAGTGACTTGGGACTTAGGGCCACTTTGTACACGGCTTGGGGCCGCCCTGAGCACCGGCCTAATTCATGTCATTTAAGCCTTCAATCCGGCCCGACTTTATGAACTTTTTTCGGGCCCAACCTTGTCACATGTAAAGTGATGAGGCCCGATTCTAGGGCCTAATGATCTTGAGGGTTAAGTTTCATGGAGCTTACCGTGATCAATGCCCGGTGCTCTTGACAATTAAGTTTCATGACACTTACCATGGGGGATGACATCTATAGGGTTGTGGTTAGTGAATCAAAATTAGCTCCCACTAGACTAAATCGGGGCCTTTGAATCTAATTCCGGTGTCAAAATGCTCCTATAAATTTATCTACCATGTTCAATGGATTAACCGATGGGTGCAGTTTAGGAGATTAAAATTAAGTATGTACTACTTTATGTAATCATTATAAAATAGTTTATGTTTGTAAATATTCATTGGCTTTGTCCCGTTGGGGGCTGAGACTACATTGAATGGATCTATTAGTGTGGTTTACCAATTGTAGTTACGCATTGCGCTAACATGTTAATGGGCATATGCTTTTTTATTCAAGCTACATAAATAGTTAGGCTTATGCACATCAAAGAACATGATATTTGTGTCTTGGTAAAAAGGCTAATATCGGTAGAAAGTTATAGCAACACAAAACTCTAATTAGTAACCCACACTAATTGATACATTAAATGTAGTGATCACTTTTGGCCCCGGAAAATGGTGTGCAAGGATGAACGTAGTGGGTGGATGAGGACAATTCCATTGCTTGCTTTTTTTGGTCATGCTTAGGACTTGAGACCCATGTGAATTGGCCCTTACTTTATTGTCGGTTCCATATCAGTGTTTGATGGGTAAAAACTTATACACAATTGTTTTTCACATAACATTATCCAGATCCATAACAGTGTTCTGTGGGACTGACAATATTTTGAGGAATATTCCTCACATTCACCCCGAATGATGGAATATTTTGTAGAATATTGTCAGTCCCACATAACATTGTTATGGATCTAAATAATGTTATGCAAAAGAACACATGATTAATATTATTGTTTAGACAACAGATACCGATATGGTCCTTTGAATACCATAGTATCTTAACAGTTAAGGGTGTTTTTTTTCCCAACATTAAACTTATTTCCATAACACATCAGTTTTAAACACGTTCCAACCAGCCATTATGTGACACCTGGCACCCGGCACAAGAAAATAATATCATCATGCCAAAATATATTTTTAATGTAATGTGATTTGAAGTAATGACCAAAATTTAAAATTTAAATGCACTTAATTCTATGGTATAAACTATTTTAGTATAGTGTGGTTTGACCTGATGAGCACAATTTATTTATACAAAAAAAAACAACACTTAATTTTGAAGTCACTTGTGAAAGACATCCACTCATTAGACTCTCATCCACTCATGTGGATAGATAAATAGATAGACATTGGTTCCATGTGGAGCATGAAGAAAGGGCTTCCTCACTACACCATTTATGGCATTTAGTGTCACTTGCTATTTAAAGTTACATTGTGCTATAACTTTTCACTACAAATCTCACTTTTACCAACAAAGGTCAAATTGGTTGTTTGGACACTATATAACATTAACATCTTTACTTGGTTAAAAATTGCATTAATAATAAGCTGTTATAGTAATGCGTGATTCTAAATAGTAAGTGACACTAAATACCATAAAAGGTGTAGTGGGCTATTGCCCCCTTTCGAAGGCGAGCTCTGTGCAAGTCCACTCACATGGATGCATTACTAACAAGACATATATATGAGCCTAAGAGGCAATGTAAAGTTTCTTCACAGAAAATCATCATTTCAACCCTTATTTTGAAATTTTCTAATGGATGAATTCATCCCTAATGAATGAAGAAAGAGAATTATCACATACCAAACGTATCTCTCATTCATCCAACTTAAAATCATAAAATAATATGCAGCCTAGAGGTTACTAGTTTTGCTTGGTTTGACACGGGATTGATTCAAAAAACCCTGAATTAATCTAGTCCAAGTCATTTGAAATAAATTGGGCACAACCCTAAGCCCTAAACCCTCAACCCTAAAGGAGGTCAGAAAACTGGTTAGGATGGATGAGAGGTATGCTCGTATGGTGTAATTCCCTCTCTTCAAATGAACCAATAAAACTTTTACATCCAAAGAGGATGAAATCGCCAGAACCAGGATGAAAACACTGTAGTTGGATGAACATGTCCAGAATTAGGGTTTGGTGCGATTGCTTGCGAGAAGCTTTGTTGTTCACTCGAAACAAGGAACTTCTTCTGTTCGCAATTTCATGTGGAATTTGGTGATCGCTGTTCAAAACCAGCAGCGATGGCGTCCAGGAGATTCCCAGTGACATCCAAGCAGCTTGTTACCACAATTCAGGTCCAAAATCCACCTCCCGCATCCGATTCTTCTCTTACTATCATTCATAATTAATCAAAGATTTTGTGCCGGTGGCGGTTTATGTGTGTCTGATTTGACTTTGTTATGATGCAGGGTCAGAAAACAGAAGTGGTTCAATGTTGTTACGACGACCACATCATGGTAGGTCACTAACTCCACAAACCTTCATGGAAAATTGCGCTGAATTGTATGTAATTGGACCTTCTGTCAATTCCAGCATGACACAAACTACATACTAACAATGAAATTTGGGGTACATTGTAGGTGATAGTAACGCAAATTGGAAAAATGGGTACACTTCTTCATGCCAGGTGCGACGTTGTTGGGGCATCTTGTTTGGTGATTTATTTTAGTGCTTTTATCCTTGATGGAGATTTTCCATTGATGTTTTTGATCCCCTCCGATTGGATCGGCTCGGCTTGGGATTTGTCTCATCCGAGTAGCAATTTGTGAATCATGAAGATTGTTATTTCAAGTGTCAAAACTGGAGTAGAGATGCATAAGTTATAAGAGTTTAAAGTGAAACTTCATGATCATGGCCCTCCAAATTGCGTCACTATTTAATCTAGAATGAATGGTGTCTGTATTTTGAGAGCACAGTCCAATCTCATCATAACTCATCTCATTGTCTTATGAGATCTGTTCTTAACTACAAGCTTTGCCATATACCACTCAATTATAGGCGTCTGATTAAGAAGACTTATCACATAAGGCCCATAAACCTTAATTTAACTGCAACGCAGCAATGCATAATGATTTTTTTTCCCTCAAGAGTTGGTTGAAAATTTAATTCAAGCAAGGATTGTGCAGGAAAGAGGAAGGATACGGGACCGCACCCACTTTCAATGTCAGTATTCTCATGGGCAAGAGGGACGAGGTAATCCATGCAAGTTGTGTCTTGTCTCTGCACCCTCTTTACATGTGTTGTGTAATTTATGACCAGAAATGTTTGACTTCATAATTTTCACAAATCATAGCCGTGATTGGAATAGAAACTTGACATTGAGTAGCTATGAAATTAAGGAAAATGTCATCCTTATCTTGTGCTCTTTATTCCAAGTCATTGTCTCCCAGACTGAGAGAATTTGTGTGTTGCAGCCTTTGATGGTCGCTTGTGCCCGCCAACTCATTGAACAAATCAGGTCTTACACCCGATCCTATTTGTTGAATGCTTTTAAATTCACACTTCTCAAACACTGTAATCTGCCTGCTGTTAACAACGTTACTCTCTTGCAATTCTTTCAGTCCATTGTGGCGGATTATCAACACAGTTATCATACAGTTTGGGATTGTAGGTATCCACAAGTCTCAAAAAACATAAGAACCGACCATTATTGATATCCATCCCATAGAAAACTTGAACTAAAATGTTGTTATTGACAACTTCCTAGTTGTGGAGATGCAAATGTCAATAATGGACACCTCTAATTTCAAGATTCAGTACAATATTAAACATGATATCATCTGTTACATTCTATTAAGATATTATTCTAGGAGGATGATTTTAATATGATGACTCAAACTTGAAATAAAATAAAAACAAAATAATGATTTCAGAATTATAACTGAGATATGGGGAACCATCAACTATTAGTCTTAAACTATATTCAAAACCACAGTTATGAAATAAACATTCGCCCAACAAAATTCATAACTGGAAATGATTTGACTTTGTAATTTTCACAATTTATTACCGTGATTGGTTTAAAAACTTGATAATTGACCAACACTGGTAGATACTCAATAGACCAACTGGTAACTGATGAATGTTGTTGAAATGACACCTTATTCACTCCACTGTTCCTACATACCTCTCACCTGGTTGGTTGTCATCAAATGACTTCACAAGGCATGATAAATCTGATCTAATGTTTAACAGCCACACAGCGAGTCCAGATACTCCTCCCGTTGAAAGAAATCAGATATCCTAGAAGGAATATGTAGACGTTGATTATTTTTGGTTCTGGATGCAGCAAAGGAGGGTTGACGAGGCCATTGATACTCTCTTTAGGTCTGAGTGACCATTCTGCTGTAAGTAACATGCAATCCATAACAACCTTGCTTCGCAGACATTCAAACTTCTGTATTTGTTTTTGAATTTGTATTTGTGTGCACTTTCTGATGATGTACAGCTATATTTCTCTACTATTGCGTTTATCCTATTAATAGGATGTTAATACCTACAGGGGGCATTGAAAGAGATTATCCAAGTGATTGTTGCAAACAAGATTTGGTAGAGGCTTGACTTTCAAATCCACACTTGAAGCAGTTACTATCCTTGGAACCTGGTCAGAGTAGTCTTTTAGTTTTCATGGAAATTGGGGTGGATTAACTTAGATCTCTCAAGTTTTGCCAATTTACTATTAGTCATCAAGCACAACTTTAAAATGTGCTCATTCCTGACCACTTCTGCCTACTTAGCCACTTTGTAAGTGTTTTTAATCAGGTCAGGGAGCGTAGACTGAATGCTTGAACCCACTCCTTTAACCAACCCCTAAATGCTTTTGGAACCTGGTTTGGGCCTCTCATACATATGGTATTTTGAACTTCTACAACGTAAATATAGATTCTGATGTGACATTTTGGTAGATAGTGATAGCTTGTTGTCTTTCAAGGTTATTCTTCTCGACACTTGGACACAAAGAACATCGAAAGAGTTTGATGAAGATTTCATATCATCCAGTAGAAAGACAAATTACAAATTAGTATGAACATCCTAATAGCATTTAGGGGTTAACCATGAGACACATTCTACATTACATTCCCTTTACTCCTGCATTCCAGCTTGGATTAGAATATCCTTATGTTAACATCAATGTTGGACTGGTAACATCTTTTTTTGATGCCACTTGGGTATATTATGTGAATTTTTCATTTTTTGGGTACCAGTAGGGTACAAGTATTTGAGGATTGTGTGGGGAAATACCATTTGGGTCCATATACCATGCAAGAACCTTTATATCCACTAGTATCGATATGATGGTACCAACCCAAATAATGACTTGGGTATACAAAGATGCTCTCATCTTGTGATACCCACCAAGTATCAATATATGATGTTTCATTAAATATTGACAATCCAAATACATTGAATTTCTTAGCTTGTGCACATGTTTGCAATAAAGAAATGTTATGCTCCACTTGCACTAGCTTTGACTTTGATGTTGTTCAACCAAGGAATGAGACCCCAATCGTGCTCCTTATTAAATTGATAATGGAATATTTTTATCTGATTCATGTGACCAATGAAAAGTAAAAGAATGTGATAAGAAAAGCAAACATCAGAATTCTCACCGATATCAAAATGGATTTGGACAATTCCTCCATCCAAAATATGTAGAATCTGAAACAATGCGAAATCTATTTTCAGATGCACTTGCATTTGGCTTTTGCATAATTGTCAAGCCTTTCAGGACATCCTTAATTGTTGTAAATCCTGTTGTGAAAGCTGACCGTTTGATCTTTGCATACTTGATGCAACTTGTTGTGGAAAATATTGGAGGGCTACGGTTGCAGGATGTGTCATAAATTTTGCATACCCATTCAGTGGCTATGTGGAGGCCATGAACATGAGTCCACAATTTGAACACCTGTACTGTTCAAATTTGAAATATGAGTCCGTCTTTTTATTGTTGGCAAACATGACAGTCGGATCATGACACTTAGGGCATGCTTGAGCATTAACCTGGATATTTGACTGCACAATATCGGAGCTTTTTATCTTCTTTGTTGGAGGGTCATTACTTGTCATCTTATCTGTATCATAATCTTGGCGAATTTGATCTCCAATTTCTTCATCCAAGTGATCTGACATGGTATGTGGTTTGTTTTCCATTTCGTTTTCAATTTCGTTATCATATGAAATTGGGAGTTGAATGATCAGTGAGCCTCTAGATAGCCAACGATTTTCAGTGATCACAAATTCAACATGTCCACCCACACAATCATCCATGTTGTGCATGCCAATATTTGGAGTGTCTCCAAATCCGGTTCCATATGTGGGTGGGTTTGATGGTAGTATGCTTGTCGAGCCTCGAAGATGCCAATAATTTTCTACATCCTGGATCCCACCATTGTGTTCACCTGATGGAAGTTGCTCATATGGAAATCCAAAATATGAGCTCTTCTTTGGAGACTTATCAGTTTTCATTTCCGACAATATTAACAACTCGTTGAAAAGAGCGCATTCAGAACTCAAGATGTTTAGTCCAATATTAAAAAAAAAGGCTCACAACTTTTATTATAGCCCTCTATTGCACGCTAATTTTGCAAAGTAGCTCACCTTTCTCCTTGGTTTACCTGGACAAGATTTTTGCCAAGTTCGCTATCTATCACCAAGCCATCCAATGGGGCGTCTCCAAGTCAAGCATGAAGACGACTTTACAGAGACACTAAAAATTTGGTCAAGCTTGTTGGGGTAGACGGGTCCACGCCGAGAATTGTTCCCGTAGCCGTGTTGCCCAAGGACTTTTCTCTACCTCAGAAGCATCCTCAAGACCCTTGATCACCCCAGACAGAGTGGCTGTGTACATTGCCTGTGCTCCAGGGTTGGGCGACAGGATGACCTCTTCAAGGTGGTCATCATGACTATTTTCGTCAAAATCTTCGTCATCGTCACTCTCCTCCAACTTCTGCTGTGGTATCCCAGTTTTCTTGAGCATCCTCGAACTAAGTACATGTAAGGCTTCAGAGGCATCTGTTAGGTCCCCACAGCGCATGTACAGAGACACAACTTGAGAGCATGTGTGCGTGTCTGGTGTGATGTCAGCTAATCGCATCTCCTCTACAAGATGTTCAGTGATCTCCTTGCGTTTCTGCATCAAAGCAATGCAGTTTGGTTCACCACATCTTCTTCCTTAGCAATCACTTTACTCCATAACTCATTGGAAGAAGAGGATGAAGCAATCAAAAACCTAGTTTTCTCAAGGAGAGTGAGCAGGAAAACATCACTTCCTTTTCGCATGGAATATTCAAATTCAAAGCACAAGGATATGGGTTTTCTGTGTGCCTGAAAAGAAAAGGACTTACTTGAAACGATGCAGTTGCCAGAAGCGTGTTGTAAGTGGCAACATCTGGCTGCACGCCTCTGTCTTTCATGTCCCTTAAAACTTCTAGCCCTGACTCCAGGTTGCCGCAGTGACATATGACCTGTCAAAATTGAATATATCAAACTGAGGTAAACTCTTTGAATTGGCAATCCCAAAGTTCTGTGTAAAAGTCTTGGCACTGTCCTTTTCCAACAACACTGATTATGGTAACTAATGTGGGCACAATAATCTAGGAAGTAAGAATAAATTTGGGTACCACATTGGTGCTTTGCAGCTCCTTAAAGATTGACTAACCAATCCTAGGATGATATGTTTAGAATCCAACTTGAATGTCCTACCCACTAAATACCATAATTACTGTAGGTCTAAGAGTTATTTATTGCCTTGTGGAATCATTGAGTTAACAAATGCTACATGGGTTCCTCAACTAGCAAAAATAAATAGGAATTTGAGCAAACCTTGAGAAGGGAATTGTAAGTAATCAAATCAGGAGAAACACCCTCTTTTTGCATAATTTCCACCAACTCAAAAGCAGTTGACACACTTTTCTTGTGAGAGCAGGCATTGATAAGGATATTGTATGTGAAAATGTCAGGTTTAACGCCAAGTGACCGCATTTCCATGAAGACCTCCCAAGCTTCATCAAACTGCAAACCATAGACATTAGTTTCCATTAAAGTATCCTCATACTAAACTGAAATCAGTTGTAATCTCACACCAGGTTAAACGGGGCTTCAGAATCCGAACATTGAACTCACTCGAATATCTTGATACAACCAGTTGGCAAGAGCACCTGACAGCTGCACCTCTCAATGGCAAGTTCTATATCCTAATGATATATCATAATAAAACATGTGAAATAAGCCCACAACAGCTATAACAACTGTGAGATCATTCAATAAGTGCCATGGTACCTTTTTAAGTTGCACACAAGAATTGATGGCAGTGTTGTAAGAGATTGCATCCAATAATCTCTTCCTTGTTGGGGTATCTGTGTCTTGACAAGCTCGTAAGTTCTGAAGAACCGCATCCACCATCCCCTCTGATCCCAACACACTCATCTGCAAAGTTTCAATTGAATGTATATGTTCAGACTCTTTATTCCAAAAAGGATATTGGAATAAACAGAACCAACCAGTACAGTCCACCTATATGTGATAGTAACTGGTGAGGAGAATATATGCAGACCATACCAGAGCAGTAACTGAAGATGACGTATGCTGTACACCAGACTGGGCCATGTCCTTCTCTATAGCCATTAATCTCTGGGCAACCTCCTTCCGGGACCACTCATCAGCCAAATCTGGCCTTCCAGCCACTTTTCCACAAGCATCCAGAAGGGCACAGTAGGTGAAGCTGTCAGGTTTCACTGCAGTATCTTTCATTCTTGCAAATACCCGCAATGCTCTCTCCGCATCATCCTAAATCCAGAAACAACATGAAGGAGGTTTAGTATCTTCACCTCAGAAACAATAGAATACAATTAGCAGGAACCTGTATTCAAATGAAGTATAATTAAGATTGTGAAAGGAACTTTATACACACAAGCAGCTTTCTTGTGCTGCTCTGTCCGTATGTAGTTTATTCACAAATGATGGAGCTGGTAAGTGGCTCCCCGTATTTAATAATTTGATGCCTAACCAACTTACTACAATTTAAGCCCAGAAATGGTGACTAGAAATAATAGATGAGACCCCACGTGCTATTAACCTATCCCTAACACCATTGGAAGATGCAACATTCTGTTTTTGAGAGATTGCAAACCTTCTCACTTCAAGCCTTTATGTACTCACGTTATGGAAAGTTGAAACCAAAAACCAATGATGCTGTTGGGTTGTCATATTCTACCTCAGAAGCACAAGCCCTGATGAAGATATTGTACGTGTAGATAGAAGGCCTCTGGCTTGGCTTACCATCCACCATTTGGGCTAGCAAGGCCTCTGCCTTGTCTAGTTGTCCAGCACGACAGTATCCATCCAAAAGAGTTGTATATGTATGTGTGTCAGGGCGGACTCCAACTGCCTCCATGCTTCTCACCTAAAAGAACAAACCATCAACTATCCCATAATTTGCATCAACCTCCAACTCTTTTAGTGTCAGAAATAGCTGGCAAACAACATCTCATTCATACTCTTCTTGAGCTCCACCTTTCTATTGTTCCAGTTGTAATGAAATGTTCGCATGATACTTCTCAAAATGCCCTTTGTCTGACATCAACTTTGATTGCTTGAACCAATTCCCAAGTCAACAAAAATTTCAGCATTCATTGTGATACGTTTATCCTCCTTAGATTGACTCATGATTTCTTAATGAATAAAATCCATGCCTTTTATTAGCTCGAGCTCCTGAATGATGTTCAGCACACAGGGCTTATCTTTATCAATTTTCACACTTTTCAAGATTTTAATTTTTCATGTCAACCATGAGGGTAATGGCAGCTTACAACACGAAGGGCATGTTCAATGCCTCGTCCCTCCACAACAGCCCTCAGTAGTGCATTGAAAGTATAGATGCCAAGTCGCAATCCCAAGCTCCTCATCTGAAAGAACCACAATAATTACCACCTTCATTGATAGTACTATCACAAAATGAATTCTCCAAACCCTGTTGTGTCATATTGCAAACTCTTTGTTCCATTTATAACACATTAAAGTCTCGTAATGTTTCTCCACAGGCGATCATATGACAACAGCTTTTCTTTCCCTCTAGGAACTTTCAGAACTGCTGATGAGCTTTATTGAAAGACAACAAGCAACATAAATTCCGGGGTTGAAGACTATATTACATTCTGGACAACTGGATGTCATGATTCTTCCAAATGGTGTGGAAGGACCTTCTTTACAAACAATGCTACTGGATATAGCTAGAGCGCACCATATATTCTAGGTAAATTTGATGATCATAAATTCTGATGTTGGTTTTAATATCTATCCCCTCCTTGTTGGTGAATAGCAAGATCTCATTTTTATATTAGAAGTCTGGCAGGGCATCCAATATCCTTCTTCTAGCTGAGTGTTAAATAGCAAGTAGATCAACTCCCAAAAAAGTGCAAAAAATGTAGGAGAAGCTCATGACTTTAACATTCATGAGCTTGCCTGGGAGGTACCTCTGAGAATAAAGACTCAGCAAGCTTGTGCTTGCCAGCCTGACCTGCAGCATTTATAAGGGCATTGTAAGCATCTTGAAGCTCCTTCCGCACCTCCCAATGGTGGAAGCCCTTCAAAGAGGTCTGCACATTTCCTTCTCCTGTTTCCAAGAAGATCAAATCCGTGTAAGGAAAACAGCCTCTAAATCTGAAGATTACCAGCAGCAGCAACTTGCTCAGTCTCCACCAGCAACCAGTAAGCAACAATGTGGATTGATATGTTAAGTGGTACACCTTGGAAGAAGGAATAGTGATCATGCTCTGGAACAAAACAGTGGTGAGCCAATAGGAATAAGATGAAAATATGAGCTAATTTAAACAATACTGTAGATAGATTTACCTTGCGAACAGACAAGGACTTGAATTAATAAAGTGCAGCAATACAATTTTTACGATTTGCACAAGAAACACAACACTACAGAAGAAGCTTTAGGTTCAGAAGTGAAGAATACCTATTACATTCACGTTGGACTGTTGTCTTCCTGATATCTCTCCAACTTGGGATGAGGACCTCTCCTCTTGAATGTATTCTGAGATAGGCACTTCATTTTCTCTCTCGGTTTTTGGAGGTCGACGCTTCTTCCCAGGAAGAAGATGAAATGGATCATTAGAAGACAAAACGTTTGACATTTCAGCGAGAGCTGTTACAGCTTCTGGGAGAGCTTTTGAACGGCAAAGAGCTATGATTTTGGTGCAGCGAGATGATGGGCTAGGTGGCCCTATACTTGCAAGCTCCTCCCACCAGCGAAGCACACCAGGAGCATCTTGCAGAAGGCCTGAGAGCTAACATATCAGCACAAAACAAAGATTAGTATTAACGCATTCCATAAATTGTATTTGTTTGACGTGAACATCATAGATGTTGGTGTGGCAAAAGTTTAATTTCCATAGCCCAACAAGCTTACCGCATTACTAAAACGTCAATGTAGTAATCACTGACCTTAATAAGTTCAACGTATGACAATTCATCTTTGGCCACACCTTGTCTATCCATCAGCATCAAACAGCGATCTGCATGTGTTTTGCTCTTAGCTAGGCTGCAACCATTAAGTACAGTATTGTACATCACTAGGTTTGCCTTCACTTCTCCTTTGCTCCTTCCCAGAACATCCAACAACTCCAAGGCCTGCCAGAACAGCATCACAACTAACCTTGAAGCACAAACAATCAGGATAACTTTCCATGCACTGTAAGCTAAGAAGACCAGTCATCTAATTGACCTTCAGATTTGGTTAACAGAAATTGAGGGATGCCAAATTGAGGGATCCTCAAACAAACCATCTTCAAGAACTCCAATCACTCATAGGTTTCACATACATCATCTAGTTGTCCGCTGCGGCAGAGAGTGCGAAGGAAGCAGCCATATGAGACGTCATTCATTTTCAACCCACTTCTCTCCATGAACCTGTACACCTCCTTCGCCATCTGTATCGTAGGCATGGCATCAATGATACTTGTCAGATGGTTCTTCCACTATTCTGAACATGAAAATCCTGAAATAATACATCAAGCTCCTGCATTGCCCTAAATGCTTCCATACTAGAGTTTGTGACTCATCCATGCATAGTGATCAGTGTCAGTCAGGATTGTTTACTTACTGTTATGTTTTTGGCACGAGCACAACTGTTGAGGAGGTAATTGCAATAAACCACTGTGGCGGGCCGGTCTCCTGCCCCCATCTGAGGTAGCAATTGCGTGGCAACCTCATCTCTCCTCAACTTGATCACTCGAGAGACTTGGCGTGTCAAAGTATCGAGTCGCCGAGGAAGACGATTCATGCTTCAATTAATAGCGCCCACAGAAAATGGCTATCCAAACTCCACTACAGGTTCCCCTACTCAGGAACAACCACAAAAAATTGCAACATGCATCAATGCAGCGACCCCATCCTAATGTGTCTTTGACGATGCTATTACAGATGCGGAGAACAACTTAGATCAGAAAGAGCATGCAAATGTATCCAGTGTCACCATTAAAAGTACAAACCCTGACACAATGGTACAGACTCAGAAAAGTACAACTCAAATACAGAGCTGCATTTGACTGCCACATTTGCCATACCCTTACCCTACCGATTTACAAAAACAGTAAAATCCTCATTGCATATACCCAAGAGGCATCACAAAAATGATGTTATACCATCCCAACACTGATACAAACTTCAAACCCTAAACTTCTCGCACTCCGCCTTCAATCCAGTTAATGCTTCCGGATAAGCTAAGAATTATTTCATTGGGGACGCACCTCTTCAATTCAATCTTGGAAGAGATTGGTGTGTACTAATGAGAGCTTAAAGCCACTCAACTATACTCGATTGCATTCATGCATGTACTCAACAACCTTTATGCTTGAAAAAATATTCTTGAAGCTAGAATAGAAAGAGAACGTCCTTACTCACACTTAAGAATGCTATCAAAATTCTGACCAGAAATTTATGAACCCGAAACCCTAAACCCTAAAATCTCGCAGTACGCCTTCAATCCAGTTGAGAGGCTTTAAAATGGCCTCGCGTAGCCACAGCGATCGGTGCACCAGATTATTTCCAGAGCCACGAAAGATGAAAGAGGGCCAAGAATAAGAATCTATCTGTGCAGGTGAGGATGAAGATGGTTACTTACCACGCCAATGCGGACGAATCCATCGACCGCCCCTGCTTCCTTCAACATCCGGATGGGATGCATTGGGGATTCCACAGCGTTGCAAGTGGGATGACAATAAGAGGACTGAGCCGATTGTTGAGGATTGAATAGGATCTCAATGTGAGTTACGTAATGTGGTGTGGTGTGATGTGATGCGATGCGATGCAATGCTGGAGTGGCGATGATTCTTTAGGCGAATGAGTTTGGATAGTGAAGAATCTGCTTCGCTTTATCTGCTGCTAATTTAGTTAAGTTATTGCTTTGGGGTTTAAGGGCCACTTCACAAACGAGACTGAAGGCCCGTGACCATTGCATTCTAAGATCTCTCGTTGGTCGAAAAGGCCGAGACCGTCCAAGTTCACTTCACACTAGAAGGTGATGGCCTAAGGGCCCAAAGAAATTATCATTGATGAAAAGTCTAAATGGATTCCTACATGGCAGACTGTAAATAATGTTTCATAGCCTGCCAAAATTTGGGTTGAGTTCACTTCCAAAGATTTTTTTGTACCAGTCACAAACCAAAAGAAAGACATATAAAGTCTGAAATTAATCTTGCCCATCGAAAGAAAAGCAAAAATGAAAGAATGTCCATCACATGGACATGCGGGAAAAAAAACAATCCGACTAAAGAAAGGTCCCCTCAACTATTACATGTCAACTATATCCCATAACTATGGGCAAACAATATTATGTCTTATAATATATAAACTACACTTCGATTTCATAATGACTGAAGAGATACAAGTCAACTTCTACACTTGTAAGTGACACCTAACCAAACCCCATTTGAGTTTGTGTTGAGTTTTAAATGTAATTGTGATAGTGACAAGAGATAATATGTATGTAGAAGAGCAATTTACATGATCCTTAAAGGAGCAATTGTGAATCATGTCCAAGTCATAATTATAGTTTGTAGTGTCCGGGGGGATTTTTGGGCATAATCGGTCAAAATCCTAGTCCAAGTCCAACCGGTTACATATTGTGACCTTTCGGTTTTTATTCACTAAATTGGGGGTTTTTTCTTGAAGTCTTGAACTTCAACCAGTTATTCCTCAAACTCAACTGGCTTATTTGTAGCTAGCAGTCAGTTCTCCCCGTTCATTGATAGTTTGGTTGTAAAATGGGTGTTTAGAAGCAATTAGCAAGGGTGAAGCTTGGCAAGGTGGGCTAAAAGGTCAACAATCCATGCATCCTACACCCTACAAATGAATTTGATGCGGATTACCATTAGGCCACTAAACTATTTCTTAGTCAGTTAAAATGTCATCTTCTTTACAATTATGCTTCAAACTTGACCTACCATGAACTCTCATCGAAGAATTTATGCTTGATGATTGTTCCACAACTATGACCATATAGTGTTTGTAAATCATAGCAAATGATGATGTTGGAGGCACATATCATCCTATGCATCATGGACGAATTTTTCATCGGGAGGACATGCCATAACAATGCATGATGATGGGAGCTATGTATGTGCAAGCAATTGTGGATAGCTTGAACAAAAACTTTCATGATTTACATGTTTTCAACATATCTAAACTTTTCAATCCAAAGTATTATCCAAGTGATGACAAAAGTTCGTATAATTATGTCAGAGCAGTGATTGGAGAGATTGATCATAAAATTTGGATCAACAACAATTGAAAGCGATGCAAGTACAGTTGAGTTGCTCACGTTTGTAGAAACTTTGTCGCATGAATGTGAAAATAAATCATTGTATGCAGCAAAACAATTGTGTGGGGGGATCAACAAGCGGTATACCAATTGGCCACATCTCATGAAATTTTGACCAATAATACGTGTCAATCCCTCAAGTATTGTGATTTGTGAAAGGGATTCTTCAAAACAAAATGTTATCAAGAGCCACTTGTGAGCTTCATTGAAGTTGGACAACTTTTTAAGCTTTGATGCAAGTACCATTATGCGGGATAGAAAGAAGAAAGAAAGAAAGAGGAACATCCCCAAAAGATGGATGGTGGAAAGGGAAAAATACTCAGCTTATCACACTTGGCACCACTCCAGTCACCGGTGGGGTGAGAACATGTTTTGTGATTAAAATTTTAAAAATAAAAATGGGTTGCAATCCCCCGGGAGCCGTTATTGGTTGGGGACCCCTCATGTTATGACATGGTGGTCCATCGGACATTGGACCTTGCCAAGTTCCCCATTTTTCAAAAATAAAAAAATAAAATGCCACTGTGGGGGGGGTGTGGACTCTTCATACAATGTATGGACTAATGTGAGTGTAAGAAGTGGTATTAATTGAGGCATTAATGTACATAGTATACATAAGGGAGACGTATTGTTTTTCTTCTTCTTCTACTAGTGTGTACATTTTGAAAGGTTATTAAGAATTATGGAGTAAAGGTAGATGTACAAAAGGGGGCCCTAAGATTTAGAGATTTTTTTTGACAATATATGTGTAAGTTTCATCCAATTCATGTTTTCATCCATTGTTGTCATATGATAATATTCCTCTTTGACTACCTTGTCCATTATTGTTAGGGTTTGAATTTGGGTTCTAGGTTTCACAAATTGGAGGTTCTTGGAAAGCTCATGGGCTTCATAGAGTTTTTTTCCCCTCTTTGAATTGTGGCTAAGTAATTGTGCTCTTGTCTTTGTTTGTTTGATGCGATCGTTGAGTTACATGTTGTGGATGAAAAAATGTTCAATGACTTTCTCATGGGAAAGTAAAATTGGATTTTATAAGTAATAAAGGCCTATTTAATTCATGATTTTTTTATTTTGTGTATGTAGTGGAGGTATGTATCACATTAAATTGAAAAGTTCAGTATAAATACACGAGTCCATTTTCTTGCTTGTTGTTAGTACGCATACTTTGCTTTTCTTCATAAAATTCTCGTATATAGGGGATTTGATTTCATTGTTGACCCACACATGTTATTTAGGTTTCCAATGAAGAGTCCGCCCCAAGTTTGGGTTATAAGGTTATTGCATGTACTTATCACAATTTCTTGAAATTTAATGATATTAAATTGATATTGAAAAAACCATGAAAATCACTAAATATTGCTACCGTAACGATGTGATCTTAAAAACCATCAACAACAACCATTCTTTTAGATACAATTAAATATGAGCTCTAGAAAGCTTCCTTTTTTAGATGATCTAATGAAACCACAAATATGCTCTAGGAAGTTAAGGGTGAAGGTAGATGGATCTTAAGTGGCTCATTTTCTTAATCGGACCCCTATATTTGATCGGTACATGGTTTGGTGAGGATCGAAGAGCAAACACCATAAAAAGACACATGTTTAAAAGAGACTGGACTACGCCTTCAAATATTAATAACTACTCTACACTCAACAATGAACAGAATTGGGAGGACCCATGTATCCAGCTAAGAAATCAAAGAACATGCACTTCCGATAACCATAACTAAAACAGGGAATGTCCGATTTTCAATCCGGTTTTTGCATACTTTCATCGTAAATTTGCTAACGTAACACAAGGTTCGTAGTGTAAATCTAATCGGTAGAAGTTGGACAACATGAAAAATGAACCAAATACAGTAATCTCCCGCTTAAGTACGCACCCGTTTAAGTACGCATCCCAGTTAAGTGCGCAATTTTTTTTGACAAAAATCAGGTTCGTACTTTATTGTTTGAACATGTCATGCACAGTCATTTGCCGTGAATGCATGATTTTTTTACGCTTGACATTCATTGTCAATTTGTTAACATTTTGCTAAAACGTCTCAAACGATCATCATAGTTCATCATAAATTTATCTAGCTTCCGTTTGAACATCGGAGCAAAGCAATTGGTCGTCGATGTCAAGGACAGTAGAGCTTTAAATCCTTTGAAGTTTGTAGCACTTTCAGATTCAGCAAACGTCTCGATAGGCTGGATTTCGTCATCGATAGGTGGTTCTTCTTCAATACGCATCGTTTCCATAACTTTCCGGATGGCAGCTTCATTGACTTCATACTCCCGCCCCAAGACCCGCTTGCTCGGCGCATTCAGCTTGCTCAACTTTGCAATGATTTCACATCGTTGGGCTTTGGTCAAGCGGGTTGCCTCAAGTTTCATCCGTTTCCCATTACGATTCATCGAATCAGAGGGTCTAGAAAGCGATATGAGTAAAGTAAGCACCTACCAACTAAGTGCGCACCAACGGCTCCAGTTCAAAATGCATACTTAAGCAGGAGATTACACCCACATACCTTAAAGTTGATACTCATACACTTGATAAACCTTCCCTCCATGCAGCGTGGACTTGGGAAGCTGAACATGCAGTGTCTCCACGTCAGCACAAGGTGGCAAGCAGACGCAGCTGCCACCCTTCGCCCCTCACTCTCTCCCCTGTGGCTTTCCCATGCAAGCGCACGGCAAGGCTCGGCCTTGGATCTCGTTCAAATGCCTCGCATGGGTTCTCCGAACCATCACCATCCCGGGGAAACATCTTCCGCACGGCTTGAGAATCATATAGAATTTTGGGCGACTTCCCAGGCGTCACTTGTGTACAGTTTTCTTGGGTTTGGAACTCCTGGAGTTGCAGGTAATTTGATTCTGCTCGTCTAAGTGTTGTCATTGAAGTGGGAAATCTCAATTGTCGAGTTCTCACATTGGATTAGAGGAACATCATCATGGATCCACATACATTTTTGTTGTTGTTAATGTTTGGAGCACGTTAGGTTCAGCTGTAGTTTTTTTCACCCGTATTTGTGATTTTAAGTATAAGATCATGATGGGTAGCTTCTGACTCAAGGTGCTGCTACTAGTGCATTTTTTTTGTTTCTGCCTCGCCATGTTTCGAGACTAATTGTGAGTTGTTATGTGTGTCGAGACTTTTGTTGCAGGTTGAGGTTTGGAAATTTGTGTAGGAATTAATCATGGGGCAATCGATTGGAACCTTGTTTAAGGGCAACTTGAATGCCCTGGGTTTAGGCTCCAGCCTCACAGCTGATGAGGTCACCAAAGGGATTAACCTCGATAATCACACTGCCATTGTCACTGGTAAGCTTGTCCTTGGGTGTGCATGGATTGAAATGGGACATGGACAGCCAGTTACGGCTAGCACCTAGTATGAGAAATTGTTCTTAGTAGTCTTGAAATTCTCGTTTTATCACCCGAATTTGTTTCAAATTTTTGGGTGGAGGGCATAACCTCTTCGTGATGGAAATTACGTAGGAGAAGAGAAGAGTGGTTAGCTGACCATTGGATTGGAGAATGCTTCTGAAGTATTCCGAAGTAGATATCAAACCTTTCTTGAAACTCCTTAAAATAGCGTAGGAATATCCAACACATCTACTCGTAAGTGGGACCGTAATTTCGTGTAAGTCTGTGGTGAGTTCTGCTTTGCTCCTGGCTATGTCGGGTTAAGTGGCAGGATGAATGGCCATGCCTGCAGGTGCGTCATCGGGGCTTGGGAAAGAAACCGCAAGAGTGTTGGCAAAGCGCGGTGCACACGTAATTCTCGCAGCTCGGAAAACGGACGTGCTGCAGGATGTGAAGACCCTCATCATTTCCGAAACCCCGACGGCGCGTGTGGAGGTTATGCCCCTCGATCTTGCCAATTTGAACTCGGTTCGCCAGTTTTCGGAGTCATACAAGGAGAAGAAGTTGCCTCTTAACATCCTTGTGTAAGTTTCCCAAGCTCGTCGTCATCAGATGCTCATTTGGGTTATTCCACCCACGACTCAGGGCGAAAATACGTAACAAACCTTAATAAACCTTGTGTGTCGACTCATCGCATGACAGTACATAGAGCCGGCCCTCTGTTTTCTCTCTACAAATAGAGGGGCCCGGTATATCAACCTAGTAAGAGATTAATGAGACATATACATCGACGATTTTCGTACCGCTGTCGCTGATGTGGTAGACTTCCACTCCTTTAGAGCAGGCTTATTATCCCCCTGAACATTGACCTTCGATTTCCTTCCGTCCATTCTATCTTTCATATGTTTATATATGTTGACAGGAGAATCAATTGGATGATTTTTGGATGATTCCATGACTTGACCAGTTCAATCTTTGGCTATGTTCATAATGTAGTGCGATTTGATCTGCTACCGGGAGTAGCTGTTCTCATCACAACGAATGCCAAGTCCATATTACTGAACAGGCTTACTTCATATAAAACTGCATGCTCTTCTAACCTGAAACCAATGTCTACAACGTTTTGCATGACATGCTGACCTTTCTAATACTGCTCCATGGTGTCATTGGGACAGAAACAATGCGGGATTGTTTTCAAAGGAGTTCAAAAAATCCGATGACGGTGTCGAGATCATGTGGGCTACACACGTTCTTGGTATGTTGAACAGCCTTTAAAATTTATTATCAATTTGTGTTGCGCACTAGATTCTTTAGATCATTAGTAGTATGCAGGTCTTTAGAATCCCTCCTTAATGTCATCCTGCCTGTAATCTATTTCTGTTGACCGTGTTTGCTAATCTCAAATTTTTGGTTGCAGGCCATTACCTTTTGACAATGTTGCTCATGGACAAATTGAAGAACACTGCGAAAGAAAGTGGCATTGAGGGGCGCATTATGTTCACAGGCTCGGAAGCTCACCGAGTTACCTATCCAGGCGGTGTGGATTTTGACACATTGACCATGACCAATTCAGACCGGTAAGGGCATTGAAAAGGGTCTGATTTTAGTGTTAACTCCCACAAGTCACTTTGGCACGCATTACGGTCAAGCCCCATGTACCCATGAAGGTACATGTCCACTCTCTGAATGAACACGATGCACCCGGCGGGTCAAAAAAACGGTAAGGTTGGACAAGTCTTTTTGGAGTACCACATAAATGGGACCCAAGAAGGGGTGGAAATCAATGGGTACCGGTCCAAAGCTCCAACGATATTAGTACCCACAACTCTAGATTGCATTATTTTCCTGACCAGTAAATGTATCAATGCGGACTGGTGACCGTGGTGAGATGTGTTTCCTCATCGATGCCTATTCAAGTAATAGCCAAAGAAAAAATGGTTGGAGACGGAGCCATTTCCCCAAGAATGGGCGATGTTAATGATCAAAATTCATGACATCACCTTTTGTTTAGTTCCCTGGCCGGTGGATGGATTGGTTGGGTATATGGGATTTGACCCTTTCGTCTATATGCATCTAATTCTAGGTTCACTCATTATGTCGTTGTGCTTATTTGTGTCCCCTGGTGCTAATTATTTGGAAATTGTGTGCAACAGCTATGAATCATACCAGGCCTATGGACAATCGAAAGTTGGTGATATTCTTCTTGCAAGGATGATTGGGCAGCAACTTAAGGTATTAATCAGTCCGTAAACATGTCCCACGTTTACATATGAGTCTAAATCTATGTTGAAGGATGAAGCATCTCTCATTCTTGTCAACGTACAGTTGGAGTCATCTCTCTCTCTTTACATCCTCTTGTCTTCATAAAGCTAATTCTTCTGTGCAGAGAGAAGGAGTGAATGTGACTGCGAATGCAGCTCACCCGGGAGCTGTGAAGACAGAACTTGGGAGGAACTTTTTCAACAGAGGTGTTACTGGTATGAATCATACTATACAATGCACAAGTATTAAATACAAGTATTAAATCTTGTCTATACTCGCGAGTTTATAATTACTGGTGTCAAATAAGTTGGGATATGTTGGACCTTTTTGTCAATCTGTCAATCATCAAGATATTCAAGCTCTGAACTCTGAAGTATGCATGTTTGCATGCATTGTGCATCTTCAGTTTTGTATTTAGGTAGTGATCCGTTCCTGTGTGTGTGGGTTGTCGGTGTATGCAGATGTTGGATATGAGGTTTCAAAGCCTTTCATCAAGTCTCCTGAACAGGTAAGTTTAAATTTTCTGAATAAAATTAACATAATTAAAATTATGGGAGATAGTGTGTGATTGATGGATGATTCACATAGCAAATATTTCAGTCACATGTAGTTTACTTGATGAATTTTAACTGCCTGATGGTCAAATCACTGTGAATAAGTATGATTTGTGTTATGGTTGAATTGAAGTGTGCTGTAGTAGAGGAGGAATATTTCACTGACTAATTGGGCATGCAACAAATTCAGCTCTTACTTCCTAAATGTATCTAGGACAGTTTTTATATCTAAGTTTAATTATAAGTATCTGATGTAGTGGACTTTGGTGGTTGCTTGGATGTGTAGGGCGCAGCAAATCTTTGCTACGTCATCACCAGTCCAGACCTAAAAGGTGTGTCAGGAAAATATTTTTCAGACTGCAAAGCAATTGAGCCCAGCAGAGATGCAAGTAGCGATGAGCTCGGCGCGAAGGTTATGAAATACTGTGAAGATTTTGTGGGCTCAAAAATGCGGGCATAGAACTTAAATTTCATTTTGCAGGGGGCTGGAGGAACAAAAACATGAGACGCTATGTTTTTGTAATTTGGTGATTCTCTGTGTAGCTTACAGTGCAGTATGGGGTTACTAGTCAGAATGTGAAAACTGTACATAACATCAACATGGCATTGTAAGGCATAAGCTAGCAACACTGGGAAAGTTTTTAGACACATGTGAAGATATAAATTGATGTGGAGTTGGTGCAAACCTTTCACATCTTCTTTCATTGTCAAATTTATCTGATCAAGCCTGGAAGAAGTGCATCAAATACAATATAATGTTTTACATAGTTCATGCCAATGCAACAGCATATAACTTATTGCTTGATTGTTTGTGGAACCACCGAGGTTTTTGCTAGTCCTATAAATAATGTATTAAAGAGCTTCATCTTCACTATGAAAAGTTTGTTTTATATGTTAATAGTAATGATGCATGTACTTTGAGATCACTTTTTACTTATCTTTCTTCATGACACTTGAACGTCTTGCATAGGCATAGTGCTCACCTGATGGCAAGAAAATGAATAAATAAATTTTGGTTGTCAACCCCGAGGTTTGTGGTCCAAAATTGCAACCAAAAACCTCCGGTTGACAACCAAAACAATTTATGTATGCATTTTTTCGCCATAAGTTGCAATGACCAAGCTGCAAAAGATGGTTGTAATGGATAAGTTTTCTTCTAGTGTGAATGTAGTGCAAATGATGGTTGTCACGTCAAGTGGGAAATATGAAATGTTTTTATCTAAGTTACATGCACGTATGGAATCTAGTCAATAGTGGATTCAATGGGGACGGTTGGTGGGTGAGGGGTTGATAGGTGATATCCAACAGTTGGGGTTTGCCACTGTGCAGAGGCTTTGAGCCCAGCGTGTCATTGCCCGGCTACGCGGGAACATGGCATGTAAGGTTGAGGCATCCATAGTTGATCATGTCCATTTAACTGCTCACTAGGATCATGTAATGTTGACATAGATGAGATCAATATTTTTTAGGCAAAGAAAGTTAAACTTTATGTGGTCGTGGCTTGTGATTGATTACCCTCATAAGAGTTTTGACAATTATCATAGCCAAGGAGTAACATTATTATGAGGAGTTATGGGTTAACATATAGATCCACTATGTGTAACCCTAAAATTTACACTTCGCAATTTGTAGCAATTTCCATAGTCATGGATTTTTTTATATAAATAATTGCATTCTCATTAGAATTGTTTCTCTCCACAAGAAAAAAAATTCCCCATTATTACTCCGCGCAAACTCTCTTATTTTGTCAGTTAAGTTGCCTCAATCTTAAATGCTTAATTAAGAGCCTTAAACCTCATTAGGTATTGAGGGGTGGACTCTTCATTGGAAACCTAAATGACGTGCAAGGGTGACTATGAAAAATGACCCCTATATACAAGAAATTCATACTAGATAAATACAAACATATACGTACTAATGGTAATCTAGACAATGGACTCATGTATTTATACTAAGTTTTTCAATTTATTGTGATAATGCTTCAACAACATAGATTATATTATATGAAATGATTAGGCCTTTAGTACATATCCGATCCACTTTCACTTTCCAATGTCACTGAGCAATTTGTCATCCACATGAAGTAACTCAAAAATAATTTGACCTTGAAACATACGTCATTTGGATGAAATGCACAAATTGGATGAAAATAACACATTAATCTAATCCTTATTTTCATTTCATTTCATTTTCATTTCATTATTGTCATTTTTTCTCTAATCCTTAAGGGCCCATATGGTACATCTATCTAGCTTAATCAAAATTCTTAATGTTTTTCTAAATGTACACATTAGAGAAAAACAATGTATGCTATGTACGCTAATGCCTTAAACAATACCCCTCTTTACACTCATGTTAGCTTGTATGTGGTATGAAGAGTCCACCTCTGGGTTAGGCACCAAGGAATGATTTACTATGTACCTCAACTTACACTATTAGTAGCAAAGAACATTCTTTGTGTCAATTGAGTGTGCTTTTGCCAAAAAGATCTAACAATTTATTTATTTAAAAAGGAATCCACTTTATGACAAAGAACAAAGAATTCCATGAACATATGGCTCAAGTGCAAACTTATAATTGCAAGCTATTACAAAAGGGGAATTCCCCTTGAAGAAGGTTGCTCCCTTATAGGTATGTCTGCACACAATTGCTCTCCATCTCAAAAATCTTAGTGTTGTGGAGATACAAGCTACACCAAATAGTCCAACTACTGTGGGCCAAAATAATTTTTTAGAGCCCACACTATTTCTCTTAAATAGTCCAACTATTGTGGGCCACATTAATAGTATTTGTAGAAAATCAATGCATTGGGCGAACATTATATTTTGTGATATTTTTGTCCTATAACTAACCTTCAATGTGTTGGTCGGAATCTTCATGAAGACTTAGGGAAGACCCTGGGTCTTACACCCATGTTAATTTCACCTTAACTATAAAACTATATGGCCCACGCTAAATTTCCACCTACGATAATAAGACAATTTAGTGTACTTGACAACCACCTTCCATTCTCAAGCAGTTAAGTGTTGCAAAGGCTACCTAAACTACTTGGTAATCATGTCCCCTGTTTGTTGCAACTATCCTCAAGAAAAAACAAAAAAAACAAAAAAAAACACACACACAAAAAAAATCAGTGTCTTTACCCTAACATGCAACGTCCGTTCACTGCCTTCCTCTCATGTCCGTGTGAGCATGGGAATGGGGGCAACTTAGTGTTTATTATTGTTAGGTGGACCGTGTGGTTAATGATAGTGCTATGTGCTCTATGTTAGTTTTGGGTTATAGTGTTAATAAGTGTGTTTAATCAAGTGGGACTGGGGTTTGTTCCTTTTCTACTTTCCTTTTATTTAGGATTATGTGTGTTTAGTACATTATAGCAATTTGTGAGAAGGATTCCATTAGTTTATGGATTTTGGAGTTTGGGATTTGTAGGTCTTGGAGGAGTTCAACAGTTGTTGTATGTATAGTGCCCCTTATTCATGCCGTGATTATAATGGTGGCAATTTTATACACCCTAGTTGAGATAGGAATGGGTGGAGAATGGCATATTTATCGAGTTTTCGGTTGGTGGCTTCTGCGGGGAATCTATCGTTGCAATAAGTGAATTCAAATATTTGTACTTTGATGTTTCTGCTAGGTGTGAAGGGTGGTTTAGCTGTAGATGGGGCTCCTAAGTTGTATAATATCTTGGTAGATAGCATGTGCATGGGAGTAGCCATGAGGGTAGGTGTTGTCAGGTGTGCGGCCTTTAATGTTATCGGCGTTGATTAGGGCAAAGCAATGGGGTGTGGGGTGCGCTAGTAGTGTGTTTCCTATTGCATGTACTTCTTTATTGTGTTGGTTTGTCCTTAGATTTTTTATGTGTTTTTTAATGCAACATGATAGTAGGTGGAGGCATGTGTCATTCTGGTGGGATGTGCATGGGTTACATGTTGGGGATATGTCTTGTTTGAGGATGTGTTTTTTGGGCAGTTCCCTAAGTATCTTCCATATATGAATTTGAGTGTTTGTGTTATTTGCGCATCCGGTAATCCAGGGGACGTCTCAGAGTATATTTGACCATTTTATGTGTATGTTTATGTTGGAGAGTCATTTGTCTATATAGGGTATTGTATTTATTTATTTTTTGCATGGGAGATGAGTGCACTTAGGTATTTTTTTCAATGTAGATTTTGAGGTTGTGGACTGAGTTATCATGTTGTGTGGATGTCAGGAGGATAGATGGCCAATACTGTGTCTGATGGCCGATGAGGTGGAAAGGGGTTTCTACGATGCAGGGTTGTTCTACTCCTTGTTCATCCAATTTATCAGCCTCGTCATTTCCAATGATGCTTGTGTGGGCTCTAACTTTGCGGATGGTGATATTATAATGGGAGGTTTTTAGCGTATTTACTATTCAGGTAATGAGGAGCTTATCTAGGTGGTTATATTGGGAGGATGGGATTCTTATGTGGTCAAGGAGAAGACAATGCTATTGAGGCTATCTATGAATATGAATGCATATGTTCGGAGCATTTTGGTGTGTTCCGTAACGATCAAGAGTGCATATAATTTTTCTATAAAAATATCCGGGTATCCGGGTAGGCAAGCAACAATATTGACTTGTAGTGGTCCATTGAAACCTCTAGCTCCTGCAATATTGTCTTTTCCTTCTCCATTTGGTGGTGTGAATGAGCCATCCATGTAGTAGGATTGGGCGGGTGGGAAGCATAGGGTGAAGATTGATGTTATAATTGGTGGGTTGGGTTGGGTTATGTGCCATGCTTTAGGGATTTTGATGTATGTTCTATTTGTTTGGGGTGGGTGTGGTGGGGAGGAGTGTTGTAGGGAGTTGTTGAAGGAAGGTGGGTATTTGTGGTGTGGTGGGTCTGTTGAAGAGTATTAGAATGGAGGTGAGTAGGGTTCTTTGTTGTTGTAGTATGCGGCAAAGGGCAATGTTTCGGTATATTGTAAAGTGAGAAATGAGATGGCAAGTATAGGAGTTACATGTGGTTGTTGAAGCGGATTAGTTGGATTGTTTTTCCAATTATTGTGTGTGATGGTAATAATTGTAGTGAAGTTGTGATTGGTGTGTGCTACTAGTTTTGCCCATTTGATAATTTATGGAAGTAGGTCTAGGGTTGTTATATGGGTGTACCCACATCCTTTCCATTGAGTGGAGAAGGTTGGGCCTCGTGAGCCAAAGATTACATCTCTTTCATATGGGGAGTGGTAATGTGATAATTGCATAGGACATGTGAGTGGACTGAAAAAATATGAGTGTGTGATTTGGAAACTTTGCATGAGTTTGTCAAGTATTGATGATGGAAGTGTGTGGTGGGCAGTTCACATCTTGGAAGTGGGTTGATGTATCGGTTAATGAGGAAGAGAATTTCAATGGCAAAGTCTTGTATAGGTGGGGAGAAGGTGTGGTTCTCAATTGATTTGTAGAGTGAGTATCTTTCCCATAGCCATGTTAATTTTTCAAGTGGTACAGCGGTTTGGTAGCTCCCCATGTTGTTGTGTATTTGGGCTTGAAGGAGGTGTATTTGTATTGTAGGCGATGTGGCGATGATGTCTTTGTTTGGGTTACATTCTTGAGTATGGGAGGGTAAGGTGTGGGATGTCGAGGCTAGGGCAAACATTTTGTTTAACACGTGAATGTTGGGTTCTAAGTTGTTGAGTTTTTTTTTAATATCTTGTTGTTTTTTTTGTGTGAGTTATGTGACGAATAGTAGGTTGTGTTCGTAGAGGATGTTATCAAGATTTAAGAGTTTGTGTTTGTGCGATCCATTTTGGAGTGGTTGGTGTGTGGGGTGTACCAATGGCAAGAAACTTATGTGTATGTTGCTTGGCTCCCCATTTTTTTGTGTGTGTGGATTTAAAGCTACAAATGTATGAGATGCCTAGGGATTGGGTGGTTGTGTTATATTTTGGGTGTGGGATAGAGTTTGGGGTTGTGGGAGGTGGCATGATTGGAGATGGGGATAGGTGGTGTGTTTTTTGTTGGGGTGGTGGTGGTGTGTGGTATATGTTTGGTTGGAAAACAATAATGGTTTGTAAAAGTGTATTTTTCAATATTCTAGATTTGGTATGGTATTTATCTTGGAACTCTTTAATGATGAGTATGCGTGTGCTGGTGTGATCTTAGATTTGGGGTAGGTTGGTAATGTTGAAGCAGGAGAGTTTTTTTTAAGGAATTTATCCATATAGATCCTTGTTGTGAGGGGAGGGCGGTGTAAAATGGGCTTTGGTACCAATCTTCCAATAGCAGGGAGTTGTTGAGAGGAAAGGTGTTGTTTATGGAGTCTAGATGGATGTTGGAGTGTTTTGTTTAGTATGTATAGGGATCTAGTGGTTGGTGATCTAGAGCACACTTGGTATTTTAATTGTCAAAAGTGTTCATCTCCACTACATTTGTTGGCTATAAATTTCATTATTCGTTGGTATATCTGGCCTAATGGGCATGGGCATTGAGTATATGTGTGAATTATTTGCTAAATGTAGTGGTATATTTTGGGAGTAAGAAGAATGCTTCAATGCCGAATGTTTCGCTGGGTAGTTGGGCAAGGATGTTAGGGGAGTCTTTGGGGATGTTACATATGGATATTGTGAGTTTGATGAGGAGTTTATCCAATTTCTTGATGTTTGGGACAAAAATAAGGCGACATAAAAGGCATATTCGATGCCAAGGCAAGTGATTATGTTGAGGGTCTTTCTCTTTTGTTGTAGTGATGTGGGTGGCAATACTAAGCTCGTGCTTTGTTTTTTTATTTTTGCTATAGTGATTTCTTTTTGTATGGCCCATTTTAGAGTTGGGACTAAGTTGTATTCCTACATATGTGTATGGTTTGTTTTGTAAGAGGAAGGGGAGTTGTTGTTGTTGTTGTTGTTGTTGTTGTTGTTGTTGTTGTTGTTGTTGTTGTTGTTGTTAGTTAATGTTTTGGGCTTTTAGTTATGTGGTAAATGTAAGAAGTTGTACTTTTGATTTGCTAGGACATTTGTTTATGCCTAGTTCCATGTGTGCCTAGTTAGAGTATTGTCTTAGTTTGTTACATTGGGGTTGTATGTGTTTTATGTTGTTAGTGAGGATGGCTAGGTCATCGGCATAGGTTGTGATTGTGACACTATTTAGTGAAATGCTAAAGTGATATCCTAGTTTATATTTCTCTAACAATCTAAGCAGGGGTTCTAACGGGTGTTGTTATTGTAAAGTGTGTACCTCAAAAGGAGGTGGTTGATTATGCATAAATATTGCCAACTAATTTGATGGTGTCTGGTGGGTCTCCAAGGTTTTCCATTATGACCAGTAATCTAGGGTGATTTGTGGAGCCAAATGCATTTTTAAAGTCTATGTAAGTTAGGTAGATATCTTTGTTTGTGAATTTGGCATCTTCCAAGCAGCGATGATTGCTTGAATTTGTCTAGTCATATTTCTCATAAGTCTAAAGCCTTCTTGGTTGTGTGAAGGATTTTATGTTGTTCACTAAATGTGGTGAGGATGGAGGTGAGTGTGCTCGTAAAAAAATTGTAGATGGTGCAAACAAGGGCTATGGGTCTATAGTTTGTGACAATTGTGGGGTTGTCATTTTTATGGAGGAGTATGGTGATGCTATGTTTCCATTCGCTAGGTATTGCTTTCTAGCTCGGGGAGATCACTCCCTTGTAAAGTTGAACAACCACGTGCGAACACTTTACATCTAAAAAATCCTACTTTTTACATAAAGCATCACCAAAATGGGTCAAAATTTTATCAATTTTTTTTCATGAGTAGATATACACGGTATCTATTATATAGTAAAAAATGGTAACTAAATTTGATGATTTGTTTTTTTATATAAAACATACCGTTTCTAACTAGAATGACGCAGAATTGAGCTAAAAAAATTACTACAAAAATGAAGATGACTAAAAATTTCAAAAAAATATGCAAAAGATACTATCAATGGTTATGTATATGCAGAAAAAATATCATAAATTTTAAAATTATCTATGGCATTAATATAGGGGTAGCAAACTTTGTTCGCACGTGGTGTTCAACTTGACAATGGAGTGATCTCCCCGAGCTTTCTAGTGGTAGCAATGTAGGAGGAATAGGTACATCATGTCATGGAATTTTTTTGATGGGTTTTTAAAGATATAATTGGGGATACTATTTGGTCTAGGGGATTTTCTTTTGAATAGAATTTGGAGGAACGTGTTGTAAATAATTCGAATGAATGATATGGTTAGTGGAGGGGGTGCGGACTTTAAAAAAAAATTTAAGTATGAAACTGTCTTTCGCTTGCTATGGGTATTGGCGGATGGCACACATGCATCTTGATGGCTGGTCTGTTAGGTTTGAGCAGAGGGGAGTTTGTCTTTGGAATGATTTTTTTGTGTGGAGTAGATGACATTTGCAATGGCATATGGATGTGTGGCTAGGTCATCTTTATCTATGAGATAGTCGAGTGGTGTGGATTTTTGATGGTTGAGAATCATTTTTTGCATTATTTTTAGTTTGTTTTGCATTCTTATTTAATTTAATTTAAAACTTTGTATTTTTTACTCCACTTTTGCAATTTTGGGAGGTTTGTGCAGTGTTATTTTTTGGGTTTTTGCCCTGGCATTTTTTGCTATCTTAGTTATGTTGTCCAACCAATTTTGTATTTCCAATGGATCATAAGTGGTGGGTGGCAGGGTTATGTTGTGGGAATTTTATGTTTATTGAATTAGTGGTTTAGGGTGCTACTTAAGGGTATTGGAAATGTCGTGGTTTTGATGGCTTTTTTATGAGGTAGTAGGTGTTGAGTTGTTTTTTCCATTTTTTTTGTAGTTTACGGGGTAGGAAACCCCCTTAATGTTTTGTTTGTGAGCGAGGGTGAGTAGTGGAGGTGCGGCACATATTTGTTTGGCACATTCACTTATTGAGTTTATGATGGTTTGCATTTTTTTGTTCATTTTTTAGAGGCGAGGAGAGTGTTTTCTTGTAGTAATTTGGCAAGTTGTTGGATGTTGATGTTAGTTTATTAAATTTAATTAGAAAAACTTGGATATTAGTTTCTAGTATGGGGCATATGAATTGGGGGGTTGTGTTGGTTGGTGATGCAGGAGGTCTACATACTACGAATTGGGGTGGGAGGTGGAGGGTTACTGGGAAGGGGTCCGAATTGAAGTGTAATTGTGTGTTGGTATGACATACTTGGTATATTGAGTGGGTGTTGGGATATATTGTATATAAGAGTGTTGTATGCATGTGAGTGCATTCAATGTGTTGTTGTATATGATCATATATGATGGAAATTGCATATATATATATATATATATGTATCTTGTGGAACATTACACTCTCAAATCCACAAGATCGCGTACTCCAACTACACTTAGTTTGTGTTGTTTGCTTCAATGTACAATAAATCAAAGGGGATGGCGCTCTAAGAGTTGTGAGGTGAGGTAGGGGAGTAACGGCTGCTCAAACTACAGGTGCGTAGGTCTGAAGCAATGCGGGTGATTCCACTTCCGTTCATAAGAGAGCAGAGTGTGACCAAAGGTGTGGTAGCGCGGCAGGTGGTTACAGACGGGGTGGAGAGCATGAGTGTAGAGCAATTAGAATGTTGGCCCATTGAGTAAGTGTAAGCACTTGTAGGTCTTGTAGATTGATCGAAGGGCTTTGTAGGGGCGGGCAGAAGGGTCGGAGTGCTTGAAAGGTGCTCATAGACCAATCAAAGGGCTTGCAGGACGAGGAGTTCAAATCAATAGGCTAACACGCATTTGCACACAACTTAGATCTATTGAGTGCTAACAAAGGCTTACAAAGTACATACTAACCAATCAAAGTGATTGCAAGGTGAGTACAATACAAGTTGGAGTACCGGTAGACCGAACAAAATCGGAATATTTGCAGGTTGAAAAGCTGGGATCGAAGCGATTCGATCAAAATATTTACAAAATCGATGAAGTTGATGACAGAGATCTACATCCATGGCAACAAGTCATGCAACCTTGGACGTCGCCCAAGCCAAGACAATTGCCATCATCACCCTCAAGACACCGAAGACTGCACAGACAGAGTTCCGGCGGTTCTTCCTACCAAACATACTCTGATCGAATTTAGAAGTACAAGGTGTACCAAAATCAAGATAGATCCATATGTTGAGGGTGATTCTGCTCCATATGCGAGGACTCCGTGTGAGGTAAGCCATCAAAGCAAACTCGGAAGAGTTCGGTAGTAGATGTTGTTCATATCTCACAAATCTTAGTCCTGAATTGAATGAGTTGGGAATTGTCGTGTAGTTGGACACTGACAATGGTTTGAAGGCATGAGCAACACTCTAACCGGACCTATCAAGATTGTTGCATCCCCGTATGCAATTGGTTTGTATTGTTTCCAATCTCCTCATTCTTGCATCCATAGAACGTGTGACAACACCTCACTGCAAATGCAAGCATAATATCAAAAAAAAGCATATACAAAGGCGTACAAGTGCATCCTCAAACACCATTGCACCTGATTCCCGAAATATGGAACACTTAAAAGATGTTGCATGATCTCCATGTTGATACCATTGCCTCCAGAGAGTTTTCATAAGGTCCATCACAAACTCCATCACAGGGTTCCTCCGATCCTTAAACTCCAAATCCTACACCTTGGAATCCTAAATCATGAACCTCTTCAAAATGGGTCCAAATCTCCATACTCTCGTCATATGTATTACCTTCAAAGACATTGGAGACCCTACCTCACATGAAAGCTTCCAATTATTCAAATCCAAAAAAATGCCTCTCGTGATTAGTAATGCATCTTCCATTTATGCTCTGCCCCTTCCATATTAGCATCGATGAATCTTTGCTTTTTAACATAAAATTATTTTTTTATTGTCCTACTCCACATATAATTTTTTTAAATTACAACCATAAACCCTACCATTCAAACGAATACTCCCGTCGACTTTGCGGTAGAAGATGTTATGACAAACATATATGCCGTCCATGGAGAATCCCATGTCATACATTTTTCATGGACCAGGTGTCATAAGAAAAATAACTTCGTTTTCATAATCTCCATGCAGGTAAAGAGCATAGCCAATTACATTCTCCCTTATGAAGTACACCTTTAAGACTACCACACATCTATTACTCTGGCGAAAAACGTGGTCGACGCGCACAATGTTCCAAAATTTGGATTGATCAACTTTAGTAAACAGACTATGCAGAGTGTACTAATGCTCCAACATGAAGTTGATTGTAATAAGTAATCACCTCCAATACAATGCACCTCACAGTGTTTTTTTTTCCTCATAAGGAAAAAATGTGTTTTCTTATGTGAATGCATAGGGTTCTTCTGTAGGGTGGATGCATGGTTGAGTGGACCAATTTTATGGTCACAACCTAGTTTTCAGCATACCCTTGTGTCTTGCAAGCTAAATTCCGTACAATCTAGAGAAACTATGGTTATGAAATTTTGGGCACACATTCCTAACTTCAATACTTAGTAGACCGCATAATTTTTTGGGTGAAATCCTTGTTCAATTCAATGTCATGGAGTTTTAAAGTTAGAGTATGGACTGTCACAAGCATGTATTCGTTTAGGATTTACGTGTTTTGCATAAAGAAAAACAATTCATTCTCGTAGGATGTGACTTTGTATGTGATGCGCTGGACTGTAAGGTCCATTGTACTCTATTTTTTCATTTTGTGTATAATATACTACTTATGGACTTTTAAGTACATTGAAATGGGCCAAATTTTTGGAAGTCCATACTAGGTGGATAACGTCTAATTTTTCTGGTTTTTTTGGGAACCTACTAATGTACCAATTGTACAGGTGGGCTTGCCTTTGGATTTTGATCCACAGTTGTTTCAGAGCATTTTTTGATATAGGGTTCCCTCTCCCAAAGACTGTGGGACAGCAGAAGTAGATGATAAAACTTTGGCCGAAATGGATGAATGTCACAACATCGACGAAGGCCGCGTGCGGCTGCAAGGTTTCGAAGTGTCGCGGACCTCTCCATAAGGATTGCCCGAAACACCTTGGACACAAGGGGGACCCCGGAGTGACACCCGGGACTTGTGGCGCCGTTGGTGAGAGGGCCCAAGTGATCCTAGTGTGGGTGAGGGCCCCGGGCGTTGGGAACGCCTCCCACCCACGGAGACTAGGAGGCATGAGGGTGAGGCCATAAGCTATGCGTAGCTTATGGCGTGCCGATTCTAGAATGCTTTAGAACACCTCATTTGGAGGTGTTAGCTAGAAGATATGGCAAGTTGAGTGGGGTGCTGTCCCGAGACTGCGAACCTTTAGAGTGGCATAACTTCCTTTGTACTTGCCCGAATGGGGCAAGTGAGTAATCCATCGTGATCTACGTGAAATGTAGATCACGATGGAGTGGTCGATTGTTAGAATCAAAGATCGTATGAGGAAGTTATGGGGTTCTGAAGCTGCTAGGCAGCTAGCGGCTAAGGGAAAATGTCTACTTGGCCCCAAGAGTTGGGGGAGAGACAAAAGGATACTTGACGGTGGGGTAGGGGTCCTGCCTAGAGTCCTAGAGGCTTATATGGGTGAGGTGGTGTGGCCTCACCCACCCGGGGCCAAACGGCAAGGCCACCATGGGCATTGGCCCAAGGTGAGGACATAGTTGCCTAGTTTGGCTCGGGTTGTTGTAGTGTTGCTCCGGCAACACGATGTGCAACATAAGATTGGACTTCCATGGATGGAAGTCCAAATCTAAGAATTGATTACCGATTAAGCGGTGAGTCCCGAAAACCAAGTAGGAGGTTTGGTCCCCCTCCTATGAAGTGTTGGGGTCCGCGGTATTGGGAAGCTAACCTTTCGCATGGCGGTATGCGAAGGGTTAGCGCTCGTAACTCTTGCTAGAATGGAAAAATGGACCGAGTTAGTAATGGGGACCTAGCAAGGGTTGCGACACGAAGCAGGCATGCAAATGTTTTTTTCATGTTGCTCAAGTACTGTGCGGTCGTGTACACCTACGCAGTTCACTTAGCACTCATAGTTTAGGTGAGGCACTCACTGTATGTAGTATTGCATGTGTAGATGGGGAGAATTAGGACACGGGAAAGGAGGGCAGGCATTCGACACGACGGTCCTGCAGGAAAGGCGAGAGCTGAGCGTAGAGAACACGTTGCGAGGGTTGTAGAAGATGTTCCGATGCCTGCATAAAACATTGCGAGGGAGCGACAACGTGAGCTCACAAGGGATCGGCAACGTGAATCACGGCGTAGAAGGAGAGAGGCTACAAATAGAGGAGCGGATGTTGATGTCAATGATGGCTTCCTGTCCGATGCCGACATCGCAAGCAAAGAGGGTGTGAACCGAAGACTGGTGTAACGCGATGTTGCTGGAATTTTGGCATGCGTGGAGAGAACTATGGGAAGATGAAGGCGACCACTTCCGCACAAGTAGGCCATCATGCGATCAGTTTGGGAGAGTCCCGTGACAAGGGAGCTTTTGCCACCGGAGGCCCGAAGGGTTTCTTCAGAAGTCCACGCACGAGAGGGGATTGTTTCTAGTTTGTTACAATTATTGTCAAAGGTGAAGACGTCGAAAACAAAGACACATCTAGTTACTAAACATGCGATTCTAACAACTGCCGTCACGAATGGTACGCAAGCCTCTGCTCATTAGACAATTTGTTTGTTGGGCGTTCATCATCGGAATGTAACAATGGCTGCAAACAGGAGAGCCACCACGCTTAATAATGTGCATATCCAGTGGATTCTCTATGTCAAGAGAACAAGGAGCGATGCCACCAGTCCGTTTGTGAAAGACATGTTGGCGCGTGGTGGGCTACAGAGACACGGCCGAGTCCCAACCGCAAAGAAGTTTGTGAGGAAGTGGATAGCTCCAAAAACCTACGTCCAACACCATGCTCAGTACCTCTTGGAGTCACTAGTGAGTACTCCTGTTCCGTTGAATTTCTGTGCACCACGTTTTCTGTGGCATTCCTTGCTCTGTCGCTGAATATGAACATATGCCTTAGACAAAATTTACTGTGTTGAAATACACCTTCAGATTGTCGTGGGAATAATAGGCATTATGGGGAGCATATGCACCAAGCTGTTGTAACATATAGTTTCCTCTGCGTTTATGGAGGTCCCTCGATTCTTACTTCGGTTTTTCAAATTTGTAGATTTCTCCCGTGAATGTATGGAGTATATTGCACGTTTGTACAGTTTCCTTTCAGTTTGTGGAGGAAACTGTTGAATATTTGGACTTCAACCAAGATTGAATACCCTACAGTAGAAGGTTCTAGACTTCCCTTGGAGTATATGAAAATAAATGTGCAATGTGTCCATTCGTGCAGGAGATGTATAGTGTACATTAGGAGTTGCTATAATTTCTTTTCAGTATAGTGATTTAACTTTGGAACCTATGGACTTCTGTGCAAAATCTATAGAATACAATCCTGCTTTCTAGACTTCCTGCTTTGTATATGGAGGAGAGTGCACAATGTCTCGACTTTTGCACAAATTGTATAGACTACAGTGGGGGATTGAAGACTTCCTTTGGAGTATATGGAGGCTTTGCTCAAATGTCTGGACTTGTAAGTAGAATGTCTAGATTCTTGTACAACTCTATAGAGTTTCGTTCCACAATATGGAGGGTTTGTGGACTCTCTGGACTTCTGCACATGCTGTATGGAATACAGTGGCATCTTCTAGACATGTCTTGCACTCCATGGAAGAACCTAATGAATGCCTACACTTTTGCTCTAGATTTTTGGAGTATAATGACATATTTTAGACATGTTTTGCAGTACATGGAGGAACGTCATGAATGTTTGGACTTGTGCACATGTTGTATGGAGTATAGTGGCATCTTCTACACATGTCTTGGGGTACATGGAGGAACGTCATGAATGTTTGGACTTCTGCACATGCTGTATGGAGTATAGTGGCATCTTCTAGACATGCCTTGCAGTACATGGAGGAACCTCATGATTGTCTGGACTTCTACTCAGAGTGTATGGAGTACATAGAGGGGTGTAGACTATCCTTCGAGTCTGCAATGTCGATTAGGATATTTTGATCAAATTCTGTTCTACGTCGACCTCCATACGAAGTTTATGGATTTCTATAGGGAGAAGTCAATTCTTTTGGGACTCTTTGGATTCACATGGTATTCTCCAGAGCACGCAGTGACTCTACAGAGTACAATGGCATTTCATAGACATATTTTGCAGTAAGTGGATGAAACTGATGAATATCTAGACTGATGGCTTGACTCTCTATGGAGTATAGAGGGGGTTGCTAGACTTCCCTTCTATTATGCATTGTATGTTGGGATACTCGTGGTGAAATTGTGCTCTACCTCTCCCTTCATACAAAGTTTGTGGATTTGGATAGAAAAAACCACATTCTCCTGGGATTGTTTCGACCCAAAGGTTGTTCCGCAGAGGATACAGTGACTGTATGGACTGCATTGATTGCCTATGGAATGCTATGCACTCTGCAGAGCTAGTACACCTTTTAGAATATATTATAGTTGGACATGGACACTATTGATGGACGCTGATGATTTTGGACTCTCCTAAACCTGGGGCTTCCTTGATTGTGTTCTCTCTTGCAGATGACATTCTACATGCGGTTTCGTGAGGCTCATCCAGATGTAGTTGTTGGTAAGCGTGTCTTTGATTCTCTGCAATCATATTGGGTGAAAAAACTGGAGGAGAGAAATGTTTGTTGTTGTATATACCATGTTGAACTGGAAGAGTTATTTTTTGCATTTAATCAATTGAGAACTAAATCTGGGATACATAGCAAAGGTGAATGCACTTGCCAGTGTGAGGTTTGTTTGAGTGAAACAAATGTGGACCATTGTGCTGCTGGAGTGTTTGTTTATCCAGGACTGACAGCCATATCATAGGCAGTGTTGTGCCCAAAGCTTGCAAACACAAGGTGGCATTCAAAAGATTGTATCTTTGGTGATTGTTTGAGTTGCGACATCAATATTCTCCCATTGTGTCCTACTGAAGAGGACAATCTCTCTCTAAGAATGGTGCAATGGAACCATTACGAGATGCAATCAATCACCACAAAGAAGGGTTAACAGAGGAAGAAATTGCAGCTTCTTTACAAAGAGACAACATCACATGACCTAATCGAGTACCCGAAACCAAAACTCGAATTTTTGTCCGCCATAGTTTTGTGGCCAAGTGGGAGGACGACCAATTCAAGACGTGCTTGAGGACGTCCCCTGCGGACACGATGGTGTCGGTGATTGATTATGCTGAGAACTACTCTTTTGAGGTACAGAACGAAGTCCAATCTATGCACTGGCATAGCTATCAAATTAGTATTCTTGTGCATATCACATATGTAAGGAATCCTAACCCAGATGTAGACGATGAGAGCACTAGGAATATCACAACCTATCACTTCTACATTAGTGACGATATGAAACATGATAGCTATTTCGTGCAACATTGCCTTTTGTTGCATTGGGAGAGTGTCGTTCAAAGAGGTTTTACGCCCAAACATCATTGGATTTGGTCTAATGGTTGTGCAAATCAATTCAAGAGTCGTGTGCCGTGGTACTTTGTAGCTCGGTATCCGGAGATTACTGGTTGTTGTTCGTGCACATGGTCTTTTTTTGGAACATGTCATGGGAGAGGACCACATGACGGAGTCGGGGCTGTCCTCAAGCACTACATTAAGACAACTCAATTGGACATCAACGGCCCGAAGCTACAGTGTGTCGCAGATGTTGTGGGCTTCTTGCGGGAAAAACTCAGTGACCGCCCAAACACAATGTATGGCGATAGGAGGCCCGTAAATAGGACTTTCTGGCATGTTTTGGAAGGCGATGTAGATAGGGAACACGAATACGATTGTGAGCCAATACCGGGATGCAAAGATTTACATTCTATTTGCTCTGTTGGCAGCATGGAGGCGGTAAGTTGCTGAAGTGCAGTTTGGCATGTTTTTTTTTTCTTTTGTATTCAAGGGAGATGGGAGGCCTATGAAAATAGGGATTGGGCTGGAGATTGGATGTTGGAGGCGTTAGTGCCCTTTAATTTTGCGTATGTCTGAAATGTCCAGCTATAGGAGTTCAATGTCGATGACTGGCACGATGTTGGCGTTAATGGTTCGTACTTTGCTTCCATATTGGAAGTGGGTGACAATTTCGTTGTTGCTGCTTCTCCCGATAATGAAGAGAACGTTGATTTCCATGTTCTGGTATGCATTAGGAAAGTTTATACTTGCAAGACTGCTTTGTTTGCAAGTGGGTGAGGAATTCATACCGGGGGACTCTGTTCTTGAAGGGTTGTACTACCTGAAGTATGGTCTAGGGGTTGATACATACGTCCTTTTGAAGAAGTCCTAGAAAGCCCACATTCTAGCGGACCATGTGTGTGCTGTGAAATTCCCTATGTTGCTCTGTGATCATCGGGTCTCTGGTAATGACCCAATGTACAAGTTGTAGAGAAAAATAGAGGAGGCCATTCTAGAACAAGCCTAAATTCACCAGTGCCCACAATGCACCATTTCATTGATCTAACGGAATTTCATGAACTTTTCCAGGTTTCAAATGTCAATTCTATTCTCTGCTACCCTATACAGGTTAGGTGGACGTCCCCACTTGCCTTTCTTTGGTGTAAAGTTCTTCCCAACATTCAGGTCCGCGTTGTCCTTGAGGAACCTCTCTAGCTCATGCACGCACTTTTCTACTGTAGGTTCTTTTCCTCTAGAAGCACCGAGGGAGACCGGTGGGGTGTCCTCGAAGTCTTCGTCGGAGTCTTTTCCTGCCCCCTCCTCCGAGTCAGAGGAGTCTTCAGCAGTATCATCCTCGAAATCATAAGTTGATCGCCGTGAACCCCCCGCGCTCCTCTTCCGTTTCTGCAAGACATCCTCCTTCAGCGAAGTCACCCGCATGTCCTGCTCCTATGGGTAAACTTTGAGGTAGCCCTTCTTCCTCTTGAGCCGCCCAATGACCTCTTCATCTACATTCGTGACCGCATCTTCCCTTCCGTGAGGTGGTCCTTCATTTCTTGATTTTGTGCGTCTCTCTTGAACCTGCAACTTGTCCGACATCGTATCTGCCTCCATGTCGGGTAGGGTACGATTTGGCTCCAGTTCCTCAATCTGCAAGGATGTATATGGAATCTCCTCTCCAGTGCAAAGAGGTGGTGCTCGTTGCGAAGGTGGCAGTGGCAATGGCAGTGGTGCCCTAGGCACCATTGTGTCGTCCTGGCAGGGCTTCCTGAACGCCATGTCTTGGAAGCTCCCAACAGAAGGGATGACAGTACAAAAAGGTGCCACTTCTCCAACCTTGACCACAGTAGAAATGGTTCGAGAGGTCTGACCAAGATCTGCCAACAAAACGTGTACTTGCTAATCAATCACGACACTAAACATGCAATAAATGAGCTTATAGAATCATTGAACATTCATGGTGTGCAAAACTACTTACTACAGTTCCGAAGAAGAAATTGTAGAATCATTCAACATGCACAGTCTATCAACAATTGTCACTACAATTCCCGAATTCCCCTTCAAAAATTAGCAAATATCCATAGTCTCCCAACGGAGTCACTACAGATCCATAATTCCCTGCAACTGGTCACTAAACATCCAGTCTTCCCAAGGCAATCAGTAGAATTCCCCAACTCCCTTTTCAAATTCACGTATCATTCACACTCTCCATACCCACTCACTAGACTTCCATATCTTTCTTTACAAAGGCATTGAAATTCCATAGTCTCCTAACCCAATCCCCTTAGAGTTCCGTCATCCACATTGAACATCAAGTGAACATGCAGAGACTTCCAAACCAGTCACTACAGTTCCATATTTCTCCTTGCAAAGTCACGTACCATGCACACTGAACTTACGAAGTCCATACCATTCAACAAACACCATTACCAAACATAACATTACAAAACAACAAAGACTAGGAGAGGGAGGATTAACTTACTGGTGAGTGGCGCCCTCTCCCATGTAGCAGCGACGAGGACACCATCTTTCCCCAATAGAGGCTTCACGACCCCCGCATAAACCCACCAGTCATCATAAATGTCTTGACCACATTCTTTTCCAATGCATTTTGTGGATTCAGAGAAGTGGATGAGCGCACACCAAGAGTGGTATGCGTGACAACATGAAGTGAGGCGGCAATCCCACACATGTTCAAACCCAAACAAACAAAATGGGCAGACTCCAATCTCAACAACCTGAATGTTTACTTCCGTTGATTCGTACTCGTGGTAAATCGACGGCAAAGGGGCCGGATTTGTGGCAGGGCGTTCGTAACCTGTTTTCATACCACGGAGTTATGACCGATACGTACCTCGGTGCCGCATCCACAACTCCTGCCTCTTCTTCGCCTTGGCCCAGGCTTCATCAGCCAAGGTCAATTTTAGCCTCTCAGTTGCACCCGATTGCCCACCACCGAAGGTCTCCTAGAAGACCTGCAAAATCATTTTTTGTGCATCCACCTTACGCTGCACCTCATCCAAGTCCTTTGCGAGGGGGTCAATATCTATCAAATGCGGCCCACCCTCTTTCGGTTTCATGACAAATCTGACCGAATCCAACGATGCCCTCATCTTGTCGCGCTCTGCCTCGAGGTTGGCCAGCTTCCCTTTGGCATCTTCGATCAACTTGCGTCCATATTCCACCTGTGAGGACACCTTGTGCAAGGTCATCCTTGCCTCATCTTTCTCCACGAACAATCGCTAGACATAGTCGTCCAGCCCTTGCGACTCGCGCTCCAGAGTGTCAAGACACTCTTGTCATTCTCCAATGGCCATGGAGACCTTCTTTTCGTACACGCCAATAAGCTTCCACCCCCAAATGTTGGGTCGCGGGGGAGATCCAGGCCGCAGTTCTCTTTTTATGGATGCCCTTCCCTCCCGGACTCTTTCTCCGCCTTCACGTGACCGAGCTTCCCTTGACACGACTCCTCTTCCTCCGCCCGAATTTTCTTGAGTTGGTCATGACAGGTCCATTCTGCAAAGAGGGCCCAGTTAGTCTCCCTTTTCTTCACAATCTTGTAGGCAAAACCTTAGCCTCGGAGACATTGACCATGCACGTGTTGGGGAACACCGTTTTCTGGTGGCAGATCATCCACATGGTCTCCACGCACTTGACAAACTCCTCCGTGCACTGGGAATACATGTAGCCATTATCGTTCTGCCGCGGCCCAAACAAACTCTCCACATCGGCTTCCTCCAAGTGTTGGCCGATTTTGATCTGCTTCGGGGTGATGCCATTGTTGTGGAGCTTGTACTTCTCCGCAAACCACTCACGTGTAACCACAGTCTTGCAATCCCAGAGAATTTTAGGCTGCGATGTATACAGGGGATCTACCCAACTAGACTTCTTCCCCCTGTCTTTGTGCCTAGCAACTTCTCTTCTGGCTCATTGCAAATATCCTCAGAATCACTCATGGTGTATGGCAAAACTCTCAAACGTCGTCTAAAAATCTACAGTGGCCCGTATGCTACAGTATAACGAGTCCTTGCACAACGCGACAAGACGGACACGGCAGTGGGACGGATGTGACAGGATGCGTGATGGCAACGGGGCAGCGCAGCTCGGCGGAAGCATGCGACAAACGCCCTGGAAACATAAGATGGCTGCAGGCGACGGGGTCGAGGACATGGTCCCCAAACCTTATTTCCTCGAGGCCGCACGATGTAGCCCCATCTAACGGCCCACACTGAAGCCCGTGTATGCATATGAAACTCCGCTACGAACGGATGAGAAATCGGGCACAGCTGGATGACGGGGGATTGCCACGTGTGGACTGAAATTTCAGGGGTATGAACTCCCTAAAAAATGAATATGGACCGGTATTGGTCCACTCAACCATGCATCACTCTATATTTGAAGAATATGTGATTTATAATTATTACAATCCTAAGTATATTCGTAGCATCGGGTTCCCTTACAGTTGATGAAAATCATCCATCTTCATAATGCCAACTAAATGTTCTTCTTCTTACAAATGACCAAGAATGTCAAAGAGTACATTTCCGGAAGTTTTACCATAAATCTTTTTGATGACTCCAGAAGATATAGTCTACCACCTTCGACACGTTCCATCATTACATCACCGACAACAAGAAATGGTTGGCAATAGCCAGTTTCCTTATTGTACTATGTGCCTTTGGGATTTTAGATCCTCCAATGCATAAGCTACTATGAACCGCTTCCCATCGCAGATATGATCCAAAGACAATGATCTCAATTCATACAATAATTGATTTTGCTGGCCTCACACAATTTTATTAGTTTATAATTTAATATTTGCATACCACTTAATTCATGTACTAGTGATATTGTAGAGCTCTTACTTGCTACTTCCTGTTCATAATACCTCATGCCAAAAATGATATCTTGAATTCATTCAAACTTATAAATAAAAAAATCTTTAATTGTTAATTTTACAACCATTGATGTTGACTATTATTGTTTTTTTATATGGTCTAACCACAACATAACTTCCAATCTAATATTTTTGTCTATTAAGAAATAAAAATTATAATTTCAAAATATTATCATGAAAAATTTATATATTTTTATTTATAAAAATTCTTTTTTGTTACCAATAATTCAATATATGCGTCTTTGTTGTTGCATGCATTTGCACAAGTTGTTTCTTCATTCCAATCACGATTTCTTTATTTTTAATTATATCCATACATTGACATGTTCCTATGCATAAAAACATTTTTGACAAATATCTTATCAAATGTTGTGACTAGATATCTCTTTCATAGTCGTCATACCAATAATACAAATTGTTATATTTTTCATACAAATGGCTTTGCAGTTGAAGATGCTTATGTATTTGAAATAATTATTTATTATCAGGTAAAAGTTCATTCAAATATTTTTGAATAGTGTTATATGTATTTGTAAATCAACGTTGAAAAAAAAGAGGATATCAAATTTTATTTGATTTATGATTTGTTGATATTCTCTTGTATTTTGTAACATCACATTCAGAACCATAACATCAAAAAATATCTTGGAAATCATACTAGATAATATTAGCGAATAACTCACCGCTTTCTAGATAGTAAACTAGTATCTTATTATTACTAGTGAGTAGATATTAGCAATTAATATGGAATTTCAATATAAAAAAAAAAAAAAAAAAATTAGATTTATATTATTTTAGTTGCTACATGCTTTAGTGGCAAATTATTGGATCTTATGCACTCATTAGACCGCACCCTTAAAGTACCTTATATAATCTTCTCAACTATCATGCTCTCATATAACTCAGATATATGCCTCTGTACATAATATATGTAAGCAAAATACTCAAGCTCCTTATAATAAATATATTTTTAATGCTCAACTTCTCCAATATGAATGATAAATACTAGTGTATTTTTTAAGTTGAAAATAACATAATATGTTCAATATTATCAACAACCATTGTCTTAGTTATTTTGACCTATATGTAGATTTAGATATAATTATTAAAGTCTCCTCTAACTTCTTCACCCTATCCAACTCTATCATATTTTTCACTAGAAGATGGACATATTTTTTAAATATACAAAAAAATATGTGCATTGTATTGTACATTTTTTTTAATATGTTACAATATGTGTCTTGAATCAGTAGACAAATTGAAACCATATAATCTCATTAGAATAAAATGTCATAACATTTTTTTTAAGTCTTTATATTTTTATTCATACTACACCTCTACGCAATGTTCTTCAATGTCTAACAGCATTTAATAGAAATTTTGTTGTCCGTCGAAGTCGGTTAAATTGAACTTATTTCCTAATCTGATCATACAAAAATATTACAAATTCCGTTAGTATACCATCTACATTCGAAAAGATATCATATCTTTTACATGTAATGACCACCTTTCAATAATCCAACTTTTGATTGGACAAGGTGATCACCTATAAAATTCATTAAGATTATTCTTATTAGTACAAATTTTTCAATGTTGTGGATATAAAAATTATTTGGCAGCCATCACAATGTGTCATAAGCATAATATTGTTAAGATCACCTTATGCAACATACGAGAATTAATTTAGATTGTCATCAATTTAGCATTTTAAAATTTTTTAGACCATATTATGATTCCACACAGAGGGCAACAACTAGATAATCACAATATATCATTGTTCACATATTTTGTTAATATTTATATAATTTAGATATTATAACATGATAAAAATATATAATTTTTAGTAAAGCCAATTATAGAACAATATACTAGATATTAAACTTATTGCTACATGTGAAATACAAAGGGTGGTATCTTATGAAAAAGTTGTCAAATTTCGACCATTGCTCGTATTATTTGCATAAAAATGTATTAAAAAATTTTAAATTGAAAGTTTCATACAATTCTATACACTTTATAGATTCGAAAAATGCTCTGTAGTATTTTTCACAACTTGATGTCCGCACCGCTACAGCCTTTCATATATATCTTTTGGATTTCAAAAACTTTGATATTCCCATAATTCTATTCCATGCCAAATTGACTGATCCAAAACAAATTAGAATTATATCTTATTCATTCTCCACGATTGCTCTATAATTTTAAAATATCATGACACTACGTTCGACTTTGGTATATACAACTAATAAAAAATTTATTTTGTGAAATGAAAATAATAAACAAAATTTTAAGTTGGTTGCATGTATTGAACTTTTATCCGCATTCAATGCAATATCTCTTATATGGTGTACAAGATTTTGGCAAATAACAATACTCCAATCTTAGTTCTAATAATTTTTTTCATGTGGGAACATTATATATGATTCATGATGATAATCACCAAACTCTAAGCAAATTTTTCACTTCCAAAAGCATTGGCATGCCTAATTCACGATACATGCTTATAACGTCGATATTAATAAATCACTAATATTACCAATCCAATATTTATTTTTTAATGTTAGAAGTTATCTTAATAATAGCTTCCCAATCTCTAAAAATCCATCACTGCTATTTCCACGCGATCTGAATAAACTAAACAATAGTTGTGAGATTTATCTTTGCAATCCCATCGACATGTAACTCTTATCAAAGATTATCTATAATACAATTATATGAATCAATAGGGTTTTATCTATAGTGGTGACTCTTTCTTCATATATATTCACTGGTAGAAAACTATGTCTAAAAAAATCGTAGCCAAAATTAGTTGCAATTCTTTTAACTAGCTTGATTTGCAACCGATAAACAATTACAAATTTTTCTTTGCGACTGCAATTTTAAAAATTTAGGACGTATAATATACCGTTGGAAATTTATTTTTAATATTTTTTCAACAATATATTATACGCCTCCAAATTTCTGAAATTTCAGTCGTTAAATCAAAAAAATAAATTTATATTTATTAAGCGACTTCAAATCAAATTGTACAAAAGATCTATAGTTGATTTTTATTGCACTTCTTTTTTACATAGTTTTTTACTAGTGATTCCTTACTCTCATCCTTGTGGAGTCATTTACTTTGCATGAATGAGGTCACCATTAGAATCATCAATTGCATTGTCATATAAAGCATTATCAAAGTGGTTTTTACCCTAGCTTCTTTATATTCTCAATGAATCTTAGAAGTCTATCATGTCTCGGAAATATATTATTTTCATCTTGTACACTTGTATTTGCTTCCAAACATATTAGAAGATCATGAAGATTTTTTTCATTAATCACAGCCATAGGTGCTTTGTAGTTATAGTTCTATTGTGTCATTTTTTACCTTTACATATATGATAAGTATAAAAATATTTTGTTCATCTTCAAATTTTCTGGTTATGTCATTGTTCTGAGTTTTCCTATGCCTTTGTAAATTAGGTCTAATATATGTATTCCGGGTCCGATCCGTAGCTCTTCCGGATCTGATTTCAAAATTCACCTCTAGCGTTCCAACTTTGAAATTAAACCCACTACTTGATGTGAGGATGTATTTTGGGTCTTGTAAGTGGAGCGATCTCATTCAAATCTTTGAAACTTCCTCTTTGGAGCTTCTGGATCTCACAAACTTCGAAACTCACAGCGAGCATTCCAACATTGACAATCACAACTAGCTAGTTTCTCAACTTCAAACTCACATCAGTGAATCTTGGGTCTTGCAAGTGGAGTGATTTCGTTTAGATATTTAGATATTTGTTTGAGAGCCCAAAAAAAAGCGTCCAACTCACAACTTCCGAACTGACAACTTTGGAGCTCACAAGTCTTCCGGATTTGCACTCCAGTTCTTCTAGATCGGATTATGAAACTCACCCCTCGATCTGCACATAGTGGGTGTCTGTTGATTCGCAGAGAGCGTCAATGGCTTTGATCTGTTCTCTCCACGCTTCGATCTGTTCTTACTAAATTTCAATTTTCTCTCCCTAAAATTCAATCCACTTTTGCCAAGCTTTGATCTGCTTTCATTAAGCTTCGATCTATTTACACTAAGCTTCGATCTTTGATTTGCTACATCATACATGGCCGACCTCGTAAGATTGCTAACCCATGGCCCTTTACACTTAGCAACTATCCTCAAATAATACCTCTTTTTACATTCACGTTAGTTTGTAAGTATATGTTATCATGTATAAAGTGTGGAACATAACATTATTCAAATCCATAATAGTGTTATGTGGGACTGACAATATTATGCAGAATATTCCATCATTCATGTTGAATGTGAGGAATATTCTGCAAAATATTGTAAGCCCCATAAAACACTCTTATGGATATGAATAATGTTATGAACCCAACGATGAGCATCTCCAAATAACGATCTCAAATACACTACTTCTTTCCGAGCCCAATGGAGGGTACAACTGTCAGGAGGGCTGAGGGCCACTTCACACACGAAACTGAGAGCCTGTGACCATTACACTTCAAGCACTCTCATTGGTGGAAAAGACGAAGTTGGTCTAAGTTCGCTTCACACTACGCTTGAAGGACCAATGGAGTATGTGAATGCAAGATGGATGTAAAGTCTACATGGATTCCTACACGGCATCGAATGGATCATGGTCACTTGGACTATTTTCAAAAACCACCTCCTAGAGGTAGGCCTAACACAAAACCATGAGACCATGGCACTCCGAACACTCACAACCGCTGATTTATTCTATTTTATCATGCACGAGGACCTGCATGAATAGAAATTCATTGAAATAGCATTTGGTTGAGGGACCGGCCACATATTTCTTCACACTACACTTGAGAACCCATGACCACACTACGTGATTTTGGAGGTGTCTTGGGACGGCCTTTGGACACTTTCTTTTGGGCTCTCACAATTTCATGGTCACGGCCCTTGGCTCGTATGTGGCCTTGAGTATTGTCATGCCCTATGCCCTGGCTGGGGATTCGTGGCACTCACTAAGGAACATCCATCCAAGATATCGTGGATGAAGTGGCTCCAATAAAAAAAGCCCCCCTATGGGGTTGAGGGCCGATTCATTCGAATGTGACATCACTAGACTAATTCGGGGCCTTTGACTCTATTTCCGGAATCAAATTGCCTAAAAATAGTCATTTAGATGATTCTTGCGTTTTTTCATCCGCATGGATGATTTTACTTGAGTGCCACGAATCCCCGGCCCTATGCCCTCCCCAGCTACTACAACAATATTACTTTATGTAGTGTCGCCAATTCTATATGTCTTGTTCTCAATACTAATTGTAAATTGCCCATGTAGTGTCACCAACACTAAAAGTAAGCCCAACATTATTTGTAATAAAAAAGTGGACATTTAGGTTTACATTGTTGCAATTATTGTCATAGCAATCATCCATGATAATATTTCATTACATAAATGTTAAGATGCTGAACATACCAAAGTTTGTTTCAATAATTGACATTTAGATGAACTAAAAAAAAAGTTGGAATGACAATACTTGTAAAGTTATTTATAAAAAGTGTCATTAAAGATGTTACCGCAGCAACTTAAAATATCACATGACACTAAATAAAATATTTAGTGTAGTACCCTTTACATGGTCGCAATAAGGTTTTCATTTCATGCCCCCAAAAGTAGGGGTCCACGTCACATTTCTTACTGCCCGTTATTAAGTGGTGAGTCACCTTAATATTTTAGGGTTTGTTGACCGGGAGGGAGAGAGAGAGAGAGAAGGGAGGGGACGAGACGAGCGAGGAAGCTGGTGTCGCAGTAACTTAGACTTGGAAGCTTCGTTTCTCGGAACGCAAGATTGAAGGTGCTGCAGAGAGAGGGAGAGCTTGCTTGGGGAAGGAACTCGAAGAAAAGATGGCGGAGGAAGACGATTACGACCTGGAGTCCAGGCCATCGCGCCCCGTTTCAGCTATGGCCATCGAATTCGAGCCTGACTTGGAAGCTCCGCTCTTGGCGTCGGTCGGAGCCAAACCCCAGAGCCGACTTGCACCGTTGCTTGTTCTCTTCGGTCAGTTCAAAATCTCTGCAATCTCCCACAGATGTAATCTTATGCGGTTGGAATTCTTCAAGAGTTTCTGAATTGAATCGGATGTAAGAAATTTTCCTTGGTCATGGTTCGGGTCACTTGTGGTTATCATCGTTCTTAAGTCTTGTGATGGATGGCCGGTGTGGCATATGGCTCAAAATACGATTGATTGGTTTTTAAATTCCGTTTGTGGCTGCACCTGATCAGGTAGGCCAGAAATTTGGTTAAATTTAAGGATCTCTTTTTAATTTCTTGGAGTTATCGGTATGAAGGGTTTTAGATCGGTCATTAGATAATCCTTAAGGTCGGGGTGGCTTAAACCAGGATCCCATGGGAACACCTATTCAAGGTTTAGCTGCCTAAGGCTGGAATAGAGCTCGGATGGGTGCACCCTATCAATATGGACCACCCAATCGTAGTGGAAGTATCCGGGTGAACGAGATATTTTCAAATAACCACGGTTGCCGGCTTGAACTGTCCGTTCAAGGTGTTCATCCTTGAAAGCTGGCAGAAGTCTTTCAAGGCCCATCTAATTCTGGTAGTGGCAGTTTCGGAATTACATGTAGAATTAGACTAACTTGAAGATGAAGCAAGACCGTAATTCTGCCATCGGAATCATCTCTCTCTTCCCAAAGGTCACTGTGTTTGGCTGTGGAATAATTAGGGGCTTACTTCCTGGTGGCTTTTATGGTTGATGAATGGCTGCTCTGTGAAGTCACGGCCAGCTTGATCGTCTTTTAATCTCAAGAACATGCAAGCCTTTAGTCTCTTAGGGAATCATATATTCCATAGAGGGGCGAGCTTTAGTGCAAGATTGTGTGACCACTAAATCGGGAATTGATTGATGAAGGGTAATAAGAAAGGTTTATCAATGTGGAGGGAATGATCACGAGCATGGATTATATTGCATCTAGTTTTATTTGTCTAATTGGTTGAAATGGAGATCTCTTGATCTTTTTGTGCTGTCTGTTTTGGTAGTCTATGTATGTAGCCATGTGTTAATATGTTTTCTGGAAGTGGATTTAATACTCAGTAGATTGTGAACTGACCGAGAATACAAGTGTTGGTTTTGCAGCTTTTATAATCATTGTGATATTGCTGGCATCGATGATGGGCAGTTTATCACTACGGCGACACAGTTTTAAGAATGGCACCCCAATCAGTGAGTTCCTATCTCTATCTGGTTCTCATTTTTGGTTCAGGTTGGTGCAACTATATTTTATATTGTATGTGTCTTTTCTTACATTTAGAGTGTAAAATACGCAGACCTTATATGGTCACTTGTCTTAAGTGGATGTTGATATTCAAGTGGTGTTTGGTGGTTAGGAGTTAAGAATGGACACCAAAAAGACACATGTTGTGATGAGATTAGATTATGTGCTCAAAACATAGACATTATTTTAGGTCTAGTAGTTAACCCAATTGGGAGGGCCTCTGCAATTATTTAAAGAGAACGTGAATCTTCACCTCAACCTCCTATAATTTTCGCATCTCAACTCTGATTCTGAAACTTGAAATGACAATCTTCGCAATTTATTGCAATTGCTAATTGGATAAGTCGATTCCTGATCTGATCCAACAGGCAATAATGTCAATGAGTTGGAAGTGGCCACAATAGGGCCACATAACTTAATACAAACATATTTGTCCCTTCAACTTCATTATTCATGGCCTGAGCTTGAAATTGGCACTTGGCAAGATTGACAGACAGCTATTGAGTGTTTTGTTTGAGGACAGCTTTTGGGGATTCCAATATGCTGACATGGGGCATCCTTGTGATGTGTCAGGTGTACAGCTACCATGATAGTCATGAATGGAGTGGCAAGACCAATCAGCATAGGAAAAAAGAGCTTTGAGATTGAAGTGTAAGATAATACCAGAGGAAGTTCTCCATGAAATCATGGAGTGACACTCAGGTCGAGAATCTCATTCAACTAATTACTGAAAGAATAACAGGCACCAACACTATTAACCTTTCATTCTTCTCTTGTAATTTCAGGAAAAGCACCCGAGTAGTCATCATAGTGGGGATTGCTAGAAATGCTAGATAGAAAGATTTGTCACAAATTTGAAAGTGACCTTTGGGTGACAACCCCCTCTAGGAAGCATTCTTTTGTAAAGTAGTCCCTTGCTGGCACTGGTGCCTGAAACAGGAGGATACAAAAGTGCCACAAAAACCAGGGTTCATAATCTCGTGTTTGCATAAGACCCCATGTATCAGTAGATCCTTGTGAATAAGATTTTTTTTTCATGTTCTCAACCAAAGTTGGTTGAAGAGCAAGATCTGCATAATCTTTTGTCAACTCAAGGAATGCTGAGGTGAAAGGTATTAAGTTCCGTTGGTCAAGGTTTGCATGTAGAATGGCGAACTTGTGAAGTTTTCCAGAGAATCAAATCAAGATGGGTGATGTAGAAGCTGATGCAGATGCTAAGATGGAGGCAACTCTGGTATGCAATTGTATCGCACAATAATGTAACATGCTTTTCCTGTTTTACATACCTCAAACAAGTGTTACATCTGTGGCTTACTTTACATGTTTTGAGCTACTGTTGCATGTGCACTCTTTGCCAGATTGCCTTGTCAACTCTTTCCATTTTTCAGTAATCTAAAACGCAGCCTGCGTTTTACCCCAGCGCAATAAACACAATGCCTGTGTTTTACCCAAAGGCTTTTTATACGCTACCTGTAAAAGTATACAGTCTTGTTCAATTTTTTTACTTTTTACTGTTGCAGTCCAGGTCTTCAAGAGCTGCCTGGGCTGTGGACACAATTGAGGACCTATGTATCCAATTAACCCTTAAATGACGGAGCGGCCCTCTCAGGGCTGTGTTGACCCTAAACTATTTGACCATAAGATAGCGTCAAACCATGTGGGAATTGCAAAAAAAAAAAATTCCCCAAAATGTGTATCTCAAAATTTCATATCTAAATATATATGCCAATCGCACTAAAAGAATTACATGGAGGTCTGAAATGGGGTAAACATAGGCTGATGGGAGAGGCCCTCTCACCCCCCCTTTGACCTTTAAGGGTTAAGAAATCAATAAACATGGACTTTCGATAACCACAACTAAATAAAGGGAGGTTTGATTTTCAATTGGGATTTTGCACATGTTTCATTGTAGATTTGCTAATGCAACACGAGTTTTGTTGTGTAAATCTAATTTGTAGAAGTTGGAGAACATAAAAAACGAACCCAATAACTCCCACATACCTTAACTTTGTTCTTGAATGAATGTCCATGTGAGTTGATGAACTTGTCTTGCACAAGGGACTTTAGAATGTTGCATGTCCAAGTTCCATGTTCTAAATACATGTGGAACTTTGCTCTATGGGTGGCTATACAGAAGGGATGAAACTACAATGAAGATTTGTGGAGTTAATCTCAAACAATACTTACAGTATTTGATTGCAAAAAGACAGAACATTACTAAGTAGTTGGGTGATGTACTATGGGACCGCGTATTGGGCAGCAATAAGTCCTCTTTTATTCCAGGATCCCTTTTTCCATGGGTCTCTCATGTCGTTTATTGTTCACAAAGGCTAGTGTTTGGATTGGCAACTATTTTGGAAGTAGGGGGTCATTGCCGGTGCAGGGGAGCTAAGGGCCAATTTACACCATAGACCATGAAGCCGGACCATGGAAGATGGCCTTTTTCCATGGTCCGACTCGATGGTCCGACTTCTATGGTTTCGATAAAATAATCAGTTTTCAAAGCCTTTGGACCCCTTGCTAGGTGTAAACCGAATGTGGACCAAGAGGAATGACCATGCACCAAAAAATAAATGTGTTGGTTTTTTTTAATGTATGTCCAAAAAGGCCAGTTTTGAAAAACATTCAAGTTTGACCATTCTCTTGTCTCCATCTTCTTTTCCCCAAAAAATATTTCATTAAAAATTTCTTGTAACAATATTTCTCTGCCATGGGCCCCTAGCTTTTTCTACCAAAGCACCTATTTTGCCTCCCCCATCGCAAAACCCGTTGGACCATGTCAGTGGACAACATAGGCCTTAAACTATGTCTTTTGGGGACCTCAAACTCCATGGTCACTCTGAGATTTTTTCCTTGGTGTAAACCGAAGTGATCCCGGGACGAGTTCAATAGCCAATCACAAATTTTACAGGGCCTTGGGATGACTTCATGGGTCCATGGTGTAAACAAACCCTAAGGCCTTGCCATGCTATCAAAGTTAGCCCAACTACCGGGAACTCATTTATTTCAAGGCAATTTTTCCACCAACTTCGCATTTTATTCAAATTGGCAACATGGTTTGAGGAGTTTGCTTGATTTTTATTTTCACCTTTACTTTGGTAAGGAGTAGGCTCCAATTGTTTAGTAATGTTGTGCACTTATAGCTTATCCTTGTAAACCCCAACTGTACACTTTGCCATAAAAACAATAAAGATACATGGCCACACTACCATCCCTTTCTGAAAACAAATTCCTTGAAGGGCTCATAATAGCAAGACAAAATACCGCCATCCATCAACTAGCCAACGTACTCAAATCATTCATACATACAAGGCATTTCACACTCATTAACGTTGGCAAAAAATTAAACAATATGTCCAATGACAACACCATCCCACCATGGATACTTAGATGTAGTGTGCATGCAACATTCCAAATTGCACATGCTTAGTGAAACTCAAACCATACATTATCTACATAAAAGGCACAATAGTGGAACAACTAATCCCCTACATATCTCTCTATATAAACTATTGAATCCACATTCACCCATGATAGATACATTAATCAAGCTACCAAAACCAAGAAAAGATAAATATAACCCATCAATAGAAGCCATTAGAGAACAAGGATGAACATTCCACCCCCTAACAATCATACTCTTTTGGTAAGATGACTTCACAGAAGTGCAAAGTCAATTTCATGAAGGCTCCAAGCTACTTCATGAACCTTCCAATCCATGTTACCGGAGTGTTCTACCAATTTCATGAACCTTCTAAATTAGTTCATGGTTCTTCTAATTGACTTGACATGTGGCACAACTTAATTTCATGATAGTGGACCTTTAACTCTAGCAACTTCATGAATATTCCAAACCGATTTCATAAATATTCCAAACCAAGCATTCTCGTATTCTCAACTCCTCACCTCCTCATTTCACATTCTTTGTCTTCTCGTTTCCCAACATCCAACTGTTGGTGAGAGTCTTCATATTAGGTGTAACAATAGAATCAATTTGGAAGCGACATTGTGTGCCCACATACAACTCTCTAGTTCTCTAGTAGTGATGTAGTTCTCTAGTTCTCTAAGGTAGAAATACCATAACCCGTTAACCACCCAGTAGCGGTGCACTAGACCGCTTCATAATGGTAAAGTGCCATGTCTTAAATGGAGCATGGCTTGGCGGCAACTTCAATGCAGTGTAGCCAATGGGAGACAAGATCTAACGTACTCATGATTAATGGGTTTAGGTGATGTTCTGTATCGAAATGCGGAGAACCTAGTGAACCGGAAGTGGGTTGGACAAACTTTCCACTTTGAAAAATTGTGGAACTTTTTGTACAAGGCAGAAAAATACGAAACAATCTTCATGAATCCTTCTCATCTATCTTGGAAAATTATCTCATGATTGTCAGACCAGTTCTTCAATGTGAATCACCTTATTTTAACGGGTTATGGTATTTCTACCTTAGTGTGTTGATCCAATTCTCTAGCATGCTCGGGTTCCTCTTATGATGGTCCAATCTCTTTTCAACACATGTTTTTATGAGGTCCGTTCTTTGATCCGCACCCAACCATTCACCACTCAAATATAGGCGTTCATTTAAGACAAGGCAATGAATTAGGCACATCTACTTTATCTTAAGTTGAATTTCAGATCACAAGCGATCGCCTTGCTTCCAAGGCTCATCCAATGCTTGGGAGCCTAAGATCATGCTTGCACCCCACACTCACGATAGGGCCGGTAACGTGTCAATTAGTATAAGAATTAGAATCATGTCATGGTAGTCATTACTAGCTTGAGAATCATATGTTGTGGAAACATAAGGGGTAGAAGGGCCTTAAAGGGTTACTTATTTTGATTAGCCCACTTGTAGGATATTAAACAAGAGATTAGTATCTTACAAGATGATTAGAAGATCCAAATCAAGGCCATATCCATTTTCCTCATACGCTTAAAAAATAAATGATGATATGAATATTTTATGCACTCCCAAAGCGATGATTTTGGCCCCCCATTTATGACCCTAAAAAAAGAATAACAATATTTGACCACGTAGTTCTATCTCTTTTCAACACACGTCATTTTGGTGTCCGTTCTTAGATCCTCACCTAAAATCTTCACAACACTCATATAATAGTGTATGATGAAGGTAAGTAATCAAGTTAGGCTTGCTTATCTTATTGTGGTTTCACTTGTGATTACTTATTCTTTAAAACTGGAAACCAACTTTTTCAACATGTTCATAAACTCATCCCCCCTTTTTTTTTACGAAGGCCTGTCGATTATAATCATCTTAAACGAACACCTATATTTGAGTGGTTTGTGGTTAGGCTTGGATCTAACGGACATGAAAAAAGACACGGGTGTCAAAAAAATTTGGATGATGAGCTCAAAAAAGTAGTCACTTTAAGCTCAATAATTAACATAGCTATTAACCCGTCCATAAGCTTAAGGGTTATTAGAACTCATTGCAATGTTTCATTCGCATAGACACAATTCTCATATTATGTTCATGAACTAATCAATTGTGACTAATAACCAACTCAAGTAGGTGGATGACTCGCTACTCTTGCAACTAGTCATCCCCTTCTCCTCTTGTTGGTTATGCATCCATCATTGGAAAAGACCTATATGATCATCTCATTAAAAAAAGATTCCTCGTTTTGACAATGAATCATATATTCATATGAGCTCAGAAAATTATGAGAAAATTGGCTACGGGCACGATTTGGATTTGCTAATCATCTCACACTAATTGAGTGTTTCACCCTTTACAAGAAGTTATTGCAGAGCTAAAAGTGGCCACTTACCCTTTAGTATCCATCTCGAAATAAATCTCGTAGATGGAATAATCTACCAATTTAGTGAGCTAGAAATTCATCCATCCAAATCGATGAAACTCATACAGGGATCTTTTCTCCATGTTGGAGGATTGCACTGAATCCGTTTTGGTCTTCCGAATTGCCGCCATCGGCGCCGCTATCGCTATCGCCGTCTCGATTGCTGAGCTCGCAAATTCTATCACCTAACAAATCCCAGCTTTTGTAAGCTCCACCTCCCTACTGTGTAATTTCCCTGCTTTCATTTCTGTCTTTCGCAGATCATTTCTGTGTTGAATGGGCGCAGCTGCCTCCTGTGTCTTTTCTGTGTCGCATTTTCGCATTTCGGTATACACGGCGGAGTGAGGAATTCTATCTCTAAGACTGCGAGAAGCGAATTATTGTGGCTTGTAACTTTTTATCAGGAAGGTGTTCGTTGATTCTCGCAATCATCGCAATCCAGGTGAGCTCCGCAATGAAATCCGTGATGGAAGCTTGCGGACGCCAAGCTCATAGTATTACGGTTCTGTTTGCGTGATTGCGATTTTCTTCTGGTGACAGGAAAGTGGAAGAATGTGAGTAATTTCTTCAAGAAAAGCATTGCTGCATGTTGGTCAGCGTTCTCGCGGACTGCCTTAAACCCTAAACCCTAGGCCGGAGCATAAAGAATCGCTTTTGTTATTTTTCTACATTTTGGGGATTACTGCATTCCAGTGTTTTTAGGTCGAGGGAACTCGAATACTCAAGTTTTGGTATTCCTAAATGGAAGTCTGCGGTTGCCAAGCTCATAGTACTTCATATTGCAGTTCTGTTTGTGAGATTGTGATATTTTTCTGGTGACAGGAAAGTGGAAGAATGTGAGTGATATCTTTAAGAAAGGCATAGCTACATGGTGGTCAGCGTCCTCGTGGACTGCCTAAAACCCAAACCCTAGGCCGGAGCATTGAGGATTGCTTTGTTATTTTCTCACATTGTAAGGATTACTGATTTAGGTCGAGGGAACTCGAATACTCAAGGTTAGGGGTATAAATGAAAGTCTGGCTGCCAAGACCCTAGGCGAGAGCATTGGAAATTGCTATGTTACTTGCTTATATTTCTGAGGATTACTAAATTCCAGTGTTTTAGGACTGAGGGAACTCGATTGCTTCAAGTTTTGGTATCTTAAACCCCAATCTTTTGGTTGTGCAGATTGTTGTGATGAACCTGGCGTTGAGTTCCGCCGCAGGCACTGCGGCCTGTGCAGCTTGGAGGCAATCTTCTGCAGTTAACCTGGAATGTAAGCACAACGCAGCTGCATTGGGTGGGGTTTCCCGTCCTGTGTTGGGCCTCACCACGATGAGTCCCTCGTTTTCCCCGCGTCCTGCGCAATCTTTATCCTGTGAAGGAGCTCTGCGACCACAGAATGCCATTGCTACTCATGATCTTACGCCTCCTTTGGTACGATCTCCACATGCTGATTATCATTTTGGACATATTAATTCACCCAGAGTCTGCCCACTCAATCAATCTTTTCAATTAACCCATAGATTCAACCAAGTTTTACTCAAATGGCTGTGGTGGGGTTCATTAGGTTGCCTCTGGGGACTTGGGGCACATAGAGATAGATGGCGATCTTGAGTTGTCAGAGTTGACAGCAATTTCACCACTTGATGGGCGCTATGGGAGCAAATTGAAGCAGCTTCGAGCAATTTTCAGTGAATTTGGGTTGATACGGTATCGAGTTCTTGTCGAGGTAAATGTTCAGGACGCTTGGTTTCTAATAAATATTCTACTGAACATGCATGTGTGACTTTTTTGACATTTAAAGCTTGTTATTGGTCATTCTGATAGCACTGGGTTTTCTTCTAGAGGAATTACCGAATCTAAGAAATAACTTACATATGGTCTGCAAGCATGAAAACATCAAGAATATTAGTTAAGTGCCAGTTTTTGAGATTGTGCAGAGAGGTAGGAAAATCGCACAATTTGTATTGGATATGGGGATTGTTGGTCTGCAATTCCATTAGTATACCAATGCTTCTTTTTCAGGATGTGTATTTAAGGCGTGGACATGAATGTTGGTATTGGTGCTAAATTAAACATGAATGAAGACTTTGTTCTAATGAAATGTTGACCTATTTGTTGCCTGTTATTTTGGGTAACATTTCTGATGTTATGATAGTTCTAATTACACTGTTTATGGTCAATGCTGTGGGCCATGCTATATATGAGGAAACCAACATTAAAAACCTCGGGGATAATACTCTGGGTGAACATTGCATTCCAACCCACAGTAGATAGCATTGGAGGCCTATGTTGTAGGTCACAGTATTTCAATTGGATGGAAAATAGTGTGCATTTGGGAGACTTCCAACAGAGTGAGATCCAATTCATACCCGTCCTACTTGGACAGTTTCGAATCTAAGATTACAATATCTAATTTATTTCCAAAAATAGATTCAACCAAATCGAAAATAACCATTTCCCCCAATTTTTTGGGTTAAATGTGATTATCTAATAATAGACTTTCCCTGAATTTCGGATATTTGGAGATATTGATGCAAAAGCAATTCCCTCAAGTATAAGTTTCCACACTATTTTAATGCATAATGGTGTATACTGTGGGCCACAGTATAGTGCATCGAAGGGTAAGTCACACTATAAGTATGCCCAGAATATATATACCTTAAACAGTGTAGACCAAAGACAATTCACATTATCTAAGCAATGTTGCCTCTATTGGTGATGCATATGGTTTCATATGTTTGCAGGTACGGTGGCTTCAGATGCTGTCCAACCTTGAAGGAGTTGAGGAAGTTCCCAGTTTCAGTGAAGGGGCTAAGGCAGTCCTTGAAAACACCCTTTCCAGTTTTGGGGTGGCTGATGCCCTTATGGTGAAGAAGATTGAGCGTACAACTAACCATGATGTGAAGGCCATTGAATATGTGCTGAAAGACAAGTTCCGTTCCGACCCTGAACTTTCTAAGGTTTGTTTGGTATCTAACAAATTTCTTACTGAACATGCATGTGTCATATTTTTGTACTTATTGTCCAAATATATTCATTGTGTTGTAGTGGGTTTCATTGTTGTCTCTCTTTACTTTATCTCACATCATTTACTGCGTGGAGCACTCCTTTGTTTGTCTATCTTATTCTTCAAGAGATAATTGGATTGTCCTAATCTTTCTGTTTTACTGCTCATTTTGATGTTTGGGAAAACACTACAAGGATATGTGTTCACTTGTTACTTCCTTTCTAGTATATTCATTCTACTACATAATCTCAGCCATATATTGGTTCTTTTAAAGGGTTTACTTTTCCCAGATAGACAAACTTGCTCTATGCTGGAATGGGAAGGTCTACTGTATTTGGGTTGGGTGTTGCGTAACTTATAAGGACTATTTTTGTGATAACTTAAAAGAACTTGGCATGTCACTTTTCTGTGCTCAATATGTGGATGTGGATGTTCTGCAGGTTTTGGAGTTTGTGCACTTTGCATGCACATCGGAAGACATCAACAATCTGGCTCATGCTTTGATGCTAAAATCAGCTGTGCAGTCTGTTGTGCTTCCAGCAATGAATGCTCTGATTGAAGCTATTCGTTCTCTTGCGCATGAATTTGCTGACGTACCTATGTTATCTCGCACGCATGGTCAGGTATGGAAGCAATAAATTCTCATTAAGGTTTTGCCATCTAGATAATTATATGGTGTGATGTCATATTCAATCTTGTAGATTTAGTCAGATGAAGTCTAAGGAAAAGTGAGGGAGGGCTATTGCTGTAGGGAGAAAATTGTGGGATATATTTCTGACCCATATTATCTGTATTTTCACTTGTACTGATTTGTATGTCTTCATTCTTTCAGCCAGCATCACCAACCACCTTAGGAAAGGAGATGGCAAATTTCTTTTACAGATTGCAAAGGCAGCGTGACCAAGTAGCTGCAGTTCCATTGTTTGGTAAAATTGCTGGGGCAGTGGGAAACTATAATGCACACATGGTTGCTTACCCAGACATAGATTGGCAGACGGTTGCAGAAGACTTTGTTACTTCTCTCGGTATCACCCTTAATCCCTACACAACTCAGGTGCGGCCTCACATCCTTGTAATTTTTGTTAATAAATGGTCATATCATTTTTTTTAATAATTGGGTCACTACTATTATAAGATCTTGTTAAAGAAGCTAGTAATTGCCGGTCAGCCTTGTGGTGTTGATACAACGGCCTCTTGTCACTACTTTAAACTTTAAACCTTAAACCTGCCTCAACATTTGGGGATTGGAAAGACATTTGTAAGGTCAGCAATTGCATGTGGAACTTTAGTACTAGATACTTGCGAAGGGCAATTATATGGGTTGCTTGTTTGTCACATTCTTGAAGGAAGTTAGGCTGTGCCTTTTCAACTGGCATTCATAAGAAATCCAGCCTCTGCTTGTTAGCGCAAGCATGGTCTCAATTGGTGTGCCATTTGATCATCCAACTCCCTGTGTGGTGCAGATAGAGCCTCATGACTATATTGCAGAGCTCTTTGATGCCATATCACGTTTCAACAACATTTTACTTGGCTTTGATCGTGATGTGTGGGGGTATATTTCCCTGGGGTATTTCAAGCAGGTGTGTATGTGTGTGTTCCTTATGATTTGTATGGAAATTGAAACTAATACTTGCTACGTAATGTGATTTCTTATCAATCTGAATCAATACATATATATATATGTGTGTGTGTGTTATTAGGTGTTTTGGAACTAACAAAGGTGTCTGCTTTGTTGTGGGCCAAAATGCATCACAGAAAGTTATTGCAGGCGAAGTTGGTTCTTCAACAATGCCTCATAAAGTGAACCCCATTGACTTCGAGAACAGTGAAGGGAATCTGGGCCTTGCAAATGCATCTATGTCTCATCTATCCTCAAAGCTCCCAATTTCCCGTTGGCAAGTAAGATATATTTCAAGTTTTTGATAGCATCTGCAGTTTAGCTATTGGAGGTTGCAGCTTCTAATGCAGGCTGGGTTACTTTTTTTGCTGTAAATTATATCCATGACGTAGAAGTGATATGTCATGCAACTTTGTTGTTTTTTTTGTTTTTGTCTTTTGCGATTTTTAAGGGCTAAATATATGTAGTTCATTATGTTGTTCTCTTGTTTCTAGTAACTGGGTATGGTCATTTTGTTTTACATTTTAATGTTTTGATCTTCTATGGAATTTTTGGAGGGCGTGTCATAAACATCTAGCAATATATGTAACCGGTGTCCTGCCATGCAGAGAGATTTAACCGACTCAACTGTCCTGCGCAACCTTGGTGTTGGACTTGGCCATTCAGTACTAGCTTATGAAAGCACTATCAAGGGAATAAAGAAGTTGCAGGTACCAACCATACACATATATGTGTTTGTTAATAGAACATGCCCTGACATTCACTTATTTTGCAAAATTTAACTTTTGAGTCAGTTGACAATGGAGATTTGTTGGGTCAGCATGCTTTGCTCCAGATTAGCAACTAAAATTGACTTTCTCTGACTTAGAGAGTAGAGTACGGGTGACTCATGAACTGGGTTGCAACTCTGGTTTATCAGGTGAATGAAGCTCGCATTCAAGAAGACTTAGCAGAGTGTTGGGAGGTTCTTGCGGAGCCTATCCAGACGGTATGATTTATGTCTTCATACTCTTAGAACTGGTGTCATTAATTGTTGCCACTGAGCTTTATCAGTTGTAATTATCTTTCTAAGTGCCATAATGTAGTTGCCAAGTGGGTCTCAAGTGGGTGTCAGGCAATGTCAGAATGACATTTGGCAAAATTTGAGAAATTGTCTTGCGTTTTTTGTGGTTCAAAATAGAGAGCCTCTATGGTATGTGGCTTGTTTTAATTTATACGACATCAGATGAACATGAACTGAAGTGACCCATCACTAAGAAGACATCTCAAGCATTTGTTTAACATGTTTTATTAGTAGTTACTAGTTTTAGTTTGGCAGCGGGCTTGCCATTTGTGTGCAGCTTGTTATTGTGATTTTTAATACCGGAGAGGAGTGGTTTTGCAGGTCATGCGAAGGTATGGAATTGAGGAACCATATGAGAAGTTGAAGGCTGTTACAAGGGACCGGAAAGTTTCAAAGGAAATCTTGCAACAATTGGTTGATGTTCTAGATATCCCTGATGAAGCCAAAAAATCATTGTTGGAGCTGACACCTCAGAGCTACATCGGTGCTGCAGCCACGCTGGCAAAAAACGTCTGAGGTCCTCTGTTCACCATATCTCTGCCTTTTCTGACAACTTCGCTCCAAAAGACCTAGAGCAAGGTTGTGTTTTACAATGTCACCAGCAAATGGGTGATCTCGAGTGTCCTTACGATTGGGCGTTTAGGAACTAAATATCTCCAAATTACGACCTCATGGACATGGCAGGGTTAGGCAGTATTGTCATCTCAAAGTGGATGTGAATCTCTATACCATATTTTGTCAGAGTTTTCAGTGGGAAACCTCTAGTTGCGAAACAATTTTGAAGAAGAATTAGCTCTTTGAGGCAACTCAAGGGACTTTGTACTATTCGATTTCTTGAAGCCGAAGGGCCATGGAGGAATCAAGAGACCTGTGTTGCTGTTCAGTCTTTGAAAGGGTATATGACTACAGCAATGCATACAATCTGAGTGGGAAGCCACTGTGTACACTTGGTTTGAGATTGAATAAAGATAAGGCCTGACACCAAAAGCAATTCATGATAATCTGTTCATGGTTGATGCAGCGATTTTTAATTTGGCTATGCAGATGCTTTTTGCTACATTCATTTGGGCCCAGCTATATGTACACATACAATTTTGGGGGGTTTTTTTTTTTTTTTTCCTTTTCAAAATAGCCCCAAAACAGATGAAAATATTGAAAGATAGCGAACTCGACCCCATTGGCTGGGTTCGAAGAGCCGGCCCAATGCTTCATCCCAAGCGTCCATGTGGCAAGCAATCTAACGGCCAAGGGTGGGTGGCCATAACCCTAACCTTTGTTGATAAAAATAGCCATCTTGGGCTCATCACACCACCTGCACTTCGTAGGTGACAACATCATAATTGGATAATGTAGCCGTCAGCATACGATGCCAACACCGAGGCAACCAACCATAAATGCAATATTAACATTGGTGTTGGCCCCAGTAAAATAACGGATATTGTAAAAAAAACCAATAATGAGGCTCGCCGCTCAAGGCTTGGAACTGGGCCGCTGAACTTTGAAGGGGTGGATCGTGGACGGTACAACTGTGGTTGCTAGGCAGCTTGGCAGCCTGGGGACCTGGTCAGCAGCCTGGCCCAGCTTCGGCGCTCACCAGTTAACCCGCCTTCGGCGCTGAGGCTTGAGCAAGCTGGCGTTGAGGCAGTGAGGCTGGCCATAATCGGACCCGCACACACTTGGTAATCTGCTCTGGCCGCTGGCGTGCGGGAACTCGTACTAGTTTTCACAAGCGCGTTGAGCATTGCTCTAGAGTCTCCAGTGGTTGTTGTTGTGATTTCGCTGTCTTGGCTTTGCATCCTTGCTCACACTGTTTTTGTGTTTTGCATGCCTTCTTCTTCGTGCTTTTCAAATATTGTTGCTACCTTACTTAATTTTGATTGCTTTTGTAACTTGCAGACACTTCTGCATCTCCCTCTCACTGCTGGGTCAAATCAGACTCCACAGCGGCGTAGCAAGGTTCGAAGTTCGGCGCCAGGTTAGGATTGAAGTTCGGTGCTAGCAGGTTGAAGTTCGGCACCAACAGGTTGCACTTCGAAGTTCAAGCAGGCCGCCTCCGTTCGAAGCACGTCACTGCAGTGACGTGGCCATTAAAAGACCCCCATAGTCCCATTAAAGGGACTGCCATTGTCCATTCTGGGATCTGAACGTGCCCACTATGGAACTTAACTCTAATCTTTCTAAGACATGGCCCTGTTTGTTTTTGGACACGACCCTGTTCGTTTTGCAATCTGACCATGTTCGTTTTGGGACACGACCCTGTTTGTTTTGCAATATGATCTTGTTCGCTTTGGGACACGACACAGTTCGTTCTACGATATGACCCTGCTCGTTTTGGAACACTACCCTGTTCGTTTTGGGACACAACCCTGGTTGTTTTGCAAGCTGACCCTGTTCGTTTTGGGACACAACACTGTTTGTTTTGCAAGCTGGCCCTGTTTGTTTTGGGACACAACCCTGTTCGTTTTGTGATATGACCATGTTTGTTTTGGGGCCTGATCCTGCCCATTCTAGGGCCTAACCTTGTCCATTCTGGGGTTTGACCCTGTCAATTTTTTTGAAAATGAATTTTTGTTGTTTAGAGTTCTTTGTTCCAAATTCATATTGTTTGTTGTTGTTATTTTTTAAAGTCACTGTTTCAGAAGGTTGTGGATCAACTGCTAACTTAATGCGTTCATAATGTGATATCTTTCCAAGATTTGGAGTTATTGTGTTTAAGATGTGGTGGCAGTTGTATAATGTAAATTTCTAGACTCTAATGGGGAAATAAATGGCAGGATTGAAATTTTGGTGGACTGTACTAGCTATAATGTAGAGTCTTTGTACATTGCCTAGGTCCTTGATCCATATATGATCATACTTTGTTTTACTATTCACTTCATGTTTCTCTTGCATGCTATACTGGAATGGGTTAGTTGTGTTGCTACTTGGTTGTGTTAGCCTCTTTTATGATTGTGGTATGGTTAGTGAATGATCTGATTCCACACTCTGATAGTTAATGGGTAGTAGCTTTGATCGTCGTAAGTTTCATTGTTTTGTGCATTGGCCCAAATATTAGATGAACCATTGCAATGGCTCCTAACCTTGCTCCTTCCAAGGGCTTCAAATTTAGGAAGTTTTTTAGTAGGCCAGATCCTAATGGTGCAAGTAGTAGTTCTATGCCTCCTGATGGTGTTATCCCTCCACCCATTGACGTTGAAATCCAACCCAAAAACCCAGTAGAAGAGTCTCCCGGGAAAAAAACAAGTATGACAAGAATCGTCAATTTTAAGTTTTGTGGTTGCCTATATTTCCTTGGGCAGAACCTTTGTACAAAGATGGAGAGGTTACCAATGTAATATGCAACGTCTACTCTAAAATCCGGGGTAAATCCATAGTTTTGTGTGCTAAGAGTGATAACCTTTGGAAACATCAAGTATTGAAAACAACAAAGACACATGATCATGGAGTTGCCATAGGAGAGAAGTATATTGATAGTAAGTCTATACATTTGAAAAATGAGAGGCTTTTCGCAGCTATTCCCACAGATATTATTGTTGCTCAAGTGGCAGAGAACACCAATAGAAATAGAAGGAAAAAATGGATACAGTTTGTTACTGTTTTACATTTGCTCCAAAGAGGTCATCCACTCATAAATTTTGAGCATATGTATGTGTTGTTTGAAACCTTGAGATTGAAAAACAATCCATAACACCACTGGAGTGATAATAGTGGCTGGGCAATGACAGAGGCTATTGAACATGTTGTTTTGAAAAAAACAAAAGATATCATACAAGTTGCAAATTTTTTTAACATTTCTTGTGATGAAGTTACCTCAGTTGATTGTCAGTCTTGAATAAGTGTACATGACTATGTCGTTGTGGATTGGAAGCGAACTCTTATTTTGTTGACCCTTGAGAGAGTTGTTGAAGGTGGAACATCTGATAATCTGACAACTGTTATTTTGAATGCTATTCGTTCATATGGAGGTATATGTGAAGAGAAGATGAGGAAGACGTTCATAACCTTTGGAGCTGACGGAATTTCAACTTTTCAGGGTGCCAGATCTAGAGTTACTGTGCAACTCATCACTAAAAATGCTCCCTTCATGATCGGAGTGCACTGCATGGCCCACCACACTAATGTAATTGTTCAAACCATTTCAGAGGTCGAAGTTGTTAAGCATGTAGAGGATATGCTAGCATTTCTTTATTCCTACTTCAGTTCCTCTCCCAAGAGGACTATAGAGTTTCAGAAGTTAACAACTTGTTTGGAGAGAAAAGGAAACAAAATATTGAAAAACGTGAAAACACGCTGGATATCCATGCTTGTACCTGCAAAGAGGGTTTTGGAGGAGTACAAACCCCTAGTGATGAAGATGGCCATAGATGCACAGAAAAAATCTATATAAAAAAAAAATCTCTTCATGCTTTTGGATTGGCAGAATATGTTGTCACTACCGTGTTTGATTCCCATGTTGCATGCTGTGAATTCTCTAATCAAGTTTGCACAAAATCCAAGTTGCTACATCGTGGATTTTCTTTCTGTTGTGAAGATATGCCAAAGTGATTTATATAGGCTTTATTTGGATCCATCCTTTGCTTTCCATGGGGAGGAGTTTGGCACATTTTGATCTTTGACAGATGATACATCATTAGTAATTGAACAAGACTGGTCGTTTGATTACAATCGTGATGAAATCATCTCGTCTTCAAGATTGTTGGTGTATCTCACATGACAACCATGAGGTCGGTGGCTCATCCAGGGCAATGGAAAGAAATAAACAAGATTGACCGTTAGGTGATCTTTGCAAAGGTGCAGAGAAGCTTATCTGGTGCTGCAAAACAAGTTATAGAGGAGTTAGACAAGCGTTTCCCTCAGCAAGAAGTGATGTGTGCATTAGGCATATGCTATCCTCAGTATTGGCTCACTAACACTTTTGAGGCCACATATCCTGGGCATATTGCAATTCTTAAATCATTTTATGGTGCAACAAAGAAGTTGCAGATACCTGGAGATGTTGGATCGGACGATGTTGAGGAGTGGGTGCCTCCACCCCTTGATATCCGCACCCTAGAACTCCAAAGTTTTTTCTTCAAGATCACCATGATTTCAAATGCGCAAGCTGCCATAACCTTGCCTTTGAATGAAAATCCAATGTCTAGACTTTGGCGGAAACTGTCAAGTAATGCGTTCATTTCAGCTAAGCTCTCTGAGTTCATGAAGATTGCTGAAATTGCTCATGTTCAAGTGTTGGGCAGCGTGGAGGATGAAAGAACATTTAGTTCTTTGCCGTTTTTGAAGAGCAAGTTGAGGAACCGGCTTACAACACACCTAGATTTGGTCATCCGCATGTTTGCACAAGACTTTTATACCCTAGATACTTTCCCTTACCAAACAGCCATATCAGATTGGAAAACACAGAGAAATCGGTATGGAGGGGAAGAATAGATGAATTATACTAGTAGCAGCATATTATTGGGTATTGGCTTCATACATGAGAGGTTTCCAATGTATTGAATCTACACTCAATTTTTGGAACATGATGAGGTAGAGTAAGCGTAATATAGAATATGATGCCATTTTTGAACCATGTGCATTGTGTGGACTATGGCATGGTTGGGGTGCAACTTGCAAGTTTTTTTTTAAAGTGTTACATAAAGTTACCACCTATATTTTGAAGGAACCGTTGGAGGATTTTCATGGTGTACATGGGCCGAATCTTCATGTGTTCTCTTCTATACTAACTTTTGTTGGTGATAGATGGGATGCAATAATGTGTAGTTTTACAGGCCATTCCACGTTGCAATGGGCAGGGTTGAAAGATCGGGGTTCAATTCCCCCGTGGAATAATGATTTCTATATGGAATTGTTTATGTAGCCCAATTTGCATTAGCAACTTAGGAGGTTGGGGCCAAATTTTAACTCTAAAATGCCAAAGCATAGCCACATAATGTGCCGCAAACAAAATATATATCGCCACACACTTAAACCTTCTTGAACATGTCATCGCATTTGTCATATGTTGAATCATTCCACATCGCTAGGCTGGACTCCTTTGTTCCCACTCAAAGTGCCAATAGAACTAGTGAATGAATAAACTAAGCGCCAATTTACACACCCATTTTCTTTCAAAAAAAAATCACTGGGTTGATGGTTATTTTTAAAAACTGAAAGAGTGGCACCAAATCCAAAGGGTGCACAGGTTTCTCAGTCACTGTAACGTTGTCACATTCATTGACCTGTGAGACAAAAATATGACTGTCTGTAATAATCTATCCCCTTGGATACTCTTGATGGTCAGAAATTTGTACTATGAAATTAAACTATGTGGTTATACACACATGACAGTCTTCTGAAGTTCAAGTAAGCTTAATTAACTTTGAGGCTTTCTTCAGTCCTTTTGCAGCGGCCAAATTTTGGTACATTCAAAGTTGCATCTTTAGACTCTTCCTTACTTTGTAAAACAACACTATTGTGACTTTCTTAGTTGGCCTATAAAGGGCAAATCATGAAAGTGAGTTTTAACAGTACTGTCTTGTCTAAGCTTATACCCCTGTTCTCCATGAAGCAGCACAGGTACATCAAGTATAATTTACGTCTGGGTCTTCCATCAGGAATGTAGGACAATTTGAGGACCCTCATACTCTCTGAAATTGGGATATCAGTCTCTCTTCTAAGGAAGCCATCTGTATCATTGGTAGCTTGATAAATACCAATCAAGGTTAAACACTGTAAGTCAATTACCCAAAACCAACATTAATCCAAAAGCCCATGCCATGCACCACAATTTTACATTTTTGGGATTCAAATGTATGATTTTGGTCCATAGTTTTGGTTTTAGGTTAAGGTATGTGGATGTCATTCAATTCGTTTTTCATGTTCTCCAACTTCTATTGATTAGGTTTACATGACGAAACTTGTGGTTGCATTAGCAACAATCAGATTGGAAATCGGATTCCTCTTGATTAAGTTATGGTTATCAAATGTGTATGTTTGTTTATTCCTTATTGAATATATAGGTCCTCCTGATTGTATTGAGTGTCGAGTGATTATTAAAGTTTGAAGACATAGTCCAATTATTTTTTGAACACGTGTTTTTATTGTGTTTGTTCTTTGATCCCCACCTATCCACACACCAACCCAATATAGGTACTCAGTTCAAAAAAGTAGTTGATTAACACATGCATACCTTGTGTGTCGGTTTTGGGGTGTACCTACCTTAGCAGATGTTGTGGCAAGCAAAGAAGTGGAAAATGTCAATGATGCTGCAAAGGCTCCCTAAACTCATCCTCATGTTGCCCTACACCATATATTGCCATTGAGGCAAAGGGTGCTACCTCTGTCCACTTTCCAAAAGCTCAAACTATCCTATGCATGCCTCCTAATCCTTGTAACTGGACCACACCTTTATTGTTCCAACTGTCTTTGGCGCAAAGTAGGGTGTGATATTTAAGAGAATGTGATGTTGGTTTAGGCATAGCTACATGTGTGTTACTTTAGTGTTTTATTTGAATCCAGAATGCAAAATCTATAGTGGATCAATTGTTTATTGGGTGGAGTGTTAGTTTTAGTGTGGAGACAGTTTTGGACGAAAAATTGGGTAGTTTTGGGCGAGTGTCGGGACGCACTGGGAGCCATTTGCAGTGGGGGAAAATGTGGGTCTAGGGAGTTAAGCAACCAGGGATAAATGAATTCAAAAATTTGTAGCGTATTCATAGAATGTGCAATTTCTTTGGATTTCTTTTTCTACCATGCCTCATGCATACCACTAATCCACATAGACTTCATAATTAATTTATATCAACCAAGGGTTGGTTTAAGCACCCTCTACCTTAGTGTCGGTTGATAAGTAGTATATCTTACCATACCGAGGATGACTAGGTATGTGATTTCCCTTTTATAGTTGATACGACCCGAAAATTAGCATCACAAAATCCAAAAGGTGGTAAATTGTAAGCATTACCATAAATGACATCTAGCGGTGTACTATAATGTCATTTATCTCATGATTTGATGTAATAAATAACTTCATAAAAGTCTAATTTGGCACTACTTAGAAGCCAATAACACAAATGCCTCAACAATGATCAACATATTATGATCTATTTCCAACAAGCAATTTGCATGATAATTTTGTCTTTAGCAGTTTGTGATGACCTTAAATTAGTCTAGAGCAATGAAATCAGGTTGGGATGAATCACTCACAAACCTATAGAGGCCAAGTGTTTATTGAACCCCACTAACATGGCTGCCACAAATCCCAAGCCATCCTTTTATAGTAGAGGCATCTATTCCGATCAGGATCCCATTGGTAACCTATAGGGTACCGGAATTTCGATTAGGCTGGGATTAAATTTTGACCAAGCTAGGATTGAATTTTGATTAGGTTGGAACGAATAGTGCCATGACACATGTCCTAGTTTTGAGTGTCAAAGTGAGAATGAATGAGCAGTTAAAATGAGCGGTTATGGCAAACTCTAGACGTTACTAATATGTTCAGGTCAACTTTTGGCTTCAAAATTCACAATAATTTCAATTTAAGGAATTAAATTACTAATTTTTTTTGCAATCTTCTTGATTTCTATCTTCCTAGATGGGAAAATTTTGCACTGTCTTATACTTCTCAAGATCTGGCACATAATCTCTTAAGTGATCGGCTATGGGTGCCTCTACTTTAAGTGTCACATGTGCTTACCTCAAGTATGGGAGGAAACCTTTATCACTATGAATGGCGAGAACTGACTACTACAGTAGAGGCACCTATTCTTGACCAGGGTCCCATCGGCAATCTATAGGACATTGTAATTTCAATCATCTTGGGACTCAATTTCGATCAGGCTAGGACCAATAATGCCATGATTAGGGGTGCATTTCTTTTTAATTTATTTTAAAATGCACATTTAAAAATACTCGGCAAATTTTGAGGCATTTTTAATGTTTTTTAATTATAAATTCACGACTATAGCTAGTCCATGCCAATAGGGCAAATATAGACACGCTCAACTTTGACAATTGTTCCATATTACCATATAGCATTAGTACATTCAAACTCAATGGCAATGTCTGAGCCTTGAGCATTGCCACACAAACTGACAAATACTGGAATACATAACACACCACATGGCACATCGGACAAGTCGTGAATGGTGGTTTGCATTCGCAATGTCTTCATTCTTGGATCAATACTTGGGCGGAGAAGAGCTCGAAGAACTGATCCTAGAAGAGGGGAATGTTTTCGACAATGATTTGCCATAAAGGACCTCACGGATTGATGTCTTCGATGATTTTCAATTAAAAAAAACATAAAAAACATTTAAAAACATTAAATTTTTTCTATAATGCCGCCTCCGACCTCTGGAATAAAAAATGCAACACTAGCCATAATACATGTCCTGGTTCTGAGTGCTAAAGTGAGGAGGAATGAGTGGTTTAAATGAGCGGTTATGTTAGACTCTAAACATTGGTAATATGTTCGGGCCAACTTTTGACTTCCAAAATCCATAGTAATTTCAATCCAAGGAATAAAAGTACTGAAAAATTTGCAGTGCTCTTGATTTCTATCTTCCAACGTAACAAAATTTTACACCGCTTTATACTTCCTCAAACTTGGCGCATAATCCCTTAAGTGATCAGTTATGGGTGCCTCTACTTTAATTGCAGATGCATTGATTGAGTTTGAAAAGTAACCGGTTGACGTTCAAGGCTACAGGAGAATTACCGACCATTTTAGAGGAATTTAGAGAATAGACCTCAAATCAATAAAGAAAAAAATCAAATGATATTGAGATGTAACCAGTTGACTTGGAAACACTAGGATCTCAACCAATTATGCCAATCTCCCCGGACACTGCTTTGTCATATGAGGGCTATGTGCATTGTTGACCCTTTCCATGGACTATCAAATGTTGTACCCAACAACTACATAGGTAGTACCACTATACCGTGCACCATCGCTCTCGTTCTTCAAGGATATCCCACTCAAAGTAGGTGGTATCTCAAATACTTGGTCACGGTGATAAGGATACCAAGAAAATTCCAAATTAGTAGGATTTTATGTGCACACATTCGCTTCATTAGAAAGTCACACTATACTCGTTTCAAGAGTCATTGAATTCCTTTGTCAAGTTTCCATAGAGAAGAGGTTATGCCCCACACCCGGAATTCCTTAGGGTGAACAACATTACAAAGAAACATTGCATATCCCCGTGGTTTCTAGTTTAGACAAAGAGACCCTCGGTCCAGTGTGAGAGACCCTTGACTACTGTAGAGGACTCTCTATTTCATCTTTATTAGTGTCGGAATGTACTTTCCACGTGGGATTCAAGAGGGTCTCAACCAATGCAGGATTGACATGTGACAAAATTTAGGGGAATTTAATTAATTAATTAATATCGGAATAGAGAGCCCTGTACGGTGGTCTAGTGGGATTCCATTGTAATGAATTTACAACACCATTGGGAGGGACATGTTTCCTACTCCCCCCCTCTCCTAGTGAGAGGGAATTATCACATACAAAACGTACCTCTCACCCATCCATCATAAAAAAAAACTTGACCCCCTGTAGGTTTGTGGCTGATCCATCTCAAATGACATGGACTAGACTAATTTAGAGTCTATGACACTGATTTTGGTGATAAAGTTTTCAAAAAAAAACCTATCATAACATTATTCAAATACTAGTTTGAATGTGGGGAATATCCAAGAATACTACGTGGAATAATGTCAATCCCCCAGAATGTGCATGTGTATCTGAAGTCTGAATGTGGTAAATATCTGGGAATACTACGTGGAATAATGTCAGTCCCACAGAACGTGTGTGTGTATTTGAATAATGTTATGATGGTGCGTGCCATTTCAGGGCTTTTATGTTGGATGAATGAGAGGTACGCTCATGTGATAATTCCCTCTTGCCCCCTCCCCGTGGTAGGTGTTGTGAACCAACATCCTACGACAAGCATGGAAGTTCATACAAGTGCACACTAACTTATCATGCTCCAAAATATTAACTAGATAACCAACAAGAGGAGAGTGGATGACAAGCCACACAAGTGACGAATCGTCCACTTGCTTAAGTTGGTTAACAATCATAATGGACAAGCTCATAAAAATGGAGAAATATGGATGATGTTGCGCCTATACGGATGAAAAAACCATGATGAGTTATTATAAACCTTCTGCTCTTGGATGAGCAATCGGTCATGGAAAACCCTCTGGGGCCCACCCTTATTATCATGTCTCAATTGGTTCAATCAGAGTGTTGTGGTAGGTAGAACTTAATGAGTGTTGGTGCATTGTTGTAATCTAGTGGAGCCAAAATTAGAGGGTTCTCGCAAACTAGTGGAGCGCCAAAATTAGAGGGTTCTCGCTTTTGGCCTAAAAGTCACATATAGAGGTGTTGGGTAAGGTAACGAACTCGAATGGATGAATTGAAAACCGAAGGTGTGCAATAATGATGGTCTCATCCACTCAATTTATCGTAACAAGGTTACTTGTATGACACGTAGAGTTCATTGCACTGATTGTCCCAATTAGTTAGGGAGAGTTAATAGTGCGTGTGGGAAACTAGTGAAGGTGATATTAAATTTCTTTATGCTATGAAATTAGTGCCACCAAAAGATCTAGGAAGCAATGTTCATCCCAACATTGTTCACTGAAAACACTACTCATAGCAACAATATTTACTGAAAGTACGGCACTATACACTAAAAATATTATTTATAACAACACTATTCACTGAAAATATTGGCACTATTCACAATATTCATACTATTCATGCCGGCGTTACTTTCTTCTAATAATCTAAGTTTCTTTCCATAAAGGTCAGATGGCGGAGGCCGTTGTCAGATGCTACATATAGACACATAACTCAACCATACGGCTGAGTAATGTCATGCTAACAAGCATATGTTTCCATACAAATTTTTTTTATCACTCTACAAACACCTTAGAGCACGCACTAACTTTCTTGAAATCTATGGTAAATGAGCATGTATTCATGAATTTAGTACCACTTAGTAAAATTTTTACCCCTCACTTATTTTGAGGTTTGACTAAATAGTGTGTGTTTTGGGAATTAATACCATTCGCACTAATTGGGATAATCATTGTAGCCTCAAACCCAACTCATACTCTATGACGTGTCTTTGCTATGAGTTCAAACCTCCATGCCTTTTAGGGGTTTAAAAAATGATTTATATAATTAGGATGTGTTGGTCTATTTAGAAAACTAAATATTTTGTATTGAGCATTCTAATTTTAAAGGAATAAAGACAAATTTAAAAATATCAAGGGATGCCCATGTTTGAAGTTTACATGACTCCAAAAGTTTGAGTAGGCGAGGGGTTTGGTACTATGTTGTTTATGGTACTTAGTGTCACTCACTAGTAAGGGTTTACTTAGCATATAAGTATTTGCCAACCAAAGCTTTTTTGTTTTTGGATTTTTTTGGGTTCTTTTTGGTTAGCCATGACTAAACTACCTTTGTGTGTTTTGTTTGTAAGACATTCATTCAAAAGCAATTAGACGTATGGTCAATCAATTCCAAATAGTAAGTGACATTCAACAACATAAACAATGTACATATAATAATCTCCCGCTTAAGTACGCATCCCAGTTAAGTGCGCAATTTTTTTATTATATAAAATTAGGGTTCATACTTTATTGTTTGAACATGTCATGCAAAGTCATTTGCCGTGAATTCATGAACTTTTTACGCTTGACATTCAATGTCGGGTTGTTAACGTTTTGCTGAAACGTCTCAAACGATCATTGCATCTATCATCATACATCTATCCAACTTCCGTTTGAACACCATAGCAAAGCAATTGGTCGTCGATGTCAAGGACAATGTTGTGTAGAGCTTCAAAGCCTTTGAAGTGGGTGGCACTTTCAAATTGAACAAATGTCTCGATAGGCTGGATTTTGGTCAAGCGGGTTGCCTCAGGTTTCATCCGTGCATCCGTTTCCCATTGCGATTCATCGAATGAGAGGGTCTAGAAAGCGATATGAGTAAAGTACGCACCTACCAACTAAGTACGCACCAACGGCTCTGGTTCAAAGTGCGTACTTAAGTGGGAGATTGTACCGGGTGGTAGTGGAGAGGTACCCATTTCCGATTGGAGTGGTTGGCGGTTCAACTCCCGCTGTGAAATCTTCTCTCTACTTGATGGAAAAAACTAGCTAGGTAGGCAGAAAAGATATCAACTTAGGTTAATTCTATCTCTGCAAGGACGAGATGCTTTTCGAAGGGGCAGTTCGGAGGGGTACATGTGGGTAGGTTGAACCTCTAAAATGAGTTTTGGTACAAGCGGCGCTAAAATCATTGCTGTAAGATTAGTACACTAGTAGGAAAGGGGTAGTGGAGAGGTACCCATTTCCGATTGGAGCGGTTGGCGGTTCAACTCCCGTTGTGAAATCTTCTCTCTACTTCATGGAAAAAAACTAGCTAGGTAGGCAGAAAAGATATCAACTTAGGTTAATTCTATCTCTCCAAGGACGAGATGCTTTTCGAAGGGGCAGTTCGGAGGGGTACATGTGGGTAGGTTGAACCTCTAAATGAGTTTTGGTACAAGCGGTGCTAAAATCATTGCTGTAAGATTAGTACACTAGTAGGAAAGGGGTAGTGGAGAGGTACCCATTTCTGATTGGGGCGGTTGGCGGTTCAACTCCCGTTGTGAAATCTTCTCTCTACTTCATGGAAAAAAACTAGCTAGGTAGGCAGAAAAGATATCAACTTAGGTTAATTCTATCTCTGCAAGGACGAGATGCTTTTCGAAGGGGCAGTTCGGAGGGGTACATGTGGGTAGGTTGAACCTCTAAAATGAGTTTTGGTACAAGCGGTGCTAAAATCATTGCTGTAAGATTAGTACACTAGTAGGAAAGGGGTAGTGGAGAGGTACCCATTTCTGATTGGGGCGGTTGGCGGTTCAACTCCCATTGTGAAATCTTCTCTCTACTTGATGGAAAAAAACTAGCTAGGTAGGCAGAAAAGATATCAACTTAGGTTAATTCTATCTCTGCAAGGACGAGATGCTTTTCGAAGGGGCAGTTCGGAGGGGTACATGTGGGTAGGTTGAACCTCTAAAATGAGTTTTGGTACAAGCGGTGCTAAAATCATTGCTGTAAGATTAGTACACTAGTAGGAAAGGGGTAGTGGAGAGGTACCCATTTCTGATTGGGGCGGTTGGCGGTTCAACTCCCGTTGTGAAATCTTCTCTCTACTTGATGGAAAAAAACTAGCTAGGTAGGCAGAAAAGATATCAACTTAGGTTAATTCTATCTCTCCAAGGACGAGATGCTTTTCGAAGGGGCAGTTCGGAGGGGTACATGTGGGTAGGTTGAACCTCTAAATGAGTTTTGGTAGAAGCGGTGCTAAAATCAATGTTGTAAGATTAGTACACTAGTAGGAAAGGGGTAGTGGAGAGGTACCCATTTCCGATTGGGGCGGTTGGCGGTTCAACTCCCGTTGTGAAATCTTCTCTCTACTTGATGGAAAAAAACTAGCTAGGTAGGCAGAAAAGATATCAACTTAGGTTAATTCTATCTCTCCAAGGACGAGATGCTTTTCGAAGGGGCAGTTCGGAGGGGTACATGTGGGTAGGTTGAACCTCTAAAATGAGTTTTGGTAGAAGCGGTGCTAAAATCAATGCTGTAAGATTAGTACACTAGTAGGAAAGGGGTAGTGGAGAGGTACCCATTTCCGATTGGGGCGGTTGGCGGTTCAACTCCCGTTGTGAAATCTTCTCTCTACTTGATGGAAAAAAACTAGCTAGGTAGGCAGTAAACCCCACCATGCACCAAGAGGATTCTTGAGCAGGGTAAGGCCAACGGGCTCAAATTCACGTCGGATTGCCTGTCATTAGTTATTTAATTTATTTGCCATTGAAATTCCATAACGGCTACCTTCGGTGTAGGCCACCTACTAGGTTAAGATCCCGACGGAGGCCAAGGGATTCGAACCTTGCACCTCATGGCTCCCACTTGCCAGCCTTAACCACTAGGTCATCACACCTCACATGCTTAGTGGAGTGTGCTCTAAACCTTTGTATATGAGGTTACTATTTATTGTCTAATATTTACTGTGCACTGCCTACTATTTGCTATTTATTGTTTATTGCATACAATTTACTATTTACTGTATGCTATTTACTGTTTACTGCCTATTGTTTATTATTTACTATCTAATATTTATTGTCTACTATTTATTGCTTATTGACTACTATTTTCTATTTATTGTATGTTATTTACTATTTATTACCTACTATTTATTATTTACCGTCTATAATTTACTATTTACTGCCTTCTATTTACTATTTATAGTAGATTATTTATTATTTAATACCTATTATTTATTTTTATAGTATATTATTTACTATTTACAATCTATTATTCATTATTTAATATTTAATATCTATATTTACAATGAAATATTTATTGTTTACTATTTATTATGTACTATTACAATGCTTTAATATCGGATGAATGAAAGATACACTTGTATACGGTAATTGCCTCTCTCCTACCTTAGTGGTTAATAAAGAAGGTGACTCACATCTAGGTCTAGATCTAGCTAGAAGATTTATAAAACTAATTAAAGATAGCACTAGTAGGAAGACCGGTCCTTTCCTACACAAAAGGACAGTAAACTGACACTTTTTAGCGACCACCACACGTGTCGCAGAAGCTGCAGCCATTGTGGAAATGTTGATTCTTGAACCAGTCCTATTATTTTACATAAATGCGATGTCAAAATCATGTCGTGATTTTAGCAGGTACAATTTTTTACTACGACGGTAATTTCTTGTTATTAGTAAATGCGGATGGTAATTTCAAAGGTAATTCAATGTAATTTAATTTTGTATTTATACGTATCACATTAAAAATAATATACACCTGATAGGTCCTCTCCATCCGTACCTCGGATAGCTAACCCCAGCTAGCTCTGGTAGGTGAACGCCTAACTACCGCCTACCACCTACCTAAAAGACTAGGCTAAGGGGCGGAGGGACAAGGGATTCGAATCTTGCACCTCGAGGATAGCACTTAGTGGCCTTAGCCACTAGGTCATTGCATTACACATGATATGATTGGAGTGCTTTAAACTTTTCTATATGAAGGCCGATATGTACTCTCTACTACCTACTACTTATTGTAATTACTAATTACTGTTTACTGCAATTACTAATTATTGTCCACTATAATTTCTAATTATTGTTCATTGTAATTTCTTACTACTGTTCACTGTAATTTCTAATTATTGTTCACCGTAATTACTAATTATTGTGCATTGTAATTACTATTTATTGTGCACTATAATTACTATTTACTGTTTATTGTAATTACTATTTACTATGCACTAGAATTACTAATTATTGTGCACTGTAGTTACTAATTTCTGATTACTGTAGTTATTAATTATTGATTATTGTATTTACTAATTATAGTTTACTATAATTAATAATTACTAATTACTGATTATTGTAATTATTTTTTATTTTTTATTGTGATATCTATTTATTGTGTACTGTAATTTCTATTTATTGTTTATTATATTTACTATGTATTGTTTACTGTCTAATTTTCCTATTTACGGTCTTCTATTTGCTATTTAGTATTTGCTATTTTCTATTTATTATTATTATTATTATATTTACTATGTACTATTTACTACTTAGTCTTTACTGTTTATTATTTAATATATACCAATTTCTATTTATTGTCTACTATTTTACTATGTACTATGTACTATTTTACTATTTATTGTTTCACTATTTATTGTTTACTGTTTTACTATGTACTGTTCACTATTTATTATTTACTGTTACTGCCCAATGTTCAATATTTATTATTTACTGTCTACTATCTACTAGTGTGCCTAAATCTACACCTAAATCTAGCTAAAAGATCTATAAAAGTAAACAAAGATAGAACATTCCTTCACGGACCTTTTGGATGACAATAGGGGTTGTCACATCTCCTCGGAGAATGGGAGAATGGAGAATGGAGAATGAAGAAAAAAAGAAGCCAATAGGATAGCTTCTCCATGGAGAAAGTGTGACACCCTTATTGTGGCCCGTGGAGAATGGAGAATGAGAATTATCCGTGAGTCAACATGTGGTAAGAAGTATTGTAGTGAAAGAAACGGTGCAAGAAACGCCTCCGGCGGTGAAAGAAGCAACCTCATGTGAAAAACATAAGCTTTGCGGTAAAACCTTCACACAAGAAGTTTTCTCCATTCTCCATTCTCAATCTTCAGAGAATGGGCCTCCACCTTTCAAGGAGAGCGTGCCACGTCCCCATTCTCTGAAGATTGAGAATGGGAAGAAAGAGGTGTGACAACCCTAATAAAGTGACACAACTTCCACACATGTAAAAAATTGCGTGGAGCTCAAAACTCCAACACAATTTTTTTTAATGTCGTGGCCGCATGTCAAAGTGACCGGGTTTCCTTGTAGTGTAGAACATTCCTTCACGGACTTTTTGCATGACAATAAAGTGACACAACTTCCACACATGTAAGAAATGTGTCGCGGAGCTCAAAACTTGAGCATGGAGCTCAAAACTCCAACACAAAAGTTTTTTATGTCATGGCTATATGTCAAAGTGTCCCTCCTTCCTTGTAGTGGTAGCATGGACCCCAAATTAGGGGCCGAGCCGGTGGCTGCCAAAGCTTCCCATGCCGAATACATAAATTCAAGCTTATTTAGACTACATAGGTTACAAACATGTTTGAACGATGACATCGAGGATTTTTTCGGGCGTTGTGAGCTCCGAGGTGGACCTTTGAACTGCATGTAGGGTGATGCCACTTGGTGCCCCTTCAATAGTCCATCTGTCGCATCCACACGCATTCCCATAGACATATGTCTCTCCTTGTCCACTATAACACTATGTGTCATGTGTAAGTGCCCAGGGAGATTTTTGGGCATAAGGTATGTGGGTGTTATTTGGTTCATTTTTCATCTTCTCCAACTCCTACCGCTTAGATGTACACAACAAAACTTGTGTTGCATTAGCAAATCTACGATTGAAGCATCTGCAAAAACCAGATTGAACATCGGACCTCCCTTAATTTAGTTATGATGGTTATTGAAAGTGCGTGTTTGTTGGTTTTTTTTAACTAGATGCATAGGTCCTCCCAATTGCATTCACTATTGAGTGTAGAGTAGTTGTTGATATTTGAAGTTGTAGTCCAATCTTTTTTAAACACATGTCTTTATGATGTTTGCTCTTTGATCCTCACCAAACCACACACCAATCAAATCTAGGGGTCCGATTAAGAAAACGAGCCACTTCAAACCCATCTACCTTAACCGGTCAAAATCTTGGTGTTTCCAAGTACAACTGGGCACATGTTGTGGTCTTCCAGTTATTCTTTATTAATTTGGGGGTATATTCCATAGATTCATCTAGAATGATTAGTAATATTCTTGAAGTCTTTAATAAATAAATAGAATAAATAAAAGTAACACCGGAGTTTGGGTTTTACTCCGACGTGAATGGGAGCCCGTTCCTTGCTACGGTGTTCATGTTTGACCAAGCTTCACCGTATGAGTATTTCCTGCCTCTCGGGAGGTGGGCTCCGATAGTTTTCGAGGGGGGTGTAGTAACTAACGCCTAACAAGGTATGCGAGGGTCTTAGGATCTTTTTGAAGTCCATGGAGGGTCTAAGGGGGGTCTACTGGGGGTTGTTTCTTGTCAAGCTTTCGTTTGTTGAGTATTAGGTATGTAAGGTATTTGATGGCAATTTGGTGTAGGTGTTTCATGAGTGTTTTTATCTCGGTTTTGGGTATTTTTAGGTTTTCTAGTTCTTTAATTGGTTGTTCATGAATAGCCCCTCTGACACATGTTGTGATGGCGATGAGGGGGTTGACTTGCCATCCGGCTCTTCTAAGTGTATATATGTGTATTGTATTTAGTGGTTTTTTCATTGCGTGCATTATTTGGGAATCTGTCATGGCAGTAGGTGAATTCGATGAATTGTATGGTATGTGATGGGGTAGGCCTTAAAGGGGGTTGGCTATTTGTGGGAGCACCTATTACGCATAATATGTCTGGTCTCAGCTTAGATGGGCATGTGCATGGTGTAGTGGTACATGTGCATTGGAGTAGCCATTGTGGGACTGTGTTGTCTTGTGGTCTGGAGTCTTGGTGGCCTGCATTTACGAGTGTATAGTATCTTGTATGTTTATTTGATTGGAGCGTATATACAATTTGGTGGACTACTTTATTATGGCGTGCTATTCGTAAGCCCTTTATGTGTGGGTTTGAACATGTAGATAGTAGATTCGGCCATGTATCTATGGTATTATTGGGGCATAACGTACAATTGGGGTTTGGGTATAAGTTGGGCCAGAATATATGTTTACGGTGGTTACCCATGTATTGGGCATAACGAAATTTTAGAGTTTGTGTGATTTGGGCATCTGTAGTCCCGGGGTTTTTCCAAAATTGATTGGAGAGTTTGTGGTTTATTTGGTCATTGGACGTCCATTTGCCTATGTATGTGAATTTGGATTGTGCTAATCTCAGTTCTTGGTTCCTATGTTCTTTGTTGATGTATGTTTGTGGGTTTCGTATGGCACCCGTGTGGGTATCTGTTGGTACCCCATTGAGCCAATATAGTGTGGTATGTGCCGTATGATCCTAGGTGTATTTGTGGGTTTGTTTAGGAGGGCCCCATCGTTTGCTAATTGGTTTGCTATTTCGTTGCCTATTATGCCTGTATGTGTCCTGATTTTTTGAATTGTGATTTTATGCGTGGGCCATGTTATGTGGTTGACTATGGCGGCTATGAGTAGCTTGTCTGGGTGGTTGTGTTGGGATGATGGGTGTCGTATGTGATTGTTTATCAGGTATATACTATTGAGGCTGTCTGTAAAGATGTGGAAATCTTGCGTGTGGTGTTGTGTACTTTGGATTGCTATTAGGATGGCGTTTAGTTCAACTCTGAGGATGTTTTGGAGACCTGGGAGTCTCTCCGCAATCCTAAAGTTGTTGGCGGGGGAGTAAACACCCGATCCGGCTGTGTTGCCTATACCATGTTCGTCGGGGGGTATGAATGAACCGTCAATGTATATGCATTGTTGAGGCTTGAATTTAAGGGGGTGGATATTGTATAGTTCCATTGGTAGGGGGTGTGTTGGGTGGTTGATTTCTGAGTGATTGTATTGTGGGGCTTGATGCCATGCTTTGGAGTATTTTATTCTTTTCATATGTGGGGTAGTTTGGGCTGGGTTATTGTTAGTTTTGATATTATATAGTCCAAGTATGTTGGATGTGATTGCGTAGGGTATTTGAGGGTTATTTGAGGGAAGACCATGTTTGTGGATTCTTATTATGGTGGTGTATTGGTTTTCTAATTGATGTAAGTATTTTGACCATTCCGGTGTGGGGTTGTATTGTATGGTGTTAGGAAGGATGGTTACTATTATGTGCATTTCTGCATGGGTGATAGGGAGGGTGCTCTCTTTATGGTTGATTACGATGATGGTTGTGGTGTTATGGTTTATTTGGGCTGCCATGCGGGCCCAATGGATTGATGTCATCGCAATTTTAAGGTCTGGGGGATGAGCTAGGCCATTGCCTCCCCACTTTGATGAGTGAGCAAGGCCGGTTGATCCAAAAATTATATCTCTATTATGTAATATGTGGGGAGTTATACTGTGTGAGTGTTATTGGGCATGTGAGGGGTGAGGAGTAGTATGAGTGTGTGATGTTGTAGGTTGTTATTAGGGTCTATAGGGTGGAGGGGTGTAGGGTTTGGTGGTTGTTATTTGGGTTATATTTTTTAACACTTTTTATATTTTTTATACTTTTTGGGAGGATTGTGACATATCTTTGGGTTAGCCATAAGACTTCGGTGGCGAAATCTTGGGGCGGGGGGATTGAGGAAGTGTATCATGGGGTGCATTTGGTTTTGGTTATATCGATCCCACAGCCATTGTAATCTTGTGATTGGCATGGTTAGGATGTATGCCCCATTTTGGCCGTATATATTGGCTTTTATTCCTTGTATTTGTATGGTGGGTTTGGTGGCAATGATATCTTTATTTGAATTGCATTTCTTTGTGTTTAGTGTAAGATTTGGGGCGATGATGGGTAGGCGAATAAATCTTTGATCTTTGGATTGTGAAAAGTTTATGCATGAATTATATGTGGCTAGGGTGTTGGTTTTGTGCTGGTTTTGTAGAAATTTGTGGAGTATAAATATGTTGTGGTCTAATATGATGTTATCATGGTGGAGGAGTAATGATGCTTCTACCCATTTTGTTGTGCTATTTGGGTGGGTGTCCCATTGACATAAGTAGTGTTGCTTTATGGCTTTTGCTCCCCATTTGTCTTTATATGTTGTGGTTTTGGTGCTTATTATGGTTTGTATTGGTTTTCCGCTCGTGGGGTCTATTTGGTTGCTGGTATTTGTGGGTGGGTTGTGTATTGTGGGTGGTATTTGTTGTGGGGGATGGTTGTGGGTGAGTTATGTGGAAATAGTAGTTGGACTTGTGCCAAGGCTTCTCTGATTAGCTTTGGGGCAGCTTTGAATTTTTGTTTGAATTCTTGAGGGGATAGTATTTGATGTGTGTCGGGGCTTTGGATTTGGTTGAGGGTAGTGATATTGTACATGTGTAGTTTGTTGAGGTATCTTTTAGCGGCTTGTTTTTGGTTTGGGGAGAAGAGGGCATATTCTGTGGTTTGTGTCCATGCAAGCTCTATTGTTGATTGTTTGATGGGAAAGTTTTTGATGGAGGTATGTACATGGATTTCATATTCCCTTTCGAGTAGATAGAGTGTACGGGATACGGGCGATCTTGCACATGCTTGATATTTCAGACGTGGAAGATGGTAGGATCCTCCATATTTCACTGTTATGTATTTGGTGAGGCCTTGATAGACTTGGCCTAGTTGGCCTTGATCGTTGAGGGCACTTAGTAGTTGTTTACCAATGCAATTGATATAATCAGGGAGGATGGAGGTGGTATTAATGCCAAAGTTTTCATTGGGGAGGTGTGTTAGTATGTTTGATGTGCTATTGGGTAGATTACATATTTCTTTAGTTAGTTTGCTAAGGATTTTGTCTAGTTTTTTAATGTCTGGTTTAAAGAATGGAACTGCGTAGTAGGCGTATGCTATACCTGGTTTTAATATTGTATTTAAAATGTGTATTTTTTGCTTAATCGTGGCAAGGGAAGTCATTAATAGCTTGCTTTGTTTTTTGGTTTTTTCTATGATGATGTTTTTTTGGATGCTCCATTTTAATGAGGGGATTAAGCTAATACCAAGATATGTGTATGGTTCATTTTGTGTGAGGGTAGGAAAGGGTTTATTTTTGAAGTGGATGTGTTGGGCTTGTATGTAAGCTTTGAAGGTGGTGGGTTTTAGGTTTGATTTGTTTGGGCATCCTGTAATTGTGCATTTAGAGAGGTTGAGGTCTAGATGTGCCCATTCTAAATATTTTTGGAGTTTGCGTATTTGTGGCTGGATATTTGTTATGTTATCGGCACGGGGGGGGGGGGTCACTCCATTGTCAAGTTGAACACCACGTGCGGCCAAATTTTTTTTACTTTTGGTAAGTTGCATCACCAAAATGGGTCAAAATTTTATCAATTTTTTTTAATGGATAGATATACATGGTATCTATTACATAGTAAAAAATGGTAACCAAATTTGATGATTTTTTTTAATAAAACATACCGATTCTAACTAGAATGACGCAGAATTGAACTAAAATAATTACTACAGAAATGAAGATGACTAAAAATTTCAAAAAAATATACAAAAGATATTATCAATGGTTATGTATATGTAGAAAAAATATCATAATTTTTAAATTTATCTATTCCATGTAATATAGGGGTAGCAAACTTTGGCCGCACGTGGTGTTCAACTTGACATGGAGTGAACCCCCCATGGTTATCAGTGAGGATGGCAAGGTCATCCGCATATGCTATGGTGTTACAATTAGTTGGTGATGTCTTGAAGTGGTAGCCTATGTTGTCTTTTTTTAGCCATCTACGGAGTGGGTCTAGGAAGATGATAAAGAGATAAGGGGGTATATTCACAATAACACGACCCAAGGAAACTGTAACCAGTCCTTAATTTAACGGATTGTTAAGCAATAATCTTATCATTTGAATTAATAATGCAATACAAATTAACAACTACATATAATATATGTTATTGTACAATATACTAAAATTTGATGATGTTTGGGAAGTTATTGGTACTCCAAAAGGACTAAAATATGGTCGTAACCAGTCGTTAATAACAACTAAAATGTGCTAAAATGTTCAAAATATGTCGCAAAATGTCCTTAAATTTTTCTAATATCTACATAAATTGAAGATATTATTTTCTAAGCACTCATCAAGAGTCCTTATAACTCGGCGGGGTTGGCTCATGTTATTGTGAATTCACCCAAGGGCTTAGGGTGTCATCTTGGATGGTGCCTCTATTAATTTGTATGGGTGGGGTTGCTCCAAAATGGTTGCCATGGAAAGAAGTGGATGAGTTTGTATAAATATTGCCTATTAATTCGACAGCATCTTGGGGGTATCCTAGGTCCTCCATTAGTGCGAGGAGTCTTGCGTGATCTATGGATCCAAAGGCGTTTCTAAAGTCTATGTAGGTGAGGTATATGTCATTATTAGTTAAGCGTGCATCTTCAAGTGCTGCTATTGTCATTTGTATTTGTTTAGTTGTGTTTCTTTGTGGCCGGAAGCATTCTTGGCTAAAGTGTATGATTTTGTATTTTTCGCCATAGCTTGTGAGTAAAGCAGTGAGTGTACTAGTATAAAGTTTATATATAGCATTAGCTAGGGCTATAGGTCTGTAGTTAGTGAACATTAGTGGGTCACCTTTTTTGTGGAGGAGTATTGTTTTACTATGTTTCCAATATTGGGGTATATTCTTTTGGTGATAACATTGCCGGAAGAATAGAAACAACATATCGTGGAAGGATGGGTGTAAGGCTTTGAGGATTTTATTTGGGATGTTGTCGAGTCCCGGAGTTTTGCCCCTGGCTAGTCGGTTAAGACTATTGTCGAACACTTCTAGGGTGAAGTTCTCCGATATTTTGGCATTGTGGGGGCCTCATTTCTCAATGATGAATCCTTCGTGGTCATGCTATGGGTATTTACAAACTGCGCAGTGACATATTGTGGGATGGTCGGCGGGATCATCACATAGGGGGGCTTTCCTATTAAAGGAGTTTTGTTGTGTTTGTGAGATTTCATGGTTAACATCTGTTGGGTTTGTGAGTATGTTGTCTCTTGCATCTTTGAGGCAGTCTAGGGGTGTATTTGTGGTGGGTTTGAGTATTTTTTTATGTATGCTTTTAGGTTTGGAGCTTAGTAAGAGTCTATATTTTGTGATGGGTTTTTTTACAGTTGATGGCCGTTTGTTTGGTGGTGATTTTGTGGGCTTCCATCTTGGTTGTTCGTCCTGTGGTTGCGAGTTCTTCGATCCAATTTTTTTGTCATTATATCATTGTCAGGGGTGGGGGGGATGGTTGTATTTTTGAGTGTGTAGATTTGTTGGATATCTGGGTGACTTAGCCAGCTTGTACGTGGTAAAGAGTGTGTGGCTCGGATTGCTTTTCGGGTGCTATGATAGATCTTAAGGTGATGTTTCCACAGTTTTTGTTGTTTACGTGGGAGGAAGCCTCCTTGTTGGCGGGCTCTGTGTGGTAGTGCTTGGATGGTTTGTGTGTTGAGGCATGTTTCTTCAATGCACGTACTTAGTGTGTTGATTATGTCTTGGAATTTTCTTTGGGTTTCTTCCCAATCTGTATGGTGGAGATGTGGGGTGTGTTATTTTTTGGTGAGTGCTTGCATGTCAAGATTGGTGGCTTTTTGGAACTGAGTGAGTATTTTTTGGATTTTTTCTGGTGGTATAGGGTATGTCATCCTTGGGGTGTGTTTTGTGGGGCTGTCAATTTTTTGAATTAGTGTGTTGGGGCCAAGGTCTAAGCTGACCGGGTAATGGTCCGAGTTTTGATTTTGGTGGAATAGGGTTGCACATGTTATGCCTAAGTGTAGTGGTGTGTTAGTATGGAATCCATCTATGAGACCGGTGGATGAATAGTTGCGTCCACCTTGTCGGGATAGGGTTTCAGTGTTTTGGATTGGGTGTAGGTTTAGGGTCTGCATATATCTTGCCCATTCTTTGTCTTCATTAGTGGGGGCTTGGGGTGTTCCTTCGTGGATGTGTCCTTGCAGGAGGATGTCTTTGTTGAAGTCACCTGCTAGTATGGTTTTGTGTGTGTGGTGATGTTTTGTTAGGATGTTGATTTGGGTCATGATTTCCGGTATGAGGTTTAGGTCCTGTGGGTGCGATGGCATGTATAGATTTATGATGAAGATTGGTGTTAGTGGTTTGTTAGCTATTTTGAAAACTTGTAAGTAGGGTGAAATATTGGTTGGGGTGGGAAATTTGGTTATATTTCCAGAGGTATATATTTTTTGGTGAATCATGGCTAGTATTCCTCCGCGTGGGGGTTCACTTACAATGTTTTGGCGATTTCTTCCTAGGTTTGTAGTATTCGAGTTGTTGTATATTATCTCATAATCTGGAAATTTATTGTCTATGTATGTGGTAGATTTGTTTTTGTTTAGTTTAGTTTCTTGTAGAAGAATAATATTAGGTTTGTTGTGTAGGGTATTTGTGAGTTCTATGATGCCTGGGAGGCTAGAGCTGATGTGTCCTGTGAGGCCAAACCCACCACCCTTAAGCGTCCTAGTCCGGGTGATGGTTTTGAGAATCACATGTGTGATACCAAAGCTCGTGGTAACATGAAATGTGCTTCCATCTCAACAAGCTCCCAACTCACTTGAAATCATGATGCTTTATTAATGCTAGTCTCTTGAATAGGTAGAGCATTGGCCTTCAAGTCTCTACAAGTATCTTCAAGTCCCTACAAGTCTCTATGAATTCTACTAATTCCACTAACCTTCTACTAATTCCCACACAACTCTAACTCTAACACTCAATTCTATGAGAGGAACAACAAGAGGGAGAGAGAGAGAAGGAGAGGGGAAGGGAGAGGGTAAGGAGGCCTTGTATGAACCTCTCCCCTTTACCCACACTCCCCTCTCAATACAACATGCTCATGTGCCCACACACACGTGTGCACCCACACGTGCAAGATGGAAGAGCGCGAAGGAAGAGAGAGTGAATAGGAACACAAGTAAGTGAAGAAGGTGAGAGAGAGGAATATATAGGGGGAGGGAAGGGGTGAGCACCCCTCAAAGCTCAAGATAAGCCCCTCGATCCTCTCCTACTTTGTAGGCTCTCATCCTATCCTTTAAGCCTTCAACTCTTAAACCAACAACATAGATCCTAATTCAAACGGGGGAGGGAAGGGGTGAGCACCCTTCAAAGCTCAAGATAAGCCCCTCGATCCTCTCCTACTTTGTAGGCTCTCATCCTATCCTTTAAGCCTTCAACTCTTAAACCAACAACATAGATCCTAATTCAAACATTTAACTCAAGGAGCCACCCTTGGTTCACCACACACAATGCTCACCTAACTAAGGAACTTTCTTCACACCGCAAAACTTCTAATCAACCTAAGGTCTAAACATAACTTCACTCAAGCCTCACTCTTTTTATATTTTTGTGAATAATCACAAATATCAAAACATAACTTCTAATAGTTTCAAAGGGTTAAGAACACATGTGGGCACCATTTTGGGCTCACATGCCCCGTGTTCCATGTGATGATGTGTGTGTTGGTATTGTAGGTGTTTGTGTGTTGTGGTTGCGTTGGTTGATTATGTGTCTTATTCTGGATAGATGTGAAGCCAATGATTTGGTGGGTGCGTTTGGCAAGATTTTGGATAAGTTGTGTAGGTATGAGGGGGAATTGTTGGATTAGGCTTTGTTGGGTAACGGGGGTTCCTTGTGCGATTTGTTTGTTGATGTGGTCGTGTATGGGTACTGTTGAGGGGGCTTGCTGTGTTTATTTGATGAGTATTTGTGAGAGGTGGGGGGGGTCCCGTGTATTGGTGTGGTTCGTTGTTTTGGAGTCTTCGTAGTATGGTGAGGCATCTTGGGTCAAGATGATTGGCGAGTTGGTCGTTACATTGGTGTGGCATTGGGCTGATAGCGATTATGAAGGCATACATTCGATAGTGTGGGGGGTATTTTGATAGTAGGAGGCTATGTCTTTGAAGATGTGGTAGGGCTATGTGGCGGTTAGTTGAGGTGGGTTGGGCCAAGTATGGGGAAAATAGTTCTTCCAAGTGTTGGTATTGGGGTTTTAGGTTTAGGGTGTGTGCTATGAAGTATTGTTTTTGTCTCTTTGAGTAATCTTTTGGGAGGTTATTGTAGTTAGTTTTTTGCTATCACTTAAAAACAACAACCCAGGGAACTAGGTCACAGGGAAGACTGAGCTAGTGTCTATAAGGGTTAATGTCACATTGGATTAAGGATTACAATAACAATCTACGTCTTTTACTCTCTAGTTCCTTCATTACTCGGCTTACTCTCCACTCTTATGGTTCATTTGTGGTATTTCCGTAGTGAGTGATTTCCGTCCTATCTCAGGGAATTCTCTATCACTCTATGTCTTTGACCTATTCAGTCGTGAGCTCAATAGCTTGGCAAGTTGTCATTGGCAATTTGTCAGGACCGAAGTCCGGGGTAATGTCTTTTTGTAACCGCATAGTCTTGAAAATGCCATGTACATAATTGGAAATGTTCCTTAATTACTTCCTTATTTAACAACTTACAATTATCATGCATGTCTTCATAATGCCAAAGTCACCACCTTCATCTTCAATCATCTGATGACTCATCTCAAGCAAGCATCCACAGGTTAATATGAAATCAATACATCAACAGCTAGGCGATATCCTTTACTTAAGGCTTTAGTCTATTTCAACTAATAATAACATGTAAATGGTAAAGTCTTACTCCAATATGGTAATTTCTCCTTCTCGGGAAGGTAGCATCTTGACAGCCTATAGCCTGTACCTACTCCTTCCATACCCTGCGCACAGGCGATTGTCCTATTTCTCCCTCTCTGAACCTCTCTAGTCTCTCGGCTAGTAGCCAGTGGGATATCTCCACTTGTCTTGGCTATAGCCTCTCACTGTCTCTCAAGCTTCTCTTCCTGTAAGGCTATCGCCCTCTCGGATGGCTACTAGTCCTTACCCTGGGTTCTCACGACCCTCTCTCACGACTATGGCTCTCAGCCCTCTTGGCTTGGCTAATCGCCTGCACTCACTGCCCTTGGCTATAGCCTAACCCTAAGCCTATTGCCTTCGGCCATCGACTATCGCTCACTGTTCTCTTGATCATTCTCTCAAGACTATGGCCTTTCTCACTTCTCACTTCACTGATTCTCTCGGGTTAAGATTATTGCCTCTCATACGTCTCATTGAGTTCATTCAGTATTAGCCTTCTTTCCGACAGGCTCTTAGCATCCGTCAACTTCTTTCCTCGGACGAGTTGCTTGGCCACTCTCTGGCTTCACCATCAGATTATTGCCTCACACATTGCCTTGCTATTACTCAACCTTCACGGTTCATCCACACTTCAGACATTTCTCTTGGCCAATTGCCTCTAAGACATTACGACTCTCGGCCACTAGCCTCAATGAGTTTCTCTGTCTCTTCACTCTTGACTCACTCAAACTTCACTACTCAATTGTTGTTACAATATAAGACTATTTGCCCTGACTTATGTCGACACTGATCAATCTCACATTACAACTTCACACACACACAAGTAACAACACACTTAATTCACAAACAACCAAGACAATTTGCTCATACAATTTCCAGTCTTTACTCATCAAGCTTCCAAGACATATAAGAGTTCGAATCACTCGACTCATTTGTCTATGGCCAATCCCTCCGAGCCTCATGCTCTGGGATACGACTATGGCCTGACTCAATCACTGAGTCTCAGACCTCCTAGACTATTGCTAAAGCTAACTTTGAGACTATGTAAGATCTGCACAATATGAAAATAGCCTGCTCTTCCTTCGGCAGCCACCTCCTCATCAAGTTGGAGAAGGGAAAGAGTCGGTTAGACTCTGTAACCGCTTCCGAACGGCAATCGCCTCAGTTTCTTGATCTGGATGGCCTCCAACTGCCTATTGCCGGATGAAAGTCATCAAACGTCGAAACTAGCCCAATTCGGACAGGCGATGGCCAAAAAAATGGTTTTACATAGCCCCATACTGAACTTTTTGCGTCTCGCAAAAACTCAGCGCTTCCTCTTCTTGTTGCTCTCGCCCATATGCTTGAATGGTCTCTGAGACGATGGGCCATACTCTTCCACATAACCAGGGGCCATAATCTCTTCCTGAGGCACAACGGTGTTGTGTGCCAGCCTCTGGTTCTTCAAGGCTCGGCTAATCACCCCGTATCGGGTTGCTCCGAACTCATTCACCAAGCTGTGGTGAGGGCCAATGATAAAATATGTTGAGCACATGGCCTCCAAACAGCGGTACCATCTTGCTGAGTTGTAATTGATCTTCGTTAAGAACATCGCCTCTCTGTTCGCTTTGCTCAGCAAGTTGACATTATACACAAAATCATATCTCTGACACCAAAATGCCAAAATTGCCGTGAAGATTGCCGCACGAAAGCATACTGGATCCTGATGCTCCCTGTGTGCATAAGAAAATTGTATGTATGACTCATAACAATCCCGAGGGGTTAGGAAACTTCCCGGGATAATTGGCCAATTGTACTCCAGGCTATCAATCCGCGCCTGTGGTGGCCATTTCCATCTCCTCGGACAGTCGCAGAATCTTGGATCGTTGGTGACTGTCACTGGCGGTGCAGGGCTCCACCCATGGCAAATTGTCCTGTACACTACATCATGTGCCTCTTCTGGCCTAGTGCTAATTTGCCTGGATAAGCCTACATCCTCAAAAATCCAATCAAAAGCTTTCCAGCTGGGAATCGGTTCTTCAACGTCAGACTCAAACAAGGCCGAATAATTACCCAAAAATTGATGTGCTAAAGGAGACATCGGTGGCCTCCTTCCCGAATGAAGCGCCCTCTGCACCAAGCTCGCTGGAGGTATGAAAAATGTCACTTGATTCTGAAGCTGCACTTGTACACGTCCTCCCGACTGGGCGATCGTCTGCAAATTCCGGGCCAATCTCTCATTCATCTGGTCGAATTTGAGTTGGTACTGCCCCGCGCCAATGTCGAGGTACTTGGCCATCGCCAGTCGTGCTGAAGCCGCATCCATCACGGTTTGCAAAAATGTGTCGTTACCTAGGCTAGACTTTAGCCTTCCCAACTCAACTTGCCACGGCTGCATCAAAAGGGGTGGGCAGATTGCCAAGGCTGTACTGACAGCCTGATTCCAAGGTCGAAGGTCAAACTGCCTAAGGGGGGGATTCGCTTCAGCACCAGCGACTAATTGCCTTTTTGTGTTTAGGGCTATCTCCAATTGACTATAATACAAAAAGACATGGACGCCTAGGTCGGCAATAACCTGAAACCCTTTAAACATGTCTTGCAGATTCAACTCCCCTCGTACTAAAATTTCTGTCAACAGGTGCTCATAGCCATCCACCGTAACCTCTTCCCATAGGTTCTCAAATTCTAATGGGGTTAGGACTTGGTTAGGTCTGAGGCTATAAACAACAAAGAAAATATCTCTCTGCAACTCATAATTTTTGAACAAACTACAAAAAGGCGGGCACACGCTCTCTACTGCCCAAATTCCTGATTTTAACCTCTCAACCTTTCTCTTGAGACTCTCTGTTACTGTGGACTGGGTGTCTCTCAAAGATTGTAGACTCTTGACCTGATGCTGCAAATCTATATTATTCTTCTCATCAATCAAAAAAGCTTGCACCTGTGTTTCCAGACTCTTAATCTTTGCAGACTTTGTGGCTATGGCCTGCTCTTGCCTCTCTTTTTGCCTAAGCCACTCTGACTTCTCTCGGGTGAGGCGAGTTACCTCTTTGCTTAACTCTTCTTTTTCCTTTAACACCTGGCTAACAAAAGTAATTGCCTCCTCACTTTTCTCTTTCCACTCCTTTTTCTGACTCTCAGACTGCCTCAATTGCCCTGTCAGACTTTGGACTGACTCTGCCAGCTTTTTATTTTCTAATTTTAACTCTGACACTTCTTCATGGGCCAGCATGGCTTCTTGCTGTTGCTCCTCAACCAACCTCTTCTGCACTTGAACCTCTTCTAAGATTTTTGCCATTCTCTCATGCCACTCTTGCTTTACAGCTTGGCTATAAGCTGTTGACTCTAATCCCTCATTCCAAGGAAGGCAAAAGACATCAGGCTTCCTCCTAGCCAGGCTATCGCCATGCATTTCCACGACTTCCTCTAATATGACAGGGGGCTCTGGACTTAGGGGTGGGCTATAAGTCTGAGGAATGGGTTCTTGCTGAAGGAACCCTTCTGGTTTAGACAAAAAATGTGCGACTTTTCGACTTATGGCCGGGGTGATGGTAGGGTCAAAAGAAAATTGACACAACATGCCTATATACCCTGCAGATCCTAAGGGCATTGGTCTCTTAAACTTACAATCTTCCATCTCCTCCTTCATCCTGGACTGCACCTCCGCTGCCCAATTAAACTTTGTGCCTCGAATCCATGCTGCAAGGGCGGCGCAGACAACACAGTGCTCCATGAACCCTCCATGACGTCCTAACTCGATCCTCTGTTGAACGAGGAGTAGCCAATCTCTCCAGGGTGGTAGTGCCTTCTGCAAATCCCAGCCTTGCTCCTTCACGTTGAAAGCTAATTGCCCGCCTTCAAACGCCACTTCCCACTCAGGGGCATTCCTGGCCCTGCACGATTCTGCCACCGAGACGCTATCCCCTCCAGGTAGCCTTGTCACTTGGGCTATCGCCTCCGTGTCAAACCGCACTGCCTGCATTCGGGCTGACAGTCGCTGAAACTCGCTCGCATGAGCCGAGATGACGAACTCCGACAAGTCAGCTGGCCATGGCCATGGAATCTCCAATTCTGTCAAAAACTCCCACAACCCTGCTGCTCGGAGGTGCGACTCCTTTTCCTTGATTCTCTCCTTGAAGGCTTCAGACAACTCGGGGAAAGAAATAGGCTCAATCAGTACAGCGCCTTTCTTCCTCGCTCTCTTAGATGATTCAGCCATTGCGCTGCTACAATGTCTATCGCCTACTCTCTCAGTTGCTGGCTACTTGACAATTTCCACACTCACACCCTTCAATTGACAATGGCCAATACACTCAATTCTCAGAAATTGAGTAATGTCTCACTGCACTTACCTACTCGCCCACAATCAGCGCTCACACTCTCGAGCTCGCTAATGGCCCTTTGGCAATGCTCTAATCTCTCTGTGCAATTGCCTCGCACTAAGTGTGTGCTTAGACCTTACTTCACTCAATCCTTCGCTCTGGCTATCGCCTAATTTGTCGAGGTACCTTGCCTTGAGCTTCGCCGTCGGCCAGAATGGTTGATTCGACAAGGTGGTGACTTTGGCCTCAACTTGGCATGATTAGTCAGTTGCCAATCGCCCGTCTTTTCACACTGATGATGGTACTTCAACAAATCTGTTGCGATTACGTCTTGTGATTTGGCACTTTGATGGCCAAATCTTAGGCTGTAGTATGATGGTTTAATCATGACATTACCAAACCTCATTTATCCATGATTATGGCCTTATATACCCTTTACATTCTTATTCCAGATTATAGCCATTCATGACAATATCTCCCAATTCCATTCTCCTACGTGAGATTTAAAAATGTTTTATTATCTGTATGTACAAATCTTCCTTGTTTATTCCATCCTTCATTAAGATATAATCTTTCATAATTCTTCCAAAATCAAAATTTGAAATTTTTTGAATCTTTTGTCGATCTCGATAATTAACCTACTCCCTTATGAACCATTATTCTAGACTTCACTTAGCTACCCCCCCCTAACTTAATTACACTAACTGTCCTCAGTTAGTATGATATAGTTTAAGGCGGTTTCCATTAATACGGGTAGCGAGGGGTCGGCCTTGGAAATCTTCTAGGTCACATGATCCATTCTCGTAGGCTTTAACCACTTTGTAAGGTCCTTGCCAACGAATTTTAAATTTTCCTGGAAATTTGTGGAAACGACTATCATAGAGTAGAACCAGGTCATTATCGGAAATAACTTTATTCTTCATTTTACTATCATAGTAAGTTTTACGCCATTTTTGAGTAGCGGCTGTGTTAAGATAAACTTGACCACGTACTTCATCTAATTTTTCTAACATAGCGATACGTTCTTTTAACGATTCTGAATCATCTAATCGTTCTTCTATGGCTATGCGCAAAGATGGCAATTCTAACTCAATGGGTAAAATGGCCTCTTGTCCATAAACCAATTGGAAAGGGGTGAATTTTGTGGTAACCTTATAGGCGGTACGATATGCCCACAAGGCATCCAATAACTTCACATCCCAATCCACCATAGAGCCTTGGACAGTTTTAGTAATGATTTTACATAAAATGCCATTAGTTTTATCTGTTTGGCCATTGGCTCTTGGATGGTATGGAGTGGTAAGCCGATGTTTGATCTTATATTTCTCGGTTAGTAACTCAATGACGTCATTAACAAAATGAGTGCCTCTATCACTAATCAACTCTCGTGGACAACCAAACCGTGAAAATATATTAGCTTTGAGAAATTTAGCAACTGTTTCTTTATCATCACGTTTAGTGGCCTCAGCCTCAGCCCATTTAGTGGCATAGTCTGTAGCAACTAAAATGTAACGATGACGTCCACTCTTACTAGGGGGATTGATGGGACCAACAAAATCCATCCCCCATTTTTCAAAGGGTGCTAACGCTAGAATAGGGTGTAGTGGCATAGCTGATGTATCCGTAGGTTTACCAACTCTTTGACACGCGTCACACTGTCTAGCATAGGTGACACAATCATTAAATAGGGTGGGCCACCAATATCCTGCTTGTAAGACCTTCCTAGCAGTGACATTACCCGCAAAATGACCTCCTGCGGGGTCACTATGACATCCTTGTAAAATTAAAGGTATTTCTGAACTCATAATGCATCGTCTCAATACCCCATCCTTGCCTTTCTTGTATAAGGTATCGGCAATGATAGAATATGGGGCTGCTTTAAATATTAAACGTTGTTGTTGTTTCTTAGAAAAGTCTACAGGGAATGTGTTGGTTTGTAAATAATTTATTATCTCAGCATATTCAGGTGACACCTTTTCTATGAAAAACAAATTAGCATCAGGGAAAGAGTCATCGATGGGTTCTGTACCTAAGGCATCACTTAATCTTGATAAGTGGTCTGCATTAGCGTGACTCTTACCGGGTCGCACTTGAACAGTAAAATTGAATTCTTGCAACAATAATACCCATCTAGCTATTCTTCCACTTAGCTGGGGTTTGTTTATCATATATTTTAGGGCATCGTGATCCACGTGAAATACAAATCTATACCCTAATAAATAGTGTCGAAATTTCTGCACTGAGAAAATCATTCCTAAGGCTTCTCTCTCTGTGACTGTGTAATTACGCTCTGCTTGGACTAGTTGACGGCTAGCAAAGTATATAGGATGGTCATGACCTTTCTCGTCTTTTTGACTTAACACGGCTCCTATGGCAACATTTGACGCATCCACATACACTTCAAAATCTTTTTCCCAATTAGGGGCAACTAATATAGGTGCAGACACTAATTTCTTTTTAAGTGTGTTGAAAGCCTTAGTGCATGCCTCCGTCCAAACTGGTGGTGTGTCGGTTTTCTTTAGCAATTCAGTTAATGGCATAGCAATCACTGAATAACGAAAAATAAATCGACGGTAATAACCCGTGTGTCCTAAGAATCCTTTGACTTTTGTAACTGTAGTTGGTATGGGTAATGAAGCAATAATAGCAATCTTTTCAGGATCAGTGGCCACTCCTTGCTTGGATATAATATGACCAACTAATTTACCAAAGGGTACTAGAAACACAGACTTAGCAGTGTTGATAGAAATTCCCACTGCCATACACTCATCAAAACACTCTTGTAGATGCTTTGCATGATTTTCTAGAGTACTGTAAACTGCAAAATCATCCAGGAACACTTCCATCGTATGATGAAGATATTTCCGGAAGGTATTAATTCCTAATCTGGAAAAGGTTCCAGGGGAATTACACATACCAAAAGGCATTCGTGCATATGCAAAGACACCCCAAGGTGTTGTGAAGGCAGTCAAAAGACGGTGTGGTGGGTATATCGAAATTTGGTTATAACCTGAAAACCCATCCATAAATGAGTAACAATCATATCCCGCTACTTCATCTAACATAGTGTCAGTAAAGGGTAAGGGAAAATAGTCTTTCTTAGTGACACTATTTAGCTTTCGGTAATCAACGCATATTCGTAGTTTGCCATTTTTCTTGGGCACTACGACAATGGGTGATACCCAATCACTATATGGGATAGGATATATAATGCCAACTTCCAACAACTTATCAACTTCCTCTTTAACCAATAGGGAATACTTCGGATTCATTCGGTATTGTCTTTGACGGACAGGGGTAGTTCCTTCTTCTAGTATAATCTTACGTTCACAAATCTCTGGGGGAACTCCTCTCAAATCTTTATATGACCATGCAAAGATTTTAATATTTTTCTTAAAGAAATCCTTCCAAAACTTCCACTCATCTTTAGTTATTTTCTCATATATCTTGATGATGCGGGGTATTTCATCATCGCTCAAATCCATATCTCTACATACATCTTTGACCACGTAATGCTTAGCAGGTTGATCAGACTCAAACATAGAGGATTCCCATTTTTCAGCCAAGTCATCCTTAGCTGATATTTCGGGTGTAGTAACCTCTCGTACGTTGTAGACTAATTTCAACTCTTGTAATTTCCCTCGGCGTGGTGTACAGGTAGAGATCATATTAACTGGCACGGTATTCTGCCATGCCAAGATAGCATCATCAGAATCTCCATCACCAAGTGCACAAAAATATTCTCCCATTCCTACAGGAGTATATTTGTATGGCTTATCATTCACACGGTGTATGGATTCACTCGTAGCAGTTTCTTTCTCAGATTCATAACTATCATCCGTAGTAAATTCAGTCTCATCATCTTGGGTCTCACCATGGTATTGGGTAGGAAACAAAGGCAGGATTATTTTCTTTGGACCTTTGCCTATTGTAAGTGTACCCTTCCCCCAATCTTCTTTGGCATGTGCATCTAGCAACCATATTCGTCCTAGAAGACCTGGATAGGATGGTACACCGTCCATAGTTTTAAACACCACATAATCCACTTTATACTCAATGTTGGCAACGAGGGTTGGGATCTGTTCCAAAACTCCTAATGGCTTAACTCGACTGCTATCTGCCATTTTTAAAACAATGGTAGTGGACACTATATTAGATATTCCCAACTCATTCATTGTGTCAACGTTCATCAAATTGACACTTGATCCCGTGTCAATTTGAAATCCTGGTATAAGAGCACCTCCTATAATAACATCAACTGTAGGGGCTCCAGGGTCTTGACTCAAGGTGATGTCATACACTGTGACTGGTCTCGACCTTCTACTTATCATGGATGAACTTAAGGAACTACGACATTGTGGCGCTACCGCCAACAATTGTTTCATGGTTATAGTTGGGTGTATTCTATCTAGATCTTCCATGATATCATAGGGTTTAAGATCTTTCGACAACATCATCATTCTTGATGATCTAGAAGACGATGGTTTAACCTTCGGTCTCTGATTTCTTATGGATATGTTTGGATGAGGATAAAAATTACTAGTCGGTAACGTGGGTAATTGGGTCGAAATTGGAGGATTAACAACAACAGTAGGTAACGGGGCTCTCGTATTGTCAGGAGCTATTACAGGTGGTACATTTACCGGTGGTAAATTAGGTTCCAACGTTGGTTTGTCTTTTGGGTCTCTAATCAAAGGACCTTGTGAATATTCCGAGAAACTAGTCTCTCCATCACTGTGTTGGTTATTAAATCTTTCAGTACTAGACCCTTCTCGTTGCATTGTGGGTTTCTTTTGGGATCTAGTAGTGACGACATTGACTTTTGCCTCTATTTGATTTCCTTGTAAAGGATCAAACTTAGAAAGTTGTATTCTATGCACATTACGATCTTGTCTCTCATCTTCTTGAATAGTTACATGCTTACCCTTTTTCCAATCTCTCTCAGAAGGCGGACCTTCTTTCTTAGTTTGGGTACACTCAACTGTAGGATGTCCTGCTTCTTTACAATTTCCACATAATGGGATATATTGTTGAATTTTTCTGGGGTTAGGACAATCTCCAGCATAGTGACCTATCTCTCCACAACGAAAACATACGACATACTGATTTGGCATCGGTGTTTTATAATTTTGGGTCCGGGGGTTATATGGTGGACCATTCCAATTGGGTGGTTGATTAGTATTGTCCCAAGTTGGTCTATTCCCAAAATTAAGAGGTACTGGCCTACGGTTAAAATTCTTTTTGGGGTTATAACTCGCATTAGGTCCACTATCCATACGCTCTTGTTGCCAAGGTCGCGGTTGGTTAGTGTCTATTTGGTTAACCGCATGACTCTTTGTTAAATTCCAACAGTCGTTTACCGAATGGTTTCCTCCACAAAAGGTACATTTAACACGTAGACCTTTTGGGGTGGGACACTCATTAGACAAATGACCATGCCCCTTACAATTATTACACCAAATATTAGTTCTCTCCTCAGTTGGTTGCGGTCGTTTATTAGCTCCTCTGGTAATTTTGACTTCTAAGTCGGCTAACTTCTTAGTAATGTCCATAAGGGCTAATTCTTGTGAAGTAGGTTGTACAACCGGTAGGGGTTTTTGTATAATTTTTGGTGGTGCAAACAAGCTTGCACTGGGATGTCTAAATTGGGTAGCATCAATCATTGGCTTAGCACCGGGATATGTGAGCGCTTGGTTTGGTAATATTGGTTGATATGATTGATCGTTCTTGGGTTGGTCATAGAGGTCGTAATTATAGTTATCAAAGGTGTATCGATCCTCTACACGAGACTCCTCCCATGCCTTTGCCAATGCAAATGCATCCTCTCTGGTAGCTGGTGTGCGTTCTCTTACATAAAGTTTCAACTCAGAGGGGTATAATCCTCCTATAAAAATATTTCTCAAAAAGTTATCTGGGATCTGGTGAGCTCCCATTCTCAATAGGATATCACTCATTCTTCCCCAATAATTATCGACGGTCTCATTCATACCCATACGGATTGTTCTAAGTTTTTCCATCAGACTGTTTTCAAATCCCAAGGGTCTAAAATATAAAAGAAATGCGTCTTTAAGGGCATCCCAATCAGCAAACGGTGGTTGACGGGAAAACCATAAAAATGCATTTTCTTGCAAAGTGGCTGCAAATACTTCCATTATTTTATTGAGTGGAACACTATTTGCACCGCATGCAACTTCAAATTTCCTCACATGGACATCAGGATCTGTCCCTGGTCTACCCAAAAAGTAGGGTAAATTAACTACACTGTTGATTCTAGGTGGATTAGCTGCCATGTTGAATAATGGTGCTACGTTTAAATTAATTGCTGGTGTATAGGGTGTGTACAGTGGGTTTCCTTGTAAACTAATATGAGGGGATGGAGTGGGTTCATAAGCAGTAGCCCACAGCGATGGAGTAGGTGAGTCTTCTGTAGCAAATAAAACTTTGGGTGACAAAAAATCTCTCTCACCACTTACTGTAGGTTTACCTAAAGGGGTCTCAAATTTGCCTTCCGGGGTACTATCAGAGCCTCCCCTCGCTTCTTCTAAAAATGGTTGAACCCAACTTCTTCTCTTTTCAAGTAATTGTCTTTTATACTCTCTGGCTGCTGCTCTATCTTCTCTAGCTTTATCGCTAGCTGCTCTCCTCACGGATGCAGATTGAGAGTGAGATTTTTCATGAGCAGGTTCCAGTTTGACTGCCTCTCTCTAATTACTTAACCCTCTACGAACATATCGTTCTAAAATCAATTGGGTTAAAATATAAAGGGTTTCGATCCAGGAAATCAGGTATAAAAGGTGTAGCTCTGTAATTCGGTTTTCCGAACACAAATTTATACTCTGTCCTAGACACTTTGGTTCCTTGCCACGTACCGTCAACTGGTGGTACTACTTTCGACGTTACACTCTTTAATCTTCCGTAGACACAAAATAAGAACCAAAGGGACAAGGGTAAGACAGGGGAATTTTCCTTCACAACGACTCGTCTATAACCTTTTCCTTGGTTCCAAATGCGGTTGGTAATATTACACTGTAAATCTAAGGGTAATGCTATAAATCGCTCTATAAATTCCTTGGGTAAGGCCACTTCAGGTGCAATAGAGATTCCGTTCCCATGATAAGTGAAGCGGAAAAATCTATACAAAGCGGAAAATAAATACCCTCCCGAGTATATTTTTAATTTAGCAGATTCCGGGACTTGCCAACACCACTCCATTAGTTTGTCGAGGATTAGCTAGAACAATAACGACATTGGGTTATGTCGATTGTCCTAGGTTTTCCTGACAACTCTATTGGATCATCTCTATTGTATCCTCTACGGTTCTTCGGTCGGACTCTAATTGGGTCACTAGGTACACTAATATCTTCTCTAACCTCCCTTGTTTTTCCTTGTTGGATTTGACTCCATAGTGCTTCCGCACCTGGGAGATTATCTTCTCGGTATTTATCTCTCTTTAATCTCTCCGACGTGTTATAAACGTAATGTTCTAATCTAGTGAGTCTATCAGTGAAAATGCTTAGCAGTTCATAGATTCGGTTGTCAACTTTCACAATGGGTTCTTGCAATGGACAAACTTTGTAAGGTCTAGGAGGAAGGGTAGAATTAGACACAGGTGAGTCGTATTGGTCTTGACTTCTACGGACTCGTACCTTATCTCTATTGCTACGACCTCTAGACCTCCATTTGTTTGTTGTGTTCATTATGGGTGACACCGACCATCTGTTATTAGTTCCTTTCCAATTTTAACCTTAAAAGACGACCACAGCCTTCCCCGGCAGCGGCGCCAAAATGTAGTTAGTTTTTTGCTATCACTTAAAAACAACAACCCAGGGAACTAGGTCACAGGGAAGACTGAGCTAGTGTCTATAAGGGTTAATGTCACATTGGATTAAGGATTACAATAACAATCTACGTCTTTTACTCTCTAGTTCCTTCATTACTCGGCTTACTCTCCACTCTTATGGTTCATTTGTGGTATTTCCGTAGTGAGTGATTTCCGTCCTATCTCAGGGAATTCTCTATCACTCTATGTCTTTGACCTATTCAGTCGTGAGCTCAATAGCTTGGCAAGTTGTCATTGGCAATTTGTCAGGACCGAAGTCCGGGGTAATGTCTTTTTGTAACCGCATAGTCTTGAAAATGCCATGTACATAATTGGAAATGTTCCTTAATTACTTCCTTATTTAACAACTTACAATTATCATGCATGTCTTCATAATGCCAAAGTCACCACCTTCATCTTCAATCATCTGATGACTCATCTCAAGCAAGCATCCACAGGTTAATATGAAATCAATACATCAACAGCTAGGCGATATCCTTTACTTAAGGCTTTAGTCTATTTCAACTAATAATAACATGTAAATGGTAAAGTCTTACTCCAATATGGTAATTTCTCCTTCTCGGGAAGGTAGCATCTTGACAGCCTATAGCCTGTACCTACTCCTTCCATACCCTGCGCACAGGCGATTGTCCTATTTCTCCCTCTCTGAACCTCTCTAGTCTCTCGGCTAGTAGCCAGTGGGATATCTCCACTTGTCTTGGCTATAGCCTCTCACTGTCTCTCAAGCTTCTCTTCCTGTAAGGCTATCGCCCTCTCGGATGGCTACTAGTCCTTACCCTGGGTTCTCACGACCCTCTCTCACGACTATGGCTCTCAGCCCTCTTGGCTTGGCTAATCGCCTGCACTCACTGCCCTTGGCTATAGCCTAACCCTAAGCCTATTGCCTTCGGCCATCGACTATCGCTCACTGTTCTCTTGATCATTCTCTCAAGACTATGGCCTTTCTCACTTCTCACTTCACTGATTCTCTCGGGTTAAGATTATTGCCTCTCATACGTCTCATTGAGTTCATTCAGTATTAGCCTTCTTTCCGACAGGCTCTTAGCATCCGTCAACTTCTTTCCTCGGACGAGTTGCTTGGCCACTCTCTGGCTTCACCATCAGATTATTGCCTCACACATTGCCTTGCTATTACTCAACCTTCACGGTTCATCCACACTTCAGACATTTCTCTTGGCCAATTGCCTCTAAGACATTACGACTCTCGGCCACTAGCCTCAATGAGTTTCTCTGTCTCTTCACTCTTGACTCACTCAAACTTCACTACTCAATTGTTGTTACAATATAAGACTATTTGCCCTGACTTATGTCGACACTGATCAATCTCACATTACAACTTCACACACACACAAGTAACAACACACTTAATTCACAAACAACCAAGACAATTTGCTCATACAATTTCCAGTCTTTACTCATCAAGCTTCCAAGACATATAAGAGTTCGAATCACTCGACTCATTTGTCTATGGCCAATCCCTCCGAGCCTCATGCTCTGGGATACGACTATGGCCTGACTCAATCACTGAGTCTCAGACCTCCTAGACTATTGCTAAAGCTAACTTTGAGACTATGTAAGATCTGCACAATATGAAAATAGCCTGCTCTTCCTTCGGCAGCCACCTCCTCATCAAGTTGGAGAAGGGAAAGAGTCGGTTAGACTCTGTAACCGCTTCCGAACGGCAATCGCCTCAGTTTCTTGATCTGGATGGCCTCCAACTGCCTATTGCCGGATGAAAGTCATCAAACGTCGAAACTAGCCCAATTCGGACAGGCGATGGCCAAAAAAATGGTTTTACAGTTATTGAGGATTTGTGTGGTTGGTCCGGGATTGGGTTGTATGTCTCCGCCAAGTAGTATAAGTGTTTGGAGGTCCACTATGTATGAAGTGGCTTTATGGTATGTTGGGTGCTTGAGATGAATACGCTTTATTATGTAAGAGATGATTGAGGTGGGATTGGCGTGGTGTATGTGGCCATTGCCTACATATTGGATTTGTGGCAAAAGTGGGGGGTAAGGTATTGTGGGTATTTGTGGGGTAAAGGGAGGGGATGTTAATGTACCCGTGTTGTGGGAGTTTAGTCCTTTCTTTTGTATGTGGGTTAGTACCGCACTTGTGGGATTGTAGTGTTGGTTCCATTGGGGGATGTCAGTGAGCTTTCACATACATGGTTTGTTTGGTTAGCATTGGGGGGTGGTGGTTTAGTATTAGGCATGTGATGACAAGTATTAGGAGGGTGTATTTTAGGAGTGGGTTTATGTGGGGGTTTGGTGGGGTTTTTTTGATTTGTGTATTTGTGGTGTGAGTGTTTGCTTTGTGGGGGGATGATTGGTGGTAGATTGTGTGGGCATAAGTAGGAGCCATGTATAAAAACAAGAACAAGAGTTTGAACTCTTTATTATATAGAAAGAACAAAATACAATATATAAAGGAAAAAGGGCATTTGTGATGTGCCATGCGGGTACTATCCATTAAATGTGTAAGGTCCTTGATGGTGCATTGGTGGGTTGCCGTGGAAGCGGGGGGGGCTTGGAGTGGGAGAATTGGTGCGGTCGTGTGGAGTCCTTGTGGCATCGGCGGTGGGGCGGTTCTTTGCAAGATTTCCGGGGCGGTGGCGGAGAGGCCATTGACTATGCCTTGCATGCGGAGGTTTGATTGTTGGAATTCGTGAGCGATTGTTCCGAGGAGCGCTTGAAGGTTGGTAGTGTGGTTAATGATTGTTGCCGTAGTTGTCTTGTGTCTTTAGTCCGTGTGGGTATTTATTGTAGTAGTGAGTGTGCCAAACTTCTTGTCTAGCTTGTCTTCAAACTCCTTTATGGTCTTTGCACGGGGGGGTCACTCCATTGTCAAGTAGAATACCACATGCGAGACAAAAAAATCTACTTTTTCCTAAAAACACCACCAAAATGAGTCAAAATTTTATCAATTTTTTTTCATGTGTAGATATACACGGTATCTATTACATAGTAAAAAATGGTAACCAAATTTGATTATCTGTTTTTTTAATAAAACATACCGTTTCTAACTAGAATGACGCAGAATTGAACTAAAACAATTACTACAAAACATGAAGATGACTAAAAAATTCAAAAAAATATACAAAAGATATTATCAATGGTTATGTATATGTAGAAAAAAAATCATAATTTTAAAAATTGTCTAAGGCATATAATATAGGGTAGCAAAATTGTCTCGCACGTGGTATTCACTCGACAATGGAGTGACCCCCCGTGGGTCTTTGTGAGGTATTTTTCAGTGATGAGCGGGTTAGGGTTGGTGACGTTGCCCATAGCTTGAATTTTGTCCGCAATGATTTCTCTTACGGGGGCTTGCGCTAGACGAATCGCCGTTTTATTGGAATCCATACCGTCTATGCTCCCACGGTGTGGGATGAAGTCGATGCAGCATCCAAAGATGTAAGTAGACTTGTGGAGCCATTCCGTGTAGAGCGTGGCGTTAAGGCATTGGATGTGGCACCACCCTGCTTATTTGTCGGTGTTGGGTTGGTTATTGTTACCAAAACTAATGTCGACTATGTTGTCCGTCCTAAAGGTTTGCTTGATGGCCCGTGTGATAGAGGTTTGCGTCTCGCGTTGTGGGAGATTATTGGCGACGAGGGTTGTGCTAATGTGGAGTTCCGACGGGTTGCTGGTGTCAAGAAGATTGTGGATTATCCAATAAGCACGGGGCTTCTCTCTATAGTAGTGTTTAAGTTCTCATTCTTATCCACATTCTTATCCCTTCTTATCCATTCTTTAGCCACATTCTTATCCCTTCGTCGTTGTCTTTTTGTAAGCAATGACACGGCCCCAACAACCTCCTTCCAATCGGTCTTTAAACCTCGCTCCTCATTTCAGTCCTCCAAAATCGGTTCTAGCAACTCCTACAATCGTACATCCGTCGCTTGTATAAACAACTCCGTCTTCTCCACGTCCAAAGTGTCTTCTCGGTCCCCGTCAATTACGCATATTGACGCTCAAACTCCCTCAAAAACTTATTTGCCGACAAACCCTTGTTAGGCCGTGCATAGAAAACCATTCTAAGAATGTCCTCTTAGTCACCCTCTCCGAATCCTCAATGAAATATTCTTCTTTCAATGTTTGTACGAATGTCTCCTAATTTTCTCCATCACTCTCTTTTAATTCTTTCACACGCCCTCGAATTTCCGGAACCACCGCAAGATCAAAGTTTCCAATATCTCTTCTTCCGAAATTTTATTTAACTTCATTTCTCTTGCATAAACCCCGATGTATTTTGATATATCTCACCCATCAAATTAATCAATCTTATCAACAATCGAATGCAATGCTTTGGTTGTCAAAGCTTCATTCCGTTGTTCCACATTTTGTTGACGCATGTACAAATTAAATGTTTCAAACATCCTCAAAGTACTATGATCAAGGCCAACGGGATTGTCACCTTGGCCCATCATAACTCACCCTCCCAATCCTTCTCACATACAAATACAACTAAACACTATCACTCCGGATCTTTCACGTCGGGTTTACCAAAAATATGTCAAGAAGATTGTGGATTATCCGGTAAGCACGGAGCTTCTTTCCATGGTAGTGTTTAAGTTCTCTCTCTAATATCTTCTATTTCTTTACATCCTAGTTCTAGATTTCTCTCAATGCTAACCTAGTACACTTTAGATAGACATAATTTTCAACTAGTTCACTTTTTTTATACGAAACTTAGTACCCTTATAGAATACCTTATTAAAAGTTTACACACCAAAATTTAGCACTAATAAAGCTTTAACCAAGAAGTTATGCATGATTTACTAACTCTAACTTCCTAGCATCAATACTGCTTTATAACATCCGGTTACTAAAACTTTTATAACTTCTAACCTTTAAGTCCAATGAACCTCAAATTTTTACACACACTAGATAAGTAGGATTAAAAGATACTATCAAATTTTTGTAGTTATAGTTATAATACTCTCCAAGATCCATATTTTCTAACCTTGCCCTCCTAGCTGCCTTTATTTCTAGACACCATTCACTTCAACTCTTCACAACTTTTTCTACACATAGACTGAACCTTTCAAAATTTGTGCACAACTTTCATATCTCATAAGGAACAACCTCTCAAAATTTCACACTAATTGAACATTCCCATCATCCACAATACAAAAAAAAATTTACTCCAAAGTTCTGCTCACTTAATAACTAATGAAAATGGTACAAATAGTGCACTTAGTGCCACCTAATCTCCCTAAAATTCTCATTCCACACCCTCAAGCATAGTATAGCTTTCTTAACGCTTTTCTCTCTCAAAATCTCAATCCTCCTCCAAATTTCACATAAGTACCAACTCCAAAATGCCAACTCCAATACCTCGACACCCTTCTTCCACCCCTTAAATCTTCGTCCACCTTGTCCCCTTCGGCCAATATGAAACCATTGAAGATAAGGCTTCTAAAACCTCAATAGCAAACCATTGGGGATAAGGCTTCTAGAACCCCTAAACGGCAAACCAAGGAAACCATTTGGGATAAGGCTTCTAGAACCCCTAAACGGCAAGCCAATAACAAACCATTTGGGATAAGGCTTCTAGAACCCCTAAACGGCAAGCCAATAACAAACCATTGGGGATAAGGCTTCTAGAACCCCTAAACGGCAAGCCAATAGAAAACCATTTGGGATAAAGCTTCTAGAACATCTAAACGGCAAGCCAATAGGAAACCATTAGGGATAAGGCTTCTAGAATCCCTAAGTGGCAAAATAATGGCCGCCGCCGATAAATCCTAACTTTCCCAAGTCCTACCTATCCAAACACTTTCTTCCTACCTAGTTCTCTCGGTCTTGAACTCAAGTCCGGTTCTCAACTAAAACAACTAACTAGAACACCATATTAAAAATAATAAAAACATACATAAATAACTATATTTTAACTAGTGTCCGGTCCACATCACGACACCGGCGCCTCGGTCACGTGTGATGCTAACTTGAAGCTTCTCGTTGTTGTAGACAAGTCCATCCTTGAGTATGATGTCCTTCGCTTCTTCCGTGGTGAAGGTGAAAAATGCAAAATTCTTATCTAATTCCGGTTTGGTAAGACCCATGAACTCAAGTTGACATCCGGTGTAGTAGCTCTCATGTATTAGCTCTTCGAAGATGGTGAATGCATGTTCGTGACGGAGGGTCTCTCCCTTGAGGTGTAACCGTAGGTTACGGGCCTTAGTGACTAGCTCGTACCCCTTCTCTACTTGCCGATTACCTTCTCACCATCCTCCATTTTCATGACAAATGCTCTAGGGTGGAAGCATCCTTGGGTGGTACCACTAGGAACTTCACACTCAAATTTCACTTGACAAGGTAAAGTTTAGGAAACTTGTTTTCTATCTTAAGTGATTGTTTTTTTCCATAGGAACACATTTTTGGTGCGATTAGGTTTAGGGTTTAACCATTAATATAACAAACTAACAAATCACCACATGTTTAGCACCTTAAAAGGGTTGTTAGCGAAGAATTTCAGGAATGAACTTTGAATACTTTGAAATTCAGGAACCTAGTAGGAATGCAAAATAATATCAAATCTCTTTGGAATCATTTTTGCATGGTAGCCTCTGAGTTTTTCTGTGCCACCTATTCATTATTAGCCAAAAATAGTTACCAAAGTAGTAGATAGGCTCATTGGACCTCCAGGAACGAAGCTTTCCGGGGGCAACACCATTAAGGACACCTACATTGACTGTTTTTTGTATTTATTCTAATCCCAAAGGTACTTCTAGGCATCTTCTAGTGAACAAGTGGTCATTTGCAAGGAAAAAACAAGGTGAGCCTGCAAAGTGCCTTCCTTTTCATACTATCAGGAATTACAGGAACGACATAGAAAACCATCATGCCAAACGTTCTTACTTCCTTAATGATAACTCAAACTTATCATTTTTTTAGCTTTTAGACTGTTGGATTGAATTTAATTTTTCTCTGAGTCACTAGATCAAATTTGAGCTGAAAAGATGCAAATTCCAATTTTGAAAAGAATTAAATCAACTTTTACCTTCCATTTCCTGGACATTTTCCTGGGTGGTTCCTAGTGGTACCACCCAAGGATGCTTCCACCCTCTATGACCGCGAAGAAGTGCTAAACCATCTTGTTGTGGGTTTTGGAGGTGTACCTTAATAAACCCCGCCCAATTTTCGGTGACCGCGTTGAGTCCGACGTCAAGTGGGTTTGAATATGATGAGCCAAGGGGGATACCCATTTGGCGGAGTCTTTCTAGGCAAGCTCCCCTTGCTTCTTGCCTACTCATGCTCTTGAAACTGTAGTCAAAACGGAAGGTGATGTGGAATCCGTCAAATAGTCCGGTTGTGGAGTCGACCTTCTCTTGTCTTGGGATTTGTGTGAAGTGGAGGTGGTTGCCGGGGACCGCATCCGGCCGCTCATTTGGGTAGCAAGTTTGTGGAACCCGTGGGAATGCTTGCCGAAGTGTCTTGAAATCTATGATTTCCTTGGAGGGGGTCCCTAACCTCTCAAATTCTTCATTGGTGCGGTGCTCATGGATGATCTCCTTACCCTTTGTGAAGCGATGGCTTCATGTATTGAGAATCCTAGCCACATTTGGGAGACGATGTCTAGGCTTGGCATTGCCTCTTTAGCCCGTACATGTTGGAATTTACTTGCGACGGAGTTGGTTGTGTGTTTTCTTACTTTGCTCCTTCTCCGCTTGGCGCATTGGGTGTCAATTATGTTGCCTTTGTATGTGGTTGCCGGGGGGGTCAATTCGGCTAGGTTGATGGCGTCTAATCGCGGGGTTGACGTGACGGCTTGGTTGGGGGCGGCGGCGTATTCGTCTTGTGACATTGAGAGCTGGAGGGAACTCCCCCCATGCTCGGGGGAGACGTCCTCCAACTGCATGTCCAAATTGTAATCATGTGCAGGTGGGGGGCTGGCCTCTTTAAATCACCTGCTAGGGTGGTCGTTGTGGTGGTGTCACCTGCTGGGTCACTTGTTGGGCCGTCCTTGCTGCTCTCGGTGTCGTTGTTCTTGTGTCTATCACTCCTGGCCTTCGTCAAAGGGCCGTTGCCGCTTCTGGGCGGGAGCCCTGTGCCGCGTCCACGCCTCGGGCCTCCCTCTGCCCTAGCTCCTCGTCACGACCCCTCCTGTGCTCGCTCCTGTCTTGGCCCCTCCTTCGTGCCTTGCTCCCATCTTGGCCCCTCCACTTCTGGTGTTTGCATCCTTCATTCTTCTGGAGCTCTCCTCGCCGTGTGTTGTTCTGGACCCTCCCAGTAGTAGCCTCCGAGTTTGTTTGCACGACAGTGGGGAGTCTTCGTTGTTGGGAGCCATGTCTGCTCTTGTGATGGTCAGGGGTGTGTACGGAGAGATGGAGAGGTGTGGGATGAGTGATTGGGAGTTGTGATGGCGTTTTTGTTGTGGAATTGAGGGGTTTTGGCGGTATTGTGAAGGGTCCAGGTTTGGGGGGTTTGTTTGTATTTTTAATGTGTAGTTCTAATTTTGGGTGGGGTGTGATTGTTGGCAGTGTTTTCTTTTTGGGTTCTTGTGTTGTTTTTGTGGGGTTTAGGTTCTGGGTTTCTAAGTGTGTATGTTGGCTTGGTGTTTGTGTTCAGGTGAATGTGTTGGTGGGTTGTGATCTATTTGGGTGTTTTGCTGGGTTGCTATGTGTTTTCTGGTTGGCATGAGTGTCTAGGTGGGGTGGCTGGTTTTTTGTGGGTTGATGTTGATTCTTTTTGGTATGCCGTTTGGCTTGGGTGTGTGGGTGGATCGTGGGTTGTGGTAGCTGTTTGTGGCTGTGGGTGACTAGTTGTGGGGCTCGTCTAGGTTGTGGCGGCTGTTTGTGAGTGTGAGTGTCTGTTTGTGAGTTTCGGCTATGTGTGGGGTGTCGGGTCCAAGTGTGTGCTAGTTGGTGGTTTGTGAGTGTTGAGGCGAGTTCTAGTGATGGTTGTCTTTGATTACTGGTGTGCATTGGGTTGTGTGTGGCTGTGGCATTGTTGTTTTTGGCTTGGAGGTGTATTTTGGGTGTAGGTGACTTTCGTTTCTGGGATGCTGCCGCATGGTGCCATAGCGGGAACTAGCATCCTTGTATTGGAGGTAAGTTTGTAGATAGTTTGTTTTTGGGTTTTTGGTGTTTCTTGAGGATTCGTGGTTGTTGATGAGTGCAAGAGGTTTTGCTAATCTTAGTGTGTGTGTTTTTGTGTGGTGTGGGTGGCCTTGGTGGTGTCAACATGTGTGGAGGGCGTTTCAGCTGCAAGGGTGGCTCTTGGTGGTAGTTTTGTGGGCAACTTAGTGTGTAGCTTTTTGGGATTGGAGAGCGGCATCTTAGTGCGTATATTGTGGGATTTGGTAGTGGAGAGTGATAGCTTGGTGGGTAGATTGGGGGAGTTGGTATTGGTGGATGAGCATTGTGGTGTGTGTAAGCACACAAATTGGTGGTGGTGCTTATGAGCACCCATGGTATGAGTAAATATATGATGACGATGTTGAGGATGTAGAGTGGTGTTGGTGCTCCTTTCTTCTCTTGTACCTCCAAATCTCCTTTCTTCTTTTCTTCTCCCAGATCTCGATCTGGTTCCCATCTCCTCCTTATGTGTGTAGCTCTTCGGCTCTCTTCATTTTCAACTTGCCGGCTGCTGTTTCTACGGCTTCTCTTGGCCTCTTCACGTCGATCTGTGGGTTCGCATGTTTTTCTTTTCTTTTCGAGAACCTCTGCATCTGCCCTGTGTGGTTTCCGATCGCCGAGACTGAAAGCTTAGTCGGTTTCATAAGTTTCGGAAGCCCTGTGTGTGTGTGTGTGTGTGTGCGGAAGTCTTGAACCTCAACCAGTTCATTGGAAAACTAGCGGTCGGTTCTCCCGATGTGGCTTATCAAGATGTTCTCAACGAATTTGATTCAGTTTGGTGTGTCAAAGGTCTTATTGTTACTTGTAGCATTGTAGTGGTTACTTGGTCCCGGATGGGCATTATTTCTCGAGGTCCCCTTGATTTGTGCTGGTTTCCCGAGGTGGTTGTACTTTTCCCTTTGCAATTGAATTTGTTTTCAAGTTTGTACAAAGGAAAAAAGAAAAAAGGGAGCCTTTTCCCAAGTCTTTGGGGTATAGTAACCGGACTTATTCCAGGCGGCTGCATTTCGAAGGAAGTTTGATAATTTTCTTTGTTTTCTGGCTTTTTCAATGGTGGTGTTTCTTTGAATGTTCCATTTTAGGGAGCATTGTATGCATATAATGTCACATCCATTGGTCTCCAGAATCCACATATCAAACTTGGCCTTTCACAAAACATTGTCAATGATGTTCAAAACTTGTAAAATGCATTTCAAGAGGTTGATATTTCTTTTCTATAAATTGGAAAACCTACATTGTACATAAATAATGACATTTCCAACCACAATTAAGCAAAAAATACACATCCTCAACACAGTAATAAAACTAGGAATAGCCTATGCCTACTACATAGTCCCATTCTCCAAACCAGACATAAAAAAACTTGACAAAATCCTCAGTAAACTATGCAACCTACCCCAAAGTACAGCAAACATACTAACCCACCTCCCCAATGAGGACTTTGGCACTAATACTACCTCCCTCCTCCCTGACTACATCAACTGTATTGGTAAACAATTACTAAACGCCCTAAATGACCAAGGCCAACTAGGCCAAATCTACCAAGGGCTAACCAAACACATTACAACAAAATATGGAGGGTCCCATCATCTCCCATGCCTAAAATACCAAGCATGTGCATGATCACCCACAACCCGTACATTATACTTACTTGAAAGGGAATATGAAATCCATGTACATACCACCATACAAAATTTTCCCATAAAAAAATTAGCAATAGAACTCGCATGGATGCAAACCACAGGATACGCCAACTTCTCCCTTGAGTAGAAACAAGCCACAAAAAATACCTCAACAAACTCCACACATACAACATCACCACCCTCAATCAAATCCAAAACCATGACACCCTCCAAATCTTATCCCCTAAAGAATTCAAACAAAAATTTTAAGTTGCCCCTAAACTTATCAAAGAAGCCTTGGCACAAGCCCGACCACTATTCTCACGTAACCCACCTACAACCCACAACGCCCTCCCACAACAACAGCCAATGCACACCCCACTCACAAACACCCACAATCAAGTGGACCCCATATGCGGAAAACCAATCCAAGCCATAATAAGCACCAAAACAACAACATATCATGACAAATGGGGGGCCAAAGCCATAAAACAACACTACCTATGCCAATGGAATACCCACCCAATCAACATGACAAAATGGGTAGAAACATCAATACTCCTTGTAGATAGGTTTTTGTTTTGGGTTCCAATTAAGAAAAACACACAGGGAAGACTAAATGAGTGTCAGATGTAACTCTAGATGTCACTATTAGGTGAATTGATAGTTCACAATAAGTTGGGAATGAGTTTAGAACAATAAACACATTAAAAACTTCACTTTAAGGTAGTAAGGGATTTTATTAAGGGGTAAATTTGGGAATAAGGGTCACTCAATGTTGTACATGCAATTGCTCAGTCTCTCCCTCACAACCCACTCTTTACAATATTAGTTCTTTTATTATAATGATTTAATGCAGAGAGTCACAGCTCAGCAATAGTCTTTTGAGTGGGCCATAATCTCACAGCCCCAAGGCCAAGGCACCTTGATCTGGACCACAGTCTTTTTTTGTAAGTACCTAGTGATCATAGGCCATACCACAGGTTAGTATATATTCACCACATATTTCCCTCATTACTCTCAACCTTTGAGGTACCAAATTAAAATTGAGATGATAACACTTGGTTACTTTTTATTTCTTCGGATTCAACAAAATCATATTTGATTTAATGCATTAGAATAAATTATTATAATTTACAAAAGTCTAGTTACGAGCAACACGAACTGAGTATCTGACCCTAAGGGAACTGAACCGGACAGGAACTAAGCGAGCGAGTCTAATTCACGAGTCCGTAGTCTAACGGGGTCGGCCATAGTCTAAGTACCCAGTAACAAGTCACCAGTAACCAGTTCCAAGTTCCAAGTAACGAGTCTCACAGAGAGGGCCATAGTCTTAGTAACCAGTCACCAGTCACAAATTCCAAGTCAGCGTCCAGTTCTTGAACCTGGAGCTGACTCCTTCTCTTTTTATCCTTGCCCTTCAGCCCTCTCCCAAACGATATGGGATAAGGGTGCAGTCATTATCCTTCCCCGTTCACCTCTCATGAATAGGTTTTTTTGATGTTCGTGCCCCCTCGTCGACTTTGAAGCAATTCTCACATCAAATCCTCGATTTCAAGAAAATTGCTTCCTGCAAAAACTCATTGAACTCCCCACACTTTTGTATGCAGATGACGATGGAGGCTTTCATCAAGAGGAGCCCTCCACTTACAAATCCCAGAGGTATCCCATTTCCTTGAGGAATGGACCAAGAGGGATTTTAACACACATAGGTGGCTCTAATTCAAATAAGAAGGGATAGGGAATTAACAACATGACTCTATTTCTTTTCCCGTAATTGTCACCTGGTAAACTGGTGCAGATTACATTTCTTCCTTTAGAGTCACCGGTGTGATCGTTTGGACAATTTGACATCAATCGAGTGTTCAACCAAGCCTACCCCTTTCACAGGTTGGGTAGATTCACTCAAATACAAAAGTAAGGTATCAGAAGAAAACTTTCTTCAACAGTTTATTTGATTTCAAATCTTCATTCGTGCAAGCCAGGGATAAAGAAATGCTTAACATTATTTCTCTCCCGAGATCTATGTAAGTTTCACGAATTTCACACTCATCCATGATAGATGGACATGAGGAAGAAGGACTAGCCTTTTAAGCTGCCCAAGCCAGGTGTATTACTACTTTCTCTAATAATTAAACCACCATCCTATGTCCACACAATCTTCTTCAAGACTTGTTGAATGTCAGGACCTTCCCAGGATCCTTACAATTCAAAAGAGTAAGACATGCGTTGAATGATGCAGCAATGGAACATCTCAATTCCTTATATCCCAATGAGATGTGATTCTTAAAACAAGGGCTTCCCACCCAAATTTGTTGGGACCATAGAGACATAGAAAGTTGTGGAAGTAGAAGTCACGTTCTTCTCTGGGGGAACTGCATATTTCTATATCATAACAAAATATTGTTCACAGCACCAGGGCTTCACACCCCGAACTTCTATCAATATACAGACATGAATGATCACTGAAGAAGACGCTATCTCCTCAAGAGACGCATGAGATTCTTCACACACCGTGACGTCCTATATCTTGAGTCTCCCTGGATTACCCATCGAATTCACTTCATTCCAAGTACTATCGAGGACATCACTCTTCTTCCAAAAAAATTCCAACTCCCACAAAAACATACACACACTCTCAATTCTATCGTCTTAATCATTCACACAAAGAGCTTCATGAGTGATATGATCAAACCAATAGTGAAATTTGAATATAATGACTAATAACACTTTTTATATCCAAAAGAGAAATATGATACATAGAGGAAGGGCTTCACACCCGAGAGAACGGCCACGCTATGGACATTCAAAACTATGGAAACGACGGAGGCTCTCTTCTCGAGAGGAACTAAAATATCCTCTCCCCTCTTCCTGGTCTATATCCCATGAACTAACTTCTTTAACTGCCACATCTCTCCGTAGCTAGATTTCATGAGTCTCTTTAAAATAATCACATGACTATAGTCCTGCCCAAACGACTCTTTCTTTCTTGAGATTTGATTTAGGTGGGTAAAATGAGTCACCTTTTGCTCATTTCTATTAACTAGTCGCTAATCACCTATTTCAGTGTTCATTCTACATTCTAACTTACACTTTGAATTCACATTTCACCAAAATTAAAAAACGTCTACTTCTGAACCAAAAATTTGTACCACACTCCTCCATCATGACAATATTACCCTAGATCACAATATATTCACACTCCACAAATTCCTATAAAACCAACTCAAAACTAACACCCTAACCGCATTCCACTCCTGCATAAATTTCTCGCAATCCAAAGACCGCAGATTCATTCGCCCGCCCATCACAGCCACAAATCTCACCTTAAACACCAAGGAATGCAACCCAGATAGAGACATCATCACTACCAAACCCACCATACAAATACAAGGGACAGAATCCAATATCTATGACCAAACGGGAGTGTACATCCTTACCATGCCAATCACAAGGCTACAATGGTTGTGGGAAAGATATAACCAAAACCAAACGCACCCTATGATCCACTTCCTAAACCCCCCAACACAAGATTTTGCCACCGAAATATTATGGCTAACCCAAAGATATGTCACAATCCTCCCAAAAAGAAAACCCAAACAACATAACCCAAACAATAACCACCAACCCTCCCCCCCTCCACCCTCCAAGCCTTAATAAAAACACATATTATCACACACTCAAACTACTCCTCGCCCCTCACATGCCCAATAACACTCACCCAATACAACTCCCCACACAACCGAGACATAATATTCGGTTCGACGGGACTCGCACACTCATCAAAATGGAAAGGTAATGGCCTAGCCCACCCCCCATACCTCAAAAGTGCTATGTCATCCATTCACGGGGCCCGTATGTGTAACAAACCTACCAACTTTCACAATAACAAATATCAATCAACAGGATGAATTGCAAAACTCTCTTTATTTTCCTTATCGCATCTCATTACAATCATGGACCAAGTAAGTCTTGGTCTAAGCTCAACCACCCGACCATAGGAGAGAGACAAAAGATCCTCTCTCCTCCCCCGAGCTTTCTTATATACCAAGGCATTACTTTTACTTACTATTTTCATATATAGTAAAAGTATTCTATTCATAGCTCTATCTTTTAGTTCTACTATGAATCTTTCATCTTTGGTTCTTTTAGAACCTTCTATCTTTGGTTCTTCTAGAACCTTCTTCCATCTTCCGGCTCCATTACATTCCTCCAATTGGAACGGTCTAATTCCAACTGGATTCATCCATCCATTCTTCAAGTTGGAACTGTCCAATTCCAACTTGCTTCATCCATCCAATCTTCTAATTGGAACTGTCTAATTCCAACTAGATTCATCCATCTTTTCTTCTAGTTGGAACTGTCTAATTCCAACTAGATTCATCCATCATTTCTTCTAGTTGGAACTGTCTAATTCCAACTAGATTTATCATTTCTTCTAATTGGAACTGTCTAATTCCAATTAGACTTATCTATCCATTGAGAGTTGTCTAGCTCCAATGGATATCATTTATCTTTTCAAATACGGAGTGGTCTAGCTCCGGTGCATCTCATCGAGAGTTGTCTAACTCATATGCACATGGTCTCAATCTAGAATGGTCTAATTCCAATGCACTAAATGCGGAGCTGTCTAACTCCAGTGCACATGTTGTCAATCTGGAGTTGTCTAACTCCAGTCCATCCATCTTCAACTGGGAGTTGTCTAGCTCCCGTCATTCTCTGCTTACACACTGATACATGTAGTTAGAATTTTCAATCATCCATCAATATTTCTAGTTACATAACAGCATGGCAGCTCAAGAAAACCACAATACCACAACCATCATCATAATCAACCACAAAGAGAACCCCCTCCCCATCACCCATACAGAAATACACACAATAGCAATCATTCCACCTAACACCATACAATACAACCCCACAACGGAATGGCCAAAATATCTACACCGACCAGAAAACCAATACACCACTATAATCAACATAAACCACCAAAGACCCCCCATGCAACCCACTTACAACCAACATACTTGAGCTCTATAACATTCAAATCAAAACTCACCCACACCAATACACCTCCCCTAGGAAAAAAATGAAACTCTCACACGCATGGCATAAAGCCCTAACCTACAATCACTCAAAAGACAACCACCCAACACAACCCCTCCCAATAGAGCTCTACCACACCCATCCCCTTAAATCCAAGCCCCAACAATGCATATACATAGATGGATCATTTATCCCCCCGGATGAAAACGGCATAGGCAACACAGTAGGATCAAGTGTATATTGCCCTGCCAACAACCTCCAAATTGCGGAAAGACTCCCAGGCCTACAAAACATTCTCAGGGCAGAATTAAACGCCATCCTAATAGCAATCCAAAAAACACAACACCACACACAAGATACACACATCTTTATAGATAGCCTCAATAGTATTTACCTACTACACAACCACATACGACACCCATCATCCCAACAGAACCACCCGGATAAGTTACTCATTGCCGCTATAGTCAACTAGAAAAGAAAAAGAAAAAAATAACGCCCGTATCTAAGTACCAGCGTGAATGTGAGCCCGTTAACCTGATGTTGATGACGGTTATCCGTGATGCAGCTTCAGGTATTTTGCCTCTTTGGAGAGGTGGGCTCTTGTGTTGTTTTAATAGTTTCCAGGTTCAATTTGGTAGGGGGACGGGATTTTGTTTGTTGTCAAGTTTTCTTTTGTTTAGGACTAGGTATGTGAGGTATTTAATGGCATTTCTGTGTATATTTTTCATGAGAGTTTTAATATTAGATTTTGGGATTTTAAGGTCGGTGAGTTTCTTGATTGAGTGTTCGTGTATAGCCCCTCTTATTCCGGCTGTGATAGTAATGAGGGGGTTGGTTTTCCAACCATGGTTTTGTAGGTTGTTGTCACCAAAAATCCTCCACCCTTCGATTTCGTCCTAGCCCGAGTGAAAAAGTTTATAATGACATGTAGAGACTTCTCTCTTTGTAACCCAACATATAATTCCAATCTATCCTTGGAATATACACAACTTGATTAACACCACACTATATAATTTTACATTCCTTAATGTCGGGCAAGGTTATATCCTTAGCCTTTTCTAATGTCCACCCGGCCGCTTTGGCCACGCATGCCTTCAAAGATATCCCTCTTGTGAATCGAGTCCTTGCCGTCGACTCCACACTACTACATGAGTTCTCGCTTATTGATTCCGTGCTATCACATGTCATCGTGGTTGATTCCGTATTGGTACATGACACTTCGCTTGTGGATTCCATGAGCACATAGGCTTTAAATACAAGTATTAAAAAATACTTATATACTTATCCTTGCCCTTCCTTCTCTAAGTTCTTCTTGATGTAAATCTCTATCAATGTCTTCCTACTAAACTTCAGAATAGTATAACTCCCACCCAACTTATGTTCTTCAAGTGAAATTTGATACACTTTTTAAGTACCTTATCAAAAATCTCCACACCAAATTTTGGCACAAACAGAGTTCATATGCAAAAGTTATGCATGAAATTCTAACTCTAACTACTTAGTATGAATGCTGTGATAAAGCATCCGGTCATTAAAACTCTAATAACTTCCAACTCCTACGTCCAATCAATCTAAAATTTTGATACAAGATAGATATATAAGTTCAAAAGGTAGTGTCAAATTTTGGTATCCATATCTATAACCCTCTAAGAGATACATATTTTCAAACCTTGTTGTTTTGTTCGTAGACACCCTCCCCTTCAACTTTTAATAACTCTTTCATCCCAATGACTGAAGCTCTCAAATTTTTACCACAACTCCCATACTTTATAATAAACAATCCCTCAAATTTTCATACCCATTGAACACTTTGATCATCCATAATTGACAAATCTCTCACTATAAAGTTCTGCTCAAGTTCATAACTAATAAAACACTACAAGTAATGCACCTAGTACAATCTAGTCACTCTAAATGCCACAAGTTTAAACAAGTTTGAACTCTCTCACTTCAATATGAATCTCAATGCAACAAGTTGAAGTTTACAATCAAACTCCAAATTCCTTAAACCCAATCTACTTCTAACAAGAGGTCAATCCCTCTTCAAGGCTAAATAGCCTTGGCTCTTGTCCTAAGAACTAAGCACACACATGTGCTCCTATCTTGCTTCCCACACACCCACACTTATAACCCGTGGGGTGCTTAAGGAGCACGAAGGAAAGAGAGGATGAGTGAGGGAAGAATGAGGGATTATATATTGAGTTGAGAGGGAGAGAGGGCATGAGGTAAGGATAGGGTGAGAGGATTAGAGCCTCCAATCACAACCCCTTAACCTTCTCCTTTTAAGTAGGGACTCATCCCATTCACAAGGCTTTCGATAAGCCTTCGAAATCTCCTCCTACTTTGTAGGCTCTCATCTTATCTCCTAAGCCTTCCTCCCTCAAATGATCAACAAAGATCCTAATTCAAACATTTAACTAACATTGGCTTTCTACCTACCACACTTTACCAAGGTATGTCCTCATACTACTTAAGTCCACTCCACACAAGCCTAATGCTTCAAACTTAGCTTTCTTCAAGCTTCACTCTTTTTATATTTTTGTGAATAATCATAAATCAACAAAACACTACTTGTAATGTTTTACAATTGTTAACAACACATGTGGGCATCAATTTGGGCTCACATTATTGGCGACCATCTGGGACCGGCTCCTAGAATGTCTTGCTTGAAGTCAAGTGTCTTCATGTGTGGAATTGCTTGCACCTACTGCCGGCCGTTCGTGTCGGGAAGCTTTGTCCATTGAGTGTCTCCAATTGTACCGAGTTGTTAGGAAAGATATTCGCCACAATGTAAGGACCTAACCAAACCGCATCAAATTTGCCCGGAAAATCCTTTTTCTTCCCATCTTGGAGCATAACCAACATTCCTCGTTCTAATGCCCTCTTCTTGTGACGCTTGTCAAAGATAACCTTCCTTCGCCTTTGAATTGCTTCCATGTGTTGAGCGGCCCTCCGCCTCTTCTCATCCAACTCCTCTAGATCCCCGAGCCTATTTCTCAAAGACTCATTGTCGTTGAGGCGTGTCCCTATTGCAACCCTCAATGACTCCACCTCAAATTCAATAGGGAGTGTAGCCTCAATACCGTAAACCAAAGAAAACGGAGTAGCTTGTGTTGTCACTTTGTAAGTCGTCCGATAAGCCCACAAAGCCGCGTTTAACTTGACGTCCCAATCTCTCTTTGAATCGATGACCGTCTTGCGTAAAATGCCCACTAGAATCCCGTTCACCCGCTCCGTTTGACCATTAGTTTGAGGGTGATAGGGAGTAGTCTTCCTATGGTCGATCTTAAACCTCTGAGTCATCTCTGAAATGAGGTCATTAAGAAAATGTGTACCTCTATCACTAACTAGAATCTTTGGGACTCCAAACCTAGTAATGATATTTTCATACATGAATGTGGCGGCATGTGCGGCCGTGTCGGTTTTTACCGCCTTGGCTTCCGCCCATTTAGTCAAGTACTCGGTAGCTACAACAATGTATGCCATCCCTCTCGAAGAGTGGGGATGGACCTCCCCTACATAATCTATTCCCCATTTCTCAAAGGGAACTAGTGGTAATGAAATGTGCAATGGCATTTCCATCCTAAGGTCATTTCGAGCGTACCTTTGGCAAGCATCACACCTTCTAACATAGTCGTGTGAATCCTGAAACAATGTAGGCCAAAAGTAACCTGCTCTAAGGATTTTCTGGCCGGTAAGTTGACCAGAAAAATGTCCTCCACAAGCACTATCATGACAAGCCTCTAGAATATCCGGAACCTCTACTTGCGATACACATCTTCTCAAGATGGTGTCCGCTCCTCTCCTGAACAATCTATTGCCTATCACTGCAAAGTGCCTACTATTGACTCTAACCTTTCTTTTCTCCTCTTTCGTCCATTCGGTTGGTAATTGTTGAGTGGTCAAGAACTCTACAATTCCGGCATACCAATCCGGTGTGGACGTGACTACAAACAATCTATCATCCATGAGGCTATCATCTATTGGCGTAGTACCCATCTCCTCCGACAATCTAGACAAGTGGTCGGCTTGTAAATGCATGCGGCCCGGTTTATATTCCACCGTGTAATCAAACTCTTCGAGTAACAAGACCCACCTAGCCAACCTTCCACTCAACTCCGGCTTGTTGACCAAATATTTAATGGCCATGTGATCCACAAAAAATACTACCGGATTACAAATAAGATAGTGCCTAAACTTCTTGACCGAAAATACCATGGCTAGACACTCTCTCTCCGTAGTGGAGTAATTCCTCTCCGCGGAAGTCAATTGCTTACTAGCATAAGCTACGAGTAAATCCTTCCCCTTCTCTCCCGTGGATTGACACAAGGCACTACCCACCGCTACGTTGCTAGCATCACAATACACATGAAAAGGCTTTTCCCAATCCGGTGGCCTTAAGACAGGATAAGTGCTCAATTTTGATCTCAACTCTACAAAGGCTTTTTGGCACTCATCCGTCCAAACAAATCTGACATCCTTCTTGAGCAATTGAGTGATAGAGACCGCTATCTTTGCAAAATCCGGAATCAACTCTCTATTCCACCCCACATGTCCTACAACTTAGAGATTCCCTTGGCATTTTTCGGAGTTTCTAACCCATCAATGACCGCTATCTTGTCGGGATCCGGTTTTCTTCCCTTTTGGCTCACAACATAACCCAACAAAACTCCCCTTTGTACCCCTAGGAATGTCTTGTCCGGATTTAATGCCAACCGCATTTGCCTACACCTAACTAAGGCCTCTCTCACACAATGCACATGCTCCTTAGTGCTAGATTGGGTACTAAAATCATCAATATAAACTGTCATGGATTTGAAAAGCAAGTCGCTGAAGATATACATGACTAGTCGTTGAAATGTAGCCGGTGCGTTGCATAAACCAAATGGCATCACCACCCATATGAAAGTCCCCCAAGGTGTTGTAAATGCTGTCTTGTGTAAATCCGCTAATGCTATGGCTACTTGGTTGTAGCCGGCGTATCCATCCATGAATGTATACCGCTCATGACCCCCTACCTCCTCTAACAACAAGGTAATGAATGGCAAAGGAAAGTGATCCTTTTGAGTACAATCATTGAGCTTCCTATAGTCTACACAAACTCTAAGCTTCCCATTTTTTTTTTTCACTAACACCATGGGAGAAACCCAATCCGTAATCTCTACCGGCTTTATAAACCCAGCCTGCAACAACCTCTCTAATTCTGCTTTGACTAATAATTGCAATCTAGGATTCATCCTTCTCTCTTTTTGTCTCACCGGTTTAGAGCCCGAAACTAACGGAATACGATGCTCAACCATCTCTCTAGGAATCCCCTTGAGTTCATCGTATGACCATGCAAAGGTATCACTAAACTCATCTATCAAATCGCTATACTCTTTGATCTCCTCGTCATCGAGTTTAGAACCCATCTTCATTGGTCTAACCTTGTCATTCTTCATTTTGACATCCACAAACTTCCAATCTTCTTCGACCACTCGTGTTTGCTCCTCGGTATCTCTATACCAATCGTTGGGGACATTAGGATAATCCTTGATATCATGACCCGCTATAATGCCCATAGAAGTAGTTTTAAAATGCAAAGCGGGCTCTAATTTTGAGAGTTCTAACATGGCCTCCTCATCTTGAGTCCCATCTACATGTACCAAACTCACATCACTCAACTCAATATCATCTAACCATGGAGTGAGTCCTCCCTTCACCCATTCCTCCTCCGTGAGAACCTCATATGGCTCTAAGGACAAATAATCTTCTCTAGACACATCATCTTGGAGGATACAACTATGAGTCATCATCATGACATCGCTAATGGACTCCGGGTACTGTCTTAGCCAATGTGTAAAATCTCCATCAACATCTTGATTGTAAAAGCTAGGACCTAAGAACCCGTTAGAGAAATACATTTTAGCCTCCTCCTTGTTTTGAACAACCCCCACCAATGTATCCTCAAATTTCTCATTACTTCCGCCATTCTCCTCTTCATCCGACATTGGATCAATCTCCTCCCTAACCCAACCACTTAAAGGTGCTATTGAGACCTTGACCCTATTATCTACGGGACCATAAGTGATAGAAGGTTTTTGTCCTCCCCAATCTACTACGGCGTTAGACATCCTTAACCAAGGTCGTCCTAACAAGATGGGAAATGCATCCTTATTGTCGTGCATCTTAATCACTTGAAAGGTCACAATGTATTCTTCACCTCCCGTGCTAAGTCGACAATCCTTAATAATTCCCACCGGAACCACCGGACTTTGGTTAGCCATATTGATGACGAATGGCGACGGACCGGTCAAATTTAATCCCAATTTCCTCATAGTGTGCTCGGGTAGAATATTGAGACTACTTCCACCATCCACCAATACATGAGGAACCACCTTGTCCACCATCGTTACTTCAATCTCCACCGCCTTGACTTCCCGAGTTCTTCCTTGCATTTGGACCCTTGCCGACACTCCAGTCTTTGGCCTCTTGGCCCTCCTATTCACGGGCATCCCGTCCTTCAAAGTTTTCCTAGCTACCGGTGAAATTTCTAACAATTGGCCAAAGGTGATATCGGCCTTTAGTGAGCTAAGGTCGGCCCAAAGGTCGTATCCATCTACTCTATCGGCCTTAGGCCTTCTAACACTATCAAACTCCTCTACGGGAATGCCCGGACCTTCCCACTCTCCTACATCACCACCCTCTAAATCATGGATGACATTAGACCTCTCCCTCTCATTGGCAATTTCATTTTCTCTCTCTAATGCCTTAGTGGCCTTCCTAGCCTCTCTAGTTACATTCTCCAAATCCGAAAAATAAGGAATTTCCCCCAATGGATTTTCCTCTTCTTCCTCCTCCTCCTCTACTTCTAATGGTGCATTACCCCTCATTGCTCTAGTGGTAACAGCTAATGCCGGAGCCTTATGCACAATTTCCTCCTTAAGACTTTTTAACTCGTATGAAATGGAGTTAGCATGTGGAAGACATGAACCTTGACCATTTGTGGACATTTCTAAATTTACCGGAACGGTAGAAGAATCCATAAATCGGACATCTTGAGATGTAGACGGTCCCATTTGTTTAGGTGATTGTGTAACTTGCCCCGAAAGATTCGTATTCCCATCATAATAGAAGTTAGAAGGTTTAAGGGTATTATTACCTTCATTTTGTGAACCCCTCGTATTCTCTTGATCCGGTTGGGTTGGGTTAGTTGGAGGATTCGGTGCTCCACTTACCTTGTCCGGATGACGACATTGGTTAGAAGCGTGTGGCCCCCCACAATTATTACACACTTGACCTTGGTTTTCGGACCAACATTGCCCTATGACGTGGTATCTACCGCAAAGATGGTGAAAATCCTTTTTTTCGGTACTTTGGTTAGTTTGTCCACGTGGCGGAGGGCCCCGATTATTCCCTTGGTTTTGACTCGGACCCCTTAAGTTTTGTTGATGCCCATTATTGTTCGTTCGTTGATTGCGGTTCGGCCCGTTTCTACAAAATTGTAGTGTATGACCGTGTTGTTGACAATTAGTGCACCAAAATCCCGATGTGTGGTTTCCCGACTCTATTTGAGGTGGAGGACCGGGTTGTTGATTTTTGATCAACAATGCCATTTGGTCCGTTAGATTTTGAAATTGTTTTAACATTGTCTCTTGGAACCCTAGTTGAGTAGCACCTAGTCGTTGCTCTATCTCTTCAATTTGAGGGTCTACCCTAGGGGCCGGTAATGCTAACATGGTTGGGGGGGCTGTTACCGCTAAGGGAATTGAGGCCGCTTCAATGGCGACATATGGAGGGCGATTATGCGGCCTAATCGGGTCCATTCCCGTCTTAGGTAGGAGAGGGATGAATTGAGGGATCAACTCATCCTCTTTCCTCCATAGCCGCTCATAATCCCTCTCAATATGTTCCATATCCCTAGCGGCTACCTTAGCCTCGGCTAGGGTGCGAGGGTTCCTTTGTAATACACCCCTAATTGTAGTCGCTTTAACAAACCCTCTCATGAAAAATTGCATTAAAGTATCATCGTTGAGTAAATCACCTACCCACCTTGCGCATACCCAATCAAATCTTCTAATGTATGCGGAAATCTCTTCATCTCTTCCTTGCCTCATTGTCATTAAGGCTCTAAAAGCCATACTTTGACCGACTTCGGGTCGAAATTCATTAAGGAACTCCCGTTGTAATTGGTCCCACGTTTGGAAGTGGCCCTCATCGTGGTCTCTATACCACTCATAGGCTTCCCCCTCTAAAGTCGTAGGGAACCAAACTAGCCAATATTGTTGGTTTGTAATTAGTGAGCTAATTACCCTCTCAACGAACCTCTCCATATGTCTAGACGGGTCTTCATCTTTAGTCCCGTAGAACTTCGGGAGGTTCGAAGGTATGTCTAACGAAGGTAACCCTTGAGGTACGATTATTGGTAGGCCTCGCGGCCTTACCAATGGATCGATGGGGGGGATTGGTAATATGGGAGGTGGAATTCCACCTCCCCCTAAATCATCCATGGTGTTTCGTGGTCCTCCTTCACTAGATTCTCTAGAGCTTACACTACTCTCTTCTCTAGTCCTATTAGGTTCTTCCACTAATTCTTCACTCAATAGGGAAGGAATATCTCCTTCCTCTAGTCGAGTAGTGACCGGAGATACTTCTACCAATGGTTCACCCCTAAAGCCACCCTCTACACTAGTGCCTACCATTTCTACCACTTCCTCTATATTAGAAGATCTTCGTTTAGTAACATTTTTCTTTAGTCCTAATGCTAACTTAGGTTTCTGGGACCTCGTGTATCCTTGCATCCATCATTCACCGTTCAACCCTCACATTGACCAACCAAAGCCTCACAAGTTCTCTCTTTAATATTTCCGCTTAGTTCGTGTGATCATTGTTTTGGAGGTGAGGAAATAGAGACATATAATTTTCAATGAACAATCCCAATAGGGGATGGAAAGCTCATGTTAGTTTCAAGGTTAGTGCGAGTATCACCTCGTCACACCCCCTTATGCTCAACACTTGCAACAAGACTCTTCGTGAGGGGCTGACCATTCTTGGGTACCGTGCTTGGAATCGAGGTTCACCCTTCGATTCCTTGCACTATACGTCCAAGTTTGGAATGACCCTCTCCGTTCGTCACGACAAAGACAATTACGAAAATCTTTTTTCAATTTAATATTTTTTCAATTGGAAGAGATTTTGCTTACCTCAAGCTCTCGCTTCCTCCTGTTTTGTTAGCTCTCTCCCCTCGATCGAATTGCTAAACATACAACACTCAAATAATTATAATTTAAAAAAACACTAAAACCCTCTAGTTTAAAAACTTTAAACTCTCACAACCGAGTGAGTATTTAAAGTTTGAGATCCTAATTATTTAATTATCCCTCTACCTCTTAATTTTCTAGTGCGGTTCCTATTAAGGTGATCTTCGTTATGCCATCCCAAGAAGGTTTAGTAGGCGCACCTTTGCCGTGCTCCTTCCTCAAATTGAAATTGCATGAAATAAATACTAAATTCAAACCATACCTCTCACGAGCGCTCCGTCCTTTAATCGATCTTCACGTTTCGCCTCTCCTACCGCCTTCCAAGACTTGTATTGTAGCGTTTGTGGCGTGCTCTCGGTGGTGTGCATGGACTTGTGGGGTGTTGAGTGGGCGTTGTGTTGTGGGTTACGTCCGTATGTCAATTGGAGAGAGCTACCTCCTCTTTCCGGTGATACGTTCTCCAATTGGGCGTCCATGTCCAAGTCTTCCTCGGCGTCTAAGTCATGAAGTGAGGTGGTGTGGTGCGAGAGTTGTGATGGACGTTGATTCGGCGGCTGGTTGTGTACCTGTTGTCGAAATTCTTGGTACTGAGCGGTGAGTGTTGGCGGCTGTGGCATACCTGGGGGTTGGTTAGTGTCGTCCATGGTACGAGAGGGCTGGTACAGGGGGTTACCTTTAAGACTGGGGAGACGTTGGGGGCGACCAAAGGGTGTCACGTTCTTGAGTTTCTGGTTCAGTATGTCGGGTCTTGATTTCGTGCTGTCGGTTGGTGGTGGCGAGTCGGTTGTCTTGTGTGCTTGCTTGCTGTGGTTAGGGTCGGGGTCGGGGTCCTTGTCGTGCTGGTGCTTGGGTTGATGTCTTGGGTTGCGGCGTTGTTTTGGTGGTGTGGCTCCTCTTGTTGCTCCTGACGGACGTTGTGTGTGTGTGTGCAGGTGGGCCGAGCGAATTGATGTTCGGGGGTGGGTTGTCGACCTTTGGTGGAGATGGTCTGGTGGGTGTCGAAGTCGGCAGGAGCGAGCTCGGGGCTGGGCAGGGCGTTGGCTCGGTGGAAGTGGCGGTCTGCCTCAGGTCCGATAGTGTTGGGTTCTCCGGTGTCTCTCGTTGCGCTGGTAGTAGGCAGGTACTCCGAGTGTTGTATGGTGTGTCGACTTTGATTGGTGTGAGCAAGGACTGGGGGAGGCTGATTGCAGTTTGTGAGATGGGAGAAATGTAGAATGCTGCTTGGGGAGAGATGGGCGGAAGTTGCTGAGTTTGGGAAGGCTTGGAGGATGAGAGAGGAGAGGTGGGAGGTGGTGTGAGGAGAGCGGTGAGTGGGGGAGTCTATGTCTAGTGAGGTACAGAGGAGGGGAGGGAAGAGGTGTAAGTTGCTGTGTGAGGAGAGATGTGTATGTGATGAGGAGTTGATGTTTGTTGGTTCGGTGTTGGGTGGGTTAAGTATTGGGTTGAGTGAATTATTGTGGGTGGGGTGGTGCAAGTTGGCGATGGCGGTCTCCGTTGCTGGGAGCTGAGTCCAGGTGGGTTTCGGCTTTTTTGTGGTGTGTCGTGGTTGGAAGGTGGGTTTGTCTGGGCTCTTGAGTGGGGTTGGTGTGACCTGCATAGTTTGTCTTTGGGATGTTAGTGGGGATATGGTCATTTTTTGCCGTGTGTTTACATCTTTGTTTGCTTTTTTTGAGGGTATGTTGCTGGCGCCGTTGGTGGTTACAGGTGTATTTATGCGGGTTTGAGCTGGGGTGTCTTTGTTTGGGGTGAGCGTGGCAGGTGGTTGGTGTGGGTCCTGTTTGGGTTTTGAGGGTGATTCCCATGTTGGGCATCGGTGGTGGGAGTGTTGTTGGTTATTTCTGGGGGTCCTATGGGGGGAGGATTTGTCTCTGCTGGTGGTAGGTATTTTTCTATGAGTATTGGTTTTCCTGGTGGGTTTTGTTTCAGGAGATTGTGGATGGTGGCCGGTCTTGATGTCTAGGGGTGAGCCTATTAGATGATTGGGGGGCCATTGTGCTTTGTGTTTGTGTGTTTTGTGTGTTTCTGTTCCGCCTTGTGGTGTGTGCACTGGATGTAATTGGGTGGCAGTTTCGGTGCCTTGTCCGAGGAGGGATTCGGTCTTGTGGGTATTAGTAACCTGTTGGAGCTCGCATGTAGTTGAGGTAAGCATTCTTTTGTCCAAAGCTTTGTTGTTGTTTTTTGGTGTAGTCATGAGCTGGTGGGCGGTGGGGGGCCGTAATGTGGTCGGGGTGGGTGTTTGTGTGTCCGTCGGTGTTTGTTCGGCGTCCTGTATGTTGATTGTGTGTGCTTGCTTGTGTATGTCTTGGTTTTGGTTTTCTCTTTGTGGGTTTTTTGTGTGGGTGTGTGGTCTTTGGTGCGGTGTTGTGGTGTGCTGGGTTGTTGGGTGTGGGTAGTGGTTGGGGCTGGGGGGGATTACGGTTGTAGTTGTGTGTTGTGTTGGCCTAGTATTTGGCAGTTCTATCTCGCTTCTCTCGGTGTGTGTTGTGTGCGATGCGGCACGGGGGCGGCAGGTGCTCCTCTGTTGGTGATGTGGAATTCTGGTGAGTATTTCTTCCTGCGGTTGTGTGATGCTTTGTGTGTGTGTTCTGTGTGTTGTATTTCCTCTGCGTTGTTGTGTGAGGCATGGTTGTGTGGTGGTTGTATGTATGATGGGCGATGTGGGGGGGCACTCTTTAAACTGGAATGTGGGATGAGGGTTTGGGAGTTTAGTGTACCTTTTTGTGCTCGGGGGAACGATGTCTGATACCTGGTTGTTGTGGTGTATGTGAGGGGGGCCGATGCGGGCTGCATTGGAGCGCGTTCGTTGATGTTGTTCTCGGCAGGCGTTCTTTCGGTGTCCATTGCAAGCGCTCCCTCGGCTGTTCCTTCGGCTCCAAGGTCGTGCTGCAGCCGGGGACTGTCTTTGGTGGTGCCGTGGTTGATGTCTTAGGTTTAGGGTAGGAGGGGAGATGTAGTTCGCAGGGGCAGGTGTTACGTTGGAGTAGGCAGGGTGAGAGTGTGAGATGTTGATTAGTGTACACAAAACTAAGAGACTTGCGTAGTGTCGATTTTGAATGTAACTTTGCCGATGTCTTGCGTTCGGCGTTGCTGGATCTCTTTCTCGTACCTTCTTGTGGCTCCCTTGTTGTGATGTTGTTCTGCAACTATGGTGGCTGTTAGGGTTACCGTGATTTTGCTCTGAACTTAGGCGTTCTTTGCCATTAGGGTTTGTGTCTCTTGTGGCATGTGTGTCGTTGTGTTGTCCTCGTTGTTCGTGCGGGGGCAGCAGCTTCCTGTTCTTCTTCTGGTGTGGTTCGCTCGCTTCATCGGGTACCTGGGAATATGCTGGCACTTCTCCGAGGGGCACGACTGGAACGCAGCCTCGCAACCTGGTTTTAATCGCAGCTACTGCCACCGAATTCCTCCTCGTATGCGATCCCTCTTGATTAACTTTGGACCCCACACCCTCCCAGGAATGCTACGATGTGAGCGGTGAGCGGTGAGCGATGAGCGGTGAGCAGATTTCGTGAGCAGAAAATTATAGTTTAAAACTCCATTTAACGAATGTTAGGCCCCTTATGACCGTGGATTTTGCACATATTTCAAGTTTAATTTTGTAATTATAAGGCCTATATTTGTGGAGTGGCCAATTTCTAGAACCAAAAAGCTTCTTATAATTACCAATGAGGCCCTATGACCGTGGGAAAATGCACTATGGTTGATAAGATGGTGGACTAAATTCTCTTTGGAGTATGACGACCACCAAGTGTAGTGTGATTTGAGAACAACGAAAAGATGCATTCAATGAGATAATTGGAATATTGAAAACCACACCACACTTTATAAATCCAAATACCAATCAATCAAACCAAAAATCAATCAAACATGAGGTTGTCACTACTAGATTCCCTATCTCCAAAGATACTCCCCTCATGGCCGCCCTCATCTGAAGTGGAATCTAAGCTATGGCACTCATTATCCACCTCTGCAAAAAGCTCGAAGAAGTCTATGGCACGGGGGTCATAACGTGGAGACGGGGTACTAGCTTTGGTAGGAGAAGGTTGTGCCACTAGCCCAGAAGGTTTAGATGGTATATCATAAACAAATATATAAAATAAAACAAAATGTTTATAATGCCATCTCACTACTCTCACCACACGAGGCATTAGAGCTACTACCAAGTGCTTCAACATCAAGAAACTGAAGAACACGAGAATCAAACATTGGTTTTTTTGGTACAACTCTTGGAGAGATGGTTGTTGCCAAAACCGAGGCAACTTCCTGAGCATATATTGGAAGTTCAAAAGTTTTCGGGGGAGAGGTAGCAAAAGTCATCAATCTGCAGAAGTACAAGTGTACAAATCTTGTAAGAAAGGAATTGATAGAATAAAACATAGAACTTGCAACAATAGAAAATATTGAATTCTTACGTACTCAGTCGATTGCGCTTTGCCACACGCCGCACAGGGCCTTCCTCATCATCAAAAACTGAAGAAGAAGTTTGATGAGGCACTGCAACTGGAACTATATCCTTCAACGGTGCCAACACCGTTGCAAAGAGAAGGTCATCTGTTTCCAAAGCAATAATATGCCGGCCTGAATTCCGGCAAGCATGAATGGAGGCACCTGAAGAGAAGAAAAAATAAAGTCAACACAATTGGTAAGATTGAGAATATATAGAAGCATTTGCAAAAATTGAGCATATACAATGATAGGCATGTACCTGTATTAGCTGTGGTATCAAACACTACCGAGCCTGTGCAAGTGAGTGCTTCAATGAGGACTTGCATAAATAGCGTATCCTTCTCCCGAGCACCTCTCCAAGGTTTTGGTCCATTCATTAGCTGAGTATCAGATGCCACAAAATTGAAAAGGATGTCATCCTCCTCAACTCGGACAGCGGCGCCAGATTGCTCATTTCGACAATGAAAGATGAAAGATGAAGGTGCTTTCTGTTCACGAATGAAAAACAGAATGCGGAATCGGCGGGTCTGGAAACACAAAAACTGTAAGTAAACATGAAGCCCCCAAAACTCAAGATATTCAAATTGATCAATTTGAACAAAGGATTTGAACATACCGTGACCTCGGGATTGATTGGAGAAGTCAGCCGCAAGTCATTTATGCCCCACCAATCCTTCAAAAGCTTGAACTCGTATGTTGCAGCATAGGTTCGCACATCCACCCGAATTGGCTGATACTCTGGCATAAAAAGCAAGACTCCACCATCGTTGTGCACAAATGTAAAAGCAAACTCAAATAAAGCTTCAACATCTGCCTCATTGTACAAGTTCCACTTCGGAACTGCATCAGGAGGAGACGATATGTTTGCAACGTGCATACCATCTGGAATATCTGCGATCACCAAATCGAATCCTGAATGTGGACAGGTGCTCGAGCGCGGTAGCGATTCCTCTCCTCCCTTAACCTACTCACAGAGTCAAATTCTCTGAATCAGAACTTCTACAATAACAATTGAAATATGTAACAAATATTTACTATAAGAGTATGAATAACTCACCTTCTTCACAAAAAGATGACTGTCCAAAAGAAATGGATGAGAAACACCCACTTCCATAATGGTGGAAATGGAAGTGTTCTCCATCAAACACATCGAAGATTGAATTGCAGATGTTGAACCAGAAGCTGCTGCAGCCAAGGTACTCTTCCTCTTCAACAGTTGTTGTGATGCAAGAACAGATGAAGATGGATGGCTGTGTGCTACAGTTATAGTTCTAGAAGCGTGTGATGGGCCAACCACATTGGAAGAAGAAGGGAGATCCACAACGATAGGCATAATTGGATCTGCAACGGGAACTTCCACTGTCATTGTTGGGGCTGCTTTATTACCTCTTGTCTTCTTCACCTTCTTCCCTTCAACCTTCTCCAATGTTTTTGAAGAAACCACCTCTACGCCCAGTAGGTCAGGTTGAACTGAATTCCGGAATGCCACATCAAATGTGGGTGGTCTCTTAAGAGGAGTGTCAAGATACCACCCACACTTCTCCAAATGGGCTGCACTCCAATCCCTCAAAATACCATCTGTAAACATGCACTCCTCGCTTCCCGTGTCTAAATAGGCATCAAAAAATGGAGGAGATTTTGAGATACTTAAAATCTTGAGGAGGCTTTAGCAGGAAATAAAACATACTTAAAGTATCGGTACAACGTCCTCTGCATGGCCTGCTTAAAGCCCAATTGCTTCTCACACGGGTTATTCTTGTGCACACCCTTCTCTACCTTGAATTCTCTAAAGAAAGCTGTGTCCCAAAGCAAAATTCTCATCTTCTCTACATAATCGGTGATGGAAGGAAGGGGAACCTCTCCATCACGAACATAATCCACAGTCACCCCAAGATCAATAAGGGTACCGGTGAACAACCTCTCAGCCTCACAAGCCAGCTGCAAAATCAGAGATAGGAAATTAAGTATGTAAATAGATTTCTTACATCTTATACTTTACAAATTCAAAGTACACAACATTGCAAGAGTACAAGTAATGCAAGAATACCTGAGACCACCAAGTGGCTTTTCGAAGCCACTCGGGAAAATCAGCATCTCCAAACCGAGGCTTTGGAAACTTAAGAGCTTCACGCAATGCCGGAGATTTGTTCCACCTCTCCAACCACTTCACCTTAACAGCCGGATCCATTGCAGAAGTGGCCAACATCCAAAGTTTCTCCTGAGTCATCTCAGGAGTCTCATCGTTCATCTCATATTGCAATTTGATCTGCTCCAAGAATTGAGGAGTGTGTTTGGGATCAGCGATAGGAAGCAACTTCTTCAATTCGAAGTTGCACTGGACCTTTACTTTATCCACGGCATTCATCACAAAGTCCACAACTTTACTGCTGGTCCACTCCGTTGGATCAGGAAATTTCTCATAGAACCTGCGTTGAGCGGCGGCAGCTGCATTTCCTAATTCATGCTGCAGAAAATAACAATAGAAAAGATCACCTCAAATTGAAAACAAAACAATTCCGAACTAACGTATTACATCCCAACCAATTCGGAATGATGCTTCAAGAAACCAAAGAAAATTGTCAATACCTGATGAAGGACTCCATTGAGAGCTTCGGTAGTCAATGTAAACCAAGTCCGATTCTTGGACTTCTGCTTAGCCTCTGATGCTGCATAGTCTTCTTTGGTTATGAGCTTCTCAAAGTAGGGTAGGGGCTGAGATGCAATACTTTGAACACGAAAGACCTTGTGCACTAAGTTTGTAGTGACATGGGACTTCTGGTTCCGCCTGCAAACAATCTCAAGTTATTATTAAAACATCAATGACAAGACAAATAGATGCAACTTCAATGACATTGAAAGTATATAAGAAAAGAGTAAGAAACATACCAATTCACTTGGTACAAAGCAGAGAGAACTGTAGGCACAACTCCGTTAACCTCCAAAATAATAGACTCCACTGCAACATGCCAATTTCTATCACATGCATGATCACGATTAATGATTGGGAACCAAGCTTGCAGGCGATGGTTTCCATCCCAAACATGGAACATCATCCCCGAGAAGATCTTCAAATCGTCATCTCGTAGAAGGTCATCCTCAAATGCAGCATTGGCTTCAATCCAAAGAGGATCCCATGAGGCTTCAATCTCTGAAATCACCTCTGTAGTCTTTCCCTCATGATTCTCCAAAGCAACGAAGAATACTCCATTGCCTTCCATATAACCGTTGCTCACAAAATGTGATGCCAAATTCATGACATCATTCCTTAGGAAGGGCCGAACAACAGGAAGAGCAATCATTCGACAAAGTGGAATACATAACTTAGATTTCTTCTTTGGCTTGAATCTCAATGACTCAATAGAGAAGTTTGTGTTTACCGACTCCTTTGAAATAATGTCGTTCATCTCCTTCTCCACTTGCTCTGAAGATAGAACTTCGATATCCGTACCCAAAATCTCAACATCTTCTGAGACTTCCATGGATCCTGATAATTAAATCAAAAAATGCAACCACAGAATTAATCAAAAAAATGGCATGAATATAAACCCATGTAATGGCAGAAGGAGAAATAAATGTGAGTTTAATAAATGTGAGTTGACCCCGACAATATCCGCCAGCAGAGATGTCCAGGAAACAAAAGCACTGAGAAACCTTTGCACACACCTTGAGTTGATTAATTTAAAGGAATTACTAAAGACTTCCTTTACACAATGGAACTGCCAACCTCAAGAGGGAAAAGTTGAAGCAAAGTATAATTATAAGAGATGGCGTGGATTGTATAAACGACAACAGGCTTGAAGTTAATGTACTCCAACTGCAATCCCCAAGAGAAGACGAAGCTCCAAAAATTCGAACCTCAAATCTTCATGCTTAAGAGTTTCCAACATCCTAAAACCTTCACCAAGCAATGTCTTCAAGTCTTTTAGTCACCAAGCTTCTATCGCAATCCTTCATGTCGAATCTAAGCTATAGGAGGACAACTCTGGCAGCTTCACCTCTTGAACATTGATGCATTGCAACCAAGTGAAGCATTGTGTGGATTGTGGTGTGTCAACAAGGAGGAGGTCCAGGTCAAATCTCGCCAGCACATAGTTCCAGCATCCTGTGTTGTCCCTGTTGATTTAGAATAGTGATTGCTAAATTCCTATGAGAGAAGTGATCGTTGTCATGTAAACGTAAAGTGCAATGCATCCTCTCATCAACCCCAAGGTTTCTGAACATTTGTAATGCACAGAAGATGAACGTTCCCGCATTAGTTTGCATGCGTAAAGCAGCCGCATTATTACTTCTGTTTCTAGTGAGGTTGAGAGATGTACGAGTCTTTTCTTTTTGTTCATCCTTCTGAACAAACAAAAAATCAAAATATATTTCCCCATCTGTTGACAATCCTTTGATAGAGATCATACGCTAAGCCTCACGGTGAAGCTTGTGATCATTGCAATAAACAATGTACCACTCTGAAGCTGAATATCGGTGATCAAAATGTAGGAGCATCGGGTCCTGATCCTCGCAAAGTTCAAAGACTTGGTGCAGGTTATAGCTGTGCACTCCTAACGATGAGGACAAGATTTTCAAGCAATTATCTCATCCATGTGATAAGACTCTAGCCGAAGGCTTCATACTAAGTTGCATCTGAAAGACATACTTATATGTTTTTTCATTCTATCTAGACATCAATCGAGGCAATGTCAGGAGAAATAGCCTAACCATTTGAATACTAGGTATGCTGAACTAGGATCAAGTCCAAGAGATGCATCTTAAAGAATCACCGTTTCTTTCCACCAAGGGATGCAGACAGTATAGATGGTGTACACAAGTACACTGGGAACTCAGTAACCATGTCATCTTCAATCATAATAAGTATTGGGGAATAATTGATTCTCCTTCACCCGGTAGTCACATCATAGTCAAAACTACTTTCTATCGAACATCTTCAATCCTGATTACTTAGAAAGTAAATCATATTATGACACATGCATTGGCATATTGTTCACGTTGCCACTTATGCTAGCTGAATTGAGGACGTTGCAACTACAGGAGACTTCCAATATATGTTTGTATTCTACCTCATTGAAATATATGTTGTTGTTTTGACAGAAAAGGGCAACTGAAGGACCTTTTGTTGGTGTTTGCTGCTGTTCACAATAAGTCACAGATGAATGAAGCCCTGGGCTTAGGAATGTGGGTTATCAATTCTGCCCTTCTCACATATTGGGAGAAAGGTTAGACTCTAGATCTCAAGACAAAATGGCATTCATGACAAACGACTCCCATAAAAAGTTGACTACTAAGAGAGGTTAATCATTCCTAGATACATGTTTTCTCATAATTTTGTCTTTGTTCACCACTACTCAGAAGGGGAGTGGTTGAAATAATCTAGAGCAGAAAAATTCTTTTACTAACTAGGCACTAACAAATGCACGCAAACTTGAAGAACCTTCTGTAACTGGAATGCAATAATTTGGAAACGTGGCGTAAGCAATGTCTGGCACAAAATAACACTGTCACTAATTAGAGTCAGACTAGGCCACACTTATTCGAGAAGATTAAAGATCAACTTCGCAAGAACTTGAAGCCTAACTTTACAAGACTGCAGTAGTTTATGGAAACCGCCTCTGCTGCAAAATGGCATCTCTGGGGCATCGTTTCTAACCAGAGCACCCAACAGCATTTTAGAAACCTAATCCTGCAGTCAGTAGAATTACTTCTCGAATTTCAGGTTTGCATCTCACAGCTCTTGAGCACTTGTCTCTCTCAGGTGGAGTTAGGATTATTTAGCCATCTCTAAATAATCTAATTTGACTTTTGGCCATAAAGAAAATCATGAATGGCCAAGGTCAGTTAAGGACAAATCACATGAAGATTCTTATCCTGGTAGCAGTCATTAAGAATAGGGTTTTGAACTTTGACTACAGCTGGCAAGATATTCAATAGGTTTACAAGAATCCCTGACCATGAGCTCTATAGTTAATAGAAAAGACAGGAAGGATCAAGGCACTGAGAGTTATAGCTATGGTGGTGGATTAGCACAAGGTGCATTCAATTGCTGTTGACACTCTGAAATGCCCAGGAGAAGCAGGAGAAGAAATTTCAATGCCAAGAGGGATATGGTGCAATGAGTTGTAGAAGGAATCACTGAATCTCATTCACTAATTGTTAAACGGCTAGCCACTGAAAGTTTGTATACTCTTGAAGAATTCTGACATTGATGTGGAGAACATGCTTCATGCCATAGACAACTTTGTCCTCCTTTTGGTATCTAGGATCTGAAGGCAAACTCTTTCTGCAGAACTTATTGTGGATCATGGCTAATGCTCAACGTCTTGCAATTGAGCTGGCCTCAAAAAAATGAACTCAAAACTGGTTGTCCTCGAATAACCAAAAGAACAAAACCATTGGTAGATACCTTGATGTTGGGATTTGCATTTATTCATTGATCGCGAAAAAAAAAATCTACTTGCTGTTTGTTCATGTGAATGACTTTGGTTACAACAGGCGGCATGGATGAAAGCATGTTATTGTAGAGGTTCAATCATAAGTGCGTCTACAGCCAGAAATTCCATCACAAACCTCAAAATTCATATGCCAACGCTGATTTCACATTGATTCGATAACATCAACCCTACCAAATATAGGATTGCATTTTCTTGAGTAGATTGGGTAGATGTTGAGTAAAACATTGGGTAGATGTTGAGTTAGCACTAGACAGATATCAAACCATGAAGGGTATGTATCAACACCGATTCATCAACATCACACGTTGGTCACTTGCATTTTGAGTCGTTCCTCCTATAGTACTTGTTGTTAGTGGTTTGCTGGAATTCGATCGTGGAATCCCTTCAGATAGAATGGGGGAGAGCTAATTAATTGCTGCAAACAAACCCTAAACATCAACCTACAACATTGACTCAATGCCTAGTACCAAACATATGGCTGCAAATCTTAATGTTTCATTTCTATTTATGATGGTTGCAATACCTAAAAGGTTGAAATATGAGTTGAATCAATGTAAAATGGCTCATTGGCCAGATGTTGAATTACCACTGAGAAGATATTCAACCATGAAGGGTATGTATCAACACTGACTCATCAACACTAAACGTTGGTATACTTGCATCTTGAGATGTCGCTACTTTAGTACTTGTTAGTTATTCGGACGAAATCGATCATAGTATCCCTTCAACCACCTCAAATGGAATGGGGGAAAGCTAATTGATTGCTGCGAATGAACCCTAAACCCTAAACTCCAAAACCCATATGATTGATGCAGCACCAATTTCACATAAGTGAAATTGAAGTGATCTATAGCATAACACAAAAGAATCTTTCTGTAGTGGACTCGACTTCTAAATTTATAATAAAATGGAAGACATGCTACCCGAAAGAAGTGCCCAGTTTAAGCCCACTCACTTACCTCAAAAACTGAAATGCGAAGCGGCCACACGCATGCCGCAATGATGACTTTGCCATTGATCATTCTGTTTCATAGATTTTTGAATAGGTGTATGAAAGGTTCAAGTTTCCTCATTATTTCAATGTCACATGTTTCTTGCAGGGTGCCAAAGGGCTGGCAGATATCGGAAGCTTAGGAGGGCCAACGGCCAATTCCAAGGTTTCCACACCACCATGAATCTAGTTGACTGGACCAATGAACAAGGAGAACCCTAATAGATAGGTACAGATGAACTGGTTGAGATTGGGAAATAACAGGTTGAAGATCAAGACACCTGAAAATTTACCTGGAAACACGACAGTAAGGATCTTCACCGATTATGCCCAAAAATCTCCTCGGACGCTACTGTTAATGTTCGCAAAATCTCCAGTGATGAAGAAAACCCCGAAAATCTCAATATGTAACCAGTTGGTCTTGGAAACACGACAGTAAGGATCTTCACCGATTATGCCCAAAAATCTCTACTGTTAATGTTCCCTAAATCTCCTCGGACGCTACTGTTAGTTGTTCCTCGGAACTTGGACGAGATGGGATGTGGTATTCAAGGTTCCTGCAGTGCCTCAAGGTTTCAAAATATTGGCCCAGTCACTTCTGAACGAATTGTGGCCAACTAAGGGCAGCCGGCACCGGCACCCCACAGGAGCTGCCCCCGTCACCCCACAGGAGAATCTACAATCCACGAACCCGAAGGGCAGCCGGCACCGGCACCCCACAGGAGCTGCCCCCGTCACCCCACAGGAGAATCTGCAATCCACGAACCCGAAGGGCAGCCGGCACCGGCACCCCACAGCAGCTGCTGTCCAAGCAGCAAACACCGAGAATCTAGAAATCAAACAGTCAACCCTAAACCCAGTTGCCGGTGCCGGCACCCCTCCCTGATGACTTCGGAGAACCTGCAATGCACGAACCCCAAAGGGCAGCCGGCACCGGCACCCCACAGGAGATGTTGTCGAAGCAGCTAATAATTACAATCCAGAAATCAAACAGTCAACCCTAAACCCAGCTGCCGGTGCCGGCACCCCTCCCTGATGAATTTTGAGAATCTGCAATGCACGAACCCCAAAGGGCAGCCGGCACCGGCACCCCCCAGGAAGCAGCTAATTAACCATGACAGTCCAGAAATCAAATTTTGCAGAACACAATTTGTACATGCTTGAGAACCCTAATCATACTTCCACAAGAATCTCACTGAAAAAACAAGATGCCCCCGTCGTTACAGTTTCCAACACCTGAGGTTGACTATATCCCAGTGTAGCAATCCCACGGCTATTGCTCAGCCCCACGAATGCGATATCAATAGACACGACCTGTGCTGTCCCGAGGGTCTGTCACCTCTTAACCCTAAACCGATCCGCAAGCCCTTTGTCCTAAACTTTTTAATGTTACAAGGGTAATTTCGGCACTTGCACACCTTCACTACTTGAAAAAAATGGGATTGGCATTGATTACATTACTTTTTATAATGGTTGGCCCTCTTCGTTTTGTTTGTGTTTGCTTGAGTTGAACACTTGTTCCATCAGAATAGAGTTGTGGAGCCACCGTCTGCATTTCTTCTTCGTCGAGATTTATCTGAAGCCAACATAGTTTTAGACTTCTATAAATTGTTACATGGATGAAATGATTCTGCTTCCGTAAACTTGTGTACGACTTTACATACTACTATTCAAAAGCTGATGAATATAAAAATTTAGAGAGGTTGAATGACCTGAAGTTTAGGTACACAGTCGACCTCCTCCTCAACATCGTCCTCGCCTACTGACTTAGTGTCGTCCGAACTCGCCGATACAATGCTTGGTTGCTCCTCCACCACCTCTAATCCCTCACCGTCAGAGCTCTTGTCATCGAGCATTAAAACCCTAGCCGTGTCCCCCAACACGACTTCTCTTCTGCTGCCTCTGCCTCGTGCCATTCTTGCTGCCTTCAACTGTTTTGAACTAGAGAAGAGAAGTTTGCGTCGTCTACGAGTTCGTCTATGAGGCTGGTTCGAATAAGAGAGTTCAAGCAATTCGTCTTCAGGCATGTCACAGCTAGTCACTCTAAGTCCCCAATGTTAGGTGCGGAAATGTCTGTAATGAATGTTGCCTTCTATGAAGAACTTGGATTATTGCCTGAGGTAATGCCTGTAGGAAACTGAAATCTACATTTCCCACTACCTTGAACCTCCCGAAAATCGGAGGCGGCCGCCCATTTCCACCACCCTTTGGGCACTGAAAACCAGATTCAAACTCCGAGGCCTCACTTCGGGAAAAAAGCAAAAAAACAGGGCAACCACAAAAAAAATCCAGTGCCCTTAGGGTGCTGGAAATGGGCGTCGGACCCACGAAGTCCGCACTCACTATCCCTTCGCTGGCTGCCAACTCTCTCGCCTCTTGTGGCACTCTTTGCTCTTACCCAACCCTTTCCGAAACTGTAACCCTAATTTTTTCTCGTCAGCATTGCAGTCCAGCCGAGCAGCGCATACGAATTCTAAGGTTTAGTCCTTATCTGTGAACGTCCTATTCGAGGTTGTTCCTAACCTTGCACCAAGTGGCAATTTATAATATCAAAAACAACACTAATTAATGAGTGGGTTATCAAATACCTAACTCTCTTCGACAATACTGAAATCCACCGATAGTTGGAGCTCGGTCTCACACTTTGAGTGTGAAGGTAAAGTAACTTCTTGTTCGACAACTTGATTTTGTACAATCTCGACTGGAAGCTTCGCAAACTGGTTCGTTAACGACTTGACGGTACCGTCCAAGTTTGCAAGCCGCATTCTCTTAATCTCTGCATTTCTCATCCTAGCACACCTAATCTGCTTTGAACTAGAGAATAGGGGCTTTCTCCTTCTCCTTCGCTTTGCGATCAAAGGTGTCACACCGTCTAATGGATACACAGCATGCATCTGAGATACTACCTCATTACCAAACTCAGCTCATCTTTCTGCAATCTGAGAGGACTTTTATGGTGTTTTGCATCTTGTTTAAATCTCCACTACATTCCAATTTAATGGACCCCTTTAATGATTTACTTATAATAACGCATAATTGTTATTTTCATCCTTCAAATTGCGGCCGAGGGCAATCGACTTTACACCTAAACCTCTGATTCTAATTTGGATAGATATTTAATCGATCCAATAAATGACGTCGGTTGTGCCTAAATTCGGTTGCCACACATTCCACACAGCTACTTATGCGCTAACATACCTTCGATCACCCTTGCCCATGAATTTTACAGCTGCTATAATAATTTTAGCAAACAGCCAATTATCCTAGAATCCTCTTTCCTACAATCCTCCATGTCTTTTCCCCTTTGGAACCTCTACCTGTTCCCCTAGAAGAATTAACCCCTTATCTACCCATTGTTTTCTGCAAGTTGTACGGCGTCCCTGAGCTCTCTCTTGATTCTAACCTTTGCCTTCTCTCTATACGCCTCTGTTTTTCAATAGTCCTCCTCAATTCTCGATCTGCTCTCGCTCTCGTCCGAGTGTTCATCTCTAACCATATTGAAGCAAACAAATGTTATATGTCATTGTCAAGTTTGTCATAATTAACATCTATGCGCCATCATTATGTTCCTATTATCTTGGATTTAGATAATTAACCTGCAGTTTCTTTAATTATTCCTCGGTTTGTATAGCCATAACTTGACGAGACTCTTCCAAATAAACTTTCCTATTCTCGCTTCGCCATAAAGGTGAATGCTCTACCCTTGCCCATTTCAAGCCTCGACTAAAAAAGAAACACTTTCCTTTAGGGTGCCCCTTACATCCACTAAATGGTTCACGTGGTCTTGTGTATTTATAAGTTCGTCAGTCGGCATCCAGCCTCATTGTTTGGTATTGATATATCTAGTTTGGATTGGCATATGATCATGACTAACTTAAGTAAATGCTGCAGTGCATTTTCAATTTTTATTCACATTTCTATAATGAATCGGCTTATTATTCCACTACTAATCCAAGTCTCCGCCGTCATTCATAGATTCCATCTTGCCATGGCCTTCTAATCACAACACTATATACACCTCCCCACTTTGTGGTTTCCTTAAGTCCATTGCCCATTTGGCCACTACCTGCTGTGAACTCGCATTGACAATCCTTCTACAATGGCCACCATCCGAGCACTGCACCATTCCATCCCGCTTATGATCCCTCTAGGAGATGATGGTCTAGCCAAAGTCACAGAGTCGTTCCTTAGTTTGAGGTTTAGATTCCACCCAGCCTCAATTCATGTCGAAGAAGAGGTCTTTGATGCTAACGGTGACTTGAGTCACACTGTCCTTCAGATATCGTTTCGCAATGACGATGGTAGAGTTTGGTTCTTGATCCCTGGAACGTACAAGGCCATAGGCGTCACCGAGTCGGATATGGCCACCACAACTGTGTTGCTAACACCAGGTGTGTCCCTCACGTCCACCACGCATGTTCCTCTTCTGGCGACGGTCAAGAAGGAGCCCGGCATCGAAGAGGTTACCTTGCTCAGTGACTCTGATGATGATCTGCCACCTGCCTCTATCATTACCCCACCTCCATCGTGGGATCAGCCCTTCATCAATCCTCTCAGGATTCCACACTCGCCTACTGTAAGTCAACCATCTACTTCCAGACCCCCAGTTCACCCAGGTGTGTTTATAGATCGTCCCAGTGTTGTCCACTACTTGAAGTTGCTTGCAACCCGACCAGGGTCCAAGAACATCCTCAAGAGTATTGATTATGAAGTTGTTAGGCATGAGAAGGTTGAGTTCCTCCCTTCTGTTTTTGACGGCGACGTCATCTTTGAGTTCCCTCCTCTGGGAGCTGATGCTCCCCATTCCCATGCTAGACTCATGTTCGGAATGGACAAGCGTTTCGACGGTCATGCTTGGTGCAGGACAAAAACGTCTAATATTACCAATGATCTCGGCTTGACCTTCCGGTTTTCATGTTGTGTTGGCCATCTCCGTTGTAATAACGAGGGCTGTGATTACCTCAACCGCCCCAATCGGGCCACTGACGTCAACGAGACCGAATGGGAAGGTTGTACCGCCTCACCCTTCTCCGCAGGAGCTGATCCCCCAGCTGGGTCATCTCTCGTTTGTAAGGTCTGTAAGACACCACCCTACTGTCTTGATACTTGCCAAGCTAAGATGTACTATGTTCTTGGCAAAGGTGACATGACCCGTGCATGCATCCATATGGGTCATCACCATCACCCCGTTTCGCAAGGTGTCTGTAGAGAGTCTAAGGTCGAAATTCATGATCTCATTGGTAGAGAAGTTGAGAGGACTCCCACCGCCACCAACTCTGCGATTGCCTTGGCTGCAAGTAAAGAGTTCCTGGCCAAGTATTTTCTACGCACGGGATCTGATCCCAATAAAGTTATGGACCTGGAGTCCATGAAGTTTGTCATGGACAAGTACCAACACCTCAGCACCCCGAGTATTCGAAACACAGTCACTTCCTTCAAGCGCATTGGGCGAGGGGGGATCATTGATAGCATCACCGGACTGAGAGGTCATAGCAGTTGGCCCTATGTGCAAGAAAACAAATTCCCAGGCCAGGGAAAGCTGTTGGAGAAAGTCTATGTGTTCAAGATGTCCGAGGTGGGCCCTGGGTCTGGAGTTGACCTTGTTAGGAGAATGCAACCACACGGTGATTTGCAGGATGCTTGGGTCATGTTTGACCATGTCAAGCGTGTCAAGGGGTGGACAACCATGGCTTGCCATGTCTATGACTCGGCCTACTGCCGGGTTATGACTATTGCAATATGTGATATGCAGTCTGAGGATGTCACGGCGCAAAGCCTTCTTTGGCATGGGCTCAATGAAGTTATGCACAAACATGGCATTGCTAAAGTTAACTTCAAAGGGTTCATGGCGGACAGTGCACAAGCAAATTGGAATGCAGTTAGGATTATCTATGGCAGTGGTGATCCCAAGGTTCCTATGGAGTCCCGCGAGAGGACATGTCTATTGCATTGGACAGTGTTGTGAGCCCAAAAGGGTGCCCACATTTAGTCTTAGACCCTTGAAACGTTAGTTGATGCACTTTGAAGTAGCATGTTACTTCACAAAAATATAAAAAGAGTGAAATGTTAGTCTTAGAAGTACCATGTTGTAAGAGGCTAGGATGTGAGTTGTTATTGTGTTTTTACCTTCGGAAGGATTTGAGTGAATGAGGATAGGTAAGGAGAACTTGGATTGAGTAGTTAGTGAGTAGGCTAGTACAAATGGATGGAGACAACCAAAGTGACTCAAGAGGCAAGTGCATTCGAATTGGGATGAATGGAGGATCACATGGAGCGCACAAGTGGACCACCTCATCATGGCCACTTAATGGGGAAGGTCCAAGGAAGAATGCAAGGTGGAGGATAAGCAAATTCTCAAAGCACCAATCAAATCACGAGTTAAGCATCGTGGTTTGAATTAAGTGGTGAGCAACGATTTGGGAAAGTAAGGGGAGAAAGTTATGGCGGCGGAAAGCGAAGGAGGCTAAGTTTGGGTTGAAGCATCCCAAGTTTGGTAAAGTGTGGTAGGTAGAAAGCCAAGGCTAGTTAAATGTTCGAATTAGGATCCTTGTTGATCATTTGAGGGAGGAAGGCTTAGAAGATAGGATTGGCGCCTACTAAGTAGGAGGAAATCTCAAGGGCTTATCGTGAGCCTTGAGGGTGCTCACCCCCTCAAGCTTACTATATAATCCCTCATTCTTCCCTCACTCATCCTCTCTTTCCTTTGTGCTCCAAGGCACCCCACGAGTTATAAGTGTGGGTGTGGGAAGCCATATTGGAGCACATGTGTGTGCTTAGTTTTTAGTTTGAGAGCCAAGGCTTGTTAGCCTTGAAGAGGGCTTGACCTCTTGGTAGAATTAGTGTTGACGTGAAGGATTTTAAAGTTAATTCATGATTCCAATTTGTGGTACTTAAAGTTCATGTTTTGAATACACGTGGTTGCAAGTTCCATGTTTAAGAGTTGAGCACTTGAGGTTGTGATGAGTGCAAAAATATACTTGTGTGGATTAGTTAGTCTTAGTGAAGTTAGGAAATTCTCTCTCCCCCTCTCCTCTCTAGGATTTTAGGATTTTAGGATTAGAGAAGAATTGTGTGATTAGAAAGGGGTTGTTAGTAGAATTAGGAAAATTAGGTAGGAAGATTAGTTAAGGGCTTGAATAATTAGTGAGGTAGTTGGGGATTACAACTACAAAGTTGTGGGTTCATGAAGGAGCTGGGTTTATGAAGGAGCTGGGTTTGTTTAGTTAGAAAGTAAAGAGCTGGGTTTATGAAGGACCTGGGTTTGTTTAGTTAGAAGCTAAGGAGCTGGGTTCATGAAGGAGCTGGGTTTATGAAGGAGCTGGGTTTGTTTAGTTAGAAGCTAAGAAGCTAGGTTTATGAAGGAGCTGGGTTTATGAAGGAGCTGGGTTTATTTAGTTAGAAGCTAAGGAGTTGGGTTCATGAAGGAGTTGGGTTTATGAAGGAGCTAGGTTTATGTAATTAGAAAGTAAAGAGATGGGTTCATAAAGGAACTTAGTAGATAGCCTACTTAATTAGCTCATAGACAAGTAGTTAGTTACATTATGCTAGTTAGTGTTATGTGTGGCTTTCACAAGTAAATGTATTTGAGATTGACTATAGAGAATAGTGTTTTTTAACACTTGCATCCTCTCTTTAAAAATAAACCACGTGCACAAATTAATGGAGAATGTGGAGCACTCTCGCGATGGCAAGACAAAGGAAGCAAAGACCAAAGTTAAATCCAAGACCACTTGAAGGGTGAACCTTGCACTATGGACTCATCCAAGTCCAAATCCAATACCGCGGAGGAATGTGAGCCCAAACCCACTACTCGGACTACGGACGCTTAAGGGTGGGGGGTTTGGCCTCACATAATTGGTGCGTCCGCCGGGAGCGAAGCGGAAGGTAGTTACAAGACTTGGAGGCGACTAGGAGACTTGGAGGCAACTAGGAAAAATTGGAGACACAAACTTGAGAGAAGGGAAGGAGCACCCGAAACTCGGTAAGTATTCTCTCTTTGGGTTACATTTGAATTCATTGTATTTCAACTATTCCTTGGAATGAATTGCATTGTCAATTACGCAAATTCATTTTTGAGGAAGGAGCGCGGCGAAGGTACGTCCTCAACCTTTTTGGGGATTTGCTAAGAACTTAAAAGGAACCTATAACCGAGTAGCTCATTAAAACATTAGAGGGTAAATTCACCTTAGGACATTGAACTTTGACACTCACCTCGGGGTGAGTCTCAAAGTTTTGGGAGTTGTCATTTCATGCTCTAGATTAAATTAATATTTCACAAAGTTTATGGTGTTGTTACATTGAGTCACGATTGAGGGGAGTGCTAACTCACAGGGGGATGCGATTGCTCAAGGTATGTTTATTTCTTCAAAGTGAACTCATTAACTAATTAAGGAATGCCTTTTGTACTCGTGATTGTTGTTATCCGTTGTAGAGGGTAATTCCCGAATTATGGATGGTGTGAGAAGTTGAAGGGTGAAGCCTCGACTTTTAACATAATCTACTCGGAAGGTCACCCCCTCACAATCGGTATTGTGGTGAGTGTTAATTTGCGGGAAGGTGCGGAGGTGATGCTCCGACTTAACCAAAAAATTAACATGAACATGCCTATCCCCTATTGGGATTCTTTCACCTAAATGGGCTTGCAGGTTCTTTTCCTCACCTCCTAAAAAAAAAATTATAACCACACCAAGACAAGTGAAAATATTAAGAGGGGAATTGCTAGGATTATGTGTGGTCAAGTGAGGGTCGATCGATTCTTATGGAATGCAAGGTAGGACTCGCTCACAAAAACCAAGTTTGATAGTAGGACTAGAGAAATCTACTCGAAAGAGGCGGTCCTCTAAAATCAGTGATAGATTAGAACAAGATAATGTTAGAATAGAGAGTTGTTTGAACGTCGAACCTAGGACTAGGTCAATTCTAGACACCTTAGAACTTGGAGCTCAACTTGAAGAGGAGATCACTCCCTCCAAATTGAGTGGTGAAACTTCTTCGGAAAATTACACACTTAGAGAAGAATTCCCGGTAGAAGTTGATAGGGGATTGTTGAATAGTTCACCGGTCACCATGGCCGAGGAACGGGGGATGGATCCACCACCCATACCCCCAATTCCGCCCATACCTCCTATACCTCCAATAGACCCATTGGTTAGGCCAAGAGGCCTACCAATTGTGGTTCCACAAAATTTAGCGGCGATGGATATGCCATCTCATCTCCCTAAATTTTATGGGACCAAGGATGAGGACCCCTCTCGGCACATGGAACGGTATATCGAACGGTTGGCTAGCTTCCTCATAACCGACCCGGGTTATTGGTTAGTGTGGTTTCCTACCACTCTAGAGGGGGAAGCCTATGAATGGTATCGGGATCATGCCGAGGGACATTTTAGGGGATGGGAGCAATTACAAAGGGAGTTTCTTAACGAATTTAGGCCGGAAGTGGGTCAAAGTACCGCATTAAGGGCATTGTCGTCATTGAAGCAAGGAAGGGAGGAAGAAATTTCGGCTTACATTAGGAGGTTTGATTTAGTGTGCACTAGATTTGTGGGTACCATGCTCAACGACGACACGCTAAAGCAATTTTTCATTCAAGGGTTTTTTAAGTCCGGAACTATTAGGGGTGTTCTAGAAAGGAATCCCTTGACCTTGGCGGATGCCAAGCGTGCGGCTAGAGATATTGAAAACTTGGATAAAGATCACGAAAGGCTATGGAGAAGGGAGGATGAATTGATCCCACAATTCATCCCCATACGCCCTAGGGTGGTAGCGGTAGAACCCGCTAAGTATGAGAACCAAATTCCATATGCCATTGTGGACACCGGTCCCCGACCTTTAGCGGTTAGGGAACCGGCACCTCTTTTGGCACTACCGGCCCCTAGAACGGATCCACACTTGGAGGAGGTTGAGAGAAGACTAGGTGCTAGCCAACTAGGATTCCAAGAGGCTATGATAAAACAAATGCAAAGCCTCACGGATCAAATGTCATTAATGATCCGGAGTCAACAACCGGGGCCTCCACCCCCGGTTGAGTCGGGTAGGCATTCTTCCGGATTATGGTGTGTCCAATGTGGCCAACCGGGCCACACGCGTCAATTTTGTAGAAGTGGACAAAACCGTGACCAAAGAGGAAACGGTAACCCACCTCAACAAAATCAACGAGGTCAAGCGCCACCTCACTATGGAAATGGAAGCAATAGAGGACCACAACCTAGAGGGCAAGGTGGCCAAAATTTAGAGAAGAAGGAATTTCATCCCTTTTGTGGAAGGTGGCACGCTCAAGGACAATGTTGGTCCGAAGGTCAAGAGTTTAATTGTAGCAATTGTGGAGGAAGTCATCCCTCGGATACGTGTCGCCAACCGGACAAAATAATTAATGTCCCTTACCCGGTGGCTAATCCACAACAACAAGCAAGGGATAATATGCGAGGTGCTAGGCCACAAGGAGTACCGGCCAATGAACTTAGGCCACCTAACTTATACTATGACCATAGTAATGCTAGGCAAACTTTTCATCCACCGGCGGGCTTGCAAACTACAACCGGTTACATTCCAATACAAAATAGACAAGGAGTTCCACCTAATGGTAGTAACGGGAGACAAGCGCCTCCAACGGATCCGGGACCATCTAACTCCCAAGATGTTAGGTTCATGGATGGAGTGTTGGAGGCCACGTGTGATGACATGCTTCCTCTCCCAACGAGAATTGGAGAGGAGCAAAGTCAATGGCCTCCTCACACCAATGCTATTACATATGAGTTAGTGAAGGGTAAGGGTGTGGTTGAAGAAGCACCTGCACTAGCGGTAACTACTAGGGCTAGGAGAGGGGATGCCCCGTTGGAGGTAGGAATAGGAGAGCAAGGAAATTACTCTTCGGATGAAGAGATTAATCTCTCCGAGTTGGATAGGGTAGCTAGAAGAGCTACTAAGGATGTGGAGAGGGAAAATATAATTTTACAAGATAGGGAGAGGACTAATGCGGTACATGACTTGGATAATAGCGATGTGGGTGAATGGGAAGGACCGGGGGTTCCCGTAGACGAATTCGACGTAGTGGGTAATTCTAAGGTGGAAAGATCTACCGGGTACGACTTGTGGGCGGACCTTAGTACACTCAAGGCGGATATTACTTTCGGCCAACTATTGGAAATTTCACCCACGGCAAGGAAAACATTAAAGGAGGGAATGCCGGTACACAAGAGGATGAGGAAGGTGAAAGCTAAAATAGCCGCTAGGATCCAATCACAAGGTGGAAGAGACGTGAAAGCTATAGAAATAGAAGTTGTTATAGTAGATAAGGTGGTTCCTAATGTGCTAGTCGACGGAGGGAGTAGTCTAAATATACTACCGGAGGATACTATGAAAAAATTGGGACTTGGACTCACGGGGCCTTCACCTTTGGTCATAAATATGGCAAATCAAAGTTCGACTACGCCTTTGGGGATGATCAAGGATTGTAGAATGACTACGGGAGGTGAGGAGTACTTGGTCACCTTCCATGTCATTAAAATGCACTCCAACAAGGACACCTTCCCCATTTTGCTAGGTAGGCCTTGGTTGCGGATGGCGAATGCTATGGTCAATTGGGGTGGACCTAAACCATCCATCACTTATGGTCCGGAGGGTAATAGGGTCATAGTGTCCATTGGTTCATTAGAAGGATGGATGAAGAAGGAGATGTATTTGCCATTGGAGAAGGAAATTGATGACTTAAACGAGAATGAGATTGGCAAGGCATTGGTGGGAGTCGTCCATCCCGAAGGTCAAAGGGTTGTTATAGATTCGGGCTCGGGAAGTCTAGGTCCTAATTTTTACAATTATGGGGATAATGGGGATTATGCCCAATGGCTAAGGGAGTACCCCGAGTCCGAGGTCGATGTAATGGTTACATTTCACCAAGTAGGCTTAGGGAGTGAATTTCCTAGTGTTAGCTTAGGAGAGGGCTCATTGTTGGAGCCATGTGAGGTGCTCACCGAGGAAGAGTGGGTTAGCGGTGGGTTAACACCTTGGGTAGATGACGTGGAAGAGGGTGAGGTTAGTTTAATTCATGTAGATGGGACTCAAGAGGAGGATGTGATTATTGAGTCATCGAAATTGGAGGAGCCTTTACATTTCAAGACCACGTCTATGGGGATAGTTGTAGGTCAAGATGTGAAAGATTACCCCAATGTGCCTTCCGATTGGTATCGGAACAAAGAGGAACAAGCACATGTGTCGGAAGCGGATTGGCGGTACGTGGATGTGAAATTAAAGAATGGAAAAACCCGACAAATGAAGATGGGTTCCAAATTGGGGGAGAAAGAGGTTAGGGAGTATAGCAATTTGGTGGATGAGTTTAGTGATACTTTTGCATGGTCCTACGATGAGCTTAAGGGAATTCCTAGGGAAATGGTAGAGCACCGGATTCCTTTAATTCCGGGGGCGAGGCCAATTAGACAAAAGGAGAGGAGGATGAATCCTCAATTGCAATTGTTGGTGAAAGCGGAATTGGAAAGGTTATTGAAGGCCGGGTTTATCAAGCCGGTGGAAATCACGGATTGGGTTTCTCCTATGGTCTTAGTAAAGAAAAAAAATGGGAAATTAAGGGTTTGTGTCGACTATAGGAAATTGAATTCGTGCACACAAAAGGATCACTTCCCCTTACCTTTTATCACCTTGTTGCTTGAGGAGGTTGGAGGTCATTCGCGATATACCTTTATGGATGGGTATGCGGGTTATAATCAAATTTCCATAGCCCTCCAAGATATCCATAAAACGGCTTTTACTACACCTTGGGGTACTTTTGTGTGGGTAGTGATGCCATTTGGGTTATGTAATGCCCCGGCTACTTTCCAACGATTAGTAATGTATATCTTCACCGACTTGTTGTTCAAATCCATGACCGTCTTTGTGGACGATTTTAGCACACAAAGTAATGTGGACGATCACCTACATTGTGTTAGGGAGGCATTGGTTAGGTGTAGGAAGATGAGGTTAGCATTGAACCCGGATAAGACATTTTTGGGAGTGAATAAGGGAGTGTTGTTGGGTTATGTTGTTAGTGAGAAAGGTAGAGAACCCGATCCGGATAAGATTGCGGCCATAAGCGACTTGGCAACTCCAACCAATTCCAAGGGGATCTCTAAGTTGTTAGGACATGTGGGATGGTACCGGGAACTTATTCCTAATTTTTCAAAGATAGCGGTGCCCATTACCCATTTGCTCAAAAAGGATGTCAAATTCGAGTGGACGGATGCTTGTCAAAAAGCCTTTGAGGAATTGCGGGATAGGTTGAGCACCTATCCGGTGTTGATACCACCCAATTGGGGTAAACCTTTTCACGTCTATTGTGATGCTAGTAATGTGGCAATAGGGAGTGCGCTTTGTCAAGCAACGGGAGAAAAAGAGAAGGATCAACCTATAGCTTATGCGAGTAAGCAATTGACCCCCGCCGAAAGAAACTACTCTACAACGGAGAGGGAGTGCCTAGCCATGGTGTTTTCCGTTAAAAAGTTTAGGCATTACCTCATGTGCAACCCGGTTGTATTTTTTGTTGACCACATGGCTATCAAGTATCTAGTTAACAAGGCGGAGTTAAGTGGTAGGTTAGCTAGGTGGGTTTTGTTATTAGAAGAATTCGACTACACGGTGGAATATAAACCGGGTCGTATGCATTTACAAGCGGACCACTTGTCTAGGTTGTCGGAGGAGATAGGAAAAAATCCGGTAAATGATATGTTAGTAGATGATAGCCTCTTTGTGGTCACTTCTACACCGGAGTGGTATGCGGGCATAGTGGAATTTCTAACAACCCACAAGTTGCCCAAAGAGTGGACAAAAGAAGAGAGAAGGAAGGTGAGGGTAAATAGTAGGCAATTTGTTGTAGTGGGCCATAGGTTGTTTAGAAGGGGGTCCGATGGTATTTTACGACGATGCGTGTCAAAAACGGAGGTTGAAGCGATCTTAATCGCTTGCCACGATAGCGCTTGCGGCGGTCACTTCTCGGGTCAACTCACCGGGCAAAAAATACTTAGAGCGGGCTACTTTTGGCCTACACTATTTAAGGACGCCCATGACTATGTAAGGAAATGCGACGCTTGCCAACGGTATGCCCGAAACGACCTTAGAATGGAGATGCCTTTACATGTATCATTACCCTTAATTCCTTTCGAAAAATGGGGCATCGACTATGTGGGTGAGGTCCATCCCCAATCTTCAAAAGGAATGAAATATATTATGGTGGCAACCGAGTACCTCACCAAGTGGGCGGAAGCCAAAGCGGTGAAGACCGACACGGCGGAACACGCGGCAACATTTATGTACGAAAACATAATTTCGCGGTTCGGGGTGCCGAAGATCCTAGTAAGCGATAGGGGTACTCACTTTTTGAATGACTTGATTCGAGAGATGACAGAGAAATTTAAAATTGATCACCGGAAGACTACTCCCTACCACCCACAAACCAATGGACAAACGGAAAGGGTTAACGGAATTTTGGTGAGTATACTACGCAAGACGGTTATAGACTCGAAGCGGGATTGGGATACGAAACTAACGGCGGCACTTTGGGCATACCGTACAACCTATAAGGTAACTACGCGTGCTACACCATTTTCCTTAGTCTATGGTCTTGAAGCGACACTACCAATCGAATATGAAGTCGAGTCACTTAGGGTGGCCGTGAGTACGAGACTTACCGAAAGTCAATCCTTACGAAATCGACTAACCGATTTGGAAACACTTGACGAAGGGAGGAGAATGGCGGCTCAACATATTGAGGCAATCCAAAGAAGGAGAAAGATTACTTTCGACAAACGACATAAGAGAAGGGCCCTAACACCGGGAATGATGGTCATGATTCAAGACGCACGAAAGCTTGAATTTCCGGCGAAATTCGATGCAATATGGTTAGGACCTTACCTTGTCTATGAGGTCTTTCCTAATAATTCAATTCAATTGGAAACGTTGAATGGTGAGCTCTTTCCTACCCGTACATCGGGAAGTAGATGTAAGGAGTACCGAGCTTGACTAGGCAACTTACCCTTGGAGCAAGAGATGTTTGGATTCATCCCCCGATGGTCGCCAATTATGTGAGCCCAAAAGGGTGCCCACATTTAGTCTTAGACCCTTGAAACGTTAGTTGATGCACTTTGAAGTAGCATGTTACTTCACAAAAATATAAAAAGAGTGAAATGTTAGTCTTAGAAGTACCATGTTGTAAGAGGCTAGGATGTGAGTTGTTATTGTGTTTTTACCTTCGGAAGGATTTGAGTGAATGAGGATAGGTAAGGAGAACTTGGATTGAGTAGTTAGTGAGTAGGCTAGTACAAATGGATGGAGACAACCAAAGTGACTCAAGAGGCAAGTGCATTCGAATTGGGATGAATGGAGGATCACATGGAGCGCACAAGTGGACCACCTCATCATGGCCACTTAATGGGGAAGGTCCAAGGAAGAATGCAAGGTGGAGGATAAGCAAATTCTCAAAGCACCAATCAAATCACGAGTTAAGCATCGTGGTTTGAATTAAGTGGTGAGCAACGATTTGGGAAAGTAAGGGGAGAAAGTTATGGCGGCGGAAAGCGAAGGAGGCTAAGTTTGGGTTGAAGCATCCCAAGTTTGGTAAAGTGTGGTAGGTAGAAAGCCAAGGCTAGTTAAATGTTCGAATTAGGATCCTTGTTGATCATTTGAGGGAGGAAGGCTTAGAAGATAGGATTGGCGCCTACTAAGTAGGAGGAAATCTCAAGGGCTTATCGTGAGCCTTGAGGGTGCTCACCCCCTCAAGCTTACTATATAATCCCTCATTCTTCCCTCACTCATCCTCTCTTTCCTTTGTGCTCCAAGGCACCCCACGAGTTATAAGTGTGGGTGTGGGAAGCCATATTGGAGCACATGTGTGTGCTTAGTTTTTAGTTTGAGAGCCAAGGCTTGTTAGCCTTGAAGAGGGCTTGACCTCTTGGTAGAATTAGTGTTGACGTGAAGGATTTTAAAGTTAATTCATGATTCCAATTTGTGGTACTTAAAGTTCATGTTTTGAATACACGTGGTTGCAAGTTCCATGTTTAAGAGTTGAGCACTTGAGGTTGTGATGAGTGCAAAAATATACTTGTGTGGATTAGTTAGTCTTAGTGAAGTTAGGAAATTCTCTCTCCCCCTCTCCTCTCTAGGATTTTAGGATTTTAGGATTAGAGAAGAATTGTGTGATTAGAAAGGGGTTGTTAGTAGAATTAGGAAAATTAGGTAGGAAGATTAGTTAAGGGCTTGAATAATTAGTGAGGTAGTTGGGGATTACAACTACAAAGTTGTGGGTTCATGAAGGAGCTGGGTTTATGAAGGAGCTGGGTTTGTTTAGTTAGAAAGTAAAGAGCTGGGTTTATGAAGGACCTGGGTTTGTTTAGTTAGAAGCTAAGGAGCTGGGTTCATGAAGGAGCTGGGTTTATGAAGGAGCTGGGTTTGTTTAGTTAGAAGCTAAGAAGCTAGGTTTATGAAGGAGCTGGGTTTATGAAGGAGCTGGGTTTATTTAGTTAGAAGCTAAGGAGTTGGGTTCATGAAGGAGTTGGGTTTATGAAGGAGCTAGGTTTATGTAATTAGAAAGTAAAGAGATGGGTTCATAAAGGAACTTAGTAGATAGCCTACTTAATTAGCTCATAGACAAGTAGTTAGTTACATTATGCTAGTTAGTGTTATGTGTGGCTTTCACAAGTAAATGTATTTGAGATTGACTATAGAGAATAGTGTTTTTTAACACTTGCATCCTCTCTTTAAAAATAAACCACGTGCACAAATTAATGGAGAATGTGGAGCACTCTCGCGATGGCAAGACAAAGGAAGCAAAGACCAAAGTTAAATCCAAGACCACTTGAAGGGTGAACCTTGCACTATGGACTCATCCAAGTCCAAATCCAATACCGCGGAGGAATGTGAGCCCAAACCCACTACTCGGACTACGGACGCTTAAGGGTGGGGGGTTTGGCCTCACAAGTGTCTATGGAGCGCCACACCGCCGCCCACATCAAGCCCGACCTCCAACAGCAACACAAGTTGTTATGCAAGCAGTACAAGGATGCCAAGACTCCCGAGCAGTCCGAGTCCCGTTATCTTGCCATCCGGGCTTGGTGGCTTTCCTCTGGAGCTGCATCCGAGGAAGGAATCAAGGACCTTGATACATGGCTTGCATTCTGGCATTTTCGTTACCGTCAATGGGGTGGTTTCATGCAACTAGTGAGTACCCACCCACTTTCTATTTCGCTTTTTGGTGTCAACTTATTTTTTGGATTTTTTTTGGTTTTTTTGGTTTTTTTGGGGTTTTTAGTGTCAGTTTAGGCTTTTAGCCTGTTTTTGTGCAAAGCGTACTCACTACATTTTATTGACTTCTCTCAGAATTTCACAGATTCTGAGTTGGCAGAGATGCCATCTTGCAACCTCTCTGAGACAGTCCATAACAAATGGCTTCAGCAGTCTGGAAACCGTGGCTCTGATCTATATGTTGCGACCGTGGATGATTTTGTGAGGGCGTTCATGCAATGTACGAACTACTACGCCTACTTGAAGGGTGATCGCTCTGGTACTGGCCCAGGAAAAGAAGAACTCCGCCTTCGTGCTGCACAACGATCCGGTGACGCCAAGAGAATTGTTGCAGCACTCGAGCACATGCATGGAGCAGAGCATTGGTGCACCCGCAAACCCCAACTCGAAGGAGAGGAGGTCTTTGGCACCACAAAGCACAAACTTGATATGCCCCCTGGTTCTGATCAGGATTCACATAGACCCGACAAGGTCAGCTTCTCTCATCCACGAGTGAGCACTAGGTCAACCAAGGCACGCACTGATTCCGCCACACCATCAGACCTGCCCCTAACACAATCCCCCGAGAAATCGATTCCACAACGGGTCACCCACGTCAATAACATTCAGGAGACCCACTGCGATGTCTCCAAGTGGCACATTTCTAGACTACCCAAGACTTCCGCCAAGGCCTGCTTCGCCATGCAAGCTCGCACAAAGACCAAGTGCACCCAGAAGATCGTTCGGCATGGTAAAAGTACTCCAGCTCCTACATACACCGGCTACATGCACGACTACAAGAAGAACAAGGAATTCTTGACACAGTTCTTCTTCTGCAACGACGACATTGAAAGATGTGTCAAAGGCACTAGGAGGAAGTGGGTGCAGCACCGTCCGGATGTCCCGGACGTCTGGCCTGTCCTCACTGGGACAAACCTCACTCTCCAGGAGGTTCTGGCCCTTGAAGAAGGGGGATTCCAACTTCAGCATCGTCAAGATGTGTCACCCAGAAGACTCTTCGGCGACTCCTCCAATGTTGCCTCATCCATGGCCGAACTCCCTACTCCAGCCCAAGCTGATCAATACCCTACGCTCAGGTTTGAAAAGAAGATCCGACGCAGTAACAACGGACCATGCATCCAACAACGCAACAAGTGGGAGTCAGCCCTCAACGTCGACGGACAAATCACCTCCGTCACAATGATACCTCACCCAGGGATCGGGTGCATCATTCTCTTCCAGTCCCGAAAGAAGGCTAAGGTTGAAGAGTACCGTATCACTATCAGCACCTTCCCGTCGTGCACATGCCCGGATTTCGTGGAGATGTCAGCAAGAGCACTTGGGAAGCGGCGCACTTGGGTAAACTGCAAGCACTTGTACTTCATCTTCCGTGTGACCTGCAACTTGGATCAATACCAAGAAACTTTCATCCATGCTCCGAGCCTTAGTTTCAATGAAGTGAAGCACCTCCTCGAAAGTGGCATCATGAAGCATGTGGGACCTTAGCGTGGATACCTATAGGAGCTAGGCTGCCCCCCTTATTTATAAGTTCTCGCTAAGTATTTCCTATTGCGTTGAGTATACCATAGTATGAGTGCACGTTTTCCGAAAATATCGCTGATATATCAGACCTATCATTATCTACATGATGTGAATTGTATTCGTTTCTAAATATCTATAAAGGTTTTTAAATATTTATGGGTCTATTTTTCCAACGGTAGTTTTAGATGTTATTGAACGGTACGAGTTTTGCTACTTTGCTTGAATGCTTGAATTTTTGACTTAGAATTTTCTCTTACGTTGTGACCATAGCCTATGATTAAGCGGCTCTCACCATAATGTGGACAGTCAAAAGTTCCCTGGTTTAATTAGATCATGTCAACTAGTCTCTCTGAAAGGTACCCTAAAACCAAGTCTCTGTCCTTAAAGCCCTCAAAATTTGCACGGAAATAGGTCCAACGTTTTTACTAAAAAAAAGAGGTCCCACGTTTTTCTATTTATATTATCTAAATTTAGAAATTTTATTACTATAATTGGACAGCGTTGACTTTTTTCTGCTCACCGTGAGCAAATTTTCCGCTCACCGCTCACCGCTCGCGTCCCACCGCTCACACGGTAGCGTCGTTGCACACCCTCCTGCTGCCTGCACCCGTGGCGAGGAAGATCGATGGCTGAATCGCTGTGAATGTTGAGCTTATTGATTTTTGTTTGCCGATTGTGTCGAGCTGTAGATCTAGATCTAGGTCGCGTCTTCTTCCTCTCTCTTCGGCATTTTAGGTGTTGTCGATGCGTTCTTGCTGCTGTTGATGCTTCTGTTCTTGCTTCTGGTTTTGCTTCTCGAGTTCCATCAGATCTGTATTTGGTTCGGTCTCCCCTTACTGTCTGGTACGAGCCTTTTCTTCCGCTTGTCCCCCTGCTTCGGCGATGTGGTGGCCTCACTGTGGGGTGGTATTCCAGATCTTGGTTGGGTTTCTTCGGGGTTCGTGTATGTTTGTTGTCGATGTTTCCTTCTGCTGCTGTGTCTCCAGTAGCGATTCTTGCTTCGAGTTCTGGCTCCGTCGGCGACCTACCCTTCGCCATCTCTCCCTATAGTCAACTATATAACATGGTCTACCTACAAAATCACAATTCAAAAAGTCAGAGCATACACGGGCATAATAGGTAACGAAATCGCGGACCAATTAGCAAATAATGGAGCCCTCCTACACAAACCCACAACGTTCCCAGGATACATATGGCCCATACAACACCATATTGGCTCAATGGGGTCCCAATAGATACCCACACGGGTGCCATACGGAACCTACAAACATACATCAACAAAGAGCACAAATCCCAAGAACTAAGTTGGGCTCAATCCAAATTCACATACATAAACAAATGGACATCCAACGATCACATTAAACATAAACTCTCCAACCAATTTTGGACAAACCCCGAAACCACAGATGCCCAAATCACACAAACTCTAAAATTCTGATATGCCCAATATATGGGTAACCACCGTAAGAATATCTTCTGGCCTAATTCATACCCAAACCCAAACTGTATATTATGCCCTAACAATGCCATAGACACATGGCCACACCTACTATCCACATGCTCAAACCAACACTTAGGCCCTTTGTCAGCCATAAACCCCCACCCTTATGCGTCTGTGGTCCGGGTGGAAGGTTACAACTCACATGAACTCCACTGGTCTTGGTAATCAGTTGTAACTTATATCCATTCCAATTGGTGAATCAGTGTACTTGACACCTCTTCCTTTATTAACTCAAACTCAAGTGTTTACAAACACTCGAGTATCACACTCACACAAATCAAAGAAAAACCCGAGTTCAAGGTTGTAGGCTAAATAATATTAACCTAGAGATCTAATGATATAATGCCTCTCACTGAGGTTCATTACTTGATCACAACACACATAGCATATTACCAAGCTTATCACTAAGCCTACTCCAACCTTGTCATTCAACATTCATAGGATTCATGAACCCTTTTGCTAACATTCCTATTATTTCCTTCTAAGTACTTTGTGCCTTCATCTACCTAATGAGGGAGAGAGAGAGAAAGAAAAATCATCCTAATCGCAAGAGTGAGAGAGAGAGAATGAGCCTCCCCCCTTCCCTTCGGGGGACTACCCCCTTCCATCACCAAGCCTTACCGGCCGTAGATCTAACCATACATCTAACGGTTGGAATTTCCGGCCGTTGTGGGAGTCCGAAAATCCACGGAAGTACGGATTGACTTCCGAACCGGGTTAATATCCGGATAATACCCTGAGATTGTTATTAAAGTAAGGTTTCCTAGGGTAGGTTAGTTGTTTTAGGAAATAAGGTTCTAGGCATTCGCCTTACGCGTTAAAATGGTTAAAACGGATACTTTGGCCGGACCGGAAAATCAGCCTGGGAAGACCATTTGGGAACGGTCCGGTCCGGAGCGTCCGGACCGTTAAACGGTTACAACGGAATCCGAACGGTTACAAGGAGACGGTTGAGGAACCAGACCCGTTGGGAGAGAGGGAAAGTACTTAAACGAGTTTTTCTCCTTCTCCGGGCCATTTGCGCAAGCGGCATTGTTGAGAGAACGAGTGGTGAGTTGCTTTTTTGAGTCACCAGCAGTTGGATTGCTGGGATTCTGTAGTGATTAGCGGGCAGAGCACCGGAGGAGAGGAATCCGGGTATTGTTGAGAGCTTTGTGCCACGAAGTAAAATGCCGGAAGCAAGAGAGGGAGATGAGAGGGAGCGGGTCCCCATTCCAGTGAAACCCGTATCACCAGCCGTCCCAACGAGAGAATCAGAATTAAACGAGCTGGTAGAGGATCTTAGCCGGATGGGTTGTGAGGGATTGCTCTCCAAGCCCTGGAATCTCCGGGCGGAGGCCACTTTGCGGGAATTCTTGTTCGAGAGGGGCAACCAATGGTTTAGGACAGTTCGGCAGGATCCGGAAAAGTGGACATCAGAGGTATGGGCTGCAGTTTACGGATTTCCGCGAGGAAAGGGTGAGGGCTGGGCTAGCCGCAAGGACAATTTTTACTTGGGAAAATTCCGAACGGAGCCGGACCCAAAAGACGGATTCCATCCTGGGAATTGCCGGAATCACCGAGAGCGGAGAGTCATCGAATTTATCCTGCCCATCCTTAGTCCGGAAAAGCCTAAACGTCTTAGCATCACCATGGCCAATACCCTGTTTGGAGCAATGTCAGGGGTCCGAGTTGTCAATTGGGGTCGCTTAATTCAGGAATACGTAGAGAAGTCCATCCCCCATATTGGCCGGAAACCCTCCTATCTCTCTCCCTACATCCTCCATCTCTACCAGCACCAGGGCTGCATCAATGAAGCGGAAGAGGATATGCTGACGATTGCAGAGGACGAGGTGGCGTACAGGATCGATCCGGAAGCAGGGGTTGCGGAAGCCGGAACAGAAGATTCCAGTGACACAGCAGTTCCGAAACCGCCTTCCGCTCCGTCCCCTCCAAAAGTCCGGAAGCCAGCCTCACCACCACCACGACATGAGGCCGGAACCAGCCGGGAAGTACCTTGGAGAGACATCGACCTCTCCACATTTGAGTTTCCGGAATCCCCCTTCAAGCGCGTCTGGGGGGAGTTGACGGCACTTCAGGAACAGTACTTCCGGATGGAGCACATCATTCGAGGGGTAAGCCGGACCTTGGACCACTGTGGACCCGGAAATATCCTCCGGGAGTTGGCCAAGCGGACGGACCGGAAACAAGTGGAGACCCTGGAGATGGAGAAGGCACAGCTCACAGCGCAGGTGGCTGCTATGACCCGGGAGCTCACCCAAAAGAGCGAGGAGATCCGGAAGCACCAGGCAGAGCAAGCAGTAGTCCTGAGCCGGGTCCGGGAATTGGTGGGTCATCCGGGAGAGGTCGTCAACAAGGCGCACCTCTATGACCAATTGATGGAGTCAGCGGATCCGTCTTCTGCCCGTCAAACACTGCAGATCCTGGTAAAGTATTCCCGCTCGATGAAGGACCTGCTCAAGGAAATCCAGAAGCTTCTGCCCACAAGCGGTACCCCCAGGCGGGTACTTTATCCGGGCCCACCCGGATCGCCAACGGGCACCTTGTACGAAGTGGTAGGGGAGGTGGAGTTAGTTCAGGCCTCTCCAGCGGGTGCGGGACCCAGTCAGCCAGCCGGAACACCCCAGCCACCGGAATCCGGAAGATTTCCGGATCGGGAGAAGACCCCTGTTCCGCAATGGACACACTCCTCCCAGGTTCGACGGAAGAGCACCGAACGGTCGGCCAGATCAGGACGAGGCCAATCACCAAATCCGGATCGGGGCAGGACATCAGCTCGGTCCAGAACACCGGAGGGGGCCAGGACTCCAGCACGGATGAGGACGCCGGATCGGACGAAGTCTCCGGATCGGGGTAAGGCACCCATGTCGCCGGCTGCTCCATCGCCTGCTCCGGAGTGCAAGATCGTGGAGCAGTGGGCGCCTGCACCCTCACGAGCAGTGTCCGCCAGAGGTCCCCGAGCGACTTCAGCTTCCACCGGCCGAAACAGGGAGAGAACCACCGGAGGCGACCCTTCAGCCGTCCAGCGCCCTCGGAAGGTGAAGAAGGCTTCCAGACCAGCGCGATCCGGATCGGGTGACGGATCGGAGGAGGATCCGTCCACTGCAGGAGACTCCGAGGAGGAGATCGCTCCTTCCCCAAACATGCGAAGGGTGTTTACGAGGCTGCAAGAGCGTCGACTTTTGACCCCCGGGGGAGGTTCCTCCGCCATCAGCGGACCCGCGAGTCACACCAAGGACGAGACGGCTTCGAAGAAGCATCGCACCAGCTAGAGTAGGCTTAGGCAGGCAGCTGTAGTTAGATCAGAATTAGGAAAATCAGGAATAGGCAGATTTTGACTTTCGGCAAACTTGTAATTCAAAATTCTGTCAGCGCAAAAAGCGGATCGAGATCCGGAATTTCCGCAAAGGGCGAAGTTCCGGATTTCTCGCAGTTAGGGGTTTTCTGAGGGCGGCCAACTTCGCCGCCACCATCAGTTAGGGATTACAGCCTCTACTTAAGGCTGAATAAGGGGCAGGAGAAGGGTTCTCTTCTCCATTGTTGTATTGTGTTGCTCCCCACTCAATAAAGCTCTAGTTCTCCATCTCTTCTGATTTGTTTTGTGCACGGACTGTTAGGAGAATGTTGCAAGCTCTAGAGGGAATGAATGAGTAGGAAGTACGGATAGAACAAAGGTGAGGAAACCCGGATCAGATCCGACTGCAGTACTATGGATCCTTTCTGAGTGTAGTGGGAAGGAAACCTCATTATTCCGGATGTCTGGGTAACGCCCATGTGAGATAGCCGTTGTTAGGACTGGGTAAGATCAGGGAGGTGCCGGACTTACGCCATCCGATCTTCTGAAGAGGTCTCACTGTCCTTGGGTGGGACAATCCGGAAAGTGGTACGGATCGCCCAGTTATCTCAGATTCAGTAGAGCCTAAGTTCGCTATAGCCGGATCGGTCTGTCGGAAGGAGGAGAGAAACCGGAACGGTTAGGATTCCGGTCCGGAGGATCTCTCCGGCGTGTAGTGGGAAGGAAACCTCATTATTCCGGATGCCTGGATAACGTCCATGTGAGATAGCCGTCGTTAGGACTGGGTAGGATCCGGAGGTGCCAGACTTACGCCATCCGATCTTCTGAAGAGGTCTCACTGTCCTTGGGCGGGGCAATCCGGAAAGTGGCACGGATCGCCCAGTTATCCCGGATTGACAGATCTCCGGACGAATCTTGACCTTTCTGTCGTTGTAGTTCCGGTTCACCATCCGGATCCTCTGTGTGACCTGCCAGGAAAGATTAGGCCGATCCGGACTGGTTGTGAGAGAATCCGGATTCTGACCATACAGGGACGTCTTCACCGGAGGAACCCCATCATCATTGGAGGTAGGATATAGGTAGGTAGATATTGAGGAGAGAGATATGTAGGAGTAAGACTTATTGGTAGAGGTTCAATCCGGAAGGCAAGTCCCGGGATAAGGACTTCCAAAGGGCCATCCGGATCCGGAAAGCAGATCCGGCCGGTGGTCGATTGTTCAAGCAGGAAAAGAGGGTCCTTGACATCCTGCACTTCACAGAATCCCTGGACGATACTCGGATCATCCGGACAGACCGGATTAGGCACTGAAAAGCGCCTATCCGGAACTTTTGGTGTCCGTGTGCTCCAACAGCCGTCATACTCTAGCTGTCATCCCTAAAATCCCTAGATCCAATGGTCTTGGTCTTCCATCCACTTGATCAAACGGTCTTCATCCGTCCGGCTTCATCCGCTTAGCATCATCCATCGTTCGTTGTCATCCTTCATTCGTTCGTCTTCATCCTCCGTTCGTTGCCATCCTTGTGTCCTTCGCAAGTATCTTGACTTCTTCATACGAATTACTTAACTTAATTTGATCCACTGACTTCCTTTCTAATTAACCAACGAACCTTCATAAACTGTGAGCGGTTAGGTGAATATAAGTAAAATGCCTTTAAAATATGAAAAATAATTAAGAAGGTTCTACTTACACATATGTAGTAACTTCTTCTCCGTATCCGCCTATAGACTATTCCTACTTTTACCACTAGCTCATCTTGGGATAGCACCAGTCAATGGAACCAACCGGATTCGAACCCGGGTCGGTCCAGACCTTAATCCAGTCTCTTACACACAACTCGCATCCACAGGCAGATGTGCCAAAATCCAGTGACTATCTATATAGGTTAATAGAATCCCGTTTACTAAGCTTAAGCCTTTAAGCCTAGGAACCCCATTAACCAACCTCTAAATAACTCTAATAATTCCTACTAGTACTCAAGTACTAACACCCTAGCTTCAACTTAATTCAACTAATAACTAAGAACACAACTTGTTTTTATGTTTTTGAATATTTGAACACAAATGAAAGTCCAAGTTTTGTTAACCCCTTGCGATTAAGAACATATGTAGGCACCATATTCGACTCGCACCCTTACCATACTGGAGGAAACTTCCTTGAACGGCATTGAGTTGCATGAATAGCATTGGTTCAAATGAGCAAGTGGTTGCCACATGAGAGGAAGTATGGGGAGTGGCAACAATGACTTTTTAGCTTTGGATTTTGCTTTGGGTTTAGGATTGGGATCTACTTGGCAATAAAGTAGAGTGACATGGCACAATAAATGTAGTTCAAAACTTCCGGGCACTAGTGCCCGGAAGTACCCCGGTTTAAGGAGAAAAACAAGGAAAATGAGACTTTTCTAAAGCAAAGTGCCATGTTGGAGGAAGTTGGGAAACTTCCTGGGCCTCTAGTGTGGCAAGGACCTTAAAGGGACTGCGTATGGCACATCATAATAAAGCAATTCACCAAATTGCACACACACTACAATCAAGCAAACATACAAGATATTATACCCTTATAAATGCAAGCAACCAAAACCATAGACCACAAGACAACACAGTCCCACCATGGCTACTCCAATGTACATGCCCCACCATACCATGCACATGCTTAGCCAGACTTAGACCAGACATACTATGCATACTAGGTGCCCCCACCGATAGCCAACCCCCCCTAATGCCAACCCCACCAAATGTCATACAATTCATTGAATTCACATATTGTCATGACAGATTCCCAAATACCACACATAGCGAAAAAAAAACAAAATACAACCCACTTATCCAAACACTCAGAACGGCCGGATGGCAAGTCAACCCTCTCATTACCATTACAGCTAGCGTTAAAGGGGCTATTCACGAACAACCAATTAAAGACCTAGAAAAACTCAAAATACCTAAAAGCGAAATCAAAATATTTATGAAACACCTACATCAAATTTCCATTAAATACCTTACATACTTGATATTAAACAAAAGAAAGTTAGACAACAAACAATCCCACCCTCCCTAGGGTAAGTATTGCGCGTTTGTGAGGCCAAACCACCCACCCTTAAGCGTCCTAGTCCGGGTGAGGGAATGGAGATCACATTCATGTTCACATAACTCCCTCTTCCCAACTTCGTGAAAATCCATTACATTTCCCATCAATCATTGCACACCAATTTATTCCATAATACGAGTATAAGCATTGAAAAATGCTCTTCTCTATTCATTCCCTTCCTCCTAAACTGATTCACAACCCCACACTCAATTCCCTACTAAAACTTATTCTCCTATGCCACCCTCTAATTTGTGTGAAGCCACACTACCCTAATATGAGCCCAAAATGGTTGCTCATATGTGTTTTATGTTTAGGATCTACTTAGAATTGCAATTGGAGTGTTATTGAAACAATCAAAAGTATAAAAAGAGTGAGGCTTAGTGTGGATTTAGGTTTAGGCCTTAAGCCATTTTGTGTGGTTAAGTAGAGGATTAGTGGCATTAGGGAGTGTTTTGATTAGAGGAGTAGTGTTTGATGAGGCAAGGGGAAGGGCCTTGGGTTTAAATGTTTGAATTAGAACATGCTCTTGTTGGTTTAGAGGGTGAGGAGTTAGTGGATAGGATAAGGTCCTACTAAGTAGGAGAAAGTTTAAAGGGTTGTGGTTGGATGCCCTCTCCTCCCCTTCTCTCCTATCCTCTTTCTCTCCTTCTTCTCTCATATATCTTCCCTCTCTCTCTCTCTCCCTCCCCCGTTTGAATTAGGATCTATGTTGTTGGTTTAAGAGTTGAAGGCTTAAAGAATAGGATGAGAGCCTACAAAGTAGGAGAGGATCGAGGGGCTTATCTTGAGCTTTGAGGGGTGCTCACCCCTTCCCTCCCCCTATATATTCCTCTCTCTCACCTTCTTTACTCACTTGTGTTCCTATTCACTCTCTCTTTCCTTTGTGCTCCTTGGCACCCCATGTGTTATAAGTGTGGGTGTGTGGGAAGCAAGAGAGGAACACGTGTGTGTGCAAGATTTCAAGGTGAAGAGCCAAGGTCAATTAGTCTTGAAGTTAGCTTTGCATTGTTAGATGTAGTGTTAGATTAAAAGCATTTAGAAACAAGTGCATAGCTCTAGTATTTAGACTTCTAGAAATTAGACTTCTAGTGTTGGGAATTATAGTATTTAGACTTATAGTACTTACTCTTATAATATTTACTCTCATAGTATTTAGACTTGCGATATTTAGATTCATAGTGTTTGGATTTATATTAGATTGGAACACTTAATTTTGTTGGTTTAGTACTTGGACGAGGCTGCTGGGTTAGTAGCTGCATTAAGGTGTGAACTTGGAAAGTTGTTGTGAGGGACTTGTGGAAGAGGAGGCGATGATAGGTTATATAAGTGTTTTTTAACACTTGTATTAAAGACTTATGTGCCTCATGGAATCAACAAGCCATAGCCTCAGCGAGGTATCATGCACTAGTGAAGAATCGTCAGTCAGGACCAAGTTTGCAAGAGGGAAATCTTTGAGGGCATACGTGGCAAAGGCGGTGGGGTGGACTCTTGAGAAAGCCAAGGATGTACCTATGCAAGAGAGTCACACTAATAAAATGTCATGACTTGAAGTAAGTTGTAAGGTAGAACGTACATTCCATGTTACTACAAGTTTTTATGTTACACATGTGATCTCCAAACCCATGACCCGGACTAGGACGCTTAAGGGTGGTGGGTTTGGCCTCACACCTAACTCACTAATGAGTTGAACTCCTAGTTAAATCTTCCCCCCCCTTTCTAATTAAGTAACCCCCATAATAAGTGATCTTAGCCTTTTCCCATACCCGGCCTCCTAACTGGTCTATGGACCAGCAGCTCCTCCTTAATCCCAGTCCGAATGGAACCAGCAGCTCCTCTTAATCCCAGTCCGAATGGGACCAGCAGCTCCTCCTTAATCCCATTCCGAATGGGACCAGCAGCTCCTCCTTAATCCCAGTCCGAATGGAACCAACAGCTACCTCCTTAATCCCAGTCCGAATGGAACCAGCAGCTCCCCTTAATCCCAGCCCGAATGGACCAGCAGCTCCCCTTAATCCCAGTCCGAATGGAACCAGCAGCTACCTCCTTAATCCCAGTCCGAATGGACCAGCAGCTACCTCCTTCCTAATTCCACTAAGTCCCCTACCTAATTCCCGCATTTTTCCGAGCTCTAAGAGCTCAATCTCCTAGAGAAGAGAGAGAGAGAGAGAAGAGAGGGAGAGGAAGGAAAAAGTGAGAGGGTGAGAGAGTGAGGGTGAGAGACACCCAAAACCACACACCCCTTAAACCCTTTCCTAAATAATAGGATCTTATCCTATCCACTAAACCCTCACCCCCTAAACCAACAAGATAGATCCCAATTCAAACACTTAATCCCAAGGACCTTCCCCTTGCTTCATCAAACACTACTCATTTAACCAAAACACTCCTTAGTGCCACTAAGCTTCTAATTAACCACACAAAATAAGCCTAAGGCCTAAAACATAACTCCACACCAAGCCTCACTCTTTTTAATACTTTTAATTGTTCCCATAACAACTTCAAATGCAATTCTAAGTAAATTCTAAACATAAAATAAATATGAGCAACCATTTTGGGCTCATAGCGTTCTCCGAAAACTAAAGGAGCCCACCTTACGAGAGGGGCTAGGGATTCGTGGCACTCAGTAAGGAACATCCATCCAAGATATCGTGGATGAAGTGGCTCCAATAAAAAAAGGCCCCCCTATGGGGTTGAGGGCCGATTCATTCGAATGTGACATCATGTGAACCACCAAAGTGGTCCACCACTCCGTGGGGTCACTTTAGTTAGGATTTTCGTATTAAAAGTTAGGATTGATAGCGAATTAAGGGAAAAATTAGTTCGATTAGTATTTAGTTCAAAAAGGGGAAGGAAATTACCGAAGTCTTCGGACCTTCACCCGTGAAGGGAAAAATCTAGTTTTAGGTAGAGTTAGTAAAAATGAAAACTAACTAGATATAGAAATTAGCTAAGTTAGGAAAAATAGCTATCTAGGCAAGACCTAGTTAGCGGGAGAAAAAACGTAGTTAGTGAAAGCAACTAGCTAAGAGGACTAAATTAGTAGAGCTAGCTAGGCAAGGGTTAGTTTAGTACTTAGTGTGAGTCACGCAAGACAAGTGGAGGAGCTCGGCGTGAGGAAAAATTAGCGCGAAGACTTTGAGAAAAATAGCAAGGGGACCACTTGCCCCCCTTGCCAACTTGCTACCAAAAATTAGAACGAATATGGAAGATTCCCGTCGGAGCCACCTCGGCGACGGGGTGGCAACCTCGACCGGAAAGACCCCCGAGCCAAAATTTCGGGAGGGGATCGAAAAATGGAACCGGTGGCGGAGGGGTCCAACCCTTTTGTGAAAGGGTTTAAAAACCCCCTCCTCCCACCTTGAAAACTCCCTCTTCCCTTAGAATTTGGGCGAAGCTCTAGTTCAAGATAGTTAGACAAAACTCCCTTTCAATTTGATTAGCGGGCGAAGCCCTACTTCAAAATAGTTAGGAAAAAATCCTTTAGCATCCATTCTCAATGGCCTAAGAGAAAGGCTTGAGAAACTCCTCTACTCTCTCTCTCCTAGTTAGAATGTGTGTTTATTAACACACCAACAAAATTCTTCCTTTCTTTTGTAGAGGTAGGTTGGATTGTAGAATTTCGAGTGAAGGCATTATAGACCTCAGCTGCCAATGCCCTGGAGGCTTAATTCAAAAGCTAGAACAAAATACTTATCATTTTTCTCTTAGAGAGATTTCCTATAGCTATCTATAGCCGTTTCCCATTTGTGATTTGGCCAAGATGACAATTAGTTATGGATTTTCAAAGATGCAGCAAAAAACCGGGTGGTCCTATGGGTAGCGGCTGCTAGATCAGACCTGCCAGCCCAATCAGAATGTTAATTCTAAAAAATTATATTTTTTCCAAGTAGAACGTTTGTTTAGCTTCCCAGAATTGCTTAGAGCGTTTGATTTGAGCATGATTTGAATTAGATATGAATTTTTGAAGACGGGATACATAGTTTGAGAATTCTTGGTTGACTGCTGCAATACAGAGGGTCTGCTGAATTCACTTTGACTTAACTTGTTAATTTCATATTTTTATCACATAGATCTTTCCAATATCTTTCCGTGGTTATATAAAACATTTGATTTGAGCATGATTTGAATTAGATATGAATTTTTGAAGACGGGACACATAGTTTGAGAGTTCTTGGTTGGCTGCTGCATTACAGAGGGTCTATTGAATTTATATTGGCTTAACTTGCTGATGTCATAATTTTCCTAGTTAGAACTTTTTAATAGCTTTCCAATGATATAAGGAAAGCCTAAATCCAAGTCGTAATGAATTCACTATGAATTTTTGAAGTTAGAAGTTAGATAGGTGGGTTGGAAGGATCGGTTGAATCGACCTCGCACTTCCAACCCTCATAACTTTTGCATTTCTTATCCGATTAAGGTGATTTTTAGATCGTTGGAAAGATAATTAAGTGCACTCAGTAGATATATTATGCTTAGGCCTAAAAAACACTATATTTTTATTGTTAACTAGGGTACGCTTCCTATCAAACTAGTTACAAGGGAGGCAAGGTCGACGCTCGAAGTGGAGCAAGGAAAGAAGTAGCGGCTCGGCCTACATCGAGCCCAAATCAACCGAGGAGAATTGAGGTAAATTAACTAACCTTAGCTTTCCATTTAGGGTTGGAGGGAGCGCGGCGAAGGTACGCATTTCTAACCCACTCACCTATCTCGTAAGGTCAAGTGGTTTGACCACTTGACCGCCAAGGGGGTACCCAACTCCATTGTTTTTGGGGCCCCTTGGTATGTTTTGTGGTAGTAGCTTTATTTATTAGCAAGTTCCGTATGTGGTGAAGTCGGGTTAATCACCGACACGACCACTCTGAATGTTGTTGATGGAAAGGTGGGGTTAATGGCCCACGAATCCATTATCATGTTGTTGGCCCCAAGGGTTGGAGGTGATGGCCCCAACCCTTGAAGATTGTGCAACAGGTTGAACACACAGGTTGCCCTATTCCCCGGTCCCATCAAGTTGAGTTTTCGTGGTCAAACCGTTTCAAACTAACTAATAACCAACGTAATTTGTACAACCCCCGTGGGCAAAAAACCAACCGGGAACTTAACTCGAAGGATTGATCCCAACCCCTCCGGCGGCAAAGATCGGAGGGTTAGGGTATCAATCAACCTTCAAGAGACCCGCACAGGGCCTTGAAGGGTTCGAGTTAAGGCGTGCACCAAACAGGTAGGTGGTGATGCCATAATTTATGAACTTAGTAATATAGACTTTGTGTAATCAACCTTAAACTAAGAAGGAAGATTGAGAGGGTGGGACTTAATCAAGGTCCCCCCGTTTAAAGAATTTAATTCATAAGAAGTAAGGAATTAGGTGTGGCCAAGGCAAAAGGTAAGGTTATTTTATTCATTAGGGTTAGGTTGCCTTGATTCCAAGGCTGGTGCGTCTGCGCGTAGACTAGGCATTAGGTTAGAAAAAAATAGATAATTCACTTAAGCACTTATTAATCTAGGCACAACCTACCGAAAGGACACGACGCGATTGACAAATCCCTCCACAAATCTAAATACCCATAAAAAAAATTATAACATCCGGGTTCGGCTTGGGCACCTGCTAAGGCAGGCCACCCTCACCGAAGGGCTTGTGCGGTACTTTTAGGCTCCCATCGGAGGGGGGTGCCCAAAAGCACCACACATCACTAGACTAATTCGGGGCCTTTGACTCTATTTCCGGAATTAAATTGCCTAAAAATAGTAATTTAGATGATTCTTACGTTTTTTTCATCCACATGGATGATTTTACTTGAGTGCCACGAATCCACGGCCTACGAGAGGGAGGAAGTACCCGTACGGTGACGCTTGGTCAAACATGATCACGGTATAGTGGAACGGGCTCCCATTCACGTCGGTGTAAAAAAAAAAAAAAAATCCCCGACGTTACTTTTATTTTATTTATGCATACAATGCTTCATGTTCAAGCTGAATCTGGGAGCATGGGTTCAAGTGTCCTTGGATATGCTCAAATTTTGAGAATCTAACTGGCATCTAAACTCCACCTAATAGTGAAAGTGCATCAAATATTGCATCTCTATTAATATAGAAAGTGAATGAAAACCCTGTAGTAAACAATGTTATGCAATGTTATCAAGGAGTTGAGGTTGCAAAGTGATTGTTAGGATAATCTATAATGGATTTTGGGAGGTCTCGTCTCACACAACTACCCATTTCCATCACCCATAAGAAAAGTTTGCATAAGTGTAGTACAAGTGTGATACTGGAGTGATTTTTCACAGGTCTGGAAATAGATATCACAATGTTTAACAACAAAATCATAATTTATCTCCAAGTTTTGAAATACAGTAAAATTTCAAAGGCAAGTTTCTCTTCCAACCCATGTTCACAGTAGAGGTCGCCTTATTTTTGAAAACTAGGAGATGAATATTTAAGTGCAATTAGTGCTCTTTTCAAGGGACCCAAATCCATGCCCTTTTAGCTTACATTTTCCAACACACGGAATGTGACGGCAACATGTGTGATTCTTGAAGGCTTTTCCCATCACGTTAGAAAATGATGGCTACATGTGTGGAACTGAACAGCTTTAGGGATTCTATTTATTAAGATTGGGGGGAGGGTTATTGGAAATGGGTATGTCCACCATACCCTTGCCATAGAGGTTTATCTTTATCCATTTGTTGCCATCAAGCATATATAATAACACCCACTAATTTATACTAACACACTCATCATGTGTTTTGAGACTAACTCATGATCAAGCTAATTTAGAATTTTTTTTGGCAGTAACCAGTGACAACAAGGAAATGGCACAAACACGCAAATTTGTCCCTTGAAACATATCCACCTTGCCCGAATTAGATAGATCTCTTGACATTCTCAATGATGCTACCTCTACTAGGATTGTGAGGCCTACAACACTGGCTACAACATACTTGATGTTTAGCATGGGTGGTCATTGCGACATGACCCCATTTACATGTGTCAAGTTCAATCTACAATGGTCATATACTGGACTCAATGCATGTAAATGGGGCCATGTCGCAATGATCACCCGTGTCAAATGGGAAGTGTTCAAGGACCACGTTTTCAAAATTTAACATCATTTGACATGTCTTATTTGGTAAATGTACAATTATCTGACACCAATAACCCCCCCTTTCACCACCTTGCATGTTTTTCTCTCTCATGGGAACCCCTCTAGAGCACCCTATTATTGAACTTGGTCTCTAGAGTTTGGCACAAAGCTTATATGTAACTTAAACTAGACCTTGGTCCAGTCCAAAATCACACCACACTGACTTGCATGATAGGATCCTCTAATAGAATGTACAAAGTCAATCATATTAATCATACTATTTTAATTAGATTTTCATTACTATGGAATTGAGTACATACATTCAATAATTTCTATTAAATAATAATAGAGTTATTTGTAAAGATCATTAAAGAGGGACGAAACCATGGGTTTGATCCTTTGTGGAAACAAACCTATTACGAGCTGTTAGCGTGTCGTGGTTAGGAGCTTATTTTGGAATTTGGGTGGAACTCTTTGGACCTCCTCTTGCCATCCCAAAAACTTTGAGAGGACTTTAGGATCTAAGATACAGTATGCATGTGGGACCTGCCATCCTAAATCCAGAATTGACCTATACAACACTAGCTTGCCCACCCAATCCTAGTAGGACAAACTAGAAAACCAATTTTAATAGTCCATCACCACTCTTTAGGTATTGTAATTTCAGCATTAAGAAAACTTGGGTGACTTTATGTATAAGCTCTCAAACTCATGTTTTAACCAACTCAACAAGAATTTGATGCCAAGACCTCACAAATAACTTCTAACATCTTGATTTTTCTTCTTCTTCATGTTTGGATATCATGACATCTAAGTTATCACCGGCATAACTCCCCTAACATTGAGATGTATCGAGAATGTCTTGCCGAATTGGCACATAGAAACGAGATAACCAAAAAAAGCTTGGATTTTGAAAAGAAGTCCAACTTTTGCTTGAACACGAGGTATGAGAGCATGCTACTCTTCCATCAAAACAATAGCACACACGACGGTAAACAACAACATTGCGGCTACGGAGGTGTAACTTAGTAAGTGGAGGCGGTGGGCTAATATTGAAGTTGGCGGATCCAACCATCCTTGCTCTTCAGAAAGCAATCAATGGTCCACCAATAAGCCTCGCTTGTGAAACGGACAACCACGACCTCTCTAGGCTAGGGCAAACCGACCCATACATTGGTACCTTACCGGATGTCTAGTGGTGTCACATTCGAATGAATCGGCCCTCAACTCCATAGGGGGTCTTTTTGTATTGGAGCCACTTCATCCACGATATGTAGGATGGTTGATTTTAAGTGAGTGCCACGAATCCCCAGCCGTTCACCCTCCGCAGTAAGGTACCAATATAGGGGTTGGTTCGCCCCAGCCGACCTCTCTATTCCTAACATTGGACACACACAAAGGCCGCCCGGCCACCCGCAATGATTAGGTTTTGTTCATTGTGTCCGAAGGCATATTTTTTTTTTAAAGAGCTTTCATCTTTTGACCCCTTTTCCATTCTTCTTTGGCACCTACAATAGAGTTTGGAGCTATTTGGCCCCCTAAAGGAAGTGATTTTTTGTGGTTGAATAAGGTAGAAATACCATAACCCATGAAAATAAGGTGATTCGCATTGAAGATATGGTCTTACAATCATGAGATAATTTTCCAAGATAGACCAGAAGGATTCGTGAAGAATGCAAGTTGTTTCATATTTTTTTGCCTTGTACAAAAAATTCTACAATTCATCAAAGTGGAAAGTCGTCAAACCCCCTACTCGTTCACTAGATTCTCCCTACACCGAACATGGTAATCCGCATTTCCATACAGAACATCACCTAAACCGGTTAACTCATGAGTACATTAAACTTGACTCCCATTGGCTACACTAAGTGTACACGCATTGAAGTTGCTGCCTTGCCATGATCGGTTTCAGAAATGGCACTTCACTATTCTGACGGCGGTCTACTGCACGGGTAAAGGGTGGTTAACCGGTTTGGGTATTTCTACCTTATTTGGAGATGGGTGGGTGGGTGGGGGGGGGGCTAGTGTCATTTGGAATGACTAAGGGGAATGTATAACAAAAGTATTCGGGAATGACATACATGCTTTCATCACAAAAGACATGGAAGTGCGAATGAAACATACTCCACCTTTGGAGTGTTAATTCAGTCGGGCCGTGGCAAAGATCAACAACCTCACACTAAACCTTTGATTGGTGTAAGAAAGAAATAGGATAGGCACCCATTGACTTTAGAATCTCCTTTGGCCCACATGAATCAACTATAGGTCTATATATATATATATATACCTTTCATAGGAGATTCCGTTCAAAAATAAAGTAGACTACTAAGGTAGAGGGTGCTTAAACCAACACTTTAAGCCATTGAGGGTACACGTGGCCATGTCACGGTAAAAAAAAAGTAGTTTATATTAGCATTTCGACCCAAAATAGCCTCAAAGCAAAAAAAAATTTAGTGGAAGTATAATATTTTATGAATTGTCAAAGTCAAAACTAGTAGCTTCTTAATTCCATTAGCTAGGCCGGGCAAGTAAAGTGAGTGAGGAACCCGAGGACCAGCTCATTTATTATGTAATCTCAACCTTTACCAAATCTATACTAGGCCCATCTTATACAGTCTAACCTTGATAATGTCACACCATCTGTTTCACCAAAAAGTGTGATATAAACAAGGTGTGACACATTTGATAATGTCACATTTGAAAGATTTATGCATAATGTGATATTATCAAAGAAATAGGTAGAAAATAAAATAAAAATTACAATGTTCAAAAGGAAATAACAAAGATGAGAATTCAATGTTTTTAAATATAAAATCAAATTCAAAAGCTTGAATAACAAAGATAGCACATCATAATGTGTCATTGAGATCAGGTAAAGACCTCTCACTAGAGACAAAGAAGCTCCTAATGTCACATTGTTTTGTTGACATTGATGTTGAATGTGCAATACCAATTCTAATGAGCTTGTCATGGGATTTTTCCATTCCTAACAACTCCACAATGTTGAAATTTGAGAACCTTGACTAGCCATAAAATTCAAAAGTTGTTGTCCATCCGGCCTTTTTTCATTCATATTACTTGTTATTATCACACGTACACTACAGATTTTGGAAAAAAATAGTGACATTATCAAGGGTGATAGGGATAATAACGAGGGAGTTTTACACTAGAAATTTTGGTTTTGAAGTTTTGGGTGGCAATATCAAGGTGTTCTATAAACAAGAGTGACATTATCGAGGTTAGAATGTACCGGGAACCGAGCTTGATGCTCTCATTAAACCCCACCATGCAAGGCAGCGAATAAAATTGAAGGGCTATACCCCTTATTCTAGGGTGCAGCCCTTCACTTTCCCTTCAACATTTGGGCCAGCCCTTCAAAAGGGACCGGCAAAAATTCCAGGAAACCTTCAAAGAGAAGGGCAGAAATTCCAGGAAACCTTCAAAGGGAAGGGCATTTTTAAAACAACCGGTCCCTTGGGCCTTCATACCCTCGGGAGATCCGGCTAGCTCATTTCCCTGGAGGCTCTGGCTTGTGGCTGATGCAGTCTTGCAGATACGCTCATACCCTCGGGAGGACCATAGATACCCTCCCACACCCGGTGAGAACTTGTGAGGCCAAACCCCCCACCCTTAAGCGTCCGTAGTCCGAGTAGTGGGTTTGGGCTCACATTCCTCCGCGGTATTGGATTTGGACTTGGATGAGTCCATAGTGCAAGGTTCACCCTTCAAGTGGTCTTGGATTTAACTAGCTCCTTCATAAACCCAACTCCTTCATGAACCCAACTCCTTAGCTTCTAACTAAATAAACCCAGCTCCTTCATAAACCCAGCTCCTTCATGAACCCAGCTCCTTAGCTTCTAACTAAACAAACCCAGGTCCTTCATAAACCCAGCTCTTTACTTTCTAACTAAACAAACCCAGCTCCTTCATAAACCCAGCTCCTTCATGAACCCACAACTTTGTAGTTGTAATCCCCAACTACCTCACTAATTATTCAAGCCCTTAACTAATCTTCCTACCTAATTTTCCTAATTCTACTAACAACCCCTTTCTAATCACACAATTCTTCTCTAATCCTAAAATCCTAAAATCCTAGAGAGGAGAGGGGGAGAGAGAATTTCCTAACTTCACTAAGACTAACTAATCCACACAAGTATATTTTTGCACTCATCACAACCTCAAGTGCTCAACTCTTAAACATGGAACTTGCAACCACGTGTATTCAAAACATGAACTTCAAGTACCACAAATTGGAATCATGAATTAACTTTAAAATCCTTCACGTCAACACTAATTCTACCAAGAGGTCAAGCCCTCTTCAAGGCTAACAAGCCTTGGCTCTCAAACTAAAAACTAAGCACACACATGTGCTCCAATATGGCTTCCCACACCCACACTTATAACTCGTGGGGTGCCTTGGAGCACAAAGGAAAGAGAGGATGAGTGAGGGAAGAATGAGGGATTATATAGTAAGCTTGAGGGGGTGAGCACCCTCAAGGCTCACGATAAGCCCTTGAGATTTCCTCCTACTTAGTAGGCGCCAATCCTATCTTCTAAGCCTTCCTCCCTCAAATGATCAACAAGGATCCTAATTCGAACATTTAACTAGCCTTGGCTTTCTACCTACCACACTTTACCAAACTTGGGATGCTTCAACCCAAACTTAGCCTCCTTCGCTTTCCGCCGCCATAACTTTCTCCCCTTACTTTCCCAAATCGTTGCTCACCACTTAATTCAAACCACGATGCTTAACTCGTGATTTGATTGGTGCTTTGAGAATTTGCTTATCCTCCACCTTGCATTCTTCCTTGGACCTTCCCCATTAAGTGGCCATGATGAGGTGGTCCACTTGTGCGCTCCATGTGATCCTCCATTCATCCCAATTCGAATGCACTTGCCTCTTGAGTCACTTTGGTTGCCTCCATCCATTTGTACTAGCCTACTCACTAACTACTCAATCCAAGTTCTCCTTACCTATCCTCATTCACTCAAATCCTTCCGAAGGTAAAAACACAATAACAACTCACATCCTAGCCTCTTACAACATGGTACTTCTAAGACTAACATTTCACTCTTTTTATATTTTTGTGAAGTAACATGCTACTTCAAAGTGCATCAACTAACGTTTCAAGGGTCTAAGACTAAATGTGGGCACCCTTTTGGGCTCACATAATTGGCGACCATCGGGGGATGAATCCAAACATCTCTTGCTCCAAGGGTAAGTTGCCTAGTCAAGCTCGGTACTCCTTACATCTACTTCCCGATGTACGGGTAGGAAAGAGCTCACCATTCAACGTTTCCAATTGAATTGAATTATTAGGAAAGACCTCATAGACAAGGTAAGGTCCTAACCATATTGCATCGAATTTCGCCGGAAATTCAAGCTTTCGTGCGTCTTGAATCATGACCATCATTCCCGGTGTTAGGGCCCTTCTCTTATGTCGTTTGTCGAAAGTAATCTTTCTCCTTCTTTGGATTGCCTCAATATGTTGAGCCGCCATTCTCCTCCCTTCGTCAAGTGCTTCCAAATCGGTTAGTCGATTTCGTAAGGATTGACTTTCGGTAAGTCTCGTACTCACGGCCACCCTAAGTGACTCGACTTCATATTCGATTGGTAGTGTTGCTTCAAGACCATAGACTAAGGAAAATGGTGTAGCACGCGTAGTTACCTTATAGGTTGTACGGTATGCCCAAAGTGCCGCCGTTAGTTTCGTATCCCAATCCCGCTTCGAGTCTATAACCGTCTTGCGTAGTATACTCACCAAAATTCCGTTAACCCTTTCCGTTTGTCCATTGGTTTGTGGGTGGTAGGGAGTGGTCTTCCGGTGATCAATTTTAAATTTCTCTGTCATCTCTCGAATCAAGTCATTCAAAAAGTGAGTACCCCTATCGCTTACTAGGATCTTCGGCACCCCGAACCGCGAAATTATGTTTTCGTACATAAATGTTGCCGCGTGTTCCGCCGTGTCGGTCTTCACCGCTTTGGCTTCCGCCCACTTGGTGAGGTACTCGGTTGCCACCACAATATATTTCATTCCTTTTGAAGATTGGGGATGGACCTCACCCACATAGTCGATGCCCCATTTTTCGAAAGGAATTAAGGGTAATGATACATGTAAAGGCATCTCCATTCTAAGGTCGTTTCGGGCATACCGTTGGCAAGCGTCGCATTTCCTTACATAGTCATGGGCGTCCTTAAATAGTGTAGGCCAAAAGTAGCCCGCTCTAAGTATTTTTTTGCCCGGTGAGTTGACCCGAGAAGTGACCGCCGCAAGCGCTATCGTGGCAAGCGATTAAAATCGCTTCAACCTCCGTTTTTGACATGCATCGTCGTAAAATACCATCGGACCCCCTTCTAAACAACCTATGGCCCACTACAACAAATTGCCTACTATTTACCCTCACCTTCCTTCTCTCTTCTTTTGTCCACTCTTTGGGCAACTTGTGGGTTGTTAGAAATTCCACTATGCCCGCATACCACTCCGGTGTAGAAGTGACCACAAAGAGGCTATCATCTACTAACATATCATTTACCGGATTTTTTCCTATCTCCTCCGACAACCTAGACAAGTGGTCCGCTTGTAAATGCATACGACCCGGTTTATATTCCACCGTGTAGTCGAATTCTTCTAATAACAAAACCCATCTAGCTAACCTACCACTTAACTCCGCCTTGTTAACTAGATACTTGATAGCCATGTGGTCAACAAAAAATACAACCGGGTTGCACATGAGGTAATGCCTAAACTTTTTAACGGAAAACACCATGGCTAGGCACTCCCTCTCCGTTGTAGAGTAGTTTCTTTCGGCGGGGGTCAATTGCTTACTCGCATAAGCTATAGGTTGATCCTTCTCTTTTTCTCCCGTTGCTTGACAAAGCGCACTCCCTATTGCCACATTACTAGCATCACAATAGACGTGAAAAGGTTTACCCCAATTGGGTGGTATCAACACCGGATAGGTGCTCAACCTATCCCGCAATTCCTCAAAGGCTTTTTGACAAGCATCCGTCCACTCGAATTTGACATCCTTTTTGAGCAAATGGGTAATGGGCACCGCTATCTTTGAAAAATTAGGAATAAGTTCCCGGTACCATCCCACATGTCCTAACAACTTAGAGATCCCCTTGGAATTGGTTGGAGTTGCCAAGTCGCTTATGGCCGCAATCTTATCCGGATCGGGTTCTCTACCTTTCTCACTAACAACATAACCCAACAACACTCCCTTATTCACTCCCAAAAATGTCTTATCCGGGTTCAATGCTAACCTCATCTTCCTACACCTAACCAATGCCTCCCTAACACAATGTAGGTGATCGTCCACATTACTTTGTGTGCTAAAATCGTCCACAAAGACGGTCATGGATTTGAACAACAAGTCGGTGAAGATATACATTACTAATCGTTGGAAAGTAGCCGGGGCATTACATAACCCAAATGGCATCACTACCCACACAAAAGTACCCCAAGGTGTAGTAAAAGCCGTTTTATGGATATCTTGGAGGGCTATGGAAATTTGATTATAACCCGCATACCCATCCATAAAGGTATATCGCGAATGACCTCCAACCTCCTCAAGCAACAAGGTGATAAAAGGTAAGGGGAAGTGATCCTTTTGTGTGCACGAATTCAATTTCCTATAGTCGACACAAACCCTTAATTTCCCATTTTTTTTCTTTACTAAGACCATAGGAGAAACCCAATCCGTGATTTCCACCGGCTTGATAAACCCGGCCTTCAATAACCTTTCCAATTCCGCTTTCACCAACAATTGCAATTGAGGATTCATCCTCCTCTCCTTTTGTCTAATTGGCCTCGCCCCCGGAATTAAAGGAATCCGGTGCTCTACCATTTCCCTAGGAATTCCCTTAAGCTCATCGTAGGACCATGCAAAAGTATCACTAAACTCATCCACCAAATTGCTATACTCCCTAACCTCTTTCTCCCCCAATTTGGAACCCATCTTCATTTGTCGGGTTTTTCCATTCTTTAATTTCACATCCACGTACCGCCAATCCGCTTCCGACACATGTGCTTGTTCCTCTTTGTTCCGATACCAATCGGAAGGCACATTGGGGTAATCTTTCACATCTTGACCTACAACTATCCCCGTAGACGTGGTCTTGAAATGTAAAGGCTCCTCCAATTTCGATGACTCAATAATCACATCCTCCTCTTGAGTCCCATCTACATGAATTAAACTAACCTCACCCTCTTCCACGTCATCTACCCAAGGTGTTAACCCACCGCTAACCCACTCTTCCTCGGTGAGCACCTCACATGGCTCCAACAATGAGCCCTCTCCTAAACTAACACTAGGAAATTCACTCCCTAAGCCTACTTGGTGAAATGTAACCATTACATCAACCTCGGACTCGGGGTACTCCCTTAGCCATTGGGCATAATCCCCATTATCCCCATAATTGTAAAAATTAGGACCTAGACTTCCCGAGCCCGAATCTATAACAACCCTTTGACCTTCGGGATGGACGACTCCCACCAATGCCTTGCCAATCTCATTCTCGTTTAAGTCATCAATTTCCTTCTCCAATGGCAAATACATCTCCTTCTTCATCCATCCTTCTAATGAACCAATGGACACTATGACCCTATTACCCTCCGGACCATAAGTGATGGATGGTTTAGGTCCACCCCAATTGACCATAGCATTCGCCATCCGCAACCAAGGCCTACCTAGCAAAATGGGGAAGGTGTCCTTGTTGGAGTGCATTTTAATGACATGGAAGGTGACCAAGTACTCCTCGCCTCCCGTAGTCATTCTACAATCCTTGATCATCCCCAAAGGCGTAGTCGAACTTTGATTTGCCATATTTATGACCAAAGGTGAAGGCCCCGTGAGTCCAAGTCCCAATTTTTTCATAGTATCCTCCGGTAGTATATTTAGACTACTCCCTCCGTCGACTAGCACATTAGGAACCACCTTATCTACTATAACAACTTCTATTTCTATAGCTTTCACGTCTCTTCCACCTTGTGATTGGATCCTAGCGGCTATTTTAGCTTTCACCTTCCTCATCCTCTTGTGTACCGGCATTCCCTCCTTTAATGTTTTCCTTGCCGTGGGTGAAATTTCCAATAGTTGGCCGAAAGTAATATCCGCCTTGAGTGTACTAAGGTCCGCCCACAAGTCGTACCCGGTAGATCTTTCCACCTTAGAATTACCCACTACGTCGAATTCGTCTACGGGAACCCCCGGTCTTTCCCATTCACCCACATCGCTATTATCCAAGTCATGTACCGCATTAGTCCTCTCCCTATCTTGTAAAATTATATTTTCCCTCTCCACATCCTTAGTAGCTCTTCTAGCTACCCTATCCAACTCGGAGAGATTAATCTCTTCATCCGAAGAGTAATTTCCTTGCTCTCCTATTCCTACCTCCAACGGGGCATCCCCTCTCCTAGCCCTAGTGGTTACCGCTAGTGCAGGTGCTTCTTCAACCACACCCTTACCCTTCACTAACTCATATGTAATAGCATTGGTGTGAGGAGGCCATTGACTTTGCTCCTCTCCAATTCTCGTTGGGAGAGGAAGCATGTCATCACATGTGGCCTCCAACACTCCGTCCATGAACCTAACATCTTGGGAGTTAGATGGTCCCGGATCCGTTGGAGGCGCTTGTCTCCCGTTACTACCATTAGGTGGAACTCCTTGTCTATTTTGTATTGGAATGTAACCGGTTGTAGTTTGCAAGCCCGCCGGTGGATGAAAAGTTTGCCTAGCATTACTATGGTCATAGTATAAGTTAGGTGGCCTAAGTTCATTGGCCGGTACTCCTTGTGGCCTAGCACCTCGCATATTATCCCTTGCTTGTTGTTGTGGATTAGCCACCGGGTAAGGGACATTAATTATTTTGTCCGGTTGGCGACACGTATCCGAGGGATGACTTCCTCCACAATTGCTACAATTAAACTCTTGACCTTCGGACCAACATTGTCCTTGAGCGTGCCACCTTCCACAAAAGGGATGAAATTCCTTCTTCTCTAAATTTTGGCCACCTTGCCCTCTAGGTTGTGGTCCTCTATTGCTTCCATTTCCATAGTGAGGTGGCGCTTGACCTCGTTGATTTTGTTGAGGTGGGTTACCGTTTCCTCTTTGGTCACGGTTTTGTCCACTTCTACAAAATTGACGCGTGTGGCCCGGTTGGCCACATTGGACACACCATAATCCGGAAGAATGCCTACCCGACTCAACCGGGGGTGGAGGCCCCGGTTGTTGACTCCGGATCATTAATGACATTTGATCCGTGAGGCTTTGCATTTGTTTTATCATAGCCTCTTGGAATCCTAGTTGGCTAGCACCTAGTCTTCTCTCAACCTCCTCCAAGTGTGGATCCGTTCTAGGGGCCGGTAGTGCCAAAAGAGGTGCCGGTTCCCTAACCGCTAAAGGTCGGGGGCCGGTGTCCACAATGGCATATGGAATTTGGTTCTCATACTTAGCGGGTTCTACCGCTACCACCCTAGGGCGTATGGGGATGAATTGTGGGATCAATTCATCCTCCCTTCTCCATAGCCTTTCGTGATCTTTATCCAAGTTTTCAATATCTCTAGCCGCACGCTTGGCATCCGCCAAGGTCAAGGGATTCCTTTCTAGAACACCCCTAATAGTTCCGGACTTAAAAAACCCTTGAATGAAAAATTGCTTTAGCGTGTCGTCGTTGAGCATGGTACCCACAAATCTAGTGCACACTAAATCAAACCTCCTAATGTAAGCCGAAATTTCTTCCTCCCTTCCTTGCTTCAATGACGACAATGCCCTTAATGCGGTACTTTGACCCACTTCCGGCCTAAATTCGTTAAGAAACTCCCTTTGTAATTGTTCCCATCCCCTAAAATGTCCCTCGGCATGATCCCGATACCATTCATAGGCTTCCCCCTCTAGAGTGGTAGGAAACCACACTAACCAATAACCCGGGTCGGTTATGAGGAAGCTAGCCAACCGTTCGATATACCGTTCCATGTGCCGAGAGGGGTCCTCATCCTTGGTCCCATAAAATTTAGGGAGATGAGATGGTATATCCATCGCCGCTAAATTTTGTGGAACCACGATTGGTAGGCCTCTTGGCCTAACCAATGGGTCTATTGGAGGTATAGGAGGTATGGGCGGAATTGGGGGTATGGGTGGTGGATCCATCCCCCGTTCCTCGGCCATGGTGACCGGTGAACTATTCAACAATCCCCTATCAACTTCTACCGGGAATTCTTCTCTAAGTGTGTAATTTTCCGAAGAAGTTTCACCACTCAATTTGGAGGGAGTGATCTCCTCTTCAAGTTGAGCTCCAAGTTCTAAGGTGTCTAGAATTGACCTAGTCCTAGGTTCGACGTTCAAACAACTATCTATTCTAACATTATCTTGTTCTAATCTATCACTGATTTTAGAGGACCGCCTCTTTCGAGTAGATTTCTCTAGTCCTACTATCAAACTTGGTTTTTGTGAGCGAGTCCTACCTTGCATTCCATAAGAATCGATCGACCCTCACTTGACCACACATAATCCTAGCAATTCCCCTCTTAATATTTTCACTTGTCTTGGTGTGGTTATAATTTTTTTTTTAGGAGGTGAGGAAAAGAACCTGCAAGCCCACTTAGGTGAAAGAATCCCAATAGGGGATAGGCATGTTCATGTTAATTTTTTGGTTAAGTCGGAGCATCACCTCCGCACCTTCCCGCAAATTAACACTCACCACAATACCGATTGTGAGGGGGTGACCTTCCGAGTAGATTATGTTAAAAGTCGAGGCTTCACCCTTCAACTTCTCACACCATCCATAATTCGGGAATTACCCTCTACAACGGATAACAACAATCACGAGTACAAAAGGCATTCCTTAATTAGTTAATGAGTTCACTTTGAAGAAATAAACATACCTTGAGCAATCGCATCCCCCTGTGAGTTAGCACTCCCCTCAATCGTGACTCAATGTAACAACACCATAAACTTTGTGAAATATTAATTTAATCTAGAGCATGAAATGACAACTCCCAAAACTTTGAGACTCACCCCGAGGTGAGTGTCAAAGTTCAATGTCCTAAGGTGAATTTACCCTCTAATGTTTTAATGAGCTACTCGGTTATAGGTTCCTTTTAAGTTCTTAGCAAATCCCCAAAAAGGTTGAGGACGTACCTTCGCCGCGCTCCTTCCTCAAAAATGAATTTGCGTAATTGACAATGCAATTCATTCCAAGGAATAGTTGAAATACAATGAATTCAAATGTAACCCAAAGAGAGAATACTTACCGAGTTTCGGGTGCTCCTTCCCTTCTCTCAAGTTTGTGTCTCCAATTTTTCCTAGTTGCCTCCAAGTCTCCTAGTCGCCTCCAAGTCTTGTAACTACCTTCCGCTTCGCTCCCGGCGGACGCACCAATTATGTGAGGCCAAACCCCCCACCCTTAAGCGTCCGTAGTCCGAGTAGTGGGTTTGGGCTCACATTCCTCCGCGGTATTGGATTTGGACTTGGATGAGTCCATAGTGCAAGGTTCACCCTTCAAGTGGTCTTGGATTTAACTAGCTCCTTCATAAACCCAACTCCTTCATGAACCCAACTCCTTAGCTTCTAACTAAATAAACCCAGCTCCTTCATAAACCCAGCTCCTTCATGAACCCAGCTCCTTAGCTTCTAACTAAACAAACCCAGGTCCTTCATAAACCCAGCTCTTTACTTTCTAACTAAACAAACCCAGCTCCTTCATAAACCCAGCTCCTTCATGAACCCACAACTTTGTAGTTGTAATCCCCAACTACCTCACTAATTATTCAAGCCCTTAACTAATCTTCCTACCTAATTTTCCTAATTCTACTAACAACCCCTTTCTAATCACACAATTCTTCTCTAATCCTAAAATCCTAAAATCCTAGAGAGGAGAGGGGGAGAGAGAATTTCCTAACTTCACTAAGACTAACTAATCCACACAAGTATATTTTTGCACTCATCACAACCTCAAGTGCTCAACTCTTAAACATGGAACTTGCAACCACGTGTATTCAAAACATGAACTTCAAGTACCACAAATTGGAATCATGAATTAACTTTAAAATCCTTCACGTCAACACTAATTCTACCAAGAGGTCAAGCCCTCTTCAAGGCTAACAAGCCTTGGCTCTCAAACTAAAAACTAAGCACACACATGTGCTCCAATATGGCTTCCCACACCCACACTTATAACTCGTGGGGTGCCTTGGAGCACAAAGGAAAGAGAGGATGAGTGAGGGAAGAATGAGGGATTATATAGTAAGCTTGAGGGGGTGAGCACCCTCAAGGCTCACGATAAGCCCTTGAGATTTCCTCCTACTTAGTAGGCGCCAATCCTATCTTCTAAGCCTTCCTCCCTCAAATGATCAACAAGGATCCTAATTCGAACATTTAACTAGCCTTGGCTTTCTACCTACCACACTTTACCAAACTTGGGATGCTTCAACCCAAACTTAGCCTCCTTCGCTTTCCGCCGCCATAACTTTCTCCCCTTACTTTCCCAAATCGTTGCTCACCACTTAATTCAAACCACGATGCTTAACTCGTGATTTGATTGGTGCTTTGAGAATTTGCTTATCCTCCACCTTGCATTCTTCCTTGGACCTTCCCCATTAAGTGGCCATGATGAGGTGGTCCACTTGTGCGCTCCATGTGATCCTCCATTCATCCCAATTCGAATGCACTTGCCTCTTGAGTCACTTTGGTTGCCTCCATCCATTTGTACTAGCCTACTCACTAACTACTCAATCCAAGTTCTCCTTACCTATCCTCATTCACTCAAATCCTTCCGAAGGTAAAAACACAATAACAACTCACATCCTAGCCTCTTACAACATGGTACTTCTAAGACTAACATTTCACTCTTTTTATATTTTTGTGAAGTAACATGCTACTTCAAAGTGCATCAACTAACGTTTCAAGGGTCTAAGACTAAATGTGGGCACCCTTTTGGGCTCACAGAACTACATGCCGCTCTTATCCTTGGGGCATGGGCGACGGGAGAATGTTTTTCGACACAAAATTGCTTTTGTTATGTGAGCTCTATACATGAAATAAATATATGTTCTAATCATATTTCTTTTCGGATTTTGTTCCATGTAAATTACATTTCACTTCAGTTTACAATATAACCTAAGATTCAAACATTACATTGTGCATTTTTGAAAAAAAAATTGTAAATATGTGAAGGACAATTTTTGAAGTAACCCTTCATTTTGAAAGACAAAATTTTAAGTAACCCTTCCCCATGAAATACGAGTAACCCTTCAAATTTTCTCGCTGATGCAAGGCCTTAAACCAACCCATGTCTAATCATGAGCCAAGCCTAGTGATAGAATGAATAGTGTCGGAATCATACCCATTTTTAGAATCCGAGATTAGCAACTCAACCTAGTGTAAAGGCCGTTAATAATAATGCCCAACCCTAGCACCTACTGCATGGGGTGGCGTGTCAGCTTGTTGCCAAAACCGTCACTTCACGGGCCCGGCCATAGAATTAGCATGAGTGACGGTTCAAGGTAGGTAGATGTTGGTGATTAGGAGGCGGGTATAGGTGTTGGTTTAGGATGGGTAACAGAATTAGCTGCCTCTACCTTAGTGTGATGAAGTAGAAATATCGAGATTGCTACGAAGGACATTTTAAACGCTTCCGAACCCATAGAATCTTTTGATGACCCTTTTTATAAATAAGTGAACAACTATTGTCATCAGTGATTGGATGAGTTCATCCATTGGCCAAAACCCGACCTTCTCTGAGTCAGCAACTTGTGATGAAATATTGTCATGGATGATTAAGATTTGGATGAAAAAACCACTTGGTGAGTGACAGTAATTGCAACACTGTAAATCTAGAATCCCCCCAAAATATTACAAGGGAATGACAAATAATGTTGGGTTAACATTTAGTGTTGGTGACTATACCTCGGTTTACAATTACTATTGAGCAAGACGATTAGAATGGGTGACACTAAATATCATATTTAGTGTAGTATGTAGTTGTTGTAGATAAACAAAGCAAAAATGCCACTACTATATAATGTATTATGCTATAGAGCCCTCCTATTGACAACTAGTGTAGACAAACTTATTTCTAATAACTTAAGCAATTTTGCGTAAGTGTAGTACATGTGTAATACTGGGGTGATTTTTCACATGTTTGGAAATTGATATTATAATGTTTAACAAAAAAATTACAATTTATTTCCAAGTTTTCAAATTAGTGTAAATTTTTGAAGGCAAGATTCTCCCAACCCATATTCCCAACATAGGTCGACTTATTTCCGAAAATTAGGAGACAAAGACTTGAGTACAATTAGTGTCCTTTTCAAGGAACCAAAATATGTGCCTTTTAACTTACTTTTTCCATCACACCAAATGTGAAGGCTACACGACTTTTTTCATCATGTTAGAAATTGATAGCTACATGTGTGGAACTTCACGACTTTAGGGGACTCTATATAATAAGATTTGAGGGGGGGGGGTAATTGGAAATGGGTCTGTCTACTCTAGGGAATATCCCTACTACAAACTTGATTAGGGTAAACTCATTCGATAAGCTCTAGGACAAGCATGGCCTCAACTACATCGACAAGATCTTGATGTCATTGTTCTTTTGTTTTATTTTCTTCCTCGATGGGTGTGGAGGAGCTACATGGATTATTCCAATTAGTGCGTGTTACTATTCGGAGTTGCACTTACTCAAGAGTTCAACTTTTACTAACAAAAGTTCAATAAGTTGTACATACATTATAGAACATACATAACTTGCTTGGCAAATATTACATTCCCATAGTTATAGCATTGCATAACTCTGAATAATTGGGATATTACTAATTGGGATAATCAACATAGTATATTATTGGTTCTAGAATGTTTTGGAATCTAACCTATGTGGGCTTTGATAATGTAGTAGACATACTGTACTCTATCACCTTCCAAACTTGAGAATATCTTTCAAAAGTAATTAATCTATTGCAAATATAGATGCTATAAAGTGGGTGTAAGTGTTGTGGGTTTAACATATAGTATGACTCAGTTGATGAGATGTGTTCATGGACCCAACAGTAGAGTTGAGAATAAAGACTCTGGATGTCGGAATCCCACTACTTCAAATTGAATTTGAAGTCAGGGCAGCTGAACACCCGGGTACGCAACTCCCATTTATACGCAGGGGGCATCGGATTAAAAACGGCTTCGAGGACAACTTTTGTAAAATTATATCAAATTATACAAAATTAAAAAGACCAAAAAGTTGGGTGAAGACCAAATTAAATTAAATGAGATGTAGAAAAATTTGGGTTGAATATTAATTAATTAATTAAAAACTCCACAATGTATATAAATAATTGAAACACTTATTTTTTAACTTATGCCTATGCATAATTTAAAAAGATCCTCACAAGTAGTTGCCTCCAATTAAAATTAAAAGTCATTGGCAATGTTTTATTTATAATAAAAAATCTTAAATTTTTAATAAAATGCCCAAAAAATTGGGTAGTTTGACCTATGGTACATGTATTAAAAAAAATCATATGATTAAGTTTCTAATGCAATTTTATGCCTCAAGGAATATTCATTTCCTATATACAATTACATTTTTGGATTCCTCGTTAGAAGGGCTACAAGAGTTTCCTACATGAAAACAAGTTATATCACTTGAGATTGGACTAAAATGCATTATAAGTAATTATAATAAGGGCCATATAGTATGGGAGTTGCGTACCTGGGGTTGAACATAGCTCATCAATTGAGGGATGTTATGCACTTCGAGTGCTACATGTAATTTCGATGTGGGATTCAACATGATATTGACCAGTGTGGAATTGAATTATTACATGCAGCAAATTTCATCCAAAAATCAAAAATTAAAATAGAAATATGAACTGGACATCAACCTAATATACTAGTACATAGATAACTCTTGATTTCCACTAAAAATAAGGGCTTTCCCTCAAACTCTGCCACATGTCGCTCCTAGATTGGTTAGTAAATCTATCACTACAACTCAAAATTGAACAAACCTACCACCAAAAGAAGCACAATTTCAACAACTTTTCAACAATGTGTAGATGAGGAAGATTGGATCAAAATTGACCTTGGATTTTGCAAAAGTAGATCATTGTGTAGAAATCAATTATCAACTATAGAAACGTAACTTGCCTTCAAATCCCGGGGAAGTCACTGTCAAAAATTTAGATAACTATGAGAGAACAAATATAGGGTGACATTTATTCATGGTTGATAAAAATTATATATTTTTTTGATATACCATAGCCTTGAAGAAATATGAGGTAGCACATTATATATAATATAGGGTCACTTGTAATACCCAAAATTATGTTTATAGTATTTCTAAAATAGCATTATAGTAATTGGTAGGGAATTTTTATTATTTTTAGGTTGAGTTTAGGGTAAGAAAAATTTAAGAACTAGATGAAAAATGATCACAAATCCATCTACAAAATGGATGAACTCGTTGGATGATGGTTATTAAGTGTACTTTTGAGGAACATTTCATTGACGTTTGTATAATTCTCTGGTTGTTCCTTCCACGCAAGACAAGAATTCTATCATTGTGCATTGACCCCTACGCGTTTAAAGAGCTCCGTGGGGCCATATTTGGTGAATCTATGGTGGATTGATGGATTTGTTCTAGGTGAGAGGTTGTGGCATCTTTTGTGATGATAGATTCTCAATTTTCACGTGTGAGCCCAATATGGTGCCCACATGAGGTGTTAACCTCAAAAGTTCAATTGACGGTTGCTTTTACCTTTTCTTCAATTACTCAAAATTCCAAAAGAAGTGAAGCTTTTGTGTTTTACTTAAAATTAAGTTTGAAGTGTTAGTGTGTGTCACATTGGAAGTGGGGTGGTTAGTGATGTTTAAGTTAGTATGAAAGTTGGTTAGGTTGGATGATTAGTGGGATTATGTGGAAGAGTTGTTTTGGCCCAGGTTGGTGTTCGTTTTAGGCTAGGTTAGGTGTTGTTTTAGGGGAGGGTTGACCTTCTCGGAGAAAGGGGTGTGAGCCCAGCGATTTCCGGTCAACTGATCAGGCTCTGGAGGCTCGAGGGGATTTTTTCGGCAGGAGAACTCTGGTAGCTAATGGAGACAGAGGAGGAGCGGCTGGGAGAAGAGGCCCTGGGCCCAGGACTTGTTCGGCAGAGGGGTGTGTGGCAGGAAGGCTTTGAGGCAGATTAGGCTGAGATCAGGTTTAGGCTTTGAGGCACATTAGGCTGAGATCAGGATTAGGCTTTGAGGCACATTAGGCTGAGATCAGGTTTAGGCTTTGAGGCACATTAGGCTGAGATCAGGATTAGGCTTTGAGGCACTGTGAAGGGATTCAGAGCTAAGGAGAAATCAGGCTTCGGCCTAGGGCGACTGTGAAGGGATTCAGAGCCAAGGAGAAATCAGGCTTCGGCCTAGGGCACTGTGAAGGGGTTCAGAGCTAAGGAGAAATCAGGCTTCGGCTTAGGGCAATTGCAAAGGGATTCAGAGCTAAGGAGAAGTCAGACTTCGACAAGGGCTAGGCTGCAAGGTGACTCAGCGCTGGGCTTTAAGCCAGGAGCCTCAAAGTTGGGGTTAAGAAGGGTGTTGAGCTGGGAGTGTAAGCCAGAAGTGTGAAGTGAATTCAACATCTTGAGAATTGAAGGGGAAGCCATTTGGGGAATATGAGATTTTAAGTGGAGTTGAGAGTTGCAGGGTCTCAATATCTAGCAATGTAGTAAGGCGGGTAGTGGGCATTGTGAAGGATACAGTTAGGTAGGGCTTACTGTGCTTCCAGAATGTGGAAAGTGCCTTAGGGCTTAGGAGCTATATTATTGATTCCGATAGCACATACAATATGTAGAAGATAAGAAGAGGAAAAGGATGGATTGTGGTTGTGTGTAATAATCATCATAGGTGCACGGGTATTTTTCAATACTAATGCCTTATGGGGTTGAATAAAAAGAGTGTGCTTGCATTAAAGTTTATTGGAGCATGAGCATGGAGTTCCTGAGGCCAAGTGTCCACAAAGACATGTGAGCCATGGACTCGCACCTGGACCACAGACGCTAAAGGGTGGGGGTTTATGGCTGACATCACGTAAGACTCATAAGTAGGCATTTCAAATTGTCTTCACACTTTGCATGATAACATGTGCAATGTTAGTGCAACTGTGTTAGTGAACACATTATGAACACTTTAGTGATGCTGGTTTGTTTTGGAATTTGTGGACTTCTTTCAATGTTTGGATGAAACAATTAAGTACGCCATTATCAATGGGCTTAGACATGTAACCAATTATGCAAATAACATGTTTCTTGTATACACAACTTAATTTTTGTTGTGTGATGAATTCCATTTCTAATGCTATAGTACAATGCTATTGTCCACGAAGGAAAATTCAAATAAATATAAATAATGAAGGGTCTAAAATATAATGGAGATTTTAATTTATAATTACACATAGGGTGGTAAGAAATTGAAGAAAGTAGAATTATTAAAAAATATAGGGTCCACTAAAATGCAATAAATGAGCTACATAGCCCCCCAAAAAATATGTGTTGTACGCTCATGTGTCCCCAAAGAATACACTAAGTGACTTCCCCGAGCTTCAAATACTCATGACTATGTCAATACAACTCGGAATTGGACAAAACTGGCACTAAAAGAAGTGAAATTACAAGAGCTTTCCAACAATATGAAAAGCAAAGAAATCTAATATACATCGAGTTCAAAATGCACAAAAACAGATTGTACATCTTGATCTGACATTAATTTTCCACACACACTAATAGGACAATTTAGTGTACACTACAAGAGCACTAAACTAGATGAAATATAACGCCCTCTACGGATGTGTGGAAACATGCCAAGAACACCATTTTAATTAAAATGAGACAATTTGGCATTTTTGAGACAAAAAATTAAGGTGAAATTTTGAGGCACCTTAAAGGAAATTTAAGGTGAAATCCAAGGGGAACTTTGTTCCCATAAGCCAAGTTCCATTGGGGTACATAGTGTTCCCAATGGTAAAGTACCAAAAGTTCCCTACAGTGTTCCCCCACCACGTTCACATCCTCCGCAATTATTCACCTTAATGTACGCTATTAAGGTGATTGGCAAAATGAGACTTTGAAAAGTCTCATTTTAATTAAAATGGTGTTCAAGGGTTGTTATAGTTCAAGTAGACGCCTAGTAATTTGCCTTGTTGCGGTAGGTATTGGTTAGTGCTTACTACACCCAATGGTAAGGCACACATGTCCATTAAGGAATGCAGTGTGATGGACCAATGACAATAAGTTGTACCAAAATTGTGTCACATGTCACTTTTTTCCACCGTCCTTGACACTCTTTTGAATGGTTCTCATGTTTTCTTAAAAAAACTACTTTATTGAGATTAGAAATCAAATACACTCTAAACTCCGTAACATCAACCTCCTTAATGTTACTCCTTATCTTATATCCCGAAACCCTAGTGTAGTGTCACCAACACTAAATGTTAACCCAACATTATTTGTCATCCTTGTAATTTTTGGGGGGGATTATTGATTTACAGTGTTGCAATTACTGTCACTTACCAAGTGATATTTCATCCAAATTTCAACCATCCATGACCATATTTCATCACAAGTTGGTGACAAGAGAAGGTAGGGGTTTGGCCAATGGATGAACTCATCCATCATCCATGACAGGATTTGTGCACCTATTCATAAGAAGTGTCATAAGATGTGTCGTGCATGTTGGCCATGACGCCAGTCAAAAAACTCTGACATCGGTAAGTGTGTGCACAATATTAAGCGGCGATCGATGGCCGAAGACGAAGACCCAGTTCATAACGAAGCTTTTCAAAGACTCGGCTTCAACTTTGATTTCGCCACCGCCCAACTTCTAAACCTCCGTCGCCGGCCGTTATGTAAGTCGTTACTGAAACCATAATTTTTACCTTCCCTTTTCTTCTCCTTCCCTGGACCCTGGTGCAGGATATGTTTCAATTGCAAGCGACGTTGGAATCTTGAATCAAAGGAAACTTGGTGTGCCAGAAACCCAGCCTCCTTGTCAAATCATTGTCTCATTCGGCGGCTACATTGCTATCACCGTGTAATTCGTAAGCTGGGCACAAGTGTGACATGCAATCACATGAGTGCATGGCAAGGGATCATATTGGGATGAGCTCATGCGTAGTCAGGTTATAAGTTATAATCAATGCACCAATTCTCACCTGGCCATATTGAGATTATCCTTTGTAGAAATCTGTGTGTCATTGCAGCGGGCATTCCAGCATACCTAGCTACTTACTTACATCTGACCGTGCATGCGATTGATCTGACACTAGTCTGGTACTGTATCATGTCCTGGTGCATGTTGTCACAGCTTCATATCCATCGACAGTTGGCAGTTACAAGTAAGGTGTGTAAGTACTGCATTCTCGAGGGCTAAGATTGCAGGGTTAACTACCTATAGTAAGGTTTTGGGTATAAGGGGCATGGTCAGCTGGTGATGATGCTTCACATGCTCATGGCTAGGTTATCCTGAGTGAGGGGAGAAGAGCAAGTTATGTCTGGACTTCTGGTTGTCGTAAATGTGGAGGAAAGAAATTTAGAAGGTCACATGCATGGTTGCAGGTTTGTAATAAGGTCAGGTTGATGCAGCTGCTCAGCTTTTTACAGTGTGCTTGCAAGTATCTTCTGGGGATGATCGGTTGATGTTGCAGCGGTACTGAAGAAGTTGATCGAGAGTCTCACGGAGAGATCGAAGACAATCGTGATTCACGAGGTGGAGTGACAAATAAAACCTTTCGAAGCGGCTTGGGATCTACTAAGTTAGAGGAGAGAGGAGAGAGAGGAGATTCGATAGATGGAGTTGCCAGAGTTGTGTGGTTGGCGCCCCAAGGGGCTGCCCGGGAAGAAGCAATGTGTACTGAGCATAGACGGCGGGGGAGTGCGGGGCATCATGGCCACCGTCATCCTCGAGAGCCTCGAGAGCGAACTGCAGGTACTATTATAGGTAGATAACCATCTTCTTGTCACTTAGTAGCGCTTCGGAGGATATGTAGATACATGCCATACAGAATACTACTACTTCCCCTATTACATCGCATGCTTTGGCAACGTTGACAGGAATCTTCAGCTTGGTACATGAAGGGGTTATGGCGCCAATCATCGGCAGCTTAAACCTTTTCCTGCCGAATCTATGCTCTACAGTTGAGCTTGAAATGATCGTCGGATGTCCAGTTTCTCAGTAACTAGCAAGAACTCGTGATATAACAAAGACCTGAGCACCACATATAGACATCACATCTATCCAGGCTTCAAGCGGCATTCAGGGCAATGATGACCTATCATGACCTTTTTAGCTGGATTCTATTGTGCACGTGATGACTTGTGATGGACACGCATTCAATGACCGTCGTCCGAATGCTTTCTGTCCATGTCGAAGGTGTAACTTAAATACACTCATGTTTTGCCCTTAAGTTGCTGAAGACTGCTTCGCAGATAATATACGTTCGCAAGCAATCTATATCTTTTGAGTTCTTTGTGGTCGATCCCTGTGTGTCCCTTTTTCGTAGAATACGAGGAACGTTGAATAGGTGAAGTATTTGAAGATGTTGTGGTAAGCGTTGATGTGTATTGCTTTGTGATGGCACCGTGGTGAATGACGTCCCGATTGAACCTCAGGTTTCAGAGTCACATACTTAAGAAATCTTGAAATAGAAATGAAGGACATTGCAATCCAATGATGTGTCAGTTTCAAGAATGTGAATAGGTTTGCTTGGAGAACTTAATCCTTGCTCGAAGTGTTCAATGTGAACTTGTAATAAAGAATTCGATGGTGTATATGTGGTGCAGAGATTGGATGGCGCGGATGTAAGGATTGCAGATTACTTTGACGTGATTGCAGGGACAAGCACAGGTGCGCTTGTGGCAAGCCTCCTCGTATTGCCCGACCCCGTGACGAAGCGGCCTCGGTATACTGCCAAGGAGACCACCACCTTCTACCTCGACAACGCAGCCAATATCTTCCCCCCAAGTAGGTCAGTTTCTTTGGTACACCAAAAGCCCGGTGAACAGATACTAAATCTTGATGAGTCTCTCGAATCTAGAGAACGGACACCATATACACACCAAAGCAAAAGCAAGACAATGGAGACTCACATGGTGCAAGATCAAATTGGAGTAGGCATTCAAATGATACAAAACAAGGACTATCTATTCGAATTAATGATGATGTGGTTAACACGACGGTCTGATAAAACACCGCGAATTCTTATATCAGTGTGCACTTTCCACAAGGATCACAAGGTGATGTTCGATATGGAGTAATCATCACCTGACACAAACCAAACAATTATTCCGAACAATAAACCGCAAACTCAAGTTGATTCTATGAAACATAACCCTGCTTACATAATGCGGTGACTTTGTTCCAAATACTTGGCTTCGGTGTATGGTATAGGTATTTGGAATAATCCGTTCTCCGCGCTAGTACATCGAAGATAGTATTGGGACTAATGAAACATGAATGATTCTAATGTAACATTGACATCCTCATATGCAACTCATTCTGAGAAGTTTTAGCCTGTCCCAAAAACCATCATATCGGCGGGGAAATCATGTCAACATCATGTTCAGGCTTGGTAAGCAGAAACTTTGATGAGTTTTGCAGGCATTGCAGGACACTGTACTCTCCTTGCTTGTTCAGTGGTGTGAGTACCCTACTTGTTGACAGAACTGCAATGTACTTGCATCGCAACACCTACTAAAGCTGACAGGTCGATTTTCTTGTGATCTGTACTTCGGCAGCGGGTGGTTGTCTTCGGCAATATCATGGTTCACTCGCCTCACGGGTCCCAAATACAGTGCTGCCCCGCTCGAAAGCTTGTTGAAGGATTTCTTTGGGGATTTAAAACTCTCGGAAACTGTGAAGCCTGTCCTCATTCCATCATACGACATCAAGTATCAGAATTCCCTCTTGTTCTCAACAACCCAGGTAAGATGCCTCAGCCAGAATTAAATGTGCACCAATTTCCATCCATTTCTCTCTTGAATCATCATCTACTTCATTTCTATCTGATTTTCCCATGTTGATCCATGGATCGATTTCGTACATTCCTACAGTTTCCTCCATTGGCTTTCTACTTTCAAAGTTGTGAGAATTTAGGACTCACAGCAAACTTACAAGTTTTCTTGTGTGCCTCTTCATAAGTATAATGTCCATTGACATAGCATGACTATAGAGGAAGTACACGATTGGCTTGTTGTGGAAGACAGGCAAAGTCCAAACAAATTCCAGATTGCTACATCCGCGACGTCTGTCGATCCAGCTCAGCGGCCCCCACATACTTACCGCCTTACTACTTCTCAACTAACGACGATGGTGTGAAAATGGAGTTTAACATGGTGGATGGAGCAATGGCTGCCAATAACCCTGTGAGCACCTTACAGATGTCATACCCTGTCTGTTGATGACGTTTGGTGTGAAAGTCTTGGGTTAATTAATTAGACTACATGTTTTGCAATTGGGGCTTGTCCACAAAAATTCAGAAAATTGCACAGTAGAGCAATTATTAACGACATTAACCCTTGTGAGCATGAACACGGTTTGATTTGGGCCGTTAGACATAACTTAGTTATAGAGGATTCGAGAATCTGAACCTGTTTTCTTTTCGGATGAGTTCATTTCTCAGGCTACGAAGAAAGACGAATGTGTCTTCCACAGACATGAAATATGAACCACCTGCTTGAGAATGATATTTTTGTATGATGAATGGCAGGCCTACCTTGCCGTCTGCGAGCTCCTCAAGGATCAACCTGACGAAGTAGAAGATCAACTTGTAAGCATTCTCTGCTTATTTCCAACTTGAACGGAATCTGTAAACTACAGATTCCCATTTACTAGGATCCCACATCCTCCATTACTAACCTCATCTAGAAATGCTTGCGCCTTGTTTGTATTTGTGTTTGAATTATGTAAAGGATAAACTAATTGAGCACATGGGTGAAAGAATTTCCAAACATCATATCAATGCTTCTTTGATCACCCGATTGGAACCGATTATGTTGGTTGTAGAAATACGAGGATTTGTTGGTGCTCTCGCTTGGCACCGGACAGAAGACAGTGGCCTACGATGCGGAGACCACATCGAAGTGGGGGCCCTTCTCATGGATATACAACAATGGCAACATCCCATTGTTTGATATTCTCATGATGGCCTCGCAAGACATAGCAGATTACAGCATGTCCAATGCGTTCTTTGAACAATCCTCTCAGGACAATTACCTTCGTATACAGGTGAGCAAAGTCTCAGTTCGTCTTCGCTATGTTCAAAAACAAGATCTTGGTATGTCAGGTGTATACTTGCTCGGGGTCACTTTAGGTCTGATCACATTCAAGTGTTACATATGGCGAACTTAATGTGACTGGAATAAGCACAAGAAAGTCACTTGTTTCAAGTTGAATGCTACAGAGTCTAAGGTAATAGCAGTAATAGTAAAGAAGAAAGATTGAATAATGACTCCGATGTCGACACCGGTGGCATGGATTATGGTGTTGCTTCATCTTTGAGTTGGTCTACGTTTATATGTAATCCCAAAACGGACATCCCTAGAATTGGGGACCTATTTCGAGTTGGGGCCCCAAGATTTCTGCTTCGCTTCAATGGTGAACATCTTGAACGGGCGCCAACAAGCCGGCTTGCACCTTAGTATCTCCACCAAGGGCAAGTTTTTAAAGTCCAAGGAAGGCCATCCATTTGAATACTATTCCAACCTTAGGCAGCTTAACCTCGGAGCTCCAATGGGATCCAGGTTAAGGCCTTGGGTTTAAGCCACCTTTGTTATACCTAGGAAGGCCTTTACTCGGCCATGTAGAAGACTGGATCAATCAGGCTGTGTCATAGATTCGAAGTCTTTAAGAAGATGAAGAAGTGAAGTGTTCAGAAATGCAGACGTAGTAACTTAGAATGCTAATTCTGCGTCGATTTGGGTTCACTTCATGAAGAATCAAAAGATTTTCTCTGAATTAGCATCTTTCATATGCTAATAGAAACTTGTTCTGTGCTGTTCTTGCTGTTACTATTACAACAACAACAACATTGATGGAAAGGTGATGAATGGGTGAAACTTTGGATGGCAGACGGACAACCTGAGTGACACCCAAAATCAAATGGACAACGCCACACCGTCAAACTTGCTGTCGCTCAAAAAATCAACAAGAGACCTGCTGCAGTCCAGAGCACAAACACGGAACAAATTTGGTCAGTTTGTGGACGATACGAGATGGACTACCTACCAGGCTGGCATTATACAGTATGAAATCTCCCCTCTGTTAAATCCCTAAATTGGGTGACTGCACATTTAAGCTCCGTAGTGACAAGATTTGAGAGCAAATATCTGCGTCATTTCTTACAAACGTTCTTTTCAGTTAGACAACTTATCCAAGAATATCAGGGCTAAGTTACTGAAGGTCAGATGATCTGAGAAACAAGATGACTCACTTGATGCCCTAAACATATGTCTCAAGATCTCCATCATGAAGTGTTGAACAGGTTAAGATTGAACTCTGAAAGACTTTTCATTTCATATCGTTTTTGTACATATAAACTTATGTTCCACTGAATCTATAGAAAGAAGATTGAAATCCGCTTCTTCTACGTCAGCAGCTTGTTTAACCTCCACCACACCCGAAAAAATGAAAAGTGGAGTGATTCCACCAATTTGTGAACCCACAAAGTATGTTTTAGGGTTCACGGGTGTTGCAAGTCTCAAGTATTACTGGAAAGAAGGCTAAGTTGGAACAGATTTGTCAAACCTCCTGACTTTTCTAAGATATTGATTGAGTTCATGTCTTGTCTGTGCAGGTATGCGGCTTGGCTTGTGGAAGAGCGCAAAGCTCGTCAATCTGAAGTTAATTGAGTTTGATCTACAGTCCGAGAGTTTGTGACCATGTACAGCTTGATAAATAACGACAGAGAACTTTCCAGAGACGAAACTTCTAGATGAATGATAAGTTGAAATGCTTTACATACAGAAATAGGAGTACAGTAGTTTATCTTTGTAAGTGCAGATGTATCAGATAGACTAGTCTAGATATGGCTATGCATAAGATCCACCAGGCGTAGGAACATCTAAGTGTAGAAGTTCTGTAAGGTGCTTTGAATACAGTTAATAAAATTTCCATTTCAGTGCAGAGTTAGTCTCACAGATACATGTGAACATAGATCGAACTTGCATCAAATATGAAGGGGACAAAGTTTAGACCCAAAAAAAAATCCTGTGGAAAAGGGCTAGCACAAAAAATGGTTGTTGCAACTCTGTAGATAATTCTACATTCCAGTCATTGGTTGATGAGATGAGATACAGTACTGGCCTGTATCATGTCTGTGCTTGTATCCAATAAAACAGACTGACGTCCAAGTTTATATTGATCTTGTATTTCACCAATTGCAACGAAGTGCACTTGTTATATTAATCTGTGGTTGTACGAAATGAAATGTTCAATCAGAGGACATTATCAGAACATTGCAACTTGTAGTTATATTGCAATTTTTCACAAATTCGACGTCAATCAATCATCTTCATTATTTGAACTGTTGAGTCTTGTAGGCTATTAGATTATCGAATTGCTGTGATCATGATAGAGTGGCATCGATTGGAGTCCTGATGAGTTGCAACCCTTCAGCCCCTCAATTGAAACTCCTCAATACTAAATTTCCCTTTTGAGCCTGTCATCCACCTCATCCTCTCCTTCCCCTCCTCCTCTTTGACCTTATATCTTCTGTGAGAGTGCGCGTGCAGACTTGTTTTTTTTGTTTTTGTTTCTTTGTTTTCTTTCTTTCTTTTATCCCCTTTTGAAAAAAAAATTAGGTCTCTTCTCCTATTTCCTAGTTGCAACAATTTCGCATTTTCCTTCTTTGATCTCAACAAGCAACTTCTTCCTCTAGTGTAAGTTCCTCATTTTTTTTGACACCACTCCTTCACCAGCAGCTGGGAAGAATCTCCAGATTGGTATTCGGCAAGGAGCAAAAAAAGTGTTACATGTTTTTGCATGAGGGCTGGATAGGCATTTTCTCTCTACGCCTGCAACTTTGAAGGAAAGATTTTCATTGAACTTCCAACCTTGCATGGGTTTGAGTGATTTAGTTTGTGCCCTGAATCTGTTTTATGAGTTGATCAGTTCATGACTGAGGACTTGCTCAACAGACGGTTTTTCGTATTCGTACACCAAAACAAGCAAAGAGGAGGTGCACACAAAAACAAGCACCAACTGCTGAATTATCTGTTTTGCTGTATCGCCTTGGGCGCAAAGGTGATCAAAATTTAGCCTCCAGCCTAACCTTCTGTCCCCCCACATTCCAGCTCCTCACAATTACGGTCTCTGTATTCTCTTCACTTGAACTCATCCTTTTGCTTGCTCACACCAAAAATTCATGGAGCATGCCACCTGCAGGTAATATCAAATTCCAAGTACTTTATTTGGTCACTCAGTCATGAATTCTGGTGAGATTCACATGTCCTTGAAGAATTCACAGGATGAAGAATGTACCGCTCTTCTTTCCTTCATCTTAAAATGCGGTTGACCAGTGTTTAATGCACCCTTCAGTGTTAACCAAAGATTTAGCTAATGTATCATTCAATATTGAGTCAACTCATAATTCAGCCTTTCAGGTCTTGCAACCCTAAGTTTGGTGGGTATTGATGCAATGGAGTGATTGCATCAATACGAATCTACAAAAAATAAAAAGAATTTTGTGTGATGCTCTTCTGATTCCTGAACAAGAAGGATAATTGCTAAAGAGGAGACATTGTGCACGACTAACGATGTAAGCTTCTAAGTAGGAAATTTCTTTCACAAACTTTATAATAGCACTTTGCAAAAGTCTAGCTGAAGGCTGCAATATGCTCATTAGAAGTTGCACTTAGGAGAAGTATCTTACAGTTTCTAACAAGATGAGACAATCTCCACATTTGGCCATATACAGTCTCTGCATCAAACTCTGACATAGAATGTTTCAAATTGTGAGTAAATTGCCAGGGGGTTGGAGACAAACAAGATTACCAGAAATGAAGGTAAAAGTACCCCCCTGTGTAAATTAGTTCCCTAAGTTTGGTAATCACTGATTAATGTTATATGGTTTGATGTGATTGAATTCATGTAAAAGCAGCGTTGATATATGAAAGAATGACAGAGCCTACTCTTAGGTTGCCACCGTCGTGAATAAGTGTGTTGCTTCATCTTCAAGTTAGTCTAGTTCTATACGTAATTCCGAAATGTGCATCACAAATATTAGAGGGATTTTGAAGACTATAATTGCCTCCTTTCAACATCCATAAATGATTGTACAAGTTTGCAATGAACTTTTGATTCCTGAACTTGAGAAGGATAATTGCTCAGGAGGGGACATTGTGCGCTAACAATGTACTCAACTTCTAAGTAGGAAATTTCTTGCACAAACTCCATAGCACTTTGCAAAAGTCTAGCTATGGTTGGGTGTAGCATGCTACAACTTGAAGCCGGTTATTGTAAGTAGCAAAATACCCACCCTTCACAGGGCAGAAGCCTACGAGTGAAAGAGGCTCCTCGTTCGTGCTTGTTTTGTTAGAAGTTGGCGTTTATATCTATCTATCTTTGCAAAAACCTGGTGGACTTTTTCTCTAGTTTTTGAAGAACCTTGTCACAGGAGGGAAGGGACCCATTTGTAGGCAAAAGAAAAACGTCCACGGTGGGAACAAACAAAAAATCCGTTCATGAACAAGTAAAAGGGATCGGTTCGTGAACAAGTAAAAGGGATCGGTTCGTGAACAAGTAAAAGGGTTTGGGAATGCCTGGCTTTTACGTTAGAGAAGGGTGTTGAGTTGCCATAGACTCCCTTTGGTTCTCGGGTTCACGAACACCCCTAATCCTCCAGGCACCCTTTTCCCAAGGTATGTGAGCGTTACTCAGTTTGTTTCTCATGTTCTCCAACTTCCACCAATTGGATTTACACAACAAAACTTGTTATAATGTATTAACAAAACTATGATGAATCATCAACACAAATCGGACTGGTCCTCATCTAGTTATAGTTCTCGGAAATACATATTTGTTGATTTCTTAACTGAATACTCCCAATTGCGATCACTATTGAGTTGTGGAGTAGTTAATAGAATCTGTAAGGCATTGTTTCAAACGCTTATTAAACATCATGCGTCTTTACATGCTGTTTGTTCCTTGATCCTCACTCAACCACACACCAAATCAAAATGTCGGGGTCCAATTAAGAAAGGTTACCAAACAACACCCCCCGCATACCTTATACACCTACCTAGTAGCCAATTGCTGCCATGGGTGGAGGCAAGAAAAACTCGAAACCGAAACGGAAGGTAATTTACCCACGAGACCCTGTCCGCCATAACCCAGAGAAGGCACAGCAGAAGCTAGTGCGCCAGGCAATCAACACAGGCATCGTGCGGTGCCAGTGGATGGAGCGGGAGCGCTTCGACTACCTGTGCCACATAAACTTGAGGTCGCGGCTCGACAAGGGGCCCAAGTACAAGAAAGACGACCTGAGGAACTTCAAGAACTTCAAGGCGGTCCTCATCAAGGTGCTCATTCCACACTGCTTGGAGTTCACGGACGTGACGCCAGGGGAGTATGCAGCCATCAAGAAGCGCGCGAGCCAACTCCCCCATATCCGATACAAGACGTGCCCATGCATGGCCGTCCAAGATGTGCACATGCTCCCGCTGCCTCCCTTGTACCCTCCACTACGTGTTCCCACTTTCCAATAACCGTAAATTTTTAACATACTTCTTAAGAGTTCAGTGCCCATGTTCGTTCATCTCCCATTCCTAATCCGAGTATCTTCAATCTCTCCACACATTATAGCGTTCCAATGTTTGACTAGTGGTCGTCGTTGGATCCTCCTCCGAACCCCGGAGATTCTTTCAGACCTTGGACAGCTAACTAAGTGGGTAGCTATTCAGCTAGCTACAAGTTCCAAGTAGCTAAAGCTACACAGGAATTCAGTGCCTCAAAAGAATAGCTAGCTAAAACTAAGTGTAATAATCCGGGCGAGGAAAGTTAGCTAACTGAAGTTACCTAATAGCTAGTTGGAATCTGAATGTGATCTTGGTGGAATGAATGGTGTCATTGCACCCAAATGGTCCTCTCTCAAACTTGGGCTCGTTGAAGCAACGATGTTTTTGAAACGGAACATGAGCCTAATTCCTAATAATCCAGTAGATGTCGTGGAATCTCCGATTTGGAACACCTTGATTCCATCTCGTTTTGAATTGTCAGATGACATTGACGATTATGATGATAATGAAAATGAGAAAGATAATGATGAAGAAGAAGATGATAATGACGATGACGATGAAGATGATGATCTATCACCAGTGTCAGTCGAAAGTGAGGAAGCCGACTATATGTGTTGATTTTAAGCCTTTCAATTTCCTTGTGCAACAACATGAAAATATAGAGCCAACCGAGAGCAATACAACCAAATATATATTATTTGGTTTCATTTGAATGGATTTCTCTAGTTTAAAATGAATATGCATGTCACACAACTTTTAAGCTAGTCGAAGCTAAGTGAAAATGAGAAATCCGGAAAGGTTAGCTGGCTAAAGCTAAGTAAGAATCCTACGTTCGATGAACCTAGCTAGCTAAAGCTAAGTGACAAATAGGGGCTCAAAAATTTAGCTAGGTGATGCTAGTTGGCCAGCTAACCAAGGTCTAGATTCTTTACGTGAGCGCTACATTTTGAGATTTAGCCTAAAACCTCATGCTGTCAAGAATATTATATTCTTATTGAAACCCATTACTCTCTCAAATATTCTAGATTAAAGAGAGGGTGGGCAAAGAGGTAGGTGAGCCAACTTCCCCCTCATCCAATACATGTCATGCCCATGCATGGCCATTCAAGATGTGCAAATGCTCCCGTTCCCTCCCTTGTACCCTCAACTACGTGTTCCCCACTTTCCAATAAACATACTAACATTCTTAAGAGCCCACTCATGTTCATTCCCATTTCTAACCTGAGTATTTCTCCAAACATTGTAGCATTGCAGCATCTGACCAATGGTCGGCTTTGGATCCTCTTTCGAACCCCAGAGATTCTCTACATGAGTGCTACATGTATGTTGACATTCAACCTAAAACCTCACGTGTTGTTGGAAACATATTCTTATCGATACCCATTAATTACTCCCTTGAATATTCTAGATTAAAGAGAGAATAGGCAAGAGGCGGGTGAGCCAACTCCCCCATATCCAATACAAGTCATGCCCATGCATGGCTTGGTCCAAGATTTGCACATGCTACCCCTCCTTCCTTTGTACCTTGAACTGCGTGTTCCACCTTTCCAGTAAATGTATGAACATTCTTAAGAGGCCCCACTCATGTTCATTCCCAGTTCTAATCTAAGTGCCTATAATCTCTCCAAACATTGTAGCATTCCAGTGTTCAACTAGTAGTCATTGTTGGATCCTCTTTTGAACCCCAAAGATTCCCTACATGTGCATTACATTCGGCATTTGCGATTCAACCCAAAACATCATGTTGTGCGGAACATATCCTTATTGAAACCCGTTACTCTCTCAAATATTCTAGATTAAAAATAATTATTTTTAAATTAAAAAAACTAAGCAAGAGGCGGGTGAGCCAAACTCCCTCATATCTGATACAAGTTGCATGTCTGTGCATGGGCCGGTCCAAGATTTGCACATGCTCATGCTCGTTCCTTCACAAATACCCTGAACTGCGCAATCCCACTTTCTAGTAGTTGTAACTACAAACAGGCAGGAGGATCCAACCGCTAGTTACAGATGAGCTGCTTGAGTTTGAGAAATCGTTGATTTAAGCTCAAAACTTTACACAAATCGTCGATCATTTTAGAAGAATCTATAGAATCTACATGGCCTTATCAACTAAAATGAGCCAATTGGGCCATTATGAGACAAAATGTACATTGGGAACTGTCAGCCATAAACCTCCATCCTTATACGTCATAGTCCGGATGGGGGCCCATGACTACCATGTATCAATCAACCACTCAATCGTGCTAGATCCCACATAATCATGAAGTAGGCCTGGTAACAATTTAACTCACAAGTTTATTTATTATGGGTGCAAGCATTTAAAAATACTTGTGGTCCCCTTATATTTCATATGTTTTGCAAGGTGGTACATCAACATGAAAATCCTACTCACCCAACTACTTAATCCTACCCTAAGTACTCACTTCACTAATCAGCCACCACACCCCAGTGGCCTAGCTGCCGCTGCCTTCCCCTTTCGGCTACTTCAGTTCAACCTTACTACCGGTATCCCAGTCCATCTCCCCCTGCTGGTGCCCTGGAACCGCAACCCAGTTCTGCTGTTGGGACCGACACGTGGTAGTAGCTGAGGCTTCTCCCTTAGCAGCATTCGTTTCTGAGCCCTTCACGTGACTCGCACTCTCTCTCCATCCAGCTTGTGATGCCCCTTTCACTAATTGCCTCCCTCTGCACTGAGTCCACTTTGTTGGTCAGAGCTCAACCTGAATTACTCGTTGTGCTGCTAATCTGAATCCAAGCTTCAGTGCTGCAACCTAAACCCACATTTCAATTCCGCAATCTGAATCTCCATTTCGGTGCCGCCACCTGATTCCCCTTCAGTGCCTGAGTCTAAATTAAACTTCTAAGTAGCCTAAATCTAAGCCCACACTTGTGAGTGGCCTGAATCTAAATCACAACTTCAAAGTAACCTGAATCTAAACCCACATTTTTGAGTGGCCTGAATCTAAATCACAACTTCAAAGTAACCTGAATCTAAACCCACAATTTTGAGTGGCCTGAATCTAAATCACAACTTCAAAGTAACCTGAATCTCCTTCACATTTTCCCCCCTCACCTCCTGGGCCAAGGTCGGTCTTCTTTCTCCTCCCTCCTTCGGAGCCCCTCCTTCTGTTCTCTTGGTCCCAAAAATCCAAGGGTTCTCTCCCCCGAAGAGGTTGTTTCCCCCCTTTAAACCAACCCCCCCCCCCTAGTCCTAAAATGGATACTTTAACTGGTTCCTAGCCTTCAAGAATTGCCTACAACTAAACTAATAACCTAAAACTAATTCGCTCATTTTATTTTGTTTTAATTTGTCTTACCCCTAAAGAGTCCTAAGCCTGGAATGCTTCGCACAATTCAATCTAAACTTTCAGACTTCACCCGTTGGTTGTCCTACTCACTAGCTCAATTAAATGCAAATTCTAAGTTTTTGGCATTCTTAAAGCTAAATTCACTTGTGGGCACATAATTGGGCTCACATGAACGTGCATTGGGAACGTAGTTCACGAGCAAAATCCCGTGAAAATAACTTCATTTACAATGTTGAGGACATCTAGAAGGTCATCAAGAGAGAAAAACACATTGATGAGCGTTGATTCATATATGCTAGAAGGGCACATATTGCTTAACAAACCATAACTTAGGTTTAACCCTAACCACGGGTGAAAGCCCGTGACCAACCAACGCCGTGCAACACATGCGGGAATATCCATTACACAAGCTTGACTAAACAAAAGAAGGTCAACTTGACTGAAAAGCAACGATGCACAATAATTTTAGAACACATTGGTCTAATCATATATGCCATAATGGGCACATAATATTACTCAAAGTAGAGGGATACTTGTATCCACGGGTGAAAGCCCGTCACAAACCAACAGCAGGTGTCACATGCGGGAACATTCCACAACACATGCAGGAATCGGGCGATGACAAACCCGACAACACAAATGATAGGTGAACACAACCATGACTCCACCATGCACATGACAACAAATATGTCAAAAAATAAATGGTTGAACCATAGATACCACAATGGGCACATAATATTACACAAAGTAGACGGATAAATGTACCACGGGTAAACTCCCGTAAAGTTCCAACACTACGCTAATTACACGGGTGCAAATCTATAACCATAAAGGTCCGCCTAAGCACAATAGGAGTACGAATCTTTAATCCTTTTCAATTTTTTGTCATGAGGTTCTCTTTGAGCTGCACTCCTTTGCTTGCGCTTTAGCTCTTCCACACGAAGATTGTCCTTCATCAAAATTGTAGCTTCTCGAAGTTGTTTCACCCTTGCAGCCATGTAATCAGACATTGATGATGTAGTATTGGGCGAACCGCACTTCCAACATCTAGAACTATTTCCAGAACCCATGGGCTCACTGGGGTGAGGCGCTTGGAGAGCAAGTTGTCTCTTCGCCCGAGGGGGTTGATTTGTGACTGGAGCTTCAACCGCAACTGCAACCGCAACATCACATGATTGCAGCATCTGTGTCCATGACAACAGCAGGACATGTTGATATTAAAAACCCTAGGATGAAGAAACAACTGCAAAAAGGCATTCAAATGGAAAATGAATTACCTTAGGACATGGTGACGAAACTTCGGCGAAGTCCGCATTAGCATCTGCAACATGTTGTCGACGAGGTGGAGTGGGAACATGATTCTTGGCACGTGTATCCAATGGGGAATGTTGTCAGGATACATGGAGGTTATTGCATGCAAGAAGGACATTGTGTGAAGCAGGCGCCCACGAGCGATGGCCCAGGGGGAAGTTGAACAAGTGCAGCAAAAATAGAATATAGCCCAAAGAGTCCAAAATATTAAACCCTAATAACAACTAGGGGGACCGTAGACACAACTAACTAAGTCCAAGTGATCTAACACAATAGTCACATCCACAACATGCTTCCCACGAGCGAACGCCCGTGGAACAATGACATACGATTACCCAGTGTTGCAAACTATTAGATTCACATGACATATATACAGGTTTAGATGACTGTGCCGATACAACAACCTTACATGAGCAAAAACAACAACGCCAAAACACATTTCAAGTGAAGTGCTCAGCCAATACAGTTTGAGTTCCACATAAATCCAATAAAATGTACAGCTTGAAGTCATCTACACTATGGCAAGACGTCCTTTGGGTGTCTACATGGACATCCGCGCCGCTGGATTTCTACGGTCAGAGGTCAGTTGGCTATGTCCAGCCAACGCATGCTTATATCTCACCCTCCACGGAAAAACTAAAATGGTTAAAAATAGAAGATGGGTTGCCTTTGCTAAAAATCGAGTTTTATTGTTTGCTACATTCTTGACACCCTTTTGGACGCGTGACTATGTTTAGCAAGTTTACTATTTCCTTTGCTAGAAATCGAGTTTTATTGTTTTACTGCATTCTTGACGCCCTTTTGGACATATGGCTATTTTTAACCATTTTAGTTTTTCCGTGGAGGGTGAGATATATCTGCGAATTTGGTAAATCTAGATTGAAGGGTCCCTAGCCTGATGGATAAGGGTTGCTCCCCACAAAATCTGGTACATATTGTTGAGAATTCAAGAGGTTCTGCAGGTAATTATGGAGAGTATCCAAGCTCTGGTTCGACAAAAACGGAGGGGGATTAATGTAGCTCCCTGGAGGGTTCGGGATGCATTTGTAAGGGGAGTCATCAACAAGTAATGTAGTTCTATGAGTGGGTTGCTTCGAATGCGGCACTGGATGCATCCGGCTCCACTCAAAAAATGCGCACAGGTCCTTCATGAAGAAGCTTGAATCAGCATTCACGGGACTAGGAAGATTCTTTCCATTTTCATCGCCCAGAATGTGACACATCTCTTGCCCAAACACAAACTCAGGCTGCCTACAACCTTTGAAGAAGTGATGGACAAGTGGCTTGAGATTCTTCAGAAGCTTCGACGACCACACGACAACATGGAATTTTGAAAGCACAAAGCGCAGAAAGCGTCCCAATCTTTTCCTAGGTATGATGGCACTATATGGGAGAAATAGTGGAGCCACCTCACCACTTATCATGGGGCTATGTTGTGATTCCAGAGCCTTCCTGGTGTTGACATTGTCGCACTTTGTTGACCTCACAAGAATCCCAACACTAACCATATCTTCCCTCTCCGATGAACGACTGTACTTGGAGAGGTGAGGATCTGGCGATGACAAAATTGAAAGTCATTCTAAGGTTTATTCATCTAGTGAAAGAATAGTATGGGTAGATATGAGTAATACATATGTAAGATGGAAAAGTGCTAACACATTCAAATAGGTCTGCGAATTCAGACAGAATAACGTACCGTAGGAGGCACTTGATCCTCTGTCACATGACCTGTGACCACATCCACACAAAGAGTGTTCAGTCTGACATGGTCTCACACAAGCTCTCCCACGGGCGTTCACCCGTGGGCATGATATCAAATAGCCCAGGTAGAAATAGAAGCACTGACAAAATGAGCTATGTGCAAATTGGAAAGCATGAACCAGTGGCCCCACGGGCGTTTGCCCGTGGGACCAACATGTTTCACATTACACAATATAGTGTACCTTGAGCTTGGGGGCCGGCAGGATTTGCCGCATGCTCGACGCGGACAGGAGAGCTCGGTGGACAACCATGAGGGCTTGAGGACTCAGCAGCTCCAACACCCGGAATTCCTTAGGGTGAACAACATTACAAAGAAACATTGCATATCCCCGTGTTTTCTAGTTTAGACAAATAGACCCTCCGTCTAGTCTGAGAGGCCCCAATCTACCGTAGAGGGCTCTCTATTTCATCTTTACTTGTGTCGGAATGTACTTTCCACGTGGGATTCAAGAGGGTCTCAACCAATGTAGGATTGACATGTGGCAAAATTTAGGGGAACTTAATTAATTAATCAATATCGAAATAGAGAGCCATGTACGGTGGTCTAGTGGGATTCCATTGTAATGAATTTACAACAGCATTGGGAGGGACATGTTTCCTACTGGCCCCCCCCCCTCTCCTAGTGAGAGGGAATTATCACATACAAAACGTACCTCTCATCCATCCATCATAATGAAAACTTGACCCCCTGTAGGTTTGTGGCTGATCCATCTCAAATGACATGGACTAGACTAATTTAGGGCCTATGGCACTAATTTTGGTGATAAAAAAACCCCTATGGTCTGCATGCCATTTCATGGCTTTCATGTTGGATGAATGTGAGGTACGCTCATGTGATACTTCCCTCTCGCCCCCTCCCCCTGGTAGGTGTTGTGAACCAACATCCTACAACAAGCATGGAAGTTCATACAACAAGTGCACACTAACGCATCATGCTCCAAATTATTAACTAGATAACCAACAAGAGGAGAGTGGATGACAAGCCACACAAGTGGCGAATCGTCCACTTGCTTAAGTTGGTTATCAATCATAACGGACAAGCTCATAAAAATGGAGAAATATGGATGATGTTGCGCCTATACAGATGAAAAAACCATGATGAGTTATTATAAACCTTCTGCTCTTGGATGAGCAATCGGTCATGGAAAACCCTCCGGGGCCCTACCCTTATTATCATGTCTCCATTGGTTCAATCAGAGTGTTGTGGTAGGTAGAACTTAATGAGTGTTGGTGCATTGTTGTAATCTAGTGGAGCCAAAATTAGAGGGTTCTCGCAAACTACACTAAATAGTATATTTAGTGTTGGATTACATTCGGAGTTACTCACTCCTATATCTTTTTACTATTAATGTAATTTTTTACCACGTAAAGATGTTAATGTTCTATAATGTCCAACAACCCAATTCGACCTTCGTTGGTAAAAATTTACATTAATAGTAAAAAGATATAGGAGTGAGTAACTCCGAATGTAATCCAACACTAAATATACTATTTAGTGTAGTGGAGCGCCAAAATTAGAGGGTTCTCGCTTTTGGCCTAAAAGTCACGTATAGAGGTGTTGGGTAAGGTAACGAACTCGAATGGATGAATTGAAAACCGAAGGTGTGCGATAATGATGGTCTCATCCACTCAATTTATCGTAACAAGGCTACTTGTATGACACGTAGAGTTCATTGCACTGATTGTCCCAATTAGTTAGGGAGAGTTAATAGTGCGTGTGGGAAACTAGTGAAGGTGATATTAAATTTCTTTATGCTATGAAATTAGTGCCACCAAAAGATCTAGGAAGCAATGTTCATCCCAACATTGTTTACTAAAAACACTACTCATAGCAACAATATTTACTGAAAGTACGGCACTATACACTAAAAATATTATTTATAACAACACTATTCACTGAAAATATTGGCACTATTCACAATATTCACACTATTCATGCCGGCGTTACTTTCTTCTAATAATCTAAGTTTCTTTCCATAAAGGTTAGATGGCGGAGGCCGTTGTCAGATGCTACATATAGACACGTAACTCAACCATACAGCTGAGTAATGTCATGCTGACAGGCACGTGTTTCCATACAATTTTTTTTATCACTCTACAAACACCTTAGAGCACGCACTAACTTTCTTGAAATCTATGATAAATGAGCATGTATTCATGAGTTTAGTGCCACTTAGTAATAATTTCACCCCTCACTTATTTTGAGGTTTGGCTAAATAGTATGTGTTTTGGGAATTAATACCATTTGCACTAATTGGGATAATCAGTGTAGCCTCAAACCCAACTCATGCTCTATAACGTGTCTTTGCTATGAGTTCAAACCTCCATGCCTTTTAGGAGTTTAAAAAATGATTTATATAATTAGGATGTGTTGGTCTATTTAAAAAATTGAATTTTTCTATTGGGCATTCTAATTTTAAAGGAAAATAAATAAATTTAAATAATCAAGGGATGCCCATGCTCGAAGTTTACATGACTCCAAAAGTTTGAGTAGGCGAGGGGTTTGGCACTACGTTGTTTATGGTATTTAGTGTCACTCACTAGTAAGGGTTTACTTAGCAATAAGTATTTGCCAACCAAAGCTTTTTTATTTTTGGATTTTTTGGGTTTTTTTTGGTTAGCCATGACTAAACTACCTTTGTGTGTTTTGTTTGTAAGAAATTCATTCAAAAGCAATTAGACGTATGGTCAATCAATTCCAAATAGTAAGTGACATTCAACAACATAAACAATGTACATACAATAATCTCCTGCTTAAATATGCACCCATTTAAGTACGCATCCCAGTTAAGTGCGCAAAATTTTTGAAAAAAATCAAGGTTCATACTTTATTGTTTGAACATGTCATGCAAAGTCATTTGCCGTGAATTCATGAATTTTTTACGCTTGACATCCAATGTCAATTTGTTAACATTTGTTGAAACATCTCAAACGATCGTTGCATCTATCATCATACATCTATCCAACTTCCGTTTGAACACCGGAGCAAAGCAATTAGTCGTCGATGTCAAGGACAGTGTTGTGTAGAGCTTCAAAGCCTTTGAAGTGGGTGGCACTCTCAGATTCAACAAATGTCTCGATAGGTTGGATTTTGGTCAAGCGGGTTGCCTCAGGTTTCATCCGTTTCCCATTGTGATTCATCGAATGAGAGGGTCTAGAAAGCGATATGAGTAAAGTATGCACCTACCAACTAGGTGCGCACCAATGGCTCCGGTTCAAAGTGCGTACTTAAGCGGGAGATTATTGTATTGGGTGGCAATGGAGAGGTACCCATTTCCGATTGGAGTGGTTGGCGGTTCAACTCCCACTGTGAAATCTTCTCTCTACTTGATGGAAAAAAACTAGCTAGGTAGGCAGTAAACCCCACCATGCACCAAGAGGATTCTTGAGCAGGGTAGGGCCAACGGCTCAAATTCACGTCGGATTGCCCGACGTTAGTTATTTAATTTATTTGGCATTGAAATTCCACAACTGAGCGATCGTACTGGTCGCAAGTAAAATCAGCTTTGAAGACAAGAAGTTGAACACCAAAATTAGCTTTTAAGACCTCGAATTAATCTAGTCCATATCATTTGAGATGAATCGGCCACAAACTTGAGGTAGTGGACCCATTCCCTATCTGTTAAGCAATTTAGCATATATGCGGTCCCGGTATAATCAGAGAAAAAAATTCCCCATGTAAAAGAAATAGAATCAAGAAGCAATTCGTAGTTTTTTTTTATTTTTATAATTACCGAATTACTATGAAGTTTTTAAGTGGATTTCTCTTCAATCTATACTCATGATATAGACTACCCTCGTTCCGATCATTGATTGGTGACAAATCTGAGTTCTACGCTTGATTCCCGTCATCAATAATTGTGGCACCTATGGTACATAGACATACCCATTTCCAATACATCCCCCCCCCCGGTGCAGCGACAATCTTAATATATAGAGTCTTGAAGTTCCACACATGTAGATGTCATTCTTTGACGTGATGAAAAAATTTGTAAAGTTTCACACATGTCGTTTTCACATTTGGTGTGATTGAAATTGTAACTTAAAAGGGCAAGGGTTTGGGTTTCTTGAAAAGCGCACAAATTTGGGATTCTTTGAAAACGGCACCGAGTGTACTCAAGTTTTCATCTCCCAATTATAAAAAATAAGTCGACTTAAGCTATGAATGTGGGTCAGGAGAGAATTACGCCTTTGAAAATTTACGATAATTTCAAAACTTGCTAATAAATTGTGATTTTGTTGTTAAACGTTGTGATATCAATTGCCAAACACGTGAAAAATCACGTTAGTATCACACTTGTACAAAACTTATGCAAAATTGTCTGCGATCAATGGAAATGGGTATGTTTATCTTAGATATGCTTGCAACCTAAACCCAATTGTCAACTTAGCCAATGACATTTCACTAAGTTGGATTTCAATCACAATATGTCAACATTGATCAAAGATTGATATTGTGTTGCACGGATATTAAGTTTGGCCTAAGTTGTGAAACCGGGGTGGTGGTCGAGAAAGAGTCGGGTACCTTGTAGGGGTCCAAGTGTTTTATGTTGGATGGATGAGAAGTACGCTTGCATGCAAGATATCAACTTAGCTTAATTCCATCTCTCCAAGGACGAGATGCTTTTTGAAGGGGCAGTTCGGAGGGGTACATGTGGGTAGGTTGAAACTCTAAAATGAGTTTTGGTACAAGCGTTGCTAAAATCAATGCTGTAAGATTAGTAGCATGGACCCCAAATTAGGGGCCGAGTCAGTACAGTCAAGACTCTATAAGTGTTACCCCTATAAGCGTTATAATTTCATATATGTTAAGAAAATTTTACTCCCCTACAAAAACACAATTGGTAAGACTAGTGAGTGTTATGTGTTAAGTGTTATAACATGCTCTACTCCCTTCTTTGTTAATTGCACCTCTATAAGTGTTAATTTTGAGAAAATCAAGGTAATAATATATGAGAGCATACATTTTAAACATGTAATCACATTTATCCCATATTCTTTGCGAACAAGTCAAATATTCTCTCTTATTTAGAGATCCTTCCTCCTTGTGCACTTTCAAGCAATTTGGGAGAGGAGATGGCAGACAGAGAAAGTTTTGGAGTTGGGGTGCTTGCTGGGTGCTAGTTTGCTAGTTGGGGCTTCCAATACTTGAGAGGGAGATAAAGGAAGCTAGGCGTTTGGTAGAGGTTGATGAAGTTGCTACTCTACTTCATCAACTGACGTTGTTGTCATCTGATAGTGAGGTGGGTGACGTGATGAATACTCATGAATACCTCAATTATGAGATGGAGTTTGATTTAAACAACCCCTATGAACCTACCGATGAGGAGTTTTTGGATATGTATTCCTCAGAACATCAAGAAATTGATGTTGATGAGGTTATGGTTGATGTGGTAGAAGAAGTTGTAGGATTGATTGTTGCTGAGCATTCTCTAGAGACTTTGAAGAAATACTTTGAACAAAGACCAAACGATGCCCTATCACACATCAGGAGCATTCAAGGACTCCAAAAGGAAGTTTCATCTCATCATTTGGAAGCTTCTCATCAGACTACTATAGACTCTTTCTTTCGGTTAGTTTAGTTGGAAGAATCTCATCAAGTTACTACTATATAGATTATTTCTTTCAATTAGTTTAGTTGAATTATGTATTATCATTTGTACTTTCATTTTTTATTTCTATAAAACGTTATGTTCTTCATTTTCAAAAAATTTAAGTGTTATTTCTATAAATGTTATTAATCATCGGCATGAATTCTATAAGTGTTACTTGTTAGAATTCTATATATGTTATTTTTTTGCTACTCCCGACCTATAACATTTATAGAGTCTTGACTGTAGTTGCCAAAGCTTCCCATGCCAAATACACAAACTCAAGCTTATTTAGACTACATAGGTTACCAACATGTTTGAATGATGACATTGAGGATTTTTTCGGGCGTCGTGAGCTCCGAGGTGGACCTTTGAACTGCGTGTAAGGTGATGCCACTTGGCGTCCCTTCAATAGTCCACCTGTCGCATCCACACGCATTCCCATAGACATATGTCTCTCCTTGTCCACTATAACCCTATGTGTCATGTGTAAGTGCCCGGGGAGATTTTTGGGCATAAGGTATGTGGGTGTCATTTGGTTCATTTTTCATCTTCTCCAACTCCTACCGATTAGATGTACACAACAAAACTTGTGTTGCATTAGCAAATCTACGACGGAAACATCTGCCAAAAACTGGATTGAAAATCGGACCTCCCTTGATTTAGTTATGATGGTTATTGGAAGTGCATGTAAGATGAGGCCACTTGGCGTCCCTTCTATAATCCACATGTCGCATCCACATGCATTCCCATAGTCAACAAGCTCTCCTTGTCCACTATAACACCATGTGTCATGTGTAAGTGCCCCGGGAGGATTTTGGGCATAAGGTATGTGGGTGTTATTTGGTTCATTTTTTTTCATCTTCTCCAACTCCTACCGATTAGATGTACACAACAAAACTCGTGTTGCATTAGCAAATCTATGATTGAAACATCTGCCAAAAACCCGATTGAAAATCGGACCTCCCTTGATTTAGTTATGATGGTTATTGAAAGTGCATGTTTGTTGGGTTTTTTTAACTGGATGCATTGGTCCTCCCAATTGCATTCACTATTGAGTGTAGAGTAGTTGTTGATAATTGAAGATGTAGTCCAATCTCTTCCAAACATGTGTCTTTATGATGTTTGCTCTTTGATCCTCACCGAACCACACACCAATCAAACCTAGGGATCCGATTAAGAAAACGAGCCACTTCAGACCCATCTACCTTAACCAGTCAAAATCTTGGTGTTTCCAAGTCCAACTGGGCACATGTTGTGGTCTTCCGGTTATTCTTTTTTAATTTGGGGCATATTCCATAGATTCCTCTCAAATGATTGCTAATATTCCCGAAGTCTTGAATCTCAACCGGTTCATTGGAAAACTAGCGGTTGGTTCTCCCGGTTCATTTGGGTATGTGGCACTTCCAAGTTCCAACTCCATAGACATTTCTAGAGACTGGCCGCTACATCGTCGCATCTTATTAGCATTTGTGAACAATTTTGTATTGTTTTTAGTACACTGCAGTGCAAGCTCGGCCAGGGAGCCTACACGAAATATTGTACTTAGTTGCCACCAATTCTATTTGTCTTGCTCAAACACTAATTGTAAACCGCCCGTGTAGTGTCACCAACACTAAATGTAAACATGCTAACATGATTTGTCAATTCTCGTTAAATAATTAGGGCATCATAGGTTTACAATGTTGCAACTACTGTCACTCACTAGGTGATTTTTCATCCAAATTTCAATCATCCATGTCAACATTTCATTACATAATTGTCAAGATGTAGTATATACCAAGTTGTGTGTCAATAATGGCCATGAATTCCATTCAAATAGTCCATGACAATACACTATTTTTTGTATTTAGTGTTGTGTGGCATTTAATGTTGTTACTATTCATTTACCTGCAACACTATCTACCAAACACTTGACAAATAGTGTTCAAGTAGTGGTGGTAGAGATGGTGGTGGTGCAACCATGCGGCAACAAAACACAAAACATAAAAATATTATAACACTAATTGTGGAGATGTAAACATTAAGGGCGTCACTGGCATTTAGTGTTGTGGTTCGTAATTACTGTTGACAACACTAAATGCAAAAAACAGTGTACTTGTAAAGTCATGCGTAAGAAGTGTCATTAGGAAAGTTACCATAGTGACATAAAATAGCATATGACACTAAATACAATTCTTATGCCCCCTCCCCACTTGACTTTAGCTAAGCCTAAAAGTTGGTTCTAAAAACATGGCCTTCACACCATCGACATTATCTAGTCCCGAGTCTAGTTGGCAAATGATGTGGCATGGTTTAAAAGTGGAGGTTTTAAGCCTCAAGCGCCGACCCTCCCATCGGTACCTAAACATGAGGCAAGAATGTAGGATGTTTAAAAGTGTCGCCTCCCGCCCTTGTGATTGGTTGCTTTTAGTCTTAGCTATGAGGGCATGAGGAGCTCCATTAACAAAAACCAATGGTAAGATAGATGAGTAGTAAGGCATTTGGGGACGGGACAAAAACTATCCAACATTCATTGCTTAGTAAATAAAACAATGAACATGTGTGAAAACTACTTAACTTATACCTACTCAAAAATCTCCGGAGCAAGTTCTTGTACCTACAAGAACTTGCCTCCACTATAACCAAGGGAGCTTTACTCAGTTTTTAGGAAAGACTTTGGTTATTTGGTAAAGTCATGTTGGAAGGGGGCATTAGTGTAGGAGCCCACCTCTTTGAGCTGGACCCCTACCACTATTATGCGAGGTGAAAACGCGTGCAATTCTATTACAACATATATTTATTTATTTTGGAAAATTTGACCTTGAAATGAGTACTAAGATCCCCAAAATTAGTCTAGAGGGATCCACTTGAGAATCAAGATGAATAAAGCACAAACCTATTGCGGTCATTTTTTACAAGAAATCCCTTACAATACATGACATTCTTGCTATCTAAGCATGCGAGGAGCGTGTGGAGAAAACGCACAAGTTGTTTGGGACTCCTTGCTTGACTATGGTAGATTGAAGTGGCAACGGACTCTTGTGGATTTGGAAAAAACTCCGGATGTGGCTTATCAAGATGTTCTCAATGAATTTGATACGGTTTGGTGTGTCAAAGGTCTCATTGTTACTTGTAGCAATTTAGAAGTCCTTCAGTCCTAGATGGGCATTATTTCGAGGTCCCCTTTGTTTGCGCTGGTTTCCCGAGGTGGTTGTACTTTTTCCCTTTGCAATTGAATTTGTTTTCAAGTTTGTAAAAGAAAAAGGCAAAAAAAGGGGGCCTTTTCCCAAGTCTTTGGGGTATAGTAACTGGACCTATTCCAGACGGCTGCATTTCGAAGGAAGTTTGGAACCTTTATGTACAATGTAGGTTTTCCAATTTATAGAAAGAAACATCAACCTCTTGAAATGCATTCTACATGTTTTGAACATCATTGACAATGTTTTGTGAAAGGCCAAGTTTGATATGTGGATTCTGGAAACCAATGGATGTGAATTTGATGTTATATTATATGCATACGATGCTTCATGTTCAAGCTGAATCTGGGAGCATGGGTTCAAGTGTCCTTGGATATGCTCAAATTTTGAGAATCTAACTGGCATCTAAACTCCACCTAATAGTGAAAGTGCATCAAATATTGCATCTCTATTAATATAGAAAGTGAATGAAAACCCTATAGCAAACAATGTTAAGCAATGTTATCAAGGAGTTGAGGTTGCAAAGTGATTGTTAGGAGGTCTTGTCTCACACTACTACTGATTAAGGTAGACAAATCCATTTCCATTACCCCGTAAGAAATTTCGCATAAGTGTAGTACAAGTGTGATACTGGAGTGATTTTTCATAGGTCTGGAAATAGATATCACAACGTTTAACAACAAAATCACAATTTATCTCCAAGTTCTAAAATACCATAAATTTTCAAAGGCAAGATTCTCTTCCAACCCATATTCACAGTGGAGGTTCACTTGTTTTCGAAAACTAGGAGACGAGAACTTAAGTATAATTAGTGTCATTTTCAAGGTACCCAAATCCATGCCCTTTTAGCTTACATTTTCCAGCACACCGAATGTGACGGTGACATGTGTGATTCTTCAAGGTTTTTTCCATCACGTTAGAAAAGGATGGCTACATGTGTGGAACTTAACGGCTTTAGGGACTCTATGTATTTAGATTGCGGGGGGGGGTATTGGAAATGGGTATGTCTACCATAACCCTGCCATAGAGGTTTATCTTTATCCATTTGTTGCCATCAAGCGTATATAATACCACCCACTAATTTATACTAACACACTCATCATGTGTATTGAAACTAACTCATGATCAAGCTAATTTAGGATTTTTTTTTGACAATAACTAGTGACATCAAGGAAATGGCACAAACATGCAAATTTGTCCCTTAAAACATATGCACCTTGCCATAATTAGATAGATCTCTTGACATTCGCAATGATGTTGCCTCTACTAGGATTGTGGGGCCTAGAACACCGGCTACAACACACTTGATGTTTAGCATGGGTGGTCATTGCGACATGACCCCATTCACATGTGTCAAGTCCAATCTACAATGGTCAAATATTGGACTCAATGCATGTAAATGGGGTCATGTTGCAATGATCGTCAGTGTCAAATGGGAAGTGTTCGAGGACCACGTTTTCACAATTTAACATCATTTGACATGTCTTATTTGGTAAATGTAGAATTATTTGACACCAATTACCCCCCCCCCTTTCACCACCTTGCATGCTTTCTCTCATGGGAACCCCTCTATAGTACCCTATCATTGAACTTGGTCCCCAAAGTTTGACACAAAGCTTATATGTAATTTAAACTAGACCTCGGTCCAGTCCAAAATCACACCACACTGACTTGTATGATAGGATCCTCTAATAGAATATACAAAGTCAATCATATTAATATAAAAATATTTTAATTAGATTTTTATTACTTTGGAATTTAGTACATACATTCAATAATTTCTATCAAATAATAGTAGAGTTATTTGTAAAGATCATTAAAGAGGGATGAAACCACATGTTTGATCCTTCGTTGAAAACAAAAACGTTGAGAGGCCTTTAGGATCTAAGTTATGGTATGCATGTGGGACCTGCCATCGTAAATCCATAATTAACCTATACAACACTATCTTGCCCACCCAATCCTACTAGGACAAACTAGAAAACCAATTTTTAATAGTTCATCACCACTCTTTGAGTATGGTAATTTCAACATTAAGAAAACTTGGATGACTTTATGTATAAGCTCTCAAACTCATGTTTTAACCAACTCAACAGGAGTTTGATGCCAAGACTTTACAAATAACTTCTAACATCTTGATTTTTCTTCTTCTTCATGTTTGGATATCATGACATCTAAGTTATCACCGGCTTAACTCCCCTAACATTGAGATGTATCGAAAATGTATTGCCGAATCGGCACAAGAAAAGGAGATAACCAAAAAAAAGCTTAGATTTTGAAAAGGAGTCCAACTTTTGCTTGAATACGAGGTATGAGAGCATGCTACTCTTCCATTAAAACCATAACACACACGACGGTAAACAACAACATTGTGGTTACGGAGGTGTAACTTAGTAAGTGGAGGTAGTGCCATGTCACTGAGGCGTTGTGAATGGAGGGTGTGGTTTTGTGGGCAGACCACATCCAAGCCATCCATTCACAGTGCCCCATCCTACGGTCTATGAAATTTCTTGGGCAACCCGAAAAAAAACTTCCGACGGATGAAGATTGTAGCGGATGAAAAATCAATGTTTGCAAGATGAAGGGGTTGATTGTTCATCTGGTTGTATGAGAGCATTTGTGTGGGATTTGAAGGTTCCCATAGGGTTCCCAAAATTTCCAATGGAGTTCCCCTCTAGGGAACTCCATTGGGAACCCTATGGGAACCTTCAAAATCCCACACAAATGCTCTCATACGACCGGTTAAATTTTATTTTATTTCATGGTTGGTCATCAAAGGGGCTTGGGGTTGATGGCTAGTACCCTTGGCTCTACCTTTGGGAAGGAAAAGTTAGGGCTTCAATTCCCCCCGCTAGCATCATCTCTTCCACTAATGAAGGATTTGAGTTTGAAAATTTTCATCCTAGATTCATAAGTGGATGGAGGTGGAGATTTCATCCAACGTGAAGTTTTTCAAGCTCTACCCAAGGGGAAGAGAAGCCAGAAGCTGGGGCAACATAGGAGCCTTTAGATCTCTCACATCGCAATCGACGACCGAGATCTTCCTAGCGCACGAGTTGATGGGAGGTGTTCACAGCGCCTCAGTGATGCGGGAGGCGGTGGGCTAATATTGAAGTTGGCGGATCCAACCATCCTTGCTCTTCGGAAAGCAATCAATGGTCCACCAATAAGCCTTGCTTGTGAAACGGACAACCACGACCTCTCTATTCCTAACATTGGACACACACAAAGGCCGCATGGCCAGCCGCGATGATTAGGTTTTGTTTATTGTGTCCGAAGGCATGTTTTTTTTTAAAGAGCTTTTGTCTTTTGACCCCTTTTTTCCATTCTTCTTTGGCACCTACAATAGAGTTTGGAGCTATTTGGCCCCCTAAAGGAAGCGATTTTTTGTGGTTGAATACTTGGGAATGGGTGGAGGGGGGGGGGGAGGGGGCTAGTGTCATTTGGAATGACTAAGCGGAATGTATAACAAAAGTATTTGGGAATGACATACATGCTTTCATCACAAAAGACATGGAAGTGCGGATGAAACATACTCCACCTTTGGAGTGTTAATTCAGTTGGGTCGTGGCAAAGATCAACAACCTCACACTAAACCGTTGATTGGCGTAAGAAAGAAATAGGATAGGCACCCATTGACTTTAGAATCTCCTTTGGCCCACATGAATCAACTATAGGTGTATATATATTGCTATACCTTTCATAGGAGATTCCGTTTGAAAATAAAGTAGACTACTAGGTATGATGAAGTAGAAATACCTAGATTGCTATGAAGGACATTTTAAACACTCCCGAACTCACAGAATCTTTTGATGACCCTTCTTATGAATAAGTGAATAAGTGAATAAGTGTCATCAGTGATGGATTAGTTCATCCATTGGCCAAAACTTGACCCTCTGGGGGACACTTCACTATACTTTGTGTGAACACGTGCGTTAAAGGGGTATTTAATGTAGGGGTATTATGTCTAGATGTTAGATTTGAACACACCGTTTAATTATATAATTCCATAATATGGTGTATTATTATGATGCCTTACTATAGTTATAACTCACATAAGATTCTTTTTTTCAACCCTATGTTCATTATAAAAATTTAGCTCACCCTAATTTGTGTTTAAGGATTGCCTATGTTCATTACAAAATTCATTTGACATGCAATGAGAACTAGCATGAACAAGCATCACCACAAATCAATAACAATGCAAACAATCATCACCACCATGAGAATCAATGAACTATGAACTTGAAATACTAGCATGAACTACAACAATGTTTGTGTTTAGAAACACAAGTCTGTGCACTACAGTCACAAGCAGACCAACAAATTTAGAACTTTAGGGTCCAAGGTTTAGGGTGAACGAAGTTGGCTGCAATCTATTGCTGAGAAAACAGAGTCTAAACAACATTGTTGTTTTCCAAAATCAACACTTTAGTCTGTTGCACACAAGTGGAAGGAAGAACTTCAGAAACAAACTATCATTCTATCAAAATCCCTATGCTATATTATATCTAAAATCTTGATAAATTTCAATACTTAGTATACCCCAATATTATTTATAATATGGATTTTCAATTTAAATAGTCCATAGTTATATCCAATAATTTTCTAAATTTTATTGCTCATGAATAAAACACACCCTATATTTTAACGCACCATGTTTACTAATTTTCCTAAGTGTCCCCCCCGAGACCTGACCTTCTCCGAGTCAGCAACTTGGGATGACATATTGTCATGGATGATTGAGATTTGGATGAAAAAACCACTTGGTGAGTGACAGTAATTGCAACACTGTAAATCTACAGTCCCCCAAAAATATTACAAGGGGATGACAAATAATGTTGGGCTAACATTTAGTGTTGGTGACACTATACCTCGGTTTACAATTACTATTGAGCAAGACGATTAGAATGGGTGACACTAAATATCATATTTAGTGTAGTATGTAGGTGCTGTAGATAAACAAAGCAAAAATGCTGCTACTGTATAATGTATTATGCTATGGAGCCCTCCTATTGTCAAGTAGAGTAGACAAACCTATTTCCGATAACTTGAGCAATTTTGTGTAAGTGTAGTACATGTGTAATATTGGGGTGATTTTTCACATGTTCGGAAATTGATATTACAACGTTTAACAACAAAAAAATCACAATTTATTTCCAAGTTTTGAAATCACTGTAAATTTTTGAAAGGCAAGATTCTCTCCCAACCCATATTCCCAACATAGGTCAACTTATTCCCGAAAATTGGGAGACAAAGACTTGAGTATAATTAATGTCCTTTTCAAGGAATTCAAATCTATGCCCTTGTAACTTGCTTTTTTCATCACGTCAATGTGAAGGCTACACGACTTTTTTCATCACGTTAGAAATTGACAGCTACAGTACATGTGTGGAACTTCACAACTTTAGGGGACTCTATATAATAAGATTTTTTTTTGGGGGGGGTATTGGAAATGGGTCTATCTACTCTAGGGAATATCCCTATTACAGACTTGATTAGAGTAAACTCATTCGATAAGCTCTAGGACAAGCATGGCCTCAACTACATCGGCATAATCTTGATGTCATTGTTCTTTTATTCTATTTTTTCCTTGATAACTGTGGAGGAGCTACATGGATTATTCCAATTAGTGCGTGTTACTATTCGGAGTTGCACGGTGCAATAACGTCTTACTCAAGAGTTCAACTTTTACTAACAAAAGTTCAATAAGTTGTACAAACATTATAGAACATAAATAACTTGCTTGGTAAATATTACATTCCCATTAAATAGTTATAGCACTGCATAACTTTGAATAATTGGGATAATACTAATTGGGATAATCAACATAGTGTATTATTGGTTCTAGGATGTTTTGGAATCTAAGATATGTGGGCTTTGATAATGCAGTAGACATACTGTACTCTATCACCTTCCAAACTTGAGAATGTCTTCAAAAGTAATTTATCCATTGCAAATAAATATACTATAAAGTGGGTGTAAGTGTTGTGGGGTTCAACATATAGCATGACTCAGTTGATGAGATGTGTTCATGGGCCCAACAATAAAGTTGAGAATAAAGACTCCGGATGCCGGAATCCCACGGCTTCAAATTGAATTTGAAGTCAGGGCAGCTGAACACAGCTCATCAGATGAGTAATGTTATGCACTTCGAGTGCCACATGTAATTTCGATGTGGGATTCAATATGATATTGACCAATGTGGAATTAAATTATTACATGCAGCAAATTTCATCCAAAAAATCAAAAATCAAAATAGAAATCTAAACTGGACATCATCCTAATATACTAGTACATAGATAACTCTTGATTTCCATTAAAAATAAGGGCTTTCCCTCAAACTTTGCCACATGTCGCTCCTAGATTGGTTAGTAACTCTATCACTACAACTCAAAATTGAACAAACCTACCACCAAATGAAGCACAATTTCAACAACATTTCAACAATATGTAGATGAGGAAGATTGGATGAGAATTGACCTTAGATTTTGCAAAAGTAGATTGTTGTGTAGAACTCAACTATAGAAGCATAACTTGCCTTCAAATACTCATGACTATGTCAATGCAACTTGGAATTGGACAAAACTAGCACTAAAAGAAGTGAAATTACAAGAGCTTTCCAACAATGAAAAGTAAAGAAATCTAATATATATCGAGTTCAAAATGCACAAAAACAAATTGTGCATCTTGATCCAACATTAATAGGAAAATTTAGTGTACACTCCAAGAGCATTAAACTAGATGAAATATAACGCCCTCTACGGATGTGTGGAAACATGCCAAGTTGTTATAGTTCCAGTAGACGCCTAGTAATTTGCCTCGTTGCGGTAGGTATTGGTTGGTGCTTACTACGTCCAATGGTAAGGCACACATGTACATTAAGGAATGCAGTGTGATGGACCAATGACAATAAGTTGTACCAAAATTGCGTCACATGCCACTTTTTTCCACCGTCCTTGACACTCTTTTGAATGGTTCTCATGTTTTCTTAAGAAAACTACTTTATTGAGATTAGAAATCAAATACACTCTAAACTCCGTAACGTCAACCTCCTTAACGTTACTCCTTCTCTTATATCCCGAAACCCTAGTGTAGTGTCACCAATACTAAATGTTAACCCAACATTAATTGTGTGAGCCCAATTCTGTGTTTACATTTCTAGTTAAGTCAAAATCACATGAGGAACTTAGAATCGCCATGGGGTTAAGTTAGCTTGGGAGGTTGAAGTGACGTAAGTGGCATCAAATTGTTATTGCGGCAATTGAAGCTAGGTGGTTTGTTTAGGAAAAGAAAAGAAACCAAAAAAAAAAACATTTAAATTGTTTTAATTAGATTGAGGGTGATGTTATGTAGGGGGTGGCTTGAGCTAAGATCAAGTAGTTATTTGGGTGTGTGGGTGTTTGTTTTGGGCTTTGAGGGGGTTCATTAAAGGTGGGAGGTTGTTAAATCCCAAACGGGTAAGGCTGGATTCCCGGATCTGGGAAACAAGAGTCCCCTGGTTCGGCTGGGAAGACTCTGATACAATGTGGAGAAGGCAGGGGAGCTCCCTCTCTTGCGGAAAGGGGGGTGGCCTATCTTGGATTCGGAGAGCTGGGATTCGAGCCAGGAGCGGCTTCGAAGTGGGTTCAGAGTTAGAATTTGAGCCAGAACGGCTTCGCAGTGGATTCAGAGTTAGGATTCGAGCCAAGAGCGGCTTCGAAGTGGGTTCAGAGTAAGAATTTGAGCCAGAACGGCTTCGAAGTGGATTCAGAGTTAGAATTTGAGCCAGGAATGGCTTTGAAGTGGGTTCAGAGTTAGAATTTGAGCTAGGAACGGCTTCGAAGTGGATTCGGAGAGCCGGGATTGTGAGCAGCAGAGGCAAAGTTAAATTCTGAATTGGATTCAGAGCTAGGATTCGAGCCAGGAGCGGCTTCGAAGTGGATTCGGAGAGCTGGGATTTGAGCCAGAGCAGCTTCGAAGTGGATCCAGAGTTAAGATTCAAGCCAGGAGCATCGAAGTGGATTCGGGAAAGCTTCGAAGCTTGAGCCAGAAGCTTAGAAGTTATGTCTGAGGTGGAATTCTGAGTTGGGCTTTTGAGCCAGAGGTCTAAAGTGAATTCAGAAGCTTGAAAGTTGAATGTGAAGCTCCTGGGGGAATGGTGAGGCTCTAAGCTGGACCTAGAGTTGCAAAGCCGAAGCTCCCAGCAATGGGGCAAGGCAGGGAGTGGGATTTGTAAGGGCACAATTAAGTAGAGTTTAATGAACCTTTAATATGTGGGAAAGTGCCTTAGGGTGCTAGGAATTAGATTAGTTAGTTGGATAGCACATACATTATGTAGGAGATTAGAAGAGGAAGGGGATGTTAGTGTGGTTGTGTCTCGGGGGGGTAGTCATTGGTTGGAGTAGCAATATACGTGCGAACAAATGATAGGGTATTTTAAAAACATGGGGGCTAAAAATTATAAATGGACTTAAGAGTAATATAGGGTATCAAAAATGGCATTGGACATCTTTAAAGTACTATAGGGTATGGAATAATAGGTAATTTGGAATTATAAATAATGCAAGCCATTTTTCTATTAACCCAAAGTAGAAATTGACATAATGATAGCATGTGAAAAAAAGAAGAGAATTGGAAGTAATACCCCCCTATAAAATAGTGGTTGTTCGCACCTATATCCTTAACTTTTTAACACACTGCCCCCCCCCCCCGAGGGTTGTGTGTAATAATCATCATAGGTGCATAAGTATTTTTTCAATACTGATGCCCTGTGGGGTTGAATAAAAAGAGTGTGCTTAATATTTAATTTCATTGGAGCATGAGCACGGGATTTCAGAGGCTAAGAGTCAACAAAGACATGTGAGCCATAGACTTCCACCTGGACCACAGACGCAAAAGGGTGGGGGTTTATGGCTAACAAATTGTCATCCTTGTAATTTTTGGGGGGCATTATAAATTTACAGTGTTGCAATTACTGTCACTTACCAAGTGATATTTCATCCAAATTTCAACCATCCATGATCATATTTCATCACAAGTTGCTGACAAGAGAAGGTAGGGTTTTGGCCAATGGATGAACTCATCCATCATCCATGACAGTATTTGCAAACCTATTCATAAGATGTGTCGTGCATGTTGGCCATGACGCCAGTCAAAAACTCTGACATCGGTAAGTGTGTGCAGAATATTAAGCGGCGATCGATGGCCGAAGACGACGACCCAGTTCATAACGAAGCTTTTCAAGGACTCGGCTTCAACTTTGATTTCGTCGCCGGCCGTTATGTAAGTCGTTACTGAAACCATAATTTTTACCTTCCCTTTTCTTCTTCTTCCCTGGACCCTGGTGCAGGATATGTTTCACTTGCAAGCGACGTTGGAATCTTGACGCAAAAGGAAACTTGGTGTGCCAGAAACCCAGCCTCCTTGTCAAATCATTGTCTCATTCGGCAGCAACATAGCTATCACCGTGTAATTCGTAAGCTGGGCACAAGTGTGACATGCAATCACATGAGTGCATGGCAAGGGATCATATTGGGATGAGCTCATGCGTAGTCAGGTTATAAGTTATCATCAATGCACCAATTCTCACCTGGCCATATTGAGATTATCCTTTGTAGAAATCTGTGCATCATTGCAGCGGACAGTGCAACATTCCTAGCTACTTACTTACACCTGACAGTGCGTGCGATTGATCTGACACTAGTCTGGTACTGTATCATGTCCTGGTGCATGTTGTCACAGCTTCATATCCATCTACAGTTGGCAGTTACAAGTAAGGTGTATAAGTACTGCATTCTCGAGGGCTAAGATTGCAGGGTTAACTACCTATACTAAGGTTTTGGATATAAGGGGCATGGTCAGCTGGTGATGATGCTTCACATGCTCAGGGCTAGGTTATCCTGAGTGAGGGGAGAAGAGTAAGTTATGTCTGGACTTCTGGTTGTCGTAAATGTGGAGGAAGAAATTTAGAAGGTCACATGCATGGTTGCAGGTTAGTCATAAGCTCAGGTTGATGCAGCTGCTCAGCTTTTTACAGTGTGCTTGCAAGTATCGGCTGGGGATGATCAGTTGATGTTGCAGCGGTACTGAAGAGAGCCTGACGGAGGGATCGAGGACATTCGTGATTCACGAGGTGGAGTGACAAATAAAATCTTTCGAAGCGGCTTGGGATCTACTAAGTTAGCAGAGAGGAGAGAGGAGAGAGAGGAAATTCGATAGATGGAGTTGCCAGAGTTGTGTGATTGTCGCCCCAAGGGGCTGCCCGGGAAGAAGCAATGTGTACTGAGCATAGACGGCGGGGGAGTGCGGGGCATCATGGCCACCGTCATCCTCGAGAGCCTCGAGAGCGAACTGCAGGTACCTGACACCACTATTATAGGTAGATAACCATCTTCTTGTCACTTAGTAGCGCTTCGGAGGATATGTAGATACATGCCATACAGATACTACTACTTCCCCTACTACATCGCATGCTTTGGCAACGTTGACAGGAATCTTCAGCTTGGTACATGAAGGGGTTATGGCGCCAATCATCGGCAGCTTAAACCTTTTCCTGCCGAATCTATGCTCTATAGTTGAGCTTGAAATGATCGTCGGATGTCCAGTTTCTCAGTAACTAGCAAGAACTCGTGATATAACAAAGACCTGAGCACCACATATAGACATCACATCTATCCAGGCTTCAAGCGGCATTCAGGGCAATGATTACCTATCATGACCTGTTTAGCTGGATTCTATTGTGCACGTGATGACTTGTGATGGACACGCATTCAATGACCGTCGTCCGAATGCTTTCTGTCCATGTCGAAGGTGTAACTTAAATACACTCATGTTTTGTCCTTAAGTTGCTGAAGACTGCTTCGCAGATAATATACGTTCGCAAGCAATCTATATCTTTTGAGTTCTTTGTGGTCGATCCCTGTGTGTCCCTTTTTCGTAGAATACGAGGAACGTTGAATAGGTGAAGCATTTGAAGATGTTGTGGTAAGCGTTGATGTGTATTGCTTTGTGATGGCACCGTGGTGAATGACGTGCCGATTGAACCTCAGGTTTCATAGCCACATACTTAAGAAATCTTGAAATAGAAATGAAGGACATTGCAATCCAATGATGTGTCAGTTTCAAGAATGTGAATAGGTTTGCTTGGAGAACTTAATCCTTGCTCGAAGTGTTCAATGTGAACTTGTAATAAAGAATTCGATGGTGTATATGTGGTGCAGAGATTGGATGGCGCGGATGTGAGGATTGCAGATTACTTTGACGTGATTGCAGGGACAAGCACAGGTGCGCTTGTGGCAAGCCTCCTCGTATCGCCCGACCCCGTGACGAAGCGGCCTCGGTATACTGCCAAGGAGACCACCACCTTCTACCTCGAAAACGCAGCCAAAATCTTCCCCCCAAGTAGGTCAGTTTCTTTGGTACACCAAAAGCCCGGTGAACAGATACTAAATCTTGATGAGTCTCTCGAATCCAGAGAACGGCCACCACATACACACCAAAGCAAAAGCAAGACAATGGAGACTCACATGGTGCAAGATCAAATTGGAGTAGGTATTCAAATGACACAAAGCAAGGACTATCTGTTCGAATTAATGATGATGTGGTTAACACGACGGTCTGATAAAACACGGCGAATTCTTATATTAATGTGCACTTTCCACAAGGATCACAAGGTGATGTTCGATATGGAGTAATCATCACCTGACACAAACCAAACAATTATTCCGAACAATAAACCGCAAAATAAAGTTGATTCTATGAAACATAACCCTGCTTACATAATGCGGTGACTTTGTTCCAAATACTTGGCTTCGGTGTATGGTATAGGTATTTGGAGTCATCCGTTCTCCGCGCTAGTACATCGAAGATAGTATTGGGTCTAATGAAACATGAATGATAATAATCTAACACTAACATCCTCAAATGCAACTCATTCTGAGAAGTTTTAGCCTGTCCCAAAAATCATCATATCGGCGGGGAAATCATGTCAACATCATGTTCAGGCTTGGTAAGCAGAAACTTTGATGAGTTTTGCAGGCATTGCAGGATACTGTACTCCTTGCTTGTTCAGTGGTGTGAGTACCCTACTTGTTGACAGAACTGCAATGTACTTGCATCGCAACACCTACTAAAGCTGACAGGTCGATTTTCTTGTGATCTGTACTTCGGCAGCGGGTTGTTGTCTTCGGCAACATCATGGTTCACTCGCCTCACGGGTCCCAAATACAGTGCTGCCCCGCTCGAAAGCTTGTTGAAGACTTTCTTTGGGGATTTAAAACTCTCGGAAACTGTGAAGCCTGTCCTCATTCCATCATACGACATCCAGTATCAGAATTCCCTTTTGTTCTCAACAACCCAGGTAAGATGCCTCAGCCAGAATTAAATGTGCACCAATTTCCATCCATTTCTCTCTTGAATCATCATCTACTTCATTTCTATCTGATTTTCCCATGTTGATCCATGGATCGATTTCGTACATTCCTACAGTTTCCTCCATTGGCTTTCTACTTTCAAAGTTGTGAGAATTTAGGACTCACAGCAAACTTACAAGTTTTCTTGTGTGCCTCTTCATAAGTATAATGTCCATTGACATAGCATGACTATAGAGGAAGTACACGATTGGCTTGTTGTGGAAGACAGGCAAAGTCCAAACAAATTCCAGATTGCTACATCCGCGACGTCTGTCGATCCAGCTCAGCGGCCCCCACATACTTACCGCCTTACTACTTCTCAACTAACGACGATGGTGTGAAAATGGAGTTTAACATGGTGGATGGAGCAATGGCTGCCAATAACCCTGTGAGCACCTTACAGATGTTATACCCTGTCTGTTGATGACGTTGGTGTGAAACTCTTGGGTTAATTAATTAGACTACATGTTTTGCAATTGGGGCTTGTCCACAAATATTCAGAAAATTGCACAGTAGAGCAATTATTAACGACATTAACCCTGGTGAGCATGAACACGGTTCGATTTGGGCCGTTAGACATAACTTAGTTACAGAGGATTCGAGAAGCTGAACCTGTTTTCTTTTCGGATGAGTTCATTTCTCAGGCTACGAAGAAAGACGAATGTGTCTTCCACAGACATGAAATATGAACCACCTGCTTGAGAATGATATTTTTATATGATGAATGGCAGGCCTACCTTGCCGTCTGCGAGCTTCTCAAGGATCAACCTGACGAAGTAGAAAATCAACTTGTAAGCATTCTCTGCTTATTTCCAACTTGAACGGAATCTGTGAACTACAGATTCCAATTTACTAGGATTCCACATCCTCCATTACTAACCTCACCTAGAAATGCTTGCGCCTTGTTTGTATTTGTGTTTGAATTATGTAAAGGATAAACTAATTGAGCACATGGGTGAAAGAATTTCCAAACATCATATCAATGCTTCTCATTGTTGATCACCCGATTGGAACCGGATTATGTTGGTTGTAGAAATACGAGGATTTGTTGGTGCTCTCGCTTGGCACCGGACAGAAGACAGTGGCCTACGATGCGAAGACCACATCGAAGTGGGGGACCTTCTCATGGATATACAACAATGGCAACATCCCATTGTTTGATATTCTCATGATGGCCTCGCAAGACATAGCAGATTACAGCATGTCCAATGCGTTCTTTGAACAATCCTCTCAGGACAATTACCTTCGTTTACAGGTGAGCAAAGTCTCAGTTCGTCTTCGCTATGTTCAAAAACAAGATCTTGGTATGTCAGGTGTATACGTGCTCGTGGTCACTTTAGGTCTGATCACATTCAAGTGTTACATATGGTGAACTTAATGTGACTGGAATAAGCACAAGAAAGTCACTTGTTTCAAGTTGAATGCTACAGAGTCTAAGGCAATAGCAGTAATAGTAAAGAAGATTGAATAATGACTGCGATGTCGACACCGGTGGCATGGATTATGGTGTTGCTTCATCTTTGAGTTGGTCTACGTTTATATGTAATCCCAAAACGGACATCCCTAGAATTGGGGACCTATTTCGAGTTGGGGCCCCAAGATTTCTGCTTCCCTTCAATGGTGAACATCTTGAACGGGCGCCAACAAGCCGGCTTGCACCTTAGTATCTCCACCAAGGGCAAGTTTTTTAAGTCCAAGGAAGGCCATCCATTTGAATACTATTCCAACCTTAGGCAGCTTAACCTCGGAGCTCCAATGGGATCCAGGTTAAGGCCTTGGGTTTAAGCCACCTTTTGTTATACCTAGGAAGGCCTTTACTCGGCCATGTAGAAGACTGGATCAATCAGGCTATGTCATAGATTCGAAGTCTTTAAGAAGATGAAGAAGTGAAGTGTTCAGAAATGCAGACGTAGTAACTTAGAATGCTAATTCTGCGTCGATTTGGGTTCACTTCATGAAGAATCAAAAGATTTTCTCTGAATTAGCATCTTTCATATGCTAATAGAAACTTGTTCTTTGCTGTTCTTGCTGTTACTATTACAACAACAACATTGATGGAAAGGTGATGAATGGGTGAAACTTTGGATGGCAGACGGACAAGCTGAGTGACACCCAAAAGCAAATGGACAACGCCACACAGTCAAACTTGCTGTCGCTCGTAGAATCAACAAAAGCCCTGCTGCAGTCCAGAGCACAAACACGGAACAAACTTGGTCAGTTTGTGGACGATACGAGATGGACTACCTACCAGGCTGGCATTATACAGTATGAAATCTCTCCTCTGTTAAATCCCTAAATTGGGTGACTGCACATTTAAGCTCCGTAGTGACAAGATTTGAGAGCAAATATCTGCGTCATTTCTTACAAACGTTCTTTTCAGTTAGACAGCTTATCCAAGAATATCAGGGCTAAGTTACTGAAGGTCAGATGATCTGAGAAACAAGATGACTCACTTGATGCCCTAAACATATGTCTCAAGATCTCCATCATGAAGTTTTGAACAGGTTAAGATTGAACTCTGAAAGACTTTTCATTTCATATCGTTTGTATACATATAAACTTATGTTCCACTGAATCTATAGAAAGAAGACTGAAATCCGCTTCTTCTACGTCAGCAGCTTGTTTAACCTCCACCACACCCGAAAAAATGAAAAGTGGAGTGATTCCACCAATTTGTGAACCCACAAAGTATGTTTTAGGGTTCACGGGTGTTGCAAGTTTCAAGTATTACTGGAAAGAAGGCTAAGTTGGAACAGATTTGTCAAACCTCCTGACTTTTCTAAGATATTGATTGAGTTCATGTCTTGTCTGTGCAGGTATGCGGCTTGGCTTGTGGAAGAGCGCAAAGCTCGTCAATCTTAAGTTAATTGAGTTTGATCTACAGTCCGAGAGTTTGTGACCATGTACAGGTTGATAAATATGTAGGGGACAAAGTTTAGACCCAAAAAAAAATCCTGTGGAAAAGGGCTAGCACAAAAAATGGTTGTTGCAACTCTGTAGATAATTCTACATTCCAGTCATTGGTTGATGAGATGAGATATAGTACTGGCCTGTATCATGTCTGTACTTGTATCCAATAAAACAAACTGACGTCCAAGTTTATATTGATCTTGTATTTCACCGATTGCTATGAAGTACACTTGTTATATTAATCTGTGGTTGTACGAATGGAATGTTTAATCAGAGGACATTATGAGAACATTGCAACTTGTAGTTATATTGCAATTTTTCACAAATTCGACGTCAATCAATCATCTTCATTATTTGAACTGTTGAGTCTTGTAGGCTATCAGATTATCGAATTGCTGTGATCATGATAGGGTGGCATCGATTGGAGTCCTGATGAGTTGCAACCCTTCAGCCCCTCAATTGAAACTCCTCAATACTAAATTTCCCTTTTGAGCCAGTCATCCACCTCATCCTCTCCTTCCCCTCCTCTTTTGACCTTATATCTTCTGTGAGAGTGCGCGTGCAGACTTGTTTTTTTTGTTTTGTTTTTTTGTTTTCTTTCTTTCTTTTGTCCCCCTTTTGAAAAAAAAATTAGGTCTCTTCTCCTATTTCCTAGTTGCAACAATTTCGCATTTTCCTTCTGTGATCTCAACAAGCAACTTCTTCCTCTAGTGTAAGTTGCCTCATTTTTTTTGACACCACTCCTTCACCAGCAGCTGGGAAGAATCTCCAGATCGGTATTCGGCAAGGAGCAAAAAAAGTGTTACATGTTTTGCATGAGGACTGGTTAGGCATTTTCTCTCTACGCCTGCGACTTTGAAGGAAAGATTTTCATTGAACTTCCAACCTTGCATGGGTTTGAGTGATTTAGTTTGTGCCCTGAATCTGTTTTATGAGTTGATCAGTTCATGACTGAAGACTTGCTCAACAGACGGTTTTTCGTATTCGTACACCAAAACAAGCAAAGAGGAGGTGCACACAAAAACAAGCACCAACTGCTGAATTATCTGTTTTGCTGTATCGCCTTGGGCGCAAAGGTGATCGAAATTTAGCCTCCAGCCTAACCTTCTGCCCCCCCCACATTCTAGCTCCTCACAATTACGGTCTCTGTATTCTCTTCACTTGAACTCATCCTTTGCTTGCTCACACCAAAAATTCACGGAGCATGCCACCTGCAGGTAATATCAAGTTCCAAGTACTTTATTTGGTTACTCAGTCATGAACTCTGTTGAGATTCACATGTTCTTGAAGAATTCACAGGATGAAGAATGTGCCGCTCTTCTTTCCTTCATCTTAAAATGCGGTTGACCAGTGTTTAATGCACCCTTCAGTGTTAACCAAAGATTTAGCTATTGTATCATTCAATATTGAGTCAACTCATAATTCAGCCTTTCAGGTCTTGCAGCCCTAAGTTTGGTGGGCATTGATGCAATGGTGTGATTGCATCAATACGAATCTATAAAAAAATAGAATTTTGTGTGATGCTCTTCTGATTCCTGAACAAGAAGGATAATTGCTAAGGAGGAGACATTGTGCACGACTAACGATGTAAGCTTCTAAGTAGGAAATTTCTTTCCAAACTTTATAATAGCACTTTGCAAAAGTCTAGCTGAAGGCTGCAATAAGCTCATTACAAGTAGTAAATTGCCAGGGGGTTGGAGACAAACAAGATGACCAGAAATGAAGGTAAAAGTACCCGCCTGTGTAAATTAGCACCTTAAGTTTGGTAATCACTGATTAATGTTATATGGTTTGATGTGATTGAATTAATGTAAAAGCAGTGTTGATATATGAAAGAATGACAGAGCCTACTCTGAGGTTGCCACCGTCGTGAATAAGTGTGTTTCTTCATCTTCAAGTTAGTGTAGTTCTATATGTAATTCCGAAATGTGCATCACAAATATTAGAGGGATTTTGAAGACTATAATTGCCTCCTTTCAACATCCATAAATGATATGTACAAGTTTGCAATGAACTTTTGATTCCTGAACTTGAGAAGGATAATTGCTCAGGAGGGGACATTGTGCGCTAACAATGTACTCAACTTCTAAGTAGGAAATTTCTTGCACAAACTCCACAGCACTTTGCAAAAGTCTAGCTGTATGGTTGGGTGTTGCATGCTACAACTTGAAGCCGGTTATTGTAAGTAGCAAAATACCCACCCTTCACAGGGCAGAAGCCTACGAGTGAAAGAGGCTCCTCGTTCGTGCTTGTTCTGTTAGAAGTTGGCGTTTATATCTATCTATCTTTGCAAAAACCTGGCTGGACTTTTTCTCTAGTTTTTGAAGAACCTTGTCATAGGAGGGAAGGGACCCATTTGTAGGCAAAAGGAAAACGTCCACGGTGGGAACAAAGAAAAAATTGGTTCATGAACAAGTAAAAGGGATCGGTTCGTGAACAAGTAAAAGGGTTTGGGAATGCCTGGCTTTTACGTTAGAGAAGGGTGTTGAGTTGCCATAGACTCCCTTTGGTTCTCGGGTTCACGAACCCCCTAATCCTCCAGGCACCCTTTTCCCAAGGTATGTGAGCGTTATTCAGTTTGTTTCTCATGTTCTCCAACTTCCACCAATTGGATTTACACAACAAAACTTGTTATAATGTATTAACAAAATCTATGATGAATCATCAACACAAATCGGACTGGTCCTCATCTAGTTATAGTTCTCGGAATTAAAATTTTTGTTGATTTCTTAACTGAATACTCCCAATTGCGATCACTATTGAGTTGTGGAGTAGTTAATAGAATCTGTAAGGCATAGTTTCAAACGCTTATTAAACATCATGCGTCTTTACATGCTGTTTGTTCCTTGATCCTCACTCAACCACACACCACATCAAAATATAGGGGTCCAATTAAGAAAGGTTACCAAACAACACCCCCCGCATACCTTATACACCTACCCAGTAGCCAATTGCTGCCATGGGTGGAGGCGAGAAAAACTCGAAACCGAAACGGAAGGTAATTTACCCGCGAGACCCTGTCCGCCATAACCCGGAGAAGGCACAGCAGAAGCTAGTGCGCCAGGCAATCAACACAGGCATCGTGCGGTGCCAGTGGATGGAGCGGGAGCGCTTCGACTACCTGTGCCACATGAACTTGAGGTCGCGGCTCGACAAGGGGCCCAAGTACAAGAAAGACGACCTGAGGAACTTCAAGAACTTCAAGGCAGTCCTCATCAAGGTGCTCATCCCACACTGCTTGGAGTTCACGGACGTGACGCCGGGGGAGTACGCGGCCATCAAGAAGCGGGCGAGCCAACTCCCCCATATCCGATACAAGACGTGCCCATGCATGGCCGTCCAAGATGTGCACATGCTCCCGCTGCCTCCCTTGTACCCTCCATTACGTGTTCCCACTTTTCAGTAACCGTAATTTTTTAACATACTTCTTAAGAGTCCAGTGCCCATGTTCATCTCCCATTCCTAATCCGAGTATCTTTAATCTCTCCACACATTATAGTGCTCCAACATTTGACTAGTGATCGTCGTTGGATCCTCCTCCAAATTCCGGAGATTCTTTACGTGAGCGCTACATTTTGAGATTTAGCCTAAAACCTCATGTTGTCGAGGTCGCGGCTCGACAAGGGGCCAAGTACAAGAAAGGCGACCTGAGGAACTTCAAGAACTTCAAGGCGGTCCAACGTGCTCATCCCACACTGCTTGGAGTTCACGGACGTGACGCCGGGGGAGTACGCGGCCATCAAGAAGCGCGCGAGCCAACTCCCCCATATCCGATACAAGACGTGCCCATGCCTGGCCGTCCAAGATATGCACATGCTCCCGCTACCTCCTTTGTACCCTCCATTACGTGTTCCCACTTTCCAGTAACCGTAAATTTTTAGCATACTTCTTAAGAGTCCAGTGCCCATGTTCCTTCATCCCCCATTCCTAATCCGAGTATCTTTAATCTCTCCACTATCACATTATAGTGCTCCAACGTTTGACTAGTGGTCGTCGTTGGATCCTCCTCTGAACCCCAGAGATTCTTTACATGAGCGCTACATTTTGAGATTCAGCCTAAAACCTCATGTTGTCAAGAATATTATATTCTTATTGATACCCATTACTCTCTCGAATATTCTAGATTAAAGAGAAGGTCGGCAAAGAGGTAGGTGAGCCAACTTCCCCTCATCCAATACATGTCATGCCCGTGCATGGCCATTCAAGATGAGCAAATGCTTCCGCTCCCTCCCTTGTACCCTCAACTATGTGTTCCCCGCTTTCCAATAAACATATTAACATTCTTAAGAGCCCACTCATGTTCATTCTCATTTCTAACCTGAGTATTCCTCCAAACGTTGTAGCATTGCAACGTTTGACCAATGGTCAACTTTGGATCCTCTTTCGAGCGCCAGAGATTCTCTACGTGAGTGCTACATATATGTTGACATTCAGCCTAAAACCTCGCGTGTTGTCGGAAATATATTCTTATTGATGCCCATTACGCCCTTGAATATTCTAGATTAAAGAGAGAATGGGCAAGAGGCAGGTGAGCCAACTCCCCCATATCCAATACAAGTTGTGCCCATGCATGGCTTGGTCCAAGATTTGCACATGCTCCCCCTCCTTCCTCTGTACCTTGAAATGCGTGTTCCACCTTTCCAATAAATGTATGAACATTCTTAAGAGGCCCACTCATGTTCATTCCCAGTTCTAATCTAAGTACCTATAATCTCTCCAAACATTGTAGCATTCCAGTGTTCAACTAGTAGTCATTGTTGGATCCCCTTTTGCACCCCAAAGATTCCCTACATGAGCATTACATTTGGCATTTGCGATTCAACCCAAAACGTCATGTTGTCCGGAATATATCCTTACTGAAACCCATTACTCTCTCAAATATTCTAGATTTAAAATAATATGTTTTAAATTTAAAAAAACTAGGCAAGAGGCGGGTGAGCCAAGCTCCTTCATATCTGATACAAATTGCATGTCTGTGCACCAAGATTTGCACATGCTTATGCTCCCTCCCTTACAAATACTCTGAACTGCGCAATCCCACTTTCTGAGTAGCCGTAACTACAAACAGGCAGGAGGATCCGACCGCTAGTTACAGATGAGCCGCTTGAGTTTGAGAAATAGCTGATTTAAGCTCGAAACTTTACGCAGATTGTCAATCGTTTTAGAAGAATCTATAGAATTTACCCTACATTAATAAAAGGAACCCCAAAATTATGTAACAAGTTGGACTTGGAAACACTTGGATCTTGCCCAATTTTTTCCAAAATCCTCCTGGACACTAAACTGTAACATTTTTAAGAGCCCACTCTTCACTCTCATTTCTAATTCGTGTATAGCCTCTCCAAATATATTGTAGCGGTGCATTGTTTGACCAATGGTTGTTGTTGGATCCTCCCTTGATTCTAGACATTTCAACATGAGCAATATGTTTCGAGATTCAACGTGAAACCTCATGTTGCCAGGAATACATGTTCTAATTGATACCTATCATTTTCTCAAATATAATGGATTAAGGTAGAAATACCATGAACCGTGAACTACCCTCTACTTGTGCAGTAGACTTCTGTCAGAATAGTGAAGTGCCATTTCTGAAACCAATAATTGCGAGGTTGGCAGCTTGATATGCGTGTACAATCAGTTTAGCCAAATTTAGTCATGTTTGACTATCATCAATCACAATTTAATGTACTCATGAGTTAACCGGTTTAGGTGATGTTCTATGTGGAAATGAGCATTACCGTGTTCGGTTTAGGGAGAATCTAGTGGGTTGGAAAAACTAGTTCGGTTTGAAAAATTGTAGAATTTTTTTTACAAGGAATAAAAATATGAAACAACTTGCATTCTTCATGAATCCTTCTCTCCTATCTTGGAAAACTATCTCATGATTGTAAGACCATATCTTCAATGAGAATCACCTTATTTTCACAGATTATGGTATTTCTACCTTAAAGTGAGAGAGTAGGCAAACATTTCTGATGACTGTTATGTCGTGAGAAATAGTGCAGTAATTTTTAGGTTTATTTTACTTTATTTTAATCATCCCAACATGGGGGCGAGCACCCAAATCATGGGTCTTGAGTACCCATTCAAAGTTCCCATGTTGGGTAATAAAATATGATGGCCGTGTTAGAATTCACAGGTTCAACTTTAGTAATGTTTTTTTTTTTTTTTGGAGACATAAGGCTGACATGCCAACGTCAAAGTACAGGAGGCAGTTGACCACCTGGCAAGTTTTTCCGTCAGGTAGAGAGGAGATTTCACAGCCGGGATTCGAACCGCCAACCTCTTCCTTGAGATTTGGGTATCCCTCCACCATCATCCGGTGTACTTTAGCAATGTGGTGGAGCGTTATGAAGTATGACAGTATCGCAAATTCATTTGAAGAAATTTGTGATGAGGATTGTAAGCACTAAGAATTACCAACAACCCTTGATTTGAGTTCGATTTGGCAAGGTTGATATTATGCTCGTGCATCTAGTTCTTCGTTGTGGTGGTCAGGGTGGCACTCACAATAAATATTGTTGGGGAATCTAAAATTGTTGCATATAAATGATCGGCATTGCTATATATGATTTATGTTGACTTTCTCTTTGTAAAAGGACTGGTATAGGTCCGTGTCGTCCCAGCCAATTGTACCCATGCATATGACACATCATTTTAACATGGTCCCCCCTAAACATGTGGTCCCCTACCTTTCCGGAATGATGGGTAACAATGGGGCAATAGTCACTACCACCACCATGTTATTCATTGTACATATAGATGTCTTCAATATAGTTTCAATTATATGTTATATGAGCATTATAGTCTTCAATATAGCTTCATGCTCTACCAGAATTTTTGTCATCGCCACTTCAAAGAGGATTCGACAAAATATTTGGTAGACTACAACAAGCAATTAAATTTCCATTAGTTCCTAGTCATATTTTATTGTTTTGGTGGGCATTTGAACTCAACACTTTGGGGCTCATGCTAAGCATCATCTCTACAAAGGGGGTTTGGGCTAGGACACCAAGTCACTTTCTCACATGTTGAAAAGAATCTGGTTCAAAATTGTTTAACCTAAAGTTAGCTAATCCCACTATGTCCACTATGTTGTCCCTCTTGTTTCCAATGCATACATGAGTGGGAAAATAATATCTTTAAACAAACATCGACAAAGTTATCTTCCAGAACTTCTTACATTCTAGCTTGGCAAGCTTCATCTTATAGAAAATGAAGAATATGTGTTGTGAGAAAAAGACTCGGGATCTTTAGAGGTTACACCCCATGAATGTATGGTTTTAACTCTATGTAATGTAACTGATATTTAAGTAAAACTGGACTAGCTCCAAGTCAAGAATTGTAACTTGTTACATTATATCGTAGAATCCTACGATAGAATTGTTCGGTAGGATCCTCCAATAGAACATACAGAGTTGATTATGATAATATTATAGCAATCGTTTTGAAAATATTTTCATAATTCAACATTTGATTATATAGATTCAACATCAATAGATATTTGTCTTTTTATCATATTTCAAAAGTATAACATTCAAATAATCACTAAGGATTCACATATCTCCCATAATATTTAGGTATATCAGAAGTGTATTGATAAATCCGTCCATGAAATTGAAGCAACCCAAAAGTCCAAATTTTGAAATTATGTCCAAATTTACTTAAATACGAGTTATGTTTGCATATCAAGCACATGTTGCACAAACATTACATGCACCAAGACAAACCCATGGCAATAAATAAAGAAGTTTCCTTCTTCCTCTCTCATGTTGATGCATGATGATCCTTTTTGCTCACAATAAAGAATTCACAAAACATAAAAGCAAGAAATGAAAATCTTATATATACGTATGGGTGCAAGCATAGTAAAGTGGACCAAAAAAATGCTCCGGTATACAAAAGCCATGATTTTCTTGGTCAAATGCCTATAAGTAGTAGCAAAATGTTGTTTAAAATATATTATTTTTCATGATGACCTCTATTGTTAAGTTAGGTACTCAAATATAGAATATGAATATGAGATCTTCAAAACCAATCATCAAAAGTGATGCGTAAAAGCAACTGACTAAATATAGTTTTGAATGTGAATTTCATGACCTTAAATATTTTGAACTTGGAATTTTCTTTTCATATTCCTTGAATTCATTATAAACTTGAGGTCATTGTAATTCTTTTTAAATTCATCAATCTTATGTAATGTAATTATATTTTAAACAAGTTTTTGACAATTATCTTTTCAATATCACCCACTTTTTCACCACTTGCACCGTCTTCTAAAATACATATATGTTGTTTGAAATTGTTTTTTGTGAACATAAATTGCTTGGCTTTGTAGATTCATATGTTTTCTAAATGTTTATGAATTTTTATTTCATAAAATTCAAAGTTAGTATATAGTTTTGGATCACTTACACTTAAACATGAGCAAGGATCGAGAGTTGTCCACTAACACCATATTCATAATTTTGGGACTTTAAGGAGTCCCAAAATCAAGGAATCCAGTTGGAAAAGTATATTGTAGGGAACATGGGAACGCTCCGGAACAAAATGGGAACCCCAGAGGGAACACATGATGGGGAACATTGGCACATGTCATTGGGAACGTGGGAACGTGGGAACGCTGCATTGGGAACATGGGAACGACGTGGTACACCATACGAAAATCTTCCATTCACAAAATGCGAGAAGTGTGAAAAGATCAACAAAACCCATGGTAGTGAAAAGTAACTTGGTATTCCTTTGCATTAAGTATGCGGACAAGGGTATAATTACCTCTTGATAATTAACATGCGAAACGGACATGTGTGCAAACATCCAAAATTTGTCATGATGCAATACTAATTGACATTTCTATTGCACAATGTTCGTCTAACCCCAAGCATATAAAACCAATCCCCATGAAGATGGCGATGGTGCCCACAATTGATATCAACGAGCGCGAATGTGCCCACGATTTGTTGTGGGTGGGGCATTTGACGCACTGCCCATTCGTCCTTCAGCCAACTCACACCGCCTGAGGTTGTCTTTGGCAAATTGTACTTGGTTGCTGGGGATAGTAATCTTTGGCGACTTCCCAAGGTCACGTGGGCCTGGAGGCCACGCTGCCAATATGCAATCAAGAGGTTGCCAATCTGGAGTTGAGTACTTCAAGTCACGTTTCCACTTGAAATCTGTCTTGGTGTCCCACCCGCTGTATTTCTCCAGCACGTTTCTGGCAGTGGAGGTGGGAATGAACCATTCCACTTGAATCTGACGCGCATGCGGTCCAGTAGTCTCCAAATTGGGGGGTGTTAAAGCGCGGCACACCCAAATGGGACGAGCAATATCTTGTTCTTGCGGCCTAAGGATCATGAAATGTCCTGTGAACACATCGTGTGCAGGGCGAAACGAAGGCGGGGGTCGCCGATTTCTGGGCCCCACATAATGTGCGTCGGCTCCATGATCCTCTCGAAGCTCGCCCGTTTGGAGAAATGGAGTGTCTGAACTGGGCGTAACTCGGGTTGTGGGCCAAAATCCTTCTTGCAAGCGGGTTCCCTCCGTCCATAGATCCGAGAGAGGTGCAGACAACGCTTCTTTCACATCAGTCCAATATGCAATGAGAGGGCCATGCACCCTACTGTATCCCCCCACATTGTCATGGTTGGAGTTTGACTCCCAGTGGTCAATATATCCTTGCAACCCATTGATAACATCCTCTAGTTTTCCCATTGCGCGAGGTTGGGCGGGTGCAGGTTCGCCCTCTGGCATTGATGGTCCTCCTCTGATGTTCTCCTTCCACATGAGTATACCTCTCTCCGGAAGCCACTCCACATCACTGCACACCAATTTATATTGCATTACCGGCCACCCATCATCCCTTACAAAGAATTTGAATTGTTGGGCTTTGGTATGTCCAAACAAAATATCGTTCCCACTTGGCAAGAAGGGCTCAACAAAGCCCTTCCAGGCAGGGAGTTCTTCGATCACATGTGGAATGGTGGCCACCTTCTCCATTTGCATGTAGGATTTCATCAAGAGGGGGATGGTAGGATAGTCCTTCTCGCGCAACTCCATGCTCCATCTCCCGAACGAAGCGTCTATATCATCATGTGTGTGACCAACCAGAAGGTATGATACATATACCTCTCTAAATATGCCTTTTGCTACTAGCATGGACCAAAATGCTTTCACAAATCTGCATTTGTTGTCCTTCCAACAATTGTCCAATTGAACATACAAAACGGGTGGGAGGGGCATGGCAAGCACGGGGTCAGCAGGTTGGGTTTTCAGTCCCTCCAAACAAGTCTCCTTCCCATTCAATATGGCTTTGTAAAGAGGCGACCGACCGGCACCCTCGAAAAGTGTTCGAGTTGACATAACCGGCGGAGCCTCCAAATCACGAAGAAGTCTGGCAAATGAACCAACAATATGATTGCAATCACCTGGATACAAATCAAGAGAATAATGTGCATATCGTTCATCTCCATGCCCATGCGCTATCATACCGGTCACAGATAAAGGCAACTTCGTGAACATGTCAGTGTCTTTATTCTTGTACGCAAAACAAGGAGAAGCAGTCTTCCCATGGTCCATTTTATCATGAATGATGGACAGCACCTTCCGGGGTTCCAAAATGGAGATGGACCTCATGCACCGGTAAGCATTACGTGCTGCCTCTTGTTGTGCAAGGTGTTTCTGCAATTGTTTGGAGAAACCAGTATGGGCTGCAGATCCGCGCACATGGGTAGAAATAATTGCTTGAAGGGAATCACATTTCCCACAACGAGCAAAATTGTCTCCTGCTCTCTTCGTCACGTATTGCTTGAAAAATGTTTGGCGGATGTCGCTTAGTTTTGAAAGGGAAATGGCTTTAACTCCGCATCTTTGGTTCACCTTCATCACATAGACAAGAACAACAAGATGTATAAATGCATTGCATAGATTGACATGTTATGAAATTGGAAGTTGTTGGTCGTGTAGAGCAATTCGAGTAATTCAATATAAAGCATGCGGAAAATAATAACAAATGAATCACGTAGAACCCTCACCTGGTTGATGGTGGTTAGCAATTTGTTCCACTTAGTGCCACGGGGAAGGACCATCTCAACAACACGCTGGCCGTTGGGGAGAGTGCGCGATTTGTGGGGCATCATGTCTGCTTTGTCTTGTAGGAGTTCTTGGAGAGTAGATGTTGCTTGCAAAGTTGCCACTCGATGTCTCTTCATGTTCAAATTTCCATGATCTCTGGGACGCACACCAGCCAAGAATTCTGCCCGGTTTCTATAAAACGACGATTTCGACACCACAAATATTTCACGCCATGCCCGAAGGCATATGTCCCGTCCACACAAGGTCACCACTTTGGCCCCTCCCTCACGCGAACAGTGGACCTCACCATGCACATGTATACGTTTGCTGTGTCGCATTCTAGGAGAGCAACCATAGAACTCAGAGCGCAACGCTAGTACTTCCTCCCTCGGAAAGTACCTTAAACACTCCCTGTTGCAACAATCAATGGAAGACAGCTGCCGGACAGAATCTGCGTTGAGAACGACCATTTTCTTGGGCAGGACATCCAGGTCTCTAGGTTTTCGGGTGGTGTCGTATTTCCGTTTGCCTTCTTTCAAACGTTGGGCAAGCAATCTATTGTGGTCCCGCATCCTCGAAATGCTCACATGTTGGTGTTGTAGGAGAGTGCATCCATCGTGAGAAGCACGAGATATGGGCCAACGTCGAAGAGAGAAAATGACATCCATATCCATCATTCCCTCTACAGGGTCCATGATGAGAACCCCAACGTCGTCTTCCCCAAGGGCCCTATCATCTATACAATCAATTGGATTTGAGTTTCTACAAATCCCTCCAGCAACTTCCTCACCTTGTTCATTGAAAAGCAACAAAGGAATATTTATCCAGTCCTCTCTCGAGAGGCCACTACAAGTATCATCAATCTCTCCAAAATGAAACTCCTCTTCATCTTCAGTGAAGATGACATCCAAGGCAGACGATTCCTGCAAGGGAAAGACCATGTGAAATTCAGAATGAATGATCGCAACAATACATAAAAACTCAAACATAGGGAGGTTCACGTAGGTACCTCATCACTGCTGCGATCATGGTGTTGTTCCATTTATAGTACTACGCTGCGCACACATTAATATCAGGTAGTTAATACGATTCTAAAAAATAAATAACCAATTTCATACACCAGCCAAGAACTTTATCACTGTCCTGGTGCATAGCTACTATTGATGGGGAGGGGAGCCCCACATGGTATAGGCTACGAACAAACACAACGTGGTCCTCAGAAATTTCAGTCGACCGACAGGAACTTTGTGTGCCTAACATTCTCTGAATTCTAATGTTGAACAAAAGAACGAGTTGCACAACGAACTCCCTGAAAACTTACCGTCGACCAGGAGTAAGGCTCATGAACATACTTCACAATATCATATCGACAAACATGAACTCAATGTTCCTCAGACGTTCCTGTCGACCAACAGGAAGTTCTCCCACAAAATTTCCCTCAATGGTTCCTGTCGACCAATAGGAACTTCACCCATAAAATTTCCCTCAGAAGTTCTTGTCGACCAAAAGAAACTTCACCCACAAAATTTCCTTCGGAACATCTTGTCGACCAACAGGAACTTCTCCCACAAAATTTCCCTCAGAAGTTCTAGAAGTTCCCCTACAAGTTCCTGTCGATCGACAGGAACTCATATAAAAAGAAGTTCCCCTACAAGTTCCTGTCGATCGACAGGAACTTATATAAAAAAAAGTTCCCCTACAAGTTCCTGTCGATCGACAGGAACTTATATAAACAGAATCTCCCTACAAGTTCCTGTCGATCGACAGGAACTTATATAAACAGAAGTTCCCTTACAGGTTCCTGTCGATCGACAGGAACTTATATGAATAGAAGATCCCTTACAGGTTCCTGTCGATCGACAGGAACTTATATAAACAGAATCTCCCTACAAGTTCCTGTCGATCGACAAGAACTTATATAAACAAAATCTCCCCTACAAGTTCATGTCGATCGACAGGAACTTATATAAACAGAATCTCCCCTACAAGTTCCTGTCGATCGACATGAACTTATATAAACAGAATCTCCCTACAAGTTCCTGTCGATCGACAGGAACTTATATAAACAGTTGTTCCCTTACAGGTTCCTGTCGATCGACAGGAACTTATATGAATAGAAGATCCCTTACAGGTTCCTGTCGATCGACAGGAACTTATATAAACAGAATCTCCCTACAAGTTCCTGTCGATCGACAGGAACTTATATAAACAGAAGTTCCCTTACAGGTTCCTGTCGATCGACAGGAACTTTTATCAAATTATTTCCCCTAGGAGTTGTCGATGGACATGAACCTCTTTCAAATTATTTGCCGAGGAAGTTCCAGTCGATCGACAGGAACTTCCAAATTTTAAACCGGGGATGTTCCAATCGATCGATAAGAACTTTCCTGCCAACGTCTGTAATCCGTACGACAGCCGTACAATGTACGGATACGATCACATCCCATTTTTCAGCGCATATATTTTACATACATATCCAACCTGTTTCAGCACCTCGTTCGTCACATCAATCGGAACCTCGTTTGTCACCTGGATTATCCCCGTGGAGAGGGGGAGAGAGAGAGAGAGACGTCAAGTGAAGAGGTCGAATGAATAAAAGACCTTCCATAAAGAGGCCTGTGCATTTATAGTAGGCGGTGGTGTGTTGTGGGAAATATTGGTGGGAGTTTTGAATTCACGATCTTCTTTGCTTCCCGTCTACTAGATCTTTGAAATGTAGGGGGCACTTATGTTGCAATGTGTTCTTGATTTAATAGGACTAATTGTACGCTGGTAAGACAATCCTAACCCGAACGCGACATGCTATTAGTACTGAGGTACATAAGTGGTTACTACCCTTAATCTTGATTGCACTCCATCTTATGTTCAATCATGATTGCACTACATCCTAAGTTCAATTAGAAAATGAGCAATGCCACATGAAGCACAAATATGTGATTTATTGAAGGAAAGTGGGCTTGGGATGCGTGTGGGTTGTGAAACCATATGAAGCACTAAGGTTTGAGCACAAATTTGTGATTACATGAATGAAAGTGGTTGTGGGATGCGTGACATGGGTTGTGAAACCATATGAGCCACTAAGGTTTGAACACAAATATGTGATTTATTAAAGGAAAGTGGCTTTGGGATGAGTGTGGGTTGTGAAACCATATGAAGCACTAAGGTTTGAGCACAAATATGTGATTTATTGAAGGAAAGTGGGCTTGGGATGCGTGTGGGTTGTGAAACCATATGAACCACTAAGCTTCGAGCACAAATTTGTGAAACCATATGAGCCACTAAGGTTTGAACACAAATATGTGATTTATTGAAGGAAAGTGGCTTTGGGATGCGTGTGGGTTGTGAAACCATATGAAGCACTAAGGTTTGAGCACAAATTTGTGATTACATGAATGAAAGTGGTTGTGGGATGCGTGACATGGGTTGTGAAACCATATGAGCCACTAAGGTTTGAACACAAATATGTGATTTATTGAAGGAAAGTGGCTTTGGGATGAGTGTGGGTTGTGAAACCATATGAAGCACTAAGGTTTGAGCACAAATATGTGATTTATTGAAGGAAAGTGGGCTTGGGATGCGTGTGGGTTGTGAAACCATATGAACCACTAAGCTTCGAGCACAAATTTGTGAAACCATATGAGCCACTAAGGTTTGAACACAAATATGTGATTTATTGAAGGAAAGTGGCTTTGGGATGCGTGTGGGTTGTGAAACCATATGAAGCACTAAGGTTTGAGCACAAATATGTGATTTATTGAAGGAAAGTGGGCTTGGGATGCGTGACATGGGTTGTGAAACCATATGAACCACTAAGGCTTGAGCACAAATTTGTGATTACATGAATGAAAGTGGTTGTGGGATGCGTGACATGGGTTGTGAAACCATATGAGCCACTAAGGTTTGAACACAAATATGTGATTTATTGAAGGAAAGTGGCTTTGGGATGCGTGTGGGTTGTGAAACCATATGAAGCACTAAGGTTTGAGCACAAATATGTGATTTATTGAAGGAAAGTGGGCTTGGGATGCGTGTGGGTTGTGAAACCATATGAGCCACTAAGGCTTGAGCACAAATTTGTGATTACATGAATGAAAGTGGTTGTGGGATGCGTGACATGGGTTGTGAAACCATATGAGCCACTAAGGTTTGAGCACAAATTTGTGATTACATGAATGAAAGTGGTTGTGGGATGCGTGACATGGGTTGTGAAACCATATGAGCCACTAAGGTTTGAGCACAAATTTGTGATTACATGAATGAAAGTGGTTGTGGGATGCGTGACATGGGTTGTGAAACCATATGAGCCACTAAGGTTTGAACACAAATATGTGATTTATTGAAGGAAAGTGGCTTTGGGATGCGTGTGGGTTGTGAAACCATATGAAGCACTAAGGTTTGAGCACAAATTTGTGATTACATGAATGAAAGTGGTTGTGGGATGCGTGACATGGGTTGTGAAACCATATGAGCCACTAAGGTTTGAACACAAATATGTGATTTATTGAAGGAAAGTGGCTTTGGGATGCGTGTGGGTTGTGAAACCATATGAAGCACTAAGGTTTGAGCACAAATTTGTGATTACATGAATGAAAGTGGTTGTGGGATGCGTGACATGGGTTGTGAAACCATATGAGCCACTAAGGTTTGAGCACAAATTTGTGATTACATGAATGAAAGTGGTTGTGGGATGCGTGACATGGGTTGTGAAACCATATGAGCCACTAAGGTTTGAGCACAAATTTGTGATTACATGAATGAAAGTGGTTGTGGGATGCGTGACATGGGTTGTGAAACCATATGAGCCACTAAGGTTTGAACACAAATATGTGATTTATTGAAGGAAAGTGGGCTTGGGATGCGTGTGGGTTGTGAAACCATATGAAGCACTAAGGTTTGAGCACAAATTTGTGATTACATGAATGAAAGTGGTTGTGGGATGCGTGACATGGGTTGTGAAACCATATGAGCCACTAAGGTTTGAACACAAATATGTGATTTATTGAAGGAAAGTGGCTTTGGGATGAGTGTGGGTTGTGAAACCATATGAAGCACTAAGGTTTGAGCACAAATATGTGATTTATTGAAGGAAAGTGGGCTTGGGATGCGTGTGGGTTGTGAAACCATATGAACCACTAAGCTTCGAGCACAAATTTGTGAAACCATATGAGCCACTAAGGTTTGAACACAAATATGTGATTTATTGAAGGAAAGTGGCTTTGGGATGCGTGTGGGTTGTGAAACCATATGAAGCACTAAGGTTTGAGCACAAATTTGTGATTACATGAATGAAAGTGGTTGTGGGATGCGTGACATGGGTTGTGAAACCATATGAGCCACTAAGGTTTGAACACAAATATGTGATTTATTGAAGGAAAGTGGCTTTGGGATGAGTGTGGGTTGTGAAACCATATGAAGCACTAAGGTTTGAGCACAAATATGTGATTTATTGAAGGAAAGTGGGCTTGGGATGCGTGTGGGTTGTGAAACCATATGAACCACTAAGCTTCGAGCACAAATTTGTGAAACCATATGAGCCACTAAGGTTTGAACACAAATATGTGATTTATTGAAGGAAAGTGGCTTTGGGATGCGTGTGGGTTGTGAAACCATATGAAGCACTAAGGTTTGAGCACAAATATGTGATTTATTGAAGGAAAGTGGGCTTGGGATGCGTGACATGGGTTGTGAAACCATATGAACCACTAAGGCTTGAGCACAAATTTGTGATTACATGAATGAAAGTGGTTGTGGGATGCGTGACATGGGTTGTGAAACCATATGAGCCACTAAGGTTTGAACACAAATATGTGATTTATTGAAGGAAAGTGGCTTTGGGATGCGTGTGGGTTGTGAAACCATATGAAGCACTAAGGTTTGAGCACAAATATGTGATTTATTGAAGGAAAGTGGGCTTGGGATGCGTGTGGGTTGTGAAACCATATGAGCCACTAAGGCTTGAGCACAAATTTGTGATTACATGAATGAAAGTGGTTGTGGGATGCGTGACATGGGTTGTGAAACCATATGAGCCACTAAGGTTTGAGCACAAATTTGTGATTACATGAATGAAAGTGGTTGTGGGATGCGTGACATGGGTTGTGAAACCATATGAGCCACTAAGGTTTGAGCACAAATTTGTGATTACATGAATGAAAGTGGTTGTGGGATGCGTGACATGGGTTGTGAAACCATATGAGCCACTAAGGTTTGAACACAAATATGTGATTTATTGAAGGAAAGTGGCTTTGGGATGCGTGTGGGTTGTGAAACCATATGAAGCACTAAGGTTTGAGCACAAATTTGTGATTACATGAATGAAAGTGGTTGTGGGATGCGTGACATGGGTTGTGAAACCATATGAGCCACTAAGGTTTGAACACAAATATGTGATTTATTGAAGGAAAGTGGCTTTGGGATGAGTGTGGGTTGTGAAACCATATGAAGCACTAAGGTTTGAGCACAAATATGTGATTTATTGAAGGAAAGTGGGCTTGGGATGCGTGTGGGTTGTGAAACCATATGAACCACTAAGCTTCGAGCACAAATTTGTGAAACCATATGAGCCACTAAGGTTTGAACACAAATATGTGATTTATTGAAGGAAAGTGGCTTTGGGATGCGTGTGGGTTGTGAAACCATATGAAGCACTAAGGTTTGAGCACAAATATGTGATTTATTGAAGGAAAGTGGGCTTGGGATGCGTGTGGGTTGTGAAACCATATGAGCCACCAAGGTTTGAGCACAAATTTGTGATTACATGAATGAAAGTGGTTGTGGGATGCGTGACATGGGTTGTGAAACCATATGAGCCACTAAGGTTTGAGCACAAATTTGTGATTACATGAATGAAAGTGGTTGTGGGATGCGTGACATGGGTTGTGAAACCATATGAGCCACTAAGGTTTGAACACAAATTTGTAATTACATGAATGAAAGTGGTTGTGGGATGCGTGACATGGGTTGTGAAACCATATGAGCCACTAAGGTTTGAGCACAAATTTGTGATTACATGAATGAAAGTGGTTGTGGGATGCGTGACATGGGTTGTGAAACCATATGAGCCACTAAGGTTTGAACACAAATATGTGATTTATTGAAGGAAAGTGGCTTTGGGATGAGTGTGGGTTGTGAAACCATATGAAGCACTAAGGTTTGAGCACAAATATGTGATTTATTGAAGGAAAGTGGGCTTGGGATGCGTGTGGGTTGTGAAACCATATGAACCACTAAGCTTCGAGCACAAATTTGTGAAACCATATGAGCCACTAAGGTTTGAACACAAATATGTGATTTATTGAAGGAAAGTGGCTTTGGGATGCGTGTGGGTTGTGAAACCATATGAAGCACTAAGGTTTGAGCACAAATATGTGATTTATTGAAGGAAAGTGGGCTTGGGATGCGTGACATGGGTTGTGAAACCATATGAACCACTAAGGCTTGAGCACAAATTTGTGATTACATGAATGAAAGTGGTTGTGGGATGCGTGACATGGGTTGTGAAACCATATGAGCCACTAAGGTTTGAGCACAAATTTGTGATTACATGAATGAAAGTGGTTGTGGGATGCGTGACATGGGTTGTGAAACCATATGAGCCACTAAGGTTTGAGCACAAATTTGTGATTACATGAATGAAAGTGGTTGTGGGATGCGTGACATGGGTTGTGAAACCATATGAGCCACTAAGGTTTGAACACAAATATGTGATTTATTGAAGGAAAGTGGGCTTGGGATGCGTGTGGGTTGTGAAACCATATGAAGCACTAAGGTTTGAGCACAAATTTGTGATTACATGAATGAAAGTGGTTGTGGGATGCGTGACATGGGTTGTGAAACCATATGAGCCACTAAGGTTTGAACACAAATATGTGATTTATTGAAGGAAAGTGGCTTTGGGATGAGTGTGGGTTGTGAAACCATATGAAGCACTAAGGTTTGAGCACAAATATGTGATTTATTGAAGGAAAGTGGGCTTGGGATGCGTGTGGGTTGTGAAACCATATGAACCACTAAGCTTCGAGCACAAATTTGTGAAACCATATGAGCCACTAAGGTTTGAACACAAATATGTGATTTATTGAAGGAAAGTGGCTTTGGGATGCGTGTGGGTTGTGAAACCATATGAAGCACTAAGGTTTGAGCACAAATTTGTGATTACATGAATGAAAGTGGTTGTGGGATGCGTGACATGGGTTGTGAAACCATATGAGCCACTAAGGTTTGAACACAAATATGTGATTTATTGAAGGAAAGTGGCTTTGGGATGAGTGTGGGTTGTGAAACCATATGAAGCACTAAGGTTTGAGCACAAATATGTGATTTATTGAAGGAAAGTGGGCTTGGGATGCGTGTGGGTTGTGAAACCATATGAACCACTAAGCTTCGAGCACAAATTTGTGAAACCATATGAGCCACTAAGGTTTGAACACAAATATGTGATTTATTGAAGGAAAGTGGCTTTGGGATGCGTGTGGGTTGTGAAACCATATGAAGCACTAAGGTTTGAGCACAAATATGTGATTTATTGAAGGAAAGTGGGCTTGGGATGCGTGACATGGGTTGTGAAACCATATGAACCACTAAGGCTTGAGCACAAATTTGTGATTACATGAATGAAAGTGGTTGTGGGATGCGTGACATGGGTTGTGAAACCATATGAGCCACTAAGGTTTGAACACAAATATGTGATTTATTGAAGGAAAGTGGCTTTGGGATGCGTGTGGGTTGTGAAACCATATGAAGCACTAAGGTTTGAGCACAAATATGTGATTTATTGAAGGAAAGTGGGCTTGGGATGCGTGTGGGTTGTGAAACCATATGAGCCACTAAGGCTTGAGCACAAATTTGTGATTACATGAATGAAAGTGGTTGTGGGATGCGTGACATGGGTTGTGAAACCATATGAGCCACTAAGGTTTGAGCACAAATTTGTGATTACATGAATGAAAGTGGTTGTGGGATGCGTGACATGGGTTGTGAAACCATATGAGCCACTAAGGTTTGAGCACAAATTTGTGATTACATGAATGAAAGTGGTTGTGGGATGCGTGACATGGGTTGTGAAACCATATGAGCCACTAAGGTTTGAACACAAATATGTGATTTATTGAAGGAAAGTGGCTTTGGGATGCGTGTGGGTTGTGAAACCATATGAAGCACTAAGGTTTGAGCACAAATTTGTGATTACATGAATGAAAGTGGTTGTGGGATGCGTGACATGGGTTGTGAAACCATATGAGCCACTAAGGTTTGAACACAAATATGTGATTTATTGAAGGAAAGTGGCTTTGGGATGAGTGTGGGTTGTGAAACCATATGAAGCACTAAGGTTTGAGCACAAATATGTGATTTATTGAAGGAAAGTGGGCTTGGGATGCGTGTGGGTTGTGAAACCATATGAACCACTAAGCTTCGAGCACAAATTTGTGAAACCATATGAGCCACTAAGGTTTGAACACAAATATGTGATTTATTGAAGGAAAGTGGCTTTGGGATGCGTGTGGGTTGTGAAACCATATGAAGCACTAAGGTTTGAGCACAAATATGTGATTTATTGAAGGAAAGTGGGCTTGGGATGCGTGTGGGTTGTGAAACCATATGAGCCACCAAGGTTTGAGCACAAATTTGTGATTACATGAATGAAAGTGGTTGTGGGATGCGTGACATGGGTTGTGAAACCATATGAGCCACTAAGGTTTGAGCACAAATTTGTGATTACATGAATGAAAGTGGTTGTGGGATGCGTGACATGGGTTGTGAAACCATATGAGCCACTAAGGTTTGAACACAAATTTGTAATTACATGAATGAAAGTGGTTGTGGGATGCGTGACATGGGTTGTGAAACCATATGAGCCACTAAGGTTTGAGCACAAATTTGTGATTACATGAATGAAAGTGGTTGTGGGATGCGTGACATGGGTTGTGAAACCATATGAGCCACTAAGGTTTGAACACAAATATGTGATTTATTGAAGGAAAGTGGCTTTGGGATGAGTGTGGGTTGTGAAACCATATGAAGCACTAAGGTTTGAGCACAAATATGTGATTTATTGAAGGAAAGTGGGCTTGGGATGCGTGTGGGTTGTGAAACCATATGAACCACTAAGCTTCGAGCACAAATTTGTGAAACCATATGAGCCACTAAGGTTTGAACACAAATATGTGATTTATTGAAGGAAAGTGGCTTTGGGATGCGTGTGGGTTGTGAAACCATATGAAGCACTAAGGTTTGAGCACAAATATGTGATTTATTGAAGGAAAGTGGGCTTGGGATGCGTGACATGGGTTGTGAAACCATATGAACCACTAAGGCTTGAGCACAAATTTGTGATTACATGAATGAAAGTGGTTGTGGGATGCGTGACATGGGTTGTGAAACCATATGAGCCACTAAGGTTTGAGCACAAATTTGTGATTACATGAATGAAAGTGGTTGTGGGATGCGTGACATGGGTTGTGAAACCATATGAGCCACTAAGGTTTGAGCACAAATTTGTGATTACATGAATGAAAGTGGTTGTGGGATGCGTGACATGGGTTGTGAAACCATATGAGCCACTAAGGTTTGAACACAAATATGTGATTTATTGAAGGAAAGTGGGCTTGGGATGCGTGTGGGTTGTGAAACCATATGAAGCACTAAGGTTTGAGCACAAATTTGTGATTACATGAATGAAAGTGGTTGTGGGATGCGTGACATGGGTTGTGAAACCATATGAGCCACTAAGGTTTGAACACAAATATGTGATTTATTGAAGGAAAGTGGCTTTGGGATGAGTGTGGGTTGTGAAACCATATGAAGCACTAAGGTTTGAGCACAAATATGTGATTTATTGAAGGAAAGTGGGCTTGGGATGCGTGTGGGTTGTGAAACCATATGAACCACTAAGCTTCGAGCACAAATTTGTGAAACCATATGAGCCACTAAGGTTTGAACACAAATATGTGATTTATTGAAGGAAAGTGGCTTTGGGATGCGTGTGGGTTGTGAAACCATATGAAGCACTAAGGTTTGAGCACAAATTTGTGATTACATGAATGAAAGTGGTTGTGGGATGCGTGACATGGGTTGTGAAACCATATGAGCCACTAAGGTTTGAACACAAATATGTGATTTATTGAAGGAAAGTGGCTTTGGGATGAGTGTGGGTTGTGAAACCATATGAAGCACTAAGGTTTGAGCACAAATATGTGATTTATTGAAGGAAAGTGGGCTTGGGATGCGTGTGGGTTGTGAAACCATATGAACCACTAAGCTTCGAGCACAAATTTGTGAAACCATATGAGCCACTAAGGTTTGAACACAAATATGTGATTTATTGAAGGAAAGTGGCTTTGGGATGCGTGTGGGTTGTGAAACCATATGAAGCACTAAGGTTTGAGCACAAATATGTGATTTATTGAAGGAAAGTGGGCTTGGGATGCGTGACATGGGTTGTGAAACCATATGAACCACTAAGGCTTGAGCACAAATTTGTGATTACATGAATGAAAGTGGTTGTGGGATGCGTGACATGGGTTGTGAAACCATATGAGCCACTAAGGTTTGAACACAAATATGTGATTTATTGAAGGAAAGTGGCTTTGGGATGCGTGTGGGTTGTGAAACCATATGAAGCACTAAGGTTTGAGCACAAATATGTGATTTATTGAAGGAAAGTGGGCTTGGGATGCGTGTGGGTTGTGAAACCATATGAGCCACTAAGGCTTGAGCACAAATTTGTGATTACATGAATGAAAGTGGTTGTGGGATGCGTGACATGGGTTGTGAAACCATATGAGCCACTAAGGTTTGAGCACAAATTTGTGATTACATGAATGAAAGTGGTTGTGGGATGCGTGACATGGGTTGTGAAACCATATGAGCCACTAAGGTTTGAGCACAAATTTGTGATTACATGAATGAAAGTGGTTGTGGGATGCGTGACATGGGTTGTGAAACCATATGAGCCACTAAGGTTTGAACACAAATATGTGATTTATTGAAGGAAAGTGGCTTTGGGATGCGTGTGGGTTGTGAAACCATATGAAGCACTAAGGTTTGAGCACAAATTTGTGATTACATGAATGAAAGTGGTTGTGGGATGCGTGACATGGGTTGTGAAACCATATGAGCCACTAAGGTTTGAACACAAATATGTGATTTATTGAAGGAAAGTGGCTTTGGGATGAGTGTGGGTTGTGAAACCATATGAAGCACTAAGGTTTGAGCACAAATATGTGATTTATTGAAGGAAAGTGGGCTTGGGATGCGTGTGGGTTGTGAAACCATATGAACCACTAAGCTTCGAGCACAAATTTGTGAAACCATATGAGCCACTAAGGTTTGAACACAAATATGTGATTTATTGAAGGAAAGTGGCTTTGGGATGCGTGTGGGTTGTGAAACCATATGAAGCACTAAGGTTTGAGCACAAATATGTGATTTATTGAAGGAAAGTGGGCTTGGGATGCGTGTGGGTTGTGAAACCATATGAGCCACCAAGGTTTGAGCACAAATTTGTGATTACATGAATGAAAGTGGTTGTGGGATGCGTGACATGGGTTGTGAAACCATATGAGCCACTAAGGTTTGAGCACAAATTTGTGATTACATGAATGAAAGTGGTTGTGGGATGCGTGACATGGGTTGTGAAACCATATGAGCCACTAAGGTTTGAACACAAATTTGTAATTACATGAATGAAAGTGGTTGTGGGATGCGTGACATGGGTTGTGAAACCATATGAGCCACTAAGGTTTGAGCACAAATTTGTGATTACATGAATGAAAGTGGTTGTGGGATGCGTGACATGGGTTGTGAAACCATATGAGCCACTAAGGTTTGAACACAAATATGTGATTTATTGAAGGAAAGTGGCTTTGGGATGAGTGTGGGTTGTGAAACCATATGAAGCACTAAGGTTTGAGCACAAATATGTGATTTATTGAAGGAAAGTGGGCTTGGGATGCGTGTGGGTTGTGAAACCATATGAACCACTAAGCTTCGAGCACAAATTTGTGAAACCATATGAGCCACTAAGGTTTGAACACAAATATGTGATTTATTGAAGGAAAGTGGCTTTGGGATGCGTGTGGGTTGTGAAACCATATGAAGCACTAAGGTTTGAGCACAAATATGTGATTTATTGAAGGAAAGTGGGCTTGGGATGCGTGACATGGGTTGTGAAACCATATGAACCACTAAGGCTTGAGCACAAATTTGTGATTACATGAATGAAAGTGGTTGTGGGATGCGTGACATGGGTTGTGAAACCATATGAGCCACTAAGGTTTGAGCACAAATTTGTGATTACATGAATGAAAGTGGTTGTGGGATGCGTGACATGGGTTGTGAAACCATATGAGCCACTAAGGTTTGAGCACAAATTTGTGATTACATGAATGAAAGTGGTTGTGGGATGCGTGACATGGGTTGTGAAACCATATGAGCCACTAAGGTTTGAACACAAATATGTGATTTATTGAAGGAAAGTGGGCTTGGGATGCGTGTGGGTTGTGAAACCATATGAAGCACTAAGGTTTGAGCACAAATTTGTGATTACATGAATGAAAGTGGTTGTGGGATGCGTGACATGGGTTGTGAAACCATATGAGCCACTAAGGTTTGAACACAAATATGTGATTTATTGAAGGAAAGTGGCTTTGGGATGAGTGTGGGTTGTGAAACCATATGAAGCACTAAGGTTTGAGCACAAATATGTGATTTATTGAAGGAAAGTGGGCTTGGGATGCGTGTGGGTTGTGAAACCATATGAACCACTAAGCTTCGAGCACAAATTTGTGAAACCATATGAGCCACTAAGGTTTGAACACAAATATGTGATTTATTGAAGGAAAGTGGCTTTGGGATGCGTGTGGGTTGTGAAACCATATGAAGCACTAAGGTTTGAGCACAAATATGTGATTTATTGAAGGAAAGTGGGCTTGGGATGCGTGACATGGGTTGTGAAACCATATGAACCACTAAGGCTTGAGCACAAATTTGTGATTACATGAATGAAAGTGGTTGTGGGATGCGTGACATGGGTTGTGAAACCATATGAGCCACTAAGGTTTGAACACAAATATGTGATTTATTGAAGGAAAGTGGCTTTGGGATGCGTGTGGGTTGTGAAACCATATGAAGCACTAAGGTTTGAGCACAAATATGTGATTTATTGAAGGAAAGTGGGCTTGGGATGCGTGTGGGTTGTGAAACCATATGAGCCACTAAGGCTTGAGCACAAATTTGTGATTACATGAATGAAAGTGGTTGTGGGATGCGTGACATGGGTTGTGAAACCATATGAGCCACTAAGGTTTGAGCACAAATTTGTGATTACATGAATGAAAGTGGTTGTGGGATGCGTGACATGGGTTGTGAAACCATATGAGCCACTAAGGTTTGAACACAAATATGTGATTTATTGAAGGAAAGTGGCTTTGGGATGCGTGTGGGTTGTGAAACCATATGAAGCACTAAGGTTTGAGCACAAATATGTGATTTATTGAAGGAAAGTGGGCTTGGGATGCGTGTGGGTTGTGAAACCATATGAGCCACCAAGGTTTGAGCACAAATTTGTGATTACATGAATGAAAGTGGTTGTGGGATGCGTGACATGGGTTGTGAAACCATATGAGCCACTAAGGTTTGAGCACAAATTTGTGATTACATGAATGAAAGTGGTTGTGGGATGCGTGACATGGGTTGTGAAACCATATGAGCCACTAAGGTTTGAACACAAATTTGTAATTACATGAATGAAAGTGGTTGTGGGATGCGTGACATGGGTTGTGAAACCATATGAGCCACTAAGGTTTGAGCACAAATTTGTGATTACATGAATGAAAGTGGTTGTGGGATGCGTGACATGGGTTGTGAAACCATATGAGCCACTAAGGTTTGAACACAAATATGTGATTTATTGAAGGAAAGTGGGCTTGGGATGCGTGTGGGTTGTGAAACCATATGAGCCACTAAGGTTTGAGCACAAATTTGTGATTACATGAATGAAAGTGGTTGTGGGATGCGTGACATGGGTTGTGAAACCATATGAGCCACTAAGGTTTAGGGTACAAATTTGTGATTACATGAATGAAAGTGGTTGTGGGATGCGTGACATGGGTTGTGAAACCATATGTCAAGCCACTAAGGTTGAAACAGAGAACATTAATTTAGTCACCAAACAATGGAACACCCCAAAGCCCATAGCCTAAACCCTAAACCCTACTCGACAAATTTATTTATGGAAGTTGGTCAAGTCAATGTGCGCAATGCAGGCATTGTCAAGATAATCATGACTAGAAGACAACAATGACAACGTGCATTTGCAAATTTGATGTTGTCAAGCCTAAATCTAAACCTTGAACATATGTTATGGAACAAATACTAATATTATTGCAACGTTAGTTGACTTCACATGTAGACTTGAACCGTGAGGTTAAGACTACATTGAACATGGTATTTAGTGTCATATGGCATTTCATGTCACTGATGTAACTTTTTTAGGGACACTTACTATGAAGAAGTTTACAAATAATGTCATGCCAACTTCCTTTCAGTTCATCCAAATACCAATTATGGAAACAAAATTTGGTATAATTTGCATCCCAACAAACTTGGGATGAAATATTGTCATGGATTATTGAAATGTAGATGGGAGATGACTTCGTAAGTGATAGTACTAGCAACATTGTAAAATCTATAACGCCCAATTTTTTCTACTAGGAATGACAAAATTAATCCTATTAGGTTAACATTTACTGTTCAACTTGGTGACACCACAACAGGGTTAATATGATATTTAGTGTCATAGGGCATATGATATTTAGTGTCATATGGCATTTAATGTCACTGCAATAAATTTTTTAGTACCACTTAAGGTTAATTGTAAGCTTAACATTTAGTGTTGCAATAAATGTCACTGGAAGGTTAACATTTAGTGTTGGTGACACAACACCATGGTTTACAATTAGTATTGAGGACGACAATTAGAATTCGTGACACTAAACATGATATTTGGTGTAGTACTAAATTCACAATTAGAACCTAGTACTTAACCATTAGTGAGTGGGTGGGATGTGATTTGAACCGTACCATGATTGGCACACATAAGTACCACATGACGGCTAATAAGTGGAAGCCCTGAACATCTGGACCGTCCACAGGGAGGGAAGCACAACGACCGTGCGATGGGGGGGCGGGAATGTGGCACCGTTGGATGGCGGCCGCCCAAATCTGGACGGCGAGATTTGGGCAGAGGGGAGGAGGAGGGGAGGGAGGGGTAGAGGAGACACTTGGGAGCAAAGAGGCACTCATTTGTGTCTTGCTCCTGCAAAGCTCTAGCTCTCCACGAAGTGCTGCTGCGGCGAGCAACGAAGAGGGACGCGCAGAGAGAACGAGAGAGGTCACCGAGTGGTAGGTGGAGAGAGGCCGAGAGAGGATCTGCAGCGTTAGAGGAGGAAGGAGGCAATACTACCCGTAGCAGTCATTTGTACTTGAATACAGGTAGAATTTATAGTGGATTGGATGGCCAGCATGCTTGCTTAAACACTAGAATCTTGAATGGCAAAGTGAGGGTAGAAGAGCACTAGAAGTAGGAGAGGAAAGGAGAGGCAGAAGAATGGTGGAAGATCATAGTAGAGGATGTGAAATTTTGTGGAAGATGAGTTGAAGTCAGAAGCAAAGAAGTTAGTTTGCTCACGTCAGCATATATGATAATATGTGCAACAGAATTCTGGTTGTTATAGTATTCTGGGAAAAGTGTGACAATGAGAGAGTGCATGATATGCTGGGGAGAGAGGTAGTGGCAGGAAGGGCTGAATGCATGTTTTGGTGAGGGAGGTAATAACAGTGAGAATTGAGAGAGGGAAGGAATTGAGCATGAGGAAAACACATTAATGATTAGCCCAATTTGAAGTAGTCATTGAAGGGATCTGCAAATTGTGTGCGACAATGCAGGAAATATAAACTCTATACAAAAGCCAATCCAGCACAAATATGGAATGTTCAGATAATGTAGGCAGATCAAGTTAATCAAATTTAAAGGTGCAAAGAAAGGAGGAGCAATCAATTGGGAGTAACAATTGCACATGGAAACATAGCCATAAACAATTGCACATGAAAACCACACACATTGGCATAGGAAAGAAAACCAAGTCACTAGAAGACCAGAGTGGGCCTTGGAATGCGTCCGTACACCGAAAAAAGTGGGACATTCGAAGGGGATGTGGTTCCTGTCGATCGACAGGAACTACAACCTGGAACTACAAAGACATGAAATCTTTTAAGCATTGTTAGTGCAAATTAGGAGACAATGGGCCACCACAGAGGGCTGAAGTTCCTGTCGATCGACAGGAACTTCAACGTCCAGCAAGGTACTAGTGAAAGTAACTCTAGTGAGAATTAGGAAGCACTAGGCCACCACTGAGGGATGAAGTTCCTGTCGATCGACAGGAACTTCAACGTCCAGCAAGGTACTAGTGAAAGTAATTCTAGTGAGAATTAGGAAGCACTAGGCCACCACTGAGGGCTGAAGTTCCTGTCGATCGACAGGAACTTCAACGTCCAGCAGGGTACTTGTGTAAGTAATTCTAGTGAGAATTAGGAAGCACTAGCCCACCACTGAGAGCTGAAGTTTCTGTCGATCGACAGGAACTTCAGCGTCCAGCAGAGTACTTGTAAGTAATTCTAGTGAGAATTAGGAAGCACTAGCCCACCACTGAGGGCTGCAGTTCCTGTTGATCGACAGGAACTTCAGCGTCCAGCAGAGTACTTGTAAGTAATTCTAGTGAGAATTAGGAAGCACTAGCCCACCACTGAGGGCTGCAGTTCCTGTCGATCGACAGGAACTTTTGGCCATTTGAACCAACACAGTAGACAATGAATGAATTGAACAAATATGGGATGTGGGCAAGTTATAAGGTAAAGTTCCTCATACCTCACAAGCCTAGGACTGCACCAAGATTAAGAGACATGACGTGGAATAGACTGACAGTTCAGGCTTGATAACATTGTAAACTGAATGTGTCAGGACACACAAACAATGGCCCCCAGAAAACGTGCGATGTGGACAGATATGGTTGGAGCATTGACCGCCAGGGAGGAAGGACCTGTTTGGGTTGTCAAGTCGACGCACATGCGGGAGTGGTCATTCGAGCTCCGACGGAAGGACATTTCCAACCCGTATGACTTGTATATGACAGAGAAGGTGAAGGAGGACTGGATTCAAATGCCACACGCAATTATCAAGGGAGCATCGCAAGGGGCTAAAGCGAGCATATTAGAGCTGAAAGTATTGGAGGGGGTGGAGGAGCGGACGCTGGTGGTGGATACCAAAAAGCATATTTTCAGTAAAGAACCATTTGCCAAAAGCATAGAGTCAATCAATAATGACGACCGCATGGCGCTGATGGGACTTGTTCACAACGGTATATCCAAGAGGGCGGTTGTGTGCATTCTTGGGGTGGCAGATGACATGAGTGAGAGTGAAAACAGGGCAAGAGAGGCATTGAACGCCACCAAGAAGAAGCAAGCAGTCGAAATAATGAAGAAGAGGTCATCAGGAGAGGGAAGTTCCAGACCTTCGTCCAGATCGACTGGCCGTGATTCCCAAAACAGAAGACAAAATGCGGGGGGGAGCAGTGGCGGACAAGCAGAAGAAGTAGCACACAATGTCGTGCCTCTGCAGAGTGTGGCCGCTCCAGATGTGCAGGGTCGTTCGAGGAGCTCTCTGCAAAGCGAGGACGTCTCAATACAAACCATGTATCGCGAGGGAGACGACGCAATGGAAGAGGCAGAAGATGATGATGAACCAAGGGCATCAAAAAGGAAGACACAGGAAGAAGGCATGTCTTCAGGGAAGAAACGGGCGCCAAAAAAGTCGAAGAAGGAGCCCAAGGAGGAGGAGCTAATCCCAAGGTCTGAAAAAGCGGCGACAACAGTCAAGCCTGGGGAGACTTTGGATCTAACGGAGGCTGCGAAAGACAAGGAGGTGTTTGTCAAGGCATACGGACCCCTCTATGTTTTGGGTATGGACTTCATTGTGCGAATACCTTTGCAGCAGCTTAAGCGGGGACAGTCTCATCAGGTTTCCCTAAACCCTAAACTCGATTTATTGAACTGTGGTTGATGTGAAGGACTCCTGAACACTAACCGTCACATTTCTTGCTGCAGGTTGCGAGAAAGTATGATCCGGAACTGAAGGAGCAGATGGTGGCCTACCTGTCACAAGTAGAGCCAACCTGGACGCAACACAACATTTGCGTCATGCCAGTGTTTCCCGAGGACAAGCCATGGCAACCTCCCTACAGGTGGGAGGATATCAAGGACAAGGACTTTATCATAATCGGTGGCCAGCACACAGTGGCTGCTGCAAGAACAATTGTGGGCCACAAGGATACGGATAGCATCACAAAGAGGAAATTCAAGGCTTGGCCTAGTTGCATAGTGTACACACAAGAGTATAATTACACAACTAGGTTGTCCTTGACTCTGAATAGAACAAACAAGATGTTTGCGTGGGTTCCTTCCTGGGCAGCAACCATTGTAAATGTAAGGAGGGTATGGCTGTCAACTCATAAGCCTTCCAAGGTGAGGATCAATGCATCGAATGCGGAAGACCAAAATGTGAAGAACTGGAAGGTTGGTGTCATTCCAAACTCAGTAAATGCTATGTTATATGATGTCCTCAATTTTGTCATGGGGTTCCCCCTTTTTCCAAGGGGATCCAATCGGTCGACTGGAACCCCATCTCTTGCCTTTGGGTTCCAGTCGATCGACTAGAACCCACCCTTTTCCATATGCTTTCACTTTTGCCTTGGGGTTCCTGTCGATCGACTGGAACCCACTTCATGACCATTGCCCTCCAATAATATTCATATGACAAACTACGGTATTAAACAAATGTGGCTGTTGTTGCAGAGTTTTATCCTCAGCGCAGAGGCACAATTCTCTGGAATCAATCCGAGGATTACGCATGAGCACCTTGCAGCCGAGCTCGCCATCATCATGAGTGACGATCTCACTTACTCTTCATGGAGGAAAGCCTTTACAATGCACGAGGATGGAGAACTAGTGAATCCTGATACTCGTCAGAAATTCATCAAGGACCACGAAGACGCTGAAGATGTGAGGAGAGAAGCTCATTACAAGAAGAAGACTGCTGCTGCATTCGTCCCGAGGAAATACGTTGCAAAGCCACTCAGCAGGGAGACGTTCAAAGCCCTCTCTGGGATAACAACTCAAGACCTCCACACAGCAGCGAGGAGGCTCACAGAACTGAACTCCAAGGGTCTCCCCAGAGTGTGCTTTCGCCAACCTAGGGCGAACAATGCGGTCTTGCACCTTCCTGCCTGGGCGAACAAGAGGAAGTGGAAGAATATAATCATCCACGAGCTCGCGCGGACGGACCCACAGATGAAATTTTTTGATGGAGAGGATGGCCAGCAAGTACTAAACCGGCCCTTGTGGGTGCAATTCAAGAAGGACACAAGGGTGACCAAGGCCAAGTGGGCGAGCATTTTTGAAGTGGCAACTACGGAGTGGTTGAACAAGAAGCGCATTTACAACCACAAGAACCTCGCCCCTTCTGAGGCTCTCCAGCGCATGCTCGAGTTTTGGTTGAGGAAGGACGGTCCACTGGAGCCTGGCCGTTTTGTTTCCATTTGCACGAGAGTTGAATCTTCCGGAGATTTTGTTATTGGTAGGCAGCGGACGTCTGATAAGGAGTATTTGGGATGCAACATCGTTGCAGGTTGCCTCGTAGACTTTAGATTTATTCCAGGTTTTGAATCTGGTGTGAAGGCACCTTTTCCAGTCTTGGACTCACTGGCGAGGTACATGAACGACCCTTCCTGGTACCCGGGTCTCCGTCGTGTGCCTGTGTTCATGCTCGTCTCCGACGAGATCAATTACGATGGTGTCTTGCGTTTCATGGAGTTTCTGTGCTCAAGACATCCGGACACGTTCGTCACTGTGCCATCGTACTACACACCATGCCCTGCTGAGGACCTCCCCGAAGTGCCAGAATTGTCAAAGTGGAGATCCCACCCGATCGTCCACATCTGGTTCGTCGTCAACAAGAAACTTCACCAACCCTGCAAGCTCCCAGGAGCCTTCTCCCCGCCTGACCTCCCCCGTTATTTTGCCAAGAAGCACCTCTGGTCGGAGCGCTCTTACGAGCTTCACAAAGGAGAGCTGCGCATGGAGACATACTTTCAGTTTCTCGACTTGAGGGGAGGGAGGGGCAGGCTTTTTGTGAATTTCTTCGGCGGTCTGAAGGCCTCCGCTGCCGCATTGGTAAGCTACTCCCCTTGCATTAGGTGTCACCTTCCTCATCTTTCAGTTTATCACTTCCAGTCGATCGACAGGAACTCACTTTCAGTTTATCACTTCCAGTCGATCGACAGGAACTCACTTTCATTTTATCACTTCCAGTCGATCTACAGGAACTCACTTTCATTTTATCACTTCCAATCGATCGACAGGAACTCACTTTCATTTTATCACTTCCAGTCGATCGACAGGAACTCACCCTCTTTCTCCTTGCAGATGTTGAAAAGCAACGTTCTCAACTACGTCAACATCGTGCATAATGAGGAGTACGGGGTTATGGTGGAGAAGAGTTTCTGCCTGAGCAGAAGCGACTTCATGGACAAAGACGGCCTTATAGACCCACTCGATGACGCCGACGTGGAAGAGGACATGGATGCGCCGCTTCCCCAAATCGCATACGTGAGTGCTATTTTGTTTGTGTTTGTATACGTCCTTTGTTATTCCAATCGATCAACTGGAACTTACATGCGCATAATGTTTTTTTTATTGCAGGGAGATCATTTCACGGAGCCCCTTGGAGTGTCTCAACATCTTGGTGTTGACGAGGCGGAGGCAATGGAGGAGGGCGCAAATGTCCAGAGCTCGCAGGGCCAAGCTACACATGTGGAGGTTGTAGCAGACGACGACGACGACGAACAAGTGGTGGACCTCGCTGCGGAGGATGATGACGACGCTATGGAGGAAGACGAAGCTGAGGAGGAAGACGATGTTGAGGTGTATTCCTCTGACGAAGAGGAGCCGCCTTCTCCTCCTCCTTCCCCACCCAGGCGGTATGGCACCCCCGACGAGTCTTTGTGTACTCCGCTTGCGACGTCTCCGGTTCGAGATACGCCGCCTCCCATGTCTTCGCCACCTCTAGCGCGAACTCTGGATTTTAGGTCCCAGCCACGGCGTGCTCACTCGGACACTACAACCTCCGATCTCCCCTCCCCCGGGGTCACTCCTGGTGACCAAGACACTCCTTGCGAGTTGGCGACCCCTTCCAGCCGAGCTCGAGAGGATGAAAACGTTGTCGGAGGTCCAGTCCTGCATGCGGAGGACGTCCTAGTCAGTCCTCCCCCACCTCCCCAACCCCTTGGGGGTTTGCAGCCTCCGTTCTTGCCTCCTCCTCCTCCACAACAACAGGGCGTTACAATCGAGATCCTTTCCCAAATGTTGCAGTTGAATGCGGAGGCTACAAGAGCGGAGATTGCGAATGTGACGAAGACCTTCATGGCCGAGCTCCAGGCTGTGAAGATGTCACAAATGGGACCATCCCAGGAGACAAGTGTCGGCCCCAACCGCAATGTCGCGCCGGCCACCACCGCCGCCACTGCCCCTCCATCCTCTGTAAGTCCCCCTCACATTCCATTTTCCTTCATTCACTTCCATGATTTCACATGCTCTTCATATTTTTTAGGATTTCTGAATCACATCCTGGATTTGTGGTCCAGAATGTGGAAGGAGACGCGTTATCAGACAAGTGTCCACAGCGTCCGGAGGAGTAGTTAGTTTGCACTCGACCGAGAGGTTCACTCTTGATCTAGCGTAAATATTACACCTTCCCACACTTTCCGTGGCGATGTTCATTGTAACATTCTGTACACTTCAATAAAATTATTACGTTAATCTTTCAATAGCCTTCTCCTCTCCGAGGCTGCAAAGTCACATCACATTTCCTACTATTCCCACTATACGACCTACTGAGTGCATTCCTTTTTGTGTGCTCGTTTCCTGTTTGTCGCTTGGAACTTGTTATCCCCACGATTACAAGTTCCTCTCGATCGACAGGAACTCTCCTCATCCCCTCTCGAGTTCAAGGTCGTGTGTATTTTGTTGGCATGGTTTTAGTCAATTTCATATCTTTATTCTGTTTCACATATAATATGTTACTGCCGAAAGGGGAACTTGTTTCCTGTTTGTCGCTTGGAACTTGTTATCCCCACGATTACAAGTTCCTCTCGATCGACAGGAACTCTCCTCATCCCCTCTCGAGTTCAAAGTCGTGTGTATTTTGTTGGCATGGTTTTAGTCAATTTCATATCTTTATTCTGTTTCACATTTAAATAGGTTACTGCCGAAAAGGAAACTTGTTTCCTGTTTGTCGCTTGGAACTTGTTATCCCCACGATTACAAGTTCCTCTCGATCGACAGGAACTCTCCTCATCCCCTCTCGAGTTCAATTTCGTGTGTATTTTGTTGGCATGGTTTTAGTCAAATTTCATATCTTTATTCTGTTTCACATATAATATGTTACTGCCGAAAAGGGAACTTGTTTCCTGTTTGTCGCTTGGAACTTGTTATCCCCACGATTACAAGTTCCTCTCGATCGACAGGAACTCTCCTCATCCCCTCTCGAGTTCAATTTCGTGTGTATTTTGTTGGCATGGTTTTAGTCAAATTTCATATCTTTATTCTGTTTCACATATAATATGTTACTGCCGAAAAGGAAACTTGTTTCCTGTTTGTCGCTTGGAACTTGTTATCCCCACGATTACAAGTTCCTCTCGATCGACAGGAACTCTCATCCCCTCTCGAGTTCAAGTTCGTGTGTATTTTGTTGGCATGGTTTTAATCAAATTTCATATCTTTATTCTGCTTCCACATAATATGTTACTCGCTGCCGAAAGGGAACCTTGTTTCCTGTTTGTCGCTTGGAACTTGTTATCCCCACGATTACAAGTTCCTCTCGATCGACAGGAACTTGACCAAAACTATTTTTATTCGTACTTGTTCACTTAGAACATTGGACAGGGTGTGGGATCAGTTTGTGCTTTCATGTAAATCGACAGGAATCCTCCCCTACACCTGCGTCAACTTCCATGTTATTAACTGTTCCTGCTGGGCGGCTGGAACTTTGTTGTTCACTGACGTCTCCACCCAACTTACATCTCTCTCATACCCTTTGCTCCAAGATTGGATTGGTTTTGATTTGAACTCTTTACACAGGCCCCCGCCCCTCTTGTGTTTTCTCCCTCGGATGTGGTTGTCGACGGTGAAGATAATCAACACTTGTCTATTTCTGAATCTCACAGTCCACTGCTTCAAATGGAGGGTCCCTCGTCATTACGAGTCCCAAAGGAAAGCCCTCTACTCCAACTTCCCGGAATGGAGGAGGAAACGCCTTCCCTTACAGATGCAACTCCTCACCCTTTCGAGTCTATGCAAGAAGGCAACGTCGACGTCCACGAGCAACCCTTCCCTTTCGTCCCAGCCCATCCCTCACTCTCCCCGGTCGTATCCTCCTCTCCTCTAGAGGATACACCTCTCAGTGACCACGGCGCCTCTGTCGCCACACCCTCAGCAGGCTGCACAGATCCCCCATCTCAAGACTCCGTGGATGTTACCACTGACCTGCGATTGCCTGCCGCTGATGCGAGTGTTTGTATCCCAACAATTGCCCGTGAGATTTCCCTGCCCGATGTGGATGCTACTTTGGATCTTGTTTCTCCTGCACCCTCTCCCATTCCTCCTTTCTCTTCCCCCGCCACAGATGCCGACCCTGTGGCGGGGCATGTCATTTCCTCAATCACTGCTGCGGACCTTACTCTTTCTCCACCACACCCTGACCCCCCCCAAGTTGTCCCTGCTCCTCAAAACCCTGGTCTCCTTTCCTCTACGCACCCTCCCGTAAGTGATTTATCTTATTATCCCTTATTTCCTTCATTTACTCTTTTCCTTGCTGTTTCCCGCTTATTTGCTCTTTGTACAACGTTCCTATTTTTGTAGGAGGTGAGACCTCTTGTGGTATATTCTAAATTCATGTCTCTTGCAGGCTCCCCAGCCTCTGCCAGCCATTGCTGTGGTGGACTCCGACACTGCTTTGGTCTCTGTGCCTTCTCAGCTTGTTTCCGACGTCCTCCCCCACGACCCCATTGCCCCTCTCTCCGTCGCCGCAGCTTCGGATGGCCAAGTCGATGACCCTGCCCATATGTGGCGGGTGCAACACCGTGGCTTCGTCGACGTCCGCAATCCTCCCGGTGCCTTCACCGCCTCCGATTCTCGTCATGCCATTGACGCCCCTTCCGCCGCCGCTCCTCCCCCAATTCCTCGCCCCTTTCCTCTTGTAAGTGAACCCTCTTAGAATCTTCCTCTCGATCGACAGGATCTTCCTCGTCTCTCTCCCCTATTTTGTGGTCCTCTACTTCTCATCCTTGTTGTTCGTTTAAGTTGTGCAGGCCACTGTCGAAGACGTTCTCAATAGGCTCTTCGTGTACCCAAACAATCCCCTTAGTAAAGGTAGACAAGTTTTCACCAGGGAGATGGGCGTGCTTGCCGCTAAGAGACTCTTGTGTAGTGAAGGGCCACGCTCTTCCGTAGAATTGCGCGATTCCCGGTCGTGGCTCTTCGAACCCTTCCGAATCGAGGTACAGGCAGTTCTGGGCTTCTTCACCCCTTCCAGCTACTATACACGTGTATTTCTTGCTTCTCTGTGAATCACACAAGTGCTTATTTCTCTGGCCCTGATTCTTATGTTCCTGTGGGCAGGACCCTGCTGCTCGGAACACCAGAAGATTTGTACTTGTCTTCGATCTCAATGGCATCTTTTGCAAATGTCATCACGTTGATCGAGGCCAAACCATCCTCCCGAGTTGGCTTCTTGGACCTCAAGAGTCCCACAGCCAACCCACCATGGTTGGATCTAAGTTTGTCGTTCCCAGACTCGGATACAGGATGTTTTGGAGATTCTGTTGCCTTCATTTCTATGTCTGCGTTTGGTCCTCCATGACAATGAGCAATGTTATCGCCATTGGCAATTTCTTGTTCAGTGAAGAAACCCGCCCTCGCTACCTCTTCGCGCAGCAACATTGCTCCAAATATGCGGACTCCCATGGCGTCGAGTTGAAGAGCCCGGATAACCCCAACGCCACTTTGTTCCAGAAGAATTTGGGCCTTACGATGTGGTGGCCCCCTCGTTCCTTTGATTCTGACGCTTTGTTTGCCACTGAACAAAACACCCTTCTCGTAGACGACAGCCCCTACAAGAGTGCCATCAACCCCGACCAGAATGCCGTCTTCCCCCCCTCCTTCTCTACCAACGCTTCCCCTGATGCCGACATGATCAAACATTTCCAACCTTGGTTCGAACGTCTTTTCTACAGCCCGTTGCAAGACATACGAGACTTCGTTGTGATCCATAGGTTTGGACAGCCCCCACTCCACCACTCGGACCCCATCAGGAAGGCTGTCGACGTAGCTGCCAGACCCAACATTAAAGGGAAATTAAAACCAACCGGCCTCTTAGAACGTAAGGGCGTTCGGTAGTGTCTGCACAATCAGCTTATGTATTCACTGCATATGGAATGCTCCAAAGTAACCGTGTCCATATCTTCTGCTGCTTCCAGTTTCCGCCTCCTTCACGCACATTGCCCACCTCTGGGCGTTCTGCGTTCAGACGCCCCAACGGTCCCTACTCACAGCATCGTGTCGTGGCGCGCCAAACCACTTCCCCGCCTTCAATACATGTGCCTACAGAGATGCCCTCCTCTGCTGCTATTCGCGCCATGGCCACCCCGACCCGTGAATTCCCTCTGGTATTTTTTTGCCACCTCTCATTTCTCTTTCCTAACCATCATTTTCCTTGTTTTCTCATGTACCTTATAATCGACCACTCGCCAATTTCACTTTCATTTTTGGCCCCTGCAATGTTTTCCACTCTTCTTTCTGGAATTAATTCTTCTTTACGTTTCCTCCTGCAGGGTCTTGACCTCAATTCGGGCCCTCCCCCCGAATATTTTCCAACTCCCGTCCAAGTATCACGCCGTCGCCGCATCTCGACTCGCGAATACCAATTCTCCATCATCGAATCTATGGGCCCTAACTCAAGAGCCCATCGCATTCTGCGCGCTGGTTTGGCCTCCCTCGCTAAACCTCCCGTGCCACCCCCGGCCTGGACCAAGCTCGGTCTCCCTTTGGAAGTTACCAGATACAATTGGACCGAAGACCAATTGCAACGTTTCTTTCCTGAGTGGGTTCACAAATTGTCAGTTCGTTCTCCTGGTTGTAGTGAGGCCCATGCCCCACCAAATGTTTGAATAAAATCACATCCCATTCTTCATTGCCTTTATATGCGTGGCTTCCGCACACATTCAATTCAGTCCATTGTTCATCCTCCACGCTTTTTGTGTGCCCTTGGTCGTGTTTCTTTTCTATGAATGTCACATGTTCCTGTTGATATTGTACCTTCATTTACTACCTATTCTGTCATTCCATCAATTCCAACATTGCGGAAGTGGACCTAACTATAACTGTGTCATAGTACACAATTTCCCGTCCCCGGTGTCGAATTTCATTTCTTCCACTCGATCGAGTGGTTGGAGTTCCCTTTCTTCCATAACCCTAACCCATACATTCATATGTATTTTGTTTCCCATTTGTTACCCTAAGCCCCATAAAATGCACTCTGCGTTCCCCATGTGTTCCCTAAACCATGTCCCCCTTGTACGACTGCCTGTTCCCAATGGGTCCACACCCCGTTCCCAATTGCGTTCACTGCGTGTTCCATGTGCGTTCCCATTGCGTTCCCATTGTGTTCCCATTGGGTACCCATGTGCGTTCCTATTGCTTCTATCTCGTTCCCGTTGCGTTCCCATTGCGTTCCTTTTGCGTTCCTATCACTGCCACACACCATTTAATAGTCCCAAAATAACACTAAAGTCCCAAAATTTTGAATATAGTGTTCACTTTACCGTGCTTGCACCCATATATGAAAACCCTTAGATTATGAGTAGAATGGGAGAAATTACATAGATATAGGAACTATCATTTTGGAGTGTCCATAAAATATGTTGCAGTCCTTCCACATAGCCCATTTTCACTTTACACTACTTAGGGCCACTTTATATTTGGGGTTGGATTGAGGGCTGGCCCGAAGTCTCAAGATTTGGGCCAAGAGGATTGCTCGATTTCATCAAATCGAGCCCGATGGCTTTATACTTGGGGTTGGCCCGAACACTCACTTATCCCATGTGGCGTCCTAGGTGGCACAATTTTGGCGCCAAACCATCGGGCCCTAGATGAGAGTTCGAGACGAGCTTTTCCTTGGCTCGAACTCTCATCTAGGGCTCGATTGGGCTCATCTATTGGATTGAGGTCATCTCGTCCGTCAATCTTTAGGGGGTAAATTGTTTTCCTCCCCTCTCCTCTCCACTCCTCTAATAACACAACAATTAGCATAAATATGATTGCATTAGGCTAATAACACAACAATTAGAGTGCTAATCACACACTTAAGATAAAATGAAACATTTAAGCATTTAATCAAGCACATGGTATGGCTTAGGCTATGGGTTACTCTAATAAGGCAACAATTAGTAAAAGTATATTAGCATTAGGCTAATAACACAACATTTAAGGCGCTAATCATACACTTAAGATATAAATGAAACATTGAAGTCGTTAATCAAAAATTTGGCGTGCATTAGGCAATGGGTTCGTCCAATAACACAATAATTAGCCCAAATATGGTAGCATTAGTCTAATAACACAACAATTAGGGTGCTAATCACATACTTAAGATAAAATGAAACATGTAAGCATTTAATTAGGCACATGGTATGGCTTAGGCTATGGGTTACTCTAATAAGGCAACAATTACTATAAGTATGTTAGCATTAGGCTAATAACACAACATTTAAGGCACTAATCATACACTTAAGATTAAAAATGAAACATTGAAGTCGTTAATCAAAAATTTGGCGTGCATTAGGCAATGGGTTGGTCCAAGAACACAATAATTAGCACAAATATGGTAGCATTAGGCTAATAACACAACAATTAGGGTGCTAATCACATACTTAAGATAAAAATGACACATTTAAGCATTTAGTCAAGCATATGGTATGGCTTAGGCTATGCGTTAGTCTAATAAGGCAACAATTAGTGTAAATATGGTAGCATTAGGCTAACAACACATCAATTAAGGTGCTAATTATACACTTAAGACAAAAATGAAACATTGAAGTTGTTAATCAAGAATTCGGTGTGCCCCTAAACCGCACCCATCGGTTGATCCATTAAACATGGTAGGTGAATTTATAGGATCATTTTGACACCGGAATTAGATTCAAAGGGCTCGATATAGTCTAATGGGACCCAAGATTGAAACCCTAACCACAAGCCTATAGAGGTCATCCCCCATAGTAAATGTCGTGTAACTAATGCTCAAGAGCACCGGGCATTGACCACGGTAAGTTCTATGAAACTTAACCCTCAAGACCATCGGACCCTAGAATCGGGCCTGACCACTTTACATGTGACAAGGTTGAGCCCCAAAAAAGTTCATAAACTAGGGCCGGATTGAGGGCTTAATCGAGCCGGTGCTCAGGCCAGCCCCAGGCCGTGTATAAAGTGGCCCTTAAGCTTGAGGGCCCATGACCACGCAAAACTGGATTTATAGTTCCCACAAAATGAGCTTTGAATGAGTTACAAAGGCCCTTAGACTTTCGTGGTCACAGCTCTTGGTCCATGTGCGAAGCTGGCCGCCTTGAGACGGTTGGAACCTCCCAAGCTCCCACATGTTAATCTTATGCATAATTTTTGAAATAAGATCATAAGACCATCTAGTGTACATATATCTTGAACCTTTGACATTTGTTAAAAATTTCAATATCAAACTAATTAAGACTCTTGAATATCATCCTCTATGAGCAAATTTGTACAAAACTAGTATGTATATAAAATATAGAATATAAATAAATTGGAAGATACTAGCGTGACCTAGTCTAGAGCTACCTATAAATAAATCTTGATTGAAATCTAGTAATACCGAACTGCTTCCACGTGCCTTCCTTGTTGGCAACAACAACAACAACATTGAAATTGCTTAGCAACTCCCCAACTACCTTCCTCAGCTACCTACCCACCTCCCTAAAGACCCAGGCTAAAATTCCCTTTGTAATTTGAGGTACCTTACTTCGCGTAATGCACCTCACATGTTTCAGAGTCCATTACGTTTTTGGGCAAGACGTTGATTTTTTTCCAACCAATCAAAATTGCTAAAATCCGTCCTTGGGCCTTTACGGTTGATAATGCATTACGGGGAGTGCATTATGGGGAACTACACTAAATATGATATTTATTGTCATCAATTCTAATTGTCTTGCTCAATACTACTTGTAATCCGTGGTATAGTGTCACCAACACTAAATGTTAACCCCACATTATTTGTCATTCCTTGTTAAAAATTTGGGGGATTATAGATTTACAGTGTTGCAATTATTGTCACTTACCAAGTGATTTTTCATCCAAACTTCAATCATCCATGACAACATTTCGTCACAAGTTGCTGACAAGAGAAGGTAGGGTTTTGGCCAATGGATGAACTCATCCATCATCCATGACAATTTTTGTAAACCTATTTATAAGAAGCGTCATCCGAAAAGTTACCATAGTGACATCCAATACCATATGACTCTAAATATCATATTTAGTGTACTCTCACGTACCTTCATTGCTGGCATCAACAACAACATTGAAACTGTTTAGCAGATCCCTAACTACCTTCCTCAACTACCTACCCACCCCCATGAAGACCTAGGTCGAATTTCCCTTTGTCATATGAGGTACTCTTACTTTGCGTAATGCACCTCACATGTTTCAAAGTCCATTACGTTTCTAGGTAGGGCATCCCGTTTTCTCCAGCCAATCAGAGCCGTTGAAATCCATCCTTGAGCTTATGTTCGGTAATGCATTTTGGGGAGTTTATTATGTGGAACTTCATTCACGTACCTTTTTGGTTGGCAACAATAGCAAACGTTGAAATTGCTTAGCAGGTCCCCAACTACCTTCCTCAACTACCTACCAACCCCTAAGTACCTACCCACCTCCTCTGCGACCTGATCAGAGCGACTAGTTGAACTAGTCATGTAGTCCCCAACTATTTGCCATCCTCCAATATCCCACCAATGTTGAGTGGCTATTAGTTTTTTCCATAACCGATCGCTCATCCAAGAGTAGAATGGTTCTTAGAACTTGTCACACGTTTTCATCTATGGCGGGATGATATCATCCACCATTTTCAAGTTATGTCCTTGAGCTAATTGGTTCGATTGATAACTAGCTCGAGTAGGTGGATGACTTGCTTCTCCCGTGGCTCGTCATATACTCTCCTCTCGTTGTTTAGCTAGTCCCCGTGCCAATGAGGGAGTGAATGGAATGAATAAATACAAATTTGAATACCTGACATCTTATGTTGTTGAACATATCTGCAATGGCTCGTTCATCCAAGAGCAGAAGGGTTATTAGAACTCCTCACAATTTTGCATCCACGGGGGTGAGGTACATCCATAATTCCCATATTTTTAAATGACAAGTGGCTCAAGTACGTGGATGAGTCACCAGTCCCACGGCTCGTCATCCACTCCTCTCATTGGTTATCTAGTCCAAAAAATGTCTGAGGTACATATACTGTAACTTTGAAATGATGCTTATATGTGCAAAGAACAAGTGGATATCAACATCGGAACTGAAGGATGTGACACAAGCAAGGATTCATGCCACTCAAGTAAGTTGAAGGTGAAAGCACTGGGAGCTCCATGTTCACTTTCCACACCTATGATTATGGGTTGAAGTGGGCGTGAGCACAAAGTACCATGGCACATTGTATTTTATCTATGGGTTGAAATTAGGGTGACTTAAAATACAACAAAATATCATCATTCAAATATAAAATGATGAAAGGATGACAAAATATTGATGTTTTTTTGGTGTAATATCATTGATTTTATATATTTTAAACATCAATACTTCATGTTTTTAGTATTAAAAAACATTGAGTCCATATTCTTAGTTTAAAATACATGATATTACGGGCTGAAAAATGATGGGGGTGAAAAAAAATATGTTGACCAAAATTATAGTGGTGTGTCAAATTTATAGTGGACATAGTAATATGTGTAAAAAGTGCATTAGAGCATACATCCGAAAATGGGAAGTAACATGAGGGTGAAAAGGCTCTTCAACCCTGCTTGCTCCATATTGGAGTTGGCAGTATCTATCTATCTATCTATCTATCTACATGAAAGGTGGAGTTTGAGTGCTAAGTTTTAGAGCATACTTGACCCCCAACTTATCATAACAACTTACCATTAATTACTCCATCGAGATTAATATGGTATAAATCAACCATAACCTTAAGTGAAAAACACAGTAAGGTAGAGAGGGTGTTTAAACCAACTGTATGAGCTTTTCAACCTAATTTATAGAGGCTATGTGGATTGGTGGTATGCAAATTGCGGTTAGTATATTGGCTTAGACATGGTAGAAACAAAATAAAACACATTGCACATTAGTCAAATTTACAACAATTCTCTTAAGTCATTTACCTAGCTACTTTAATGCCTCCCTAGATCCATGCTTTTTCCACTACAAATAGCTCCCAAAATTGTACCAATACTTGCCCAAAATCAACCCTGCACTAAAACCCACACTTCATTCAAAAAGAAATTTGAACCCTTAAAGCTTTTGCATATGGGATTTAAATTAAACTTACAAGTAACCCAACCCTAGTTGCAACCTGATGCTTGCCCCAAACCAACCTTACTTTTGTCCTAAACCAACCATGTTTCTCACCCCAATCCACCCCCAATTTGCACCAGAAACGTTTGGATGGTTTTAGGTGTCCTTTGGTTACATGATTAGGAGACGTGCATAGGGTTTGTTGTTGAGAAATGGATGGAATTAGCAACCCTCTACCATACTTAATTAAGAGTAACAAGAATCATATGTGTGATACCATCCAGGACGGTTATGTCATACCCTGCTTTAACAAATGTACCCTGACATTACTACACTAACTATTGTATTAAGTGTCACATGGTATTTTATGGCAATGTGGTAACTTCTTTAATGACACTTCTTATGAATAAGTATACAAGTATTGTCATCCCAACTTACTTTTAGTTCATCCAAATACCAATTATTGATACAAAGTTTAGTATACTCTGCATCCCAATTTTTTTTTAAACGAAATATGATCAAAGGATGTGTCGCAACCCTTGCTAGGTCCCCTTAACTATGTCGGTCTATTTTTCATTTCTAGCAAGAATTACGAGCGCTAACCCTTCGCATACCGCCATGCGAAAGGTTAGCTCCCAATACCACGGACCCAACACTTCATAGGAGGGGGACCAACCCTCCTACTCTTTGATTCGGGACTCACTCCTTAATCGGTAACCAATCCTTAGATGTGGATTTCCATCCATGGAAGTCCAATCTTACGTTGATCATAGTGTTGCCGGAGCAACACTACAACAACCCGAGCCATACTAGGCAACTATGCCCTCACATTGGGCCAATGCCCATGGAGGCCTTGCCGTTTGGCCTCGGGTGGGTGAGGCCACACCACTTCACCATATAAGCCTCTAGGACTTTAAGCAAGACCCCTACCCCACCGTCAAGTAATCTTTTGTTTATCTCCCAACACTTGGGGCCAAGTAGACATTTTCCCTTAGCCGTTGGGGCTAGAATCCCCCAGCAGCTTCAGAACCCCATAACTTCCTCATATGGTCATTGATTCTCACAATTGACCACTCCATCGTCATTTACGTTTCACGTACATGCCGATGGACTACTCACTTGCCCCATTCGGGCAAGTATTGACAAAGTTATGCCAGTTTAAAGCTTCGTAGTCCCGAGAGCCACTCCCAGGCCACTGCTGTTCCAGGGCGCTGCCTCGGGACAACACCCCACTCAAATTGCCATATCTCCTAGCTCACACCTCTGATTGAGGTGTTCTTGAGCATTCTAGAATTGGCACGCCATAAGCTACACATAGCTTATGGCCTCACCCTCATGCCTCCTAATCTCCGTGGGTGGGAGGCGTTCCCAACGCCCGGGGCCCTCACCCACACTAGGATCACTTGGGCCCTCTCACCAACGGCACCACAAGTCCCGGGTGTCACTCCGGGGTCCCCCTTGTGCCCAAGGTGTTTTGGGCAATCCTTATGGAGAGGTACGCGACAGGATGATTGAAATGTGGATGAAAAAACACTTAGAAAGTGATAGTAAATTGCAACATTGTACATCTATTTTGCCCAATTTTTTATACAAGGAATGACAAATAATGTTAGGTTTACATTTAGTGTTGGTGACACTACACGGACGTTTTCAAAATGAGTATTGAGCAAGACAAATAGAATTGGTGACACTATATACAATGTTTAGTGTAGTACCTACCTACCTACCTATATATCTACCTACCTACCTACCCTTTTGCGACCCCGTACGAGCGACCGACCAGGTCGCTTGGGCTTGAAGGCGGAACGAAGAGAGTCAGTTGTCCAACATTAGGGTTTCAGAATTCGATCCATCGTTATACCCATCGCCATCGTCTCAGCGGGAGCTTCGTCTCGAGGTTACCCACCGCCATGACGATCGACGGGGAGCCTGCCAAGGTTCTGCTTCCTTTCTTGCAACGCGCTGACGAATTGCAGAAACATGACCACCTGGTGGCTTATTATTGTAAGTTCTCTCTCTACAGTTTACCTCTCAATCAAGCTTGATCGGTCACTGTGCACATACTAATTCGTCTTTTCATCACGTCTGAGAGAATCATCGTGTTTGTTTGAATGTCTAATTTTGGTGGTGCTTTGCCTTATTCGTTCACCGAAGGTCTCGATTTTTAGAGGAAATTGACCTGTGATTTGATTCGTGTGTTGGACGATTAGTGTGTTTGCGTTTGTGATGCGTAGGGGTTATGAAGGTTGACCAGTTTTGATGCTGGTATATGATTGATGGAATCTAGGAGGTTTTGGTTTCCAGGTTTGTTTGGATGTCTAATTCTGGTGCTTTGCCTTATTTCTTCATAGAAGAAAAAGCGACCTAGAGGAAATTGAGCTTTGATTTGATTCGTGTATTGGACGACTGGCGTTTGCGCTTGTGATGTATGGGGGATATGGTCGATGACCAGTTTTGGTGCCCTGTATGATTGATGAAATCTGGGAGGTTTTGGTTTCCATGGTGTGTTAGAAGTAGAAAATTGAGTAAATTACAGTTGTAGCTGGGAGATTGGTTGATTGGTTCCGTGATGGTTAGTGGATTCAATTTGCGTGGGTTTTTTGTTTGTGAGAGTTGGGGAGGAATGTGGATTTGATCAGGGGTTAGATCTCTATTTGGCATTGGTATGGGTAGGGTAAGGTAGGGTAAGGAGTATGAATTTGTTGTATAGGTCGTTTTGTGCACTGAATGTTCTTCCTTTGCTATGACAGGCCGTTTGTATGCAATGGAAAAGGGGCTCAAGATTCCGCCAAAGGAACGGACAAGCGAGACTAAGGCGCTTCTTATTTCTCTCATGAATCAGCTTGAAAAGGTTTGTTTGTGTCTCTTGCTCTAAGGTTCGTGCTTGTGGTAGTGGTTGTCATATTGGGCTGTTCACAATGATGGCATGCTGTGTGCCCAGATTGCCAAATAGGGCAGTGTTGGAATCAGCTGTTTAGAAAGCAGGAAGAGTAGTTTCAATTCCGTTTCGTCCCGGGAGTGGGTTGATAAGTATATATTTCAGAGAATTATCCCTTCTCATCAGAGTTGTTGAGTTCATTCTTTCTTAAATGTTGATGAAGATTAAGAATTAAAGCATTAAGGTCAGATTCTCACGATTCGGGTTATTCAAGACTTTATGGCACTTGGGAGTGTACCTAAGCTCGGGATTTTCACTACTGTAATATCTGTCAACTCCTTCATGTGCGTGCTGGGGGTTTTATTGAGCATGTAGTGGCCATTTGCAGTACATTAGGCAGGACCACACTAGGTGTAGGCTCAACTCTGATGCTAAAATAATAACAGGGGCCTGCGCCTAGAATTATTCCAGGGATCCAAGGAAGCAGAATTTGATGATTTATTGATTGAGAATTGAACAAGCTACCTCCAATGTGAAGCAGGTGTAGTGTCATTGGTTAGGTTGGGAACTTAAACAAACAGCTTGGGGATCTCCTGTGAAAAATGAAGGGTGAATAGAAAGGATTCAATAGCCAGAAATTTGACCTACCCTTCTTTTCAAACTGCACAGGGTATCAAAGTTGTATGACTTACAAATGATGTCTTTATTTAATAAAATCTGATTGATATTAACAAGACAACAATTTTTAAATATGCCAAGGCCTTTATAGGGTTGATACAGAAGGAAGTGTATGATCATACACACAGATGCTTTCACAGCAATCAGAGACATTTCTTTTTAGGTTTGTTGTATTTAGTGCTCCCTTCTTATATTGTGGTGACTGGTTTTACGGGTCTATCAAGATAATCATGTACTTCTGCAGGATAAAAAGGTTGTGCAACTGAGTACTGACGACAACATGCACATGGAGGGATTTGCTCTTCAAGTGTTTGCAAAAGCTGATAAACAGGATCGAGCTGGTCGTGCTGATTTGTATGTCTCAACATGATATCCATTTGTTCATGCCAACTCTATACACCTTAGGTTTCCTGCTATTTAGACACAATTGATAAGAATCTGAGGATGGGAGCAAGAATAACTGCCTTTGTCTGAATTAATTTATTGTAGGCAAAGCTAGATAATAGGATGTTGTGATGGATTAGATCTGAATGATTCCTTGTTGATTAGCTCTATTGTAGCAGGACTAATGCCTTTGTATGCATGTTTGCGGCACCTATGAGAGTTATCATGGTCAATTGTGTCTAGTGTTGGCTGATAAATAGAAGGATATAAGGAATATATAGGGAATATGTTATAGCTCTTGGAGCTCTGTCGAAAGATGGACAAAGCAAACATTGTTCCAAATTTATGATTGATTTATGACGAGAGACTGACAATTTTTCTGTTTTATAGGAACACAGCCAAGACTTTCTATGCTGCCAGTATTTTCTTTGAGGTTCTGCTCCAGTTTGGCGAACTGGCACCTGATGTAAGAACTCAAATCAATCACATGGTCTTATAGGTGTATCCCCAACAGGCGTGCCATCTGACCTCCATTTGTTTATACTCATATTTCACTTTTGGTAAATTACTCATGTTTTTGGATGTTGTAGTAAATCATCTTCATAACACTTTTTTTTGGAAATTTATATTCACTATACTTGAAAACAATGTGGCCTGTCATAGTTTGAGCTGCTGTATTTAGTTTTGATTTTCTTGTGTGTTGATACAATTCTGTGTAGATTCAAGAAAAACAGAAGTATGCGAGCTGGAAGGCAGTTGATATTCGCAAAGCATTAGCTGAGAACAGAAAGCCAATTCCTGGACCTCCTGGAGGTGAAAAAGATGCACCTGATGAAATGTCATGGAACAATGAGGTGAAGCACTTCTCTATCTTATTGCATTTTGGATGTTTTGATCTCACTTGATTTAGTATCTCAGTGGGTATTATGTTATGTTTTGGCTCAACAATACTTGTTGATGTCACTCAATCTAGAATGCAGAGAACACTTAGAAATTGTGAGCAAAGTGGATTTTCATTTATACCTGTACTTACAAGGGATTGGTTGACTAACTGCAGGGGAGCACAAATGATGCACCTGAAAATGTTCGACCCATATCTCCTTCCACCTTGAACCGTGATACATCCCAAGGACCTACTTCAATGGACACCTCTCACAGAAGTTTTACATCTCCACCTTCTGAACCTCCACCTCGGCATTCTTATAGTAAATCTTCTGAGGATATGAATCTGCCTTCGGCACCCTCAAATCCCATTCCCCCTTCCTATGGCCAGAACCCATATGCATCCACTGACAGCACAGGCTACCCATCAAGTGCTCCTCCTCCATTGCATCAGCCAAGTCTTTACCCTCATAATTCAGGCACACCGTTTGATTCCTTGGGTGATGGTGGCAATGATAAAGCAACACCTACCATTGGCACTTATTCATACTCTTCAGATCCACCTGGTTATTCGACATCATCAACTCCATCTAGTTACAGTTCTTATCCTTCAAATATGCCTCAAGGAGGTCCACCACAACAAGATCCATCAATGTTTCAGCAACATTCTCAACAGTGGCCTAGTTCTCCATTTAATGATCCAACTTCAACATATCCCTCAATTTTCCCATCAGCACCTGGTGGATATCAATCAGCGTCTCCACAGTACCCATCCATTCCTCAAGTGCCACATGGGACTTCGAGGTTCTCGGAACAGCCAGCCACTGCTCCTGTACGACAAAATAGTGCTCCAGCAGGTCCACCAGAGTCATCAGGGGGATATGATATGAATGGGTCGTATGATAGCAATTTCAAGCCATCACCTGGCCAAGTGGCTGAAGCACACAAGGCATCAAGATTTGCAGTTAGTGCTTTGGCATTTGATGACATACCTACTGCCATCTCGTATTTGAGAAAATCACTTGAGTTGCTTACATCTCCTTCTGCCTCAACGTAATTAGTGAGTGCACGTCCTCTTTTCGTGCATGGACAGAAAAAAAGGTTGTATCATTCATGGGTTTTCTCACCTCCAATTTAGTATTTAGTATTTAGACTACTAGGTGCTGTACTTTTCTCCACATCAGTGAGAAGATTGTGACAGTGGAACTTTAAGTGCACAGTTTGTGCCGTTCTCCTGTAAACTTGTACAAAATGTAAAACTTGGTGACTTGTGTTTGTGTAAGCAGTGAGGTGGCATTCTAAAGATGTTTTCGTAGCTTATCTGAGCAGTGGAGCTTGGGGCACAAATTTGTACTGTTCTTCTTGAGTTTTATACCAAGGCTAGAACATGGTATTCTGGTAGATTGAATTATTCTTGTGTACATAATAGGCATGCAGGTTGTGGGGAGGGCGAACCAACAAGTACATTGGTACCTTTCCGGATGATTGCAGTGGATGGCACCGTCCAATTCTCATCCACTCTCCAACCCAAGTGGACTTAACCATGGTTAAGAGGTGGAGTAGGCGGAATACTCTAGCTTTCTTTGCCATGTGTGAGGAGAACTATTTTTGAGCATCACTTTTTGGATACACATCTCATGATGCCGACTATTATTATTATAGCTTTCTTTGGCATGTGTTAGGAGAACTATTTTTTAGCATCATTTTTTGGCTCCACTCCCATGATGCCGGCTCTTATTATTATAACTTATAAATAGAGAGGAATGCCACATGCCAACTACAATTACTATATATTGAAAAGAAATTAATGGGTTAGGGTTTGAAATTTCAAAATGGGTGGTGTCCATGCCTTTAATTTGAAATATATTAATGTGTTCTTCTTTTATAGTGTGGAAATCCTATATACTAAATTTTTAGGGTTTAAGGGTACACATAACAATGAGAAGATCTGCATTGCAATTGCAAATGAGATTGGCAATTGTAGCTTCATTCAAGCTTTTTACAAGGTATGCTTCACTAACTGCAACTTTGAAATTCTAATCATTTCTTCATTTGTAGTTTGTGCTATGTGCTATCTCCATTCATTAATATGTAGTTTGTGTTATGTGCTATCTCCATTAAAAATACTTTCTTTTAGAAGTGATAAGATATTTCACGAAACAAACAGAGATACAATTCTAAATTATTTTCGGTGTGTGATGGGTATTGCCTCTATTTTGAAAAAATAAGTCAAATATGTAATACCCATCGCAAAACAAACAGTGATAGAATCCCCAAAAAAATATGGTTTGTGATGGGTATTGCATCAATAAAAGTTTGTGATGCATCTTTTCGGTGCGTAATGGGTATTGCATCTACTTTGAAAAAATAAGTCAAATATGCAATACCCATCGCAAACCAAACAGTGATACAAATCCAAAAACATTATGATTCGTGATGGGTATTGCATCAATAAAAGTTTGTGATGCATCTTTTTGGTGCGTGATGGGTATTGCCTCTACTTTGAAAAGTAAATCAAATATACAATACCCATCACGAACCAAACAGTGATACAATTCCAACCAAATATTTAGTCCATTATGAATTCAATATTTCGTAGAGGGGTATTGTACTTGTGATTTCACTATTTCTTGGGATTTTCTTGCTTTACATACGCAAAATATATGTTACATATTCGGTGTGTAATGCGTATTGCCTTATGCATTTCTTTTGAAGTATGCAGAGACCAATATTTGGATTCCAATTAAGCAACTAGCGGGGTCTTCCTAACCTTGTCAGCTCATATTGTAAAGTTTGAGTTTGTTTTGTGAGGCAGGGTATGATTACATCAACCGATGGATTTCTCATCACAACATATGACTGCTGCCATCCTAGTTGCTCATTTGGCGATCATTTTAGAGGAATCTATAGAATATATCTTAAATTAATAAAGAGCAATTGAAAGTTATGAACATGTAACCGGCTGGACTTGGAAACACTTGGATCTCGACCGATTGTGCCCAAAATCTCCTTGGACACTTAAAATAGTCTTGAAACTTAAGAGCATTCAATTAATTTTCAGCCAACAACTTGATGCCTGCAACAAACAACCATAGGATTTTGATGAGCAAGTGTCAATGGTGATGAATCCCTGCCCAGTTTGAGAGCATAAATTTGGAGATGCAAGCTTTGAACTGGGAGAATGTGTATGAGAGATTCCCAAAGTAGGAAGCCGAGGAATGGAGGGATTGAAGCAACCGAGAAGCAGTTAAAAAAGAAATCATTCGGTGAATCTGTAGTCTCCACAAAGACATGACAGACAATAGATGCCTTCCAGAAGTTGAATTTAGTTGGGCACGAAAATTCCTACGAAGGAAGTAAACCTGAGAAGTTCCTTCAAGTTTGCACTTGAATTTGGGATCCTAAGGTGGATTTGACTCAGTATCCTCCACGAGTAGTGAGAAATTTCTCCATAATTGCTCATGTCGACCATGGGAAGTCGACGTTGGCGGATCGGTTGTTGGAGCAGACAGGCACCATTCGAAAAGGGCATGGGCAGCCTCAGTTCTTGGACAAATTGCAGGTGTGTTGAGAGGAAGGAATAAGAGAATTGTCATTTAGGACATATGAATGATTCATCTATGGGAAGTAGAGCAATTTATGACTTGATTACTGTAAAACTTTCACTTATACTCTAGTACTCATGAAGGTAGGCGATGCTTTGACCCCCAAATTCTCGGTACCTTCAAAGTACATTACCTATTAATCTTGCACAGTATGTCGAGAATCAGTTAACCTAATTGTTGTTATGCCAGGTGTGTTCACAATAAGAAACAAGAGAAGTGTCATTTAGGACATGTGAATGAAATATCTATGGGAATTAGAGCAAAATATGAACTGTTTACTGAAAGGCTTTTACTTAAACCCTAGTGCTCATATGAAGGAACGAGATGGCTGGCCCCAAATACTGGGTACCTTCGAAGTTAGAGTACCTAGTAATCTTGCACAGAATGATTAATGAAAATGTCGAGAATCAGTGTACCTAATTGTTGTGTTCAGAAAAGAAATAGGAGAGTGTCATTTAGAACATGTGAATGATACATTTATGGGAAATAGAGCAATTTATGACTTGACTACTCAAATCCTAGTGCTCATATGAAGGAAAGGAGCAGCTGTGACCCCCAAATCATCAGTACCTTCAAAGTGCATTACCTAATAATCTTGCACAGAGTATCTTCTACGATAGGCACCAGTAATTCAAATGGAAATATCGAGTATTAGTTAACCTAAGTTGTTATGGCAGGTATGTTTAGAAAGAAACAAACGAACCTCAAACCCTAAATTTGTGAATCTTGAGTGCTGCACACCAAGCTTCTACAACAGGAATTCTCGCAATGGCAGCCTCAGGAGATCGAACAGCAACAACAAACGAGTGAATTCAGCACTACAGGAAAGCAGCAACGGCAGCGGGAGGGCGAGCAGGAGCGGGAGCGGGAGCGAGCGGGCGAGCAGGAGGATGCAGAAGTGGGCCCCCCTCTAACTACGGTTAACCACTTCAAGTGGTTAACCCAATTTGGATGAGGGGGGTTTGGATGACGAGGCATGGATGACATGCGTAGTACGAGTGTATGTGTTGATTCGCCCCGGGCTGCAGGTTGTGATGCATGAAAAGCTTAGATGGATTTATAATCTATCTGAAAATTGGGCACCTGGTTCTCTATTAAATTCTACATTTCTTTGCCTACATTTCAGGGTTGATAACTTCTTCTGTGAAGAGGCTGATGTGATGGCTGGGTTGGAAGTAAAGTAGATGTGCATGTGGGATTAATCATATGTACATGAGACTCGAGCACAACTGAAAATTGAATATCTCTTGTATTTACTGAAAAGCCCAAGTCAGGTCCTTGCAAATTGACATGTGCGGGAAGTAATAAATAGTTTTAATTTATACAACAACAGTGATAAGTTTTTCCTCGAAGCTGACCTTTTTGTTTGGACCGAGGTAATTATAGGTTCAAAATTTGGCTACCTACCAACAAAATATGGGATTCTGTGCTTGAACAGCCAATCAGGGATGTCCGAGCATTGCCTATTTTAGAAAAACTGAAGGTTTTTGAGGTTTTGAGTAAAAGGATGATTTAAGTTAACTTACTTTCCCTCATTATGATGTGTCCTTAGTCAGCTATTCAAACATTACCAAACCCTTGCACTTCTAATACTGTAAGTTAACCTTTGATTTCAACCGAGGTGTTCTGATCCCAAGCCCAAAAGCTTTGGGAATCGGAGTGAGTCGGGACTGCTGGCGCTCCATTACGAGCGAAATGGGTACCACGAGTTGAATACGACCAAGAATAGTCCCCCTCTCATATGAGAATTCCTATTTCTTAAAAGTCCTTATAATCTGCTCCTCCTCCATCTATTTGCATCTCCGGGGGAAGGAGCGGCGAAATCAACAATAAACCTCCAGGAAACAACGACAGGTGATGGTCATTTTGGGTTCAGCTCTGGCTTCATCACAACCTGGATGTAACTTTGTGATTTCTTCCCTACGAAATCTCATTCCTCCTTGTGGAATCCACTAAAAGAAAAATTGATTGTTTTGTGATTTTGTTGAGTTTTAAAACGTGCCACAAACCCGGGAGTTTGGAATTTATTTATTTTTGGCAGCAGAAGAAGTAGGTCGGCCCGATGGGCTGGTAGGATTTTGAGATTTTTTTTTTTGGGTAGCAGAAGTCTGAAGTCAGTGGCTTTTAAGCAGTTCTGCGCACACTGGTCGGCGGAATGATTTTTGGTTTTGAAGTTTCCTCTTCTTCTTCCACTTGACATGTGAGCTTCTGGGTTCATCATCATCATCATTTGGCTCCATTTCTTGCACATCAAGGAATCTCGTAGTAAGTTACACTAAGGTGGTCCGTGAGTGATTGATTGTGGGACTGAATAGTGGAGACGGCATACGATTGGATCGCAAAGGCAATATGAATTTTTTGAGGTGGTGAGGATTGAGGGATTGAGGGGCGATGGGGCAATGGCTGTTTCTGGGGGCTTACCTCAGTTTGTGCCCTTTGCTTCTCATGTTGTTGCTATGTGGCGATCGAGGCATCTTCCAAGGCACCATCATTCATCGAGCACATGATTTTGTCGCGGGGGGAGCCTGCGAATCACTTCAGTAAGTTGCTTGCATCATTTCCAATCCCTTGACCATATAATCTCGCAATTTTCTTCCTCTGAAGCATCAATATTTGACCACATTTGTGGTGACTTTGAAATGCACCAGACAGACAGACAGACATGCACGTTTCCCTTCTGCATATCTCTGTCTGGTGCATTTCGGGGTCACCACAAGTGTGGTAAAAATTGATGCTCTGTGCCTGGCAAATCTCTATCTGTCTCTAAATTTCAGGAGTTTTGGGAGTTTTGGGTTCAAGACAGTCTGAAATTCAGGACGAAGGATGGCTAGGTTTCTTGAGATTTTTGGGTTCAAGGCAGTCCGAGTTTCAGGTGGAATTGTGACTAGGGATTTGGGATAAGGGATAATTACTCCAGTAAGTTGGTTGCCTCTCTCGAATCCCTTGACCATAGAATTTTCTTCGCAATTTTCTTCCCCGAAGATCAACCAGAATGGGTAAAGCTGTTTCTCTGTCACCACAAGTGCGGTAAAAATATGATGCTCAGGGCTTGGCAAACCTCTGTCTGTCTCTCTGTCTCTGGATTTGAGGAGTTTTTGGAGTTATGGGTTCAAGACGGTCTGAAATCTAGGTAGAAAGATGGCTAGGGTTTTTAGAGATTTTTGGGTTCAAGGCACCCTGACTATCTCGAATCCCTTGACCATAGAATTTTGCAATTTTCTTCCCCAAAGCTCAACCAGAATGGGTAAAGTTGCATGTCTGTCTGTTTGGTGCATTTCTGGGTCACCACAAGGCTTGGCAAACCTCTGTCTGTCTGTCTCTGAATTTCAGGAGTTTTTGGGGTTTTGGGTTGAAATTCAGGTAGAAAGATGGCTAGGGAGTTTGGGGATTTTGGGTTCAAGGCAGTCCGAGTTTCATGTGGAAATGTGATTAGGGTTTTGGGATAAGGGTTAACCACTCCAGGAAGTTGATTGCTCCTCTCGAATCCCTTGACCATAGTATCTCGCAATTTTCTGCCCCGAAGATAAACCAGAATGGGTAAAGCTGCGTGTCTGTTTCTCTGGTGCATTTCTTGGTCAACATTTGATGCTTAGGGGTTAGCAAACCTCTCTCTGTGTGCCTCTGAATTGTCTCAGGAGTTTTGGAGTTTTGGGTTCAAGGCAGTCTGAAACGCAGGTAGAAAGATGGCAAGGGTTTTTGGAGATTTTTGGGTTCAAGGCAGTTTGAGTTGCAGGTGGAAAGGTGCCTAGGATTTTGGGATAAGGTGTGTGGGCCTTATGTGGTTACTCTTCTGTATTGGATACCTTTAGTTGAGTGGTGTATGGTGGGGTTTGTTGTTAAAAATGGACATCAAAAAGACATGTTTTACAATGAGATTGGAGTATGTGAACAAAACATAGACACCATTCTAGGTTCACTTGTGAACATAACAATTGGGAGGGTCTATGTGATCACTTTGAAAAGAAAGAGGAAAGGTCACTAGGGTTTTGGGATGGATGGGTTCAAGGCAGTCTGAACTTCATATAGAAAAGTGATTAGGGTTTTGGGACGTTTGGGTACAAAGCACTCTGATTTTCAGGTAGAAAGGAGACCAGGGTTTTGGATATTTGGGTTCAAGGCAGTGTCTAGGAATCATGTTGGATTGCAAGAGTACATACATTTTTGATTGTGGTCTTGGTTGAATCATGTGAAGTTGATCTTTGTGGTTTTCAGGAGATTGGTGGGTTACTGTTTTGGTGAAAGAGGGAAGCAGGCTTGTGATGCCACTGAGCACTACTGCTGTGAAAAACCCAACCCAGGTCTACAGGTACTTGAAAGAATTTATATGCCCCCAGCAATAACTCCAACTTGAGACACAAGAAATCTGGCAGAAATTGAAGAAAATCATGTGAATGTGCGTGGCGCATGTTTTGTATGATCATTTTCCATTGTCAATAAGTTTATGCCATTCTCTTGATCTGTGGAACTGTGGGATATGATTGCAGTTATTTTACTTGAGCATCATTGGTGGATGCTATTTTACCCTGACATATACTTCGCTGCAGTATATTCCTGGTGTCTACATTTCTGCATTTCACAGGTGTTCACCAATATGAACAATCGATCCTATGTAACTCTTCCTTTGATGGACTCTATCCATGCACATGGTGTTTTGAGAGTTCTTGTTTCATTGAATTTGCTTAAGGTAGACCGGTATTAATTCAACACCCCAAAAATGTAGACACCTATATTTGAGTGGTGTGTGGTGTGGATCGAAGATCGGACACCAAAAAGAAAAATGTTTCTAAAAGAGATTGGAGTACTTCTAACCATGTTACGCACAATAGTCCAAAAATTGGGGGGACCTATATGACCATTGAACAAGAACAACAATCCTCACTTTGATAATGATTTAGATATTCATATGAGCTCTGTAAATGGCTATGGGCACGATTTGGATTTGCTAATCATCTCACACTAATTGCATGTTTCATATCCTACAAGAATTGGGTGCAGAAATAAAAGTATCTGATTTTATTTTGATGGTTGTGCTTGTGGTTGTGGTGAGTTCCAATGTGTAGGTCCCGAGAAGTTGATCTTATAATAAACAGCTGGCACTGTGACTTGTGCAGATACACAGGACCAGCAGCTGCATCTTTTGGATTGTGTCTGTTTCTTCTCACGAGTTTTACAGACCCTGGCCGGATTGACGTAAATACTGTCAAGTCTCAATTGGAGACATACCCATTTGACAATGTCCTCTATGTGAAAAAATCATGTCCTACCTGTGGTATACCAAGGTGAGTTTCAATTTAAGCACGTAGAGCTTGCAACTTAGCGAGTAGCATTGTGATGAAGGCAATCGGGCCTAATTCAGCTACTTATGTTAATCGGACACCAAAAAGACATGTTCTAAAAGAGATTGGACTACATGCTCAGAATTTGGTAATTATTCCTAGTTCAATCGTCAATATAATTAGGGTGATCTACATGATCGTTCAAGAAGATAAATCTCACTTTGTTAATGAATGAAATATTTACATGAGCTCCAAAAATTATGAGAATGGCTACAGCCTTGATTAGGATTTGTTAATCATCTCATACTAGTTGTGTGTGCAACATCCTAGAAGAAGTGGGCACAGAGCTAAAACTGTCTGTTTTGGGCCCACTTACCTTATATATCAGAACCTTGAATGACTTCTGTATGTTGGAATTGCTCCTGTGTCAGTACAGACCAGCACGATCAAAACACTGTAGGATCTGCAACAAATGTATTGCTCGATTTGATCACCATTGCGCCTGGATGGTCAGTGCGGCAATTGTCTTGTTTTTCACCTGTTCCAATCAACGTGTTTCAAGCTTGAATTACTCTACACACTCTTTATTGGACATCTGGAAATTGCAGTATCTGGTAGTGACAATTCTGTTTGTCTGCATTCTCACTCCATTGTTCTCGATTGTGGGGGGATTGATAGAACAATTGCATTGGCGAGCGCAATCTTCGATATTTCTTGGCATTTCTTGGATGGTGGGTTCCTGACATCACCTTTGCACAAGTTCTATGGCCTTTTCAAATGAATGGTTATTAACTGTAGCCATCTCCTGCAGATGGATATCTGTTAGCTCAAGTTTTTAGCAGGAATGTTGTGTATCTGCATTCAAGAATTGATTCCACTGACTTACCTCTCATATATTTTAGAGAACAAATGATGCTGAATGAAGAACTTGAATATTTATAATTATATATTTAGTAACTCAAGTGCTATTTGTCTCTGGCCAGGCATGTTCTATTATGCTGGTATGGAGTGTATGTGCTTTTTACAATCCTGGCAGGTCAAATCGAGGAACGAGGCATTGTCCGGGCTGTAAGATGTAAGCTGGCTTTTTAGTTGAGAGTGGTACAGATTTCAAAACGAGTTGGTTTTGAATGAGGTTCAATATTCACTTGTGGGAGCTTTTTACGGATGGGCTGGGCCTCTCTGCATATGTTGATCAACTAAATGAAATTTGTATGCTTTTCAGGGTACATTGGTAGGCCAGCAACGTTTCATGACATATATCCACATGTTCTTCAGGTTTGTCACCTTCCCCGGCGTCTTGATAACTGATTGTGCATTTTCTGTTTAACAATATTTCATCTCCATCAGTGTTGTATGAAGATATGCGTCTGTAAATTGCGTTTAATAGTGTACATGGTGTAATCTCAATCCAGAAGTTCTGAAAAGTTGCATGAGCAAAGTATTTTTCTTAGAATATGATAGATACTATTCAGTGATGCCTTTAGATTGCTTGTGGATTGAAACTCATCATCTTACAGAATACTAGAGTTGTAGTACTCACACGACTTTTTGTGGGTGGGAATCAGTGGTTGTTGGCATATTATTCAACGCAAGTAATGCTGTTGATATTCCTATTGGTGATATCCTTATTACTTCTGGGATTTTTTGGTTACCACCTGACTCTTGTGGCTTACAACACAACTACAAATGAGGTATGTTCCTTCCCATCACGTTGTCCTGTTATTTCCTAGTGTTGTCCACACTGTCTGGTAGACTCTTGCTTTTTGTTTTTGCAAGGAGCTAAAAGTGTCTGGTTTCTGCACGGTCACTTTCTTAAATCGGACAGCTATATTTGAGTCGTGCATGGTTAGGTGTGGATCTAAGAACAGACACCAAAAAGACACTTGTTAAAAAGAAATTGGATTATGTGCTCAAAATTTTGTTAACCATTCTAGGCTCAATAGTTAACACAATTGGGGGGACCCATATGACCATTCAATGCGCTTGAGAATCTTCACTTTGATAATGAATAGGATATTCATATGAGCTCTGAAATGTTATGAGGCAAATGGTTATGGACACGATATGGATTGGCAATCATCTCACACTAATCGTGCGTCTCACATCCTAGGAGAAGTGGGTGGAGAGCGAAAGTGTCCATTTAAGGCCCGCTTACCTTACACACTAGCAGTGGATATCTGTCCTCTGTACTTTGAAGCTTGCAAGTGGGGTCATGCCTCAGATCTGATGATGTCTTCAGAGGTCAGAAGATTTTAATGACATGTCTTCCCCAGGAAGATAATTTTTAGTTGGCCAGCTCCTGACATTGTAATGATTGTCCCTATCCAGACTTACAAGTGGGACGGCCTGAGGCAATGGCAAGCGGAAGTGGAAGGCGTGCAACAGGCGAGTGGGAATGAAGATACTCCATCTCTTGCACAAAGTAATAAGACAGCTAGTAAATGGGGCTGGCTCACTTGTAAGAACTGCTGGGCTAGCACACCCCAACTTGAAGAACAGAACATCTATGATAGAGGACTTTGGAAAAACTTCGTTGAGGTACTAATCCCCCCAGGGTACTGGGGTTCATACCAACATGTACAGAAGAAACACCAATAGCTAAAATTGGGCTAATTTAAAAATAAAGCCGTGACACTTCATTCTTTGGTGGTTTGCAAAGATAAATTCTTTTCTTGCATTCTGCAACATGGAACTCTAAATGCTATGCAGCTATCTTCCCAGGCTATGCTGAATGCAATGGTGCAAAGATATGTTATGATTCATTCATGTTAAAATGACTTGTTTGATTTCATGGACTATAATGTACAATCAAGAAGTTTATGATTTTCTGAAGCATGTCAGGCCTTGCAAACTCAGTTGGCAGCTATCAAGATTTGAAAATCAAGGAGTTGGGCTGGCATCATTATGTCTTTTTATCAGAAGTGATTTCAACAGACTTTTTTAAGAAAGATTTGGAAATTGGCTGAGATATGTGAGGATGATGTCTGTACACTTATCTGACAGTTTTGACTTTACTGCATACTTATAATGTTACAATGGCATCACAACCTATACATGGAAGAAAAACTACACTTAAATATTTTATTTAGTGTCACTTACTATTTGGAATTACACAATGCTATAACTATTTATTGTATATCTCATTTTTTTGCCAACAAAGATCAAATTGGTTGTTTGGTCATTATAGAACAATAACATCCTTACTTGGTAAAAAATTAAATTATTAATGAAAAGGTATAGCATTGTATAACTCCACATAGTAAGTGACTAAATACAATATTTAGTGTAGTATCATACCAATAATGCACTTGCTCTTGAACCCATCTAAATTTAGGGATTATGTTTAGCTTCTCAATCAACTAGCCAAAGAGCATAACATAACTACAGAATATGACTTTAGCGTTTGGGGTGAATTCCACATAAACATAGTTTGTGGAAAACCTGGAGGAAGTTTGGTGAAAGTCCATCACCATCAAGAATGGTATGAAATTTCCTAGTGATGGCCCCTAGTTGCATTTGGAGCCTTGTTATGCATGGCCCAATATGTTCTACGACATCATTTTGGATTAAATGGGAGATTCTTTCTGCATTTGTATAAACCTTCACAATTTGATTCCTTGTGAATTCTTTTCCTGTTTGGTACGATCAAAACATACATACACACATACATCTACATGCTTGTCACTCTTGCTCTCCCTCTTGGCTTGGGGTTCATGGCTTCTATGTAAACTCATACATGATCGTGGATGAAGGGTTTAAGTAAAAACAAGTCCTCTACAAGGTTGAGGATTGATTCATTCAAACGTGATCCCACTAGACTAATTTTGGGTTTCTAATGCTATTTCAAGAGTCAATTGACTTAAAAATAATCACCTACGTGCTATAAAATAACTCACTGCGTTTTTTACCTTCTCAATGGATGTGTTTACATAGACACCATGAATCCCTAGCCCTCTTGCACGGTTGCCTATGTAAGTTAAGCAAGCTTATGTGATTGAGTTTTCTTGAAAGCTTTCTCCACCTCATGCCTTGTTGTGGCTGCTTTTAAGCTCATTTGAGAACAAGTTGGTCACCTCTGTCAGCTATGGCTAGTCTTACAGTATCTTTCTGTAGTAGGTAGAGGAATTCCCCAAAGTCAACATGGGCCCACACCCTGTAAGCCTAAGATATAAATACACACTTACCTAGGCCCTCTCATATACCAGCCGACACCAATACCCGTAAAAATGGTTTACATAACTTAATAGGTACAGGGGAGAATTTGTATTGAATCAGCTCCACAACTCAAAAGAATGATAAAGTTATCTTTAAAATCTCAGCCTTGGGAGACCTGACTTTAGACATGTACCTTGAGTTTAGGTGGATTAACGTAAACTTAAGGAGCTTGCCTGTCCCATTTTGTCGGAGCTTTAATTAGCCCGGTGCAGCCTGCCAAATGTAGGGGCATTTGGCATGGCTGCCTCTAGAAACAAAGGAGTCAGGATCAAAAGCTCCCGAGGGTCCCAACTCAAGGTTCCCAAAGATTGACCCTGTCATTATTTTTAGTTTACTGACACAAGAAAACAAACCCTGTAAATATAGAATACATCTCTCAACTCGGGACTGCAACCTGACTTTCACCCGGCATCCTGAGACTTTAAGGATAACTTTGATGTCTTCCTTACTATGTCCAGTCACTGCATTGCGAGTAGTTTCGATCTGATCTCCCTAGAGTCTGCCAGTAAAATGTAATAAGCAAGTTGAGAACAATTTGGTAGGTAGCATGAGTTATTACAACAATGTACTCACTAATCAGTGCATTGAATTTTGAGGTAAATACTCAGAATCAATTCACCAGTGTGTATGTTTGACAAATATCATTTGACTTTCAACTTCAAATCCAAAATGTCACATAACATTTTCAAAAACAAAATGAATGTCAATTCACATCTACATTTTTTTCTAATTGTCATCTCAATGTCACATGCCTAGCAGTACGTGTCATTTCAATTTCTAACGTGTCAATTCACGTGTGATTTTTTTCTTCACAAGTCACACTACATGTCAAATTCTAAATTGCACGCATCACTTGATGTGCATTTTTTCTGTGTACAAGTTTTTGCGTGTCAAATGTCAAAATCTTGCAAAAACTTTGTAAAAAATACACTCTGATGCTCACTGCTGCGCTTGACTTGATGAATGGCATCTTCAAACCCGGTCCAGCTAGCTTAACAACTCTGGAGATGATGAGTCACCAGTGCATCAGCAATGTCAAGCTTGCCTGCAGTAACTTAATCCAGGCCAGTTCACTTGCCACTTGCAGCCTGATTTAGGCCCTTGCCACACTAGAGGCCCAGGAAGTTTCCCAACTTCCTCCTACATGGCACTTTGCTTTTGAAAAGTCTCCTTTTCCTTGTTTTTCTCCTTAAACCGGGGTACTTCCGGGCACTAGTGCCCGGAAGTATTGAACTACATTTATTGTGCCATGTCACTCTACTTTATTGCCAAGTAGATCCCAACCCTAAACCCAAAGCAAAATCCAAAGCTAAAAAGTCATTGTTGCCACTCCCCATACTTCCTCTCATGTGGCAACCACTTGCTCATTTGAACCAATGCTATTCATGCAACTCAGTGCCGTTCAAGGAAGTTTCCTCCAGTGTGGTTAAAGGGCCTCAGGATCCGGAAGACGAAGATGCTGCCAATCAAGTCACCTGCAAGGCCTTGAAGGTGCAGGAGCAACGACACGTCACCGCTGAGGACTAACCGTGCGGGAGCTGGATTCACTCAACATCTTTTTTTTTTTTTTATGAGACAGAAGGCCGACAGGCCAACGCCAAAGCACAGGAGGCAGTTGACCACCTGGCAAGATTTCACAACCGGTATTCGAACTGCCAACCTCTTCCTTGAGATTTGGGTATCCCTCCACCATCATCCGGTAGTTTAGGGTCGTCTCGGACCAGGATTCACTCAACATCGAATGATCCCCAGCTTCAGATGATCTGCAGCTTCAAATGATCCTCAGCTTCAGAAGATGACGCCGCAGTAGACTTTGATGTTGCCCCAGTCTCTGATGATTGCTGGGGCAACATCAAAGTTTATTCCACAGCTGGAATCCTGCTTGGAATTACCTTACCCGCTCACCATCCCATGTCAACGTTCATCATCAGCTCAGCCTTCCCTCTCTAATCTCCTAGCACTAGCTGGCACTGTCTATTTTTGGATTCATTGGCTATGACATTGTGACAGAGCTTAGACTGCGGTCTGAAAGGTAGGGTGCTGACTTTATTTGGAGGAAGTTATTCAAATTAAGTAGTGTATGTAGTGGGAGGCTTATATGTACAGTGAGCATCTATTTGCAGATTCTTCCGAAGCCCTCTGACTCCCCGCAAGCCAAGGTAGGCGGATCTGGCTGGGTTTACATACATTGTCACTCCTTCACAGGGACATCAATATATATCACCTCGCATCCGTACACCAGGATGCGACCGGAATGCATGGCGTGGTGAAGTTTTATCCATTTCGCGATGATTCGTGATCTGGACTCTCTGCACTCCTCAGCATATTTCAGACCTTGAGGCTTCTTCAACACTAGGCTGGGCTTGTGCTGTCGGCGACCTTCTTATCTCTGACCCCAGAATGCGGTTGGCCATGTGCAAGATGGGGTGGCTAGACCGCGTTGCAGGTTCGAAAGGAGCTGCAGCAGCGATGTTAGCAGCCTTCAAGGTTATTATTATGTGCGTGACTGTGGTTGCATTGGGAAATGGAAGAGTGGTGGAAGCTCAGGGGAGCTGGCAGCTGTTGGTGCCGAACTCGGGGTTATCGTCGATGCACACGGCGGTGACACGATTCAACACGGTGGTGTTCTTGGAGCGAACTAACCAAGGAGCCACCAGTTTGAAGCTGCCAGGTGATTGGTTGCTTTCACACATTTGACAACGAAAACGCCGGTTTCAAAACGGAGATCGGTGGGCCAAGGTTAAACAATGTTGGCCTTGACATGCGTCTATGGGGAGCTTGGTGCAAGGTTGGTCCCCCGTTTTCAACTCTGATCCAAGACGGGAGGTTTTGTAAGGTTTAAAACCTCCGTTTCCAAAAAAGGGGGACCAACCTTGAAACCAAGCTACTCAAGGTAAGGCACGTGTCAAGGTCAAATTTCAATTACCTTGAGCCACCGATCTCCGTTTCAAAACTGGCGTATTTGAATGTGGATGGCCTCCCCTTGAGTCCCTGCATTGATCTGTATTCTGCATTCAGACTTGTGATCATGATGCTTGTGCTCATTTGTTGCTGTCAGACAATGAATTCTGTGAATCTTTCAAGTGGATAGGCTATATGTGGTGGGCACTATTCCAACTAAACAGAAAATTGATCATGACTGTTGGATCGGATCGAGAACCGTCTCACCTGGTTAGCGATTGCGATGAATCGCGAAGATTGACACTTCCAAGTTTCAGCATTCTGGGAGTTGTGATGCACAAGCTATAAGAGGTCAAAGTGAAGAATCGTCCTTCACTTGAATCTCTCTCTTTAAATTAATGATCAATATGTCCTCGCAATTTAGTGTAAACTATGGCACCTAGAATGGTGTTTACATTTTTAGCACAATGTATTCTGATCTCATCGTAGCAGTGTCTTTGTGATGTCTGTATGTGTGAGTGACTACATAAGGCACACGTAGAGATTCACAAACCTTACATCTCCATCTTCGAGCCAGATTGATCTGTAATGTGTGGGGTCAGATGGGCAGGGTTTGGGTGACTGTTTTCCAACTTGATCTTCTTTCAAGCTGGTTGATTGCAGGAGCTTTAGAAGTGATTTAGAAACAAATGTTGTAAAGGGGAGAGTTGCCATCCCAGGTACACTATACAATATCAGAGATTTAATTTGGTGTTAATATTGAAGTGCGAAGTTGATTAGAATGGCTTCCGATACATATGATTCAGTGTGTTGTTATTAATATTAATGTGCCATGTTGATTAGAGTGACCTTCATAACTTATCTTGGCTACGTACATGAGAGCAACATTATTAAGTGTCGCACTTAGTGTGATTGCAATATCATTTAATCATTTATGACATATGTGGATTGTTGATCTACACGTTACTGTTCAATTTGAGCCAAACTTGGATAACAATTACTGAGCCTCATGCTCCCTCACCTATTCTAATTAAAAGAGATGCCATGTCCCATAGGAACCTTGCCATGGAACTTTAAAATGAAGCCGCCATTTTTTGGGAATCACAACTTGCTTATTTGTGGTCCTTGGTTGAATTATTCACAGATTGCAGATAGAGTTATCCACAATAGATTCCAAATAGTAATGTGTGGGTGCAAATCTTGGTAGATAGAGTTTTGGTTGACTGTAATTTTCTAATTTGGTCTTGATGTTTCAACTACCTGAATGAAAGTTGGACTTGGAATCATGAATGGTTTCATGTGCAGGAGGGAAATGCAGGAACGACCCATCTGATCAGTATCTCAAGGTGGATTGTTGGGCTCATTCCTCTGTGATGAACCTGGCCAACAATGCCATCCGCGCGCTCATGATCCTCACCGACACGCAATGTTCAGCTGGCCAGTTCGTTGCAGACGGCACATTAAAGCAGATTGGAGGCAACAACAATGGCATCAGAAGGGTCAGGTAGGCAAAACTAGCCTGAATTCAAATGCTCACATTCAAGTCAAGAATAAACCCATGTGAAAGTCTAAAAAGTTGACATCAAGGAGCAAGGAGTTGGGCCAATGTGAGGTGGGATTTTTTCAAATGAGGAACTAAAAGCAAAGAAAGCAACAATCTAATAATATACAACAGACAATGTGGGTGGACGTGGTGAGGCCATCATTGAAACGTTCACAACTGTTCCCCATAGTTGTCCACCATATTGAGAAGGTGTAGGGGCTATGTTAGCATGATGTGGCAATGGTTAGGGGCATTCTAGGACATTGATATATATGCATGGGTGCAATGGTTTGGGATGGTAGTTTTCCAAGCTAGCATGAATACAATGTCATGTTTGTCATTGGTTCATTGATCATGTGAACCATAGGGAGAAAGTATTGTGACTTTAAGGTGAACTTGCATTGATATGTAGATGTATAGTTGCTCACGGTGAGTTGGAAAAATTGTTCCCAAATAGATTAGTCACTGTAACACTTAGATGCTTGAAAAACAGAAGGCGGTTGGTTGGGTGCTCAAGTATAAAAGAGCAACCTTCATGCTTCAAAATGCCTTGTCCATATAGAGCAATCAAAATTTTTCACTTGAGCCATCATGTGGCCGGGGGAATACTTCGCTTTTTCATGATGTACAGTAGATCCCTTGTTTTCTTTTTCCCTTCTGCTACATGGTTTTGGATGGAAGAGGGTACTCGTGCTAATGAATCTAGTTTCGATAGGGAACACTGTCAGTAGGAGACACAACCTTCAGAACCTTCTAAATGCATTGCAAATATCCCCTTTGCAATGGAGTTTAGGGGACATAGCCTTAAAGCGATTCAAATGTGCTGCACATGATGCCCTCCCTATAACTCCGATGATAACAGTTTTGGGAGGTTTTTGTGATGGAATCATTCCTAATCTTCTTACTTTGTAGCAGTAGCCGATAGGAATTCTGAATGTATCAGTGACATTCTCTTGGATTCTTCCACAGTCTTAGCATTGCAATTGATGCAATAAATTGAACAAACTATGACTACTTTTCAGGACATTCACACCCTGCCCGCCCACCGGTTCGTGCGACTGGGTGGAAACGGCCGAGAGAACCCAAGTCGACCGGTGGTACTCTACATCCCAACTCCTCCCCGACCAACGCATCATCGTGATCGGGGGGCGCACCGTCCCAAACATCGAGTTCCTCCCCGCAAAAGGGCTTAAAGTTACACCCATGCAGTTCCTACTTGACACGCAGACGTCGGGGAGCAATGGACAGGCCGATAACTGGTACCCGTATGTGCACCTCCTGCCCGATGGAAACCTCTACATCTTTGCCAACACCAAGTCCATCCTCTACAACTACAAGGCCAACGCAGTCGTCCGGACGTTCCCGGTGCTCCCCGGGGGGCCCCGCAATTACCCGTCTGGCGGGTCATCTGTCATGTTGCCTTTGAGCTTTGTGGACGCGTTCAAGTCAGTCGAGGTGCTTATTTGTGGAGGTGCGGCGCCCAACGCGTTCACAATCGCCGAGAGCAGGAAAACCTTCTTGCCGTGCCAACAGACGTGCGGGCGGATGCGGGTGACGGACGCCGCACCCAAGTGGCTAGTGGAGACCATGCCCGTGAAACGGTGCATGGGGGACATGCTCCTCCTCCCCGACCAAAATGTGCTTATCATCAATGGTGCACAGGCCGGTGAGTTTCATTCAAGTCCAGGAAAACTCTTGAAAGATTATTGTTGAAACTCCTGAAACTTTTGAAACCAATTTGAAAATAGGTGAGGTCCAATCTTGCCAAAGATTTTTTGGGAAATTAGGGTCCAACTTGCCTCAAGGGGAGGCCACAAATGTTTGAGAACACTAGTTTCAAAACAGAGATTGGTGGACCAAGGTAAGAGAATTTTGGCCTTGACATATGCCTCACTTTGAGGAGCTTGGGTTCAAGGTTGGTCCCTTTTAAAAAAAAATTATCCTTTTTCGACTCTAGTAAGAAACGAAGGATCTAAGCCTTACAAAACTGCCATCTTAGATTGGAGTTGAAAACATATGGTTATACCCAATAAAAGAGACACCAACATTGAAATCAAGCTCCTCAAAGGTAGGCACTAGTCAAGGTCTACCTTGGCCCACTTATCTCCGTTTTTGAAACCGATGTTTTCAAACGTGTGTGGCCTCCACAGGAGGGGTGGGCCTTGTTTTTGAGAATGCGCCTGGCGAGGGCCTCACCAATGTAAAGAAAATGGGGCAATCTTTCGACATTCGTTGTTGGTTGGCGAAATTACGAACATAAAGTCCTCCTGGAAAGCTGGTGGGCAATTCCATGTGGTGAGATGTGAGCGAGGTACACTAAGAAAATTGCCGCGGTTCTTTACAATTGTGGGAACAGGTACATGTGGCCAATTTGACAGTATTGATTCATGTGTTTCCGCTGTATGTATAACAGGATCACAAAGTGAGGGTCGGGCAATCACTCCAGTCCTCACTCCTGTGCTTTACCAGACCAATGTTGCATCGCCACGATTCATCACCATGGCAGCGTCCAATGTCCCTCGAATGTACCACTCCACCGCCAATCTACTGCCGGTAAGACCATATTAACCCTAAAAGTCCCGTGGGGTGAAGCATTTTCTAAGATGTGCTATAAATTAAAATTTCCAAGGGTCTTTCAAGAACTATCGCAAAAGAGAACTGTGTATGAGTCACGACCATCAAAGTATCACATCCATTTGGTTGAAAATATAAAATTACTTCTGGCCCTCCTGTAAATGCACTTAGAAGTTAAAAGCTACTACGGAAATTCATCTGATAATCACAATGCTCATAGTTTTGATGAGAAACTTGCTATGATCGGTTGAAATCACAAATACTATAGACTGGTGAGTTGTAAGCATAATTCGATCTTGAAGTGATCAAACGGTCATGATGACTCTAGATGTGCAGTGACACTTCATGAAGTTTAGAAGATAACCACTAAAGAAATTTCAAAACCTACATTCAGGGGGAAGAAAATGCTAATTAATACATTAACAAGGCCCATCACTTGACATTGAGAGTCCCATGTTGAGACAGTTAGACCGTTAAGGTAAATTACTCTTCTCTTCAAGCTAGTGCAAAACTACACTGATTATCCCAATTAGAGCATGTTACTATTCGGAGTTACACAGTGTAATAACGTCGGCCAGGGCGAACCGACCCATACATTGGTACCTTACCGGATGTCTAGTGATGTCACATTCGAATGAATCGGCCCTCAACCCCATAGGGGATCTTTTTGTATCGGAGCCACTTCATCCACGATATGTAGGATGGTTGATTTTAAGTGAGTGCCACCAGCCATTCACCCTCCCCGGTAAGGTACCAATATACGGGTTGGTTCGCCCCAGCCAATAATGTCCTACTCAGGAGTTCAATTTTTACTAATGAAAGTTCAGTAGGTTGTCGGACATTATGAAACATATTAAATGACATTGCTTGGCAAAATATCACATTCTCATTAAATATATATAGCACTACATAGCTCCGAATAGTAACACACACTAATTGAGATAATTAGTGCATACTATTTATGATATTTAGTGTCACATACACTATTTGCAAAGGGCCTAAAACTAGATGCCTAGAGGTCTCAAAGTGTCACACCCGCTAATTGTCAATATGATTCCATTTGTCAACACAAGTAACTCCTTTAAGTGAAAAAATGTCTACATTATGACATTTAGAATAGCACATTGGATGCTTTAGATAGTATTCTGGCGTTTTAGTATGCAAGAAGAAGATATTTTGAGTGTACTAATGGCAAGTGTCATGTGTTTACATTTTAGCATGCAAGAGGAGGATATTTTTTAACATACTAATGACAAGTATCATCTGTGTACACTTTAGTCAACTTGTAGACCATTGTGACACATAGGCATGCACCTTGTACCACTATTGAACATACTCATGCCAAGATATTAGTAAGCACACTTGAACGCCAAGTGTCATGAGGTGACAATTATGGTGAAGTTGTTAATCATCAATGTAACCTAGCATACGCCTCAATAGGGTAAGTGACACTATTACACATGTGACAGTAAATACCATAAACGGTGTAGTGCTCTTCACTCATCATTGTCAAAACAAAAATGCGGCATCATGCATGGAGTTTCTCTGTCACAATAATATGCGAAGTCGAAAATTTTGCTAATGAACCATGATCTGTCTTGCACTCAGGACGGACGCATCATGCCGGCTGGAAGCAACACCAACCGAGTCCACAAATACTCCAAGGTTCCTTTCCCCACCGAACTCCGCCTGGATGCCTTCTCCCCTCCCTACTTGGCCGCGTCCCAAAACCCTAAGAGGCCCACCATCACCCTATCTCCCACATCCGCCAAGCTTGGATCCACCTTCTTGGTGCGATTCTCGGTCATGGATCCCAAAACGGTGATCGGCAACGTGGACGTCATCATCAACAGCTCCCCGTTCACGACGCACTCGTATTCTCAGGGCCTTCGGATGCTCAAGCTGCAGACCAGTGGGCAGAAGGCAATTGCCTCTCCACAGTTTGAGCTCACCGTTACTGCTCCACCGAATGCGAATCTGGCGCCTCAGTCGTATTACATGTTGTGGGTTGTCAACCAAAATATTCCGTCCAGCAAGGCGATGTGGGTTCAATTGACTTAAAATATATAGGAGCATTGACAGCAAGTGTCAGTGCTCATCAATTTTTCTCTGGCAGTCTTCACATGGCCATGATAATTGCTTGGTAATGGGCTTTGAAATACTTTGGTGACTACTTGGGTATTTAATTAGTTTTTGTGACTGTGAATTGGTATAAATTTAGAAACGAAATATTCATCCGGGAAAGCCATATGTATCATTGGTGCAGACTCAATTGAGTTGCTTGAAATTGCTCGTTGGATTGTTGGGGCCAGTGCCAATGAGTCCAATATCAAACTTGGGAACTCGAATGACTCAATTGTCTTTTGTATTGTGTAGATTTTCTGTTCTCCTAAAAGAATGAAATTCTAGGCAACTGTTCTCATAAATATGGAAACAGTACAAAACCCAGCTTGTGTGTAGTAAGTATGAAACCGGAGTTGATCAGAACCTCGCTGCGGATGCTTCTAATTTTTGTGACGCAAGCAGCAAGAATGTAATAGACTTTGCGCCCTACATATACTGTAGAGGGTGCTTTATTTCATTTTTACTAGTGCCAGAATGTAGTTTCCACGTTGAATTCAGGTTGGGGTTTCACTCAATGTAGAAATGACATGTGGCGTGATTTGAGGAGATTTTTTTTTCTTTAAACGAAGCTCTATGGTTTCTCATGAAAGACAGTCTATAAATGGATAGCTCGTTGTTCTTTAGATAAGACATGTCATAATATACCCTTTTTTCCCATAACAACACTTAATATTTTAATGCTTGCGACTTGCCTCTCTGTCCTGGTATTCTTTGACATCTTGATAGAATCTCCATTGCTCGCGCTCAGATGGTGATGATGTGACCTCCGCATGAGGATAATCTATATTGAACACCCACGATGATAGAACATAATCCTTCAAAGGGAATTCCATTTGGCTCCTACAAAAGCTAACCAAGGAACATTCTCTGAGACATTCCAATAAAAAACAACATCAATGACGAAGGATATACAAAATGGCAAGCTTATAAATAGAAACAACTCCCCAAAATCCAAAATTTCATATTACCTCTTTTTTACACCCCGTGACACACCAAAAAAAACAAAAGCCAATATCTCCCATTTTTGTTGAGCTCTCCTCTCAATTCAGTTTACAGACAGGTGGTCACGTAGATATGCATAACATTATTGAGCAATAATCAGCCATTCTCTTGACATGGGAATAATATTGAATCTGTGCTTGAATGGTTCCATTTTGATTCTTAATGTTTCTATGCTTGAAATTTGAATCCAAGTTCAGTACAACTTGTTGCACTTGACACACAAGTCAATCTCCTGTAACTTATCTCCAACATGTGACCATACTACACTAAATATGGTATCTTTGTGTCACCAATTCTTAAGTTGTCTTGCTCAAAACGAATTGTAAACTCCCATGTAGTGTCACCAACACTAAATGTTAACCTAACAGTGTTTGTCATTCCTTGTAAAAATAAAATTGGGCATTATCGATTTACAGTGCTTGCAAGCATTGTAACTTACAAAGTGGATTTCCATCCAAATTTCAATCATCCGTGATGATATTTTATCATAGATTTGTAAGGATGCAAATTATACCAAACTTTGTTGCAATAATTGGCATTTGGACGAACTGAGAGTAAGTTGGGATGACAGCATTTGTAAACTTATTCATAGGAAGTGTCACTGAAAAAAGTCACCGCAGTGACATAAAATGCCATACTGTATGACACTAAATATCACATTTTAGTGTAGTACTTTCCCACCTCAAATTTTGTGGTTAATTCCAAAACCAAAAACAAAAAGGGTAGATTAATTTGTACTGATTAGGATGTGAATTCTTATCCCAGCAATCGTACACTGGACTAGCTCATGCTGGTCATCATCAATCATGTCCGGTCATGGAGTCTGTTGAGTGTCATCAAAAGTTGAGTTGTACTATATTCGTTTGGATTAGTGTAACTTACATGTGGGCACTATCGCAATCCACAAAAGTATGTAGTATGATAGAAGAAACCTGAGGACGGCACTATTTTAAAGGCACAAAAGGCTCCTCATGCGATATTAAATGTAGCAAAAGTAGGGGACTGTTAAATCGACCACACACTGGTTAAAATGACCACAAAGACGCATACAAAAGTGTTGGCCAAGTTGTTTAATTCATTTAGTTGGCCAATTTTGATCATTCTAAAAGTGTTGGCTCATGCTGGTCATCATCAATCATGTCCGGTCACGGAGTCTGTTGAGTGTCACCAAAAGTTCAGTTGTACTATATTCGTTTGGATTAGTGTAACTTACATGTGGGCACTATCGCAATCCACAAAAGTATGTAGTATGATAGAAGAAACCTGAGGACGACACTATTTTAAAGGCACAAAAGGCTCCTCATGCGATATTAAATGTAGTAAAAGTAGGGGACTGTTAAATCGACCACACACTGGTTAAAATGACCACAAAGACGCATACAAAAGTGTTGGCCAAGTTGTTTAATTCATTTAGTTGGCCAATTTTGATTCCAACACAGAGATAATACCTTGCTCCTCTTCATGTGTGCGATGAAAAATCAAATTTTGACAAGTCATGTGATCGTGCGATGCGTCTCTATGTTCATTTAAGCAAATTACGTGGTCAATTTAACAATCTCCTAAAAGTATACACTAAAGCCATGCTTTACAAGATTAATTTTAGAGTGCCAACATAACATTGTTCAATGGATGAATTGTGTTCACTTCCCATAAATGGTCCAAATTCAATTTGATACTGCAAATTCGCAATGCAAGGTTCAAGAATCATGTCCCCGGATCTATTGGCCCCACAGAACAGTTTCTTCCCCCTGAGCAATGTTATGAAAGGCCCTCATGATGCAACTTAAGAAATGTGAAGAGTTTGTTCATGCAACTAGCAGTTTTATGAGTCCTGAGAGAAGGTTTATTTTCATTGTCTAAGTCTTCAAGGTAGAAGTGTCTAATTGATATGTCATTGACTCAAATATGACATGGTCCTATTTTTTATTGTCTCAAAGTGGGTAGCTACATACTTCAAAATGAATGATAAAGACTTTTAAAGGATTAAAAGATAACTCCTTGGTTGAGCAAGATAAAAATCAACACCTAACTGATAACACTACTTACTTTAAGGAACCTATGTAACCACTTTCAAAATTGCAAAGTAACTTTGACTTATTCCAACAAGTCACAACAACTTGGTTAAAAAGAATGCACCATTTGTATGTCATAAGCTAGATGTAATCGCTAGCATATGCGGATCCTATTTGCTACTAGCATACGAGTCCCAAAGCATAAGTCCAATGCTTCTTTTTATGATAAAAAAATACATGTGCTATGGAGCTCATACATTGGCACCAATTTGAACCCCCTTTGAACCTCTGCAATGTTACAAAATGTGTTCCATTGCTTACCCCATTACAACTATGGTTGGGTCTTTCTTGGTGTCATGATGGGGTGATAATGCAGGCGCATTTTCGTTGAGAAGTAGAAACTTAAATATAATTAACTATTTTATTATTTTTGGAAATTATATTTTAAAATTTTAATATTAATATATGGAATTTCAATTTAAATAAAAATTAAATCGAATTTCTAAATCTAAAAATATGCCATTTGATATTTATTTTCCCATAAATAGCCAAAGTGGTAAAGGTAGTATGGTAATTATTGTTTCTCCAATGATAACAATATTCCACCCCTTCCTATTAGCAATTATGTACCACCTAGACAAATGGGCCTTGAAGTTCATCACCTATGTCCCAATACCTAGGATAGTGGTAGATGCATCAATGATACCATCTACCTTTGTCCTAGACATTGAACACATGTAATTTCAAGGTCCTTGTGTTACATGGAGAAGGTTGTACCAAGGTGATGTCAATGGTCCATCTCTGTGTCTCAATGGAAAAGCACCTACTACTTATAGAGAGAGAGGTGACACCAACCTTGAGCCAGCATGACAAAAGGATTCTTCATGCCTGGGCAATGTGCTCTAAGCACCTACTCTTAGGAATAAGAAAGTGAGGGGGTAGCATTATCAATATAGCAAAGTTCAAAGCTACAAGCCATATTAGCAAGACTCAACCTTGGCATGTATGTAGTCCATGCCTTGCCATGGTCATGGCCATCACCATCACCAATGGGGCATGCAAGATTGCTACGGTTGTCTTCGCATGGCTATGGCGCAACCTATTCTTCATTCAATATATTGCAATTATCACCTTCTCAATCTTGTAAAAAAAATTTACAAGGGAAAACTAATTTTTGTTCACCTACAAACTTCCTAAAGCTACATTACCCTCTTGGAGGGGATGGTATCAAGGTGACACTAGCAGTTTGCACCACTTCTCAATGGAAACACATCCTAAGTACATACGTACTTTGAGCATACTCTTGGAGATAAAGAAAGCAAGGGCATTGCATTGCTTGAAAATAAAATATTGCTAAATTAGCAAGGCTTGGCCTTGGCATGGAATGCATGTCATACCATGGCACCACCATCAATGATGGGATTCCGCAAGGTTGCTTGCATCCCCCCCCCCAAACCAACACCATCATTTTCCACTGCCACCTTGTAATATGGGTTTCACAAAGCGGAAATCTAATAGTTTAGCTACAAAATCCATAAAACTACATTACCAACTTGGAGAAGATGGTACCAAGGTGGCATCAACAATCCATTTCTGCCTCATAATAGAAACCCATTTACACTAGGGTCCAAGACCAAAGGAACTCCAAAATCGAGCAATTTTCAAGATATGGGTCTAAGATGTAAGAAAATGAAGCGACACCAATGTGACATCACTTTCTTGCCAAATCTCCGTCAATCTCCACTCAAGAAAATACTCCTCCTATTTTTGGACACCAATCTTAAAGCTTGGGCATAATTTTGAGTCTGAAAGTAAAGTCCATTTAAGGGGCGTTTTGGGCCCCAAGTTTCTTAGGGTGGTTTATAATAACTTCCAAACTTAGGGTCAAAAACACCCCTTAAAATGGACCTTACTTTGAGACTCAGGACTTGGACCCAAGCTTAAAGATTGGTTTCTCAAACTAAGACGAGTATTTTCTTGAGTGACGACCAACAAGATTTGGCAGGAACATGATGCCACCTCTTCCTTTTTCCATTATTGCCTTTGACTTAGACCCTAGTGTAAATCTCACAAGGCCCAAAAGTTTGCTCTCAACAAATAGGATCACTCAATTTTGGAGTTTCTTTGGTCTTGGACCCTATTGTAAACCTACCCAAACTACCTACCTACTCTTAAAATAAAGGAAAAACATTGGTTAAGAGTCACTCAAAACTTGCCATGAGCTACACTAAATTTTGTATTTAGTGTCACCGATTCCATTTGTCTTGCTCAACACTAATTGTAAACCACCCATGCAGTGTCACATGAACACCAAATGCAAACCTAACATTATTTGTCATTCCTTGTAAAAAGAAGAAAATAAATAAATAGGCATGATAGATTTACAATGTTGCAGATGTTGTCACTTTCTAAGTGAATTTTCATTCAGATTTCACTCAGCCATGACAACATTTCACTATAGAAAAATGTTAGGATGCATAATACACCAAACTCTGTTTCAATTGTTGGCATTTGGATGAACTAGAAGTAAGTTGGGATAACAAAAGTTGTAAAGTTATTCCTAGGAAGCGACATTGAAAAAGCTACCACATTGACATAAAACGCCACATGAGACTAAATACAATATTTAGTGCGGCAAGACTTGGCCTTTGGCATGGAGTGCCGCATCATGTGCGGCCATGGCCATCGCCGTCACCGATGGGGCCCCGCAAGGTCGGCTACGTCATCGTCCTCCTCCTCACATGATTATGGCTATGGCTTCCATCGCCATCGACACAAGTTACAACACAACGTTAATCTTGCTCACCAAAAAGAATTTTAGTTTTTTAATCAAAAAATCCACACCCGCTGTGTACGTTGTACCTCTACTTACATTGAGCTTGTTCATCACCTCCACTTGCAAGAGGTCGGGCGGAGTGAAAATGCTTCATGCTCGTGTTATTTCATCGCTAGCGCTTATGCTGTGGATTTAGAGAATTTGTTTTCTGCGGGTGGGCATGCCTCGGGCATGTATGTATAAATGGTTATGGAGTTTACTGCAAGTGTCAGTGCACCGACCTTTAGTGGAGCTCATTAATCGGAGGCACGCTCGATCGCACCATGGGGTGGTGAGAGGAGTTAGGGGGAAGTGTTCTTATATCGGAGCTTATTAAGGTTACACACGTGGAGCTGGGTTTCTGCATCCGGAGTGGATGTTGCATAATTCGCAATATTAACGTGTAAGTGTCTGGAAATGAGTCGTGTAGCAAGTGTTCGATCGGTGTTCGACTGTAGGTTGTATAGTTTCGTCGTTGTTACAGTCTTGAAGAGGTTTAATCATGTTTCATGATTCGCCTTCGCCATTGATGTTGCTGATGCTGAGAGTCGGATGTGCTGCGGGTCAATGAAACGGCCATGGGGAGAGTTGGCCCTTCATGCATAGGAGATCACTCGACCCCCATTCAATCGCCGTTGGTGCCATCAAGGTTGCATTCACTTTGTACATTGGGCCACTTTCTTGAGCGGTGTTTTGGATGATGAGTGTTTCTGGGCTCCTGCAAAGTGGATGTTGCATAATTCGCAATATTTTATGAGTCATTCCAAGTTCTCGATTGGTGTTCCACTGTTGCAATAGGATGAGTTTTGTTGTAGGTTGAAGAGGTGTAAGGATACTTCGATCATGGTTTGCCTTCATTGTCACAGGTGGTAAGTGGTGAGGATCGGATGTGCTGCGTCCAATGCAATGGCCATGGCGTGAAATTTGACCCTGATGCTCAGCATTCACGGATAGGTGATCGCTCGACCCTCATTATTCATTCGCCGTTGGTGCCATTAACATTAATAATTACGTTCTTTCTGCTGCGTCTCACATTGACAGTAGCCTAATAATCTTGTGCATGTAGCCTCCTTCTTTAGCGGTGTTTTGATGATGTCAAGTTGTTCAGGGATGCAAAGTGGATGTTGCATAATTCCCAATAAATTGTAAGTGTCAGAACTCAGTCATTGCAAGTTTTCGATTGGTGTTCGACTGTTGCAACAGGAAGAAATAATTTTGTTGTAGTTCCAGTCTTGATGTGGTTGATTTAGCATGTTTTGATCATGGTTTGCGTTCATTATCACCGGTAGTGAGAATCAGATGTACTGCGTGCAATGCAATGGTCATGGCTATGCTCAGCACTCACGCACAGGAGATCTCTCGCCTCTAATTACTCATTCACCATTGGTTCCATTAAGGTTCCATTATGCAGCATCCCACATTGACAGGAGCCCAGTAATTTTGTGAATCAAGCCTTCTTGCCTAGCGGTGTTGAGTATGAGTTATTCTGGGTTTCTGCAGAGTGGATATTGCAAAATCCGCAATAATTTGTGAGTGTTTGGAAGTGACTCGTTGTAAGTTTCCGATTGGTGTTCGAGTACGGCAACAGGAAGAAATAATTTTGTTGTAGTTCGAGTCTTGAGATTTTCTTAATATACTGTGTCCATGGTAAGCCTTTGTTGCTGCTGCTGGCGAGAATCGGATGTGTTGCAATGGCCATGGCGTGAATTTTAACCTCTATGCTGAGCATCATGCATAAAAGATCAGTTGCCCCCATATCTCATTCTCCGTTGGTGCCATTAAGACTGCATTCTTTCTGTTTATTCCCACATTGACAGTAGCCCACCAATCTTGTACATTGGGCCTCTTTCTTGAGACGCGTTTTCGAAACATCAAGCAAAAGACCTGCGTGTTGTATCCTGTGTGTTGTATAACTTTCAATGCCAACCCTTAGCCTATAGTCCATCCTCTCCACTTTCACACCTGGCTCTAAACTTGTATTCATGGCTTCATCTCACAAGCAATGGGTCCTCTTTTAATTTGTCTCCCCTGCATGCATTGAGTCTCGCTGGGTTCTTCAAACTGGTCTAGCTCTTAACATTCGAGATTTTGCAGTGAACAGTGACCGGGGATTAGCTACAACATTTGGTTGCTGTTGGAGAAGGGAAGCTATCAATTGAGGGTGAACATAGATTCAAGTGAAGCGGGGCAAAACCGATCCGATTGACAGCTTTTGAGAAAGAAGCGAACGTCAGGTAAGGGATTCTGCTATACTTAAGTCCCATCTATGTGAACAAAACATGGAGATGATAAAACCCTAAACCCTAAACTTGGTCAAAAACTTGTAGTTGTACACATAGCTAGAGTTCACCGAAGCTGTACATTGAGAAAGGGCGACTGTTAGACAAATTGTCAAGTGCTTAGTAACCGAAAATCTGTCGGCCAGCCAAAGTGAAGATTGTCTTTCTCTTTAAACAATCACTTAGGCCCTCCCAAATTGTGTTCACTATTGAACCTTGGACAGTTAGAATATTTTGTGCACACAGTCCAATCCCACAAACCCTGTACGCTAGAAATCACTACGAACATGTATGGATCTCTAGAAGTAGAGTTTCTAAGCACCAACTGTTGTCTAGTGGCCTGCCCAGGAGTCCACATTGGGGCTTGACTGATGCTTGAACTCAATTTTTATCTCTCAGTCGTTGAGTAACTTATCCACAGTGACAAACCACAACCCCACAAAATGATGAAGACGTTTGCCCTGCTCTTGAGTTTCACCACTTTGTTCAACACGGGCACGCCGTCGAAATTCTCAGCCAGCAGCACACCGGATGGAAGCTCCGATTCCCGCCCCCAATTGTACATGCCCCTGCCCGCCCAGGACACCCACGGCCCCCTCACGGACGCCGAAAAGCTACTCGACGCGCAGCAGGGGCGGCCCCTCCCGGCGCTCGAGCTCCTCCAGCCAACCCTAGACCCCGCCCTGCCCAAATACAAATACGTCGTCACAACCAAACCGGCCACCTTGAAGGGCTATTACAAGGTGGCCGCGTCCGACGTGCTCCCGGGCCTCGTCCACCAGTGGATCGCCGCGTTCCGGAAGCTTCACCCGGGGGTGACAATTAACTTGTCACCCCCGTACAGCGGCAGCTACGGCACCACCGAGCTCATCAACCAGACGATCGACTTAGTTTTCAGCTCCCGGGAGCTTCGGCCCCAGGACATCACGGTGTTCAGGGCGAAGTTCGGGTACGACCCCCTCAGCGTGCCGGTGTCGGGCGGTACGTATCGGCACTACGGGTTCCTCGACGCGGTCGCCTTCATCGTCAACAAGGTGAGTAGAAGCACTTTCATGAGCTCTTTCATGAGACCCTGTATGACGTGATCGAAACTTCTCACGTTTTGGAAAGTTTTAGCAAAATTTCCGTAAGGAAGCGTTAAGCGTGAATTATGAAGTTTGTGGAATTCCGACATCTTGTGTATTGTAGGTGATTAATGAAGTTCTAGGCTTCCTTGTGATGATCTGAAAGGGGTTGCATATGTAGGCTAAGGCCCCCCTAGAGCAGACAGTCATGTTGAGTGTTGATTTTGTGGTCTCCTTCAGCAACCAATGAGCTGCATTTTCCAATCCTTAGCATAATCTCATAAGAATCGATACTCAGATTGAAGTACGTAGCTACACTCTTTCCTCTTTTAAGTGTAGATACTGATATAATGTGGGTGGCGTACGTGCCTCTGAAACTGGTTGTCGAAGGATGAAGTCGAGCATCAAAATACTATGTGGGTTAGAAGATGATTAGATTAGTGAAATACAGTTTCAGAATAATCCAGCCCACACTAAAGAGAAGAAAGAGCATAACTATCCACTTTTGGGACCAAAACTAATCAAGCATTGGAGAAATTGGGGTCATTGACTGATGGAATTGGACGCTTCTTCTATAATAGGCGAACCCGCTCGACAAGCTCACATACAAGCAGTTGGACGCCCTCCTGTCCACGACACGGGTGCACGGGGGCGCCCCGGTCCGGACGTGGGGGGAGCTTGGGCTGACGGGGGAGAAGTGGGCAGACAGGCCCATCACCGTGCACGCGATCCACCCGTGGAATGGGTTCGAGGAGTTTGTGCGCCAACGCGTGCTCAGCGTGCCCGGCCACCGGGGGGAGTGGCGCCCCGATCTGAACTGGACGGCAGGGGGGTTGGTGTTCCCGGTCGCGGACTCGGTGGCCGCGGACCCCTACAGCCTCGGCTATACGGGCATGGCCTACATCAACGCCACCGCAAAAACACTCGCCATCTCCACGAACGGGAGCATTTTCTACCCGCCCAGCTACGAGGCGGTGGCGCTCGCCCATTACCCGCTCAGCCGGCTTGTGTATTTCAACGTCAACAAGGTGCCCGGCCAGCCTCTGCCGCCCGCGTTGCAAGAGTTCCTCAACTTCATCCTGAGCCGCCAAGGCCAGAGACTCATCCGGAAGCAAGGCTTGTTCCTTCCGCTACGAGGATGGCAGGTCGAGAGTTCCCGGGCCATGGCCGCCTGATCAAAGAAGTATGAAATCTTACGTAAATCCGTGAAGCTCCGAGCGACTCTACTCCATATCGATGTTCGACTATGCCTAGTTTTGTGTAACTCGATAGCCACCATGTGAGCCAGCTTGAAGATACAATCCCTGACTTTCTGCATAACAGACCTAGAACTTCATGTTATGTGCAATGCAATACAATTTTCGGGTGCTTATGTTATTTGAAAATGGCTGTAAAGTAATAAAAAGTTCAACGAGGCGTCCGGCCAGCCTCTGCCGCCCGCGTTGCAGGAGTTTCTCAAGTTCATCCTGAGCCGCCAAGGCCAGAGACTCATCCGGAAGCAAGGCTTGTCCCTTCCGTTACGTAGATGGCAGGTCAAGAGTCTAACCAAACGGCTAAGTTATATCAATATCACCACCCTATTCATGTGGGACCTTCCACAGAATACCGTAGTATCATAGCAGGTTCGTGCTAAAATAATTCTAAAAATAAAAAACGTAAAAATTAGAAAATTCTGAAGACAAAAAAACGAAAATAGAATAAATTAGTTTTTGAAATATTTTGCTATTTCTAAGCTATTTAGGGTCATTTTTACTTATTTTTTGCTAAAAAACGAAAATTGAGAAATTCAGTTTTTGAGAGGCGAACCTTATTTTTTCAAAAAAATTAAATATTCGTTCGCCAGGTGGCGAACCTGCTATGGTGTTACGGTAATTCATGATAAAAAAATGATTGTGAGATTTTGAATTGTCGTCGTCCTCCCGCTTCCCGCTTTTGTGTCAACTTAGACCCACCTCTTTGAGGTGGCCTTGACACAACATCCAGCAAACCATGAAACATGATCCACTTCCTGTCATGTAGGAATTCGTGTAGTTATGAATTCATCAATGCAAATCTCCTTGGTCCCTCAGGCCCTCAAGCTCAAGTGTAAAGTACCCCTTACACCGTTGATTTCTAAATCAGTTGGGGAATTGCCTTGTCAGGACAACACTTCGTGAATGATGAAGATTGTCAATTCAAGTTTCAACATAAGTTCGGATTAGAGACTGAAAGTTATAGGAGACCATAGCGAAGATTCTCTTTCTCTTTAAACAATCACAGTAAGCGCTGCCAACTGTGTTTGAATCTAGGAGGAATGTGGATCATATAAGGTTCACATACCTCATCATGTCCTTAACGTTGCACTTGGTTCAACACCAAATTGCAATTGCCACGCTATATCTTACAAACCTCCACCGTGGTGAGGCATCATGAAGGATTTTATCACAATTGGAAACCCACCACATCCTATCATCACCAAAAATCACATGTGATGCTCTCAAGCAAGCCTTTTTTCTCACTAAAGGGCGTAACTCTTGAATGTCAACCATACTTGAAGCAACCATTGACACCACCCCAACACAAAAACATTGTTGCTTACCGCAACTCAATTCATAGGCTTCGCTATAGGAATTGGTAGGTGGTCGACTATCGCAATCCCTAGAGATAACAAATTATGCTACTTTTGCTCTTATAATGTAGTTGAAAAATGGAACACATTTTGTGCAAAAGTGATTCCCCCTGCAACTCTAGTATTAGAAAAAGGTTCCCTTCCTTATTTCAAAATATAATACTAAGGAGTCTCAAGTTTTTCTTCCAATTAGACCATCAAGTTGATATTACCCTCTCTATAACATAAGCCACCCGCACTCCATTACTCTAGGGAATTAGCCTCTTTGGCACCACCTTGATGTACTTTGTAGTCCTATAAGGCTTTTGGATTCCCAGACTTTAAAATTTATTTCATTAACTTCGTTTCAGTGTGGTGACGACACGTGGCAATTTTATTTCAAGAAATTTGGTTTCTGGCCGAACTTGAAACGCATTCAAACCACAGTAGGTGCGAGTGAAGCTTCGGGCCGAAGCGTGCCGAAATCGTGCAATCAGGATTCCTCTACTCTCTGCATTTCTCGCCTGCGTTGCAGCAGCTTCTACGGCGACGAACAAACAACTTCCCCAATGCATAAGAATTGCGCGCGAAGCATACGTGGCTCACAGCAGTGTAAGTTGTCGGTGATAGTATGATCGAGATTTGGGCCACGGGTGGATCGAAATTGGCTTCTGGAGTATTAGGGTTAGGGTTGTACGGGTGAGGGTTTCGAGCTCTACGATCGAATGCTGGGGGAATTTGCGATGTGTTTTATATGTGGATGGTAGTATGGTGCAATTGAAACAACGGCGGTGTGTGGAAAACATGGGATGAGTCGCGAAGACATCATTTCGGGGTTTCTTTAGGAGGTCTGGATGGTGTACGACTGCCTTGCACACATGATGGTATTCACACAACCCCTGCCTCAGATGATTTTTGGATTCTTTGTGCAGTTCCATGTGCAAGCGTTATTAGTGTCCTGGTTAGGGAAGCATAAATAGGGTTTAGTGCTTGGAAAATTTACTTGCCTTGTTGAGCTCATTCTTCAATGAGTTTATGAGCCTCTACTCTCCCATATGTGTGTTGAGTTACATTTCCATCACTTGCTCTTATAATTCTACAGCAGTGGCCCATGATTATGTGAGTTATGTTGTCCTACTAGTCTAGCTCATGCGAAAACCTCTTGGTTGTTTAGAAATACAATTTGAAGAGAATTGTATCACCTAAATTCCATGGTGAGTTATCTTACGTTGAGCCTAGGAACAATAATGGTAATTTTTGGCGTATCTCTGGAATCGGAGGAAGAAGCCTTGTTGCGCGAGAGGACTCCTTGTAATAGATGAACTTGCCAATAATCTGGTTTGTTATGTCCTACTAAGCCTTTGGATGAACACGGATACTGATGGGCGATCTCATTTTGGCTTCGTCTAGCAGGCTCATTTTGAAGAAGTTCTGGCAGCGCCTGGACTTCTGTTTAAGAGAGATGGGGCAGCAAGTGTCGGGAGGGAGAGCCGGCGGATGAAAGATTTGTTCAAAGACTTTGGAGTCCAGCCAGCGACGCTGGCGGTCATGGGACAGATGGGCTTCACTATGAGCACTTTGATTAACATGAAAGACGAGGAGGTCGACTTTCTTATCAAAACTATGATCGAGGAGTACCACTTGGATCTCCTGATGGGGGAACAGTTTGGCATCAAAGCAGCAATAAGGGCGAAGCGGAAGTTGTTAGATGAGAACATGGAACAGCAACGATTGGAACTGGCTGCTCGCTCGAATGATAAGAAACGCAAAGGAGAAGATCTACCAGACAGTTTGCTTGTCAAAGATGGTGTGTATGTTTTCTTAGCTTGGACATTTTAAGAGAAATTCAACATGCACATCAACTTAATGAATAGGCCTTCCTTAACCTTCACTCTATTTTGTACTCTTACGCACTCATTCTGTAACTTGGCATAGTAATTTATAAGGGTTTGATTACTGGTAATGTGCCACATTCTGAATGCTCCTCAAAGTGTGAATGCAGGTCATGGTGCATCTTTGGATGCATTGGGACTACTGGGTTTAACAGACCCGGACAGTGACAGTACAGAGGAGAAGGTCATAAAAAGGAAGCAAAGGAAGCGCCGATCAAAGGAAGTTGGAGAGGATGGAGAAGAGAGGCCTAGAGAACATCCCTTTATAGTGACAGAACCTGGGGAGCCTGCCAAGGGGAAGAAGAATGGATTGGACTATCTCTTTGATCTATATGAACAATGTGGAAAGTTCTTGGAGGAAGTGCAGCAACTCGCAAGAGAGAAGGGAGAGAAGTGCCCATTCAAGGTAATTTGTGGCATTCAATTCAGTTTGATTCACTTGTTTGCATTGTTTGTGTTTATAATTCAGGTCAGTTTTTATGCGAAATGCCCATATATTTGCTTCAACTCCAAACTACGAGAGAGTAGTGTGAGTGGTTGACACATGCTTCTGGTTATAGAAGTGATAAGAGATAAATTGTGGGGAGAAACTGTGCCTCCTTCAAACCCTAAAGGACCAAGGGTGGTTTTATATGGGATACGTGATGATTTATACAATCTCCCAACAGGCATTGATATAATATTCTGTGTGATCTATGGTATTGAATCCATTTTTAGCACAACACATTAAAAAGAGGAAGTGAACATAAAGTCATGTGATAGTGGTGATTAGATATATGTGGTATGTATTTGAGTCTGGGACATTAACACGAACTCAAATGCCCCTGATAATTCATTCTACACATATGTATGCTCCAACAGGAATAGTGCACATAATAAATGGGCTAATTTAGATAGGGTCACTTTTGACGCTTAAACTAGAAACATGAATAAGTAATCTTAAACTCCTCCGTATGACATCTTGAGGCCCAGATATATAGGGTCTCTCAGACCTTTAAGGGTTAACTGTTGATATTGTCTAGGAAACAAGTCCTATACTTCCTATAAGGAAGTCCTATGTATATTTCATGTACATAGTGTACAATTTTATTTTTTCTACCGCACCATTTTTATTTCTTGCTTGTTACAATGTAGGTCACGAATGAGGTCTTCCGCCACGCAAAGCACACAGGAGCTAGTTACATAAACAAGCCAAAAATGAGAGACTATGTTCACTGCTATGCTTTGCATTGTCTGGACATAGATCAATCAAATGCGCTCAGGAAGGTGTACAAGGAACGGGGAGAAAATGTTGGAGCATGGTGTCAGGCTTGCTACTCCCCTTTAGTTTCATTAGCCAGGGTGAACGATTGGGACATTGATGACCTTTTTAACCGCAATGAGAAACTTCGCATCTGGTATGTGCCCACAAAACTTAGGCAGTTGTGTCATATCGAGAGGATCAAGCATGGCGAATGAGCCATTTGTACAACATATGGGAGGCTTTTCTTTTTCTTTCTTTTTGATTCAGTTGGGCTGGTGACTCGAGTCAAAGATTTGCAGTACACCAGCGCCATGTTCATTGATCTAGTGGAACTGGTCAAAGCTTTTTAATTTTTATTTTAGAGTTAGATTGGTTGGATAAGGACACTATTCAGCACTTCACATTTTTCCAGAACCTGGTTTTGACCACGTTTGGTAAAGTCTTATTGGGGTACCTCAGTGCAAACTCCAGAAGGATACATGAAATTTTTGGAAAAAGGATGAAATACTTCACAGGTTGGTAAGTGCATCATTGTTCAGAAAATAGTTGTATAATTCTGGGTAAAATGACACTCACAGGTTATTTTAGAACATTCTCAGCCTGCTTCTCTTATTTATTTATGAGATTGGTATTGCACTGGAAGGTTGTGTCATGATGCAATTATGAAGTTCCAGAGCAGTAGCACATGATTGTTCAACAAAATTCAAAATCTTTTTGCAAATAATTCAAGGCTTGGACCCAACAAAAAAAAAACAATGTGTCTGAAGTTTTACACAGGTGTCGTGTAGAACTTTGTGACCATACCATATTGGATAATTTGCAACTTGATACCAAGCATTTACAGTGTGTTTTCACATCATGTTGTTGGAGTGCACATCATTTTTTTGTTTGAAATTTGAAATTTTGAATATTTGAAACAGTTGGAATTTGCTCGAAAGGTAAGCTCAATTTGTTTAGAGACTTGAGATATTCAGCGTCAATGTGCAGATTCTCTAGGTGATGCTCTCTTCAACATCTACGTGATAGTCTTTTAAGTTTCCTTGGCATCTTCCCTTCTCTATAGTCATTTGCAAGTCAATGTGAAGGATTCACAAAATTTGCAAAACATGATTTCAGCTCAGGTATGAGAGGAGGAAGGTCTAAAACCTTCGCTGCAAAGTTGTTCAGCTTTTTCATATACATAATTTATATTGGACTCATATCCTGGAGGCACATTTGCAGCAGCGCAAACAAGCATTAGCTGGAACCACCAGTCAGGTGATCTCGTTTCATACCATGTTGTTATATTAGCCACGCTGTCCGACATTTCATATCTTTGGTATGTTTTAGTTCATATGTTCAGCTCTATCTTCACCTCGTGCTCTGAACTTCCTCATCAATCAGTTCTGTTGCCTTGTTCAGTTCGTTAGGCATGTGCAAAGGAGTGGTTAACAAGGTCCTGGGACCAAGCTATTCCGGTGCTTGGGAAGCAAGAAATAATGGAGTACCTCTAATCCCTCCTGAGCCTTTTACAGGAAAAAAGCTCTCTTCCTGTACCAAATTGTTCTTTAAGCGCGCTGATCATGTAGGAGGTACTTTCAAAAAAACCAAACATCATTCTGAAGTAGGTTTCATCCTGAGGAGCCGTTATAAAAATATATGGTGTTCCATAAAACTGGGGTTTTTTCCTGAACCCACAATACTTATCTATCTGAGAATTGTTAGTGACAACTTAGAATTGCATTCTCTTTGTGTTATTTTGGACACGAGAAAGTGACATGTTCTCCAGAATATATTCGACGTACTAGTACAACTAGCAAATTCATATTTGATGCTCCATATCCAATTGGGAATACGAAGGATGGGGTTAGGATTTCAAACAACGATTCCTAACTATGTTGATCTTTGAAGTGATGAAAAGGGTGACGATGGCTGCGATGGGAAATTTCACAAGATTCTGTGTGAATTGCACCCTATGCGCTTTCAACCTAAACAACTTCTTCAGGATTGCACCAATACAGGCACGCATCTGCAAATGTCTATGCAATTATTACTGAATGAAAGTGAGAATCTTAGCTATAGATTCATAGCTAGCCAAGAGTTTGTTTCTTCACACTGGAAGACCCACATCAGAAATTCTAGTCCGAAACACTTTGGTATCATCATTGCATTCAATCCAAAGCACAGATATCCAATTGTGGTAGGAAAGGAAACTGTCCGTTTCGGGTTCAGGTTTAATGGTGGGTCAGGGATTTAAAGAAGAGATACCCAGAGGTCTTAAATTAGCCACAATGAGTGCCATGGATATCCAGAGAAACTGCATTCCGTGGACTATGGAAAACCTGTAAATTTAGGGTTTAGTGTAAAGGAGGGTCGGAAAATCATATAAGAATGCGCCTTTCAACGGAATTTGTGGGAGGGCTGACCATGTTTAGGAATTTAATTTAGAGGTGTTTCTATTCGAGCAGTGCATCAGTGTTAAAAAGCTCGTTCTAGATAATCCTCACAGAAAATAGGCGTTGGATCTAGGTTTCGCATCATTTGCACTGCACCCTCGACACGAAACTCTCTTCCTCATTTTTCAAAACGCTTCGAAATTTACCGTGACTTCCAAGAGACTAAAAGAACCCAACCAACCAGTATTAACACGACTGCTCTTGCGCAACCGTCATTAAACTACAAAGTATTGTTGCAACACAAAGGGGCGCATCTACTCCGTACCCGCGTAGATACCGATTAAATTAATACTCAGACAGCCAAGAGTTGTTTCTTCACACTGGCAAACCAGATCAGAAACTCTAGTCCGAAACACTTTGGTATCATCATCGCATTGCATTGCATTGCATGTCAATACCACATGTCCACTCACTTCGCGCGGCCCTCAGAAACCTGAATCAAATCACCCGCCGAGACACGATTCTAAGTACATTTTCAAATTTAGTTACTTTCGAAATTATTTAGAGATGTTTCTGTTCGAGAGCAGTGCATCAGTGTTAAAAAGCTCGTTCTAGATAATCCTCACAGAAAGTAGGCGTTGGATCTAGGTTTCGCATCATTTGCACTGTACCCCAACACGATACCCTCTTCCTTATTTTCCAAAACGCTTCGAAATTTACCGTGGCTTTCCCGGTTTGCAAGAGACCAAAAAGAACCCATCCAACCAGTATTACCACGAATAATCTTGCGCAACCGCCATTAAACCACAAAGTACTGTTTTCACTCTTGGTATTGGTAAAGGGGCGCAACTACTCCATATCCGCGTAGATAACGAATAAATTAACACTCACACAGCCAAGAGTTGTTTCTTCACACTGGCAAACCAGATCAGAAACTCTAGTCCGAAACACTTTGGTATCTTCATCGCATTGCATTGCATGTCTACAACCACAAGTCTACTCACATCGCGTCGCCCTCAGAAACCCGTGTCAAATCATCCGTCAAAACCCGATTCACCTATCAACCTGCCGCTCCTCCTGCAAATCTCCAATTTAAGAATATATTCCAGGTCCAACAGCAGGGAAGAGTTACTCGAGCCTCGACATGACTGTCATACGGCACTTCCTATCTTGGGAGATTATCATCTTAGGACAACGCTTGCGCAAAAGCAAAAAAAAGTTCCAAATTGAATGTTATCACCCTGTATGGCACCATTAAGCAACTGCTTGTAGGCATGCACATGGCTTCCTATCGAGAGATGAAAAAAATCTCTGCCCAACCCTGGTCGAATGTGGGGTCACAGCTCATGCTACCCCCTTCGTGGCAGGTTGGCAGGTTCTTGATTTACAACCGATCGAAAGAGGCCTCAGTCAGCCAGTTCTCAGCATGTGGTTCAAAACCATAAGCCGGTAATTCCAAACATCTTCACTGGCCTCTTATTCGTTAATTTTCAAACTACAAGTGGGCACAAAAGGCATCAGTTCTCCAAGGTGTTCAGCATCACAGAAATCAGGCGCAAATTACCCATTCGAAGTTGTTTCATCACTTGCCTCCAAAAATAGATTACACATGTGTGGCTCCCAATGAGGATGTTTGGATGCCTAATTATAACCAATAATAAGAAGGCGTCAGTTTTCCAAGGTGTTTAGCATCACAAATTGAGACGCCCTATTTCTTCATCCACTACTACATCCGCAGCACTCAGAATGAGTAGGAGGTTTGGTTGCATCAAAGAGCAAGCTCTCAACCAAATTCATTGTTTTCCTCAGCGTGCATCAAACGTCCAATAAATACACCAAACCCTAACAGGAACATTCACTTCCTTAAAGCGACCCTTCAACCTGTATAAACAGGTCCATACCAGCAACAAACTCACAGAAACACTCGCTACGAACAAATGCATAGACATGTAAAGAGATAGTTTGTCACCATCTCGAATCCCAGGAACCATGTGACCCCATCAACCAGAGTACAGGTAAGGAAGAGGACACCATATCCACAACACATAAAACACTCGGGGAAATGCGCTCAGTAATGCTGCCACAGTTTTATTATCCAATATGCTCAAACCCTCAGCCTACCACGACAATACATACTACAAATAACTAAATGCTGAACCCTGAGCCTTGCACAGCAGGCGCAAGCCAGAGCCTTAAACCCTAGAACCCCGAAGGCGGGGAGAGAAGCAAGAGATATCAACCTAGAAGAAGGGGGAGGCTTTATAAGCCGATGAGGCCGTGTTTCTTGTCTTTCTAACAGACCGTTGTTGGATGAAATGTGGATGAAAGTTGGACCTCCAAGAGGGAATTGTCGCATCCGAGCCAAGCTCTCATCCATTTAACACAAAACTGGACCTTCTATATGTTTGTGGTGGATTCATCTGAAATTATTTAAGTTAGAGTAATTCGGGATCTTTGGAAATCATAACATTATTCAGACCCATGCAATGTTCTGTGGGACTGACAATATTCTAGGGAATATTCCTGGAATTTTTCACATTCGGTCTAAATGTGAAAAATTCCGGGAATATTTCCCGGAATACTGTCAATCCCACAGAACACTGCATGGGTCTGAATAATGTTATGCAGTTCTGGTGTCAAATCAACTATAAAATTAACTTTCATTTTCATATTGTTTTAGGGTTTTTTTGTTGGATGAATGTGAGATATGCTCATAGACAATAATTCCTCTCACCTAACTCACCACTCATGCCAAAATTCATCCAACCACATTATTAAGGTGTCTGGTAAAAACATATCCCCATAGATTTATGGTTGATTCATCCCAATTCACTTATACTCAATAAAATACATTCAACATCAATCTTTGATTTGAATTATGGTGTCAAATATTCTTTTGAGTTGTAACGGGTTTCCAACATTTTCACCTCCAACTAACAAGGTTGCCATGATACTTTGGGCTTCATATTAAGTGAGTGTTTCCATATATAATGTTTGGTTGTGTATGCATGCCATCGTGTCTTCAAAAGACAACTCTAACATCAAGTGACCACGGTTGCCTATTTGGTTTTGACACATAATCATTGTTTTTGGAAGTAAACTTGCATTATGTCATTACCGCAAAGGTAAAGACCCTGAAAAACTTGTGCTTCAATGCTCAAAATGTTGTACCAAATAGCCCTCTATGGTATTCCACTGAACCAAAATGCATAAAAATACTAGAACGCACATGCTTAAACCCCTCGTTTCCATAACTATCATAAAAGTGGTTGTCTATGACGTTGAGAGGGGATTACATGCGTATGAAAGTGCCTCTCATCGATCCAACAAAAACATCATAATATAGTATGTGGGTTAAATGTTACTTAGTTTAGATAAAATGACACTATAATCGGTCAAAAACCTAAACCCTCGAGATCCCGAATTAGTCTAGTGAGACACATTTGGAATGAACTAACCATAAACCTATAGGGGGCATGATTTTAACATGAATGTACAAGGTACGCTCTTGTGTAACAATTCCATCTTGCCACCTATGACTCTATATGAACCAATGTGTTAATGTGTTAATGTCAATCACGCCCCACACATAAAGTCAAGCCAATCAATATCTATTATTTTACGATGTGTACCAAGATTATACCACGATGATGGTAAATTATCACATCAATCAAGGGTTGTTTACATTAGGAGTGGTCATGGTAGTGGTTTACATTCTTTGGTTCTATTTTCATGGACAAATGCATAATAAATGTTGACCACCACCACCACCACCCTTGCTCCATCAACCCCCATACTATGCGTGATTGTTCATGCTCATGGACAGTGTCAGTTTTTGATAGATGTCACGTGAGGTGACATCGGGGGCTAAGTCGCGTCAAATTAGGAGTAAATGGACTCCATTAGGAGTCCATGTGTGTTTGGATGAGTGATGGACTCCATTAGGAATCCAAGTTAGTTATTCATCCACCTCTTGGATGAAATCCACATAGACGGGAGGTATGTGTGGAGGGGAGGGCGCCTTGACTTGCCATTGTTGTCAAGTCAAGTCTTGTGAGTGTGTTTTGAGAGAGAGAGAGAGCTTGTTGTTGCTATCTTGTGGCTATGGTGTAGTAGATCATGAGTAAAGCCTTTGCATTATTTCTCCATCACTTGCACTCTTGGATTCTCCCTTCGTGGAGTGAGAGATAGCTTGACTCTTGTGTGTGAATTTCAGAGTTTCTTAAGCTTTGTAAGGAGACTTCTTAGTTTCTTGAGCTTGGAGAGAGAAACCCTCATACTTGACAACAATTTCTTTGAATTTTTTAATTTTAGTTTGTATTTTGAGTTCAAATGGCCAAGAACTCATGAGCAACTGAGTAATACATGTGTTGAGAGGCTTAGTTTGCAATTCATTATAGCTTGCAAGACAAATCTTGCAAGAAATCTCTTTATCTCTTTCTTTCTCTCTTCACCTTCTTGAGAGAACAAAACCAACAAAAAGAAAATTTATTATTATTATTATAATAGTTAGTTGTTGGCAACTTGCAAACTTCTGCTTGCAAGTTTAGGAGGTTGGAGGCCAAAATCCAACAATTATTTCTTGCAATTTGCAAGAAGAAAAATTTCCAATTTGTTTTTAATTTTTGGGAGAGAGCTTCAAGAGCTCCCTCCCGGAGCCCCTGGACCCTCTACAGACAGAGGGGCCGGGCGTCACCGGGCCCCGCGGGCGGGCGGGCGTAGGCCGGGCCCCATGGGCGGGTGGGTGCAAACCAGGCCCCACTGATGGCGGGGGGACGCCAGCTGGGCGACAGACCCAGGTAAGCCCTTACCTTATTTTTTATTTTTTATTTTATTTTCATTTTCATTTTTATTTTTGTTTTTGTTTTTGTTTTTTAATCAAAAATAATTTTTTTTTTTTTTTTTTTTACTTTTTAGTTTTACATTTTTAGTTTTATTTTTTTTACTTTTTACTTTTTTACCTTTTAAATTTTACTTTCCAAAATTATTTTTACCAAAAAATTTACAATTACTTTTACACTTTTTACTTTGACTTTTAACTTTTCACATTTCTTATTTTCACTTCTTATTTTCACTTCCTTATTATTTTTATTATTTTTATTTTTACTTTTTACTTTTCAAATTTTTATTTCACAATGACACTTGGCATTTAATTTCACAAACTTTGAGGTTCAAATTTGGGGGCATACTAGCTCCGATTGGAGTGAAATTTGAGCCTATCTTGTGTGAAATTTGCCAAGGAATCCAATGGTGTAATTGGATTGTTGATTGGAATTCAAAATCATTGCTGAAATTATTAATTTCAACGCTGATTTTTGTTTTTGGGAGCAAATTAACTCCGAACGGAGTGAAATTTGAGCCTAATTTGTGTGAAATCTTCCTAGGAGTCCATTGGTGCAATTAGTTTGTTGATTGGAGTCCATAATCACCTTGGAAATGAGCATTTTCAACGCTGATTTTTAATTTTAATTACCAATCTCAAACCTTTGCACAATTTTGGAATTCTGGGGCATAAATAAACACTTGGCATTTGGCAAGGGATTGCCATTTAGATAGCCCGCAACAGGTGCAGGTTGCCCATTATCTTGTAGATAGTTGCAGGTACTCAAGTAATTATTTTATGGTGCAAACTAGGAGCCGATATTATCGATCTCCATCACCTGATTACTTGGAGGACGTGCATACCACAAATGTTGAGCCAGAGGTAGATAACAACGAGGCTTTTGAGTCTATTTCGGCGTTGGACACTACTAGTAGGCTTCGGATTTGGAGTGTCGGCACGTTCAACGAAATGGAGGACGATCACCACGGTTCAATGCGTGATCAGTTCTCAGGTTGAGCTGGGGGCATTTCCTTGCCCGATTGGAAACTCCGGTTTCGTACCTGGATTAAGGAAAAACGTCAAAGGTCTTCCAATTTCAATGATTGGTATGCCTTTGAACTTCTGCCTCAACATTTGGAGTATGAGGCACTCCAAACTTATGAACGCTGGACAGAAGGTCATCAGTGACAACTTCGGGAGGTGGAGCAGTATTGGGAGGCTCGGGTTGAGCTTATTTCAGCCCTTAAAGATGGGGCGGTTGCCACCTTAGCTCCACCCACCTTAAAGGAGGAGGAACCACTGGAGAAGTCTAAAGACAAAGAACTGGCACTTGGGCCAATAGTGGCTGGCAGTAGCACGGCTACCCTTTCACGGATGGCACGTGCAACACCATATTCATTATTTTGAGAGATTTCCAATCTCTCAATTTAATGACAGATCAGGTCGAGTCGAGCTGATTTGCACCACAGATTGGGAAACTGGAATTTTCAAATGGCCATAACTTATTCAAATTTTGTCCAAACTAGGTATATGAGGTATTTTTTGACATCTACGGATTTTTTGACCATGTACATGCGACTCGCACGATTTGTTGTTGAGTCGGGAGGTGTTTTTACTGAGAGCCAGCTTGTCAAAAAGACGGTAAAGGCACTAACCACGATATGGATCATTGTTTCCAACTTCATCCTGAGATGCGGTCTACCAGTTATGTGACTGGCAAATCTCCACGGGAGCAGACTCTTGAGGCTAAGGTTGCAGGGCTTGAGCAAAAGCTCAAATCTTCTGCATCTTTTGCTCAAATTTCTGAGCCGCATGTAGGTGTTGGCACTTCGGATTCTGACATGTATATGTTTGGAGCATCTGGAGAGGTGGTAGCTGCAGCTTCTACTTGCGCACAGACATTGGCAAATTCAGTGGCTTCCACAAGTGCTGGTAGCAACGAGGCTTTACGTCCTCACCATGTCGGTCCAGCAGACCAAATTGGTCAAGTACGGCTACCTCTATCATTTGGATTGGTAGACACTGCTACTGCTGTTGGGGCTAAAAAAATTTTACCTTTAAAAGATGGGGATTCCATTTCAAAGGACGTTATGCAGGTATTGGCACATAAAATTCTTCATATGTCAATTTTTTCAAGTTCGGAGTTGATGGCTCCGGATTTCAAACCTACTGGAGTTTTCCATTTAGCTGAGAGAATGTTAGAAGGCAAGGCGGATTTGCCATCCCTTCAAATATATCAAGCTGTTGTTGACGTGCATGTGGCTGAGGAGGTGGAGGACTTAGCCAATTTGCGAGCGAACCTTGCAGATGCGGCAATCATTGCTTTTGGTGAGCACACTGATATTCCTCCTCCAATAATTCCATCAATGGACACGTCTTTTTCACATTGTGCAGCAGAAGCAGCATATCTTGCAGATGTTTCTGCAAGGTCTGCTCGAGAGCGACATAATTTACAACCTGGAGTTGTACGTCTGGTGAACGACAAAGCTTTGTTTGTCGTGTCATGCATGGATAATCCCGTTATTTGTGCTATACCACTGAGAGTTATGATGAATTCTGGTGCTCAACCGGTTATGATTGGCAAAGGACTTGATGACAGTCTGGGGTTGATGCCGTTAAATTTAGATCCTTATCCATTCACAATTGTGACTTCAGTAGGGGGCACTGAACATGCAACAGGTTACACCAAGGCACCTCTCCGTTTGATTTTTAACGTGGAGGTATGACCTACCTACATTCATTTGACAATGAAGTGTGTTGTTACCAATGCAACCAACTATGATATACTAGTTGGTCAGCAAGCTCCTTATCCACTTGGCTTTGGTTTGGATAATTGGACTAAAGAGGCGTGAATTAGACCGGGATGGTCTACTAGTGATGGCAGGAAGGTATTTATTCTTATAGCATTTGCAGCTACTTCTATGACTATGGTTGTGGAGACAATATTTGGTTGTAGTGGTTTAGTTTCAGACTTGCCTTATTCACCAATTTTGTTGGAGGAAACATTGGCCTACACTTGTAATGTAGCAGAGCAACAAATTTTGCCATGTATCGAAATTCCTGCTCGACATTTCAAGGATCCATCTCCACCATGGCGTACTCTTAAGGAGTTATCCGACCATTGTCGACACATTATAGCGGATTTGGAGCTTGGGGAGACACCTCCAATATCATCCTCATTTTCTTTTGTCCAACCCATTCGTTGGCAACCGTCACATGAAGGTATTGTCCTTGTAGAAATCTTTGGGGCATTGGTACAAGTTTGGCTGTAGTATTGGAGGCTGGGATTACAGTTAGGCGGTATATTCATATGGATAATGAATATGCAGCCAACAGAGCCGTTCGACACCACATCCAACAATTGTTGTTGAGGTATCCCACACAATTGTCAGCCTTTGTTATTTATGGATGTTGTGGTCAACTCTCTCAAGACGTCACTATGATTAGTGATGAGGATTTGAGAAGGTTGGGCCATGTGAAGTTCATTATTGCAGGATGGCCTTGTCAAGGCCATTCGCATGCAGGAACTGGCCAAGGTTTGGATGACCCTAGGTCTAGTTTGTTTGCGGATTTGATGCGATTGATACAATGGTGGTTTGCCCACCAATCAACTCCGCTAGGGTACATTTTGGAAAATGTGTCATTATTAGATGATACACGGCACAAAGTGGTAAAGGATGGTGAGTACATTAACCAACTTCTGGGTACTTCATTGCTTCATGGCAACCATCGCGATTGGGACTTGATGTTACCATGGATAGCAATGGGTTATCGTTTCAACAGGCAAACATCTTTGACATCCTATAGTCCTTACCAACTCTTCTATGGTTGAGAGCCAATTTTACTTAGCTCTATGCGAGAGAAATTGGCTCATGTGGTGAATTTGGATGATCCAGATGTTTGGGCTCAATGTCTTCATGATCGAGCAGAGTTCTTTTAGAAGGCCATGCCTATGGCCATGGAGAACTTAAATATAGCTCAACATCGTGATACATTACGGTATGCCCAGATCCGCAGTGGAGCTTATCGACCTCAGGTTCGTAGATTTTCCAAGGGGAATTATGTTTACTTGCAACGGGAGGCACCTACAATATTGGATGTCAAGGTTGGGTGCATAATTTTGCGGATAAAAGATGTTTTACCAAGTGGTATGTTATTGCTGAAGGCAATGATGGACGAGAATGTCATGAGCATTCAAAGAATTGTGCTCCATGTTATCTGCCCATCGACGGCTTTGTGCATCCCGAGTTGGCGGTTGTACCCAAGGTCTGCCTTGTTATGTGTGTGGAGAGAAGAAAGAAGCTGCAACAATGTTATTGTACGACCAATGTCAACGTGGATGGCACATGGCATGTTTGACACCTCCCCTTTTGACTCTTCCTTTTGGCAATTGGGTTTGTCCTCGTTGTCGGAAATCCTCCCACTCCATGGCCGTTGATGGTCATGATTGAGGACTTTGTGGATGTTTTCCACATGTCTTAGTGGTGAAGTTGTTATCTAGTTGGTCGGTAGTTTTCTAGGATTGAAAATCACATTGGGAGAGTTATCAAAGAATTCAACATAAATTGTTGAAGGCGATTAAGGATGGGGCTCATATTGCATCCAGCTTACAGTTCTTGGGTTACTTCCTCAACCATGAGTTTAATTCCTTAGATTACCACTATACCAACATGGATATGTACAGATGTAGTAACAACTTCATCATGTTCAACACCTCTACCGATGAGTGTGTTTGTTCCTAGCTGATTGGAGGGGCTTTTTATCTGCTAGGGGGCACTTGAAGATGTGGTTGTTTAGCATATTAGTTTATTATGTTTATTTTACTAATTGATGTTGATGACAACACTCGATCTGTTGTGTTTAACGATCTTAGTTTACACGATAGCTGTCACGTGAGGTGACATCGGGAGCTAAGTCACGTCAAATTAGGAGTAAATGGACTCCATTAGGAGTCCATGTGTGTTTGGATGAGTGATGGATTCCATTAGGAATCCAAATTAGTTATTCATCCACCTCTTGGATGAAATCCACATAGACGGGAGGTATGTGTGGAGGGGAGGGCGCTTTGACTTGCCATTGTTGTCAAGTCAAGTCTTGTGAGTGTGTTTTGAGAGAGAGAGAGAGAAAGCTTGTTGTTGCTATCTTGTGGCTATGGTGTAGTAGATCATGAGTAAAGCCTTTGCATTATTTCTCCATCACTTGCACTCTTGGATTCTCCCTTCGTGGAGTGAGAGATAGCTTGATTCTTGTGTGTGAATTTCAGAGTTTCTTAAGCTTTGTAAGGAGACTTAGTTTCTTGAGCTTGGAGAGAGAAACCCTCATCTTGAAGATGTGGTTGTTTAGCATATTAGTTTGCTATGTTTATTTTGCTAATTGATGTTGATGACGACACTCGATCTGTTGTGTTTAACAATCTTAGTTTACACGACATAGAGGCTCTTGACGTGCTTGTGACATGTAACTTTTTGGCTACATGTCGTGTGACAAGTTCAATTTTTTTTTGCTTTTTCATCTGACGAGTCCAATCGATATTTACATTCAATCAATTGAATAGTCATATTCACATTTAGTATATGTAAAAAGGAATTAAATCATAGCAATCATGAAATACATCCAAGTATCATACACTTTCACATACTAGTAAGAAGCATACATGTAGAAATACCAAGGTAAGGTCCAAATTTGCTATAGTATTTGAATGTTAAAAATTGATTAAAAAAACAAAAACCCTTGTTCATAACATCATTCAGCTCCATAACAATGTTATGTGGGACTGACAATATTCCACAATTCAGATTGACAATATTTGGAAATACTATGTGGAATATTGTCAGTCCCACATAACATTGTTATGAATCTGAATGATGTTATGTTGTGTAGTTGACATCTTAGACCTATAGAGCTTGCACACACAATCAAAGTTCTAAAATATTAAGAATTTTGTACTCCTAAAGGGAAATACAAAAAAACACTCCAAGGATTCTTTTTTAATTTTATGCCCAAAGGAAAGTCAAATTATGGGTTTTGGGATAGGAAGTTGGTTAAGCCCCCCCCCCCTCAAACTTCAACTTTCCCCTATAATTGTACCAAGTGTTGTAATACATGTACCATTTTGACTATTTATGAACGACTAATTTTTTTAATAATATATATTTTACATTAAAAATTCTTGGATATAAAGGGACTTGTTATTCATATTAATTTTTGAGATTTTAAAAATACAATTCCCAAAATCTTCGGTTATCCTAAAAATAGTTTAATTAGCGCCAAAGTGGTAAAGGTACTAAGGTATCAATTCCAGTTTTTCGGGGGAGAATTGGCATACACTTCCATGTGAAAGGGGGGCCAAATTGTTGTCATCTAGTGGTTTTGGTTGCCTTCACCACACATGTAAGTGTGCCCTTATACTTCAATATGAAATCATTGAAAATTGCTTCAAATTCATATTCAATTTGTTGGGGCTTTAAGACATTTAGGCTCTTGATGTTTGCAGATGATTCTTGAAGTGATGAGTGATGTTTTCTTCAAATTTACAAAATATGACTGGACTTAATTCAACTACTTATCTTAATCAAACCCTTGCATTTGCGTAGTGGGCGGTTAGGTGCAATTTTAAGAATGGACACCATAGATGCATGTATTTAAAAGAGATTGGACTACATAGGCTCAAATTGTCAACATAATTTGGGGGAACTTGTCATCAAACTTTGAGAAATCGTAACAATTCAAGACTAATGTATCTTGATTCGGTTGTTGGTAGTCGGAATAATTATATTTTTTGAGAAAAATATGTGTTTGGCATCCTATTTCTAGTTTTTTAAAATTTTGGTATATTGAATATAAACTCTCTATTTTTGGGTAGACATTGGGAAGTGAGTAAATAAATAAATAAATAAATAACCAACGTCATGCAATCCGACGTGAAATTAAGCCCGTTGGCCCTACCCTGCTCAAGAATCCTCTTGGTGCAAGGTGGGCTTTACTGCCTACCTTGCAGGCTGTAGTTTGCAACTGCACATTAAAAATAGCATAAAGATTTGTATCAAGCAAGGGATCCCTGGACTCCGGAACATGAAGAGTAAACAAGGGTGGCATAATTTTTTACTCATGTATGACAGACGCATAGCAGATCTCAAAAAGCAGAGACAGACATCATGGTGACGACACTGTTAAATTTGCAAAATTTGCAAAAGCTTGCGATATGAGATTATTGTACACATTGGCACCCAGGTGAGGGCCTTAGAGCTAACTAGAAACAACCATGAAACTGGTCATTTCTTTCCTACTGCTTTTCCTTTAGGTCTTTTTGAGGAACCTCCGGTCGAGGTGCTGTCGGCAGGAGCCTTGACCAGCCGTAGTTGAGCTCCTTCTTTGGCAGCTTTGCTAGCTGCCTTGGTTTCATTGGCAGCATTAATGAACTTAGTCACTTCCTGCATTCACATACCTCAACACTTTAATAAAACTATAACTACACCATTCATCACCTTCTTTTCAAATAAGTACAAAGTCTTCTAGTGTCTTAATAAAGCTTCAAAGTGCAAGTTCTAAAGACTTCTTGATGCAAGGTATTTGAAAAGATTATCTGAGGCTTGGAGCAAGAGAGCCTAACCTGATGTGCATCAAGATCCTTGTCCTTCTTCAAAGGTGCTTTGAACTGTCTCCCTGCAGTTACAAATTTGAACACACAAAACCTCAAATTTCATCTTAAACCAACATACCACCCAAAGCCAACACTTTAGTTTCTTGCACAATAAGTACATGTTCATTATGAGAAATGTCCACCCCCTGAACATCAGGCTCCCGTGCTGGTTTAGGGTCATCTACCGATAATATTGAACCGTTATAACTTTTGCATACAGAATTCAAAAAAGACATACTATGAAGAGTTGGAATCCCGGATCAATTGCTGGCAAGAATCATCTAAAGCTTCTTAAAAACCTAATGAGGGTATCTATGCTCAGCACTTACAGTAACAGTTTCAGCACCATCTGCCTTAAAATCTAGTCCATAGAACCTGATGCAACATAGAAAAAGAGGAAAACGAAGAAATCCAAGCTTGAGGCAACAGTTGTTCCTTTTTGCACAAAATAATGCTACCAAGTGAAATAAACCCTAGCTCACCCAAGGCCTGGCAACCTTATTCACAGAGTCATAAGAATTGTGACCATCGACCCGAGAGTACATACTATCCGTTAAACTGAACTTGACAAGACAACAATCGAAGAGAGATGGCAAGGTAATGTAGCGCATCCAAAAATTCCAGACACCTATTTCAGTTCATTGAGGGCCAAACTCCTTTTAGCACCTCTTGGCAAGCGGAAACGAGTTTGACCCTCAATGAATCTATATAGAATATTCTTGGTTCAAACCTCCAAACTACCTCCAAGCATGCACCAGAAATTCACACAACATGGAAGGTGCTCTATGCAAATCAACCAACTCGCGACCAAGAGTCATGTTAAATTGGAGGATAACGCTAATAAACCTCTACAATCTGGAGCAAAAGCAACGCATATTTCCCCTAGGTCAGATGTGTAACAACAACATGATCTGACAGAACAACTTTTGTAAATTCTAGAACATCCCAAGGCTCTGCTACGACTTGTACCTTTCCGGATGTGAATTTCTTTGCCGTGGCGGTTTGCTGCGGAGTCCTTTTTCTTCTGGCCTTTGAACAGGCCACTCTTCTGCGTCATTCCTTCCTTCTGCTGCTGCTCTTTTCCACCAAAAGAAGTTCCGAGGAATTCCCGTATCCGACACAAATAAACGCAAGAACCGGAAAGGGGATGCAAACAATGTCTTCCTTTCAGATTCTGTAAAACTAGTCTGTATTAAGATCAAGAGTTGTGAGTTCGGGTGCAAAAACCTGGTCTCCAAAGCAAGGCGAAAACAGAGGTTGGGTTTAGGGTTTAGGGCCGCTTCACACTATGGCCGTCCAAGTCGAGAGGCCGTGGGATTGCATGGCCAAACTTTGTTGAGAGTCCAAATAAATGAGCTGAAAATAGCCAATAAAATATAGGAATTGGAGCCTTTGGCCGAGTATAGTGTGAAGCTTCCAAAGGCCAAGCCCAAAGTTCAAACCTATACCTAAGGAAGACGGAGCATCCCACTTTATTCCCTGTTTAAAAAAATCCCTCCAATCTAATGGTCAAGATCTTTTCAGTTTTTTATTTTTTAATGAAAAAATCAACGGCTTCTCGACCATAGTTTGGGTTTTCATTCCTGTCCGATCCAAACTTCCTTCGAGAGTCCATTGCCTTGGTCAAAAAGTATTGCCATGTAGGCATTGTGGAGAGCGACGGCCTTTGGAGTTTGGCCTCTAGTGTGAAGGGCTGAGAGACCGAATTCTTGATTTCTTGTAATCTAATTGGTGGAAATCGACCTTTCGACCTTCGGCCATAGTGTGAAGCGGCCCATTCATTAATTGTATTTTGCAATTATCAACCACAATAGATACTGTATTTAGTGTTATATGGTATTTGTAGTCAATGTGGGAATATTGTCACAGATGATTGAAATCAAATACTTACCCAAATTCACATCAAATAATTATATAATTATATTCAAATAATCCCAGCTTACTTTTAGGTCAACTCTTTTGGTAGATGTTGCATCTTTGGGCCACTTCACACACGAGACTGAGAGCCCGTGACCTTTGGTGGAAAAGGCGGAGCTGGTCCAAGTTCGCTTCACACTACGCTTGAGGGGCGAACAGAGTATGTGAAATCGAGATGAAGTGAAGTCTACATGGATTCTTACATGGCATCAAATGGATCATGTTTTTCATGGTCACTTGGATTATTTTCAAGAACTACCTCTTGGAGGTAGGCCTAACACAAAACCGGGAGACCATGGCACTCCGAATGCTCACAACCATTGATTTATTCTATTTTATCATGTGCGAGGACCCGCATGAATAGAAATTCATTGAAATAGCATTTGGTTAAGGGCCCGGTCACATATGACTTCACACTACATTCGAGGATCCGTGACCACACTACATGATTTTGGAGGTGTGTTGGGACAGCCTTTGGACACTTTCTTTTGGGCTCTCACAATTTCATGGTCACGGCTCTTGGCTCGTGTGAGAAGTGGCCCTTAGATCCAAATTTTAACATTCAACACTCAAATATAGGTGACCAAATCAGGTGTGCTTCCATTAATATTTTTATAAAATTTCTTAATTAAATTATTTAAAGTTTCTAGTTAATTTTGTATACTCGATATGACCTGGTAAACTATGAATTAAATGAATTCTGTTTTTAGCACTATTAATTCAGTTCTGCAGGCCGGGTCCAAAGTAGTAAAATGCCGTAAGGAGGGACAACGCGTACAACTCCGTCGTCGCCTTCGTTCGTCGCTTTGGAAGTCTCGTCCACTCTTCGTCCACCCTCTGGACCCTCCAAGCTTCCCTGTCCCTCTCCATTCCTCCTCCGAATCGTCGACTTCCATGCATACCATAATAACTTCCCTGTGCATTCAAACATCTGCTTCAACTCACAAGAAGGTTGAATTGCAGCTCGCTCAGAAGCATTCGTGTTCACTTAGGTATCTGAGTTCTTGTGAAGGTTTTCATTAGGGTTTTGGAGATGGAGGCTGCGGATGGCGAATCTGCATTACAGATGACACAGTTCTCCGATGAGTTCCAGGACGCCAATTTTCACTTCCAGATTTTGCAACTAACTGATCAGGTCAGTCTGAAGCTTGTCTTGTATACCTTGCACTCATGTCTCGGATGGCAGTTGTGTGCTCTGCTTTGATGCCCTGAGGTTTAGTGATTAAAGTTTTCGGTCATTTGTGTCGTGAAGGCCGTGTCAGTGTGGGTGATTGGATGATAGGTGAATTTGATATGTGTGTATTCAGGACTTTTTTGATTGACAGTGTTGGGAGGATGGGACAGCTGTATATATGGATTGGGTGCAACTCAGCTCGGATGGGTAACCTCTATGCGGCTCTGCCATCTCGCTGGGTAAGATTTGAAACAACATTTGAACAACTTATTGCTGGTATTTTGGTTACATATAGAGTAGCTTCAATTCACAAAATTGCCACACTTGATGGTGTGGACCAATAATTTGAGGGCAAAAAAGATCAAAAGAGTCCACCTCGGATAGGAAGCAGTAGGCATTGTCCCGTAGCCCTTCTCCGTAAATCCTCCTCGGGTTCACATTAGATGGCTTTGATGGAGTGTGAAGCGTCTCTCATGCACGCCCCGTCAGCTATCTCTCTCTCTCTCTCTCTCTCTAAGAATTTGAGGGCTTGGGCGTTTCTGCAAACTCATCCTCTGCTTATTTAATGTAGCTCTTGCTTCCCATACTTCGAAAATCGGAAACAAACAAAATTCCTTTATACACAACTGTAAAGACGATGTGCTCTACAGTGGTTGTGTTGAGATAAATTAATGCCTATCCTAGCTTTCACAAATCTCGGTTCACAAGTTTAATTTAGGGTTCCGGCAATGGTTTGCAGGAAAAAACTGCAAGTGTCGCAGCTTTAGTTGGAGGAGGAGCGGACAGCACTGGAGCTAGCATGGCTCGTCGGCTTTGTATGTGCCCTGTTCCCATTTGGATTAACCTTTGTGATCTACATGAAAGTCTGTCTTAAGGTAGATGGTGCTAAAAGTTTTGAATGACTCTTGTTAGAAATTGACGGGGGATTCCAACACACCAAAGTATGTCTTATTGAAAGTCCGTGTGCATAGTCTTATAAACTTTGTACTTATTTATAAGGTTTTATTCGTAGATGGCCCAAGAACCATCATGGGAGCCTGTTGTTAAGATGGTGGACATTCTCAAAATCAACATGTACTTAACGTGCAAGATTTAGGGTGTTAGTTTCCAGTGGGGTAATGAATTTAGCATGCTCTACCTTACTGTGGTTCAGATTGCTCCCTAATCATTCACTCAAGAGTATCGATCTGGTACTTGCAGCCATGAAGACTGGGTGGAGCATAATTTTGGCTTCCAATATAGTGTCGAATGCACCTTCGCTGGAGGTACACTTTCTACCCACATAATGATCTCCTGCAATTCAGGTTCTTGATTCATATCACAAGCCAAGTTCAATTCATAAGAAAAAATATCACTCTCCCAACAGGGAGCAGAAGCATGTCCACTACAAAATTAGGTCTGAATTTACGGGCCATTCTTGTCAAGTTCGTGCCAAGTTGTTTTTTTCTAGAGTGTGTTCTTGGCCATGTTTGCAGTTTGTGATTTGTTGTCTAAGGTATGGGCCCCTATTGTGGCAATTCCCACTCCACAGACATTTCTATCCATTGGATTGGCTCAGAAATTGTCTCATCTGTTTAGCAATTGTGATGAATCACACAGATTGTCATTTCAAGTTTCAGAATTGGAGTGGAATGTTAAACTGATAAGAATTTAAAGTGAAGATACTCTTCTCTTTAAATGATCACATACGCGCTCTCAGTTCTGTTCAGTATTGAACCTAGAATATCGTCTATATTCTGAGAACATAGTCCAAACTCATCGTAACAATATCTTTTTGGTGTCCGTTCTTAACTATAAGCCTTGCCATATACCACTCCAATATAGGTGTCCGATTAAGAGTGACCATATGAGGCTCACATCTCTTGTGTGCTATTGAAGTCTTATTTTTATATCATCTTTGCAGGCTTTTGCAGAGCAGCGGTTGTTTCAAGAACTTCGAACTTTGGGATATGTGAAGCCAGCCATCAGAGCTTCCAATGGAGCTGCTTCTGTACCAACACCACCAAGTTACAATCTATAATCTCCAAAGTCAAGTTGCATTCTCATAAGCATTAGGTATATGGAGGTTTGGTGTCACCGAAGTTTTAGCCATCTGATAAACATTCACATGATCTCAACAGCAGCAATGCCCAATTGGTCATGTTAGGTCGCCCTTTCACCAGAGGCAAACAAGACTCTACAAGTCAGTATGTTGGGATGGCAGCTAACATGACATTGATGGTCAGTTGTATGTGTTCCAAATATGAAGCACTGCCCAGGGATGCTATGAACACCCTTCAATGGGCTGTGATGGGTTAAACAAGTTTTTTCGAGGTGACAAGTAACTTGAATGCTTGCATTTCAATATGCGCACTACATGTCCTTATGAGTGTATTCCAACTGTTTTCTGCTCTCTTCCGCTTTCTTCATAGAGGTTATTATTATGGAGTGTATATCACAGCCTACAAACATATAAGTTATATACTGTTTGTGTTTCTTCAAATCTACATAACTTGAAGAGCAGGTATGTCAAATTCACTCAACAATCTGGACACATGGAGAAGTGGCAGCATGGAAGCGAACCTCAAATCATGTATAGAACACCGCTGACTCCAATGCTGACTCATGAGTAATGAAATCTAAACCCTGAAGTGAGTTGTGTTTTAAAAATGGAAAATTTCAGAACTTGACCAACCTGGTTGCACATATTTTCTGGCATCAACTAAAGTGGGGAGTGACAAATACAATTGCTCAGGGTTCATTTACAGCATTTATTGTTGATGGCTTCCTCTTACCAGGGCATTCCCACTTTGGAATGGAAACATAAAGAAAAATGAGCTATGGGTATAAATGTTTGGAACTTATCCAGATAGCCTGGTTGTTCAAGACAAAAGTAGAATACACATGCAAATCTCATTGATTTTTTGATCTTGGTCATGGGAGCTTCACTTAACATGCTTTTAAGTGATAAACTACTACACTGAAATGTGCATTTGTGTAGATGGAAAATACAGTGGGACACCTCAAAAAATAAGATATCTATATATTAGAAGGGGATGGAAAGTGAGAACCACTAATAACACATTTTAGTGTAGAAGAAGATATCCAACTTCCGGGAGATAGCATGCATAAAGGTATTGAGGCCTTAATGTGACAATTAAAGATATTTTTCTATTTTAGGAATGTTAGGTAGCTTGGGAAATTTTATTTATTAAAAAAATCCATAGATTAGAAAATTTTACAAATTTTACAAAAAAAATCAAAAAATAATAAATTTATATGCAACTTACACAAATTTGCAAAGTCTTCTTGAGGAAAGAACCTTTTACTCTCCACTAGGGGGTCTGATTGCTAAGTGAGAATCATCACAAAATTAGCCTTATTGTGGGTGAGGATCTTCATTTAAATGAAGGTGTTATCCCCTTCTTACACTGCCTTGTTGAGCGGATAGAACCCCTATTAGCCATTGTGATTGGCCAAAGTTGGTGCTCTTCTAAAAGCGTTCTTGCATCTTTCTTACACCACTTTATGAATGGCCAAAGTGGTGCTATTTTATACTGAATGCCACATACGATTAATTGTTTGTAGCAATGACTTACTCGATGGCATTGTTGTACTCACTTATTGACGGCAAGAGGAGTACAAATAGGTGTCACTAAAAGGACAATGTTACTTTAAGGCAAGAGTACCTTAGGTACACTAAAGGTTAGCTTCCATATAGGCCACTCACCCACCAAATTGCACAGAAAATGTAGATTCCACCTAGTGGATTACATTTCCACTAGAATATGGTGGGCAATCAACCTACATAGAAACTAACACTAAATAGTCCTAAAGCGTGGGCCACGGTAATTCTTTGGAGCCCAAATTAAATTTCTACCAGTGCCAAATCTCTAGTTTTGAAATAATGTGGACCACACTAATTGTTTTTCTAAGAAATTGATGGGGTGAATATTTTATTTTGCACTACTTCTATTGTAATGTGATTATTTTATTTATGGAAGATGTTGGTGGGAATTCTCAAGGAAGATTGAGGGGATGACCCGGAGCTGTGGACCAAGGTTAGTTCCACCCCAACTAGACAATTAGAGTTAAATGCTTCCACACTAATTTTGTTTGCCCACACTAATAGTGCTATATAGTGTAGATATTATTAGGTAATTAGATCTTTATGAACCATGGTTGGCCAATTCAATATGGGCACCACAACAAAGTCTAGTGGTGTAGACTGGGCCTGGATTGGGCAACTTCACCTAAGTAGTAATAGGACAAAGAGGAGGACAAACACTACGTCAAGGCACTTGCACATTCAAACAATTTAAACCTAAACAAACATGTTAAACCTTAAATGCACGATTCAAAAAACATGATTTGACCATGCCAAGATGGACATGTTTAGGTAATGCTCAAGCACTTGGTCTCGTTAAGACCGACAAAAAAAAAAATCTTAAATTACTATGTGAATGTGACGTGTAAGGCCCATGTAAGGCCCATGTAAAAGAGATTACACTAAGAACCCTATTTAACCCAAGTAGAACTCCAGACTTAAGATAATGCACATATCATGTGCAAGTTTATTTGTAAATGGAACTATATTAAGATACAGAGAATTCCAATTCCTTGAGGCACAAGAGGAGCTATAGAAGTAGAATGGAGGGGAGCATACATTTGACATTCATTAATCCTCATCTTTCACGATGTTGCTCTCAAGCCTCCTCTTCATAGTTCATAGTTGGGTGGTTTGTGCCACCTAAACTCCTCTAGACATGCGGATTGTTAGAGTATGTCGTGGTTAAATACTTAGATTTTTGACACCAAGATTAATTCAAAGACCCCAAATCAATTATTAAAACACACTGAAATAAATCAACCACAAACCAATAGGGGGCATATTTCTAATGTGAACAAATGAGAGGTATGCTCGTATGCAACACCTCTTTTGTAAGGTAAAGTAGAACCGAATGGGTGGAAAACTTAATCTCTAAAGAACCAGGCATGAAATTGCACAATTTCAAGGAAAATTATACACTTATGTGTATGAGACAATGTCTACATTTAGCACATTGAAATTGATGTGCATCTCCATGGTCCGTCGGGATTGGACAGTTGCCCGAACTTCAAGAAACCACTTTGATAAGGCCATAGTTTCACCATGATTTTTTTGGGGTGACATCTCCTCACCATATCCATTCTTGTGGAGTTCATCAGTCATCATCAATAAAAAAAAACTTGATTTGGTTTTATTTTGTGTCTAGGGGCCTTGTTCTATGTGCAACTATGAAGCAATCCAATTATAGCATTTGCGTACATAAAACACACGCTTGTGGAATTTTAGGAATCCAAATGGTACATGCTTGAAAATATATCTATTTTTATTACAATAATAAATACACTTATGATGTATTTGTGAAATTTTCATGTCATGTAAACTAGTGTATGGGCCCATGGGAGCATGCATACTAGAAAGAAGAGGATAGAGGGTGAACATCCTAGGCCTTCTCTTACACGACCTACAACTACGCCCTAAACTCTGTAATATCAATCTTTGTAATGCCACTTACTCTCTAATATCCTAAAACCCTAGGGAACGGTTGTGCTTAGTTCAAATCCCACTCCTTATTGTCACATTTTTCTCCCTTATATCATGAATTTGGCCATTAATACAAATGATGAAAGAAGTCAACCCACACCCTCGCATTGCGCCACGTGCCAATATGTGGAGTGTCTTCTTCTTCTTCTTCTTATGCCACTAGTCTTGCTGAATTGTTGGTGTATGGATCTACCACATTGCCCGGGAAGGCCAAGTGGGAGGTTGACATGTGAAGATGGATCATATGTTATGATGCCATAGATTTCTCATCTGAGGATTAGTTCTAAAACCTAAACCCTAATCTTGAACCTTGGTCTTCTCCTTCTCACCTGTGTTGCACACCTATCGGCAATCAATCCACCTTGTCTTGGTCAATCCACCCTCTCTTGGTGGGTAGCAACAATAATTTAATGCTTTGAGACACAATGGAGTCTCACTGATCAATACACCGTTTCAAATCATGATGATAAAGTGGTAGAGGAGTTGTCTCAGCATCACCCCACACTAGGCGGTCCCTTGAACAAGGCACGACAAAGCTCAACTTCCCAGAGTTGGCGAGGTAGCCATGCACCCAATTGCTAAGTACATTTTCAAACATCATCTCTCAACTGCACTTGAATTCAATCTTGTTTCAAGTTTTTTGTAAGTTTGTAAGTTTTTATGGGTTTTTGTTGTTAGACTATATTCAAGATTTTATTGCAAAACCCCATTTTCAAAGCCTCGAATTCCTAGTATTAAAAAGAATTGCATGAAGTGAATCTTGGGTTTTTAGTTGCATGTTTTGTATTGGGTGTTCATGGATGCAAGTTTCAGTATGGTGCTCATCTTTTCTTTTGGTAGGTTGATGTGATAGAATCACAGCTGAACCTTCTGCAGGAAAGGGTTGGAGCATCAAAAGACTTATTGATCTTGCTCGTTTTCACCAAGAGTAGGGTAGAAATACCATAAGCGGTTAACCACCCTCTAGCCATGCAATAGACTGCCGTCATAATGGAGAGGTGCCATTTCTGAAACGGATAATGGCTCGGCGGCAACTTCAATGTGTGTACACTTAGTGTAGCCAATGGAAGTCAAGTTTAATGTAGTGAACGAGTAGGGGGTTTGACAACTTTCCACTTTGAAAAATTGTAGCATTTTTTGTACAAGGCAAAAAAATATGAAACAACTTGCATTCTTCATGAATCCTTCTCGTCTATCTTGGAAAATTATCTCATGATTGTCAGACCAAATCTTCAATGTGAATCACCTTATTTTCACGGGTTATGGTATTTCTACCTTACGAGATTTGCACAAGTTTCCCTACATAAGATCGTGACATTGCTGTGCTTTTCTCCCATGGTTGCCTTGCTGGCTCCAATATTTTGAGAAGCATATCTTGTAGGTTTGATTTTTAGGGCCACTGCACACGCGAGACTGAGAGCTCGTGACCATCACGCTTCAAGCACTCTCATTGGTGGAAAAGGCGGAGCCGGTCCAAGTTCGCTTCACACTACGCTTGAGGGACCAACGGAGTATGTGAATGCATGATGGATGTAAAGTCTACATGGATTCCTACATGGCATCAAATGGATCATGTTTCATGGGCACTTGGACCATTTTCAAAAACCACTTGTTGGAGGTAAGCCTAACACAAAATTGGGAGAGCATGGCACTCCGAACGCTCACAATCGTTTGATTTCTATATATCATGTGTGAGGACCCACATGAATAGAGATTCATTGAAATAGCATTTGGTTGAGGGCCCGGTCACATATGACTTCACACTACACTTGAGGGTCTGTGACCACACTACATGATTTTGGAAGTGTCTTGGGACGGCCTTTGGACACTTTCTTTTGGGCTCTCACAATTTCATGGTCACGGCTCTTGGCTCGTGTGTGAAGTGGCCCTTATTGCACCTTCACATTATCTGGTAGGTACTTGGCAGCTTTGGTACCTCAGTTATTCCTAGACATTGGATTTGTCTAGCACATACTGGTATCATCATAAATTTGTGTTTTCAGATTTGTTGTGTGATAGAGCGGGAAGATGGAACTTCTAATCTTTCATAGCTGCAATCTCCGGGGATCACTCCCTCTTGTGTTATGTAACCACGTGCGTACAAAGGGTGTTTTTATGGGGGCTATTTACCTCCTCATTTGGATTTCAGGGAACCCTTTAAGTAGAAAAAAGCAACTTCACCAAATATTCAGCACCCTATAGGTAATTACAAAAGAAAACCTAGATTATTTCAAATGATGCTGAATTACTTATAAAATTTTGATTCACTCGTTCCGTACGAAGGCAACTTTAAGACTCCAATATGGCATGGTGTGTATCCACGCTGCTATATATTGGTGAAAGAACAGTGTACACATCATAACCTAGTCATTCAATTTTCATCCATTTTGCATGTATTATATGTGAATATACTCATTCTATTTTAAAAAAGTTTAAATCCTCTATTATTTTTGTCATGCTAATTTCTTTCTACCTCAAACCTAAAGTGGGGGGTTTCCCCTTATGCTAAATTATATATAATCACATGTTTCGCAATTTAAGTAGGCTATGGTAGATCCAAAGTTTCTATAATTTTTCTTGCCAATGAATAAAAAGCACCCTATAGTTGTTCTCACGTGGTTTCTACTTTTCGGCTAGTGACCCCCCCGAGGCTGCAATGCATTACTGAGGTTTGACATCATTCATCTTTGTGCTAGTTGGTCAATTCAGGTGTTGTTTTGAGATATGTCGTTTCGGACATTCTCTAATAAGTCCTTTTCATGTCCACTTCTAGGTGACCACAAAATTGGGAATAATTTCCTATATTGGAGAGATTATTGCAATGTTATGTGCCCTGGAAGAGGATCGCATGCACACCTTAATTTCAAAATTCTTGTGTGTCCATTTGCCTTTAATGCATAATCGACCATTTTTTGTACATGAGAGAGAGAGAGAGAGAGAGAGAGAGAGAGAGAGAGAGAGAGAGAGAGAGAGAGAGAGAGAGAGAGAGAGAGAGAGAGAGAGAGAGAGAGAGAGAGAGAGAGAGATTCTTTTTTTACTTGTACTTATTCTTAACATTTTGTACATGTATGTTGTCACATAACATTACTAACCTGATGAGGTGTGTTCATTTGAGAATAATGAGCTTGGGTGAGGCTTGCGACCTGTCTCGGTGTCTATGGCAAGTTTCCCAACAAGACTTTTGGTGTGTTGTCCAGTTTCCTTTGGTAAAACCCTCAACAATAGTCATGTTTGTCACATTTGAATGACTAGGTTCCTGACGACTAGACACCCAATGATAACCCATGCCTAAACTAATACACATTGGAACAATTTGTGCAGTATAGAAGTCATCGGCTCCAAGCCCGTGGTTGGGAGGCAGTGGTCCTGCATGAGTGGGAGGGTAGCAAGGTTGGCTCTCATTGGCCTTTTGGCTTCTTAGACTTTAACACCAAGTTCTTTTCATTGGAGAAAAGTGCAGCTGGGCCCATCTAGGTGTACACCTTAGCACCTAAAAGCAACCTAGTTGTACACTCACCGGGCTAGGAATTGACCATCGGGCTACTAATGCTAAGCATGGCATGGCTAAGTAGGTATTAAATTATTGATGTCACAGCAGATGGCAGTAGTTGGGCTCGGCCTAGATTCAAATTGAATTAATTTAGATGCATGTATCTAACCTAATTGTTCCATAATGCTTCAAACATGTATGGGGGGTTCTACAAAACAAATCCCCCTCAAATTTGTTAAATTGAACGAGGTAAAGTGTGTGTGTGGGGGGGGGGGGTTGTGCCGTAATTGTTAATGTTGTGCCCAAAAATGTTGTTTTTAGAATTCAATCTGGTAGTTTTTTAGGGGCAAAACCATGGTGATATCTCCGAATTTTGGCTTTGCGCATGGCCGGAAGGCTTCACATGAGCCAACAGGAGAGTGGTTGTGATAAAGGGTGGGCAACGAGGACGGGATGGGTTTGGTGGGCCATACCAAAGCATGTAGTAGGGCATTTAGGTAGGGATATGAACAACTCACCACATTATTGACCCTCTAGCCAATGTCCTCAAGTATGGTGCACTGATTTTGTATTATCACACATCTATGTTACCGCTACAAAACTCCGTAATATCACATGCACCATACTTGAGGAGGGCCAATGTTGAATAGGCCAAGTATGCCCTCCTAATCCTTTCGAGCAAGCTCACTCATCCCGTATTTGCATATGCATTTGCGCTTTTTCATCCGCAATGCAATGCAAAGCAAGGAATGCAAAGTTAGCCATGCTTGCAAACGGGGAAAGGGATTGCAAAAATAAAGTTGAGAGGGGTACTTTATCGGTACTCGGCAAAGGGGTGCTTAACGTCTAATACATCTTTAAACACTTTATCAATACTTACGGTACTTTAGGGGTACTTATGGTACTTAGGGGTACTTATGGTACTTAGGGGTACTTACAGTTGACCATGGGTAAGTACTGATTACTAATTAAGCGCATTACTTGATTACTAATTATGCGATGACTAATTAAGTACGATCGTATACTGACCTAATTATGCCGTATGTAAATATATCATTTTCTGATTGTCCAATTAATTAATGTAATTATTTCATTATTTAAAGTTGTCGTTATATGATTATCTAATTGCTATAATTATATGATTATATGATTACTCATACATTATTATTTGGATTATCTAATGTGTCTAATTACCTAATTCTAAAGTGCTTAGCAATAATCAAATATTGTATTTAGTGTCACCAATTCTATTTGTCTTGCTCGATACTAATTGTAAACCGCGCATGCAGTGTCACCAACACTAAATGTAACATGACATTATTTGGCATTATTCCTTGTAAACAAATTTGGACATTATAGATTTATAATGTTGCAATACTATCAGTCACTAAGTAATTTCTCATCCAATTTCAATTATCCATGACAAATAGTTCGTCACAAAAATGTTAAGGGCCACTTCACACACGAGCCAAGAGTTGTGACCATGAAATTGTGAGAGCCCAAAAGAAAGTGACCAAAGGCCGTCCCAATACACCTCCAAAATCATGTAGTGTGGTCATGGACCCTCAAGTTTAGTGTGAAGTCATATGTGACCGGACCCTCAACCAAATGCTATTTCAATGAATGTCTATTCATGCGGGTCCTCACACATGATAAAATAGAATAAATCAACAGTTGTGAGCATTCAGAGTGCCATGGTCTCCCGGTTTTGTGTTAGGCCTACCTCCAAGAGGTGGTTTTTGAAAATAGTCCAAGTGACCATGAAGCATGATCCATTTGATGCCGTGTAGGAATCCATGTAGACTTGACATCCATCGTGCATTCACATACTCCGTTGGTCCATCAAGTGTGGTGTGAAGCGGACTTGGACTGGCTCTGCCTTTTCCACCAATGAGAGTGCTTGAAGTGTAATGGTCACGGGCTCTCAGTCTTGTGTGTCAAGTGGCCTAAGCGTGGCCATCGAAAATGATAAGTGGGGTGTGTGCATGTAGTTCTCAAGGTTCTTTCCAAGAAAATAAATTTATAAAAAAAAACGTTAAAGAGAAAAACATCCCAATACAAGTTTGAAAAAACATGAAACAAAGAATCCAAAATCTAAAACCATCATCTACGACAAAATACGAGAGGTGAGCAAGTGTAAGGAAGGCATCTTGCAGGGTTGTAACGACCAATCATGAACTTTTGACTTAGGCAACTTCTTGTCAAGAATGCGAGCGGGACCAATTCTTGGAGTAATGGGTTTCTACTTAGGGCCAAGCCGGTTTACACCATGGGCCATGAAGTCGAACCATGGAAGATGGCCATTTTCCATGGTTTGACGTGATGGTCCAACTTTCATGGTCCTATTTCTTTAAAAAATCAATTTACAAAGCCTTTGGACCCCTCACTAGGTGTAAACCAAATGTGGACCAAGAGGAATGATCATGCACCAAAAAATGAATGTGTTGATTTTTTTAACATTTGCCCAAAAAGGACAATTTTGGACCATGTGGGTGCTTAATTATCATGGACTAGCACAATATTAAGAAGCTTGGTGTCATGTCTATGAAGGTCAGTAAATGATCTCAAGAATCTATGTATTGCTCACATATATCTTCAATACCATGTGTGGTAAGGACAAAAGAGTAAAGTGGAACCTATAGGAATCAAGGAGGACAATCTATGCCACTTGGTTACACTCATTTTATTGAAGGTCTCTACTGGTTTAACTTTAGAATGCCTTTTTGCATTCCAAATACCAAGCTTCCGCGTGAGAAGGCTGAAGCTAGTACAAATTCCAAGCTAACGAGTCAACGAGTTCACATAATCAAACAAGCCATTTGGGTTCTCTACTGAAATTCTAGAGTCTTGTCGACTGCCTATTAATGTAGTGTAGAGGAGGACCTTTTTGCACCCCCTCCAGTTCTCAACTCTTGTTCTTGCATTTTCAACACCACACATTTGATACATGAAAACAATTAAACTTGTAGGCATGTCCCTTGCACAAGATTGATTCCATCACACATGTTTTGCATCTTTCATGACATGAAATCTCCTGAGTATGCCAAGAGGTACTAAAATGATTTTGACCCTCCTTGAATTGATTTAGAATGTTCTTCATTCAAACCTCTACATTGACTTCATAAAGGCATCCAAAGCTTACCGACTAAAGAAAGTGTTGTATACAAGACAACCAACTCCAGACCCAAATGCTAGTTTATTGCCCAAAAATATATAGACCTATAACCTAATCATGTCATCAACATATCAAGATTGATAATTATGAGTCAAGACAATGTTAGGTTTAAGTGGGCTTCAAATTGGACAATTTTAGCAAGTCTGCACTCACTTGCCATAGGATGTCAAACACACGATCCATACAAGATGATTAGCAAATCCAAATTGAGGCCATAATCATATACCTCAAAAGAAACTCAAAGTCAGATAAAAAGTTCAAAGATTCTCTTTGCTTTTTAGATGATCATACAGGTCCCCCAATCCTATTGTCTATTGAACCTTGAAAGTTAACAAATGCTGAGAGCATCCGCACCCTTGCTCTCTATACCCGGCCGCACTGGCTTTTGGCGGGCCCGGGCATGACGGACCCCCGCACCACAACCCGGGCAACGGCTCTTTGAAGAGCGGGCTCGCCAAAATACTCCCATGTCGCGCCATTTTGCAGAGTCTGTGAGTTTCCTGGGCACGCCCAAAAGCCGGGTGTTTTTTGGGAGATTCCTCCTCCGACGGCGACCAGGCACTCCTTGTTGGTTGCTACAGCATTATTCCCACCACGGCGTATCTCAGACTGTAGATTTATGGAGCGAGAGTGGGGGTCTTTATTTTTGGCGAGTCACTCAACCCTTGTGGAGCCCTCTACTGGCCCTTTGCTGAGTGGTGGATTCAGAGCAAGGGTGCGGATGCTCTGAGCACAAAGTCCAATCTCATGCATGGTTGCGAGATACTGTGGGAATGAATTATTTGGCACCATTGTCGGCAGTTCCAAAATAATTTAGGCGGTCGGAAAGGAAAGTTGCACGAGACCTTATGGTCAACAGTACAAAGGGGGTCCAACAGTCAACTGGTGGGGAAAGAAAATCATGCAAATTCCAAGCTACCCATCCTCCGAGACTGTCCGAGAAGTTGACTCCCCTATAAGAGCAGTTTGTGGGATCCCATAGAAGTCACTGGACTGAAGTCTCCATGGTGATGGGTTTGAAATGATTTTTTAAAACCCATCGTTTAGTAGCCCACTTCTCCTGAGATATGAAACAAGCGATCAGTATGAGATGGTTAGCGAATCCAAATCGAGGCTGTAGCCACTTTCCCCATAATGCTTCATGATGTCCTGCAGCTGCCTCATCGTGCATACAAAGGTGCTACTTGAATTTCAAAGACAATGATAACTTCTGGGTCCTACTACCAAATTACTCTATGTGTTGGGTTTTGTCAGTTTTGTGCACATGCGAATCTAGTGAGGTATTCCAAATAGCTGCAGTGTATACACATGAGCCACATATGCCTAATAAGTTCACCCATGAGTATATCCACTTCGAAGTACAAGCCTGATGTCGAGTTACCTTTGACTCGCCCTCATTGAGCGTTTGATCTGGAGGTGGACGTGTCCTCAAAATTTGGTACCGACAACAAAGAATGTATGTGAGGAGTGGAGGTCACAGCAGGACCGGTAATGCACATCCTGGCTGCAGAAGGTATAGCTTCAGCTCTAACCTTGATCTGTTCTTATCTTTAAAAATATAAAAATTTAGTCATGGCAGGAACCTTGATTCGTGGTATATCGAGGGCTGTCGACGGTTTTTTTTAAGATCTCATAGGTTCACCAAGCACCCACTTACCTTGGTCAGGATAGTCAATCACTTTGACTGCTCTGTTACTTCCTCTGAGTTAGGCCAACACTAGACTCATGTGGTGAAGCTCTCCACGATAGAATAAGAGGATCAATTCACTCTCTGGTAGATCATGTTGAGAGTGATACAATGTAGCAAAGAGTTCCAGCTTTATAGTATATAATTTGGTGTGGTAAGCCCTTTTGCAGGACTTCAGATCTCGAATACTTGGCCTCCGAATTTGCGTACTTCAAGCATTGAATGTTTATGGATGGTCCTGCATAGGTGTCCAGATCAACCTCATAACTAAATCAGACTTGATCAACTCCCCCAAGAACTAAGCTCAAAGTCTGCACCTGGAGTCAATCATAATTCACCGCAGATGCCATAGGGGTGAGCAAGCATGTCGAGATGCATGATCAGCAGGTTGAGGCCGGTGATGATGAGTTGCTCATGCCATCTACGAGTGTCAGGTTCGGTAGCAATCGCTGTAATTGTGGTGTTGCTTCTACCAGCCATAGCTTCTGGTACTGTCAGCTCAATTCAGCAGGAATCCACAACCGAGCTGGACCTCATCACCACCTCGGACGAGAAATCTATGCTGGAAATTCGGCAGGCCATTGGACTGGGACCGTTGCAGAGGAACAGCACGTTGATGAATTGGCACAACACAAGCAACATTTGCCAGTGGATTGGAGTTACATGCAGCAATGCAAAGACAAGAACAAGAACAAGAGGGGTGGTGGCGCTGAATCTGACGAGTGCTCAGTTGATCAATGGCGGGTTTCTGAGCCCGGCAATTGGGAATTTGAGCTTCCTCGAGAATCTCACGTTGCAAGACACTGGTCTGATTGGAAGCATCCCCGGGGAGCTTGGAAAGTTGTCGGAGCTCAAGGTGCTAGACCTGGGGGGCAACAACTTCACTGGATCCATTCCCAAATCTCTGGCCGACTGCACAAATCTCACTCTTTTGAATGTTTCCTACAACCATCTCACCGGCAGCATCCCACCGGAGTTGGGTCGTCTCCGACAGCTTCAAGAATTGAACTTCGAGTACAACAACCTCACCGGATCCATCCCTGCCACCCTTGGAGACTCCTGTGAGAGTTTGCAGCGCCTCGTGGGAAGGGTTAACAAATTGAGCGGATCGATTCCTGCGTCGTTGGGCAATTGTTCTCATTTGCAGGATTTCGACTTTGAAGCTAACTCTTTGACCGGGAGCATCCCAGAGACGTTCGGGCGTCTACAGGAGCTCAGCAGAATCATGGCCAGATTTAACAAGCTCAATGGCAGCATTGGGATGCTCGGCAATTGTAGCAAGATGCAATTCTTGTATCTGTCTTACAACGACTTCGAGGGGAGCCTGCCGCCTGCTCCGGGTCAGTCTTGGCCGCACCTCGAGAATTTTGAAGGTCAAGACAACCGATTCTCTGGGATCATTCCAGAGCAGCTTGCGGCGTCTGGATGCATCGGGCTGAAGAATCTTGTGTTTGGGAACAACAATCTGTCTGGTAGCATCACACCCTTGTTCGGCAGATGCCCACTTCTGGAAAGCCTGCAGTTCTGGAACAACAGCTTGACTGGACATATACCTTCCGAGCTCCGAGGGTTACAGAAATTTCGCCTTCTGTATCTGACAAACAACAATCTCGAGGGGCCAATCCCTGGGTCGCTGGCAACTTGCCCAGCGTTAGGGGAAATTCAGGTTGGGGGTAATTCACGCATTAATGGAAGCATACCACCTGAACTCGGCATGATGAAAACACTTGGGAATCTAATCATTTCAAAGACGAGCGTCGGTGGTGTGATACCTGAGTCCCTGGGAAACGCTTCGTCGCTCAAAACCCTCATGCTCAATGACAACAAACTTTCAGGCACCATCCCCGCTACTCTTTCCCAGTGCCAGAATCTCACCACATTGTTTCTGCACAACAACCAAATTAGCGGTGTCATTCCTGCAGAGATTGGGAGCCTCCCCTTGCTCGAAAGGCTGTGGCTGTCCAACAATGACCTTGCTGGTCCGATTCCTGAGAGCATCGGCCGATGCTCTCAGCTGAAAGATCTGGAACTCGCAGGCAACAGAATAAATGGCACATTTCCAACATCATTCGGTGATTGCACGAAGCTGGAGCGAATCATGGTGGCAAACAACCTGCTCAGTGGAGAACTGGGGAGTATAAAATTTGAGCAACTTCGGTCTCTCGAAGTGTTGTCCCTCGCAAACAACTCCCTCATTGGGCCTATCCCAGAATCTCTGCGTCACTGTGTCAACCTAACAATTGCAGACTTCAGCAATAACCATCTGACCGGACATCTGCCTGAATTTATGGAGAACTCGACGTTTCCAGATGTCTTTCCAAAGTTGCGTGTGCTGTCCATAGATAGCAACCAGATGACAGGTGTGATTCCAGAATGGATCTGGAGCCTCGGAGCGGTGAGCATCCTCGCTTTGTCAAATAACGGCTTCTCGGGGGAGATTTCAAAGAACTTGAGCAAATTGGTGGGATTCATAGAATTCAAAAATGACAGCAGTACAGATCAGCTCACAACACTGAGTGACCGTATTCAGCTCTTCACAAGCGTCTTCGACGTGGAGCTTAACCTTACATTCGAGAATAACAAGTACATTTTTTCAGGGCAGACACTCTCCACAACCACAGCTCTGAACCTGGAAAACAACAATCTTAGTGGCAGCATTCCTGGGGACATTGTGAACCTGCAGCAACTAAGGCAGCTATATCTTGCAGGCAATGCCTTGAGTGGGGACATTCCAGATGCCCCTTCGGCCCTGCCAAATCTCGAGTCCTTGGATTTATCAGACAACCAGCTGGTGGGTAACGTTCCCTCCATGCTGGCGACGTCTCAGTACTTGGCAGTTCTGAAACTAAGAGGCAATAACCTGTCTGGGGAGATTCCCCAAGTAAACAACTTCGATGATCGGTTTGACGATTCCTCCTACTTGCCAGGAAACGCAGGCCTGTGTGGGTGGTACACACATCGGTGCTCCGTCACTGTACCTTCTTCGATCAATCCATCCGGCCTTGGATCGAAGGAGTCGTGGGTGGGAAACCATGTTTCAATCCCGGGCTTTGTGTTGGGCATATTCACCGGTTTCTTGGGTGTCATCATCTTCATCCGGTCAATCGAGCAGATCAGGAATTTTGTACTTGAGCCTCGTGGACATCCTACCAGTCAGAAACCTGCACGTAGTAGATACAATTGACATGTATGACGAGTTGGACATTGGACACTGAAGCTGACACTTGACAATGAGACTCCTTGTGATTTTCACTCCTCGTGCTAACACAACTCTTTAATCAAACCCCAGCAACAATTACACGAGAACTTCTAGAAGATGAGGAATGCACGCACCCTATGGTGTCAAGTGTCTGATACTTTGAATCTGCAAGGAGACCACGATTCATCACATCGTTGCATACCTTGCTAGATGATGGTTTGGCTTGTAACTGTCAAATTATTTAATAATAGTGAAATGTCCAAGTTTTCACACTTGCCTGCAAGTCGCAATGAAAGTTGACCACGAAAAAAGGGAGTTGATTAATTACATGAATTGCTTGCTTAATCTGCGGCTTAACAATCTAGGATTAACAAACTGCTTTAACTCCAAGCTGTCAAGGACAGTGATGCACATCAAGCAACATGGATCGACAATGGGGAAATCTTGGTAGCTACAAACTTCGAATTCCTCAAAGCAGCAGCATGAACGGCCCCATTACAAATAACCTGCTGACATGAATGTGGCAGGTTGAAGTCCATTTTTCTAAACAACTGCATTGGTCACATCACATTTTGTTGACAAAAACTTGCACAATGTGCAGATGCAAGCGGAAACAAATGACCTCTGTATTGGAACAAAAGCTTTACAAATCTTTTTGCAATTATAATCATTGATGAGTACTGTAACTCTCCATCTTTTAACAGTCTTTGCACTATGAACACTACGTTGAGATTCTACCTACATTGTTGGTGGTGCCAAAAGAGACATTGAGGAACCTGGAACTTGAATTACTGGTCTTCAGTGATCCCCAAGCCGCATGATGCCCCACACATCCATCACCCCAGGAGGAACAGCATTTTCAGTCGCTGCCCTAACGGCAGCCTTGGCAACAGTGGTGGCTTTCACCGGAGGCAGAAGCAGATTTCCTAAGACAGGAACCCGAGATACTGACTTGGTATGCTTCAAGAGCATTTCGAGTGGAGCCCCTATGATATTGAGAGGTAATTTCACACTGCCCACTTGCCGAACACCATGAATGAAGCCAGGGCGTAATATAACACCACTATATGGAAACTTGCGCAAAAGTTCATCTTCTGCAGACCTCTTCCCTTCGTAGTATCCTCGCATTACGAATGAGGGCAGACCAAAATTGTGAGCTGAAATGTATACAAACCTCTTCACCCCTGACTCTGCAGCCGCATTGATGGCTTCAATGTTGGCTTTGCCATTGATTTTCCTCATTTGGTCATTGGATCCAAACCCACCCACACATGAAATCACAGCCGACACATCGTCCAATTCGTTCTCCCATTTTGCAGGCTCAAATAAGTCTCCCCTGACCCATGTGACATTGTCGGCCCATGGCTCATGAACTCCAGGTCTCCCTGACCTGCTGAGACTCATCACAGGAAACCCCTTCCCAAGAGCTTCCTTGCATACGTGGCTGCCCACATAGCCATTTCCACCGAGGACCAAAACCTTTGTTCGATCCGTAGATTGATTCTCCACAGGCTCAGCTTCCACTGTTTCCGCTGGATGAATGCCACCTGCTGTGGAAACAGAATAACATGCTTGCGATGCTCTGCCCAAGCCCCCTCCGGAGCTGGCTAACCCTTGAATGTGATATAGATGCTGAAGAGCTTGTTTACTACCCCGAGCCGCCATTTGCAAAAGACCTCCCGTAACCCTTCCTACAAATACACTTCACCAAAGACCTAAATTGCAAACGGCCTCAAAACAGAGCAGACAATGCTATGAAAAATTCAAGATTGACGTCTGTGTAAATCCCCTCACGCCATAGCCAGCACAATCTTACCCAACAAATTGCCGTTCCAAGCATTTCATGATAGACAAAAGGGTTAGGGTACCAAGCCTGCCTGCAAATATACTTCAACAATGACCTAAATTCCAAAAGACACCAAAACTGAGCAGACAATGCTATGATAAATCCAAAATTGGCGTCCGGAGAATTCCCCTCACGCCAATGCCAGCACAATCTTACTTCACGAAATGCCGTTCCAAGCATTTGAAGATAGAAAAAAGGGTTAGGGTAATGGTAAACCCAGAACCCCGAGGAGACATTTCTATCAAAAGCCTTGAAGGAATAAAGAGAGAATGAGCACACTGATGTGGGCAATTGATCAATCTGAAACCCCACATCTACTCGACCATCATCCCAAAGAACAACCAAATCACCAACCCCATGTCATGCAACATCCGCCCAATTCTTTACAATATGAATGCGACCAGAGACTTGCCACACAAGCGATACCCAATACCCACAAGTACCTTGAAACTTCCCATACACCCACTCCCCCGCAAGAATGAATGCCCCCAAACTTTTCGATTGTGGCCGTGCTTCACGAGCTCCATTCTTTACCGACGGAGAATTTCATCGTCAGATAGGTGATCAAGGTTGCAATTTCTCATGAAACTCCCGAACTGAGACACCTCACTGTTTGTTGGTGATGATGAGGCACGGTGGGAATGATTTGAGGGAGGAGAGCCGGTGTTGTGTGCACCAGCGCCTGGCTCCCCTTAAACCCTAAAACCCTAACGGGTCACTTGCTTTATGTTTTGCAATATAATATTCAAAAACGAAAAATGAGTGATTATCAAATCCATAGATGGAAAACTTCATTCACAAACAGTGCATGGACTTTACCGAAAACAAGTGATTAGCAAGGCATGCGAAGAAATAAATATGTTGCCACAACATAACATTGAAGTTGCAAGTGTTTGGAAGCGAACAACACACTACTTATTTTCATAAGCTTTTGATTGGTGTATTCCTTGTTCAATTTGTCAGTATCTGTAAGATATGCAACTAGATAAGATATCAATGTCCATAATTCTCACATTTTGGGACACCTCATCACATATTCATCATAATACTTCACATGGAAATACTTGGATGGATGAAGTGTTAGAGGTACAAGTCACCTATTTATAGCACATGCACATGTTCCCGATCAAGACCCCATTGGCAATCTATAGGGTACTGAAATTTCGATCAGACTTCGATCAGGCTAGAACCAATAGTGTCATGACACATGTCCTAGTTTAGACACTGGTAATATGTTTGGCCCAACTTTTGGCTTCAAAAATTCACAATAATTTCAATCTAAGGAATAAATTACTGAAATTTTTACAGTGTTCAAGTGATTGGTTATGGGTGCCTCTACTCTCGGGGAGATCACTCCATTGTAGAGTTGAACACCACGTGCGAACAAAGTTTGCTACCCCTATATTACATGTCATAAATAATTTTAAATTTTACGATATTTTTTTTACATATACACAACCATTGATGGTATCTTTTGTATATTTTTTTGAAATTTTTAGTCATATTCATTAATTATAGCAATTTTTTTAGTTCAATTCTGCGTCATTCTAGTTAGAAACGGTATGTTTTATTAAAAAAAACAAATCATCAAATTTAGTCACCATTTTTTACTATGTAACATGTACCATTTATATCTACTCATGAAAAAAAATTGATAAAATTGTGACCCATTTTGGTGATGATTTTTACATTTTTTACATTTTTTACATCTAAAATGATCGCACGTGGTTGTTCAACTCTACAATGGAGTGATCTCCCCGAGCCTCTACTCTAACATGTCTACAAATGGAGTTGACATTCAATGAACGGATGTGCGTATACAAATAATTGAAGTTTGCCTATTGACAATAAGGCATTCAAGGTCATTTAGGGGAGGCCAATGAGTGGGCAGTTAGATATTAAGGCCCAGATGGGACCCATAGCATCGGTGTTGATCATCACTCGCACAAAATTGGATTGTTTATTGTTTATAATTTTACACCTCATTTATTTTGAGTAATTTTGAGTTGTTACAATAAGTTCTTCTTGCACAACTTCCCGCAAAAAATCAAGTAATTATCTCAAACTATCATAGCACACAATTGCCCCACAATTGTCATGCAGGCTTCAACTATGATCACAATTGGAGATGGAAAGTCAAGTTCTTGCACCACTGATATTATGTCCAGTGAACATTATACCAAGGGTAGGTAGAACAGGCATTTCAATCACGCTGATCCCACTAAGGTCAACGTTTATTCTCTCTAGACAGTCAAAAAAGAAGTGGAACGCACAATGAACTTGCAACAGTTGGTGGATTCATGGGTGCTAAGGGTTGACATTCTACAAGAAGCAACATGAGTCATGGAGTGCAAATACTAATTTGTGCAATTAGGGTTGGCCCATTGTTAATTTATCAAACTCCACACTATTTTAATATTACTATCATAGTAACAAATTATAAGAATTGTGCTCTAATTGTGATTTCCATATGGATAAAAGAAATACAAATTATAGATTTTGTGATACGGATCCAAGGTGAATCAGATTTCATAACATTAAATAGCAATGCTAGCAAGGTACCCTTTGAGTGCCTGCAATATTACCTCACACAAGAAGGGAAAAGCTTGCAAAGCAAGGGTGAATGAATGGAGAATGAATCAAAAAAATAGTAGCTTCAAAAAGGTATCGAAGAGGTTTTCAATGCGGGTGTCAAGAGACTTTTCCAAAAAGTGCAACAACCTTTCTGACCTCACCAACTTTTCATGTTGCTTTATAGCTATTTAGATTTGTTCAGATCGTAATTTAGCCTGGATTAGAACCTTTACCACCACTTGGCATTAATTTTGTCCTGGAAACCGACATAATTTAATTCTAAGCATTGAAAGTAACTACCCAAATAGATTAAAAATAGCCTAAGAAAAACTCAAAGGTAGCGCCACCTTTGCTCTTGAAAGAGCATCAAACTGGCATGCACCAGTTTGATGCTCTTTTGAGAAGGTCATTCCGGACTTGTTACTTAATGTTATGCATGGGTAAAAGAGGCAACCTAATTACACACACCAGCGTCTATTGCATGGATGATGGTTGAACTACAATTATGGTACACTGGACTCTCAAATCCCCGCATCTTGGAAATTGGGGTTGAGGTACATAGTTCTAGTGGATGGCAATTCGCACCTTGGCCTTGGAATGCGGTGTAGATGTGTTGACAACTTACTAAGGTACAAACAATGCATGGACAAAGTCACCTAAACAAATGATTTTTTTCACACTTTGTTTAATTAAATTGTAATTTTGTCACGGGCCTTGTATGATTTGGGGGATGGAAAAAGTTTGGAGTCTCATCCAAATTCATCCACAATTTACCACCTTGATCAAAAGAGTTTTCCCCGAGAGTTTCAAGGGTGTTGGGGAGTACCTTCGTATTTGGATTGTAGTTGAGTGTCAAATTGTAAATATTGCAAGAAGCATGTGGCTAATCAAAGAGCACAAATTTGTGAAAAGACAATACCTACCAGGTTGCTTGTAAATCTCAATCCCACATAACTTGTGTTTCTAATCCATGCAATTAAAAATTTTGGACTAGAAAAAACTCATGGGGTGTGGGTAGGGGTGCATTTAAAAAAAAATTAAAATATGCATTTTAAAAATGCATTTTAGAATACTCGGAAAATTTTGAGGCATTTTTTGATGTTTTTAAATATTATTCACCATTATAGTCAGTCCAGGTCAGTAGGGCAAATATAGACACGCGCAACTTCGCCAATTGTTCCATATTACCATATAGCATTAGTACATTTAAACTCAACAGCAATGCCTGAGCCTTGAGCCCTGCCACACAACTTGACGAATACCAGAATACAGATTTCGCATCGGGGGACGATACAAGCGTAGTCTTGGATCAATACTTGGGCGGAGAAGAGCTCGAAGAATTTATCCTAGAAGAGGGGAATTGTTTTTGACAATGATTTGCCATAGGACCTCACAGATAGATGTCTTCAATGATTTTGAATAAAAACACATTAAAAATATTTTAAAACATTTTTAGATGTATTTTATAATGCCGCCTCCGACCTCTAGAATAAAAAATGCAACACTAGATGTGGGGATGGTAAAGTTTAAAATCCCATTATGTGGTAGGAGGCAGGATCAAACCGTGAGTATTAGGAGTTTCTTGCCACAATTTGTATCAATATACCGTAACACCATAGCAGGTTCGCCACCTGGCGAACGAATATTTAATTTTTTTGGAAAAATAAGGTTCGCCTCTCAAAAACTGAATTTCTCAATTTTCGTTTTTTAGCAAAAAATAAGTAAAAATGACCCTAAATAGCTTAGAAATAGCAAAATATTTCAAAAACTAATTTATTCTATTTTCGTTTTTTTTTCTTCAAAATTTTCTAATTTTTACGTTTTTTATTTTTAGAATTATTTTAGGACGAACCTGCTATGGTACTACGGTACCACCCTTGGAATTGACATCACCGTTTCCTTTTAGCAAGGAACATGAGCTTACACCACACTCTCCATTAGACTGAATGATTCATGTGACCTTTTTGAAGGCCTCACACTATTTAAAGTGCACAAGATATTATGTAAATACATACACATACATAAACAAACATATATATATATATATATATATATATATAATCATAAAGTACATTAAATAGTCCTATTGCTATGGGCTATAGTAATTTTCTAGAGCCCACACTAATTGTTTTTTCTAGAATATTAATGTGGGCGATTATTTAATTTTGTGCTATCTTTGTCCAACAAACAAACAATCAATGTGTTGGTCGGAGGTCTTCATGAAGACTTAGGAGGAAGATTCAGGGTCTTGGACCCACGTTAATTTCACCTTGACTAGAAAATTAGTGTGCCCCACACTAATTTTCCATCAACACTAATAGGATTTTTTAAGTGTACCTTCACTTTCTAGACCAATGAATTTTCACCACTAACATCCACTTTGAGGGTTCAACAACCAAGTTGATTGTTACAAGTCTCATACTTTTGCTTGGTTGTTGAAATATGAAGTAGGTAAGAACTGGGAGGCTTGAGCGTGACATTAGACACAACCATTTGGACACCCTCTCGTCTAGATCCTTTGATAGTGGAGATCTGCAGTCTAAATTGTGGGTTAGGGAGGGCAAGGGTTATGCTCTCAGAAAACAATCTTCTTCCCCTAAGGGGTGCACCCTTTATCAAAACTTAAAAGCACGTACGGCACGTGTGTGTGCAACTTTCAAATTAATACTCCTATATAAAAAAATTTGGGTGGACTAAGAAGGAGAATATTAGCCACAAAGTTATAGTTAAGCAATAGCAAGAAGTACATAATATACCACAAAAATCAAAATTAAAAGATAACACCATATCGTATGTGTACAAGATTTTTTTATTTTTTATTTTAAGGTAATAGGCTCCCAATAATTTTTTGCAGGAAAATGACTTCAACAATTAATCCTAAGTTTTCATAATTTCCTATATATGTATTCATTTTTTGTAAATTTATGTACGGGTTTTGGTGTTGGACCATAGGGCATTATGTATTATTCACATTGGCAAGAAAAAAATTACCTAAGCCTCATGTACATTTTGTAATCCATGATAATCACAATATCCCTATTTTGCACCCACATGCTACAAGTATGATAGTCCGATGCACCCACGGGTCTCTTCCCCAATCCAAAAATGCCACCTTAGGCACCTAGTGATTAGGAAGACCAATTGAGTGTGAAGGAAATTGACAAAAAAAACTCAAATATTAAGTGCTAATCGACACACTAGAAGAAAATGGATGGTGGACGGATGATACATCAGCCTCACTATTCTTACTGCTATAATTGGAGGCAAAATACATACAAACACCATCACCAAAATATTTGAACAATACTACATCCCCTCATGCCCACACACACATGCATGGAACAAGTCCACTTAATCACCATCAAATGCCTCACCCAACTCATGCTCAATAGACGAAGATCATAAAACCACCAACTCCCTAGTAGACTCCCCAACTAGACATACCCACATACCCAAAACCCCAAGGCCGGACCCTACAACAAGATGTCTACACTAAGAGCGTCCCCACCAGACCGGGCATGGGGCATGCCAACGCCATAAATGGGGCATCCCGGGTTCTTAGGTGGCGGTACCGGTATAAAGTGAGCCCCACCAATGGCCGGCCCCCCATAATTTAGAACCGGCCCGGGTATAGTAAGGACCTTCCCCTGCCATTAATGGTTCATATAGCGGTCATCCTCCGGCCCGCCAAGAGATTATTTTAATAACAAATACTCCGATATCCTACTTTATCCCACTTTATCCCGTGTCAGATAATAGGTGTCGTTGTCTTATTGATTGCTTCCTAATTATGGCGGGGGTATGCCTAGGCTTTGGTGGGCTTTGCCTCAAGATGAGCTGCCCCGCCCAAAATGGAGGGCTCGCCAAAGGTATAAAATATTATATACTCCATTTGGCGTATGCCCAGTCTGGTGGGGATGCTCTAACACAACTAGCTCAATTATAGGGATAGACAACTGGCGAGTCGAATTGGCCACCACATGTTGGAAATTTTATTGAAGCCACCTTGCCAACATGATACCCACAAGGTGATCACACAAACACATAACCCACTAATATAACACCCCCCCTCCCATACATGGGTACCTATAGGGACCACCTTTGACAAGAGGTAGTAGCACTTGACATCCCATAGCCTTGCTGAGCGAACCCGCTTTGGGTTCACATACAAGCTTGCGGCTATGATCAAGGTGAAGTTTCCCTCATTCACACAAGGTTGGCATCGTCTCTCTGTACCTAATTTGGTTACTTATCTTCAACATACACTACATTTAAGTGGGGTGTGTGGTTAAGTGTGGATCTTTAGATTCAACACCAAAAGACTTGTGTTCAAACATAACATTGCTAAGCCTCATGCTCCCTCACCCCTTTTCAAATAAAAAAGATTTCAAGTTTCATGGGGACCTTGTTGCGGGACTAAGACTTAGGCTGTTGGCTTTTGAGAATCACAACATGTTTATTTGTAGCCCTTGCATGTATTATTCTCATGCCAATGGTGAGGGAGAATTAGACTTAGTGCTCAAAGGTTATGACAAGCATTGGACTAAGTTTAAAAAAAATGTTAACTATTCTACATTCACAATTTATCCACATAATTAGGAAGACCTATATGTTAATAAGAAGAAAAAACAAACCTTCTTTGCGATAATGAATAAATTTATCCATATGGGCTCCAAAAAGTATGAGGAAAAATGGCTATGGGCTTGTAATCGTAAATTTTGATTTTTTTAGTTCAAATCTGAATTATGTTGAAATAGGTCTGAAACGAGCCAAAAATTTCCCAACAGTCCAGTGAGAAAAGACAATAGTCCCGAGATATTAGAAAGTGAGGATTAGGTAGGACGATATCCTGATACAAACCATTGTGATCATTGATATTTGAGAGACTCTCAATTAGGTATATAGAAGTCGGAAAACAGAAGAAAAAGGAGGAGAGACTCTCAAGAGAGAGATAGAGGCTGAGAGAGCCAAGTCTTCTTAGATATTGTTTTTTTGGAATCAATACCATAACATTTTAGCGCTAAATATATTTACCTTCGCGCACATGTAATTGTTGGAATTGTGAAGTAATTGGAATAACGTCAGGGTGGATGTATTGGAGTATATTCCAGTTTCAGATAATTATATGTATCATTTTTGATTGAGAATTAACTCGTAAAGCAAAGGAAGCAGGAAATTGGTGACTTTGATGATGAGAAGGTAAATCAAGATTCTTATATTAAGTCCATAGCCTCGTGTTTGTGCGTTGCTGGAGTTAACAAGCTCCGTACATAACATTAAGTAGCAATGCTAGGAGGGTACCCTTTGAGTACCCGCAAATTTACCTCAACAAGAAGGGAAAAGCTTGCAAAGCAAAGGTGAATGAATGGATAATTAATCAAATATAGAAGCTTCAAAAAGGTATCAAAGAGGTTTCCAATGCGGGTGTCGGGAGGCTTTTCCAAAAAGTGCAACTACCTTTTTGACCTCACCAACTTTCCCGTTGCTTTATAGCTATTTAGATTTGTTTAGATCGTAATTTAGCCTAGATTAGAACCTTTACCACCACTTGGCATTAGTTTTGTCCTAGAAACCAACATAATTAATTCTAAGCATTGAAGTAACTACCCAAATAGATTAAGAATAGCCTAAGTAAAACTCAAACCTTTGCTCTTGAAAGAGCATCAAACCGGCACGCGCCGGTTTGATGCTCTTTTGAGAAGGTCAATCCGGGCTTGCTACTTAATGTTATGTATAAGCTTAAATCAGAGTCTGAATTTACCTGGGCCTTGAGAGAATTGTGATCTCATTGAATAGCCTAGTATACCCTTGTTGGAAATATTGATAATAGTTGGAAAAATCGATAAGTTAATCCAGGGAGCTCGTGTTTGTTTATGTGACTATGATTTGGTCTGACTACAGACTACCAAGTGTAATTTGGTAACAAGTGTAATCCCTAAAATTAACAATGATGCATACTACAGCCTGAGTAAACTGTGAAACTAAGTTGTCAGGCTAATGTGAATGGTTTGCATGACCATTGTCTGTGAGAGATTTGGTATGAGAAAAGAGGCTCAGATTGTTGTGATTATTATTGAGAATTAAACTAGAGCGATAGGGATGGTAAGTCTATTGTCTTGCGAGTACTGTGAGTGATTCACAATTACAGATAGCACGCTCGGGAAGCCGAAAGACTCTGTGAGAGAGTCAGAAGTTGCGTGGTCTGAATAAACTTGAGATACTGTATGTGAATGAATTTACAGACAATCGACTGAGTTGCTCAAATATGAAGTGCGATTAATCAGAATGATTCATTTGATAGAATGCCTTCGAGTGTGTAATTAAGCAAATAACTAATGCAGTTTGTGCTCTGACTTATACTGCTAAAAAGTTGACGAGGCCATAATCTCCACCGTATTACATTACATGTATTCCATTTTCTTAACCCTTGGCATGAGAGGAAAGGGTTCATTTACCAAGACCATTGACTACGAAGAGATTGGAGAAGGTCAACAATTTTACTAGTGGGAATCTTGGTAAGTGTACTAAAATTATGTAATGAACTTACGCAATTCAAGTCTGAATTATTGAGATGGTAATCTCGAGCTACGAAACGACTGGGTATTAAATACACTTGTCAATAGTCTCAAACCATGATAAAGAGGTTCAACTTTCAAAGGATTACTTGACAAGGAAGTAAATTGAACATCAAATTCATCATGATAAATTAAAAGAACCATGCGATGATTTCTTAACTAGTATATGTGGTTTGATTTACGATTGCAACTAAGGAATATTATGATTATCTTCGCCAAGACAAGGTAAAAGATTATAGCCAGACAGTGTAATTAAAATCATATTTAATCAAAGAATACTAAAAATCTTGTAAGGACAACCACACTGCAATTTCAAGTTACACCAAAAAAGATTAATTAATACAAAACTATTGACTACACCAAAACGCCCTTGGCTTTGGTAAAGAGACAAAAATGGGATACTCATGCAAGACAATTGACTATGCATATGCCTATGCTTGAGCACCACACAAGGTCAAATTAAAATGAACTCACTACCAAACTATTGCATGTGTAAATAGAGTGAGATTGAGTGATTGTCACAATTGCATTCACTGATATGGAGAGATTTGAAGTCTTTACCCCTAAATCATCACCTAATTGTCCATGCAAATCCAAAATGATACGAGATAACCATGTGTTTTCCTAAGTAAACTTACTTGAGACACCTAGATGATACAAAAATCACCTTTTAAGTCTTCTTTAAGTGTATCCTTGGGTTTGTTTGTAACCAAAATCCAAACTACAGGGCTTGATTTGAATTTGGTAACCATTACGTCCTAATCATGTCCTAAGTATGCGTTGAATATCCTAAGGGCATGTTTACACCAAAGGCATTAGGCTTTTACATGACTATAATACCCTGCTTTTTGGACGAGACCATAGAGAAGTCCATAAACTATAGCCTAAAGTGTTTTGAAGGGCACAAGGCCCAAGTGTAAACCCAAATTCCCACTGCAAATTCATGCCTACCTTCAAGCGCCGTCCTACAATCCAAACCAACATTCTCTATACGTACCATTTGGGATCCATATAGAATATTCATCCACTAAAGATGTTATGGGCTATGGTCCAAAACTACCCTCATGTAAACCTAAAGTGGGGGGGGGCATGACATGTCACACTCTCAACCAATTAGAATTCAAGCATTCTCAAAACCCATGGCCTAATGGCTTTCGTGTAAACATGCTCTAAGAGAAGTGGCTCATTGGGAAGAAGAAGAAGAAGAAGATTTAATTTTATTGTGCTTTTAAAAATAAATCCATGTAAGGAAGACCCGTCTACCTTACTACTACACCGTTCATGGTATTTAGTGTAACTTACTATTCATAATTATGCAATGCAACAACCTCTTACTATAGACTCCAATTTTTACTTTCAAAGGTTGTATAGGTTGTTCATATGTTATAGAACATAAACGACTTTGCTTGGTAAAATATTGCATTCTCAATAAATAGTTATAGCACTGTGTAACTTTGAAAGTGGGCCCAAACCATAAACGGTGTACTCCATTATCTGGAGTAAGTTTGCACTCTAAGGAACGTCGATCTGATGCGAAGGGAAGGCAAGGATATGCGGAGGTGTCTCCCGCGCTAGATGCGATGCGATGCGATGCGGGGACGATGCGTGTAAACATCTGACTTACAGACCGACAGCCATGTCGGAGGGCTAAAATCGGGAGAACAAAGTGCTAAAGTTGGGCTAGGTGAAAATCATGATTTCCCTTGCTCGCCAGGCCCAGTGGTTCCTTGAAGGCATCGACAGGGATACCGAAGCATCATCCGAGTCCCAACTCGCGACGCTTGCTTGCAAGGTAATAGCTTATTCGGACGCAACCAGTCAGTGATCATTCCTGGTCGGTGCTAGACCACGTTTATTACACGCTGTAGTAACTTCAAGGTGCCTTTACACAAAATCAACGCGGGTGGTTGAGTTGAGGTTCGGGCCCACTTTCAACTACAATCATGGGGTTTTGGGTTTACACACAAATACTTACTCTTGTAGTTGAAAACTGGATTTGACCTCAACGATCATCAATTCTATGGTTGCAATCCGTGGAGTGGAGTGGAGTGGAGACAAGCAATTTTTGGATTCTAGTGGAAAACTTTATCTAAATAGGTAATTGCGGACTCCTACAAATAATCTTGCATCCTTGGCGCCCTGACATTCTTTCCCGGGTGTCACATAGAAAATGCAATCAAATGGAGCTAGAGAAAGTTACAAACTACACCCATCGGAACTATTCCCAACAATTACATCTTGTAAGCTCTCGTAGTTGGACAAGTAAGGGTGGTTTTGGTTGTGGTTGTGATTATGGATGTGGTTTTCATCAATGCACCTTTAGCCTCCTTGTATCTCAGAAATAGCACCCAAGAAAATAAACTACAACCATTGACCACTAAAACGGTGCAACAGTGGTTGTTTGTAAACGCACCTTCGGTAACTTGATGATGTGTGTGGAATATGTATTGGTAAAGTTACCCTAACTTACTGTAGCTATGGTGGACGGGATGTGAAGGGACAATAAATTTGTTAGCGACAGCCAGATGTGGGGACGACACGGATTGAGTACTTTGATCGCTTTCGGAGCCGTACTATCGTAGACGTCGCTCCAGGAAGAGCATGCAAGGAGCTCATGGGTTCATCGCACCTTGCTTGTATGAGTGGCTACGCTATGCCTGCATTTTATTTATCTGGCTAGACGAAGAAGACTTAGAGAAGTTTGATCAATTCCTAATTGTGACTCGTAACAGGCGCCAGGTTGCATCGGTACAACTTTTCAGGAGGATACGGTCGACTCATGTTGCCTAATTGCGTGGCGATTTATCGATCCCAAGCCCATAATCTCGAGCACCGAACCTTGTGCGCTACTCTGCCGCTCTCATTAATCCACCCTCCGGAGCACTCATGTATATATCGCATCGGTTGCGGATGAAGGCAATTATTCCCACCCCTACTAGGCATGGTTCCTGCACAGCAAATTCTAACCTCTACAGTCGGCCCCTCTTATAAGAATTGAGGAGCATCGGTTGGGAGTATTGGAGAGTGTCGAAATGGCGACAATACTTAGTCACAAGAGAGGGAACACGATGAGCCCGGGATGCATCATCATCATCGCACTACTCTTGGTGGCGTTGTGCATAGTGTGTGGCGATGCTCATGGTGGCGAGTGTGGCGTAGCTACTGATGAGCAGCATTACGTTCGCCCCCCTGCGGGACGGCCACTGCCGATGTCGGTGCTTGCGACGAGAAAGAGCCCGACTGATCCTGACCAGGTACGTCTACATGGCATGTGCAGGGCATGTGCATGGTTCTGCCATCCTTGACTTCTTTGCAGCTCATGTGCACTGGCAGTCCTACTTTCGGAGCCTGCAGTTGAGGACATCTGATCCCGTTGTCCTTATCCAATGACATTGGGATCAGGAGGAAGGACAATTAGGGCAATGCGTCATAGAAATCTCAACTTACATGCAGTAGGATAAGTTTGTACGATAGGGTAAAGAAAGTTGATTGGAGGTGTTCACATTAGTTCCAATTTGATTTCGGTGCTGCTCTTGAGATATTCCCCACAGATCTGTGCGCGCGCGCGCACACACACACACACACACATGTATATATATCTATCTATCTATCTATATATCAGAGCTAGTTAGAGGGCGTGTGGTTAACGGGTTGGCGTAGATTGTCCAGTTCCAGATGCCAAGCCAGTTGGTACACATGATTCAGCAACGCAGTGAAGGTTGACAGAATTTGTTTTGAATGAAAATCGAGCGGTCTTGATTTTGGCGACGTGATGTCTAACTTTGCAAAAAAGACATTCATCATTTAACTGATAGCTGAATCTAAAGTTTTACATCGATAGTGCATTCAATGCACTGAAGAGCGCAGGAGGTTCATCGAAATTATATCCCTGAAAGTTAATTGCAGCTGTCAACATGGTTCCATGAAATTCTTATAGTGCTCTTGAGATTAATTTTTGCTACAAATCTATCTGCACACACATGAGGAACATGGATCTAGGAGGCGTTTAGTGCGGCAGCAGTTGGCGTGCAATCCGTAGATGATCCAATTCCAGACTCCAAGCCAGGTGGTAGAACTTATAAATGACAACGCAGCTAGAAAGGTTGAAAGAGTAGGTTTTTGAATGATCATCAACCGTTGCTGTTAACTGTTGCTGGGACGCTACTGAATTCGACAAAAAGAAGTTATGATCACGTGATAGCTTCAATATTCTTATATCCTCCAACTGGATCGCCAGTGCACTCTTAAGACTGCATAGCGGCCGAGGTTCATTGAATCTTTATATTAAAGATTTTCCGCCAGAGCTTCCATCTAAATACATAGACAGCTTTGTAACAAAAATTTACAGACTTTCGAACACGACTCGTGACCGAATCATTTTTGGGGATTTGGGAAAGAATCCATACATACTGCTTAATAATTGGCACAAAGAGAAAAATTACTATACACTTAATCCTTAGAAGTGTGCTGAATTGATGTACCCCGGGAGATAGCATCAATTCCTCATGAAACTTTAGACTTTGATCAGTTACGTATGAACAGCTTATAATCCGTGATGATATCATTCACAACATTGATGATGGGCCGCCACATGTCAGATGCACGTTTCATTGGCAGGGCCGAACCACATGAAAGTGTCGTGGATGACCTCCGACGATGCTGCCGTCCCCGCAACGGTGCAGTACGGTCTGCAATCCGGTAATTTGTTGCAGAGCGCCACCGGTGTGACCAAGAGGTACGATTATCTGACTTACGATTCCGACATGGTGCACCACGTTGTGGTGGGTCCTCTCCTGGATGCCACCACCTACTTCTACCGATGCGGCGGGTTCGGCCCTGAGTACAACTTCACCACTCCACCTCCTGCGGGACCAAATGTGCCCATCAAGTTCGCCATTGTTGGTGGGCCACTCACCATGCATGATCATCATGCCTTCAGCTTCACATCTACTCCTTGAATGATCTGCACGCCAATTCTATAATTCTGTAATTACATTTGGTGATTACCTTCTTCACAATTCTGGCACAATGTCTGTAAATAACTTTTGGATGTCCAGAACCTTTATGACTTTGATGCTCATAGTGTCATTGGATTTTTCTTCTCTGCAATGTCCTCTTTCTACAGATATTGAAGAGGGTAGATAATAACAGATCATATACTCTTAGATAATAATCCTCACCACTCCAGCGCCCTGTGAGATTAACTCTACTGTCCATCAATTTTGCCATTGTTGGTGGGTCACTCACCATGCATGTTGCGGTGACGAACCTATACACCTAATTGGGCTACAAGCATCTGTCCACATGTCGGTTCAACTCGCGGTTCCTCCAGATGACAACCAACAGGCCGAGATTGTTTGTTTCGTCTAGTGCCCCCTTTCTATAGTTGTGTGATTACATTTGATGAAATTTTCTTCTGAATCCTGCCACAAAATTCAACATGACACCAGAAAAAAATTCGCATGGAGCTGCAGGTGATTTGGGGCAAACAGACTGGACCGCGTCCACGCTGCGACATGTTGCGGCATACGACTACGACGTCCTGATGTTCGCGGGAGACTTGTCGTACGCAGACTACTTGCAGCCGCGGTGGGACTCGTTCGGCCAGATGATGTCGCCGTACGCGAATTACAAGCCCTGGATGGTGACGGAGGGAAACCACGACGAGGAGGCCATCCCTCTCATCGAGGAAGGCTTCAAAGCCTACAACACGCGGTGGGAAATGCCATACCTCGCGAGCGGATCCACGTCCAACCTCTACTACTCCTTCGAAGTGGCCGGCGTCCATGTCCTCATGCTTGGCTCCTACACCAACTACGCCAACACTTCGGCTCAATACAAGTGGCTTCAGGTTACCGCACACATTCGCCCCTCATACTCTCTCATCTCTGTAAGTAGGTGTATTTCTGTGTCCATAATATGAATAAGTCGAACCCTTGGTTGGCACATGTTTGTATGGATACACACAAATTCATAAATAGTATCATGGCGTGGAACGAGCAGTGACGTAAACCTTCTCAGCACAAGTTACTGGCTTCAGGTGAACACAGACATGCTTTCCTCATACTCTCTCCTCGGTCTAGGTGTATCTAAGTGTCCATATATAATCTGAATATGTCAAATCTTTGTATAGCAATGTATATATGCCAAGCATAGTCAAAGTGGTGCAAAATACACACAAGTTCTTACATAAGTATCATGGTGTGGAACGAGCAGTGAACCTCGACCTTTTCAATAAAAGTGGCTTCAGGTTAATACACATGCTCTCCTCATACTCTCTCATCACTGTAAGGAGGCGTATTCAATGTCCATAGTGTATATATATATATGTGTGTGTGTGTGTGTGAAATCATTGGTTGACACATGTTTGTATAGCAATGTCTATATGCCAACCATACTCAAAGCGGTGCAAAATACACACAATTTCATAAATACTATTGTGGGGTGGAACGAAGTGACACATAAACCTAGTGAGCTCAAAATAACCCAGTGATGTCAAAGAAATCCAGTGAGCTCTAGGAAATGTGGCAGAATTGGGTTCACCTTCCAAAACTACGGTTGACTGGTACCACTTTCACCATGTTGCATGATTACCTGGTTTAGTGTAATTTCGGTGACTCTTTTTTTTCGGGGGGGGGGGGGGGGTGAGGGTGAAAACTTGCTTTCCCCTACAGGATAATATGTTCTACAGAAGTTTGACATCAAGGGGTTTATGCTGTGAGTTATTGTGGGTCATAAAATCTAGTAACTTACACATGAAGGAATAACACAATGTGGGGGTGTTTGTTCGTTGGAGAAAACAGGCAGATTTGAAGAAAGTCGACAGAGCCAAGACGCCATGGCTGGTGGCCATGCTTCATGCTCCTTGGTACAACAGCAACTCTGCGCATCAAGGAGAAGGTGACAAGATGATGGCCTCTATGGAGACCCTGCTTTACCAAGCGAATGTCGACATTTTGTTCGCCGGCCACATACACGCCTACGAACGTTCGGTATAAAAAACGCCGAGGCCTAAATATTTGTTTTAATCGCAACTTTCAATCTATTTATCTTCTGGGGTCCTGGAAATTCAGGGATAAGTACTATACTATGGGCCACTGCTTTGAACACATTTGGCGCACTGTCGAATGATATAAGTAAGGGCACGCCCACCAGACCGGGCCCAAATTTCTGCTACCATTGGGTGTCGAGGCTTTTTAAGGCACGATGGCATGCTTATCCCTCCAATTATAACCAAAATTGCTCAATTTCCACCTATTATGTTATAGACGGCTTCTCTTTGCCAGCAAAATGTCCAAATATTTGTCCGGCCAGTTCCTCCAAAGAGAGGCCGTCTGAGCCATAAGAGTGGACAATGGGGAATTTGGGTTACATGTGGTGAGACAAGCATGCCGCCTTACCTTATAATGCTAAACTTCTAAGCTTCGTTTAGGGTGGGATTGGACCTATCTGATCATCACTTGCTGTGGGACCGTGCAGAGTCGAGCGTACTTGAAAAAGTTAAACCCATGTGGCATCATGTATCTTACAGTTGGCGATGGCGGGAATCGTGAAGGGCTCGCCACAGAGTAAGTCGATTTGTCAGAGCACGTTGCATATTTGTAAACCTTTCACTTATAATTCTCTAACTCTCTGGTCTCCTCTTGTAATAAGATCAGATTTCCTCACTCCTCATCTGCATATTATATTGTTATTGACATTTTCTGGAATGTGGAATTTGCTGCAGTTGGCTGAACCCTCAGCCAGTGTGGTCTGTGAAGCGGGAGTCGAGCTTTGGCTTCGGCCAACTGAATGTGGTGAATTCAACACACGCACACTGGAGCTGGCACAGGAATCAAGACACGGATGCAGTTTTAGCAGACGAGGTTTGGGTCACCAGTTTGTCTTCAAATCCACAATGCGTGAGTAAAATAAATAAATAAGTAAATAGTTCGGAGGCAGACAACCATAATTCTTTTAGTTACAATTGAAGGAAAAATCCGCAGGATCCGATGCACATACATGGATCATCGAGTTACTCTAATTATCTATGAACAAATTCTAGTTTGGAGAGAGGTGAGATAGGAGGATCGCACCTACTGTACATACTTGCGATTGTCATTTATTTGGGACAGCATTCAAACTTATCAGCAAATACTGCACGTTGTAAAGTATGAAAGTGTGGGCACTGATCACAGATGTAAGAAAATTTTGTAATTATATTTGGGTATAAGTTTTGCTCTAGCTGGGATTTAGGGTGTGACAAGGGCCTGAATGAACGGCATTCCTTTCAACGATCAATTGATATCTTCCACAAAGCTGTAAACACGTAATGATGAGAAGATGCTACAGAGTTGTTGAAGCTCTAGCGAGTCTCAATTCACATGGATAACTGATATGATTGTTGGTGGTTTTGTTAATCGATTGGGAATGCTGCTTGTAGTTGTCGCGGTGATGATCTGGTTATAGGAATATCGCAGCAACTACACCATAGCACATTATGCTTGAAGGCGACTAGCTAATACGCTGGAAATTTCCACTTTACAGTAGGGATTAATCGGCCCATTGGCATCCACCCTTTAGCAGTTCTGTAATCGTCAGGAGCTCTGACAGGATGATTGAATTGCAGTTGCAATTCGATCTGGGTCATTCCATATAAATGATTTATATCTTCTATCAGCTTCCAAATCTCATTACAAATTTAAAAGCTACCATGATTTGTGCTTGCTCCACTTGAACTTTTTTTATGGTTTTGAATCTGTCCTATCCTTAACTCACCTAAACCCTAAACCCTAACGCTAAACCAGCTATACAACTGATTCACTGGAGGAGCTGCTACTGTACACATGAATCAATCACAAGCCGAGCTCATTCGTCTTGCTCGCTGGCAACTTGGCACGGAAATCCTTGGCCTTTGCGAAAATTTTGGAAATGGTTTCATCCCTCACCAGACCACTTTTGAGAAGCTTTTGCGCAGATTTTGTACGAACCTCCACTCTGGATGTACACAACCGGGTGCCAGGCTTCGGAGCCCCACGGTAGTGGACCATTCGCGCCTCTTTTGCACTCAAATGGATGCCTTCACTCGGGACGGTCGGAAAATGCACCCCAGCCGCCATTGTCTGCAAGAACAACATTCGTGTTCGTGGATTTATCAGTAAGCTTCCGCTGTTTGTTGAGCACAACAGAGCACACAATGCGCTTTTCCTCCTACCCTTGGTTTAGAATGAATGACTTAACCTTGAAATTTTTTGGGATGAGAATAAAACACTCCAATCTATGTGGCAAGGTCTTGTACATCAATTACCAGACACCCATTATAAAAAACGATGTCGTCTAACCCTCCAAAATCTGGTAGTGAGAGCTGAAGTCAACTATGCTAGGATCGCCTATGATGAGGAAAAATCTTCTTTGACAACTTTGATGTGCTTTTTGGGTGGCAACAATCTGTTCTCTTGAATCAGGCGGACTACGACACAAACCGCCAAAAATACATTACGGACTAGATACTGTATGCAAGGAGCCCTACTATGGGTTGTATCAACGCAGTCTCGTGGTAACATCAAGTCACAAAAGCAACGAGGTAATAGCACGAGGATATCTTGTTACAGCCCGTAGCAGGGCGACACATGTACCATATCGGACATAACAATGAGCATGTCACAGAGAAAACCTGCTACATGCTATAATCAACGTGCTTGTGTCCATGAGGATATGACATGTCAACAAGTTTTGAGATGATTAGCGCTACAACTTCTTGTATATTGCATTCATCACAAAGGTCCTAAGTTCATCACTTTTGTCCAATATCTACAATGGAGGTACATGGTTCCGTGCTGGTGAAGTGGGACATCTACCACTTCACCACACACTAAGACAGAGGTGATGAACTTTAAGCCCTTTGTATATGTCACATACACCTCGAGGAATTAAATTCTTACTCGTATGACCAAGATTAAGATGATTACATGTTGGAGGCACAAGATGAAGCCGTGATTAGACTTTAGGAAAAGAATGGATAATAGATATTTACCTTCCGTGGATTGACGACGTATTTTCTCCTGCCCAATGGACCCTTGCAAACCCATGGATCTTTGTTGATTTTCCTATTTCTGCATTCGGGCTCACTCAAACGCCACAACATCCGCTCCAATGGTGTGTCCGATGCATTGGTTGCCGAACGGCAATCTTTTATGTCAGCATATATGTTCCCAAGGGTAATCCACGGTGCATCCTCGTATTGCTTCAAAAGTTTTGGGAGGCTATTTGGCGCAGGAACCTAATCAATAAACCCCCAACATTAATAACTTTGAATATGTTCCCCAGGATGAACCATACCATAAAAAACATCTACTATCCCAAATATTGGGACATAGGTGATGAACTTCTTGTCAGTGGATCCTTCCACACAATTATCAAGGTTTGTGAGATTTTGAATTGTCATGGCATCATGATTGTTTTGGTGGACTTTGAGGTGGGTTTTATTCCCAAAATCCAATTATCATGAAACATTATCCATTTCATACCATATAAGAATCCATAAAGTTAGAGGTTCTTCATCCATTTGAACTTCATGTATCCCTTAGGATCTCTACATTGAGCTCTAGTGTATAGCGAAGTGGGACATCTTGGCCTTTGGACACCAATGAGAGATTTTATATTATTTCAAATTATCACATCCTCCTCAAGCTCTATTGTACTAAAGTACAATAAGGTACTAAGGCCTTCCTTTTGGTAACACCTATTTTTAATCCTTAAGCCATCAACAAGTGAGTGCAACAATGCCATCGAGTAAGTCATTGTTAAAATCGTTTATATGACTTACTCATATGTTATTACTTATAAGTCATATGCGGCATTAAGTATAAAAGAGCACCACGTTGGCTATTCATAATAGTTGTATAAGAAGGATGCAAGAACAATTTTAGAAGAACACCAACTTTGGCTAATCACAATGGCTAATTGGGGATCTATCCGCTCAACGAGATGGCATAAGAAGTGATCTACAAAAAAGGGACAACACCTTCATTCGATAGAAGATCCTAACCCATAAGAAGACTAATTTTGTGGTGATTCTCGCTTAACAATCCAACATAAATGGACCCCCTAGTTGACAATACAAGGCTCTTTCCTTAAGAAGACTTTGCAAATTTGTGTAAATTGCATGGGAATTTTTTATTTTTTGAGTTTTTTTGGTAGACCGTGTATTGACTTGAGACCGTGTATAAGACCAGTGGCTTTATATTTTGTTGACAGTGAGTACAGTGGCTCACTTCATCTCAAAGTGCAAGTGACCATCATTTAATCTTCAGGATTTTAACATCTTTACAATGCTTACTCAACGTTTACCTGATGATTTAGTCAACATCGACTCAACTCACAGTTCCACCATTCAGGTCTTGCAACGATAAAATACAGAAACAAAAGGTTACAAGTGAAATAATAATGTTTGGTTTCTGGTGAGCATTGATTTAGTGTTTAAGTTTGATGTGATTGAATGAATATATGGACCTGTTGATATATAAATTTCGAAATTTGTGATGACTCTGCAAAAAACACAATCATTTAAAGAACGGAGAGGGCCTCAAGACGTAATTGAGAGACGTACCTGCAGGAATTCGTCGAAATCGAAGAAGAACACATGCTCTGCCACGAACCGAGATCGATGCAAACAGTCATTGATGAAGAGCACTTGGTGGAAGTACCACGTTGGGTAGTCCACTGTAAGCATGGGGTCCAGGATATCGGTGATGGTCATGGCGCCGGCATCCAAGAATTCGTTGAACAAGGGCCTGTCTTCGTGACTGAGCCCCCCCAAGTTGTAGAAGAAGAAATGCGCCTGGCCTTCCCATATATAGTTGTGGTAGATCATCCATTGCAACACCCACTCTCCGCTCATGCTTCCGTGCATAGGAGCTCCACAAAATGCATATTTGTAGGGAAACTGCACAAGATCAAGCCACCGTCCCCAAATTCAATCACCAAACTTGCCTTTTACACCCCTCACATTGAGAAGCCCCGAGGACTTAATCCTCTCTCGCGCCTCCTGATGTGTGGGCAAGGCATGTCCAGTCGTGGACACAGGCAAGAGAAGAGAAAATTCTCGCATACGAGCGAGCATACCTCTCATCTATCCAATTTAAAAACTCGACCCCTGATAGGTTTGTGGTTGTTTCATTCCAATTGACTTTTACTAGATTAATTTGGGGTCTTTGCAGATAATTCTACTAAACTATGCTTTTATGTTGGTGAATGAGAGGCACTCTCATATGCGAGAATTTTCTCTTGTCTCTGCCCGCGGCCGAGACATGCCCCTCCCCCACAAAATGCATACTTGTTGGGAAACTGCACAAGAGTCACCGTCCTTAAATGTAATCACCAAACCTCGCTGTTTGCAGTCCCTCACATTTAGAAGGCTTGAGGACTTAATCCTCTCACGCTTCCCCGATGTGTGGACAAGGCATGTCCAGCAGTGGACAGAGGCAAGAGAGAATTGTGACATACGATCATACCTCTCGTCCATCCAACATGAAAACTTGATCACTTATAGGTTTGAGATTGTTTCATTCCAAATGACTTCTACTATATTAATTTGGGGCCTTTGAAACTATTGTTATTAACCAAAAAAAAAGTTTCTATGTTGAATGAATGAGAGGTATGCTCTTATGCGAGAATTTTCCCTCGTCACTGACTGCAGCCGAGACATGCCCTGTCCACACATTGGGCTTGTAATGTGAATAGTTCACAGTCGTGCCCTAAACCCTAAACCAGAAATTAATTACTCTTCTTTTCAGACTAATTAAAATAAAAAATTGAAATTCAACCAGTAAGTTATCGCAAATTAGCCATGGTGGCTAAGATTGGGTAATATACTCAGTCAGGCGATCACTTAACCATGAATGTAGCAGGGATCTCAACTTGCAGAAGTAATTACCTCAAATTATGTCTCACAAAAAATTCCCATAGGAATACTTACTGTACGATATCATCGAATGCATGCTCTGCGATCGAAATGATGTCCTGAGGATGAAATTTCACTTTTATGAGTGGCACCAATTAGCACCAGAAACACGTCGGTAAGACTTTGAGTTACTTGTAGTGGTTATTTCTTTGGGCAAAGGAAGAATTTTGTGAGTTTGCGTTTTGTTGTTAATGAAATTTAGGGTATAATTGTGAGTTTTTGTATAATAATAATATACCTGTTGAGGTGGATGCATGACCACATCTGCATCTCCAGGTTTCTCTTCCATAGCCACGACCGGCAAGTTGGCCGCCCAGCGATCGTAGCCTGTGGAGATTCGGAGCACCAACAAACCTCCTTTCCCATCTCCACCCACTTCCACCCCAAAGGTGCAGTTGATGATGGTGGGGCTGTAAGTGCCACGGTTCTCATCGTGCTTCACAAAAATCATCTTGGCCTCCGTGACGATGATTTTCTTGGACTCACTTCCATGCCACTCACAATTGTGTGCAATCTTGTCATGGTCATAACTCCTGGCCACTTCGGAGGTGATGCCTGTCACGAAAAGAGTTCGAAGGGAGAATCTGTAGGCGCTGAATTTGACGAAGGAGTAGTGCGGCAGGCTTGCTGGCTGGAACACTCGCTGTTGCATTGCCACACTCCTGTTCAGAGGCCCGTGCTCCTCTTCGACTGCTTGATCTGCATCTCCATATGTTGCAGAATGCTTTTGTGTTGACGGATCATCTTCACTCATGGATGGGGATGGGGAGGTTACTAACGAGGTGTAGGAGTCGTCGTCTTTCGAGGAGTTTTCCAACGATCCAGTTGCAGGTTCTGTACATTTGGTTGTGGCATTAGAGGTTGGGGATGGCGAGGATTTACCCACGTCATTAACAGAATTGGAAACTACTAATTGGTAACCCGAAAGCGAGATGCGGTTCAGAGCGACGGAGATGGCGATAAGGAAGATGACCGCCAACAGCAGGGAGAGCACCACCCCTCGGACACTATAATAAGACTCTGCTTTCGCAGGCTTCATTTTGGTTAACCCTGATGATGGCGATGATCCACTTTCGATGGAGCTAGCCGCGGATTAAACCTTAAACCCTGCAAGATTTCAACTTCCAACACTAAGAATGCCGCATTGATCATAACATGATCTCACCACAACCTCAGTCAAAGTTCGCGTGAAAATGATGGTCAAGCATCCCAAGTTCAAGACTCGGGCCAGTAATAGAGCTGAGCTAGACAGCAAGACAAGTCAAGTGAGATTCCTCTGAGGATCAACTTGAATAACCTCTTCCAGAGAAACGATCCGTTTTCTTCGAGGATCCTAACCTCGATAAATTCAACAAGATGGGGCCCCTCATATCATTCTCAGTCAAGCTCAAATTTTTGCAACAGATTAGGAACAGTTTCGACTTCCGACACTTAGGACGCCTCATTGACCCGTATTCAGCTCACCAAAACATTACTCAAAATTGACGTTGATGATGGTTCAAGCCTGCATCCCAGTTTGAAGCCTCGTGCCAGTAGGACTGCTGCTGCACACCAAGACAAGTCCTGTGAGACTCCTCTGAGGATCAATCTAAATTAATAACCTCTTCCAGTGAATCGATCAGCTTGTTTCGAGGATCCTAACCTCGACAAAATTTTAACATGATCCGGCCACTCATATCATTCTCAGTCAAGCTCAAATTTCTACAACAGATTGGGAATAGATTTCAACTTCTAACCCTACTTAAGGACGCCGCAGTAACCCCCATGATCTCACCAACACATCGCTCAATACGATCCCAGCAACACTAGTTCTATGAGATTCATGATCAATTTCAACCTCTTGCCAGTGAACCGATCAGCTTCTTCCGAGGATCCCAACCTCAACAAGAATCACATCCACCTCACATCATCATTTCTCACCCACGCTTAAATTTCACTCCAAGTATCAACTGAAGCTACACTCTAAACCTAAGCTCTGGCATCAATTAGCTTGCATTTCAGTGACCCCATGATTCGGTCGGAGCTCAAAATAAACACCTTCAGATTGGCGCCCAGCTACTGCCGTCTGACAGTGACAGAGACGTCGAAGTTTTGCACATTCATCGAGATGCAACAATACAGTAGCTAAATTTATGGAAGTAGCATGTGGATTCCGACTCCACCGTTGCATTGACTGCGAAGCGCTTGTGATGGATGATGATGATGCTCCTCGGCAGGTCCTTCAAACTTGTGCAGATTAGATTCAATCGATGTCGTTAATGGGTTTCTGGAGTGGGTCTTCCTTGAGGGTTTTGCGACTTTGCTCATCTTTTATTAGAGGCTTGACACCATGATTGTACAACGTGAGGTGGTCAATTTCATTGAGAATTCGGCAGACAGGCTCGCACGCTTGCATTTCGCTGTGAAATTATAATCGGCTTCACTTTGCAGAGAAACCGGGCTACCTACCGCCTGGTAAAGCAGGCACTGGAGCATTACCAAAACAAGAATCCGCACCTTCAAGGACACTTGAATAATATATGAGTTTATGTTATAGAATATAATTCAAAAACTCTTATATGAGAAATTTTTGAACTTTGCCAAAGCTAGGTTACCAACTTTGTCTTTAATAACATTCCTCAGCTGATGAGCTATGTTCATGGGCCCTGCAGTAGATTCGAGAATAAAGACTCCGGATATTGGAATCCAAGTGCTTCATACTTAGGGGTTTGATCATACCGGCCACTACTGGCACCATCCATTGGCGTCTCCGGCTGTAATAGTATGAAAAGTGGTGGGCTAGCATCTATTTTTCAATATAATCCCTAGCAATTTCATGGCTGGAACTGGACGAAAATTTTGGTGTGATCAGGACATGAGGATTTGATCACACCAACCAGTTATGGCACCATCCGTTGGCATCTCCAATTGTAATAGTGTGAAAAGTGGTGGGCCAACATCTATTTCTCAACATAATCCCCAACAATTTCATGGTTGGAACCATACAAAAACTTTTGTGTGATCGGGGCATGAGGGGTTGATCACACCAACCACTTCTAGCACCATCCGTCAACATCTCCGGTTGTAATAGTGTGAAAAGTGGTGGGCCAACATCTATTTCTCAACATAATCCCCATCAATTTCACAGCTAGAACCATATGAAAAGTTAGGGCATGAATTTGAAGTCAGGGCAGCTCGGGGAGATCACTCCTACTTTAATTGATGCATACACGTGCGCTCAAGACCTATTTATCGGGGGGCTATTTACCTTGCATAAAAGATTTTAAGGTATGGTATTTTTCAAAATAAAGGCAAATTCTTGTATTTTAATACACCCTAACAGTAATTATAAATTTTGGGGGGAATCATTTAAAAATACCCTATTTTACTTATACTGCATTTTTTTCCTTATACCCCAAGTAACCAATTTTTTGACTTTACCCCAATTTTTTTTCTCGGAGCCCAACTGTTGTCCATTTTTTTTCTTACACCCCTAGTAATTGTTTCCACACTATTTTACATGTACTGACTAGATAAAAGAGGCCATTATATGTCATGGTATTTTACATGTAAACATATTTCACTATTTTAAAACCCCCTATATTATATGTACGTTTTTTGCAAAATTTACCTACAATGAATATATTGGACCCCATTTTTATAGCACGTTGTTTCTACGATTTTCGCCAATGATCTCCCCGAGCAAGGCAGTTGAACACAGATCACACCAAACTTTCTGTCCAATTCTAGTTGTGATATTGTTGGGGATTATGTTCAAAAATAGATGTTGGCCCACCATTTTTCACACTACTACAGTCCAAGATGGTAACGGATGGTGCCAGAAGTGGCTAGTGTAATCAACCCCTCAACAAAGTAATGTTATGTGGCCCATGGGAAGAGGTTACAAGATAAAGTAGACGAACCCCTACAATGGTCTTGTTACTATCAATTTATTTGAGCTTTATAACAAGGTACGGTTTGTATGGTTGTCCATGGTCCTTCACATTCTTTAAATAAATTTGTTAACTATGTTATAGAAGGCTGGTATGCCAAGACTCAATTTAGGATACTAGGTGACATCTTTGGGTTGGTGACAATAAATATCATAGACATTCACAAATATGTTCTTTGGCATAAGGCAGTTGCCGTCAACTCTTGGAAAACTCGGTTCAACACTGAGATTGATGAAAATATCTTGTGTGTGCCCTTGACATCCTAAAACCATTGCTCACCAAATCTAGGATTGTAGTATAATTACAAGAAGAGCATGTTGGGACTTTGTCATACAATAATTATTAATACCATGAAAGCTAGGCCTAATCAGAAAGGCCCTTGGAGAGCTTTGGATTGGCACCATAAATTTCTCAACAAGAAATCTCCTCCACCCTTACCAAGTGCACCAACATTTGGTTTGTCCATTTTTTAAAGGCATCATGTTGTGGACCATTTGAATTGAAAGGAATGACCTCACCTTCACTGGCAACATGTGAGATGCTAGTAAGGTTATGCAATATATTATGGCAACGTTTACTTGGTCATGGGGTCACAATTGCTTCAAGGGAGACACCTTAAAAGATGTGAACAAGGCCTCTAGATTCTACGACAACGTACTTCCTAGATTCGATGCGACTTGGGGCGATAACAACCTACGAGTCTACGATTTTTAGATCACCTAATGTTGGCATACTTGGTCATGCTTGGGCTCCTTATTTTGATTGGGGTGATGTGGTTCCACGTGGTGCACACGAGAGTTTCCCCACTCGCTTGTTTTGGAACCTGGCGGCCTTGTATGGTTTATGGTAATGGAAAGAATGTATATCATTGGTCTAAGAATTCAAAAAACATGCTAAATCAATCTAAACATTTGATTAAGTATTATGCCCCGTGTTTCAAATAAAATAAAATAAAAATATTGATATCATTTTAGTTCAAAGTTAGAGTTGACACTACAAGTGTAATGTCTCTCAAAACTAGAGAAGATAGATAAGGGGCATGATCCACCCAACCTTGAGCCTTATATATTTGTAGGAACTAAGAGCTGAAACTGCCCTCAACTAGTCCTCATGGATATAGTTAACCGGCTCTCCTTCCATGCATTTGGGGTGAGTTAGGTTTCTTCAACTAATGGTCATTAGTTACGAGGTGAGAACATTGTGTAACACCATAGTCCCAACTAGTGGGTAACTCCCCTTTGCCTTTTAGAACTATTAGATCTCCTAGGGCAAAGTCCTCTAGTCTTATAGATAGTAGAGTATAGTTGGAATTAAAGATAGCAAAGGCAACTAATCAATACATACATGTTACAACAAGGATCATAGGGGTCTCACCATTGATTCCTTGAACCACTATAGGGGCAAGTACGATATATTGTTCAATTTCAATCCATTCATAGGTTTCAAAGCTTTACAATGGAAGAGAACCACACTGACATCACCTATTATAATGGCTCAAAGTTAGGGTAGGTAGAATAGACCATGGCCCATTGTATTTATATGTGGGTTAAAAATTAGGGTGGCCCACACTAATGTTGAACTTATATTTACAAGACTTTAGGGCTATGTGGCCTCTCCTTGGAACAAGGTCGTAGGATGAGCCACATTCTTTGAAGTGAAGAAGAGAGTAGCTAACCTCCTTTGGAAGAGGTAAGCCTCAAGTATACTATTGTGGTAAGTGAGGTAGCAATTACAAGAATGTTTGACATGAAGGTCCGAGACGACCCTAAACTACTAGATGATGGTGGAGAGATACCCAAATTTCAAGGAAGAGGTTGGCGGTTCAATTCCCAGCTATGAAATCTCCTCTCTACTTGACAAAAAACTTGCCAGGTGGTCAATTGCCTCCTGTGCTTTGGCGTTGGCTTGTCGGCCTTCTGTCGGCCTTCAAAAAAAAGACAAAAGAAAAAAAGAAAAAAAATGTTTGACATGTTGTGACAATACTTTATGTGAATGTAATCATTTTTTATTCCATATTCCTAGTTTTGAACATGCGATATTGTGTGTTCAAAGATGTCAAAAAAGGTTACATTGACCACAATGATTGGTGGTATGTCAACATTACAGTGGGCCACATTCGTAGGTGACCTTAGTGTAGTGGTAAAGACCCCACAGTACCGTCGTGTGAGATGCAAAAGTTACACAAGGTCAAAATGAAGATTCCCTTTCTCTTTAATATGACCAAATAGACCCTCCCAAATATGTTAGCAATTGCACCTAGAAAAGTTGATATAATTTGAGCACATACCTAGTCCACTCTCGTCAAAACTCATGTCTTTCCGGTGTCCATTCTTTACTACAAGCCTTTTCATATGATCCTTTGACATCACTCCAACATAGGTCAGTGTGTATCTTTGACAAAGTTTTTGCAAGTTTTTGACATTTGACACACAAAAACTTGCACAAAAATAAATTGCACGTCAATTGACACACACGATTTAGGTTTTGACATGTAGTGTGACTTGTGAAGAAAAAAAATCACATGTCAATTGACACTTTAGAGATTGATCATTGAAATGACACGTACTACTAGACATGTGACATTGAGGTGACATTTTAGAAGAAAACGTAGATGTCAATTGACATTCATTTTTGTTTTTGAAAATGTCACGTGACACTTCGGATTTGAAGTTGAATGTCGAATGAAATTTGTCAAACATACACACTGATATAGGTGACCAATTAAGGGTGAGACTCCATGTCCATCACCGATCCACTATATTCTGGGTTGAATGTTTTCATGAAGATAACCAACAAGGGCCACTTCACACACAAGGTTGAAGGCCCCTGACCATGGCGATGTAAGAGCTCTCATTGGTTGAAAAGGCGGAGACCGTCCAAGTTCACTTCACACTAGGAGGTGAAGGCCTAAAGGCCCAAAGAAAAGTTCGTGGATGAAAAGTCTACATGGAGTCCTACATGGCAGGTTGTGGATAAGGGAGCATGGTCTACCGGAATTTGCATCAGGGCCTGACAAAAATTCCGGGAGACCATGACTTTTTAAATGTTTTTTTCTAGCAGGATAGATTTCAGGACATATTTCAAGGAATATTCCATAATAGATTCTAGGACAAATTCCAAGACAGACAAACACCACCAAGTAATTCTCTTAAATTGAATTTTTTTTTAGACATATTATATTGAACCAAATCCTCCCCTCTTTTTCCGCCAACAAAATATGCAATGGTCCCGCAACATGGTCCATTCTCACTTCACACTATGCTTGAGGGCCCCTGACTACATAAAACGGCTTTCCCAACACCCATGGTACGGCCTTTGGATGAGAGTCAAGGGTCCTCACTATTACGAGGTCACGGCTCTTGGCTCATGTGTGAAGTGGCCCTAAGTTGCAAAATATTTGCTCGACAGGACTGTCTGGCCAGGTTCATTCTTCCAAGCAAGCTGCAACTAATCCAGAGCAGTGTCCAGGGAGATTTTGGAGCATAAATGGGGATATTAACTAAAATGAGCCAATTGGGCCATTATGAGACAATTCGTACAGATGGGAACGTGCATTGGGAACGTGGTTTACGAGTAAATACCCGTGAATTGCCATCATTGACAAGGTTTACAACAAGAGGAAGGTCATGAAGATAGACTAACACAATATTTTATGCACATTGGGCTATATATCTCAGCTACAAAAATGCATATTGTTGCCCAAAGCAAAACTTAGCCCACCTGTAACCACGGGTGTTCACTCGTGACCAACCAACACCCCGCAACAGATGAGCCTATATCCATAACACAACATAAGTTGACACCACTAAGGAACAACCATGCGCATGCCAACAAATGTATGCAAATATAATGGGTCTAATCACAAAAGCCATCATGGGCACTTAATACTACTCGGAGAATACAAAAACATCTAACCACGAGTGAACGCCCGTGACCAACCAAAGGCATGCAACACACGATGCAAGATCCATAACACATGCAGGAAGGTCTACAAGTCATACCCGACTACACAACTGAGGGTCAAAAAATCATTTGGATGAATCATAGATGCCACAGTGGGCACAAAATATGTGACAAAGTAGTTGAATTGTTGTGTCCACGGGTGAACACCCGTGGACAATCTATACCCATAGAGGTCCGGCTATCTACAAGAGGAGTATGACTGACTAATCCTTTTCAACATCCTGTCATGAGGTAGTCTTTGAGCTATACTACATTGCTTGCGCTTGACTTCTTCAAGCTGTTTTTTCTCCGTCTGCAAAGCTGTAGCTTCTCGAAGTTGTTTCACCCTTGCAGCCACGTAATCAGACATGGATGAGGTGGTATTGGGTGAACTACACCTCCAACATCCAGAACTATTTCCCGAGCCCGTGGGCTCACTGGGTTGAGTGGTTTGGAGAGAAAGGTGTCTCTTCACACGAGCGCGTGTGAACGGAGCTGCAACCGCGACCGCGACAGGAACAACCACCGCAACCGGAACTTCGCGTGTTTGGAGCATATGTGTCTAACACAACAAAGGAGAAAATGATATTAGAATCCCTAGGATGAAACACAACCACAAAAATGAGATTCGTGTGGAAAATGAATTACCTTAGGGCATGGAGATGTCACTTCGGCGAAGTCGGCGTTAGCATCCGGTGCACGTTGTCCACGAGGTGGAGTGGGAATATATTTCTTAGGTCGCGTTGGGAATGGGGAATGTTGTTAAGATACAAGAACATAAGAGTCTATGGAAGAAGGACATGATGTGCAAGAGGAGCCCGTGGGTTGGCCGTAGTAAACATGAACATGTGCAAAAAGAAGGAATTATAGCCGACTAAGTCCTACATATTAAAATTCGCCATAACAACCATTATTCCCAAGAACACAACAAACACTGTCCAAGTGGTCTGCTACATTCATTGAATCAACTACCACATTGCCACGGGTGAACACCCGTGGGACACTGCCAGCCGTTCACATATGTTGGAAATAGTCGGGCATTCTCTAACACCGAAGTGTTGCAAAGTAGTAGTGTCCCAGTGGGATACATTCCTGACCATAACGTGTTTGCATGAAGAAAATCCACAAAACCAAAACATGTTTCAAATGAAGTTGAAAGCCAAAAAAAATTCAGTTCCACGTATTTCAAATACAATGTACAGTAAGTGCACATGTGCACTATCGTCGGCCCCAAAAGGGGATCTACATAGACATCTGCGCCTCTGGAACCATACGGGCAGGAGGCAGTATTTTATGTCTAGCTAATGATTGCTTATAAATTTGAGAACTTGGCAGCTCTAGATTGAAGGGTCCCTGGCCTGATGGATAAGGGTTGCTCCCCACAAAATCTGGCACATACTGTTGAGAACTCAAGAGCCTTTACAGGTAATTATGCAGAGTATCCAAGCTTTGGTTTGACAGAAATGGGGGAGGGTTAACGTAGCTCCCAGGAGGGTTTGGGATGCATTTGTAAGGGGAGTCATCAACAAGTAATGTAGTTCTATGAGAGGGTTGCTTCGTGTGCGGCACTGGATGCGTCCGGCTCCACTCAAAAAATGCGCACAGGTCTTTCATGAAGAAGCTTGAATCAACATTCATAGGACTAGGAAGAATTTGTCCTCTCTCATCCTTCAGAGTGTGACACAGTTCTTGTCCAAACACATACTCTGGATGTCTACAACCTTTGAAGAAGTGTCGGACAATTGGATGGAGATTCTTCATAAGCTTCGACGACCAGATGACAACATGGAAGTTTGAAAGAACAAAACGCAGAAAGCGTCCCAATCCTTTCCTAGGTATGAGGGCATTATATGCGAGAAAGAGTGGAGCCAACTCCCCAGTTATCAGGGGGCTATGTTGTGATTCAAGAGCCTTCCTGGTGTTGATATTGTCGCACTTTGTTGACCTCACAAGGATCCCGTTGACATCCAGCACTAACCATATCTTCTCTCTCCGATGGACAACAGTGCTTGGAGAGGTGAGTATCTGGCGATGACAAAATTGAAAGTCATTCTAATTGTTTTTTTATCTAAGGAAACAGTAGATTCTAAAGGATGTTTATCGACGGAAACAACATATTGGGTATGCATCCGCAAGAGAAAAGAATGCCTGCACATTCATTAATTAATTTGGGGGAGCTAGGGTAGAATATCGTACCGAAGGAGGTATTTCTGCATTGGTTGTATGACCTGTGACCACATGCACACAAGACTTATGAGCTCCACACGTTCAAACCCATACTCTCCCACGGGTGAACACCCGTGGGCACAATATCATCCATGCTTTGTAGAAGTATTAGTCATGAGATAACAATTCCAGTGGAAATTGAAAAGTACACACAGGTGGACCCACGGGTGTTCACCCGTGGGACCAATTGCATTCAAATAACACTATATATCTTACCTTGAGCTTGGTCTAGGGGGGCATCCCCAGCACGTGCACGGTCGTCATGACAACTCGGTGGAATGACATCCCGTTCTGCCGCAACCAACACCTGTTGCAAAGAATCTCTTAGAAATCATGAGGACTTTACTTCCAAGCTGAACACAATATTGCATTGGGAGAGGAGTATAAATTACCATTTTGGACGATGACGGTTGAGCCTCAGGAGAACGGCCGACATGAGGGCTTGAGGACTGAGCAGCGGCAACATGGACTTCCCTCCTTGGAGACTCTGGCATTCCACTAATGTCAATGATCTCCAAGGTGGAGTCCACAACACTGCCGGCTTGAGCGGCCGAGGATCCCGCTAGTTGACCTCGTCCTTCACGATGTCTTGGAGCTTCAAACGCTGTCCATCTCTTTCTCATTTTCTTTAATGAAGCGGCATGAAGAATATGTTTCACCTTCACTGCTTCACAAAACGCTGGAGTGGAGAGATAAGCGAACATCTTGTGATAGTCGTACGCCTTGTACAAATGCGCAAGATTCAATCGCACGTTCTCGGGAACCTCTACCAAATATTTGTCCACAAACGGGGCAAAATGCACCTTCTCCTTCCCGTCCGGTTCCTTGCCCATGTCAGGTCTCCCAGCAAGCACCGGGTGAGGGTCATCAACAAAGTTGAGTTTAACTCTGTTGTACCCAGGCTTCCCATAGTCTTCATCCTCGGAATCATCTGTCATGTAGTCGGCAAACGTCCCCCGAACCCGATGTGGAACTCGGTCTCTAACCTTCACCCTCACGTCTAGTTCTACGCATTTTTCGGGCACCTCGTCATCACTATCCAAGCATATGACCTCGGTTCGAATTACCACCTCTGCCTCATTGGCCGTCGGCTCCTCTGCAACCACAACCTCAGGGGAAGCTCGGTGTGATCGCCCTTGGCCTAGGACCTCCAGAACGGCAGCGGCAACCTCCTCCACAGGTGAGCTGACGTTCAAATCTGTGGGTGTCCCTTCAACTTGCACAGCTACAGACATGATTGCATCCGGCGGAGCAACCTCCACTTCCGTTACTTGGCCAGATTCAACCTCAGGATCGATACCAGGATGCTCCATGGCCTCCGAAGATCGAGACTGATCTCCAACTCCAGCGAGACGTAGAGATGACCTTCCCCTGCGGATAGCCTTCACTTTCCTCCTTGCTTGCGGTCTCGATGTAGACCTTGGAGCAGGACTAGCCACCAATTGAGCTTCGTCCGCGGCCTGCTGATGCTCATTCTCATCAGATACGTCCATAGGTTGAACCTCTAGTTGCTCTTCAGTTCGTACAGATGTTTCAAACTGTACAAACCCGCGCCCAGGTGTACATGGGATCCCAGACGAGAAAGATCCAACAGGGACATGGCCACTCTGCTCGGGTTGTGGACGAACAACCTCCTTTAAGTTCGAAGCCTCCTCTTGCCCCTCCTCCTCCACAACCCCCACGAGTGAACACCCGTGGGAATCCTGTTCCGGGGACATGGCCTCCCGAGACGCCTCCGCCATGGCCGACGCCTTGAAATTGAAGGCCTCCTCCTCCGCCTCGTCCATGAGCTCCGCCATGGCCTCCGCCATGGTCTCGTCCATGGCGTCGTCCTCGTCCACGTCCACGTCCTCCTCTTCCTCTTCCTCTTCAGACTCCCCTAGGTCAACAACTGGGTTATCTGCCTCCTGCTCCTGCTCCTGCTCCTGCTCCTCCTCCTCTTCCTCCTCCTCCTCCTCCTCCTCCTCAATTGTGTCATTGGCACGCTTGCGACGGCGTGCGCGCTCAATAATCGCATCCACATCGATACGCCCTTCTTCCTCTTCCATATCAAGGGCAACGACTTTTCCTTCTTCATTCCACCTTTGTAGGCTCCAGTCCAGTGCGGAAATCATTTTCGTCTTCGCCACCTCTAGCATGTCCACGGGAACAATATTCACCACCTTCATACCCAAGGCCTGCAAAACCCAAGGAATGAGAAAAAACAATGCAAACAAATTTGTCTACTACATCATCCAAACTAACGACAATATCCAGAAAATTCCTATCAACCAATGGCCCCCAACCAGGAGAGTGGAAAAGCCCACGGGTGTTCACCCGTGGGCACTTCCAACCAGGAGAGTGGAAAGGCCCACGGGTGTTCACCCGTGGGCACTTCCAACCAAGGAGAGTGGAAAGGCCCACGGGTGTTCACCCGTGGGCACTTCCAACCAGGCGAGTGGAAAGGCCCACGGGTGTTCACCCGTGGGCCTCCCCATCTGGATTATGGTTTTGGTTCTCTACTACACCATCCAAACTAACGACAACATCCAGAAAATTCAATAAACACCAAGGGAGAAAGCTGCTGCAGGGGCTTACATGTGCCACGATATGCGCCTTATTGCCTCCACAAATATTCAGAAAAAATGACCCCTCCAAACATGAAGGCTTGATGATATCTATGTAGGTCTGCATCCTCAGTTCCCCCTTGAATAAAGTCTTGGCCTCCTCATTGGAATACGCCTTTTTCTCTGAATACCGTTTATATCGCCCCGGGTCATGCACGTCCAACATCTTTCGGCCTCCACAGAGCCGCACAGCCACCTCCGAACTTGATTCGCCTCTGAAGGGAAAAATGTAGTTTGTAACACGAAGTGCACTCGATTCGAAGAAGCAATCACAAGATGCTATTTTCTCCTCTTTCATGCCGTGGTAGAGGGCGTCACAAAATCTGACGTTGGTCGGCAGGTGCGTCTTCAGAACATTGTGAATAAAATGCCGGTCGGGAAATTCTGAAATCACAATCCACAATTGGGGGGACTCCAGAAGTCCCGGAAAATCACATCGAATACCTTGCAAAGTGCAATCCACAACCTCCTTCACACGCCCTCCACCGTCTATTCCCGCCTGGACTCCGGGCAGAAACCTTGTGTCTATGTACGCATGCAGTACTGGTGAAAGCACTGTCCCACCACTGAACTTGTAAGTGTTGTCAATAGACAACACGCAATGCTCCGGCGTCACCTCCTTGTCATGGGTGCCTAGAATGTTTCGCACTCCTTCTTTAAACCGGTCAGGAATAGGTATTTTTTTCCGTGCGGGGCTCATAGCGCCAAGAAGGTACTCCGCTCCAAGCAAGTCCACAAGTCGTTCGCGCTGGAGTTTCCCAAAAGTATTGGCTTGCTTCCACAATCTCCAACAATCCCGATCAATGGTCTCTTTTTGATCAACGTGAACAATGTACAATGGGGTCGGGTCCAGACACTGTGCCATTGCGATATAGGTTTCATTCTTCTTCTTCCTATTCACCGCCCAATCCCGCACAGTCTTCAAGGTATGCCGAGGGTGCTCCTCTCCATCCCGGGTGGACATGATTTGATCCGCTGCCATGTCGAGCTCCATCTCTGTCAATCCCCGAAATTGCTTCAGGTCGTTCTTGACCACCTTCCTCGGTTTGAAACCCTTACTCTCTTTCATGAGAGCTCCGGTCTTTGGGTCGACATACTCACCACTCTCGTAATCCTTAAATATCTGCTCCCACTTCCTCCATATGTCATCTCTTAATACCGGCAAGATGTGCTCCATGATCAGGTTGTTCTCCTTCTCCACGCGGAACGTCCACATGACGCACGTAATGAATGCCTGTATCAAACACCGGCCGTGTACGAATACCACATGAATACAACTCCAAGTCTGACTACCAATCACCAACAACATGAGGGTCGCCCACGGGTGAACACCCGTGGGAGTCACACAATTGGAAAATACAAAAGTCACAAGTTTAGAATATACCTTCCACTTCTTAAATGCTTCAGTATTATTGGACTTCTCGCGGACAGTTCGGGCAAGTCTTTCTCGCCTAATCCAAGTCTTCCTGGCGTGCTGAATGCACTCCGTAAATGATGGAAAGTGCTTCCTGTACTCACTATCCAAATTCAGAACGCCAGAAAGGTGGAACAGAGGGTCGTCATCACCTTCAGGGGCCCAAACCACATTACAGGGCCATTTCGAGAAAAACCTCTTCACCTCGTCTGTGCTGCTCGGGTCATTTACATACTCCAGACATGCTGCTAACGTGTGTTGGCCATTTACCACGTGGAATGATTTGTTCTTTACTTCCTCAAAATTTGTCGGTTTTCTTCGCCTATCCGAAGGAACGATTGTCAGGAAGTTGGGATGAATCTTCGGAATGAAGGCATAGTTGAACAACTATGTCTTCATCTCCCTCAAGTGCGCATCGGATATGGGTCGGCAATTATAACCTGCATCTCCCCGCTCTATATTGTCGATACTGACAAATCCATTCACGCCTTCACCGAATATCCACACCCGTTTGTACTTGTCCTTGAACACCTCCATATCCATCAACCTGTCTCCAACCGATTTGTCTGGAGGCCCATGCATTGATCGCTTCGGTATCTTCTCGAGTTCAAGAAATGGACTATCTTCGGCTATTTTCTTTTTTCCTCTCTTGGATGGTACATCCTCGGTGGGAGTGCCTTCGACAATCGCATCCTGACCTGCATCGGGTCTCGTCTTCTTCCTAGAGGAGGCTGCACGGTCGTCAGATGGATCCTTCCTCTTGCCATCGCGGATTTGCTTCTTCTTCAATAAAGCTTCCAACCTTGCCGCCTTTGTCTCCTCAACTATAACCTTCACTCGTCGTAGAGCAGCCTTGTAGTCTTGCTCGATCATAACTGATCTCTCCTCCACGGACCTGCTGTGCTCTTTTGTCTCGCAATATTCTATACAATAGGTGAGAAATTCACCGTTCAATGAGCGGATGTTCTCTCCCTCATTGTTGAGCTCTTCATTCACATCCGCATATGAAAAAGACTCCACTAATCCTGCAACCTTGAAGTCCTTCTTCCGCTCTGACGACTTGCACATTATCAATACCCGGCTCCCATCCGCTTGGATGTCCAATACGTGCTTTGCCTTCATGTACTTTTTCCATGTCGAATTCGGCCCACTCTTCGTGTACAACGAGAGCACCGTTGTCTCTCCAAAACCACTGTACTGCATGAACCATTGCAAATCTGGTCCCAAAAGTTCAATATCGTAATTCACCGCTCTGCCCACACCTCCAGATACTGTAGAAGAAAATGCATGTTGTTAGTACTCCGCATAGTATAATATGATCACGAATTTCACTAAACATATAACATTGACGTGGACATTGGTGTTATGGTTATACCTTTACGAGCTGTTTGCTTAGTTCTTGCCATCTCTATTCAAAGGGGAGTTCACTTGGACACCTCTATGCACCTGAATGAAACACCAACTTTCTATCACATGTTTATGTCTAGAAACATCAAATACATACAAAAGACCTAACATATTTGTCGACATAAAAAATCCAGGAGAAAACTATCAAACAATGGCTCCCAACCTGGTGAGTGGAAAAGCCCACGGGTGAACACCCGTGGGCGCTCCCAACCTGGTGAGTGGAAAGGCCCACGGGTGAACACCCGTGGGCACTCCCAACCTGTTGAGTGGAAAGGCCCACGGGTGAACACCCGTGGGCGCTCCCAACCTGGTGAGTGGAAAGGCCCACGGGTGAACACCCGTGGGCACTCCCAGCCTGGTCAGTGGAAAGGCCCACGGGTGAACACCCGTGGGCACTCCCAACCTGGTCAGTGGAAACGCCCACGGGTGAACACCCGTGGGCACTCCCAACCTGTTGAGTGGAAAGGCCCACGGGTGAACACCCGTGGGCCCTCCCAACCTGTTGAGTGGAAAGGCCCACGGGTGAACACCCGTGGGCCCTCCCAACCTGGTGAGTGGAGAGTCCCACTGGTGTTCATTCATGGGCCTCCCCAGGTGAAGAGTGGAAAGGCCCACGGGTGAACACCCGTGGGCTCTCCCCACCAAGTAAGTGCCAAGGCCCACGGGTGGTCACCCGTGGGCCTCCCCAGTTGGTGAGTGGCAAGGCCCACGGGTGAACACCCGTGGGCACTCCCCACCAGGTAAGTGCCATTGCCCACGGGTGAACACCCGTGGGCACTTCAAATAACCTCTTTAATATAACCCCTTTCACACTCTCAGCCAAACTAAGACCTATGTTATGCAAACTCACCAGGTTTCTTTTGTGTGGCCATGGCAAATGTTGTTCAAATCCAATGTTGGTTCCTGCACAGAACAAAACACAAAACCCATAAGTTTCCTACAATGCCTTCATCATGTGCAACACATTCATACTCTCAAAATCAAATCAAAGACAAATCTGGTCTCACTTTTTTTGGAATAAACCATCATGGCACTCTTCTAGCACTTTGGTTTAAGCATACTTCTAGCAATTCATTCAATTCTTCACACCCAAGCATCACACAACTCACGTGAATCTCTCTAACATTTCTGGGTTTCATATTCTTCAAGCAATTCAAACCCTAATGCACCAGAGATTCACCTCATTCAACAATTTCTAGCCACAATCACAATCATACAAACTCTGATTCACCACATTCATACAAGCCACAATCATACAAACCCTTATCATACAAACCCTGATCACACCACAATCAGCACAATCAACAATTTCTGGCCACACGCATTACAATGCAAGCAAGAAAATGACTGAAATTGAAAGAGAATGGTAACAATGATAGAGAGTGCACAATTGAAAGAGAATGCAAGAATCATGAAGTTCAGCTACTTACAAGCTTGTGGGTTCTCAAACTTCTGGAATTGGACTTCTCTCCACTTCCTTCTTGCTCAACTTACTCTTCTCCACATTTCGCCACTACCACGTGCTGGATTGACCAAGGAACAACTGGTTTGAGCAAGAAGCAACTGGATTGAGCAAGAAACAACTGCATTGAGCAAGAAACAATGCCATTGTGCATGAAACAATGCCATTGTGCAAGAAACTACTACCTGGATTACAATTGATGAAGAATTCCAGGGTTTTCATTGAAAAACAAGCAAGAAAATGTGTGTAAGTAAGAGAATTGCAAGCTCTAATAGAGGAAAGAGAAGGAGGAGAATGCATAGAAGCAAGAGAAGTGGTAGAAACAAGACTAGAGTTTTGAGGCACAATTCCAGAAAATTGTGAGAGAGGTGAAGGAAAGAGAGGAAGAATTGGGAGAAGAGAATGAGAGAGAATGAGAGAGAAAGAGAGAGTGGGTGCGGAACACGAAATGACATAATGGGGAAGACGGAGGACGTAAAGAGACACATAATGTCTCATTATTACGTAAGGACATGACTCATGCGATATGGGACGCGAAGGATTCTCTAATCGATGGCTTGAGTACGATGTGACGTATTAGTGGGCGGTATAAAGAATTATTAGGTGCACTTAGTAAGGTTGGTCCTCTTAGAATGATAATTAATAGTACTTAGTAAGATAACTAAGTATGAGTGAGATTAAAAGGTGCACTTAGTAAGATATGTAAGTATTAGTATGATAATTAATAGTACTTGGCAAGATAACTAAGTATTAGTGACATAATTAGGTGCACTTAGTAAGATATGTAAGTATTAGTATGATAATTAATAGTACTTGGCAAGATAACTAAGTATTAGTGACATAATTAGGTGCACTTAGTAAGATATGTAAGTATTAGTATAATAATTAATATTACTTGGTAAGATAACTAAGTATTAGTGAGATAATTAGGTGCACTTAGTAAGATATGTACATATTAGTAAGATAACTACGTATTAGTGAGATAAGTAGGTGCACTTAGTAAGATATGTACGTATTAGTAAGATAAATAATAGTACTTAGTAAGATAACTAAGTATTAGTGAGATAATTAGGTGCACTTAGTAAGATATGTACGTATTACTAAGATAACTACGTATTAGTGAGATAATTAGGTGCATTTTGTAAGATATGTACGTATTAGTAAGATAAATAATAGTACTTAGTAAGATAACTACGTATTAGTGAGATAATTAGGTGCACTTAGTAAGATATGTAAGTATTAGTAAGATAATTACTAGTACATAGTAAGATAACTACGTATTAATGAGATAATTATGTGCACTTAGTAAGATATGTAAGTATTAGTAAGATAATTACTAGTACTTAGTAAGATAACTACGTATTAGTGAGATAATTAGGTGCACTTAGTAAGATATCTAAGTATTAGTAAGATAATTAATAGCACTTAGTAAGACAACTACGTATTGGTGAGATAATTAGGTGCACTTAGTAAGATATCTAAGTATTAGTAAGATAATTACTAGTGCTTAGTAAGATAACTACGTATTAATAAACATGGTAAGTGTTGGTAAGATAATTATCAGTACTTAGTGTGTGTGTGTGTGTGAATCGTGTGCATTCATAATGGGCGCACTTTCACCATTGACCGTGAACTCAAGTTCGATTGTTCTCAAGTTTTCTCTTGGGCTTGACTAGTCTTTCATTTATTGTTAGATGTGTGTAAGATGTGGCGGGCAAATGGCATACTAAGTCAAGGATATCATGTAGCTTTGACATTAAAGTTTAAGAAGGACATTAAAGTTTAAGGGTGCTTGACTAGTCTTTCATTTATTGTTAGATGTGTTAGATCTCAAGGGTAACATACTTGGGCTCCCTATGGGCAAGTGTAATGTGTTGCATTTTGATATTTAAGAGGAATACATATCCTTTAGCATACTAATGGCATACTAAATAACTCTATAAGTTATTGGACATGAGAAACATTCACATATTACATGGACTGAGTAGCTTTGACATTAAAGTTTAAGGGGGACATAAACTTGAAATCTAAATGCGCTTACTCACATGTGAATTATTGGACAAGGATATCATGTTGAGATTGGATATTCGTAAACATATGATCACATATCCTCAACACAGTTCCCATGCCAAAGCATAGTACCCCATTGTATGCCAAACTATCTCAAGGGTAACATACTTGGGCTCCCTATGGTCAAGTGTCATGTGTTGCATTTTGATATTTAAGAGGAATACATATCCTTTAGCATACTAATGGCATACTAAATAACTCTATAAGTTATTGGACATGAGAAACATTCACATATTACATGGACTGAGTAGCTTTGACATTAAAGTTTAAGGGGGACATAAACTTGAAATCTAAATGCGCTTACTCACATGGGAATTATTGGACAAGGATATCATGTTGAGATTGGATATTCGTAAACATATGATCACATATCCTCAACACAGTTCCCATGCCAAAGCATAGTACCCCATTGTATGCCAAACTATCTCAAGGGTAACATACTTGGGCTCCCTATTGGCAAGTGTCATGTGTTGCATTTTGATATTTAAGAGGAATACATATCCTTTAGCATACTAATGGCATACTAAATGGCATACTAATGACATAGTATTGGCTTCCCCTTATTGGCATACTAATGGCATACCAATGGCTTCCCCTTATTGGCATACTAATGGTATATTAAATGGCATACTAATGGCATACTAATGGCCTCCCCTTATTGGCATAATAATGGCATACTAAATGGCAAATTGGAAGGCATACTAATGGCATACTAAATGGCAAATTGAAAGTCATACTAATGGCATACTTATGGCATACTAAATGGCAAATTGAAAGTCATACTAATGGCATACTAATGGCATACTAGATAACTCTATAAGTTATTAGAGATGAGAATGATTTGCATATTATATGGAGTAGCTTTGATATTATTGGACAAGGGTATCATGTTGAGATTGGAAATTCGTAAACATATGATCACATATCCTCAACATAGTTCCTATGCCAAAGCGTACCCCATTGTATGCCAAACTATCTCGTGATATGTGAATGGTGCATGAGGTATGAAGAAGAGCTATGTCAGGATGATGGATGAGTTAACCCTAAACCCAAAACCCTACCTTCTCATGTCAGCAACTTGTGATGAAACATTGTCATGGATGATTGCAATATTGTCTAATGTGATATAGTGATAACGTACATGTTCATAAACAGTATGGAAGAATATGTAATGTGGAATTATATGAAAATGATAAGGAAATAAATAACCCTAAACCCTAAATCCTAAACCCATTAGTGTGGTAGGCCACTTAGTGTTGGACCTTCTTAGTTGCTCGCCATCTATTTGTGTCCTACTCTTATACAATAATGTTTATAGTTACAACTAATCCTCTTTTATCGCGCATCCATGTGTGTAGTACGAATTTTTTAGCTATATTTTGTTTTCACTAGTGACAGGAGCTTAGGCACTAGTAAATCTACTCAAAAAGACATTTTAAAATTAAACATAGTGTGAAATGGAGGCTATAAACAGTTACCAGCAGTTGTCAGCCTGCCGGCAGTTACTGAAAGGGGCTGGCTATAAGGAGTCTCTCTCTGACGAGAGAGACAGATCATTTTTCAAGTGTATATCTGATTATAGCTACGAGAATTAGCAGAGTAGCGCAGGCTATAGGCTAGGAGTGAGCATAGAAACAGGTCGTAGCTATGGAATCCTGAGATAGGAGCATAGGCTATAGACACTGCTTGGTGTAGATGGACAGTAGGCTAACCAGGATATAGCCTGGTAGCTTTGTTGACACTTTATTTGATGGATAATCAAAGTGCAGATTTGTGGAATGTAATGATGTTGAGTGAAAGAGAAGATGTATGAATTATGGCCTGAGTGATATTTCTGAGTATAATTGAGATTATCAGGAGTGATAAGTGAGTGGTTAAGCAATAATCATGGGAGATATCAGCAAGTGTGGCTGAGAGTGATTGATTGAGCAAAGCAATTGAGTGATTAAGAGAGATGTAGAAGATAGAAACATCATGAACAAATAGCCTAAGTTTGAGAGAGATGGAATGAGATGATTGTGCATGGTTGTAGCTATAGCCAGGGCTAAATTAAATTTATCTAAGTTATCAGATAGCTAGCCACGATAGGCTGTGTAGCAGGTCAATGAGTCGCAGTTGAGATATAATGTCATTACAGAGAGTTCCCACTGAGATGGAGAATGTAAGTGATGAGTCAAGATTATAGCAAGCAGTTAAGTTAAAACGGGCTATCTTCTTTTTACATGATAGGACGAGTCAGTGAGATTAGCCGTAAGCACATAGAGAAGCATATAGTAGAGAGAGAGAGAGATGTTAGATTCTTACGAGAGATGGAAAGTACAGTTCTTTAAGAGCAGCATACTTATGAGTGTGAGCAGTATAAATAACAGAGAGAGGAAGTGTGAGATTAATTGCCGAGCAAGGTAAAAAACCGTCTGACCTTGTCCTATGGCTATATGAATTTGTTTATTGCCTACTGAGTTGTAAGAGATATTAGGATTGCATAAACAAATCTACATATTATAAAGTGGTGATTACAGGCTTGAGGTGCCAGACTTTACCTTTGTACGGTGTGAGCCCAAAGCGGTGCCCACATTTAGTCTTAATCTTTAGAAAATATTAGTCGGTGTGCTTTGAAGTGGTATGTCACTTCACAAAAATATAAAAAGAGTGAATTGTTAGCCTTAGGAGTACAATGTTATAAGGGGCTTGAAGTGGAGAGGTTAGTGTGTTTTTACCTTAGGAAAGGATTTGAGTGAATAGGGATAGGTAAGAAGAACTTGGATTGAGTAGTTAGTGAGTAGGCTAGTACAAATGGATGGAGACAACCAAGGTGACTCAAGAGGCAAGTGTATTCGAATTGGGATGAATGGAGGATCACATTGAACGCACAAGTGGACCACCTCATCGTGGCCACTTAATGGGGAAGGTCCAAGGAAGAACGCAAGGTGGAGGATAAGCAAATTCTAAAAGCACCAATCAAATTACGATTTAAGCATCGTGGTTTGAATTAAAGTGGTGAGTGACAATTTGGGAAGGTAAGGGGAGAAAGTTATGGCGGCGGAAAGTGAAGGAGGCTAAGTTTGGGTTGAGCATCCCAAGGGGGTCCGAGGTAAGGTGGGGGATTCTCTCATTTTCTCTCTCGATCTCTCGTGTGTGGTGTTAGGAATTGGAGCTCTTAGAGCTCATGAGGAGATTGTGAATTAGTTGGTAGGAAAGACTCTTAAACTTAGCGACAATGTGTGGGAAATTAGCGGAATTAATTAGTGTAGTTAGTTGGTCTCTCTCTCTCTCAAGTGCTCTCAAGGGAGCGAGCTCTTAAGAAGCTTGAAGCTATGTGTGTGGGTGTGTGTGGAGCAAGAAGGGTGCACGTGTGGTGCAAGGTTCTAGGTAGAGAACCGAGGCAAACTAGTTTTTAGATTGGTTTTGCATTGCTTAGATATAGGATTTGACTTAAGGCATTTAGTGATAGTGTTTAGTTCATAGTGTTCACCTCATAGCATTTAGTTTATAGAGCTTAGTTTGAACTATTAAATTGGCGCACTCAGTTAGTGTTAGATGATGGTACTTATTTTGAATGGTTTAATATTTGGCCAAAGGCCTGAATTGTTGAAGAAGGAGCTGGGCTTTTGGAGAAGGTGCTGGGAGTCCGAGACTGGGTAAGCTGTAAGCTGGGATTAGCTCTGCAGCTGGGCCTAGTCAGCTGCAGTTGCTGGTTAAAGCCACTTCACACATGAGCCAAGAGCCGTGACCTTGTAATGCAGAGCCGAGACTGTGAACTGGGTTAGCTGCGCCTGAATTGGGAACTGTAGCGGCCAGAGCCAAGGGAGCTACACTAATCAAGCTGAGATTGAGGAGATTACCCGACGGCAGCTAATTAAGGGAAGGTGGCTATGATCAGGGAGAACCGACAGTTGGTTACAAGTTGTTTAAGGGACATCTAGGCCAATCATGGGCCATGCTGATTAGGAGTTAGGCTAATTGCGGGTTAGGCTAACTAGGAGCTGGCAAGTTAGAAGATGGACTATTTGCAGCTAGGCTAGTTAGGAGCTAGCTACCTAGGAGCTGGTTAATTAAGGGCCGAGCAAATAAGGAGCTAGCTAATTCGAGGCTAGCCTAACTTGAGAAGGGCTAACAAGGAGCTGATCTCTGTCTGCGGGAAACAGGTGCCTCAAGGAAGAAATTGACGGGCGGTGACGGGCGTCAATCTGCATCGAACAGCATAGAATTTCGGAGTGAGATTTTACTTTGCTGCAAAAAGGACGAGTTAGGGTGAGACTGATTGTTGTTATGCATCGGGGAACGCATTTGATTAGTAAAGTAATGGTGTGTGGCTTGAGAAATTAGGTAGATCATTGAATTTGCAAGACCAACTTTGGTGGTGTTCAAGCCAAAGGTTGGGATTTGAACTAGTATGGGGAATGTAGTTTGGTGTGACACATTTAGAGTAGTTTGGCTCAAGGAGTGCTAAGTTAATTAAATTGAGGATGGTGTGATGTGGGAAATTTGATGTGAAAAGTATTTGTTAATACTTTGCATTGATAACCGCATAAATAAATAAAAAAATGAGTTGTTCCACATTCATGGATTGGTATGTGAAGTAGTTTAGAACAAAGTCACATGAAGAGTTGATCCTTGCACTATGGACTCACCCACTAAGCCTAGTGAGGAGCTCAAGGACCCTAAGGAAGTAAAGGTGATCAATGGTAAAAGAAAGAGAGGAATATCCGCTTGGGCTTGCGCGTACAAGGCAAGGAATTGGACACTTGAGTCATCAAAGGACTCATCCAAGCCCAAGGCCAATGCCACGGAAGAATGTGAGCCCAAGGCCAATGCCACGGAAGAATGTGAGCCCAAACCCACTACTCGGACTACGAACGCTTAAGGGTGGGGGGTTTGGCCTCACATAATTGGTGCGTCCGCCGGGAGTGAAGCGGGAAGTAGTTACAAGACTTGGAGGCAACTAGGAAAGTTTGGAGACACAAACTTGAGAGAGGGGAAGGAGCACCCGAGACTCGGTAAGTGTTCTCTCTTTGGGTTTACATTTGAATTTATTAGATTAATTGTATTTCAATTATTCCTTGGAATGGATTGCATTGTCAATTACGCAAATTCATTTTTGAGGAAGGAGCGCGGCGAAGGTACGTCCTCAACCTTTTTGGGGATTTGCTAAGAACTTAAAAGGAACCTATAACCGAGTAGCTCATTAAAACATTAGAGGGTAAATTCACCTTAGGACATTGAACTTTGACACTCACCTCGGGGTGAGTCTCAAAGTTTCGGGAGTTGTCATTTCATGCTCTAGATTAAATTAATATTTTACGAAGTTTGTTGTGTTGTCACATTGAGTCACGATTGAGGGGAGTGCTAACTCACAGGGGGATGCGATTGCTCAAGGTATGTTTGTTTCTTCAAAGTGAAAGTATTAACTAATTAAGGAATGCCTTTTGTATTCGTGATTGTCGTTATCCGTTGTAGAGGGTAATTCCCGAATTGTGGATAGTGTGAGAAGTCGAAGGGTGAAGCCTCGACTTTTTAACATAATCTACAAGGAAGGTCACCCCCTCACAATCGGTATTGTGGCAAGTGTTTAATTTGCGGAAAAGTGCGGAGGTGATGCTCCGGCTTAACCAAAAATTAACATGAGCATGCCTATCCCCTATTGGGATTTCTTCACTTAAGTGGGCTTGCAGGGTCTTTTTCCTCACCTCCTAAAAATTTAAATCACACCAAGATAAGTGGAAATATTAAGAGGGGAGGGTTGTGAGAAATGCGATTGGTCAAGTGAGGGTTGATCGTCTTATGGGGAATGCAAGGTAAGACTCGATCCCAAAAACCGAGTTTAGTGTTAGGATTAGAAAAATCTACACGTAAGAGAAGGACTTCTAGAATTAGTGAAGTTGTAGGTGAAGCTCATGTTAGATTAGAGAGTTGCTTAAATATTGAGCCTAGTGTTAGTTTGTTAGTGGAGACATTAGGAGTGGACACTCAACTTGAGGAAGAGGTAACTCCTTCCAAGTTGGGTAGAGAAACCTCATCGGAGGCACATAAATTAACAAAGGAAAATTTTATAGGCTTGGGTGAGGGGATAGAAAATACCTTACCAGACACTATGGCCGAGGAGCGGGGGATGGATCCGCCACCCATACCCCCAATTCCGCCTATACCTCCGATACCTCCTATAGACCCATTGGTTAGGCCAAGAGGCCTACCCATTGTGGTCCCACAAAATTTAGCGGCGATGGATATGCCATCTCATCTCCCTAAATTTTATGGGACCAAGGATGAGGATCCCTCTCGCCACATGGAACGGTATATCGAACGGTTGGCTAGCTCCCTCATAACCAACCCGGGTTATTGGTTAGTGTGGTTTCCGACCACTTTAGAGGGAGAAGCCTATGAATGGTATCGGGACCATGCCGAGGGTCATTTTAGGGGATGGGAACAATTACAACGGGAATTCCTAAATGAATTTAGGCCGGAAGTGGGTCAAAGTACCGCCTTAAGGGCATTATTCTCATTAAAGCAAGGAAGGGAGGAAGAAATTTCGGCTTACATTAGGAGGTTTGATTTAGTGTGCACTAGGTTCGTGGGTACTATGCTCAACGACGATACACTAAAACAATTTTTTATCCAAGGGTTTTTCAAGTCCGGAACTATTAGGGGTGTTCTAGAAAGAAATCCCTTAACCTTAGCGGATGCCAAGCGGGCGGCTAGGGATATTGAAAATTTGGATAAGGATCACGAAAGATTATGGAGAAGGGAGGATGAATTAATCCCTCAATTCATCCCCATCCGACCTAGAGTAGTTTCGGGAGAACCGGTTAAATACGAAGGTCAAATTCCCTATGCTATGGTGGATACCGGTCCCCGACCTTTAGCGGTTAGGGAACCGGCACCTCTTTTGGCACTACCGGCCCCTAGAACGGATCCACACTTAGAAGAGGTTGAGAGGAGATTAGGTGCTAGCCAACTAGGATTCCAAGAGGTTATGATAAAACAAATGCAAAGCCTCACGGATCAAATGTCATTAATGATCCGGAGTCAACAACCGGGACTTCCACCCCCGGTTGAGTCGGGGAGGCATTCCTCCGGATTATGGTGTGTCCAATGTGGCCAACCGGGCCACACTCGTCAATTTTGTCGAGGTGGACAAAACCGTGACCAAAGGGGAAACGGTAATCCACCTCAACAAAATCAACGAGGTCAAGCGCCACCTCACTATGGAAAAGGGGAACAATAGAGGACCACCACCTAGAGGGCAAGGTGGTCAAAACTTAGAAAAAAAAGAATTTCACCCATTTTGTGGTAGGTGGCACGCTCAAGGACAATGTTGGTCCGAAGGTCAAGGGTTTAATTGTAGTAATTGCGGAGGGAGTCATCCCTCGGATGAGTGTCGCCAACCGGACAAAATAATTAATGTACCCTACCCGGTGGCTAATCCACAACAACAAGCAAGAGATAATATGCGAGGTGCTAGGCCACAAGGAGTACCGGCCAACGAGCTTAGGCCACCTAACTTATACTATGACCATAGTAATGCTAGGCAAACCTTTCACCCACCGGCGGGCTTGCAAACTACAACCGGGTACATTCCAATACAAAATCGACAAGGAGGTCCACCTAATGGTAACAACGGAAGACAAGCGCCTCCAACGGATCCGGGTCCATCTAACTCACAAGACGTAAGGTTTATGGATGGTGTGTTGGAGGCCACATGTGATGACATGCTTCCTCTCCCAATGGGAATTGGAGAGGAGCAAAGTCAATGGCCTCCTCACACCAATGCTATTACGTATGAATTAGTGAAGGGCAAGGGTGTAGTTGAAGAAGCACCCGCATTAGCGGTAACTACTAGAGCTAGGAGAAGGGATGCCCCATTGGAGGTAGGGATAGGAGAGCAAGGAAATTACTCTTCGGATGAAGAGCTTAATCTCTCCGAATTAGATAGGGTAGCTAAGAGGGCTACTAAGGATGTAGAAAGGGAGAACGTAATTCTACAAGCTAGGGAGAGGCCTAATGGAGTACATGACTTGGATGGTAGCGATGTGGGTGAATGGGATGGACCGGGAATTCCCTTGGATGAATTCGACGGAGTGGGTAATTCGAAGGTGGACAAGTCTACCGGGTACGACTTGTGGGCGGACCTTAGTACACTCAAGGCGGATATTACTTTCGGCCAACTATTGGAAATTTCACCCGCGGCAAGGAAAACATTAAAGGAAGGGATGCCGGTACATAGGAGGGCTAGGAAGGTAAAAGCCAAAGTAGCCGCTAGAATCCAATCACAAGGTGGAAGAGATGTAAAAGCCATAGAGATTGAGGTTGTGATAGTAGACAAAGTAGTGCCGAATGTTTTGGTGGACGGTGGGAGTAGTTTAAATATACTACCGGAGCATACTATGAAGAAGTTAGGACTTGGACTCACGGGGCCTTCACCTTTGGTCATTAATATGGCAAATCAAAGTTCAACTACACCTTTGGGGATGATCAAGGATTGTAGGATGACTACCGGGGGTGAAGAGTACTTAGTGACCTTCCATGTCATTAAAATGCACTCCAACAAGGACACCTTTCCCATTTTGCTAGGAAGGCCTTGGTTACGGATGGCGAATGCTATGGTTAATTGGGGTGGACCAAAACCATCCATAACTTATGGACCGGAGGGTAATAGGGTCATAGTGTCCATTGGTTCATTGGGAGGTTGGATGAAGAAGGATATGTATTTGCCATCGGAGGATGAAATTGAGGAATTAAACAAGGACGCGGTTGGCGAGGCATTGGTAGGAGTTGTACACCCCGAGGGTGAAAGAATTGTTATGGATTCGGGTTCGGGAAGCCTAGGTCCTAATTTCTACCATTATGGGGATAATGGGGATTATGCCCAATGGTTAAGGAAGTACCCCGAGTCGGAATTTGATGTAATGGTTACATCTCACCAAGTAGGCTTAGGGAGCGATTTTCCTAGTGTTAGTGTAGGAGAGGGTTCATTGTTGGAGATATGTGAGGTGCTCACCGAGGAAGAATGGGTTAGCGGTGGGTTAACACCTTGGGTAGATGACGTGGAAGAGGGTGAGGTTAGTTTAATTCATGTGGATGGAACTCAAGAGAATGATGTGATTATTGATTCATCGAAATTGGAGGAGCCTTTACATTTTAAGACCACTTCTACGGGGATAGTTGTAGGTCAAGATGTAAAAGATTACCCCAATGTGCCTTCCGATTGGTATCGGAATAAAGATGAACAAGCACATGTGTCCGAAGCGGATTGGCGGTACATGGAAGTAAAATTGAAGAATGGCAAGGTGCGACAAATGAAAATGGGATCCAAATTGGGGGAGAAAGAAGTTAGGGAGTATAGCAATTTGGTGGATGAGTTTAGTGACACCTTTGCTTGGTCTTACGATGAGCTTAAGGGGATTCCTAGGGAGATGGTGGAGCACCGGATTCCTTTAATTCCGGGTGCTAAACCGATTAGACAAAAGGAGCGGAGGATGAATCCTCAATTGCAATTGTTGGTGAAAGCGGAATTGGAGAGGTTGTTGAAGGCCGGGTTCATTAAGCCGGTGAAAATTACGGATTGGGTTTCTCCTATGGTCCTAGTGAAGAAAAAGAATGGGAAACTAAGGGTGTGTGTGGATTATAGAAAATTAAATTCGTGCACACAAAAGGACCACTTCCCCTTATCTTTCATCACCTTATTGCTTGAAGAGGTGGGAGGTCATGCGAGGTATACTTTTATGGATGGGTATGCGGGATATAATCAAATTTCCATAGCCCTTCAAGATATCCATAAGACGGCCTTTACCACACCATGGGGAACCTTTGTATGGATTGTGATACCATTTGGGTTATGTAATGCCCCTGCCACTTTCCAAAGGTTGGTGATGTATATTTTCACCGACTTGTTGTTTAAATCCATGACCGTGTTTGTGGATGATTTTAGTACACAAAGTAATGTGGATGAGCACTTACATTGTGTTAAGGAGGCATTGGTTAGGTGTAGGAAGATGAGGTTAGCATTGAACCCGGATAAGACATTTTTTGGTGTCAATAGGGGAGTGTTATGTAGTTATGTAGTTAGTGAGAAAGGGAGAGAACCGGATCCGGAAAAAGTTGCGGCCATAAGCGAATTGGCAACTCCAACCAATTCCAAGGGGATATCTAAATTGTTAGGGCATGTGGGTTGGTACCGGGAGCTCATTCCTAATTTTTCAAAGATAGCGGTGCCCATTACACAATTGCTCAAAAAGGATGTGAAATTTGAGTGGACGGATGCGTGTCAAAGAGCCTTTGAAGAATTACGGGATAGGTTGAGCACTTACCCGGTATTGATGCCACCAAATTGGAGTAAGCCTTTTCATGTTTATTGCGATGCGAGCAATGTGGCGGTTGGGAGTGCTCTTTGTCAAGCGACGGGGGAAAACGAGAAAGATCAACCTATAGCTTATGCAAGTAAGCAACTAACACCGGCGGAGCGAAATTACTCAACTACGGAGCGTGAATGCCTAGCAATGGTATTTTCGGTTAAAAAATTTAGGCATTACCTTATGTGTAATCCGGTTGTATTTTTCGTTGACCACATGGCTATCAAGTATCTAGTTAACAAGGCAGAATTAAGTGGTAGGTTAGCTAGGTGGGTCTTGCTATTAGAGGAGTTTGACTACACGGTAGAATACAAGCCGGGTCGCATGCATTTACAAGCGGACCACTTGTCTAGGTTGTCGGAGGAGATAGGAAAAAATCCGGTAGATGATAGATTGGTAGATGATAGCCTATTCATAGTTACTTCGACACCGGAATGGTATGCCGGAATTGTGGAGTTCCTAACAACCCACAAGTTGCCCGAAGAATGGACAAAGGAGGAGAGAAGAAAAGTAAGGGTAAATAGTAGGCAATTTATTGTGGTAGGCCATAGGTTATTTAGGAGGGGATCCGATGGTCTTTTACGACGATGTGTGTCGAAAACGGAGGTTGAAGCGATTTTAATCGCTTGCCACGATAGCGCATGTGGCGGGCACTTCTCGGGTCAACTTACCGGGCAAAAAATCCTTAGGGCGGGTTATTTTTGGCCCACACTATTTAAGGATGCACACGATTATGTGAGAAAATGCGATGCTTGTCAACGTTATGCCCGGTACGACCTAAGGATGGAAATGCCACTCCATGTGTCATTGCCTTTAATTCCCTTTGAGAAATGGGGAATTGACTATGTGGGTGAGGTGCACCCTCAATCTACAAAAGGAATGAAATATATTGTGGTTGCTACGGAGTACCTTACGAAGTGGGCGGAAGCCAAAGCGGTAAAGACCGATACGGCGGAACATGCGGCAACTTTTATGTACGAAAATATTATTTCTCGGTTCGGAGTGCCGAAAATTCTAGTAAGTGATCGGGGTACTCACTTTTTGAACGACTTAATCCGGGAGATGACCGAGAGGTTTCAAATCGATCACCGGAAGACCACTCCTTACCACCCACAAACAAATGGACAAACGGAACGAGTCAACGGTATTTTGGTAAGTATTCTACGCAAAACAATTTTAGACTCGAAGCGGGATTGGGATACAAAATTGACGGCGGCACTTTGGGCATATCGCACAACCTACAAGGTAACTACGCGTGCTACACCATTTTCCTTAGTCTATGGCCTCGAGGCGACACTTCCAATCGAATATGAAGTCGAATCACTTAGGGTGGCCGTGAGTGCAAGACTTACCGAAAGTCAATCCTTACGAAATCGACTAACCGATTTGGAAGCACTTGACGAAAGGAGGAGAATGGCGGCTCAACATATTGAAGCGATCCAAAGAAGGCGAAAAATAACCTTTGATAAACGACATAAGAAAAGGGCCTTAACACCGGGGATGATGGTCATGATTCAAGATGCACGGAAGCTTGAATTTCCGGCAAAATTTGATGCGGTATGGTTAGGACCTTACCTTGTCTATGAGGTCTTTCCTAATAATTCAATTCAATTGGAGACATTGAATGGTGAGCTCTTTCCTACCCGCACATCGGGAAGTAGATGTAAGGAGTACCGAGCTTGACAAGGCAACTTACCTTTGGAGCAAGTGATTTTTGGGATTCATCCCCCGATAGTCGCCAATTATGTGAGCCCAAAGCGGTGCCCACATTTAGTCTTAATCTTTAGAAAATATTAGTCGGTGTGCTTTGAAGTGGTATGTCACTTCACAAAAATATAAAAAGAGTGAATTGTTAGCCTTAGGAGTACAATGTTATAAGGGGCTTGAAGTGGAGAGGTTAGTGTGTTTTTACCTTAGGAAAGGATTTGAGTGAATAGGGATAGGTAAGAAGAACTTGGATTGAGTAGTTAGTGAGTAGGCTAGTACAAATGGATGGAGACAACCAAGGTGACTCAAGAGGCAAGTGTATTCGAATTGGGATGAATGGAGGATCACATTGAACGCACAAGTGGACCACCTCATCGTGGCCACTTAATGGGGAAGGTCCAAGGAAGAACGCAAGGTGGAGGATAAGCAAATTCTAAAAGCACCAATCAAATTACGATTTAAGCATCGTGGTTTGAATTAAAGTGGTGAGTGACAATTTGGGAAGGTAAGGGGAGAAAGTTATGGCGGCGGAAAGTGAAGGAGGCTAAGTTTGGGTTGAGCATCCCAAGGGGGTCCGAGGTAAGGTGGGGGATTCTCTCATTTTCTCTCTCGATCTCTCGTGTGTGGTGTTAGGAATTGGAGCTCTTAGAGCTCATGAGGAGATTGTGAATTAGTTGGTAGGAAAGACTCTTAAACTTAGCGACAATGTGTGGGAAATTAGCGGAATTAATTAGTGTAGTTAGTTGGTCTCTCTCTCTCTCAAGTGCTCTCAAGGGAGCGAGCTCTTAAGAAGCTTGAAGCTATGTGTGTGGGTGTGTGTGGAGCAAGAAGGGTGCACGTGTGGTGCAAGGTTCTAGGTAGAGAACCGAGGCAAACTAGTTTTTAGATTGGTTTTGCATTGCTTAGATATAGGATTTGACTTAAGGCATTTAGTGATAGTGTTTAGTTCATAGTGTTCACCTCATAGCATTTAGTTTATAGAGCTTAGTTTGAACTATTAAATTGGCGCACTCAGTTAGTGTTAGATGATGGTACTTATTTTGAATGGTTTAATATTTGGCCAAAGGCCTGAATTGTTGAAGAAGGAGCTGGGCTTTTGGAGAAGGTGCTGGGAGTCCGAGACTGGGTAAGCTGTAAGCTGGGATTAGCTCTGCAGCTGGGCCTAGTCAGCTGCAGTTGCTGGTTAAAGCCACTTCACACATGAGCCAAGAGCCGTGACCTTGTAATGCAGAGCCGAGACTGTGAACTGGGTTAGCTGCGCCTGAATTGGGAACTGTAGCGGCCAGAGCCAAGGGAGCTACACTAATCAAGCTGAGATTGAGGAGATTACCCGACGGCAGCTAATTAAGGGAAGGTGGCTATGATCAGGGAGAACCGACAGTTGGTTACAAGTTGTTTAAGGGACATCTAGGCCAATCATGGGCCATGCTGATTAGGAGTTAGGCTAATTGCGGGTTAGGCTAACTAGGAGCTGGCAAGTTAGAAGATGGACTATTTGTAGCTAGGCTAGTTAGGAGCTAGCTACCTAGGAGCTGGTTAATTAAGGGCCGAGCAAATAAGGAGCTAGCTAATTCGAGGCTAGCCTAACTTGAGAAGGGCTAACAAGGAGCTGATCTCTGTCTGCGGGAAACAGGTGCCTCAAGGAAGAAATTGACGGGCGGTGACGGGCGTCAATCTGCATCGAACAGCATAGAATTTCGGAGTGAGATTTTACTTTGCTGCAAAAAGGACGAGTTAGGGTGAGACTGATTGTTGTTATGCATCGGGGAACGCATTTGATTAGTAAAGTAATGGTGTGTGGCTTGAGAAATTAGGTAGATCATTGAATTTGCAAGACCAACTTTGGTGGTGTTCAAGCCAAAGGTTGGGATTTGAACTAGTATGGGGAATGTAGTTTGGTGTGACACATTTAGAGTAGTTTGGCTCAAGGAGTGCTAAGTTAATTAAATTGAGGATGGTGTGATGTGGGAAATTTGATGTGAAAAGTATTTGTTAATACTTTGCATTGATAACCGCATAAATAAATAAAAAAATGAGTTGTTCCACATTCATGGATTGGTATGTGAAGTAGTTTAGAACAAAGTCACATGAAGAGTTGATCCTTGCACTATGGACTCACCCACTAAGCCTAGTGAGGAGCTCAAGGACCCTAAGGAAGTAAAGGTGATCAATGGTAAAAGAAAGAGAGGAATATCCGCTTGGGCTTGCGCGTACAAGGCAAGGAATTGGACACTTGAGTCATCAAAGGACTCATCCAAGCCCAAGGCCAATGCCACGGAAGAATGTGAGCCCAAACCCACTACTCGGACTACGAACGCTTAAGGGTGGGGGGTTTGGCCTCACATACGGGAATGGTGGCTATAGTCTCTAAACTTGTTATTGCTAATCCGTGAGTAAAACTTAACTATAGCCTATCTTTCTTTGAGAAGCAATTCACAATTAATGAAGGGTAATTAACCAACCCACACATGAGACCGTAAAAGTTAATTACATTAGAAAATGGCATCACAAGACTATTGCACCCGAAAGGGAGGATACTAGACTATTCGCCAAGCTTTTGAGCTTCACGACTGAATTAAGTCAAGACCTTAGAGTGATAGAAAATTCCTTGAAGATAGGACCGAATCACTCACTACTGAGAAAGCACAAAGGAATCATAAGAGTGAAGATTAAATGGAATGAATAAGGAATAAAGCAAGAATGAACCTGAGATGTTATTGTAATCCTTAATCCAATGTGACATTAACCCTTATAGACACTATCTCAGTCTTCCTGGAGACTTTGTTCCCTGGGTTTGTTGGTTTAAGACATAGCAAAAACTTACTACAATGTGCAAACAACCACTATTTTATACGGGGTTATTACTTTCAATTTTTTTTTCACATGCTAGGATTATGTAGTTTTCTAAGTTGGGTTAGTTGTTCCATACCCTATAGTACTTTAATGATGCCCAGTGTCATTTTTGACTCCCCATATTACTCTATATTGGCACCCCATACCCTATATTGGCTTTAAAGTCCATTTGTAATTTTTTGTCCCCATGTTTTTGAATTACCCGTCCACTTGTTCGCACACATATCGCTACTCCAACATATCTCTCACCCCCCCCCCCCGCCCCATGTGCCTAAACTAAACTTCATACTTGACCTTTGAAGTGGGATTGTACGGTTAATATATTTGTTGACTTTCATATTTACGGCCTCGAATGTCCTTTCCAAAGTGCACATCTAAGGGTACTCACGTAAGTATAACCATGCTATCACATAGAGTCTTATTATAACCTAACATAGTCAATCGCACACTCTCAAAATATGATTATCATTGTAGGGTCGATAGTGCACATGGATTGACAACCTAAGTACCAAAGTACTAAATTTGAGCAACAACATATCCCACATGGATGCAACATCTATCGCTACACGGTCCAAACTTGAGCCTTTATATTCTCCTTAGAGGTGATTTCAAGAATACTTTATGGCAAGTCCACAAGTCATACCCATGGATTGGAGCTCGACATTGTGGAAAGGTTACTTAAAGGTTACTCAAAGGTATTTGACCATAATTTTAAATAGTAGTTTAATAATCTCTAAATAGAAATGTCCAGTCCTATTGTTATCAATGTTTTCAACTTCCCCTCCCATGGTTCTCCCTCCCCTCAGTAGATGTTGTATTGATACATCACATGACCAGCGTCCAAAAAGTTTTTGAAGTTATTAAGGTTAATTGCCTGCCTCTGCTATTTCCCTATGGCATAGGTTGCATCCTACAATATCAAATTTTTGTAAGTTGAAAACCTTTTGAGTTTTTAAGTTACCTGCCAATTGCCTTCAAAACTAATTTCTCAGGTCCCCCAAAAAAAAATCGAAGCTTTCTTGAATCCTTCAAGATATAGCTTCCTGCAAAATAAACTCAAAATTTTTGGTTGGTCCTTCAATCGCCACCCCCATCACACTATCCAAGTGTGTTGTTGTCATTCGCTTCCTAATCTTCTGCTTGATGTTATTCTGCACAGAGAAAGCTCTCTCACAAGTAGCAGTACTAACGCATTGGCATCTTGCGGTGGATGCAAGTGTTAGTAGGTTAGGAAATTTCAGTTTCAAAGAAGGACTCCGGTGGTGCAACATCGCAACTGATGAGAGAGGAGATGTGATGAATGGTGCAGTGATGGGGCTTGGGCTGTGGTATTTGTAAAGATCGGCGGGGAGGGAGTCAGGGCTATTATTGACATCCGCCTATGTGCCACCCAAGAGCCCCGAGTATTAGCCTAAAGATATGTACTTAGGCCAACTAATTTCCCAGTTTGAAGAAGGATGAATGGCTAAAATCCTCTCTTTAAAAAAAATTGTAGGCAAAATTTCCTACATGTTTTTTATCACATAGGTTGGTATCCTATGTTTTTAAATTGTCCATAGGCTCTTTGTCCTACACTTTCAAAATTTTATAGGCTAAGTCACAAATTTTGTAGGCTGCATTTGTATTAGCCTTAGGCTCTTGCCGGACGTTGCACATGACACCTACCTATGGTGCAACAATTAGAGTTTATTGCATTGAGTAGTGACTGTCGGTTTGAGAGCTCACATGCTACATGGGACTACCGTGATTTAATCTATTGTCATCCGCCCTCCGATAGGCCGTGTCACATAACTTTACATGTTCAAGTCTTTGCGTAAAACCTATTAAGTGCAGCTAGAAATGTAGTGGACAGAAACCGGGGGGGGGTTGTGATGTATTGGAGGTGAAATATACGTGCGAACAATTGAGAGGGTAGATGGGGACATAAAATGAAAGCTATGATTTAAAATAATATAGGGTGTCAAAAATGGCGCTGGACATCTTTAAAGTACTATAGCGATTGGAATAATAGGTAACTTGGAAATATAAGTAATGCCATGCCCTTTCCTACTAACCCAATGCTGAAAATGCTAAGGAAATAAATAACCCTAAACCCTAAACCCTAAACCCTAAACCGGATCTTAAATGGATCAACATCTCTAGCATAGTGGTATAAATTTGATGATTTTTCCCAGTGTAAATAGCACATTGACGCCCGAGTTGGCCATATATATATGTATATATATACATACATACATACATATAGACACACACACACACATGATTGACACACACACACACATCCATAAAGTTGTGCACAATCTATTTGTGTCCTACTCATATACAATTGGGATTTTAGTAACAACTTGGGCTCTATTATCGTGCATCCATGTTAGCACTATATACCTGTCCCCCTTAATACCACGCGTGCTTTGATTGCCACATGCATGATATTAGGGGTTAGAGTGTAGTATATGCAAGGGGAGGATATTATTGGGCATCCTAATGGCCCATGTCATGTGATCCCATTTTAGTATGCCGACATGAAACGCTGGAGTGAAGTCTCTATAAGTTGATAACCAAGTTAGTAGCACGGTGACAAGGCCTACACCTTGTCAAGTTGACGAGGTTGGACTTTTTATATTAGTCATATCTATATTATGATGGATGTGTATGTGTCACGTATGATATATTGGAGTGTTGAAACTAGGAATGCGCGACAGTGTGATATAATAGAATAAATTTGAGTATGAGAGTTATGACTAATGTGTTTATTAAGGCCTTGGCCTTCAGGGTTTAGCAACTCTATATAAGTTACATTCGTTTACGAAGACTCTAATTTGTGATTCAGGTTTTAGCAAGTCTCTATAAGTTACATTCATTTACGAAGACTCTAATTTGTGCAATCAAATTATGGGAAATTGTAAACAACATCAACCATCCCCATGGTGCACGGGATTTCATGCCTCTTGTAGATGGCTTTAGAGGCGAACTAATGTTCTATAGGACACTTGGGAACTTTTAGCCCACATTTAATTTCAACAAGGGGAGTCATCATACATAGATGTAGGAGACTTAGCTTAGTCTTTTGATCAAGAAAAGTTGGACACTATGCCAAAAATATCAAAGTGTTTGAGAGCTATGGAGTTGTTAGAGTTGTTAGAGTGGGGGAAGGCTATGTGGTTGTATGTAGGAGACTTCTACTATGGGAGAGGCAATAGTAAATCTATTATTAATTTGCGAAGTCATAATAGAATTGATAGAGAAGCAAGCAACTCCATAACATTGAACTATCTTGACGTGAAGAGCTTTTGTTGTTCCAATCCCCGAGATCAGTTTCTTCTATTATGCACACTAAGAATTACCCGCGCAATTGATGTGAATATATAAAGATTACATCTGATTGATTTATACACTTCTGCCAACTTTGAGAGCCCTTGGTTTGAATGATGGCCCTCTGAGAATTTTTTATGACTTGCACTAATTTAGACATGGGTTCTAAAAACCATGGTCTGAATCCATGTACGTCACAAATTTTTAAAGGTGGTCTATATTGCTAACATTACATTAATACTTTATCTGGAGGAGTATAATGTAATTACTAGCTCATAATACATGTATTGATTTTATGTTGCATCATGTTTTGTAGTAGTATAATGTAGCACATAATAGAAGAGAAACAAGGAAATTACATAATTATCATAACAATGATTGCATCTTGGACATCCATGATCAACATTGGGCCAATGGGCTCATTAATCACGCCGGCACCAAGATACGGGCGCTATTTTTATTTCATAACTGGGATTGAAATTTTGAGATATTATACCTACTAGACTTATAAATATTTCATTACATAACATTATTCAGATCCATAATGGTAGTCTGCGGGATTGACAGTATTTTGCAAACTATTCCATCACTCATATTGTAAGTCACAAAATATTTCACAACATATTGTCAAAATGTTGAAGGTATTGGACATCTTTAAAGTACTCTAGGGTATGGAATAATAGGTAATTTGTTATTATAAGTAGGTAAGTGACATTATTATGTATGCGACACTGAATACCATAAGTGGTTGTTGTATGTTGGAAGTTTTGAGAGCTGGGCACGAGCCCATACCATTGTGTTTGGGTGTTGTCACATGGAGATGTCAAGGGTGACTCATATTCCATTCATAATTATACAAGGGCTATACATTGCTAGGAAACACCCTTGCAAATAATGTCAAGTAGACCCAAAAAGACTCACATAAAGTCTTTGGACCTAAAAAGACTCACATAAAGTCTTTAGACCTAAAAAGACTCACAACTTTGATGGCCAACAAAGTTGACGCCCCTTCATGCTAGAGATGTTGAGACCCATCTGGGTAGGAGCGGGGACGGGGACGGGGACGTGTATAATTGGCATGAGTATGCTCGGTAGTGGTATGAGGTGTATGCAAAGGTTACACAATGATCATTGGTACCGCGAAGACTCTCCTTCGCCTTGTACCAAATTTTCACTCCATGTACATATGAGGTAGAACCCCACTACCGAAGGTCATCATTATTCAATATGAGGAAGGTTAGTACGTGATTAGCTAATGGCGGTTGGAATTGGAGGGAATGACGTCTATGTACTTACGAATTTGGAGGGAATGCCTTGTACTTCCTCATGTGAAATTGAAGGCCATGCTCACCACCTATATAAAAGCCACCATTTGGAGGGTCATTTCTTTCTCCTCATTTGGGTCCATCCCCCTTCACCCTTGAGGAGCAACCATGGAGAGCGTGCCTCACATGGGTGAGGAGGTTAGTGCTATAACCCTAATTTGCATTCACTTTCCCACGGGTGCACCCGTGGGAACACTGTGGCCGTACCCCCCCACCTGTACGGCCAAGTCTGCCACGGGTGTTCACCCGTGGGAGACTCTGGCACCCGGTTGGGGACCCCCACGGGTGTTCACCTGTGGGAGAAACTCGCGCCCGGTTGGGGGCTCCCACGGGTGTTCACCCGTGGGAGAGTCCATGGCCCGGTTGGGGGCCCCCACGGGTGTTCACCCATGGGAGAGTCCATGGGCCGGTTGGGGGCCCCCACGGGTGTTCACCCGTGGGCGCTTATGGTTTCTACTTCAGTTCTCCTGGGATATGTCACAATAGAAGTTACCCATATGTTCTTGTGTGTAACAAACTTTCTAGTAGTAGATGTCAGGATGGTAGCCCTCCACGGGTGAACACCCGTGGGAGACTCCAGCACCAGCATGGAAGCCCCCACGGGTGTTCACCCGTGGAAGATCGTGGTGTGGAAAGTAGTAGTTCTCCCTACATATGTGAGGTTATAAGTTGGCCATATATCATGTGTGTGGCATGCTCAATAATTGTAGATGCAATTATGCTTATTTGTAAATTATCTGCTGAGTATGTGAAATATGTGGTCAATAGGTAATAGGTACATATTATTACGAGTTGGGAGTTTCGTGATGCAATATGATATATGGTGACGATGATATTCGTTAAACTGGAATGTTGACACTATCTTGAATGGCAACTATTTCGCTAGCACTTGGGCCAACAAATGTGACACCTACATGCGTAGTAAGAATTGTACACAAGTAAGTGTTAGGGGTGTTAGTTTTGGTGTTAGTTTTGGTGTAGAAGGGTAATTCTCCCAATGGGGATATGATAAGTAACACATACTTCACTTGAGTTGTGTGAAGTGAGGTGTAGAGCTCGCCCATATAAGAATGTAAATATTGTGCTGAGATGTCAATGTTGTCCCCCACGGGTGAACACCCGTGAGGTTCTGTTCAATGTGTGTTGATATACTTTTGATATCGATGTTCAGATTCCACATTACATTGGACTGTCGAGGTCGGAATTGAAGGGGAAGGCCGTTGTGCTCTTTGATGATGAGGGCCATGCTTTGTGTGATGGATTGATTTCCAACACAAATCCGTTGGATTGTGTTGACAATAGCATCCTAGGGGCTGAGGATGTTGGAGTTATTATCATGAACCCAACTGACAGTGTTATTTCGCGGGATTGGGAGAATACTCTGCACCGCTGGCCTCTTTCACTCACCAAATTTGAAGGACATACATTGGCGGAAATATTGTTGGTCCATCATAATGCGACCCGCGAAGTTCAAAGTCATCGGCGCTTGCTTGGAAAACGCCAATACAACACTGCGAGGATGTGTGCACCTCGGCCACCTGGGAAGAAAATTTGGGGAGCCACTGAGGAGCATGCGCGGATGTTATCAGCGGTGGATTGTTGTTCGGAGCATTGTTGCCAGGTATTCCCAAGGCCTTTGTTGATTAGTATTCGGGAACACTACTTCGCATTGCCATTCAATGCTCGGAAGCTCATAGCCCTGTCGGTGTTCCAAACGATCCAGAAACATGAGCACAACGGCCGTGAAATGGTTATTGTGGAAGGGAGAACAATATGCACTCGTGCATGGATGAACATCTATATGATATCAAGGGCACAATACAATAAGAACAAGGCCGAAAGTTTGATGGGGGTTAGATCTCGAGATCACGGAAACACATGCACTAGAAAACCACGGGCGAATACAGTGCAGGCGCGAGCCACCCTTGGAGTATTGGTTGAGGGTAGGGCGGACGCCATGCCCCATATGACTCGGGCTCTTCCAACTGGTGAGAAGATAGGAACGGAGATGCTCCCAGTGGGAACAACGTGGTGCAACCTGTTGCAGGAAGTGAACCACTTGGACGGAGACCTAGGGTACGCGCCTATCTCTATGTCCACCTTCAGCCGCCTACATCGACAGCATTACAAGCAATATGTTATAAAGAGCCCCGGTGACAACTTCTCGCGTTGTGGAACGTGTGCAGCATTCAAGGATTTGTTGCGAATACACACAAAGAACACAGTTGGGCACTTGGCCATCTCGAATGCTAGCCTTCGTCATCTAACATTGCAGGAGGCTCATAGAAACAGTTACTACAAAGATAGGATTTTGTCAAAGTATGCTCCCAATGAGGTGCTTTGTATAATCCATGACAAAATGGATTATGGGAAAACGGCGCTTCCCGTTTTCGCGCACAAAAACAAACGTGTTGACAAATACGAGCGATTCCCCATATCCATTGCGGGGATGATTGCACATGGTCACTCAGATGTGAATTATGCGCATTATGTCCTTGATATGTACCCATCTGATGCCAACTTCACTATCACCTCGATTATGAAGTTGCTTTGTCAACTTGAGGTACAACCTGTTTGCTCTAGTAGACACATTCCTATTTCGTCCATAGGTGATCCTTTACACGACGCACTGGTGGTTGGTGTAGAGAAGTGTTCAGGAGTACTTCCCCTGCCACCGCCCGAAAGTATTCCTCCTACAGGTTTGCCACCCCTCCTGCTTGTTCAAATGGACAATTGTGCGAAGGACAACAAATCAAAATACAACATGTTGTTTTGGTCAGCTCTGACTGCAAAGGGAATTTTTCGGGAAGTCAGGCTGTCTTTCCTTATTGTTGGACATACGCATGAGGATGTGGATGCAATGTTTGGGAGGTTTGGACAAAGGCTGAAGATTGAGGATTGCCATACACTCCCAGACCTGATGGCATCGTTCATGGCTGCTGGGGAACCCATTATTGTCCCGTCCTTAATCCACGAGGTTGCTGATTTCAAGGAACGGGTGAAGGGATACTACAATGAGTCTGGTCAAGATCGACTTATTGGGCATTCCAAGGCGCACCAATTCCGTTTTTATGTAGACCCTCAAGGAGTGCCATTGATGCAGTACAAAGTGTATTGTACAAATCCAAGTTGGGTGCCTGATGGAGGAATTGCTCTTTGGAATGTGGACCCTATCACAAAGAAGACCATGGTCCCTACAGGTTAGTGGTTCCCTTGTTTGTATTGCTTTGGAAGTGCACTAGAAAATACATGGTGTGAAGTATGTGGCCCACAGGTGATCACCCGTGGGCAGTTAGTCCGTGGTATTGCTCCGAGCTCATTGTATGTTTGGTTTTGTAGGGTGTCCCCGTCCCGTTCCAAAAAGGGAGATGAAAGATTCCGTGAACATAAAGCTTGGTGTGCAAGGTTTTATTAAGTATTGGAAGGATACGGCAGATCAAGATAGTTCGGGTCACTATATGGAGTCCATTGCGCCAACAATTTTATATTGGGAGAATGTGCTTGCGGCTATGGATCAACCTTTACTCCCAACTCCATCTGAACTTAGGGAGCCTTTCTGGCCTGCTACACGGTTCTCCGTTGCACCAACCCTACATGTGGATAATGTGCATCTACTTGAGGAAAACATCACTGACTATGCTTACGTGGGGCCAGCTAGTTCTCGGCCTGTTGAGACCTTCCGTCCCGGCGCACATATCAGGGTCGGCCATTATGTGTTACTACGTCCTAGTGAGGATTGTCCCAATCCAGTGTGGATGGGACGGGTGATTTCTGAGCCGAATTTGGCACATATCGGTCCTAATCCTCGTTCCATTGAGATTGTCTATTATGTACCGGTCCTTGGCCAAAGGAACAAGAAGACCTTAGACGAACGTTATGAAGAATGGGACACGGCAAAATCTTTTCGATGGACGAGGCTCAAGGACTATCCACCAGCTCATCAATCCCTAGATTGTGTTGTGGCATCATGGGCAAGACAAAGGAATGCGTCCGATGACAATGTACTCATCCCAGCTCGGCAAATTCTTTTCGCAAAGGATAATTTAGATCGATGCACCAGAGGTGAGAAAATGACTGATGGAGATACTTTCGAGGATGGGGTACCAACAGAAGACCTCTAGATCAAAGTTGCATTGCTCATTTCTCGGTATCCACGGGTGGACTCTCGTGGGTGGGCTAGATGGTTGACACGATCTAGCCTGTTTGGTGCTCAGTTTCAATTTTGTGAGCATTAATTAGAGAGCCATACGGATTAGAGACATTGACATTTGTCCCACGGATGTTCAAATTACCACTTTTAAAGGCATTTTTTTTGTGTGAATTTTCATGTGCATTGTCATATTTGCCAACATGTTTAATATGTGGGAGTCATCCAATGTATCCAATGTGGGAATAAATTATCCACGAGTGTTCACCCATGGAGTGTAGGCACAATCCTTTTGTCTTCCTTGATGGGATCCTCCATATTCCAATTGATTGTTTGCCCGGTTCCGTTTGAACACTTTGTTTGTGGTCCGTAAAACCTCTACGGGTATTCTCTCGTACAAAAAAGCAATCATTACGTTCCCATCACGTTCCCCTCATTAAAATGAGCGGACCATTTGTCTCATTTTAGTTAATATCCCCATATAATCGGTTGAGATCCTAGTATTTCCAAGTCCAAACGGTTGCATGGTATGATCTTTCGGCTTTTCTTTATTAATTTAATGTATATTCCAGAAACTCCTCTACAATGATGGGTAATTTTCCTGCAGTCATGAACTTCAGCCGGTTGATTCTCAAACTCAACCAGTGCGTCTGTGGCTAGCGGTCGGTTCTCCCCGTCCATAGATCCAGAGATCTTAAAAACATTCTACATCAATCATGCAGACATTCTGCACTGCAAAGTTGCCTGTTCTACTGAGTATCTCAAGGCCTGTTTAAGGGCCACTTCACACACAAGACTGAAGGCCCGTGACCATTGCGATCTAAGAGCTCTCATTGGTCGAAAGGGCGGAGACCGTCCAAGTTCACTTCACACACGAAGGTGAAGGCCTAAAGGCCCAAAGAAGACTTCATGGATGAACAATCTACATGGAGTCCTACATGGCGGACTATGGATAAGGTTTCATGGTCTCCCAGAATTTTTGTCATGCCCACCTCCAAGAGGTGGGCCTGATGCAAATTCTGGGAGACCATGATTTTTTAATATTTTTTCCAACATGACAAATTTCAAGAGAGATTGCAGGGCAGATTCTAGGATAGATTCCAAGACAGACAAACACCACCAAGTAATTGTCTTAAATTGATAGAGTTTGAGACATATTATATTAAACCAAATCCTCCCCTCTTTTTCCGCCAACAAAATATGCAATGGTTCCGCAACATGGTCCATTCTCACTTCACACTATATCACTATATTCGTTAATTTGGGACTTTTTCAACATTTTGAGACAGTTACAAATATAAGAACATGGATAAAATCACACACATATTGGAGAATGTTGTAAGATGCAAATACTTTGAAACAGGTGTTCATATCAAGAACCCAATTAAGAACTCATATCAAGATGGTTTAGGTAGGACGACCCAAACATTAGACCATGTTGTTGTGGTCCATATATTAATTTGAGACAAGAGAAAGTCTCAAATTAATGAATATAATGATCTATGCTTGAGGGCCCATGACTACTTAACACGGCTTTCCCAACACCCATGGTACAACCTTTGGATGAGAGTCAAGGGTCGTCACCATTACAAGGTCACGGCTCTTGGCTCATGTGTGAAGCGGCCCTAAAACCAATGTTCAACGGGCGTTGTAGAGAACAATGAACGGGGAGAACCAACCGCTATTTACAGATGAATTGGTTAAGTTTAAAAAAATAACCAATTGAAGTTTAAGACTTGAGAAGAATTACCTATCCTTTTAGAGGAATCTATGGAATGTGCCTCCAATTAATAAAAGAAACACCTAACGATCATATCAACATGTAACCAGTTGGATTTTAAAACACTAGGATTTTGACCAATTATGCCCAAAAATCTCCCCGGACACTAGTAGAGAATGTCAAAATAGAAACATTTCAAGGTTTAGTTGAGGCATTGCTTAAATGGTTCAATTAAACGTGGGGTGCAAGAGGGGTGCTTTGCCAAAGGGACAACCTCGTGCTCAACTGGAATTGGAAGCTTTATAGATTGATTACTAAGTTTTGGTGGTTGTTGTTTGGTGGACACTTAGGGGGAAGTTCATTGTTAAGAGAAAGGGTGTTAAATGACATGTCACATGTTTAAATGAAAAAGCATGACAGTTAATCGACATGGTGACCTTCCCCACTTCCTTAACCCCTTTAAGATGTTGAGGCCAGGAATGGCCTCGAAGTTCTGTATTCTTCAATTTCAGGTATGAATCGAATGGTTTTTGCAAATACGGTAAAGGCGAAATTTGTTGGCATGGGGTAGGGGAGAATTATCATGATTTAAAAAAAAATTAAGATCCACGGTGTAGAGTGCACATTCATCCGAAGTGAGGTTTCTACGTATTCTGGTCCCATACTCATCTACGGTGACGATGTACATGTTCAGATACGTGAACCCGAACATGGACAGCCATAGCCGGTCACACTTCCGGCGTGTGAACCTGTACCTCCCGGTGATGCACCGACTGTACAATCGTCCTCGGATACATTCCCTACATATACTTGGCCCGTATAGAGCACTGAATACATCGGACCACCCCGCCGCACACCCTCCCCGTTTTATTTGTGGTTTTTTTTGCACAACAGACAATGCTCTCCGAACTTCTGCGTCGTCTTTGGCACTGCAGTATCCATCTACACTAATTATCCGACGCCGAAACAACCTCCAGACCATATGCTAAATCAGATACGTACTTCACATATTGCAAAAATACGCCTCACGACACAACGTATCTCCAGAACCCAACATCTTAAAGGGGTTAATGTACAAAGTATAAATTGTCATATAACCGACATCAATCGAACCAACCCTTGAAGCGTGAATACATTTTGTCCCATTGTTTTGTGACAAACTCATGAAATGTTTTTGTCCATGAGCGCCAAGTTTCCATGAGCGCATGCCACACTTCTTTAAACTTTGAACATTGTCCATAAGTTTGCCCCTAATCGGATCAAAATTATGGACCTTTTTATTCTTGCACATTGTGTGACTACTAATACTCCTTTGGTAAGATGAATTCACAAAAGAGCTAACTCAATTTCACGATTTTACAAACCAATTTTAACAATAGGTTCTACCAATTTCATTGGAATCATGAACCAAGTTCGCTATATAATAACCAATTTAACTTGAACTTTCAACCAATTCCCATTACATGTTGTGAACAATTTCAAGATTGGTACACACATTCACAACTTCAAGAAATCCATTTCTTGAATTATATAACTTTAATTCACAAAGAATGATACATTATGTCTAAGATCCTCCTAATCGCTCCCCCCCCAAATAGCTCCACCAAAATTTCAATTGACCTCTCTTATCCAACCTTGGGTCATGTTTCTAGTGATTGCTTGTCCATCATCATTAATGTGACCTAATACTATAAAGTTCGATGATTAAAGAGATCGTTCCGTCAAACACACAAATCCACAACCACACTACACCCTCAAATTCACGAGATTGCGCACTCCAACTACATTGGGTTTGTGTTTCTTACTTCAATGTACATTAATCAAAGACCAAAGAAGAACCAACACTACACTGTTTTTTGCATTTAGTGTTGTGTGGCATTTAATGTTGTGTGGCATTTAATGTCGTTACTATTCATTTACATGCAACACTATCTACCAAACACTTGACAAATAGGGTTCAAGTAGTGGTGGTAGAGATGGTGGTGGTGCAACCATGCGGCAACAAAACACAAAACATAAAAATATTATAACATTAATTGTGGAGATGTAAACATTAAGGGCGTCACTGGCATTTAGTGTTGTGGTTCGTAATTACTGTTGACAACACTAAATGCAAAAAACAGTGTACTTGCTTACGACTTTGAGGCATTGACATGAAAGACCAAAGAAAAATCGACGTCAAGAGCTAGAAGCTTCCAGGTAAACACAAAACAAAGAGGAACCAATGAACAACGAGAAGGCAAAGAATGTGAAACGAGGAGGCAAGAATGTCGAGAATATAAAAATCACAAAGTCCAAAAAGATTTATGAAATTGGTTTGGAAGATTCATGAAAGTTGCTAGAGATAAAGGTCGATTATCGTGAAATAAAGGTGTGCCACATGTCAAGTTGGTTTGGAAGAATCATGAACTAGTTTAGAAGGTTCATGAAATTGGTAGAACCTTTGGTAACATTGGTTGGAAGGTTCATGAAATAGCTTGGAACCTTCATGAAACTGAGTTTGCACTAATGTTAAGTCATCTTACCAAAGGAGAATGTGTAAACTTTACCCAAATTTCAGCATACATACATGTAGTCATCACATAAATAAAATGTAACAACATTTTACCAACAATTTATGCAACCTAAGGAACATATTGTTTTTCCCCAAGGCACTTTGTACCCACACACCCAATATAAACTACACAATTCCTTGCTTCAAGACAACCTACCTTAAAACTTCATGTCATGTTTAGATTTGGGAAAAACCGGATCTACACGGTCCTTACAAATCGTATAAAGTTCAACTACACATTCATTTTCTTCCCACCATGTATCATGTTTAAGTCATCTCCAATGCACTCCCCAACTCTTCCAAACATGACTAATCTTGGCAAAGTGAACATGCATGGCAACCGTTTTGGACAATAATGACACTCTTTCGTTGCATGGTTTGTCGTCATAAGCACTAATGTTTTGAGTAGTGGATTGTCCTCGATGGGTGGTTTGGTGGGAAATCTGCAGCGGTGGTGTGCTTTTTGTTTCTTGTTCTCTTTCACATGGCAGTGTGGTCCAAGTCCCTAGCTCCTACCGAAGGAGGTCTATGAGCCCAAAATGGTTGCTCATATTTGTTTTATGTTTAGGATCTACTTAGAATTGCAATTGGAGTGTTATTGAAACAATCAAAAGTATTAAAAGAGTGAGGCTTAGTGTGGATTTAGGTTTAGGCCTTAAGCCATTTTGTGTGGTTAAGTAGAGGATTAGTGGCATTAGGGAGTGTTTTGATTAGAGGAGTAGTGTTTGATGAGGCAAGGGGAAGGGCCTTGGGTTTAAATGTTTGAATTAGAACATGTTCTTGTTGGTTTAGAGGGTGAGGAGTTAGTGGATAGGATAAGGTCCTACTAAGTAGGAGAAAGTTTAAAGGGTTGTGGTTGGATGCCCTCTCCTCCCTCTCTCTCTCTCTCTCTCTCTCCCTCCCCCGTTTGAATTAGGATCTATGTTGTTAGTTTAAGAGTTGAAGGCTTAAAGGATAGGATGAGAGCCTACAAAGTAGGAGAGGATCGAGGGGCTTATCTTGAGCTTTGAGGGGTGCTCACCCCTTCCCTCCCCCTATATATTCCTCTCTCTCACCTTCTTCACTCACTTGTGTTCCTATTCACTCTCTCTTTCCTTCGTGCTCCTTTGGCACCCCCTTGAAGGGTGCTCACCCTCTCCCTTCCCCTCTCCTTCTCTCTCTCTTCCTCTTGTTGTTCCTCTCATAGAATTGAGTGTTAGAGTTAGAGTTGTGTGGGAATTAGTAGAAGGTTAGTGGAATTAGTAGAATTCATAGAGACTTGTAGGGACTTGAAGATACTTGTAGAGACTTGAAGGCCAATGCTCTACCTATTCAAGAGACTAGCATCATGATTTCAAGTGAGTTGGGAGCTTGTTGAGATGGAAACACATTTCATGTTACCACGAGCTTTGGTATCACTCTCTTTCCTTTGTGCTCCTTGGCACCCCATGTGTTATAAGTGTGGGTGTGTGGGAAGCAAGAGAGGGGCACGTGTGTGTGCAAGGTTTCAAGGTGAAGAACCAAGGTCAATTAGTCTTGAAGTTAGCTTTGCATTGTTAGATGTAGTGTTAGATTAAAAGCATTTAGAAACAAGTGCATAGCTCTAGTATTTAGACTTCTAGAATTTAGACTTCTAGTGTTGGGAATTATAGTATTTAGACTTATAGTACTTACTCTTATAGTATTTACTCTCATAGTATTTAAACTTGCGATATTTAGATTCATAGTTGCATTAAGGTGTGAACTTGGGAAGTTGTTGTGAGGGACTTGTGGAAGAGGAGGCGATGATAAGTTATATAAGTGTTTTTCAACACTTGTATTAAAGACTTATGTGCCTCATGGAATCAACAAGTCATAGCCTCAGCGAGGTGTCATGCACTAGTGAAGAATCGTCAGCCAGGACCAAGTTTGCAAGAGGGAAATCTTTGAGGGCATGCGTGGCAAAGACGGTGGGGTGGACTCTTGAGAAAGCCAAAGATGTACCTATGCAAGAGAGTCACACTAATAAAATGTCATGACTTGAAGTAAGTTATAAGTCCATCAAGGTAGAACGTACATTCCATATTACTACAAGTTTTTATGTTACACATGTGATTTTCAAAACCATCACCCGGACTAGGACGCTTAAGGGTGGTGGGTTTGGCCTCATAAAGTCCATGGAGGGGCACTCGTGGGACCCGTCAGATCTAGATGTAGGACTAGGATTGATTGATTTGTTTTCAATTTGGGTTATATCCCAATGTTCATTCAATTTGTGGTTTTCATCTAGGATTAAATAACATTCCCAACAAGCTTTGAGGCTTTGTCAACTTTTCATCTAGGATTTTCAAGTGTTTCCAATGAGTTTGGAGCTAAGCTCAACTAGGACTAAGTGCAAGAACCACACTTTGGTATATAAAAATGAACATAGGGAGACGACCAAGCTCGGATTTGAACTTGCATTATGTGCACCACCAAGATTCGCACCCAATTTCCCATAGCCACCAACAAACTTCCAAGCTTGTTGACAAAACTCTTTCTTAACATCGACTTAAAGTTGAAAAGTAGTGCTCTAGGGGCGCGAGAACATTAGGAACTCTGCTTCCATTCTTGCGCCCTTGGAGAATAGCTCTCCGACATGTCACAACTATTCTACATTTGTCCCCTAAAAGGAGTTGTTTGCCTGCATAATGCATTTTATATCTACAACCCAAATCCCACACCCATCCTTGCATAGGTAGCCACCAGCTCAGTGAGAGCCAAGGACTTGGGCGGTATGGTATGCTTGAGGGACTATGCCACCCCTCCAAATGGATGTGCCTTCTTGGCTCTTATTTCATCCTTGACATTGGCTTATTGGCCACCTATCTCCAAAAAAATTAAAAAATTATGAACCATAGTAAAGTCATAGATGATTATTGATAATTAAGGAGGTACAACATCTTGAAACCAACCTGAAGGTAATATTTCGACCAAAAATAAAATTGATATGTATTTGCAAAAGCTAATAACATTGATGGGCATTTAAATACTTGAAACTTGGACACACTATTTCCGGGGTTGGACAACATGTACCAATACTCATTAAGAAAACAATAAAGAATATGCACTTGTGGTCATTGCTTTGTGTTACTCATAGGCATTGACCGTGCTCATAACGGCAAGAGGGGGGTTCTATTTTAATACGAGATGAAAATGATTTATTACAACTTGTTTGAGTTAGAGGGGCTATTGTTTTGAAATTAGCCATGCCATCAACATAATCAACACAAGGAGGTGAATCTGCATCTGGAAGCCCAATACATTGATTATCCCATCTAGTGCGTGTGGTACTAATTTCCGAAACACGCACTAATTTATCAAATCTCAAGATTAGTGAGGGTTGAAAGTTTTACCGAGAGATATTAAATTTATGAATACAATGACATGCTCATTTACCATACATGTCAAGATAATTAATGCGTTCTATGAGATGTTTGTAGAGTGCACATTTGATTTGGTGAGCTTGAAGAGTCTTCTTCTTCTTCTTCTTCTTCTCAGTTGGCGCCACTCAATCTTGAGGCATCTCCTAACACTAGGAAATTGAAGAGGGCTTGCATTGAGAGGTTTTGGCACTTTGACACTTTGGGCTCCTGAAACCCTAGACCTTCTAGTGGAGCTAATTTCATAGACTAAAGAAATTTAGTATCACCTTCGCTAATTTCCCACACGCACTATAAGCCCACCCTCACTCAATGGGATAACTAGTGTAGTAATGAATGGTTGCACGAGGGCAGATATAAAACTTCTCGTGATAAATTTGGTTAATTGATATGATAAATATGATCAATGACACTATATATTTTGGGAAATGGAGTCACCAAATCATTGACAACAAAGAACTCTTCTACATGTTGATGCATGGCTGGGGCGAAACAACCCGTACACTGGTTCCTTGGAAGCAAGGGTTTAGGTATCCAACAAGGAACGAGTATATGGGTTGGTTAGCCCAAATCGTTGATGCATGGAGCAAGTGAAAGTCGAGTTACTGCCCGATTTATGTCTTTGTGGGGCCATATTTTACAACCATTGGAGTGAAGTTGACTCACGGATTGGAGGGTGAAGCCCACTCGCATTTTGGCATATAATGTTTATTGCCACCACCGGAACACTTGGGAAAACATGATCAAGGTTTTGGAAGAATGGGTTCCCATTCGCATCAATGCAAAATAAGCACCGATATTATTTTTATTTTATTTATTTTATGCTATGCCGCACGACTCCTAATTTCGCTTCTCATATCTTGCTCCTTATATCAAATGCTAAATGTCAAAATACATTCATTTCTAAAAGAAGTTGAAGAGAGTCCAAGTTCACTCGACACTAGATCTTGAGAATTTGAGGGACCAAAGAGTTTCGAATGGATGAAACCTACATGATGTCCTACATAACAACAACTGGATAATGTTCCATGGTCTACCGGATATTGTGTTAGGCCCATCAAGAAGAGGTGGGTCTAACGCAAAACCAGGGACCGTGACAATCATTTCGGTTCCTAGAAAGTTTATGTAACCACGGTGGGGACCCGAACCCGATCACATGTTGTGGTCCCTCAACACGGTCCACTTTTACTTTACACTGACCTTGAGGGCCCATCAGTTATAAAAATTGAATTTCTATTTCCCACGGTACGGCCTTTGGGTGCTTTCCAAAAGCCCTTTAGAATGCCCATGGTCATGGCTCTTTCTTTGTCTGTGTGTAAAGTGGCCCTTACATTGACAAAAATATACGCCATGTTTGATACCGGTCCCAAAAACTGAATGGAAGTTGGGACAACTGTAACGGACAATCACTGCAGCAACTTTTTCTTTATGCCCACAGAGGTCAACCCAGTCATTGCAAAACAATGATGGATTCACGAGCAGATTCACAACATTTTTTCCCTCTTGCATTCAATTTTCAGAACAACATATTCAAGTACAATCAATATACAACAACCCAACAAAACACTTTACTCCACATCGGCAATAAGTTAAAATCTCACGGACACATTTCCCACACAGTCAAGCTACTATTTGCATGTATACATGCTTTAGACTATTTTACACCCAAAGCAAGATTCGGACGAAGGTTCTGTGCTCGCAGGCAGTTGAGCAACCGCATAACTTACTGGCTTCCAGCATCAAATAGAGGGTCGGAAAATGGAGCGAGATTGGTCCGAGACGACCCTAAACTACCGGATGATGGTGGAGGGATACCCAAATCTCAAGGAAGAGGTTGGCGGTTCGAATCCCGGCTGTGAAATCTCCTCTCTACCTGACGGAAAAACTTGCCAGGTGGTCAACTGCCTCCTGTGCTTTGGCGCTGGCATGTCGGCCTTCTGTCTCGAAAAAAAAAAAATGGAGCGAGATCAAGTCAAAGTTCCTCTCCTACTACTTCCAAGTACGTGTTAAGGTTAATGATAAGCTAAAATATTTGGTCTAGTATGTTATTCTGTTTTACCAAGTTACATGCCTACTGTACCTCCCTAATCCTGGTTGTGTCGAGTCAATTTTGCAATGGCATACGTGCAAACTTGTTGGGGTTCAAACGGTGTTTGAGTTTGAAGTGTGCATATGCGTTTCAATGTGAAGAGCGTCAAAATAATCACACTTCACTCAAACTTTCAAGCTTTTTTTGCAACACTTCACAAAAAAAAACTTGATATTGGCCGCTTTGTATCGAATATGAAAATAATATGATGTCTCACTATATTGAAGAAGTACATCAGGTCTTGGACAACTGCCAAAATAACTATAGTTAACTAGATTTTTTTCAAGACATTTTAGGGAACAACTATAGTTAACTATGAAATTTTCAAACCGATTTGAAGAACAACTATAGTTAACTAGAAAAATTTCAAACAACTACAACTTGAGAGTTCCAAAATTTGTAAGGAGCCAGCTAGCAAATTCTTTCATTTATGAATTGAAATATATTACAATAACTTCTTTAAGAGACCTTATGTTAGAATCAGTGCTTGTCACCCATGCCGGCCCATCCCAAGAAGGAATAGAACCCACCGTTCCTTGCAACAGTTGAACCCATTATACTCTAAGTTACCTAGAGATAATGAGGTCATGCTCATTGGGTGTTGATTGAGTGTGAGTCACAAATGGAATCAGGTCCCAAATTTAAAATTTTGAATAAAAGAAAAGGAAAAGATATAGATGCTATGATTTGTCATGGTACTACATTGCAGGCTACGCCCAACTTTAGTTAACTAGATATAACTACAGTTAACTATGTTTTTTGGCAAGTCAAATCACAAACAACTATAGTTACGAAAGACAGCTAGTTAACTAATAGTTGAATTAGTTGGTTAGTTGTCCAAGGTCTAAAGTACATGCAATAAAATGATGCACTAAAATTATTTAGATTCCCTACACAATGCACTTAATCATCATCCAACTCCAAAGGCAAGCCCTCTGGTTTTTGGTCGATTTTCAAGTGTCAGAAATTCTAGCCCAATCCATATTTTCCATCGGAAGACCACATAATGACACTCGCATCAATGCATCCAATGTTTCAAGTTTCAACTCACTTCTGCGATCACTCTTCACCCAATTCCGTTTGGAAAATCCACGTTCACATATAGTTATGCTTGCCCAGCCAAAGTTGCAGTCAATGCTGAGTCAAAATTGCAATTGGAGTTACTGGAGATTGTAAGTGTCTATTAGAGTGCCAAGATTGGAGTTCAGCTATGTTTCTATGTGCAAATTACAGCCACTATATTTTGTGATGGGCAATTTTTGGAGAGGCCTTCACTGTGACTGGTGGAAACTTTGTAGAGCACATTTTTGTGAAGTGCCACCCAAGATTTTTTTTGAAAAAAATTAATTAAAAAAATGACAGCCAAAATGGCATTTGACAGGTGTTGAAGACTTCAATATTGAACACTGGGTTCAACCTCCCAAATGGATTTTGCAAACAGGCGTCTGACGAATTTGGCACATTCCTGTAACACTTTTAACGCAAGTTCAGACTAGTAGTGCGAACGAGGACAAGATTCTATCATTGTAGATCATTTGGAATTTGAAAACGGATTGTATAACAAAGAGTTTGTGGACTTCAGTCAGAAGAAGATGGCGGAGCCCAAGTAGCCCAGATCTGTGGGGTCCAATTGACGTAGCCAAGTTGAATGAGGACTTCGTTGACGAGCACAAGACTCGAGAAAGTTCTTTGTCTGTCTAGACCACGTGGCTACATGTGGTGGATCCAACTAGATTGCACTGAAAACTTGGGGATTCAACTGCTGCAGCTCGAGTTCCATCTGCGTGGGATGCATGTAGTTAGTTGAGTAAGTTATGGAACCTGGGTTCAAGATCTTTCTGGAGCCGCAGCAGCGCTCCAATTTCATAAAAATAGTTCGTACCGTGCTACAAAACAGCGACAAAGTCGAAGGGACAATGGCCCTTATAGAAAGGCATACTTTGACAGAAGTTGCTGGGAAGAGACATTTACAAAGGCATTCGGAATATGAGGCTCTTACCATGGTCAAACTTCGAACATGGAAATGGATTTCCAAGTCACTGATCAACAGTGATGTCTTCATCTATCTGAACAATCTATGACATTGCCCAGAAATAACTCCACACAAATCATCTGGGCCAAATAATCGGGCTGGGGCTAAGAGCTCGTGCCATTTGGGCGGGCCCCAGCCGGTCAAGCCATGGTGGACGCTAAGCCTCTCCCTACACACTTTCAGGGGAAGTGGATAGGGGCCGGGGCCCGCGATCCGGCACCTCTGGGCAGCCCCTACCAAAAAAATTAAAAAATTCAGATCTCGACTGAAAACTGTTGCCTTCTCCGCCCGACTTCAAAAATGAAATTGCCCTTGCATTCTTGAAGGTTGCTTGTTCATGTAACCCATATTGAGTGCACTTCATCTTCAAGGTCCAACATCCAATATATATGTTCACTTTCATTGAGTAGATAAACAATTGATTGGGATTTCATTTTTCGAAGTGAAACCGTCAATAAAGCATGTAATTAACTTGGAAGTCAAAAATATTACAATACCCTCATTAGCACTGAGGTTATAATTTTTGTGACTTATCATTGAAAGGGTCTTTGTCATTCTAAATTGGAACTAAAATTAATGTTTTATTTTAGTACTTTTATTTTTATCATATTTTAGTTAATGCCTTCTACTTTCACAAAGTATTCATACACATTTAAACTAATAAAGTGTGATTGAATGTAATTAAGTCTAATTAAGTCTAAGTGACAGTTTCACTTTGAAAATGAAATGCCAATCAATTGCTTATTTACTCAATGGAAGTGAACATATATATTGGATTTTGGACATTGAAGATGAAGTACACTCAATATGGGTTATATGGACATGCGGCCTTCAAGAATGCAAGGGCAATTTCATTTTTCAAAGTTGGGCAGAGCGGGCAACAATTTTTTGTCGAGATCTAAAAAATTTTGATTTTTTTTTGTAGGGATTGCCTAGAGGTGCCGGATCGCAGGTCTCGGCCCCTATCCCCCCCCTGAAAGTTCATAGGGGGAGGCTTAGTGTCCGTCTCAAGCCATGATCCCATCATAGGGGGAAGGAGTGCAAACCTTGGACAACTAACCAACTAATTCAACTATTGGTTAACTATTTTCCTTTCGTAACTATAGTTGACCGTGATTTGACCTACCAAAAAATGTAGTTAACTATAGTTGTTTTAATTCAGTCTACTAAAAAATCTATTTAACTATAGTTATATCTAGTTAATTAAAGTTGAGCACAACATGTAGTGTAGTACCAAGACAGATCAGAGCATCTATATCTTTTCCTTTTTCTTTTATTCAAAATTTTAAATTTGGGACCTAATTCCATTTGTGACTCGAACCCAATCAATACCCAATGAGCACGACCTCATTATCTATAAGTAACTTAGAGTATAATGGGTTCAACTGTTGCAAGGAACGGTGGGTTCTATTCCTTCTTGGGATGGGCCGGCATGGGTGACAAACACTAATTCTAACATAAGGTCTCTTAAAGAAGTTATTATAATATATTTCACTTCATTTTTTGAGATAGATGAAAGAACTCGCCAGCTGGCTCCTTACAAATTTTGAAACTCTTAAATTATAGTTGTATGAAATTTTCTAGTTGTTTTTGAATTTGGTCTTAAATTTTTCTAGTTAAGTATAGTTGTTCTTCAAATCGGTTTGAAAAATTTCTAGTTAACTATAGTTGTTCCTTAAAATGTATTGAAAAAATATAGTTAACTATAGTTATTTTGGCAGTTGTCCAAGGTTTGAAGGAGTGTCAAGGCCCTCCGAGCAGCCCCGTCCAAAAAAACAATTTTCTTTTATCTCAACTGACAATTGTTGTCCGTCCCACCCGGTTCCTAAAATCAAGTCGCCCTTGCATTCTTGAAGGCCCAAAATTGTGTGTATATTGGAAGTGCAACCGAAAGCATGTAAATAACTTGGAAATAAAAGATATTACAAAGTCCTCATTAGCATTGAGGTTATAATGTATGTGACTTACCATTTGAAAGGGTCTTTTGTCATTTTAAAATGAAACATACATTTGTGTGCTATTTTTAGTTTATAATAGGTTAGTTAATGCCTTCTAGTCTCACAAGTATTCATACATATTTGAATTTATTAAGCGTGATTGAATGTAATAAATCATAATTAATTCAATTAAGAGTATTTAAGATATAATTAGGCTTAATTACCTTGGTCAGCATAATGTTTTATTTAATTATATTTAATTAGGCTTCATACACTTAATTATATTTATTCAACTTATTGAGTTCAAATATGTATGAATACTTGTGAAAGTAGAAGGCATTAACTAAAATATCATAAAATAAACAAACAAAAAATAACACACAAATATAAGATTCATTTTAGAATGACAAAAGACCCTTTCTAATGATAAATCACATACATTGTAACCTGAAAGCTAATTAATAATATCTCTTACTTCCAATTTCATTACATGCTTTGTTGACATCCATTTACATGCTTTCGGTTGCTTTCAAGAATGAAATCCCAATCAATTGCTTTTTTATTAAGGGAGAGTGAACATACATATTGAATTTTGGGCCTTCAAGGTGAAGTGCACTCAATATGAGATTTATGGACAAGCAGCCTTCAAGTATGCAAAGGCAATTTGTTTTTTGAAATCGGACAAAGTGGGCAACAATTGTCAATCAAGATAAAAAAAAAAACAAATAAAAATGATGGGACTACCCTAGGGTGTTGGATTGCGTGCCCTGGCACATGATGAGTCACGGGTCAGCCAACTAGGGGCCTGGCCAAATGGCATGAGCTCTAGCCCCAACCATATAATCATGGTCCTAGGACACATATTGTAATTACATAAAGGTCAAGTGATGAAGCTTATGCAAAAAATCATGTTCCCAATGATGTTGATGCCATCGAAGTGGGTTACAACTTTCTAAATACAAACTTATATGATCTCTTACTGTGCATACCTTGCCCTTAGTTTTATCAGTTCAACTATGCATCTCCAAAAAGAACAATCTTCCATATAAATTTCTAGCTTACCATCCTACTGCATAAAATTAGGAGTTCATGTACAACGAAACAGGCAATGAGGAGCCAACGCAACTACCATGCATGAGATCTGAACCCAAGTGCTAACATCAATACTTTTGTTGCTCGAGTTAGTGTCTCATCCACACCTCCCGTTCATGAACGACCCATTCGGCTCTATTTTGAAGACATGGTTGGAAAAGCTCTCTATCCTGTCCTTTCCTTTCGCAACATGCTATTGTCCCAGTTTGTTTGAATGGTAAATTGCATCCGTCTCATTGCAAGCATCAGCAGTGGTATGATTAAAGGGAGTGATCAGAAAGTTTCCATGCTAATCTAACAATCACCTCGTAGCTACTAAAGCATAAACAACTCGTTTTTTGAATCTAGCTAGTATAGCATGATGAGCCCAGGTCAGCCCATTAGTGAATATCCCTGTATCCTGATAAATAATTGCAAAAATTGTGGAGATGCAGGAGACTGAAACCTCTTCTTCAAATAATCCTCGGATGGAGACAACTTCCTGAAACAAATTGCAACTAAACTACTCTTCACAACTCAGAAAGTTGCCACTCAGGTTCACCTCTTACTACCCAAAAACTTTCTACAGTGGACCAACACTATGGTAAGCAGGCCTGGACACTTTTAACTCTGATGTGAGATGTGAGATGATTGCCAATTCCAATTCATGTCTGTAGCAATTTGCCTCATAATTCGTGGAGCTCATATCAAAGTGACGATTCTCGAGCTCAGTAAATGGTCATATACGTCCCCCCAATTATGTTAAACTATTGAGCCTACACGGTTGACAAATTTTGAGCACGTAGTCCAATCTCTTTTAAACACATATTTTTGGTGTCCATTCTTAGATCCACACAAACCACACACCACTCAATTATAGCTGTCCAATTAAAAAGAGTGACCATGAAAGGCCTGCATACCTGAGTCCTTCAAGACTTAAAATTCAGGTGTTGTGCAACCACGAGACATCTAGTGAGAGTAAGCTGTTACTGGTACCATCAATACTGAGATCATAGCCCTCTGAGAATCGCTGCAAACCACGTCCAGTCGGTGATAGGTCCAACATCTCATGTTCCAGGTGAAGGCCCTGTTGTCCATCCTGCCCTGTCATTTCACCAGATTGTCCCAAAGCTCCTGATGTTTGTATTGAAAGACCAGTTTCTAAGTTAGAAGGCAGAGACACTTCTAGGTCATCAAGCATAAAATCTGCTTCATTTGCTTCAAGCATTGCCCTCGGTATGGGTGGTGGCATCCGCACTGGGTTTTGCTTTGATTCTTTTTCTGCCCCTACTTTGGCGGTTGAATCATCTTGCCTGCCGGACCGTCCAGGCGCTGGACTACCTCCTGTTGCTGAAGGTCCGACAGCATCTGATGATCGAACTGCAACCTCTGTGAGTTGAAATTGAGGCCGAGAAGAATCCACATTTTTGTCTCCCTCAGGATTCGACGGGACAGTTTTCTTGAATCTGATTTTCATAACACCAACTCGACCACCTGCTTCAGGTTTCTCCCGTTCAACTTTCGTTCTCTTTCGTTGGTGGAGTCTCTCATGTGCTTCCTTGCGATATGGATTTTCTCCTTTACGTAGCCTGATGAATACAAATTTGGGGTTAAATGATCTGTACAATTCAGACCACACTTAAGACTTGATGACCAGTTGCAGTGAGGATTTAAGTGATAACATCCTAGAGCACCATAGGCACTACAACCTCCCAATACTAGACACAGACCAAAAATTCACTTCATGATCATGGTTTCATGATGATGTCAAAAGTCTTGAAGATAAGGGCTTCCTTAATGTCAAATACATTCTAGAAGATCAATGACAGTGACTTACCGTTCACGTATCACAGCAAAGGCTTCCTTAGTGGCATATGGGAGGCCTGACCTAGGATCTCGATACCTGCAAAACACAGGAAATAAATTGATCACATTACCATCAGTGCGAGCCGCCAGCGATCAGTAGTCAGGCACCAATTGGTGATCATACTTTGTAGGCACTACTAACTGGGGGATTTGGAAAGACAAAAAAAGAGAAGCTTAAGACTACCGTAGGCTGTGATAGCAGGTTGGGGGTTGATTAAAAATAATTCAAGCCTAATTTTTTTGAAATTATTGGGTCAGATGGCCTAAATGAAATTAAAACTAGTCATCAAAATATCTAATATTAGAAATTTTGGTGCATTCAAAACTTGGGCATTCAAAGTTTCAATACCACTTGCAACACTCAATAATCTCTCATCCTTGTAAATGGGATGGAACATATGATTGATTTGCCTCTACCTCTTAGCCATGCTTGCAAATTCTCAAACAACCTCTACCAAACATGAGGACCAAACAATAGAAAAGATTGTTCACAACCCTAGTTAGCACACTAAGAAGACTTAACCTAAACCCTAAAAGGTTAACATCGCGTATTTAGCCGCCATGGATGAATAAGTTACAATACATAGATTTGTATGTAGGATATGTTATGTGCCTAAATATATATATATATATATATATACATGTTTGCCTAATTTTTCATGAATGATTTTACAGACCGCCTAAGCTCTCTTTTTGAAATTAATTAATTATTGGCCACTTTCTGCCCAACCTGCTATCATCCTACAGTACTACAACAATAAAGTTAACCTTAGAAGGTCAGGAGTAACCATTTGGTGTTTGGAGGTGCATCTTGTCTTTGGTGTGTTAGCCGGAAACTCTCCGGTTATAGGCATGCTAGGCCTACCAACCTCATGGCTCCCAAGAAGGAAATACTCTTGGACCTTTTGTTCATTTGAAGGTCCTAACACGGGAGAGGCAAGCTATACAAAGAAAAGAAATTCTATGAAACTTAGCGATTTTTTCTCGTCTTTCACCTTGTCTCCCAACTTTTTAAGGATAACTTTGACCATACAACTTCAAACTGTTCTTGGCAATAAAACATGCAAAAGGAGCTACATACTTGGCAGGCAGCCCAGTCACAACACATATTGGCTGCTTTGGATCTGCAAAAGTAATACCCAAAAACAAATCAGTCTCATACAGGATAGTATGCAGGAGCATTGTGAAAGCTAATGTCCAAATAATCTTCATGGAGGAAGCTTACAAAAGTTAACATACATGGCGGTGCCTTGGACCTTATGACCTCGGGTACATCTGCCATCTTTGTAAACTCCAGGATGTTTTTGCCTGTCACCACAATTAAATATCAATAATCGGCACAAATCAAAAGGTTCCATTTCACTGCCCTACAAACGCAAATACAGAAACCGCATATACAGCGTCTTTGAAAACATCAAGGAAAACTTCCTACGTAGATCCAATAGTAATGAAACACTACACTTGCAGGGTGATTACGAATAGGTGTTGCATCAATTCAGTTAGAGGCAGATTTAGATTAAATAAATCGTTCATGGTACTTTGACTTTGTTCCTGCAGAGGTTTGTAAGACTTGCCAACAAATCTGGTAGAACTTTATGGATTATCCTAAAACATAATGAGGATAACAACACATGATAAAATGTCCATGGCAGAGAAATTTCTTTCCTAGAAAATCAGTAGCATAGATTCACAAGCTCACTAGAGAGGCAATTGAGACGTACCATCTCTTGAATAAAACCGTATAAGGGCACCACTATATACTTCCTTGTTAATAATTGCCTTCCGCTTGACCTCCTCTTCCCGTGCCAACATGATCTCTAGAGACTGTCGATTTTGAATCTCTGGAAACAACAACAATAAACCTCATCTAGCACACACTCACCAAGACGTACAGCCTGACTGACAAATCCTTCCCAGAAACAACCACATGTATAACTCATTCTAAGCTCACAATTCTTTATAGAAGAGTGATCAATTACACCATAATTTAAATCTATAAGAAACTATTCTCTCATTCAAAAACCATGTAGTAGCTGCTACACCAACTCTTAATAAGCTCCAAAATCGAAACCCATTCTAGCACACCAACACAAATTCAAAATCCACCTGAAGTCACCCAACATATTCTGACATAGAACCAAGAGCACATACCAGTTTGTGCAGCTTCTAATAGCATTTCCTCTTGCGTCATTTTTCTCTCATCTTCCCCCTTCTTCTTCTTGACAATCTGCATTTTGCAAAATACAATCTGCTCTTCAGTTTTGAAACCTCACATGCAGTTCACTCGACCACAAAGATAACTGCAATAGGATCTATCCACAACAAAGCTGGTATGCAGAGGTCTTTCCCCTACCTTCTGGGTACTTGCCAACATAATTAGGGCCATAATACTAGAATCACTGAAACCATGGATTCATTCCTAGTTGAATCTTTTTGTTGCTCATAGCATACTCCAAGTGAATTATTTTGTTGTGGTCCATACCAGAAAATGTACCTAAGTCTTTACATTGACACTATGAGGATTTTTTCCTGTGAGCATCGAACATTAGTAGAGCCTAGAAATTCCAGAAGGTTACCTTGGGCAGAGCTTGTTGAATTGCACGCTGTGCCTCTCTCTCGGCTTGTTTAACAATCACAGCAGTTCTTGTGGACTTACGTAACGACTTTTCTCCTTCCAAATCATTGGCATTATCACCATCTTCCTTTTCTTCAGGACTTGGTTTCAAAATGATGGGTCGAACAGGTTTTGAAGGCAGTAATGGGGCTTCCCCTGCATCAGCAGCAGCTGCAGCTTCTTCCAAAAATGTAACACCTTTCTTTTTTGCAGACCCTGAGGGACCCTTCTTGAGTGGTTTCTTACCAGGAGGCAACTTTCTTTTCTTTGTAGGCCGTCTGTACAATGACCCACCGCACCAACATGTTTCAATTATGTTGAACTGAACAACCTTCGATAGTCAGAAATTGTTGATAACAACATGACATGTTAAACATTGAATTGCGTTGGGTTGGCTTAACCCAAGGCCTTAACCCGAATCCATGGGAAAAGCAGCCTAAGGCCAGAGTATTACTCAGATGGGTGACCTTCCTAGCACTTGATTTCTGGCGCACCCTAACACCTATGATCCACCCAATCATAGTGGGGGTATCCAAGTGAACCTGATATTTTCAAACAACCATGTGGGAACCTAGGGGCATTGCCGTTGTTGGAGATAAGTGCAGGCCAGCTTGCATGTGCCCGTTCAAGGTGTTCGCCTTTAGAAGGCAGTAGTCTACAGGGGCCCTCTAATTCTCTTGATGCCCAATTCAGGATTACATATAGACATGGACCAACTCGAAGATGAAGATGAAGCAACACCATATAAATCACGCCGGTGGCAACAACAGAGCCATCTTTCCTTTTTCCCTTTCTATTTTCCTTTCTTTTAGGTAGTCAGAAACTGAAACTGTTGATACCAGCATGACATGTTAGACATTAATTTGCGTAAAAGGAGTATGATGCTATCCACGAAGACATCATCAAAAGCTTTAGGGAGATAGGACCAGAGCATAGGTAAGGTGTGCCAGCATAGAGAGCAACTACTGAAAGAACAAATAAAAGGGTTTGAAGGAACCTCTCTTTCTCCTCGACTTCTCCATCATCAGACTCATCTTCCTGCACGGTGACCCCAACCACGGTCAGATCCCAAGAAATTAAACAAAAGTATGATTACTAAAGGCAACCCACAGATGCCAATTATGATTTCCTTTCAAGAAATAACGAGGAGCCTCACATCATATTCATATGAGTAGTATCCAAATGAAGAACATACTAGGTGATTGACAACAACCTTCCTGGTTTTGGGTTTCAAATGCTCAAAGGATTTCTAGGATTTACACACTGACAACAACCAACCAACCAACGAACCAACGAACAATCAGAAGGGCGTAGAGCAGAAATGCAGGTGAGGGCACCTACATCATCATTGAAATCACTGTCGAATTCATCAGCAACCTCTTGTTCTGCTTCATACTCATTGTCTGCTTCATCCTGCAAGACAACCATGCCAATGTCTATAAATCTCTCAAGCTCGATCTCCAAACCAAACTTCAAAGCAAAACTCTGTATTTCTAGAAACCACAACTATGCATCTCCAACTATGCATCAACTTTGGAGATGGAGATTTTGTTTAATATCGAGTTATGTGCATTTGTGACCTAATTATAAGCTCCCATCGCCTAGCCAGGCCCTAACACTTTCCCTCATCAGCTGGAGAAAGAGCTAATGAAACCAGGTATAGCTTCGAACATACATAGCAGATAAAAATGGAATTTGGAAGGCTTGATTCCAAGGTCGATGAAACCTTACTTCCTTGAATGCATCTTGTCCCCAAAACTCTTCGTCAGCCTCCGCCTCCTCGTCTATCAACCTCGACAATCTAGTGCACCCATCACCGAACCCACTTCTCAGCATTCACTCACTTCGCCACAAAACCCTCGAGACGAATCCAATTGCGAAAAACAGGGAAAACAAAAACGAAAAACAGCATTATAACCCTCGGAACTCCCCCTAAATTTTGTTCCCCATTTTCAAAAGCAAAACCCACAACAAAAAGCGGGAAGAGCAAAAAAATTAACTCCGCTGTCAGTCTCGGAACAACAAATTGCACGAACAATTGCTCATATTCTGGTAGAACATTAGCCTACCTTTTTCCACGAGTAGCGCGAGCAGGGCGATGATCCAGAGGCGACACCATCGCTTCGCAATTAAATTATACGGAGAATGCAAGGATGCAACAACTTATTAGCGTGCGTGAATCGATCACAGCAAATTACAATAATCAGCGCAACCCTCTCTCGTCCTTCTCGGGGACTAAAATTTTTCGTTTTCTGATTGCCTCGAATGCTGAGTCACCAGTCTGTCTGTGCTTGCGGGGGTTGCGACGCCATAGCTTCCATAGCCACGGTGCAATTTTTTAGCAAGAGAAGGCCATGGCCATGGCTATACCTTGGTCTTTCACACTTCACTTATTATAAATTTGCCAAATGGGAGTCACACGGAATAGTTTATATTCTAAGCCTTGGTTTGTACAAACCCCAAACTACACTAAATACTGTATTTAGTGTCACTTACTATTTGGAGTTACACAAAGCTATATATTTTTACTACCAGTGTATATTTTACCAAGTAAAGGTGTTAATGTTCTATAATGTCCAAGCCACCCATTTGACCTTTGTTGGCAAATATATATATATATAGTAATGGTTATAGCATTACGTAATTCCAAATAGTAAGTGACACCAAGTACAATATTTCGTGTAGTTTAACAATCAAACTTTACTAAGTAGATGAGCCTCAAGTATATTAACACGGCCTATTACAAAGAGGAAGTGAAAATAATATGGTCATATTGCTTCCAAATAATTTTAATTCAAACGTGTACTATGGAATATTGTGGTTTCTAACCAAAAGCTAAATTTTAATAATTAAATTTGAATAATTTCCCTCTAAATTTGGTGATTTACTAGTAGTATGAAGACATGTTGTCCAATTTGGGTATTGTTTCATTCATAGGTGGTATCATTCATTACATAAACATTACTAATATTTCTATGTTAATAATTTAATACAATCTGGTTTCACTTCTGTAACTATTTTGTAGAGTTATTTATTTGTTTGTTGAGACTTGATTGTAAAATATTTTTAAAATAATTCATCCTAAATATGACACCTTTTCCATTGGTTGAATCTAGTTATTTTTGTTGAAAACGACAAACGTGACGTGATTTTCATTGTGAGAATGCAATGGAAATGAAAATGTTATGCTTCGAAAAAGAAATCAGACGTTACGAACTCCTATCTATACGTAATGTATTCAATTCATGAAAAATGTTATTACGAATACTTCAATTGTCCTTTATATGATTTTTAATTTTATTTATTTATTTTTAAAAGTGTATGTTTTAGTCAGATCTCCAAGTTATCGTGTAAATATATTGAGCTATAAATACATGTCATGAGGAAAACACACTTATTGACTCAAATTGATGAAGATGGTTGAATTGAGTTATCTAATGTTGGATATGTTTGTGCAAAGGTCATGTTGTCTAAGAAATATATTCTTGGTAATTGGACAAAAAAAAAACAATACGTGGAGATTATCATCCAATCAATAAATAGACAAAATTGATCGTTATCCAATGCCTATAAGCTCTTTAACGCAATGATTTATCCTCTTTAGCACTTTGGACTTGAGATTGGGTTACCATTAGTTGTCTCTATACCGTAGTACCATAGCAGGTTCGTCCTAAAATAATTCTAAAAATAAAAAACGTAAAAATTAGAAAATTCTGAAGACAAAAAAACGAAAATAGAATAAATTAGTTTTTGAAATATTTTGCTATTCCTAAGCTATTTAGGGTCATTTTTACTTATTTTTTGCTAAAAAACGAAAATTGAGAAATTCAGTTTTTGAGAGGCGAACCTTATTTTTTCAAAAAAATTAAATATTCGTTCGCCAGGTGGCGAACCTGCTATGGTGTTACGGTAGCTCAAGGATAGAAACAAGACGGCATTTGAAGATTTTATCATAATGGGAGGATTATACACCATTAGAAGTTTTTGTTTAAGAACGAACATGTCCAGTTACAATTGGTGACACTGCAAGTGTTGGCAAGATAGTCTTGTACTCGGTGTTATATTGATGATGCAATCAACTTTGGCCATACTTTGCAAGAGCAAAAACAAGCCTCAACTGTGAACTCGAAGCAACTGGATCTATTGTCCAAACAAGGAGCTCACCCATAGATTACAAACACATCAACAACCAACACAAGATGGTAGCCGCATTCACAAGAGCAATGCAAGATCAATACAAAGCGAGGCATTGGAGTACAAATAGCTCTAAAATTCTAGCACCATAGCACTATATATATTGTTTGTTTCTACAATAGTGTTATCAACACTCATCATCCAAAACACATAGATCCATTATATTCCAATCAATGCGGCAATGAGACATGACAATTTTATTTCCAAAAACAATGATTTTGTGTGAAACCAAATAGGCACAACTAAGGTTCTTGATGTACAAATTTCTTTGTTAGAACATGATGGTATACATACAAATTCAAACATAAGTACTTGAGAGGAACATCCATTTATGCGTAGCCCAATTATTCAACATGGCAACCATGTAAATTGAAGGTGAGAATGTTGGAAACCTTTTATTATCAACACTTATTGCATTGAACGTATTGTGACCCCGGAGTTAGTATCAAAATCGGGTCTCAATTCAATTTATTAGATATTGGTTTCTTAAACAAAAGAGGACATAAATTATTCAGATCTATAACAATGTTATTTGGGACTGACAATATTATGTAGAATATTCCCAAATTCAAACTGAAGGAGGGGAATATTTTGCAAAATAATGTCAGTCCCACAAAACATTGTTATGGATCTCAATAATGTTAAGGACTCTTGGAATAGGGTAATTAGGGCTAACGGGCTCACATGCAAACCCGTTGGCAATTTGGCTTCCTAACACCTATTGAGGGGGTGATAGTAAAAACTTGCCCCCTATAGGTTGGTCGTTGATTCATACTAATTTAAAGCTAAATATACTAATTTGAGGTGTTTGACCTTCACTAAAGCCTAAGTTGACTTAAGAAAGGATTCATGAACTCAACAATAGTAATCAACATTTTCACCCTTGTCCCCTTTGCCCTCCCCCTTAGTAGGTGTTATGTACTGTCACGCACACGTTGGTATAAAGGTAGATGGGTCTTAAGTGGCTCATTTTCTTAATCGGACCCCTACATATGATTGGTATGTGGTTTGTGAGGATCGGGGATATTCCTTTTCATGCTCTCCAGGTTCGAACCAATTGGATTTACACAATAAAACTCGTGTTGCATTATTAGCAAATTGGTAATAAAACATTTGTAAAAAACCGGATTGAAAATCGGACCTCCATACTTGTGTAAAAGAGATCGGACTACGTCTTCAAATATTCATAACTACTCTACACTCAACAATGAATGCCTACCCTATGTATCCAATTAAAAAAATCAATCCACAAACATGCACTTCCAATAACTATGACTGTATCAAGGGAGGTCCGATTTTCAATCTAGTTTTTTAAGAAAGTTTTATTACAAATTTACTAATAATGCAACACGAGTTTTATTGTGTGAATCCAATCGGTTCGAAGCTAGACAACATGAAAAGGAACCAAATAACACCCACATACCTTGAACACCGATGTTTCTTTTCCTTTTTCTTTTCCTTGGGCAAATTGGGATGAATGAGCCATAAACCAAATTACTGGAACCCTAGTAACCTAAAAGCTTTGTATGAGGGGTCAGTTATTATAGACCATGCAACTTTCATCCATTTTTGTGCTTAAAACTCATACATGAGATTGGCCTCCTCGGCTTATAAAGTCTCTCCCTTCGTATAGCTTGGCATCTGTTACCTCTCAGTCTCTGTTCGCGGTTTTAGGGTTTAAGGTTGTCTGTGCATGCGCCTATTGTGCAAGGGTTGGGGTTGAGCATTTGGGTGTTTGTAGGATGTAGTGTTTTGGTAGGCTGAAAGTTTTAGCATTTTGGATAATAGTGTTGTGGCAGCATTGCTGAGCGCATCACACCGAGCGCTTCATGTGTTGCAGGGATGGTGTCCTTCTACTTCGTTGTGGCCCGCATGAATCTCAGTTTCTTCCCTGTACTTAGTTTCATGCGGTCACATGGGTCCTGGGAATCGGTGTTCCAGATAGGCACTGACAGTATGTGTGCATGTGTCTGTGCAGTACTCGTTTTGGTTGTGATTTGAGTTCGTTGTTTATTTAGCATTCGGTTTTGGAAGGGGGGAATGCGTTTTTCTATGAAGGATCTGCTTGTATGCTTTCAAAATACCTAGGGAACTGATGCCTTTTTATGAATGATTTTTAGCATTTGGGGTTTCGGAAGGAGATATCCAGAAAACTGGATTAGGGTATTTTTTAGGGTTTTGGTGATTGATGCACGCTGACGATTACAACGCATTTGGTTGAGAGCTTGGTCGTTGATGCAGCCTAAGTTCCTACTCATTCTGAGTGCTGAGGATGTAGAAGAACAAGGCGTGTGATGAGACAATGTTTGGGAGGATATCCTAGTATGTGGTGAAGGGCTTGTGTGTTGATGCAAGTATCCTTATTCCTATGGATATTGTATGTTTAAAGAGGAAGGTGATGAAACACTTCGAAGGGTAACTTGCGCCTGATTGTTTGTGATGCTAAACACCTTTGAGAACTGATGCCTTTTTGCACGCACTTGTAGTGTGGACGATAAGAGGCCAGTGAAAATTTATTCATAAACCCTAAACTCTAAAGTCATAGCTGGTCACATATCTACATATCTACGAATGTATTATTGTCATATCTACGGGAGTCTAGATATGTAATCTTTAGTCATTGGAGATATCTGCTTAGGTTTAGGGACCCGAGGTTTCTGCACCTGATGGGGCCCACGCTGTGGCAGAGGGGACATCTGAACCGTCAGATGTGAATGGAGTGTTCAGATCAATCCGAGTTAGAAAGGCACTGACGATGGTCCATGATAATAAGTGAAGAAGCCCAAACCCGGAGCCACTATCCGTGTCTGTCGCGCATCGCAGCGATAGTGCGGCATGTGCAGAGATGTTGTGAAGGTCGTGCGGTGTGACGCCAAGGGTGAGCACTTGTTGCACGCTCGTAAGGTTTGGCGTCCGTTGGTATTTTTTGTGCATAGATGTGCAGTGGTTATGTGGTCGTGCTTTGGCGTATTTTTTTATCGGTGATGTGGTATTCGTGATGGATGGCTGGAAGAATAGGTTTGACGGCCCATTGTGCACGATTTGAGTTGTTAAATATTTGTGAGTAGATGAGTTTATGCAGTTATCGTTATTTGGTTGGTACTTTTGTTGGATGGAGGCGGCGGCGGCGGAGTTAGGGTGGGGTTTTCTAGTGGGGGTGTTGTAGTGTTGTAGGTAAAGTATTTATTTTGCACAAGGGGGTTTTATGTAGGATGGGCAGTTTGCGGTTTCGGTGCACGTGTTGTTTAGTCCGTGTCGTAAGTATCCAGAAGCGCCGTTGTCGATGAGTGAGGTGGTGGAACGAACTCACGAACTTGCACATTGCTTTTGCGTCGTTTATGTCGTCTCTCCTGGTTTGTGAAGTGTAGAAATAAATATGGACAGTTTCACCGGATGCAGCACCGGTGCCATAAAATGATGAGAACAAAAGTCGCGATTAACAGAACACAGAGCATCGTACTGTGGTGCTGGCAGAGTTCAAATTAAAGCAAACTACTGTCCACCATGAAAACGAATTTGTTTGGTTCCAGATGGACGTAAATTATGCTAGTGTCGCGCAAAGCGGCGAAGTGCAAGATTTGGGTTCTACTGTTTAAGAGATTACTTGCTTCACGCAGGGCATTGTTTTGCTTGTGAATATTGAATTTGAGGCTCGAGTTCGAGCTCTTACAACGCGGGCAAAATTGGAACTCAAAAAGTTTGTGCCCAAAGGTGAAGATACAGTTGTTGTGGACGTAAATTATGCCATTGTTGCAGAGTGGCGAAGCACGTGACTAAAGGTTCAGGGTTTAAGACACCACTTCATGCATTGAAGTGCTTTGGTTGTGAATTTTTTTTAAAGAAAATTCAGGAACAAGGGATGCCGCTTATGGCGTCCCTTTGTCGCTCCAGGTGCAGGAGCTCCTTGCTCGCGGGCTCCTGTTTGTTCTCCTTGGGCTCAGTGATATTCCTCCCACACAAACGCCCATACATACACGCGCACATATCACCAGGGTGAGCACCCTGAAGTCAATTGGACTCCTTTTGAGGAATAAAAGGGTCAGTGCTCGTGTACTGGGCTTGGTTCCTGTGAAGGCGACGGCAAGGCGCTTCCCTTGAGAACCCACAAGGTCTCGGGTTGTAATCCTTGCGCCCTGACTTGCCTCGCCCTACCACACGTGGAACCACAAGTAAAACCACCTCAATGAGCTCCAAAGAGGAACGCTTGCGGTGCCTCCGATTGGTGGCGGAGGTAGCAGGGGATCCAACTCCGGAGCAAGAGTTCTACGGAAGCTCCATTCCCATGGAGCGATCCCACGCTCCTAGCATGGCAAGCTTGGTCGCGAAGGCAAAAGCCGCGAAGCAAGCCAAAATCCAAAGAGCCGCCGAAGCTCGGCAGCGACGCCTTGACGCGCACAAAAGATGCGCTCAAGGCCTAAGAGCCAAAGAAGCTCAACAATATGCCATCGAAGCTCAAGAATATGAGCCGATGGAGATCGGGTGATGCTGAAAGTAAAAACACCCCTGAAAAGAAGAGCCAATGAAGCTCAGCAATACGAGCCAATGAAGCTCAGCAATATGCCATCGAAGCTCAACAATATGAACCGTGGAGATCGGGTGAAGCTGAAAGCAAAAACACCCCTGAAAAGAAGAGCTAATGAAGCTCAGCAATACGAGCCAATGAGGCTCAGCAATATGCCATTGAAGCTCAAGAATATGAGCCGATGGAGATCGGGTGAAGCTTGTTAAAGAGATGAGAATAGGTTGGTTCTAAGTGGAATCAGAGGTTCGAAATACAAGTTCTTCAAGTGAAGTTTACTTCTTTGGATGTGCCCTTATATACATTTCCAAGTCGGCCCTTAGTAGGGACACGTGTCTAATCCAACTTATAGTAGACTAGCTTACTCACTTGAGATAAGTTCATTATCTCGGAATATGCTCTTAATAGAAGATACCATGGACCTTAATGTGGTGGTTATCCTTTACTTTATACCGGCGACTACGGTTAAGTCTAACCCATGTGACTAGTATAAATGCCGGTGAAGCCTAACCGGATTTAGCTAGATTCCCACATGGGTCATTAATACTTAACGAGCCGGTGAGGTTGACTAATGGGTTGTTTAACCTCCATAACACTCCTCCTCAACCTATTGTTAACCTCGTTAAAAACTTTATCAAGTAAAACCCGTATTCGGGATAAAACCTTGACAAAGAAAAGAGTATTAACAATTTACATTAGTGAGGTCTTGGAGTGATCTCATCCCGGCCGCATAAACTAACTTTTTATGCTTATATGCCGGGAGAGCTTTGGTTAACATGTCGGCCACGTTATTTTCTGATTCTACCTTTTGTATATCAACTTGACCTTTATCAATCAAGTCTTGGGTAAAACTGAAAATATGAGGACTAATGTGTTTAGTCCTATCGGCCTTAATGAAACCTGAGGACATTTGTCTAATACATGCGGCATTATCCTCGTAAATCACCATGGGCTTCATCTCCTCCTCCTGGATTCGGCATTGCTGGTTTATGATTCGTTCCAACGTCCTCAACCAGACACATTCACGCGCCGCTTCGTGAAAAGCCAACAGCTCCGCATTTGAGGAAGATGTAGCCAGTCTGCGATTTTCCCGCATTCGGGTCTGTTCGGAATCCGGAATCTGCAAAACATCTAATTTCGGTTGGGTTAGACCTTTGGTAGTATAATCCGAGATCTGACGTACCTTTCAAATACCTTAGGAGGTGTTTGACTCCGTTCCAATGTCTCATTGTTGGGTTTTGGTTGTGCCTCGCCAAAATGCTTGTGGCGAATGCAATATCGGGTCTCGTGTGAGTCGTGAGGTAGGTAAACGAACCAACTGCAGTGAGGTATCGTTGTTTGTCGATCACCTCCTCCTCCTCCTCACGAGGTTGGTACGGATCGTCATTCGTCTTGCTCCTCCCAATCATCGGTGCGGCCATTGGATTGGCCTGGTCCATCTGAAACATTTTCAATACTTTCTGCACATAGGCCTATTGGTGTAAGAAAATGCCATTGGGTGTGTGATGAACATGTAGTCCCAAACAGTAGGTGGTGGGTCCCAAGAACTTCATATCGAAGGTCTTGGTCAAAATGCCTTGTGCAAACTTACACATATCGGGGGTCCCGATAATGTTTAAGTCATCAACACACACGGCAAGTATTACAAATCCGTCATTTGTACAATAAGTAAAAATACAAGGTAATGCTGTGTTATGGATAAAACCTTGAGAGATGAGGTAGTGACAAAGATGGTGGTACCAGGCTCGGCCTGATTGTTTCAGGCCATACAAAGCCTTGCATATCCTCAAGCCTATGAACCGTCCCGGTTTCGGCTTGGCACGGATTTCAGGAATCCGGGTGGAGGATTTATGTGCAAAATCGAGTCCAACGTACCGTGGAGGTACGCAGTCACTACGTCCATCAAGTAGATTTTCAAGGCTATATGAACTGTTAGAGCGAGTAGGTACCTGAAGGAGACACAATCCATAACAGGTAAGTATGTTTCGTCAAAATCAACACATGGCCTTTGCGTAAAACCTTGAGCAACTAGTCTTACCTTGTATCTAATGACCCGTCCTTGAGAATCAAGCTTGCGGGTGAATATAAGCTTGTGCCCTATAGGCGGTTTCTCTAGGTCGGTTGAAATTTCAGCAAAAACATTATGCTTTCTTAGAGATGAGTATTCGGTTTCTATGGCCTCCTGCCATTTAGGCCAATCCGGCCTCTTCTTCGCTTGATCCAGGGTGGTCGGATCGGCTTCGGAAGTCGAGTCTATTGACTCGGTTATAAAGTGGACCTTGGGTTGTTTCGGTTGTCGTTTATTTTGGGTTTTCGGGGCGATTCTCTTGGCGGGTAATGTTAGGCCGGTTCCTGGAATTGCATTTCGAATGATCCGGTCTTCGGTTGAGAATCCATCCGGAGTGTTTTCGGCCAAGGCTTTGAGGTTCATGAGTTTGACGGTCTCGGTATTAGCGAGTGAGGTGGGTGGGTCGGGATTTTGGGTCAAAGTCTCCGGTGCACCGAAGTTTCAAGGTGGGGATGGTTTGGTTTGTCTTAGGGTCGGGAATACCGACTCTAAAAATTTACAGTTTGCGAATCTTGCCTTAAGCAAGTTTCCGGTTGTGGGCTCTAGGTACCGGATGATTGAGGGTGAGTCGTAACCAACATATATGCCCTCTTGGCGGTGTGGTCCTATCGTGTGGCGTTTAGGTTCCGGGAGAGGTACCCAAACCTGGCAACCAAAGGTTCGGATGTGAGAAACGTTAGGAGGTCTCTCGGTTAGTAACTCGTAGGGAGTTTGGACATTCAGTAAGGTTGGTCTTAGCCTGAATAGGGCTGCGGCATGAAGCACCGCATGGTCCCAAACCGATGATGATAAGTTGGCATGAAGGAGTAGGGGTCTTGCTATGAGTTGTATTTTCTTGACGAATGCCTCTGCGAGGCCATTCTGGGCATGCTCATAGGGTACCGAGTATGTAAGGTTAATCCCGGATGCGGTACAGAAATCCTCAAATGCGTGAGACCTGAGTTCTTGCGCATTATCCATCCGGAGGTGTTTGATGGGAAATTCAGGGAAATGATTTTTATATCTGAGGAGGATAGCTAATGTTTTTGGAAAAACCATATTACGGGTTGGTAGTAACGAAACTTCCAGGTGGCTCCCTGATGCATCAACAAGTACGAAGTAGTAGCGAAATGTCCCGGATGGTGGGTCTATGGGTCCGCATATATCCCCGTGGATCCTGTGTAGCGGTTGAGGTAGTTCCGTGGGTAGGGTCCAATTTGATGGTTTCCTGATGAACTTGCCCTGTATGCATGCAACACATTCCCGTGTTTTCCCGGCATCGGCGGCCGTAAGGTTGTGACCTTGTGTCAATGGGACCATCCTCCGAAACACCGTTGTTCCTGGATGCCCAAGTCTTCGGTGCCAAATATCAGGCTTGGCGTCTTTAACATCAAAAGATGCCCCATGCGCCAGGTTGCGCTCCGGCGTGGGGCCTCCCCCCCACGCGGCCATGCAAACCTCTTCCTCGTCTATAACGGGGCTAGATGCCAAGGGTTTTATGGCAACCTTGTAAAGTCCATCGGAGCCCGCGCTAGCGGTGGCAAGGACCTTCGGTCCTTGCCTAAGTTCGATGACTTCTTCATCACCGTGCATCTTCGTGCAGGCGTGGATATTCCTCGCCCTCAGATCCCGATAGCTGATCAGGCTTCTCGGCGCATCTGGGGTGTACATTGCCTTCTCGCAATTGAGGGGGAATCCCCCGGGCAAAACGATTGTTGCCCGGCCCTCCCTGAACCGTAGGGTTCGGCTTCCGGCCATTGTCAAAATTTTACAATATTGCCAGGACTTCTCACTTTGAAAGTGGAAGAATTCTGCCTTTGTGAGAATTGTATGGATTGATCCACTGTCTAGGAGGGCCACGTCCTGGTTTGGCGTGGTCTCCTCATAGACAGTCATGTAATTCTCGACCTCATAATCCAGGTCCGGAAGGTCTGATGCTTCAAAGTTATAGTTCTGCCGTGGTTTATTGCGTAACTGTTGCACCTCTCTATACAGTTCTACCAAGTATTGGGATGCCCTGCAATCCTTTGCAAAATGACCTTTCTTCCCACATTTGTGGCAATTACCTTGTACCTGTTTGCGTTGGTCAAACCTAGGCTGGTAATTCCTTGGTTTGTTTTGGTAACCTGTTGCGGGGTTTCTATGCCATTTTGGGTTAGGTTTACGGAGAGAACCTCTAGGTGGTCTTCGTGATGCCTCGGCAACGTGGATCTCGGCGTGATGATCCTCATGCCGGTTGTCTCTCCGCGATCCTCCTCCTCCCGCGGGTGCTCCCGTTGGTTTGTTCGGCTCCGCTGGTTCCGCGGCTTCGATTTTGGCGATCGTGTTGTGCACCTCCCTTGCCGGTCTTGATTCGGCGTTTCGGAGTAGTATTTGATGTTGCTTCTCGGCTAAGAGCAGGTGCGACATCAGCTTGGCGTATTTCGTGTACGTCATGTTCCGGTACTGCTGGGAGAGGATGGCCGTTGCGGGTGGAAATGTTGACAGGGTCTTCTCGATCATCTCAGCTTCTGTAATCTCTTGGCCACCCATTCGGAGTTGTGAGATGATTCGGTGCATTTCCTCGTCGTATGCGGCGAAGTTTGGAAAATCCAGGACGCGTAGGTTGGTCCAATCCGATCTTGCTTGCGGCAGGTACAATGCTTGCTGATGATCAAAGCGAGCTTTGAGTTCGGTCCAGAGATCAGCTGGGTCGTTGATGTGCAAGTACTGGATTCGCAACGCGTGGTCAAGATGTCGGCGTAGAATCATGAGTGTGTGCCATTTGGCGGTAGGTGGTAGCGGCTGCTCTGTTTCTGGAATGGGATCTGTGCTGACAGCCCTAGCTATGTTCTCAGATTGTAGGAGTATCATAGCATCATTAGTCCACTCAGCAAAGTTTGTGCCAGTAGAGGTTAGTGGTTCAAACAATAGTGATTGAGTTTTAAACTCTTTGAAGTTAGTTTTGATAGACATGGTTGTAACCTGGTCCATCCAGTTACAGATTTATATTATTTTGTTTGTAACCTACTAGCTACTGAAATAAACGTTAGTCCAGGTCTAGTACAATTAGATTTAAGGGTTTGATCTGTAGTTAATTAGTTTCTGTAGGCGTAGTTAACGTATCTAATATGAAATTTGTCATTACATGTAGACTTTATTTCAGGTAGCATGTACTTAAGTCTGAACTAAGTTTAGAGTTAATATAAAGTTAGGTACGGCTGTTTTCGTAGCAAAATGAGTTTCAGTGGTGCTATATAGTCTGTATTGTGTTATAAAGTCAAAATATAAACGGAATAACTGAAATCAGTAAAAAAAATGAGGTTAAGTATAGATGACTTACCTCATATTTGAGTATACTACTGGTGACATGTTAGTATAAAACAATAGGTATATAGGTTTATATACGTAGATATATGTTTATAAAGTAGGTAGAATGTAGGTAAAACATATCCTACACCACAAAAGGAAAACTTCAGAAAATGAAAATTTCGGCATTATGACATTTATGTATATAGTAAAACCAGAAAACATACCTGCAGAAACTTCAATATTGGAAATAAAATAACAGAGACAGAATAACAGAAAGTAAGTTAACGACCTTCATCTTTATACTTGAATGGTTAGTAGAAATGTAGTTCAGATAGGTGATTGCTATATTTTCTAGTGAAATTTCAGCATTATGACGTTTCTATAGTGAGATCAGAAGTTCTAAAGAGAGAAAATTGACTGTATTTATGTAGTTAGTGTACAGTTCTAGCTTCAGGTATACTTCTACAGCAAAAATAAGCTAACTAAGTAGTGATCAGAAGATATATACATAATTTGTAAGCTAATCTTCTAAGAACATATTTCGGTATATCTGTAATATATCTGCACTGTATCTGTACTGTATGGTCTGTATGTACTGTATCTGTACTGTATGCACTGTATGTATTGTATATGTACTGTATTTTGGGCAGTATTTCGGTATATCTGTACTGTATCAGAATATAGGAAAGTAGATTATGAGATAGAAAATACTACTCTATTGGTTGCGACTAAATTTTGGCATTATAACAGTTATGTAGCTATGGTCCAACAACAAAAATAGTTAGTATTTCAGACAGTACTTTAGTACTAGCTTGAGAAGTCCAGAAAAGAAAATATAAAGCAAGTATAAAGCAAGTATAAAGCAAGTAGAGATTGTATCTCTAAGTGTAGATAGTTCGAACTATATAACAGTACTATAGGTAGCTCAGTATATACTTGTAGAGAAAACTAAACACAAGCAAACTTCCTTCTCTCAAAATGTATCAACTAAGTATGATCAAGAGTGCTCTCAAAATCAAGTCTAATGCTTGGAACTTGTCTAAGTGAGAAGCTAGGAGCGTGCTGATAACGTGTTAAAGAGATGAGAATAGGTTGGTTCTAAGTGGAATCAGAGGTTCGAAATACAAGTTCTTCAAGTGAAGTTTATTTCTTTGGATGTGCCCTTATATACATTTCCAAGTCGGCCCTTAGTAGGGACACGTGTCTAATCCAACCTATAGTAGACTAGCTTACTCACTTGAGATAAGTTCATTATCTCGGAATATGCTCTTAATAGAAGATACCATGGACCTTAATGTGGTGGTTATCCTTTACTTTATACCGGTGACTACGGTTAAGTCTAACCCATGTGACTAGTATAAATGCCGGTGAAGCCTAACCGGATTTAGCTAGATTCCCACATGGGTCTCATTAATACTTAACGAGCCGGTGAGGTTGACTAATGGGTTGTTTAACCTCCATAACAAAGCTGAAAGCAAAAACACCCCTGAAAAAAAGAGCCAATGAAGCTCAGCAATACGAGCCAATGAAGCTCAGCAATATGCCATCGAAGCTCAACAATATGAGCCGATGGAGATCGGGTGAAGCTGAAAGCAAAAACACCCCTCAAAAGAAGAGCCAATGAAGCTCAGCAATACGAGCCAATGAAGCTCAGCAATATGCCATCGAAGCTCAACAATGTGAGCCGATGGAGCTCGAGTGAAGCTCAAAGCAAAACACCCCCAAAACAAGAGCCAATGAAGCTCAACAATATGCCATTGTGAAGCTCAACAAGATGAGCCAATGGCGCTTGGGTGAAGCCCAAAGCAAACACCCCCCAAAATGCAATTTTTTTTTGTTTTTTCGGGAAGCTCGGGAAAGTGTCAATAGAGCATGTATTTGACTTGGAGATTCAATAAAGCATTACAAAATCCTTGTAGCATTGATGTTATAACTTTTGTGACTTATCATTTGAAAAATACCATTGATGTTATAACTTTGTCATTCTAAAACGAAACTAAAATTAATGTGTTGATTTTAGTGTGCATATTTAATGGTAGTTTAGGTCATGCCTTCTACTTTCACAAGTATTCATACGCATTCAAACCAATTAAGCGTGATTAAATGTAATCAAGCCTTCCAAACCTTCCGGTTGCAATCTTTGGGCGTCGAATGCATGTGTTGTTTGAGCAAACTCTAAGTTTCTTTCTTTTGGAGGTTTTTGGTCAAAGAAATTCAAATGTTGACGTTGCTCCTTTAGGCACCATAAAAACCAATGTGGATTATTAGACAGAGATACTACATCAATTGATCTAAACTTAAACGAGGTCCTGGTTTTAAGTAGTGATCAAGTGCTTGTAGTTTTTAACACAAATGAAGAAGAATCATCTTATGAAGATGAGAATGATATGGGAATTTAATAAGACCAAGATGTTCTAATATATTACATTAGAATATGTTTAGTGCTTAGACATGTCATATTGTGCATTCATATGTATAAGTCATTATTAATCCATTGCAAATGTGATATTATTGACAAGTATTCAGTGCACGTGTTGCACATATGGCATGTCTCAATTGACTATACTACTTCATTATCCATAGTTATGCACGTCTCAAACACGATCCCAAGCACGCTCTCAAGTATGTTCCCAAGTGAAATTATGTCCCACTTCATTAAAATTTTACCACAAAGGCAACTCAAATAGCCAACGAGTAAAGGTGGGCAACTACTGGTCCGAGATGACCCTAAACTACCGGATGATGGTGGAGGGATACCCAAATCTCAAGGAAGAGGTTGGCGGTTCGAATCCCGGCTGTGAAATCTCCTCTCTACCTGACGGAAAAACTTGCCAGGTGATCAACTGCCTCCTGTGCTTTGGCGCTGGCCTGTCGGCCTTCTGTCTCAAAAAAAAAAAAGGTGGGCAACTACCATTTCAACAATTCATTGTTGATAATAACAAAGGTCATGTAGCCCGGGGAAGTCACTGTCGAAAATTTAGATAACTATAAGAGCACAAATATAGGGTGACATTTATTCATGGTTGATAAAAAAAAAATGGATATACCATAGCCTTGAAGAAATGTGAGGTAGCACATTATATATAATATAGGGTCACTTGTGATACCCAAAATTATGTTTATAGTATTTCTAAAATAGCATTATAGTATTTGGTAGGGAATTTTTAAAATTTTTAGGTTGAGTTTAGGGTAAAAAAAAATTAAGAATTGGATGAAAAATGATCACAAATCCATCTACAAAATGGATGAACTCGTTGGATGAGGGTTATTAAGTGTACTTTTGAGGAACATTTCATTGACGTTTGTATAATTCTTTGGTTGTGCCTCCCACGCAAGACAAGAATTCTATCATCGTGCATTGACCCCTACGCGTTTAAAGAGCTCCGTGGGGCCATATTTGGTGAATCTATGGTGGATTGATGGACTTGATCTAGGTGAGAGGCTATGGCATCTTTTGTGATGATCGTTTCTCAATTTTCACGTAGGACTCATAAGTAGGCATTTCAAATTGTCTTCACACTTTGCATGATAACATGTGCAATGTTAGTGCAACTGTGTTAGTGAACACATTATGGACACTTTAGTGATGTTGGTTTGTTTTGGAATTTGTGGACTTCTTTCAATGTTTGGATGAAACAATTAAGTACGCCATTATCAATGGGCTTAGACATGTAACCAATTATGTAAATAACATGCTTCTTGTATACACAACTTGATTTTTGTTGCGTGATGAATTCCATTTCCAATGCTATTGGCCACAAAGGAAAATTCAAATAAATATAAATAATGAAGGGTCTGAAATATTATGGAGATTTTAATTTATAATTACACATAGGGTGGTAAGAAATTGAAGAAAGTAGAATTATTAAAAAAATATAGGGTCCACTAAAATGCAGTAAATGAGCTACATAGCCCCCAAAAAAATATGTGTTGTACGCTCATGTGTCCCCAAAGAATACACTAAGTGACTTCCCCGAGTCATGTAGTGACTTGGGTATTGGAATAAAAGATAAGTTTTGTCCCGCTTTTGCTAGGATATTGTATATAGCGGACACCCCTCATAAATATTTTAGGAAAGAAAAACGCATGGAGGTTGAGACATCACCAACACCTATTACTTTGAAAGGTTGAAGTAACAATATCACTTTCACATTTACAAGACTCTACCGAAGACTTAAATGTGCAAGCACAACACTCTCAACAATTTCCACAACACATGCAAACATCGAAGAGTGGAAGAACTAGAGCAATTGTGCACAATATTCTAGTGTATTCTTTTGTATAAGCCGTCGTTTTCATTCTTTGAGGCATCTCAAAACTATTATGAAGCCTCAAGGGTTCACTCAACTAGGCTATTATGTAACCGAGTGATTAAAAATGGATTAGTGGCAACCCATTAACTACTTGTAACCCCTAGTAGCAATCTTGCTAACTACTTGTAACTCTTCTAAAATACCTCTTATTTTGGACAACTGGGATGGGGTTGAGTACCATGCATGAGGAAAGAACCACCTAGTAGACCTAAGACCGGTGACCAGCCATAGCTAATCCCCACAACCACTTAACATGAGCGTCCATCCCCACATTTAGTCATCCACCACAACTCAGCTTGTCAACTCCAAAAAAGAAACACCCCCCTGCACCCGTCGTCCAGTCACATTGTTGGACAAGTAACTATGTCCACCTCATCAGCCCCGACTTATATGTGCCCCAACACTTTTCATATATTGTTATAGTGGATGAATCAACAACAAATCCAGATGGCACATTTTTCATCCCTTCCCCCGTTAGTGGGTGTGGAAAACCCAAATCCCCCTGAAATTTCATAATGGTACTCATTTATTCGAACCATATATTACGATTGTTGGCAATTTGATCTTAATTATGTCATGAGATGTCCAAGTGTTGTTGAGCAAAACATAATCATTCCAAGTAAATACGAGAACATAGTACGGAGTTCCTTTTTGACATGTGTATTAAGTTGAAACTCATCCAGGACTTTGTGAATGTGACCTCCATCTATGAATCACCACTAATGTAACCCTTTTGCTACAATCATGTGTCCTCTCCCTCATCCCCCCAAAGACATAGAATAATGAATGTCATAATGGCCCGTCTAATTGGCTCTTCAAATCATGGGAGTGCTTTGTGGATGAAGCCAATGTTGGGATGACTTCCTATTGGATACGTCAATATGAAAATCCAGCCAATCCACACACACGCGCGCGCGCGCACACACACACACACACACACACACACACACACAACTAATCTACCTTGAATTGAAGATGCGTTACTAGCACTGTCACTCATGGCCACTTCATGCATTGACAAAGTGTTGTGACTGTGTAAATGTGAGGGCCCTTTTGATTCTCACCCAAAGGCCGTACCATTAACATGGTATGCCATATAAGAATCCACGTAGACTTTTCATGCATGATAATTTCTTTGGGCCCTTAGCCCTCTACCTTCTAATGTGAAGTGAACTTGGACGGCCTCGGCCTTTTCGACCAATCAGAGATCTTAGAACGCAATGGTCACGTGCCTTTGGTCTTGTGTATGAAGTGGCCCTCAGGTGACATGTGGAAATATGCATTTATGTTTGACTCATCTTACACTCGGAGCCTTCTCATCCGGCTGCGTGGCAGTGCATGATTTTCTTTGCCCAAGATCATGAAATTCCAATCATTCCTTCATAACCAATCGCTTAAGAGATTCTACCCCAAATTTGGAGAAGTATAGGGCTGTGCAAATCTTTCCTGTCTAGGAAGATGGAAATCGGGAAGACAGTTGTTTTTGGTAATTTCATTCCTTCAATTGAAAGTAATGTGAATTTGTGAAGCCAAAAGTTGGTCCAAACACATTACTAATGCTATGACTGCTCATTTTGAGACGAATGCCTCCTCACTTTTGCACTCAAAACCATGGACATGTGTGTCATGGCACTATCCATTCCTTGCTGATACCACAACCGAAGTTGGAGACTTGGGGTTAGTTTCCGTGTAAGCCGTTTCACCCACCAAATTCTAGTGGAAATATAGATTCCACCTGATGGCATCTGCATTTCCACTGGAATTTGGTGGGCGAGTGGCCTACATGGAAACTAACCTTTAGGAACTGTGAAACATGAAACCTTATTCTAAGCACACATGAAAAGAAATTACCGAAATCAGTCCTAGCTTGATCGAAAATATGGCACCCTATAGATTCTTGATGGGTTCTTGATCAAGAATAGGTGGTTCTACTATACCAAGTGACCACACGGCTGAAGAGATAGGGGGAATTCGGACGAGTTTCCATGTAGGCCGCTCGCCCACTAGATTCTAGATGATAGTGGGTCTAAGGCGTTCACATGTTGTTAAGCACAAGCCACTCTCCAACCACATTTTGGCGGTCCGCTAGACTTTCATGCGCTCACTAAAGAATCTTTTAACCTACAAGTGTCGGTCACTGAAGGATTAGGACCTATTGAAGACTCAAGGCCACTTTGTGAGTTATAATTAACATCATCTAAGCTCAAGGAACGGACTATGGTTTTTAGCAAGTTCTTTCAAGTCATAAGAAACCTTGGATGACTTTTACATATTAACTCTCATACTCACTTTTTCGTCAACTCGACTTTACATATAGTTCAATAACCTTTGAATGATTGAATAATGGATTGCACCTACAACACAAAGTTGGTGCTGATTTTGTAGTTAATCTTGAACTACCCATAATGTTGCAACACTATGTGTTGTTGCAACTACACAAACTAGTCCTACTAGTGTGGGTGGAAAATTAGCATGGAAATAATTAGGGCGGGCCTCATTAGTTTTCTAATCAAGGTGGAATTAATTTGGATCCAAGAGCCCAAGTCAACCCCTTAGTTTTCATGAAGACTTCTCACTAGCACATTGAATATTCGTTATAGGACATAAGTAGCACAAAATAAAACAATCACCCACGTTAATTTTCTAGAAGAAAAAAAAAACGTGGTCGACACTTTTTTTCACTAGAAAGTTAGAACGGGTTGAAAACTAATGTGGCCCACATTAATTCATATTGTGAGAATCAACATGGGCTCTAGAAAATTTAGTGGTCCACATTAATAGGACTATTCAGTGTACATGGTGTTATTAGACTATACCTTTTGTCTACCACTGGGCTTCAATTCCCTTCTTCCCATATGGACTTCATGTGAGCATTTGTCAACATCTTAACGACCTTGTCTTAAGGTAGGTGCACGTATTTCATATTGTGACCTCTTATGAACACCGGAAATCAAGGATAGAATGGACACAAAGCATATGTTATATGTTTTCCCAAAAAATAGAACCGAGTGGAGGCATGTACACATACATATGATAAATTCATCGTGCAGGGCACCGCAACAAAATCGAAAGAGTTGAAGGGTTCCAACATAGGTAGCCATAGATTGCCAATTTTACTCCTTTATATTGTAACTCTAGGGTGGCTCTCGGTGTCATCGAAATTTTTGGCTCATCACTTTATCCCTAAATGAATGTGTGGATGAATGTCTTTGGAGCATATTCCCATGGTTGTTTCATTCGTTGGTTGCAATGTTTGCATAATTTGTCTAGGCTATGCACGTAGATTGTAAGCTGCCACCTAGATGGGTATGAACCAAAACATATAGCTACATTTAACTGCAAATGTAAATATTGAGGTTTTTGTCTCCCATTCCTACTTCCCGTAATACACACAATACGATGAAAATCCCCACTTTGAGAAGAATTTCATCTACATCCAAGTCAATGAAGCATGCTTGATGCACCACCTCAAATGCATACTCTTGAGGCTATAAAGCACATCTAGCTACACTAAATAGTCCTAATAGTTGGGTGGAAAATAGTTTGGAAATAATTAACGTGGATCGCATTGATTTCTAGCATGGATCGCATTGAAATTAATGTGGGCCCAAAACCATGAGTCTTCACTACGCCCATACGGGGTTTTCGCAACACACAATATAACTAGAATTTTAGTTGCCCCGGACAACCGTAACTCATAGTTGCGCCGAACAAGAATAACACAAATGGCCGATGGCGGTCGACTGCGGCGGACGTCGATTACAAAAATTGTATCCGGAATTTCTTGTAATCGACGTCCGCCGCAATCGACCGCCGTCGGCCATTTGTGTTATTCTCGTCCGGCGCAACTATGAATTACACTTGTCCATGGCGACTAAAATTCTACTTATATTGTGTGTTGCGAAAACCCCGTATGGGCGTAGTGAGTCTCACATACTTAGGAAAATTATTTCCAAGAAAATAGATGAACATACCACTAGAAAGCTTGGTTTGGCTTTGAATGCTCAAATCTACCCACATGTACGTATCAACATGTCAAGAAAGCACCTCGCTAACAAATGCAATAAGCAAATGACATGTCATGCTCGGTCCCAAAGTATTCTTGAAATGACAATGAGTAAGACCAAAAATACATGCATGTACAAGGACAACACAAGATTGCAATATGCAACTCCTTGTGATGGACACATGCCCTAGAGGAGATATGCAACATGAAACTTCTAGGTACACAAAATGGTGGTATCATTGCAATTTATTTGAGGTCTATATTACAAAGTTATGACACATATGCTATGAGGTCTTGAGCTTGCTAATATCACCCATATGGGCATTGGGTACAGATCTCCAAGCGTCATTTGATCCAGCGATGCAACAAGACGATGCACCACCCTAAACCTATCCTCGGTCCATATGGCAAAGAGTAGTTGACTGTGGGAAGAAAGCTTGGAGCAATGGCGATGCAGTCATGCTTGCCATGCCCAAGCATGATGATTCACAAACCCACATTGCTTGTTCCCAACATTAGCAGCAACCATAAATCTTTAGCACTCGAGGTAGTGCATATACCCAGTCTCCTCTATATTTTGGGCACCTTCTTGCTCCATTTCTTCATGCTGAGCCAACCTCATCCTTCCTGTCTGTCCGCTTTGCTCTATGATCATGTCATTGACACCGCACTACCATTCAACTCTCATCCTCCAATTTAAACCTAAATCCCGTACCAGGAATGAACATACTATCTGCAGACGAGGCATGGCCATGTTAGACCTTGTCCTGCTGTGAGAAATTGATATGCTTCATTTACTTTATGTTGTATAATGCGGAACCATACACACATCATCCTATACAAACTTCGTGGCAATTGATAGCATGCCCAAAGTCTTATCTACACTGTCTGATGGTTTCTGGGATGTCAAATTAACATAACTCACAATACTATTGTATGATACGTAGTGTAGAATTTGTTTGAAACTTCTATATGAGTTAAATTGATGCTAAAAGTACTTGTTGTCCTACCTGACGTCCACGGTTGGACATAAAGCTTGTAGCAGCAATCTCCTTCATATTTGCATCAATCAAGGGATATCTACATATAATTTACACCACAAAAGAGGAATAAGACATCGAGATTCACCCATCTAATTCTTTATTTGTCTAGCAAAGCATACAACCCACTTCTTGCATGTATTTTGATTTAAATTTATCCTCTATTCCACTTTCTACTTCAGATGAGCAAAAGAAACCCTGATGAATAGTCCATTCATATATTAGATATCCTCGAGCTAATACCATGACTAATTTCATATTTAATTACATATGATAACATAGAATGTAAGTTCAAGGTTCAAAAGTCTAGTCACTCCTCATAGAATGTTGAAAGCACATGCCAATCGTACTCTACATGAACTCTTATGTGCAAATAAGTTTTGGAAAGATGAAAAACTGATGGACACATACCCAGTACGTCCTTCTCTCCATGCCAGAAATCGTTCTCTATTTTGGCTCCACAATTTTCCTACAACTTTTCGAGGTCCAGCTGCAAAATAAACATTCACGTACACAACATGTCTCAGTGCCTATCAAAAGACCAATCGGCCATTTCCAAGATTTTTCTTCTAGGAAAATTTAGGTGTTCTACCTGTACAGAACCTTCCATGAATTCAGCGCAAGTCACATTCTAACGCACCAAATTATAAAAATGTCACAAAGCACTAATAAAATAAGGCATCATGAACTACTCACCTATATGGAAGATCGCAGAACCCATACTTGATAGACACAAATCGAAAATAGTCACGCCATATAAGTTCAAATAATACCCTGCCATGAACGCAAGCGGCCATTGAACATCCACACTTCTCGAAGCGAATGTAGTATCCCTAGTCTTGAAAGGTGAAACTGCAAATAACATAAACTTGAGTAGTTCAATAAAAGAGTACATTCTTACCAGTATGTGGAATCATTGGGAACCCTCTCATTCTCATGTCGCTTTACCTGTACACATCCAACCAGTAACATGAAACTTCATCAGGGGCCAAAGAGTTTGCAACTCCAAATGAGCATACATAAATTACAATGCACAAATTCGGAATGAATAAAATGGACGAACAAGAACTTGGTACAACCTCATCATGTATTGTCCTTGGTGAGACGCAGCCATGGGCAAGCCAAGGGGAGAACTTGGTGGAGTAATCAGCCCCAACCATTCCATTATGAGTTTCCTTGTATACTTCTAACAAATCCTGGAATAACAACAATATAATATTAGCTTGCCATAATCTGGATACATGAAAATGGGTCATAGCTTTAAAAAAAAACAAACCAAAAAAATCTGATTGAGAATTTGAGAAAAATAACCTTGAAACTCTTTCTCAACTGTTTTATCAACAAATTTTAATCGATTTATCAGTATCTTAATGCCTTCCTGAAAAATCAGTAGCATTGATTACCTCTACAGGTACATCACTAGCATTGATTCCTTTGCGTGATGTATCCGCCATCCAGTGGAGCTGATGCACACTCTGCTCCCAATCAGACAATCAATGCAAACATTGATCAACAATCGACAGAAATTTCAAAAGATAGTTCATTAAATTGCATCTGCAAGAAAGAGGATACCATGTTTTTTGAATAAGAATTGATGAAACTTACTGCCCCATTGCGGATATCAAAATTTGCCACAGGATCCAGGGCATATCTTCGCTTCTTTTCTTGTAATAACACTACTACCACATGTGTCCTGTGGCAACGGACCATGCAACTGTCACTGGTCATTGCAACTACCACGATGCACTGCAACTAAGATCAGGCCATGTATCATTTACGGGGAACAATTATCTTTTGAGGGAAGGGGGGGATTCCATGTAGTTGCACTAGACAAATGAACATACAATTTGCTCTTCAATTAGTTGCACCCCCTGGGTTCCCATTCAAAAGTATAAATCAACCCTCAGTGTGATCGTTATGTGCAAAATGAAATTCAAAGTGAAGTGGCCTCCATGAATATATTTCTACTCAACATAAGAAAAAACCCATTTCAAATTAAGACTAAGGAGTATATGAGGATGATGGACAACATATAGGAGGAATACTTTCCTCATGTAAGTATTATGAGCATGGGTGGGGGTATGCAATTCATGAGATAACGTTGAATTGAACACCATATTCTACGAATCTGGACCTCATAAGTATGCCATGAAACATCATACCGTCAAAATATTGCACTAGAAATGCCATCTTTCTACGACAAAAGCGAACTCAAGGCATCCACAAAATCATGCAATACGAAATGATTAGGTTCACACCCACATAGACGTACTACTTTCACACCGGCTGATACACTAAATTCAATTTTAATTTCATTAGAGAAAAGACACCAATTTGTGTCGCGTGAAACAAGTATGTGATATCCTCTCTACATTATATCTATGCTACAAGATCTACCCTACAATCCCCACTACAATATGCTCACTCTTCCGAGCCATATCGCAGAGTGCAAAAAAACATCAATTGGCCTCACAACCAAAATTGTTCGGGCAAGCCGGGTATGTCTTCATCTCCTGCTTGTCCGTCAACATCCGATGCACTCGATGACTCGCCCGAAGACCATGCTCCACCCCAAGCTGTTTCCCAACGTAAACCTCGGGCCACTCGTGCACCACCGGTCGCAACCTCGGCTACCACCTCGGGCACATCGCCTGCATCCAACTCTGCTCCCACGGCCCCCACTGTATGCATGTGAGCCTCCAACTCCTTGTTCACAGGGGCTGCTCCAAGCTGAACCCCATCGCCCGGACGTTCCACACGACTACTCCGATTGTCCTTTTGGAGAACCACCTTCCACCCTGCATCAATTGCATCCTCGGAGAAAAACACTTGTCTCACTTGGTGGGGGAACGCATATGGTTGCTCAGTAGCACGTTGTTTGCGGTTGAAGTTGGCGAGCCAGAAGCCATATTTGTCTCGCTTAATTGAAGCATTCCCATTCTCATGTGGGGGAACCCAACTTCCCCTAAAAAGAATAACAGGCGTCTGGTCATACAACATTCGAATGATTTCACGAAGTACTCCGACGTACGAAAGCACTGCCTCCTTCACGTTTGTATCCGCCGTACTGGTCCGTGAACCTTGCTCTGCAATTAAGGCGATGCCACTGTCAAATGTAGTGTGCCCGGTATCCTCGTCACCTACCACTACTCTAAAGTGATTCCCGTATGCTTTGCAGCTGCGGAAAGATAGAATCTGAGGAGACGGTGGAAATGCAAATGTAGTGACCTCCAATGGAAGTTCAATGCCTGCTGCCATTTCCTCCCGCACTTTGACTTGCAGCCAATTCGGGAAGTTGCCTACAGCAGCTAGCGTTGGAGGGTAGACCATACGAGATCGGCCTCGTCTTCGATTCCGGGCTTGATACGCAGCCCTACCTGCCTCCATTTCCTCCCATGTGCGCAACCACTCCCTGACAAGCACAACCCGCGTGAATGATTAATTCCCCAGCCACTAATCCGTAACCTCAGTGTCCAAAACAATCCAACATGGCACATCCGATGCCATTGCACACGTCCTATGAAATCAGCAATGCCCAAGATACCTACATACCAATGACAACATCCACATGAGACACACTTGCATCACCAAATTCGATGGAAATTGGACAACCTGTAATAAGACTCAATGGCAGGGGAGTTTGTTACAACATGCAAATGGGCAGCATTCAACTCCACGTCCGCCAAACGTCGTGCACTCCCGTGACCTTCAAGCTCCACTCCACTAATTCCAGGCTCCTCTTCTGCATCCCAGACCCTTGTTCTTGTATGTCGGTAACCCTGCAAAAACTCTGTGCACAACCCTAGTGCCTCTTCGACAATGTAACCCTCCGCCATTGACCCCTCTGGGAGAGAGCGATTCCGCACGTACTTCTTCAATACTCCCATGTACCTCTCCATGGGATACATCCACCTACATGCAACGGGCCCACATATTGCTAGTTCGTCAACTAGATGAATGACAAGGTGTGACATTATATCCCAAAATGAAGGAGGAAACCATGCCTCCAATATGCACAGCGTCTCCGCCGCATACTCCTTCAGCCACGGTATTTCCCCTGGTACAACAACCTTTGCACAAATCTTTTGGAAAAAAACACTTAGCCTTATAATTCCTGCCCGTGCTCCAGGGTGAAGTACATGTCGTACAGCCACAGGCAAAATTTGTTGGGAAAGTATGTGCATGTCATGCGACTTTAGGTTCTGGATTTTCCCCTTCACCACATGTTTACGCAAAGAACCTGAATACCCTGAGGGAACTTTTAGCTTCCCAATTCCTACCAAAAACTTCGTCCGGCTCACACGATCAAGGACATATGGTGCATGTGGTTTCAACTTCGTTCCAGCTGGGATGTCATCCCGCTCTTGCAACCACAAACCAGGTCGGATTGACAACTCTCGCATGTCTTCCCTCACGGCTGGAGTGTCTTTATCACCTAACATGGTCCTCAATATATTATCCATGACGTTACGCTCTATGTGCATAACGTCCAGTGTGTGTCGCACTAGAAGATGCTACAAACAATGTCAACACCACCACAATTCTTCTTTCAAACCAACATGCCAAACTCCAAACTAAAAGTGGATGAACTAAATGTAAGTTGAGATGACAATACTTGTAAATTTATTCATATGAAGTGTCATTAGCAAAGTTACCACAATGATAATGAAATACCATATGACACTGAATCTATTCATATACATTTATAGCTCCTTCATCTGTCATATATAATGTAGATATATGGAAACGCAAAATCCGCTCATGACATCTAGCATACTTCCCCCTCGCATTCCCATCAGTGCCACTAAGAAGATAAAATCTAAACTCCCTCCAATGTAAGATGCACAACATATAACATTAGCCTTACGTTATACCAATGACCTTTGAAAATGTTGAGTTACAGGTAATTCTCCAAGTTCCATGCAGTACATCGTACCTCCCAATACGGTAAATCATACAATGCGCTCCTCCTCTTTATCCCTGTCACTCGAGCAGGATCCTCTCGCATAGGCCGCGTACCATCCACCATGAACCTCTCTCTCGCATCTGCCCATTCCAAAACTTGAGCCGAAGTCACCCTTGGTGGAGCAGTCTGCCACTCATGAACAAAGTTAAATGCCTCCCCACCGTATCTGAAGTTATGCAACACATTCAACCACTTCCTGTGTTGACCATCATAAACTGTCTTCCGCAAATGAGTAGAATACCTGCCACAAGTTGCTGGTCCACAATGTGGGCATGCAACATAGCCCTTTGTTGCGCACCCGCTTATCAATCCCAACCCTGGAAAGTCTGTCACAGTGTACAAGCACACCGCGCGCATCAAAAACCTGCTAGCATTTCCCCGTGTCATCGCATCAACCACCCATACGCCTGAATTCCATAAGTCCTTCAACTCTTCGATGACAGGAGCAAAATATACATCAAAAGTCTTTGAGCTTGGTGCATGGGGCCCTGGAATGAGTAGCGTCAAAAGTATGAAAAATTTCTTGCACATGACCCACAGAGGTAAATTCAGAATGATAATAAGCACAGGCCAAATTGACCAGCTGCTGCTTTTGAATGAAAACGGATTTAATCCGTCAGTGCTTATGAGAAGCCTAGGATTCCTCGCCTCCCCACCAAAGTCCGGGTACATGGCATCTACATGCTTCCAAGCAGGTGCATCCGCAGGGTTTCGCATCAATCCATCTTCCGAAGGGTTCTCAGCCCACCATGTCATCATTTTCGACAAATATTCTGTTCCGTACATTCTTCTCAATCTAGGAGTTATAGGAAAGTGTCGTACCACCTTCACCGGTTTCTTGTCTTTGCCACGGCGATAAAATCTTGGAGTCAAACATTTTGGGCAACGATTCAACAATGCATAGGGACCCCTAAAAAGTATACAACCCTTCAAACATGCATGAATCACCGTGTACCCTAATCCAAGTGCTCTCAAAAGTTTTGTTGCTTGCCTTTCTGTCTTTGGAAGACAGTTTGGTTGTGGCAAGATTTCATTACTCAAGGCCCGAAGAAGCTCATCTACACATGTATTGGGCACACCATGGGCTTTGCAGATGGTAAGGATAACAAGAAGTGCACCCAGTAAGGAAATTGTGGCGCTTGCGTACAGGGGAATCCTATCTGCTTCTCCCAAACGACGCAGAAGTTCATCCTCCATCTCCATTGTAGCCTCGTCTGCATCTGCCCTTGGAAAATCCTAGGTTGCTGGCCTCGAGTCTCCTTCATCCTCACCTCCGTTATCTTCACTATCAAAATATGTGTCATCTACCTCCTCCTCGTCGATGGATACTTCAACATTCTCATCCGCAGGCGACCTTGAAATATCGTCCTCGACTAAAGGTTCGGAGGCATCGGCAGGAGCACTACCCGCATCGTTGCGCTTCAGAATCAGAGGATCGTCACTCCTACGGAAAGCTGCAGCTACAAGTTCAGTCATCTCAATCTGAGTGTCCAGTGCAACGGGCTCTGGTTCCAGGTCGTCCGGTGGGAGACCATTTGGGCCTCCAAATTCAGCATAGTTGGCTCTTAGGGCACGCTCATGCCACACCCACTCCTCATCGCTTGAATCCTCTGCTTCATCCTGCAATCATCCATTATTCCTTAATGCAGTCACATAATTTTCCATGGCTATATCATGCAGAAGGAACTAAGACATCAACAAGGAATATAGGACAATTGTATTGACTGTCATCTATCCATTGACTATGTAACTCCATGGATCTACTGATGGCACTTCCTTACTCCACATAAGCCAAAATTTGCAATCGTATTTCATCTTGCCAACATGGTAGCCATCATAACCCCTGATGTCATAGGGCGATAATTTGTATGAACTTCTCGTACAAATCATGTATAGGTAACAATTGGACACATCAACCACAACTGCAAGCATGCAAAAGACACATAAAGATAGTTAGTACACCCGGGTCACTTACAAACACCACCCCAGCCAGTATATCCCAACAATTCGTGATTGCACCCAACATGCAATCTTCAAAATATGTTGAAGATTCACTGGGTTTAACTGCACAACACTCCGCCACTCTAGGGAATTGGCCGGTTTGAAACCATCAAGATGTACTTTCAGTCCCATAAGCCTTTTGGCTTCCCGGACTTTAAAATCAATTTCATTTCATTGGGATTAACTACAACGCATGCCATTCCTTCCCACACATTTGCCTCTCGCATAGGCCATTGTGATACAACCTTGGACATAGGCACTTGGTAACTTCTGGGAGGACTTTCATTATTCTAACAGGTGGTTGCAAAGGGGCAGATGAAACACCAAGTACTTGGTTTTACCCACATTCCTTCCCACAAATTTGTGGACCCAAACTATCATGAAGAACATGGACAGAAACCAACCAACAATAAATATTCACTTGAAGCCAACAATCCTACACTTGCTTGGGATTTCATAGGAAGCCACCTTCTGCAAGGAAGTTCTCAATGGAATTTTTTTCTCCACTTGAGACTCCAATCCAGCTGAATTTGCATGTGAGTTTAATTAATTCAATAACACCAGAATTTGTAAAGTCATCAAAGATAAGAAGTGTAAATCTCAAAAGTGATATTTGATGAATGTTTGTGAACTCTTTTGCATTGCATTGGTAGTAAGAATGTCAAGAGATTCTCCAAAATTTGATGTGCAACTCGTCATTTTTTCTACCTCCAAAAAAAACTCCCACTGTTGCACTCTTCACACCACCTAACACAAATACTTTATAATAAACCAATTGACAAAACATGGACGGCCAAAAACAATACTGAATTTTGGAGAATCCCAACCGCACTCATCCATATAGTTAGATCTCCCTGAAAGTAAGCACATCTCCATAAACAAAATCACAAACCGTTGAAACTGAAATCACATGTTTTCACCCCACAATTACCAAAAGTATTTAGGGGTTAAAAGCAACATATAAGGGTTTTGAATGGTTGAACCCTTACCAACTAACATGCTCATGCGAAGAGAGAAGTATGTACTCCCCGACAATAGCGACTCAAAGGTCTGTAAGCCATTAGGGCGGAACCTGATTCTGTATTCGGGACACCATACATAGCGATGACAAGGGTAGCACTGAAGACATCACATCAATTACTTTGGACACAACATGGGGACCAACATTGAGAATGAAGCACAACGTTTGCAAATGAATCTAGATCTGGTAGGTCATCCTAACCGGGGTTTTCAATGCTGCAAACCTGTAGAGTAGCTCTATCATACCCACACCACAAAATGAAGCATAACTGACGTGACCTAGAGAGTAAAGGAAATGAACAAAGGGCACATTACCCAGAGGTTCGCCCTGCACCGAGGATGCCTCTTGAAGGTGCGCAAATGTTCTGCAACCGTCTTCCTCCTCAGTGAAACTGTCCTGCCGCATATGCAGCAAGGACACCACATGCTTCGGGCCCCTGTCTCATCAGCCCGGTGTTCCTCTCTCCACCTCAGTTTTTCATCCCGAGCGGCAACGCGGATGGGATCTGCAATGGGTAGACGCCGAGTCCCTTCCTCTTCTCCTTCCATGTTCCTAAAGTTTTGGTGCAGGGTGTAGCCCAACTACCCTCCTATTCGTACAAGTGGTTCCTTAATTGAATCTCAAGAGCATCATTAAATGGCGTTCACAACAACCCTCTCATGGCGTTGAGAATGAACCTACACTCACTCCTCCCAGTTGTTGCGTCTTGCTTCTTGCCCAACACGGAATAGGTTTCGGCCGACTACAACCTTGAAGTTAATGATGAGTTCGGTGATAGCAGCAGAGGATGGCGTGCTGAATGAGTACGAGGCCCTTCGAGCAGCAAAAATTGCTCGTAACATCTCCATCATGAGAGCATTGGGCTTGGGATCTCCAAAGAGGTTCGTATTTCCACACCACAAAGGTCATTTGGTAATCAAAATCCTGGATCCATGAAGTGTTTGGCCGCATTGAAGGCTTACAAAGCGGTCTCTTCCGATGTGTATTCCTGTTGGTGTTCTTGGTCGAGGGTTTTGGGTGGGGGGGTTCAAACCATACAATGTGTTCATACCCGCTTCTGCGAGATCCATGCCCGTTGTTGTAGAGGTCCATAACCGCAGGTCCGAAGCCCTTACCCGGCAGAGTAGCTCTGATACCCATGAAATCATAACGTAGATGTATGTGACACGCGTGAGTATGTCATACACTGACGGGTATTAAGGTACGGGTTACAAGTTAACTACTACCCATGGTGGTTGGCGTGCCATAGTTACACGTGAGGGTGGTGGGTGTCTCCATCTCATGCTGGGGATGTTGCCAGGTGTGCATATGGAGGGTCCGTCCTCCCCTTTTGATCCACGTGTCTGTGACGTGGCCTAATAAGCCGTCCAACATGGTTGCCATTATGATAGTAATTATGCCTCATCATTGGATGTACGTAGCAGGGATTCACGGCAATGGGAATGGAGGATGGCGGCGGGGTTGTGGAGATTTGGGATTCACACACACACTTGCATGGTGAGGTCATGTTCTGCATGCCGCTTAGGTTGTTTGCTTTGTGAATGCAGGTTGTTGGATTGTCGTGAGGAACAACTTGGTGTAGCTGCGGAGGCAACAACTGTGTGTTTGGGGTCGGAGTTGCGGAGGAGCTCTCGAATTGCCAGCATGACCCCGAATACGTATGCAGAGGAAGGCGGGGAGGGAGAGTGGAATACAGTTGCAGACGAGGACTTTGATCCGAACGGGGAGAATTACAGTGCTCCAGAGTCCCCTATCACGCAAGGGGGTCGAGGGCGAGGTGGGCATGGGAGGCGTGGCAGGGGCCGCAATGCAACTTCTGTGGGCCGAGGATTTCACCCCGAAGGCACCGTTGTTCAAACTGGTGGACGCGGCAGAGGGGTGGTATGTTTTCTGTCATTGTGGTGATAAAACTTCTAGGTGTTATGTGGTATAGGTTTGAACTTTTTCTAGCTTTGGGTGTTGACATGAATGTGGATGTTTGTTGGGTCATGCGAGGTAAGTTGTCCTTATTGTGGTGATGTCGTTTTTGCTGCAAGGGACGGCATTCGAAGCCACCCAGGAAGTCCAAAAATTCTCCGAGTTTGGCTGCCTCCCAGATGTTGGAGGGTTCGATGGGGTTGATGGGAAGCCCCTTCCCACAAATGACGCCTCAGTACAGTCACTACCAATTTCATGGAGGGAACGGGACCGTGTTCATGATGCCACAGGGAGGGGCATCACCACATGCGCAGGTCTTGCATGGTGTCGGCACTGCTCACGGGGAAGCAGGACCCTCGAATGCTACCCATACCCAAAGCACTCCTTTCATGCAGGCACATGCGACATACATTTCACCCCAAGGGCAGCATATGGCCACGGCTGTGCATACCGAAGGAGGATATATGACTCAAGGGGGAATGACTTATCAACGGCCTTACACCGCAGTGCAGGCTGCACCACCACATGCAGCCCAAGGTCATGGTGTCTTCAAGGTGCCTCTTACTCCTGGTAGTAGGAGTGTGCAGAGGAAGCAGGTCGAGGAAGTGGTGGATCTTGAGGTGAGCAGGAAGACTAATCACAAAGCCAGGAGAGCTCACAATAGGAATCTTCACAAGGAATTTGAGGCCCAAGTGAGATCTATTCAGGAAAGTGGGTCGGCTCCAGTAATTCGTTTGAGAACAAATTCTGATGGTGTAGTGTGCGAGCTGAAATCCAAATGGCATGCCGCGATCAAGTCATTATGTCACAGATATTTGCGCTATAGCATCCGAGAGTTTGACAAACAAGATAAAAAATTAGTGAGGTGCATTATCGACACTATCACTAACAAAATGTTCAGATACGAGCCATATCCACTTGCGGAAGATGCGGTGAAAGACTTCTTGCAGTCCCACCTGAATGTGTCTCGCTCTAGATTCAGGAAATATTGGCTCGATAATGGGTGCGATGATTTCATACCCCACCCGAGCATGTGTCCCGATGATTGGCGTGAATGTGCAAGGTTCTGGAAAAGTGAGGAGGGGAACGCGCTTTCCGAGCGCATGACTCATGTCCACGCATGTGTCGGAAACAGGAAAATTTCAGATAATGGAGAGCCGTATCCTCTACTGGCAGATGCAAGCCCGGTTTGTGTTTGCTTTTGACTTCTTTTTTTCCTGCATTGTGTGGATTGGCAGGCCCCTAACAGCATTGGTCATTGATTGGCGGGAGGGTCGGGATTGTTTTGCAGAAGACCCAAATTGGGCACCCAGAAAACGATTCCGATGTTCCTCCATGCACTCCACGTGGGCGCGGTCGTGGCATGGGGGCTTCTGCAGGCGCATCAAAGCAGGTGGAATTCGGTGTTGGTTCAACGACTATCACTGAGAAGGTAAGATTTATATGTCATCCCCTGCATAGGTTGGACTTGTCATAGTGAATGTGGGTGTGGCAATTGGGGGTTTCTAGGGCACACGATGGGTTTGTACGTGCAAAGAGACAGGATGAACCTGTGAGGGGTGCCAATGGGCGCTTCCACGGAATTTCAGCATACGTACCCAATGGTATTCCTTACATATTGTAATTATGCAACATGCATGCATAAATCCCTGAGTTGTGGAGGATGATGTGGTGGTTCCTATGTGAGTCCAGAAAGTATTGCATGGCTTCATTTGGTATAGAGAAGTGTGCATGCCAAAAATTAGAGAGCGTAGTGAGAAATGTCATAACCTCAAACATGTCCGGGCATTGTTTTGATCCCATGCAGCAATTGACGGCGTATATGAGAGGGCAGTATACACTGTACGATGAATTTTCTTTTTGGAGAGGTGAATGTAGAAATGACTACCGGAAGCTTCGTGAGAAGTTGATGGCATTGGAAGAGACAGTGGACGACTTACGACGCCTTGCGTTGAAAGAGTCTCCGACAGCGAGCCCTACTCACATCTTGGAAAATGGTTACTCACCAGATATTCAAAATCGTCCAACCAAGCCTTCAGAGTGGTTGGCGTCCGTGCTTTGCGGCCAAGTACCAAGCTTGAGGAAGCTGCCTTGCAAAGATTTGACCGATGTTTTTTCCGACTGCGATGATGTTGAAGAGACGCAGCTATTGCCAGTCAATGAAGAGAGCATCCCCGTGCAGGTAATGTCACTAGCGTCGTGTGGGCGGGGACCCAAAGGTGCTCGAGGCAACACAGTTCCCGCAAGGGATTGTGCGACCACTCCCTCTTCATCCCAAGGGAAACTGAAGAGGTCAAAGGCAGTCTGTGCGCCTTCAGGTTTGTATATTGTGCCTACATTATGTCATGTATTCATAATGCATATGGAGTGCCGCAAACCTTGATTTTGTATGTATGTTGAGATATTTGAAGTGGTTGGGTAAGGGAAAGGTGCAGTTGACGTAGGTCAGCATTTATTGCCATGCAGAGATGCAAATGAAGGTTGGTTCCCGAGACATTGAAGGGGGGCCATCTTGTGGGGTGCAATCAAAAGCTAAAGTGGCAGGCAAACATGGAAAAGAGAAGGTATGTTAGCTGGTTTGTTACAATGGGTGCTTTGTGGATTTATTATGTGGAAATTGGCTATGCTACATGTATTTGGGATAGGGTGTCAGGTGAGTGCAATGTTGGTGAGTTGGGAAATCTCTTTGGGTGCATTGGTTGTTGGTCTTGAAGGCAATGCTGAGAAGCGAGGTGGGTGCGGGCTACAAGATGCCTATTTGGGACAAATTTTTGTCTAGCAGAGCTGGGAGCGCTCCAGCTCGCCCCGCGGAGACAACAACAATCGTTGTGGATTGCCCACTCGGCGCAGGCTCTGATTGCGAAGATGTAACTGATCAGGTATGATTTTCTAACGTTTGAGCATGATGTTAGCCTCCTCAAACCTAAAGAGGACCAAACATGAAATTCATCATTGGACAAAAAACAATTTTACATTGGATGTAAGTGTAGTGCACTCAAGTAGGCACAAGTTTTTGGCATGCATGAATCGATCAAGCTTGATTGTTGGGAGGGTTTTTTAGCAGGAATATAACTTCCTCAATGCTATGTGCTGCACCTGGCCATGTGCAGGTAACCAAATCTGTAGATTCATGTGTTGTACAATCCGCATATCCAAAGGGTTCTTTAGTGGAGCTATTGCATCCGCAGTACGACACGGAGATCGTGGGGAAAGGTCGGGCAGGACGACATTGTGTCCTGGAAGGGGAGGATGCCTTGAATTATCCTAAGGGAGCTCAGTTCGTGGTCGTGACAGAGTCTACAAAGGAAGATGTAATCCCATTGCTAGCTGTGACAATTGAACCTACTCCCAAAAATTTGGAGGGCACCGTGGGATACGAGATAATGTGGCCAGTGGAATTCCTACAAATGCTCCGGAAGCCAAAGCAGTAACAAGGTGGATGGTCATTTACTAGGCACAATGACCCGTGGAGGAAACACGTGGGCTTTGTAATGACCGGGCCGACTGTGTTGAATGGGATGTGGGAGGGGAATTGTAGTGATTACTGTGTATGGGACCGAGCAGTTTCAGGAAGCCTTACGTTTTGTGCCTTGTGGCAGCATTTTGATAGGGATATGTCTGGAGTACAGGTTTGATTTGTAATCGCATAGCGTGGCGCTCTTTGGTAGCAGCCTGCTTTTTTTCAATTTCTACCATAGCCATGTTACCAATGTAGCAGAGATGAAATCTGCGTTTCCTGAAGTAAAGCAAGGATTGACTTATATGTGCTCATTGTGGAATGGTGTGACGTTTGAAATTTTTATTTGTGTGTGCATATTGCGTGATGAAATGTATGGTTGAGCACATGGATCGACAAATTTTTTCGGTGTCTTTGGGATCACTGGACTCGAACATGTTCATGACCCTATGTGCATTTTACGGGCATGAATCATGAGTGGAATTATTATTTTTTTGTGGGGAGCTTGCATATAACATACAATTCCAATTTAAATTGTGCAACTGGTAGTCAGTATGTAATGCTTGCTGGAAAATGGTTACTAAAGTTAGCCCGGAGTCATGTACTAGGTAGGGCCCAACTTGAAAAGATTTGATGCGCATCAAGCTACAAACGACGTTAACTTGGAAGTTCAAATGTCTCCGCAATCACTATGGCAGTGCGCACCCATGTTCAAACTTCATATTAAGATTATGACTTGGTCACTATAGTTATTTAATTAGCATCCTCTGTTGTTTGAGAACCCCGCAGTTGCATTGGTCATTGCATTTAATGCAGTTGCAGTGAATATGTTTCTTAATGTTATTTTTCATGTGTATGTCGTCCCTCGTCGGTCTTGCCAGTTGCAACATGTCCATTGCAACTATGAGTTACATTTGTCGTACGCAACACAAATTCTAGCTATTTTGGTTGTGACGAAAACCACATATGGTGGTAGTGTAAATATCTGTCGAATCAGTATGAATCCGGGACCAGAAATTAGCCAAATGTACATATCCAAAATTCTCCCAGGTATTCAAGTTAGATATAAGTTGAAAGAACATACCGTGCACACAGCCTTACAAGAGATGGGCGCAATGCTTCCACCAATTTGTCTGACTGGATCCAGTCATGGTGCTCGGTATCATACAAAAAGCCCACAACACTGCTTCCTTGGCCTGCATCCCTATGAACAAAAATTCACTTTCAGTATTTTGCACCTGACTCCAAAGTCTGTAGGCACATAGTCTCGGATGACAAAGTAATAAGGTAAGTGGCTTTAATTCGGCTACTTATCTTAATTGGACACCTATATTTGAGTGGTGTGTGGTTAGGTGTGAATCTAAAAATAAACACCAAGAAGTCATGTGTTTAATAGAGCTTGCACTTCGTGCTCAGAGTTTGTTAGTCATTCTAGCCTCCATAGCCAACATGATTGGGGGGACCTATATGATCAATTAAGAAGAAAGAGAATCTTCACTTTGATAATAAATGAGATGTTCATATGAGCTCCAGAATTACAAGGAAAGTGGCTACGCCCTTGGATTTAGATTGCTAACTATCTTGTCCTAATCACGTGTTTAATATCACAAGAGAAGTGGGTGCAGAGCCAATAGTGTCCGTTTTAGGCCCACTTACCTTAGCATGACAGGGTTTGACAACACAAATGGGGTCCACATGAACAACTTGTGCAACACGTGACACAGTTCTTACCTGCAAGCTTGCAAGAGTTCTTCTTCCTCAGGATAGAGCATGTCCTCTCTGAAACTACTGGGTTCATTGCCATGTTCGGCAGCAACCTTACATTAGGATGCCAACTTGGATACAAGCCACTACGAGTAGTTGGGTATAGGGCTGAGGGTTACAAATGTCTGCACATAAATGGCTGGAAATGGTTGGCCAAACATTTCCAGTGCCAGAAGGAAAGAAAAAATGCACGCAGTATGAACCTTTTTTTAGATACCAACTTCATTGTTGTGAAGCTTATTTATAAGATGTATAGCTATCAATAAGAAATAAGAGGTAGCTATGTAAGGAGGATTGTGCTCAGGAAGTGCCATGTGTAAGTGAGCTAAGAAAGGTTGCATACCTGTATTTGAGGCATTTCTTGTTGCAGCAAATGTACAACACGCTTTATTAGAAAGAACTGAATCAAGTTCAAGGAATTTAATTCGACCATGTTAGGATTGTGAACAATACCCATGGCTTACCTCAACCGCACACGCTTCAAACTCGATGCCTCCACCTGGTAAACCTAGTAAATTCACATGGCTAGTAACATAAAGCTCAATGGGTTCAGTGTTGTCTTCCACATTCCGACAGAGAGGAAATCAAACCATGCATGTAAGATGAAGCTTGAAGGGTGTCTTAAGTGAAATATAAGTATGCAAACCTACCTAGTATATAGTGGCAAAATGCAAAGAACAAGTATAGTTACTAACTTATAATACACATCACAAATGGACGTTTAATGAATGCAAACTATAGTCCCAACATGTGAGTTCTAGCCAAATGTCGTACGTCGATATACCGCACATTGAAGACATAGACAACACACTACAATGAATGAGTACCACGTTCCACTGTGCATTTTAGCAAGACACCACAAAACAAACAAACGTTCATTCTGACATAAGGCACCATATTGAGTTTTAAGAAATTTAAATTGCATTCCAGGTTTGAGGACCCCTCTTCACTCAATATTGAAAATTGGTGGCACTACGGTGGGTGCTATCATCCCCGTTTTCCAATGGAATGATCTCGATCACCCAAATGTATGCCTACCTCATGCATGGTCCTCTTCACAGTAGATAACCAATGACCAAAACTACCTGCAATGCCATGTCAAAAACATTTCTTCCTCCATTGAACTCAACATCACTTTCCAGAGTCCCTCGTGTGCAAACAAAACACTCTTTGACGGGTAAAATCATTGGGTACAACCTAGAGTCTGCATCTTCCTCACTACCCCGAACTATTTGTTGAAGACTTTTGTCGGCAAAGAACTCCCCCTACGTTGCTTGTGGAGGTAGCATAACACGTTGCAAATACATCACGGGCCACTTAATTCCGTACCCCAGTGCATCCTCAAGGCCTTCATGGTTGGGGCCCTCGTCATTCTGCACTAACATACGGGCCCCTTCCCTCATGACCTCCGTAACTACCACATACTGCGCACCATCTGGGTAAGTCTTCGCCATTGCACCCTCCAACGTGCATCTTGCACCCACCCTCCCCTTCCCAACAATATCTATGTCGAAATCCGGGTGGAACAATTCCACCCAACTTCCAGAAGGATACCCTGGCAACTTTGCAAGTGGCGCCAACACTACCGGCATCACCTGCAGGTTGGAAGAATAAACCCCACCCAACAATGTCCCCCAGCCCATCCGCACAATGAGCATACGATCCTTCATGACAAATATTTCGAATTTAGTCATTCCCACACGATTGCACACATATTGGGCTTAAACATCGTCAGTGCCTACCTCTACGCAGTCATCGTAATCAGTCGGAGGGCAATCTGACACTACTGTGGCCTTGCTACGAGTTTCTGGGGCAGAGGATGACACCTTCCCTGCCAAAAACTTATCCCAAATAGGAATCTGCACATGAACCAATCAATATGCAATTAAAACCCGGGTTTCTTTCCAGTGCTCACCATGATGAAGGTGATATATATTACCAGACCCGTACGCCAAGCTCCAGAACTTACCTTCTCCTTGGGGGCGGACGTTGACTGAGACCCACTACCACCCCACTTTGAGGTGCGTGCCCCGGTTGGTGGGACGTCATCCAGGAAATGTACACTCTTCTCTGCACCGCCACACCCCATCACAATTTTTGCGGGCTCAATCCCAAGCACAAAGTCAACTAATCCACTAACTTGTGGCGAACCCTTGGTTGTCACCAACTTTGTCTTGGTCACTACATGCCTACAATATTGAAGCACATTCCCGGTAATGGGTTCCACCAGTGCCCAGTAATTTATCATTTCTAAATACACACTTCCACAATTGCAATAGAAACGTATTCCTTGTTGAACAAACTCAACAAAAGCTTCATGGAACCTGCCTGATGATTCACAACTGCTTGGCATTGGACATAGAATTGAAGCGTCCATATGTGCATGACAACCCATAAATTTGTACATTGCTGTCACACTCACCTCCTTCTCCAACACGGGGCTTCGCATTCTCCCCCGTGGGATTACGACCCACACATGGGGTTAGATTGCCTTCTCTGACTGGTTGAGAATCCCCGCGGCATTCTTTCGGTCCACGAGCCCTCATCACAGGGGAATTAAATATTGCCTTCTCTCTTCCTGCCAATGAGGACATCACTTCAGTGTTAGTTGCATTGCTGGCGGATTCAAAAAGCTCTGCAAGGTCTTTGCATGGTAACTTCCTTAGGCCTGGTGCCCTGCATGCCGCAATAGATGCCAAAAACTCAGACGTCTTTGTTGGACGGTTCTCCACCCCAGGAGAATCATGTTCCTTGACAATGTGGGTTCGAGCCTTGTTGGGAGATTGGTTCTGTATTTCCATCATCAAAGCCTCCATTCATGCTTGCAGCATGTCTGCACGGTCTTGTAAAGTGTCCATCTTGCGGCCCGTCTCTACTTTATGGCCACAAAACTCATCATGTGTCGTATAATGCCCCCTTAAATATGTGCATAGAGCCTGCACATGTTGTTCACAAAATTGTCATCTTCTGGATCTACTAGGTGGAGGTGGGTGCAGGGAGACATGTATACATATAATTGCCAAACTCAATATTTGTATGGAATTTAGTGGGATTTTAGTCCTATACACCTTTGAGCATGTTGAAAATCTTTTGGGAAGTAAAAAATCTCAAAGATAACGATTAGAATTTAGATCTCATTACCACAAATCAATAATCAAACGAGATTATTTCACTTGAGTTTCCAGTCAATCTGAAGATGATATGTTTGCAACTTACCAGAGAGACTTGGTGATTCCGATTTTAGATAATTATATATTTTCTTACAAATCTGACTTAATTTTTATGTTGTGGGAAGCATTTGTAGCTATTATCATTGTTCCACCTCTCATAGCAACATTGAGACTTGAGGGATGGAAACACGAAGTGTTTAAAATTCGGTATTAGTCAATACTTTGAGCTCCTTCGCATCCACTGCAGCATTAGAAAATATGATCCCCATGTTGTAATTTGTTATCATCCTTTCTTTTTGTATATAGTTTCTAGTGGAGTAGTCACGATTTGCAAATATTGATCTACTTCACTTTTGTACTGTTGCACTTGAGTACAAAGCCCACAATTACTCCACCAACTTTTGAAAATATTGCAACTTAGAAAACCTATAAGAAATTAAGATGTGATCCACATCCAAACAAAGTTGGACAGTTGAAGAATAAGTAGTAACGTTTTGCTATCTTGGCATATCGTTGGCTGTCAAATTTGCAGGCATGGCCATTGTAAGTTAGAATCAAGCATGAAATCCCAGTCAAAGACATAACACATGTCCGCACTTGAATGGCGTAAATTATTAGACAATACTTACATCAACTTCTAAAATGGGAAAGTTCTCACAAGTAACCGATTTTCATGAAAAGAGCAACATTTAGGACCCATTATGTAAACAAAGTGGTTCAAAGTATTCAACCACATGAGCTGGTCAACACGCACATGGTAAAACCTTCACGTTCACTGTATTACTAGACAATAGCAATTAGGAATTAGTCTTAGGTGAACAAAATATCATGAAACCGAATTGCTAGCATACCAGAGAGTCATTATAAACCATTAAATACATACCTTATCGGGCACAACATTAGTTGCATTGCCTGCTAAAGACGTTGCACGTGGCTGGCCAACTACACCACGGCCTTGCCCTCGTCCACGCGACGGAGTTTGTGGTAGAACCGGCTCACCCTCAACCCCGATCGATGCTTCCTACTCGGGACAAGTTTTGCCGTTTAGTTACACAAATATCAAGAGACGAATGTTGTTCATAGCTACCATTAATTTAGTTGTCCAGTGACAAAAAGAATAAAAGATGCATTGAATACATATAAATGGACGTTACATTAAAGGAGACATGAGGACTCTCCTCCCCGCTCTGGATTTTTTTCCTGGCACAAGCCTGCACTAATGTCATCCGTTGCGAGAACTCATTGCCTTCCTCACTTTTCCAAAACACACAACATTCCCACCAATCATCTGGACTCATGCTAGGGTGCGGCTTCATATCGTCACATCCGTTATCTGCCCAAAACTTCCTGAATCTGCACCTCGACGTATTGAGGTGCGATTGCAGGAAATCTTGCATTGCATCCTCCGCCAATGGATACGGCTCACATCGAAACATTTTGTTTGTGACAATTTCTATAATGCATGATACCAATATTTTATTTTGCTTACCGAACTCCCTGATGCTATAGCGTAGGTACCTATGGCACAAGCTCTTGATAGCCGCGTGCCACTTCGACCTTAATTCACAAACCTGTCCTCCATGTTTGTCCTCAAACGGATTATGGGAGAACCTTTTGTCTCTTGTATTAGACGCACCTGCTCCTCAAAACCCGCGTGTAGACGTCTACTGTTTGCTCTGCGGGCTTTCTCGGAAAGTGTTTTGCTCACCTCAAGGTCTAATGCATCAGCTGCTTCTTTCATCTTGGATGATTAAAATGAGGGTGTAGTTGGGACTTTGAATGATCCCCCTCCTTCTGCACGTGGATTGCCTCCTTGAGGCACATTGTGATCGTATGGTGAGTAAAAATGCATCCCTTACTCATGAGCATATCCACCTGCTAATAAACCTTGGGATTGCATCATTTGTTGGTGTTGTTGTGCATTTCCTCTTGCTCCAACATTGCTTCCACCTCCGTATACGTACATTGGTGGACCATGTGTTGGGTAGTGGTAACCAACCAACTGCATGGACTGCTACCCTCCAAGATGAGCGTGAGGAAATGGGCTTGACATAAGGTCCATGGATGGGTCTGAAACTGAAGGTGCACAATTCGTACCCGGAGGCTTTCTACCACTGCCCTCTCCCTCCCCTGAAAGTAATGTACACATACAACCACAATTGTTGATACCGATGACAATGACATGATTCCCCCCAACCTCCACGCTAAACCACATAGAGGCATTGAAGCGCAATGCACACAACGGAACATTATTTTGAAAATGGACAATGTCCAGTGAATGCCTCTAAAACAAAAAAACGTGCTCACACATGAAGCTTAGGTTGTTAGATATAACATATATATATGTCTTCAAAAAGAGGGGCACGTGTTTGACTTTGTACATAAAAGCACATTGGATAGGTTTCTCCCCTGCAGCGGGCAAAACATGTGAATACCTTCTGAAACTGATCTCACATCAAATCCGTTCAAGTACGTACTTTTGTTACCTTGACAAATTATGTAAATTGAAGTTTGTAACTAATTCCAACTCGTGGAAGAGTAAAGCCCGCGGTAGGATGTAGTTCACTGCAATTTACACCTTGCGGGAACTCTAAGCTACGTCAATGGCCCGACAACAACAAACGACAATAAGTTAACTCAATGTGATGACTCAGGACCTTTCAAAAATTACTCTTTTTCCCAAACCTTTGGTAATTGACATTGAGGAATCGGGATGGATTCACATACCATTGCCTACTGCACTGTATCTGAGAAAGTTCGAGGTTATTTCTGTTGGGTTAAAGAGCTTGCACAGTAACTAAATTGTTCAAGAGTCATAGCAACTCCCTCCCTCCCTCCACCATGAGGAAGTAATGGACAGGCGAGGGTCTGGAATATGCACTACAGGAGCAAAGTCCTTTTTTTCACTTTATTTTTTATTTTTCTGTTAGTCGAAGCCAGGGAGCTGGGCCCATGGATAATTTGGAGGTGGGTCCAGGTGGTGGGGCTAGGGAATGTAAGCGTAATGAGGACATTCAGGCCAATGGGAAGTCGGAAGCCCCCCGTGCTATGAATTACTAGTTTTAATGCATGTTGATTGAGGACGTGAGAATGGAGCTGAAAGAAGTTTTGAGAGGAGGATGTACACATGAATGTGTAAACCACATGAGGTGCTCACCATGCCACGGCCTCGGAGTTGTATGCTAACCACTGTGCCTTCCGCTTCTAGTGCACGTCCTGCACCATTGTGCCCTCTCCCTTTGCCGTGCCTGCCAACACCTCCTCGTTGTCTCCTGCCTCACCCAGTCGGGTACTCAGCAATGGCCTCCTCCTGTGCATTGGGGTCGTAATCCTCGTCTACCAGTCCTCCATTAGCACGCCAATTCTCCTCCACTTCACAGTCTTCAAAGTAGTTATTGTGACCCATGTTGCTGAGTCTAGCGGAACGACGAACTACAGGGGTGTGCACACTCGAAAAAATATATTCTTTACCTTCTTCTTACGGCCGTTTGTCACCAAACTTGCGCCAACATGATGTGAGGTGCTTTAGATTGATGGAAAGAGCTTCGGTTCAAAGAGGAGGTGTAGGTCACGAATCATGAGAGGCGGCGGAGGCTTCTGAGCTGCATGTCCCTTCTTCACCAACCAACAATTTGTGGATCAAAAACTTCCTATGCGTAGGCAAGAGGGGAACATTGGTTGTGGGGCCATGAATCCCACTTGGCGAACAAGTTAACTAACGTGGACCTATTTGGACTGCCACGTAACCCGCACTCATGTGCATTCGTTGTCTTACATGGCACTCTGGAACTGCCATATGGACCTACGTGGCATATGATGTGGAGTTCGCTGAGCATCCAATGGAGGAGGGGTAGGATAACAGTGATCGGAGGGAGAACTGGTGACGCCGTAGCCTCCACTGAGAGCATGTTTTTTCTCTGCAGTCTGCCTTAATAATTGAGAGTGAACATATGTGCTAAATGGACAAAGGGATTGATGGAGTTCTCAGATTTAGTTTCAGAGTTTTGAATTATTTCATCGATTGAGTCGTAGGATCGAAGCTGGCGGCGAAATTAGTACCGAACCTTGATCTTAAAATTGAGTTTCTAGACGATCAATCAGTATACAAAATTTGGCTGACATATGCAGACCGGTCTCAAGTTTGGTGTTGATATGTTGATCAACCAGTGCTTAGAGATGAGAAATTCTGGAACATATCTGCACTCAGTGTTTGAAGGATTAATTGATAAATATAATTTGAAGTCTTGCATTTATTCTATTGGGCAAGGCTCGAAGCCGATTGAAACACACGATCATGGCTCCAAATTGCAATTAAGCAGGTTTGGCCAACTTAACTTTGTGGGATTGATCGATGAATGTTGTGTATGTGGAGAGTTTGTAGGTGTATGAATTATTTTGCTTTGAAAGGCAAGGTAATGTCCATTCTGCATTACTTTTGACAGAGGATCTATAGACCCTGATGCAACGGCTAAAGGGAAGGTGGATTTTGTTTGAGTGGAGGCCTGGGGAGCTGAAGGCATTGAAGCTGAGCTTGAGAATCTCAAGCTCAAGAGTTTTAGCCCAACATTCAGTTCGGAGGAAGATAATATCCCCTTCTTTCTATTCACATTCTATATCTTGGTAAGATTGCTAAACCTTAAATTTCACCACTAATAGTCCTGCAATTAATGGAATGAGTAGGGCGAGATAACAGTCGCTCGAGGGCGTCCTATGTTGTCTTTTGAACGTTGGAATTTTGGAGAAAAGCGGTACATGCAGTTTCTACAGGACTAGGTGTTTCCCTCGTACCTGCTCAATATGATACTCTTGAGATATCCGAAAGGCTCACAAATATTTTATTACATGATTTCATTATTGGTGGACTTGCATACTAGACACAAACTGTATCCAAATGTGAATTTGAGGCTCATTTATCCTAGCCTGGAACAAGGGTCTCCTTTATTTCTCTGCACAATAATGCCACGAATTGCGGAGTGTTGTGCATATTCAACTGTTTTTAGAGCTTCTTTCTCAGCTCGCAATTCTCGACCTACAAATTCGCACTCTAGCTGAGGGTTTTAGGCCTCCTTTACACTAGATCCACGTTGAGAGCTCGAAGAACAAAGACTCCTCGCTGGTAGAGAGGAGCCTTTTACGCATGCTTGTTCACTCAATATTACTTTACACTTGAGCTTTCAGATTGAGAGATTGAAATTTATATTGTGTACAACATTTAGATGACATATGGATGGGTCCCTTGTGAAATGACTCTGTCAAAATCCTAAGCTAAGCTACGTCCATGAGGTAGCTTAGGAATGTCGAGAGCTCTAGCTCTTGTTTGTGGTCCCCAACACTAGATGAACACTAGATGCTGATGAACATGGATGGATGTGCTTGGTGTAGATGGAATTGGAGAGAGGGAAAAAGCAGGGTACGCGAAGTGTTAAAAAATGGGGGGTGTGTGCTCTCGGAGCGGGAGCAGACAAAGCAAGAAACACATGACGCGAATAGAGGTCGTTCGGGAAGCGCAAGTCGGAGCATCAGTTTATGATGGCATGTGTCTGTGAAACAGGGGCCACGACTTCCTCTAAGCCTGTTGGATATGTGTGTCCATGAGCTTGCCCATGTATAAACATTTGCTCTGAGGGGCACTTTACACTAGAGCTTCATGTCCCGTGATTATCTCAGAAAGTCGACTCTGATGTTGCCACCGGTGTGAAGTATGGTGTTGAATCATCTTCTTCCTGGTCTAAATCTATGTGTAATATATGGGCATCATGAGAATTAGAGGGCCATTGAAGACTACGGCCTCCTTTCAAAGGTGAATGCCTTGAATGGGTGCGGATGAGCCGGCCTAAGCAGGACACACAAGTAATTTCTGTAAGGTAACTTCGTCTACTGAATAAGTTACAGTCTACTTAGAGTGACGTATGCATCTTGGAGTCCATGACAAACTGCTCGCGTTCAATATTCCAGTAGAGAAACTCGCAATTCACGACGTGCCTGTCGACATCATTTGCACACGAACACAAATTATTCATACCAACACCTCACTGCAATCACTGGTCTTGCACTTTAGGTATAACAGATACCACAACTGTGCATCTCCAACTATGCATCAACTTTGGAGATGGAGATTTTGTTTCATATGGAGTTATGTGCATTTGTGACCTAATTATAAGCTCCCGTCCCCTAACCAGGCCCTAACACCTTCCCTCATCAGCTAGAGAAAGAGCTAATGAAACCAGGTATAGCTTCGAACATACATAGCAGATAAAAATGGAATTCGGAAGGCTTGATTCCAAGGTCGATGAAACCTTACTTCCTTGAATGCATCTTGTCCCCAAAACTCTTCGTCGGACTCCGCCTCCTCGTCTACCAACCTCGACAATCTAGTGCACCCGTCACCGAACCCACTTCTCAGCATTCACTCACTTCGCCACAAAAACCTCGAGACGAATCCAATTGCGAAAAACAGGGAAAACAAAAACCAAAAACAGTATTATAACCCTCAGAAAAAATTAACTCCGCTGTCAGTCTCGGAACAACAAATTGCACGAACAATTGCTCATATTCTGGTAGAACATTAGCCTACCGTTTTCCACGAGTAGCGCGAGCAGGGCGATGATCCAGAGGCGACACCATCGCTTCGTAATTAAATTATACGGAGAATGCAAGGATGCAACAACTTATTAGCGTGTGTGAATCGATCACAGCAAATTACAATAATCAGCGCAACCCTCTCTCGTCCTTCTCGGGGACTAAAATGTTTCGTTTTCTGATTGCCTCGAATGCTGAGTCACCAGCCTGTCTGTGCTTGCGGGGTTGCGACGCCATAGCTTCCATAGCCACGGTGCAATTTTTAGCAAGAGAAGGCCATGGCCATGGCTATACCTTGGTCTTTCACACTTCACTTATTATAAATTTGCCAAATGGGAGTCACACGGAATAGTTTATATTCTAAGCCTTGGTTTGTACAAACCCCAAACTACACTAAATATTGTATTTAGTGTCACTTGCTATTTGGAGTTACACAAAGCTATATATTTTTACTACTAGTGTATATTTTACCAAGTAAAGGTGTTAATGTTCTATAATGTCCAAACCACCCATTTGACCTTTGTTGGCAAAAAAATTATATATATATAGTAATGGTTATAGCATTACGTAATTCCAAGTAGTAAGTGACACTAAGTGCAATATTTAGTGTAGTTTAACAATCAAACTTTACTAAGTAGATGAGCCTTAATTAAATTAAACACGGCCCATTACAAAGAGGAAGTGAAAATAATATGGGCATATTGCTTCCAAATAATTTTGAATCAAACGTGTACTATTGAATATTGTGGTTTCTAACCAAAAGCTAAAATATAATAATTAAATTTGAATAATTTCCCTCTAAATTTGGTGATTTACTAGTAGTATGAAGACACGTTGTCCATTTTGGGTATTCTTTCATTCATAGGTGGTATCATTCATTACATAAATATTATTAATATTTCTATGTTGATAATTTAATACAATCTAGTTTCACTATTATTGACACACTTTATTGACTCAAATTCATGAAGCCGGTTGAATTGAGTTATCTAATGTTGGATATGTTTGTGCAAAGGTCATGTTGTCTAAAATATATATTCTTGGTAATTGGACAAAAAAAACAATACGTGGAGATTATCATCCAATTAATAATTAGACAAAATTGATCGTTATCCAATGCCTATTATAAGCTCTTTAACGCAATGATTTATCCTCTTTGGCACTTTGGACTTGAGATTGGGTTACCATTAGTTGCCTCTATAGCTCAAGGATAGAAACAAGACGGCATTTGAAGATTTGATCATGATGAGAGAATCATACACCATTAGAAGTTTTTGTTTAAGAATGGACATGTCCAGTTTCAATTGGTGACACTGCAAAATAATCTCTTTACTCGGTGTTATATTGATGATGTAGTTAACTTTGGCAATACTTTGCAAGCGCAAAAACAAGCCTCAACTCTGAAGTCGAAGCAACCATATCTATTGTCCAAACAAGGAGCTCGCCCATAGATTACAAACACATCAGCGACCAACACAAGATGGTAGCTGCATTCACAAGAGCAATGCAAGATCAATACAAGGAGAGGCATTGGAGTACAAATAGCTCTAAAATCCTAGCACTGTAGCATTATTTATATTGTTTGTTTCTACAATAGTGTTATCAACACTCATCATCAATATTTCCACAAAGCCTCCACAAATACTTCTCTCTACCAACAAGATCCGAGCACCATATCCACAAAACAAAGCAATTGCCACAAAGCTCATGACAACCTACAACTGACATCTCCAAGGTCATGCTCACAACTCCAAACAATTCTCACAATTCTACAAAGATCTTCCCAAAAACTTTCGCATCTCCGCACAATTTCTCACAACTCCACAAAGATTCCTCCAAAAGCTCTCACATCTCCACACAATTCTAGCCAACCCAACACTTATTTCATCCCGTACCCACACACAAATTTCACATTTTGCACACCCTAAAGCACAAACACACAAGGAAACACACGTACAAAGACACTTCGCATTCCGCAAACCACCCCACACACCAGCGCCCTGTGCCCGCAAATCTCCACATGATGCTCTATCCCACAACCATAACGTGGTAAACACATCAACCTTCCATCTCCACACAAAGTCCCGGCAAGACTCACAAAGATTTGATTGAGGGATGAAAGGGACCTCTGTGACCAATAGCAACCGCACAAACCATACCCCATCGCCTCTCATTGCCAATTTGGTAGGAGCATCAACAACAAAACGAGATGAAGCACAACAATATCTTTTTGACACCCATGTGGTTCAACATCGGCATTGCAAAATAGCAACAAAGGCATCAAATAAAAAAAATGCAAACAAAACACAGCCACAACCCCGAAGTCAGCAACCCCACAACAAACTCTACAAGCCAACACCCAACAAGTCGACTTCCAAACTTCACATGCTGCTATCCCAATCTAACGATCCACACCCATTGTGATATCCTTGGATTATAAGATTTCAAGGTCTGATCGTGAAAAACATACATATAACCATATTTTGTTGGGTGGATGGTGTTCGGAGTTAGACAGCTACAAAGAAAAATAATTGGGTTCGACAACCCAAGAAATATTTATGCACAAGGGCTAGACAACCCATGAAGGAATTGTGCATGGGAGTCAGACATCTCCCAGTTGAAGATCTTTGCGTTGGAGTTAGACAACTCCAACTACAAGATATTGATTGGAATTAAACAACTCCCAACCAATGGATGTTATTCATCGCATCTAGACAATTATCAATGAATAAATGAATTTTGTTGGAATTAGACGGTTCCAACTAGAGGATTGTGATTGAGCCAAAAGATAGAAAATTCGTAGTAGAACCAAAGATATAGCTATGAATATAATATTTGTATTATATGAGAATAGAAAGTAAAAGTAGCAGTTTGGCATAAAAGGGAGCTCAGGGGAAGAGAAAGGATAATTTTGACTTTCTCCTATGGTCGGGTGGTTCGTGCTCATAGGCAATCACAATCTAGAGGTTAACTTGTAAAGCTTTTGTAATGTACAAAGTTGGAAGTCTAGTGTTTATGTGCATTCTTGAATGTAATATTATTGTGGAAAAAAGAGGAATTTGATACCCACCGTGCCATAAACCTCAACTCCCACATTGTAGACCAAGGGCAACAGTTTGAAGAGCCGAGCACCTTGCAATTGACAGGAAGGACCAAGAGCATGAGGAACACTTGCAAACAAACTTTAAGTGGTTGCGACAATGGGGTCTATGCCAACGCCATGACAAATGCAATTTTTGCCAAGATTGTTTGCCTTATTTGGGACCACGGGGGGGTCACTCCATTATCAAGTTGAACACCACGTGCGGCCAAAAAAAATCTACTTTTGGTAAGTTGCATCACCAAACTGGGTCAAAATTTTATCAATTTTTTCATGGGTAGATATACACGGTATCTATTACATAGTAAAAAATGGTAACCAAATTTGATAATCTGTTTTTTTAATAAAACATACCGTTTCTAACTAGAATGACGCAGAATTGAACTAAAATAATTACTACAAAAATGAAGATGACTAAAAATTTCAAAAAAATACACAAAAGATATTATCAATGGTTATGTATATGTAGAAAAAATATCATAATTTTTAAATTTATCTATTCCATGTAATATAGGGGTAGCAAACTTTGGCCGCACGTGGTGTTCAACTTGACATGGAGTGAACCCCCTGTGTTTGGGACGTATGGTTGTTCTAGGTGGCCATGGTATCTAATATGCTAAGGTGGATGCTCTTCAAGATATCCCTTTGCCAAATGATGTATCGAGCTTACATGTTTTTCTTGGGTTAGAAATTTACTTTCGCCACTTGCGAAGAATTTCATCTACATCCAAGTCAATGACTCATGCTTGATGCACCACCTCAAATGCATACTCTTGAAGCTATAAAGCACATCTAGTTACACTAAAAAGTCCTAACAGTTGGGTGGAAAATAGTTTGGAAATAATTAACGTGGATTGCATTGATTTCTAGCATTGATTTCATTGAAATTAATGTGATTCCAAAACCACGAGTCTTCCTCCCTGAGTCTTCATGTAGGGTTCCATTTTTATGTAGAGAGAAAAATCTTATTCCCTACATACATTTTTTAGACAAATAACTCTCACCCTAAATCTATGACAAATATGATAGGTAGACGATGCAAGATTACAAATATCATATGATTTACTAATATAATGGAAAATTATTATAGTCAAAACAAGTTATTATGGAGTGTTGTTCAGTGTAATGTTTCGATCTCTGGAACACATAAGTCCATTATATTCCAATCAATGCGGCAATGAGACATGGCAATTTTATTTCCTAAAACAACGATTTTGTGTGAAACCAAATAGGCACAACTAAGGTTCTTGATGTACAAATTTCTTTGTTAGAACATGATGGTATACATACAAATTCAAACATAAGTACTTGAGAGGAACATCCATTTATGCGTAGCCCAATTATTCAACATGGCAACCATGTAAATTGAAGGTGAGAATGTTGGAAACCTTTTATTATCAACACTTATTGCATTGAACGTATTGTGACCCCGGAGTTAGTATCAAAATCGGGTCTCAATTCAATTTATTAGATATTGGTTTCTTAAACAAAAGAGGACATAAATTATTCAGATCTATAACAATTCTATTTGGGACTGACAATATTATGTAGAATATTCCCAAATTCAAACTGAATGTGGGGAATATTTTGCAAAATAATCTCAGTCCCACAAAACATTGTTATGGATCTCAATAATGTTAAGGACTCTTGGAATAGGGTAATTAGGGCTAACGGGCTCACATTCAAACCCGTTGGCAATTTGGCTTCCTAACACCTATTGAGGGGGTGATAGTAAAAACTTGCCCCCTATAGGTTGGTCGTTGATTCATACTAATTTTAAGCTAAATATACTAATTTGAGGTGTTTGACCTTCACTAAAGCCTAAGTTGACTTAAGAAAGGATTCATGAACTCAACAATAGTAGTCAACATTTTCACCCTTGTCCCCTTTGCCCTCCCCCTTAGTAGGTGTTATGAACATGCAACTTTCATCCATTTTTGTGCTTAAAACTCATACATGAGATTGGCCTCCTCGGCTTATAAAGTCTCTCCCTTCGTATAGCTTGGCATCTGTTACCTCTCAGTCTCCGTTCGCGGTTTTAGGGTTTAAGGTTGTCTGTGCATGCCCCTATTGTGCAAGGGTTGGGGTTGAGCATTTGGTGTTTGTAGGATGTAGTATTTTGGTAGGCTGAACATTTTGGATAATAGTGTTGTGGCAGCATTGCTGAGCGCATCACACCGAGCGCTTCATGTGTTGCAGGGATGGTGTCCTTCTACTTCGCTGTGGCCCGCATGAATCTCAGTTTCTTGCCTGTACTCTGTTTCATGCGGTCACATGGGTCCTGGGAATCGGTGTTCCAGAGAGGCACTGACAAAGTATGTGTGCATGTGTCTGTGCAGTACTCGTTTTGGTTGTGATTTGAGTTCGTTGTTTATCCAGCATTCGGTTTTGGAAGGGGGGAATGTGTTTTTCTATGAAGGATCTGCTTGTATGCTTTCAAAATGCCTAGGGAACTGATGCCTTTTTATGAATGATTTTTAGCATTTGGGGTTTCGGAAGGAGATATCCAGAAAACTGGATTAGGGTATTTTTTAGGGTTTTTGTGATTGATGCACGCTGACGATTACAACGCATTTGGTTGAGAGCTTGGTCGTTGATGCAGCCTAACTTCCTACTCATTCTGAGTGCTGAGGATGTAGAAGAACAAGGCGTGTGATGAGACAATGTTTGGGAGGATATCCTAGTATGTGGTGAAGGGCTTGTGTGTTGATGCAAGTATCCTTATTCCTATGGATATTGTATATTTGAAGAGGAAGGTAATGAAACACTTCGAATGGGTAACTTGCGCCTGATTGTTTGTGATGCTAAACACCTTTGAGAACTGATGCCTTTTTGCACGCACTTGTAGTGTGGACGATAAGAGGCCAGCGAAAGTTTATTCTTAAACCCTAAACTCTAAAGTCATAGCTGGTCACAGATCTACATATCTACGAGGGTCTAGATATGTCATCTTTAGTCAGTGGAGATATCTGCTTAGGTTTTGGGACCCGAGGTTTCTGCACTTGACAGGGCCCACGCTGTGGCAGAGGGGACATCTGAACCGTCAGATGTGAATGGAGGGTTCAGATCAATCCGAGTTAGAAAGGCACTGACGATGGTCCATAATAATAAGTGAAGAAGCCCAAACCCGGAGCCACTATCCGTGTCTGTCGCGCATCGCAGCGATAGTGCGGCATGTGCAGAGATGTTGTGAAGGTCGTGCGGTGTGACGCCAAGGGTGAGCACTTGTTGCACGCTCATAAGGTTTGGCGTCCGTTGGTATTTTTTGTGCATAGATGTGCAGTGGTTATGTGGTCGTGCTTTGGCGTATTTTTTTATCGGTGGTGTGGTATTCGTGATGGATGGCTGGAAGAATAGGTTTGACGGCCCATTGTGCACGATTTGAGTTGTTAAATATTTGTGAGTAGATGAGTTTATGCAGTTATCGTTATTTGGTTGGTACTTTTGTTGGATGGAGGCGGCGGCGGAGTTAGGGTGGGGTTTTCTAGTTGGAGTGTTGTAGTGTTGTAGGTAAATGATTTGTTTTGCACAAGGGGACTTTTTGTAGGATGGGCAGTTTGCGGTTTCGGTGCACGTGTTGTTTAGTCCGTGTCGTAAGTATCCAGAAGCGCCGTTGTCGATGAGTGAGGTGGTGGAACGAACTCACGAACTTGCACATTGCTTTTGCGTCGTTTATGTCGCCTCTCCTGGTTTGTGAGGTGTAGAAATAAATATGGACAGTCTCACCGGATGCAGCACCAGTGCCATAAAATGATGAGAACAAAAGTCGCGATTAACAGAACACAGAGCATCGTACTGTGGTGCTGGCAGAGTTCAAATTAAAGCAAACTACTGTCCACCATGAAAACGAATTTGTTTGGTTCCAGATGGACGTAAATTATGCTAGTGTCGCGCAAAGCGGCGAAGTGCAAGATTCGGGTTCTACTGTTTAAGAGATTACTTGCTTCACACAGGGCATTGTTTTGCTTGTGAATATTGAATTTGAGGCTCGAGCTCGAGCTCTTACAACGCGGGCAAAATTGGAACTCAAAAAATTTGTGCCCAAAGGTGAAGATACAGTTGTTGTGGACGTAAATTATGCCATTGTTGCAGAGTGGCGAAGCACGTGACTAAAGGTTCAGGGTTTAAGACACCACTTCATGCATTGAAGTGCTTTGGTTGTGAATTTTTTTTAAAGAAAATTCAGGAACAAGGGATGCCGCTTATGGCGTCCCTTTGTCGCTCCAGGTGCAGGAGCTCCTTGCTCGCGGGCTCCTGTTTGTTCTCCTTGGGCTCAGTGATATTCCTCCCACACAAACGCCCATACATACACGCGCACATATCACCAGGGTGAGCACCCTGAAGTCAATTGGACTCCTTTTGAGGAATAAAAGGGTCAGTGCTCGTGTACTGGGCTTGGTTCCTGTGAAGGCGACGGCAAGGCGCTTCCCTCGTGGAACCAGAAGTAAAACCACCTCAAAATGAGCTCCAAAGAGGAACGCTTGCGGTGCCTCCGATTGGTGGCGGAGGTAGCAGCGGATCCAACTCCGGAGCAAGAATTCTACGGAAGCTCCATTCCCATGGAGCGATCCCACGCTTCTAGCATGGTAAGCTTGGTCGCGAAGGCAAAAGCCGCGAAGCAAGCCAAAATCCAAAGAGCCGCCGAAGCTCGGCAGCGACGCCTTGACGCGCACAAAAGATGCGCTCAAGGCCTAAGAGCCAAAGAAGCTCAACAATATGCCATCGAAGCTCAAGAATATGAGCCGATGGAGATCGGGTGATGCTGAAAGTAAAAACACCCCTGAAAAGAAGAGCCAATGAAGCTCAGCAATATGCCATCGAAGCTCAACAATATGAGCCGTGGAGATCGGGTGAAGCTGAAAGCAAAAACATTCCTGAAAAGAAGAGCTAATGAAGCTTAGCAATACGAGCCAATGAGGCTCAGCAATATGCCATCGAAGCTCAAGAATATGAGCCGATGGAGATCGGGTGAAGCTGAAAGCAAAAACACCCCTCAAAATACGAGCCAATGAAGCTCAGCAATATGCCATCGAGCTCAACAATATGAGCCGATGGAGATCGGGAATGAAGCTCATCAGTATGCCATCGAAGCTCAACAATATGAGCCGATGGAGATCGGGTGAAGCTGAAAGCAAAAACACCCCTCAAAATACGAGCCAATGAAGCTCAGCAATATGCCATCGAGCTCAACAATATGAGCCGATGGAGATCGGGAATGAAGCTCATCAGTATGCCATCGAAGCTCAACAATATGAGCCGATGGAGATCGGGTGAAGCTGAAAGCAAAAACACCCCTCAAAATACGAGCCAATGAAGCTCAGCAATATGCCATCGAGCTCAACAATATGAGCCGATGGAGATCGGGAATGAAGCTCATCAGTATGCCATCGAAGCTCAACAATATGAGCCGATGGAGATCGGGTGAAGCTCAAAGCAAAAACACCCCTCAAAAGAAGAGCCAATGAAGCTCAGCAATACGAGTCAGTGAAGCTCAGCAATATGCCATCGAAGCTCAACAATGTGAGCCGATGGAGCTCGGGTGAAGCTCAAAGCAAAACACCCCCAAAACAAGAGCCAATGAAGCTCAACAATATGCCATTGTGAAGCTCAACAAGATGAGCCAATGGCGCTTGGGTGAAGCCCAAAGCAAACACCCCCCAAAATGCAATTTTTTTTTTGTTTTTTCGGGAAGCTCGGGAAAGTGTCAATAGAGCATGTATTTGACTTGGAGATTCAATAAAGCATTACAAAATCCTTGTAGCATTGATGTTATAACTTTTGTGACTTATCATTTGAAAAATTACCATTGATGTTATAACTTTGTCATTCTAAAATGAAACTAAAATTAATGTGTTGATTTTAGTGTGCATATTTAATGGTAGTTTAGGTCATGCCTTCTACTTTCACAAGTATTCATACGCATTCAAACCAATTAAGCGTGATTAAATGTAATCAAGCCTTCCAAACCTTCCGGTTGCAATCTTTGGGCGTCGAATGCATGTGTTATTTGAGCAAACTCTAAGTTTCTTTCTTTTGGAGGTTTTTGGTCAAAGAAATTCGAATGTTGACGTTGCTCCTTTAGGCACTATAAAAACCAATGTGGATTATTAGACAAAGATACTACATCAATTGATCTAAAATTAAACGAGGTCGTGGTTTTAAGTAGTGATCAAGTGCTTGTAGTTTTTAACACAAATGAAGAAGAATCATCTTTATCACTATATTCGTTAATTTGAGACTTTCTCTTGTCTCAAATTAATATATGGACCACAACAACATGGTCTAATGTTTGGGTTGTCCTACCCAAACCATCTTGATATGAGTTCTTAATTGGGTTCTTGACCCGCTTCGAAGTATTTGCATCTTACAACATTCTCCAATATCTGTGTGATTTTATCCATGTTCTTATATTTGTAATTGTCTCAAAATGTTGAAAAAGTCCCAAATTAACGAATATAGTGATCTTATGAAGATGAGAATGATATGGGAATTTAATAAGACCAAGATGTTCTAATATATTACATTAGAATATGTTTAGTGCTTGGACATGTCATATTGTGCACTCATATGTATAAGTCATTATTAATCCATTGCAAATGTGATATTATTGACAAGTATTCAGTGCACGTGTTGCACATATGGCATGTCTCAATTGACTATACTACTTCATTATCCATAGTTATGCACATCTCAAACACGATCCCAAGCACGCTCTCAAGTATGTTCCCAAGTGAAATTATGTCCCACTTCATTAAAATTTTACCACAAAGGCAACTCAAATACCCAACGAGTAAAGGTGGGCAACTACCATTTCAACAATTCATTGTTGATAATAACAAAGGTCATGTAGTGACTTGGGTATTGGAATAAAAGATACGTTTGTCCCGCTTTTGCTAGGATATTGTATATTGCGCATTCTATTAATATAGCGGACACCCCTCATAAATATTTTAGGAAAGAAAAACGCATGGAGGTTGAGACATCACCAACACCTATTACTTTGAAAGGTTGAAGTAACAATATCACTTTCACATTTACAAGACTCTACCGAAGACTTAAATGTGCAAGCACAACACTCTCAACAATCTCCACAACACATGCAAACATCGAAGAGTGGAAGAACTAGAGCAATTGTGCACAATATTCTAGTATATTCTTTTGTATAAGCCGTCACTTTCATTCCTTGAGGCATCTCAAAACTATTATGAAGCCTCAAGGGTTCACTCAACTAGGTTATTATGTAGCCGAGTGATTAAAAATGGATTAGTGGCAACCCATTAACTACTTGTAACCCCTAGTAGCAATCTTGCTAACTACTTGTAACTCTTCTAAATACCTCTTATCTTGGACAATTGGGATGGGGTTGAGTAGTTGAGTACCATGCATGAGGAAAGAACCACCTAGTAGACCTAAGACTAGTGACCAACCATAGCCAATCCCCACAACCACTTAACATGAGCGTCCATCCCCACATTTAGTCATCCACCACAACTCAGCTTGTCAACTCCAAAGAAGAAACACCCCCCTGCGCCCGTCGTCCAATCACATTGTTGGACAAGTAACTATGTCCACCTCATCGGCCCCGACTTATGTGCCACAACACTCCTCATATATTGTTATAGTGGATGAATCAACAACAAATCCACATGGCACATTTTTTATCCCTTCCCCCTTTAGTGGGTGTGGAAAACCCAAATCCCCCTGAAATTTCATAATGGTACTCATTTATTCGAACCATATATTACGATTGTTGGCAATTTGATCTTAATTATGTCATGAGATGTCCAAGTGTTGTTGAGCAAAACATAATCATTCCAACTAAATACGAGAACATAGTACGGAGTTCCTTTTTGACATGTGTATTAAGTTGAAACTCATCCAGAACTTTGTGAATGTGACCTCCATCTATGAATCACCACTAATGTAACCCTTTTGCTACAATCATGTGTCCTCTCCCTCATCCCCCAAAGACATAGAATAATGAATGTCATTATGGCCCGTCTACAGTAACCTCCCGCTTAAGTACGCAACTTGAACATGCGCGGTTTGTGCGTACTAATAAATCTTGAACCCTAAATTTTTTGCCCAAAAATGTGTACTTAACCGGGATGCGTACTTAAACGGGTGCGTACTTAAGTGGGAGGTTACTGTAATGGGCTCCTCAAATCATGGGAGTGCTTTGTGGATGAAGCCAATGTTGGGACGACTTCCTATTGGATACGTCAATATGAGAATCCCTCCAATCCACACAAAAAAAAACAAAAAAAACATGACTAATCTACCTGGAATTGAAGATGCCTTACTAGCACTGTCATTCATGGCCACTTCATGCATTGACCAAGTGATGTGATTGTGTAAATGTGAGGGCCCTTTTGATTCTCACCCAAAGGCCGTACCAATAACATGGTATGCCATATAAGAATCCATGTAGACTTTTCATGCATGATAATTTCTTTGGGCCCTTAGCCCTCTACCTTCTAGTGTGACGTGAACTTGGACGGTCTCGGCCTTTTCGACCAATGAGAGATCTTAGAACGCAATGGTCACGTGCCTTTGGTCTCGTGTATGAAGTGGCCCTCAGGTGACATGTGGAAATATGCATTTATGTTTGACTCATCTTACACTCGGAGCCTTCTAATCCGGCCGCGTGGCAGTGCATGAATTTCTTTGCCCAAGATCATGAAATTCCAACCATTCCTTCATAACCAATCGCTTACGAGATTCTGCCCCAAGTTTGGAGAAGTATACGGCCGTGCAAATCTTTCCCGTGGAGGAAGATGGAAATCGGGAGGACGGTAATGTTTTCGGTAATTTCATCCCTTCAATTGAAAGTATTGTGAATTTTTGAAGCCAAAAGTTGGTCCGAACACATTACCAATGCTATGACTGCTCATTTTGAGACGAATGCCTCCTCACTTTTGCACTCAAAACCGGGGACATGTGTGTCATGGCACTATCCATTCCTTGTTGATACCACAACCGAAGTTGGAGACTTGGGGTTAGTTTCCGTGTAAGCCGTTTCACCCACCAAATTCTAATGGAAATATAGATTCCACTTGATGGCATCTGCATTTCCACTAGAATTTGTTGGGCGAGTGGCCTACATGGAAACTACTAACCTTTAGGAACTGTGAAACATGAAACCTTATTCTAAGCACACATGAAAAGAAATTACCGAAATCAGTCCCAGCTTCATCGAAAATATGGCACCCTATAGATTCTTGATGGGTTCTTGATCAAGAATAGGTGGTTCTACTATACCAGGTGACCACACGGCCGAAGAGAGAGGGGGAATTCAGACGAGTTTCCATGTAGGCCACTCGCCCACTAGATTCTAGATGATAGTGGGTCTGAGGCGTTCACATGTTGTTAAGCACAAGCCACTCTCCAACCACATTTTGGTTGTCCGCTAGACTTTCATGCGCTCACTAAAGAATCTTTTGACCTACAAGTGTCGGTCACTGAAGAATTAAGACCCGTTGAAGACTCAAGTTCACTTTGTGAGTTGTAATTAACATCATCTAAGTTCAAGGAACGGACCATGTTTTTTAGCAAGTTCTTTCAAGTCATAAGAAACTTGGATGACTTTTACATATTAACTCTCATACTCACTTTTTCGTCAACTCGACTTTACATATAGTTCAGTAACCTTTGAATGATTGAATAATGGATTGCACCTACAACACAAAGTTGGTGCTGATTTTGTAGTTAATCTTGAACTACCCACAATGTTGCAACATGATGTGTTGTTGCAACTACACAAACTAGTCCTACTAGTGTGGGTGGAAAATTAGCATGGAAATAATTAGTGCGGGTCGCATTAATTTTCTAATCAATGTGGAATTAATGTGGATCCAAGAGCCCAAGTCAACCCCTTAGTCTTCATGAAGACTTCTCACCAGCACATTGAATATTCGTTATAGGACATAAGTAGCACAAAATGAAACAATCACCCACGTTAATTTTCTAGAAGAAAAAAATAAACGTGGTCCACACTTTTTTACACTAGAAATTTAGAACGGGTCGAAAACTCATGTGGCCCATATTAATTCATATTGTAAGAATCAACATGGGCTCTAGAAAATTTAGTGGCCCACATTAGTGTACATGGTGTTATTGGATTATACCTTGTGTCTACAACTGGGCTTCAATTCCCTTCTTCCCATATGGACTTCATGTGAGCATTTGTCAACATCTTAACGACCTTGTCTTAAGGTAGGTGCACGTATTTCATATTGTGACCTCTTATGAACACTGAAAATCAAGGATATAATGGGCACAAAGCATATGTTATATGCTTTCCCAAAACATAGAAACCCAAGTGGAGGCATGTACACATACATATGATAAATCCATCGTGTAGGGCACCGCAACAAAATCGAAAGAGTTGAAGGGTTCCAACATAGGTAGCCATAAATTGCCAATTTTACTCCTTTATATTGTCACTCTAGGGTGGCTCTCGGTGTCATCGACATTTTTGGCTCATCACTTTATCCCTAAATGAATGTGTGGATGAATGTCTTTGGAGCATATTCCCATGGTTGTTTCATTCATTGGTTGCAATGTTTGCATAATTTGTCTAGGCTATGCACGTAGATTGTAAGCTGCCACCTAGATGGGTATGAATCAAAACATATTGCTACATTTAACTGCAAATGTAAATATTGAGGTTTTTGTCTCCCATTCCTACTTCCCGTAATACACACAATACAATGAAAATTTAACCACTCATCAATTAATATGTTGAACAGTTTTAGCCTCACGTGCATAGCACCTTGTTCCATTATTGCACAATGTTATTCACCAATTTCATATTTGAACAAGAAAAGGAGGAGTGAATCATATTGTCAAAAGTGATTGGACCCATGTTGTTTCACACTCAAATTAGAGTGGGGCCGAGGCTTGATTTATGTGTTAGAAGGATAACATTGAAAAATGCTATTTGATTTATGATAACTTCACAAAGGTAGTGTATATTCTATGCTAAATTTCTTATTAAGCGTGGCCCATGCCGATCATTTTGTACTCACATTACTTGTCTTGCAGTCATTGGGTGACAATTAGAAACAATGTCATATTATATATTCAGTCAAGAATACCACGCTAATCAACATGGCACTCTTATTTCAACCCCACACGACATAAAAACTTGTTTATTGGTATACCCGATTTAAAACGAGACTATCTAAAACAAGAGGAGAAACATGTTTTGACATACATCAACCTACAAAGTTGGGCCTACAATCCCATCTTGGATTTGCACAAGCTTGAATTCAATATTTTTATCAGCTTATATTAGCCAAATTTTGGGCTTCAGAAGCCCATTTTCAACTATGATTTCAATATATTCGAACATGCTCTTTATGGACTTTGCATCTTTGAAAAATTGAACATGTTTGACAAATTTGTCCATAAGTTAGGTATACTCTAAGTCAAAAACACACGGGATTAGATAATGACATCTTCAACATTGGGCTCAAATAGTAAACGATCCCACCCCCAGATGGAGCGCTAAATGTTGCATTTCAACTTGGAGACCGGTATTATAAGTTACACCATAACTTGCATTGACATTTTAAATTCATTCACCTAGGAATTTCTTAGGGCCGCTTCACATGAGGAATCAAGGCCGATTTGGGGCTATGACATGCGTAAATCTTTGTATGTAGTTGGTTTAATCCACTAAGTAAGCCACAAAGGCCTGTACATGATGAAGTCAAGGTCATTCCCTCAAACTCATATTCAAACAATGTGAAATTAGATTTTAATGCTCTAAATACAAATTTTGACACAACCTAAGGAAAGAAATTGGGTTGGCCCAAAATGGTTAGCCAATTTGCTTCGTTGGGGCCATGTCATGGCTTCCTGTATTCTTGGACTGAGTCAATATTTTGTGTGGATTGGTGTCATACTTTGAAGGCCTGAACTCCTCATGTAAAGCACCCCTTATCAAAAATGCTTTGGGGTTCATAACATTGTTCAATGTCATGTTGAAGTTCAGCGGGCCCAACATACTCCAAGAAAAACTCCGGACATGGTATTGTATGTGGCCAATGACAACTAGATTCATATCGGAAAATTACATCCAATCACAAAAATTTAGGGCTGGCAACATGGCCATGATTTTATCTTTCCATCCATGTTAAAGTTGATGGTGTGTTTATGGTCATGGAAGTTCGACATGAATATGAAGAATGTCATGTTTGTCTTTGATTGCATAATGAATGAAAATTTCACAACATTCTTTTTGAAGCTTTTTTGTAGGAACCAAAATTCTTAGGTTCGGATGAAAGAGATAGCGAGCTCCCACAAGGTGAATGGAATTTGATGTTTTTAGACATGCATACAATTCAAGAAATAGGAGAATTTTCACATTGTTTTTGTATGCATTGCACAAACAATTCAAGACTATGTGGAATTCGTGCAAAACATTGTCGTCAACAACTTCTTCAAAGCTCAATTTGCACATAGAAGGTGAACTACTTTTGAGTTGGGTCCAACTGAAAAGAGTTAGTGATTGAGCAATTGCCCTTTGTCAAGAGAGTTCAAAATTCCCGTTGCTACTGCAGATTTAAGATCCAGAAATGTCCAACGGAACATTGTTTGTGCAATATACAAAAATATTGGATTTTTCTAATAGTGCCGATGCATTGCATGGAAATGTTTTTGGACATCAAATCTAAAATTAAAGCTTCCATTCGTCGGTCAGTGCATATTTCTGGCCCATCTTGGAGGGCTGGGGCGAACCAACCCGTACACTGGTTCCTTGGGGGCAAGGGTTTAGGCATCCAGCAAGGAACGAGTGTATGGGTTGGTTCACCCAAATCATCTTGGAGCCTGGCGGCAAACCAAATTGCACATATTGGAGGTTGGGCACGGGGCGGATGCAAGATTAGAAAATTATATACGAGAACTAGGCCAACTTTATTTTTAGGGTGTCACTGACCTTCAGATATTGACATTGGAGTTTGCATAAAATCATTATGATATTCTCATGAATTATGGAGGGTTGTTCGGTTCAATGTTTTGATCTCCGAAACACATGAATCCATTGTATTCCAATCAATGCGGCAATGAGACATGACAATTTTGTTTCCAAAAACAATGGTTTTGTGTGGAACCGAATAGGCACAACGAAGGTTCTTGATGTACAAGTTTCTTTGTTAGAACATGGTGGTATACATACAAATTCAAATACAAGTACTTGACAGGAACATCCATTTATGCGTGGCCCGATTAATCAACATGGCAACCATGTAAATTGAAGGTGAGAATGTTGGAAACTTTTTATTATCATCACTTGTTGTATTGAACGTATTGTGACCCCCGGAGTTAGTATCAAAATCGGGTCTCAAATCAATTTATTAGGTATTAGTTTCTTAAACAAAAGAGGACTCTTGAATAGGGTAAATAGGGCTAATGGGCTCACATGCAAACCCATCAGCAATTTGGTTTCCTAACACCTATTGAGGGGGTAATAGTAAAAACTTGCCCCCTATAGGTTGGTCGTTGATTCATACTAATTTTAAGCTGAATATACTAATTTGAGGTGTTTGACCTTCATTAAAGCATAAGTTGACTTAAGATAGGATTTCTGAACTCTACAATAGTAATCAACATTTTCACCTTTGTCCCCTTTGCCCTCCCCCTTGTAGGTGTTATGAACTGTCATGCACACGTCGGTATAAGGTAGATGGGTCTTAAGTGGCTCATTTTCTTAATTGGACCCCTACATATGATTGGTATGTGGGTTGGTGAGGATCAAAGAGCAAACATCATAAAGACACATGTTTAAAAGAGATTGGACTATGTCTTCAAATATTCATAACTACTCTACACTCAATAGTGAATGCCTACCCTATGTATCCAATTAAAAAAAATCAACAAACATGCACTTCCAATAACCATGACTATATATCAGGGGAGGTCCGATTTTCAATCCGGTTTTTTTACAAATGTTTTATTACAAATTTGCTAATGCAACACGAGTTTTATTGTGTAAATCCAATCGGTTTGAAGCTGGAGAACATGAAAAATGAACCAAATAACACCCACACACCTTAAACACCAATGTTTCTTTTTCTTCTTCTTTCCCTGTTCCTTAGGCAAATTGGGATGAGTGTGCTATAAACCTAATTACCGGAACCCTAGTAACTTAAAAGCTTTGTCTGAGGGGTCAGTTATTATAGACCATACAACTTTCATCCATTTTTGTGCTTAAAACTCATACATGAGATTGGCCTCCTCAGCTTATAAAGTCTCTCCCTTCGTATAGCTTGGCATCTCTTACCTCCCAACCTCTCTTCGGGGTTTTAGGGTTTAAGGTTCTCTGTGCATGCGCGTGTTGCGCAAGGGTTGGGGTTGAGCATTTGGGTGTTTGTAGGATGTAGTGTTGTGGTAGGCCGAAAGTTTTATCATTTTGGATAATAGAGCTGTGGCAGCATTGCTGTGTGCACCACACCGAGCGCTTCGTTTGTTGCAAGGATGGTGTCCTCCTACTTCCCTGTGGCCCGCATCAATCTCAGTTTCTTACCTGTACTCTGTTTCATGCGGTCGCATGGGTCCTGGGAATCGGCGTTCCAGAGAGGCACTGACAAAGTATGTGTGCATGTGTCTCTGCAGCACTCGGTTTTGGAAGTGGTAAATGTGATTTTCTTCAAAGGATCTGCTTGTATGCTTTCAAGGTACCTAGGGAACTGATGCCTTTTTATTAATGATTTTTAGCTTTTGGGGTTTCGGAAGGAGATATCCAGCAAACTGGATTAGGGTGTTTTTTTAGGGTTTTGGTGATTGATGCACGATGAGGATTACAACGCATTTGGTTGAGAGATTGCTCGTTGATGCAGCCAAACCTCCTACTCATTCTGAGTGCCGTGGATATAGTAGTGGATGAAGAATAAGGCGTGTGATGAAACGCTTTCGAATGGGTAATTTGCGCCTGATTTCTGTGATGCTAAGCACATTAGAGAACTGACGCCTTCTCACATTTGATTTTAGGGTTCTTGGTGTTTTGAGAAGTTGTAAGATGTTTGGGAAAATGTGATGAGGGTTTTTTTGATGGTTGAATGTTTGGGAGGATATCCTAATATCTGGTGGAGGGCTTGCGCCTTGATGCAAGTATCCTCCTCATTCCTATGGATCTTGTATATTTGAAGGGGCAGGTGATGAAACAATTCGAATGGGTAATTTGCGCCTGATTTTTTGTGATGCTAAACACCTTGGAGAACTGATGCCTTTTTGCTCGCACTTGTAGCTTCGACGATAAGAGGCCAGTGAATATTTATTTGGAATTACCGGCTTATGGTTTTGAATCACATGCTGAGAACTGGCTGACTGAGGCCTCTTTCGATCGGTTGTAAATCAAGAACCTGCCAACCTGCCACGAAGGGGGTAGCATGAGCTGTGATCCCACATTCGACCAGGGTTGGGCAGAGATCTTTTTCATCTCTCGATAGGAAGCCATGTGCATGCGTACAAGCAGTTGCTTAATGGTGCCATACAGGGTGATAACATTCAATTTGGAATTTCTTTTTTGCTTTTGCGCAAGCGTTGTCCTAAGATGATAATCTCCCAAGATAGGAAGTGCCGTATGACAGTCATGTCGAGCCTCGAGTAATTCTTCCCTGCTTTTGGACCTGGAATATTTTCTTAAATTGGAGATTTGCAGGAGGAGCGGCAGGTTCATAGGTGAATCGGGTTTTGACGGATGATTTGACACGGGTTTCTGAGGGCTACGCGATGTAAGTTGACTTGTGGTTGTGCACATGCAATGCGATGATGATACCAAAGTGTTTCGGACTAGAGTTTCTGATCGGTTTGCCAGTGTGAAGAAACAACTCTTGGCTGTCTGAGTATTAATTTATTCGTTATCTAGGCGGATATTGAGTAGCTGCGCCCCTTTACCAATACCAAGAGTGAAAGCAGTACTTTGTGGTTTAATGGCGGTTGCGCAAGATTATTCGTGGTAATACTGGTTGTTTGGGTTCTTTTTGGTCTCTTGTAAACCGGGAAAGCCACGGTAAATTTCGAAGCGTTTTGGAAAAGAAGGAAGAGTTTTTCGTGTTGTGGGGTACAGTGCAAATGATGCGAAACCTAGATCCAACGCCTACTTTCTGTGAGGATTATCTACAACGAGCTTTTTAACACTGATGCACTGCTCTCGGACAGAAACACCTCAAATAATTTTGAGAGGAACATAATTTGAAAATGTACGTACACATGGTCAGGATTCCGACACATTCTGTTGAAAGTAGACCCTTCTTTGCACGAAACCCTAAACCTCTAGGTTCCCTTTCTAGTGCGGAGTCGTATTTTTTAAGTGCCATATTTCAGTGAGATATGGAATGAAATGGGGTGATGATACCAATTGTTTCGGACTCGAGTTTCTGATTTTGGTGTCCCAGTGTAAAGAAACAACTTTTCTACTTAGTGCCTGTGGCGTTAGCGATTAGTTCTGCCCCTTTACCAGTATCAAAAGTCTTCGTGGATTACTGGTTTGTTGGTTTCATTTTGGTCTCTTCTAAACAATTAAGCTGCGGTGAATCACAAAATTCACTTTGAACGATTTTGGGAAACTTGCAAAAGCATGTTGCTGCAGTGGCAATGATGCGAAACCTAGATCCAACGCCTACTTCTGTGAGGATTTCTAGAACGAGCTTTTTAACATTGACGCACTGCTCTTTCAAAATGCAAAATCATCCTCAATGAGCTTAAACATTTGTCTTTGGCATTGGAAAATACCCATTGCAGTCGTTCGTTCCCAATGTGACTATTTTAAGATATAATCTGGGAATCCCTCTGTGGACATGTAGCTACTGCGTTTATCCCCCCTTCGCACATGCTTTTCAAATGTTGTATGAGCGTTCCCTTCCTACCACATGTGGAGGACTCGGAAAAATGTCCATCACAAAGTAACATTTAACTTTACAAGTGGAAGACTTCCATTATGAGAATGCATAGTTCATATCTCTACAACTATTGTGGACGGGGGGAATACATCAGACACTCACTATAATGAAATGGAGTTCAAAACTACTCGTAATGAAATGGAGTTCAAAACTAGTTGTAATAAAATCCAATTCAAAACAACTCCTTGCAATGAAATCCATGACCGTGCTTAGGCCTCTTACAGCACAAACATGTGGGTGAACTTTGTTCCACATCGAAACTCTCTTAGCTCAAGCAAAATTTACGAGATGGAGACGGCAATCCAAAGGCTGTCATAATGAAAATAACGAAGCTCTTGTGTAACATTGGCCTACCCTGTTTGGGTTTTACTGTAGGGCTTTCGAAGATTCCAGAGAAAAGCATACTGACCCTAACTTCATTAATTTCCACGCCAAGAAATTGCTGAAACAAGCAAGGGCCTTCTTCTCAATGAAATTCTGGACATTCGGAAAATTAGACAGTAATCTTATACAAGAGAAAATAGATTTGTATTGCACATATTGGAATATATGCTGTACATTTGTGTGCCAGTACCAAGCCAGGACACAAATCTCAAAATTGAGTTGGGACAGAATTAGTATTGAAGAAATCTTGAAGCAATGCTCGAGCCTCGCCTCTCTTCCTGTACATGCAAGGGTAGAAGGATATTAGAGTTACTCCACAATTTCTTATTTCCCAAATACTGGAATAACTCTGTTACTGGACCTCTTTGACCACTCCTCTTTGCATATACCTACCAAACCATACAAGACAACATGACTTCTGATTAATGGAGTTAGATATCAACATTCCAAAACATACCAAAGCTTATCTAACACAAGAAAGCTTATCCAACTAGAGAAAGTAATGCTCAGCCTTATGGAACAAATTTTCTGTACCGGCGAATTTCAGCCAATGCTTGCTTGCGCTGTTGTAATTGTACCTCCAAAATGTGAGTCACTGTTGCTCTTGCCTAAACAATCATAAAGGTTTACATCACGTAATGTCAGGCTCAATCTGAAATCTATTGCCTCAGTTTAATTTATCAGCCATTGCAGGACATAATTTCTTTCCTTCTATTCTTGGTGTTGTTAATTAGTAGTATTGATGCTGCGTGTGCACATTGCTTAGCTCTGTAATTTGTCAAAGGTAGCTGAATGGTGAGAGAAAGAATTAAGAATTATCACAACCTTGTATTCTAAGACACAGCTTTGAGTAAAAGGGTAGGGGAGAAACCTGGTGCGGTCGGAGAGAATTCAGCAGGTGGTGAATGTTGCGAAGAATTAAGGTCATGTCTTCAACACACCGCGCAGACTGGGAAGGCCTCTCTATAAGAGCATCGGTCAGCTCCAGAAACTGAAGAAGAAGCTCTCTATTCAATGTCCGCAGCTCTTTCTTGTAATCTGTTTCAAATGAGAGTTCAAAATCTCAGACTCTTTATATTTGACCATCCTTTCAATAATGAGTTGAGAAGAGAAACTGCACTGAATGAAGTTGACCTAGAATCCACACCAAGAAATTTTGTGCTCACTTCAAAAATAATCTGCATCGTGGTGGCAACACTCTTCCATTTAAAGAGTTCAGATTATACTTCCAAGCTACTGAGTATGTCTTTTTGACATAATTCTCTGCCTTTCAAATGAAAGAGCAGATGTGATAGAGGGGTGAATGATTTACCGACGTCAGGGCCAGTTGCATAGAGTTGACGGAGGCCCTCCTCCTCTAGTTCAGGTAGCACATCAGTAGTCTGCAGGTCCGAAATCCATCCAAATATATAGTCAGTCATAATATATGCTTCAATCCTCAGACGATCACAAAAGGGGCAAAGGAAAGACAATTTGGCCAATATAAACTTCTGCCTTCTCAATTCATAGCACGACAGTCAGCGAGCTAGAGTGTCTGAAAGAAACTCTATAAGATGCTAATGAATGAAACAGTCCTCTTCTGGAATTTTAAGGCAAAGTGCTTGTGATCCTCAAAGTGTCTGAAAGAAACACTCAATATACTAACGATTGGAATCCTCTTCTGAATTTAAGCCAAAGAGCTTCTAAACCCATAAAGTGTCCGAAAGAAACTCTATAAGATGCTAATGATTGAGACAGCCCTCTACTGGAATTTTAGGGCAAAGAGCTTGTAAACCTCAAAGTGCCTGAAAGAAACTCTTAAGATGCTGAATCCTCTTCTGGAATTTAAAACCAAAAAGCCTGTAAACCCACAAAATCTTTGGAAGAAACTCTTTAAGGTGCTAACGATTAAAACAATCCTCTTCTGGAATTTACGGTCGAAGAGCTTGTAAACCCACAAAGTGCCTGAAAGAAACTATTTAAATTGTTAACGATTGAAACAGTCCTCTCCTGGAATTTAAGGCCAAAGAGCTTGTAAACCCACAAATTATACGAAACAAACTCTTTAAAATGCTACCGATGAAAACAATCCTCTTCTGGTATTTTAAACCAAAGAGCTTGTAAACCCACAAATTATCAGAAACAAATGCTAACGATGAAAACAATCCTCTTCTGGAATTTAAAGCCGAAGAGCTTGTGAACCCACAAGATGTCTGAAAGAAGCTCTTTAGTATGCTTCACGATTGAAAACAATCCTTGTCTGGAATTGAAGGTCAAAGTGCTTGCAAAACCCACAAAGTATGGCATGCATCAGAATAATGCGACTTGTGTTTCTAATGAAAAAAACAAAATGCCCAACCCACGTTGTAATTAATCCAGGGGTAAGTGTAAGGGGTTTAGGGTAAGAGTGGAACGTAGGATCGAGAAGATAGAGAGATAGAATGCGTACTGACCGTGTAGTTTCCACCAAATTGGCTATAGGTGCCGATGACGGGGGGAGGAGGCGATGGAGCCGAAGATGCATCGTCGACATAAGTCGAGTAGAGCTTGTAATAAGGTGGCGGAGGAGGATACGCAGCAGCAGCTCCGGCTGCTGGAACTGGCGCGGCCATATGAAGCTTGATTGAATTGTCAATCAATCAACTACCCATCCACCACATCAAATCCAAACCCTAATCATCCAGAAGGAGAAGCTACTTACAGAAACTGCGAGTGACTTATGTGTTACGCATGTGACGATGTGTTTAGCTTTGAAGTTGTTGACGCGGAGGCCAAAACACCGAAAGAACCACCATGATCGGTCGTTTCCTGACTGTCTAATGAGCTTACACCTACACTTTGGTTATGTTGCCGGAGATGAGTTGTTTGGAAAATTTTACGGGCATACAAACGATGCTTCAGGGCAATTACATAACGTAATGGAATGGTTTAGGGTAACAATGCCAGGTAGATTATGATTACATCATTTTTAGGTATCCAGACAGTACCGTGACCGCATGGTGATGTCTAATTTAAAAAGTGTCGAAAGATAATTATTAAATAGGATTTAACACGGTCAGGACCAATGTAACTACGCCACGTGGAAATTTCTACAAGACAATATTGTGTCGAACCAGACATCACTGTCCTACGGTATTTTGGATGAGAAAGGCAACCCAGACATATTTGTAAAACTGTCCGGCTACCGGAGTAAAGGCAAGTTCGGCACTTCTTCCGACCAGAAGTGCCGAACTAATTGGCTTCCTTCTGCTTCATCCTTCGGCCACATGTTTTAGCAATTAATAATGGACAAGAAGGCTGTGATGGGGGCTGTCCTCATTGCCTGGGCCGCCGGTCTGCAGGTCAATCATCGTGATTCCTTGAAACCGGATGTTGAATGAGTGTGTGTTGTTCTGTTTAGTGATAATTCCCAGAGTGTCCAAATTCATTGTATTGCATTGCAGTTGTATGGGTGTATGGGTGTAAGGTAACACACACCAATTCTCCTGTTTCCTGTTTGTCTTGTGGGAGAACGGGTTAATTAATTAACTATGACACTTGGAGTGCAGGCGCACATCATGTGGGTTCAGCGGCAAGATGCCTTCAAGGAGAAGTTCGCCGTGGAGGTTGAGGAATCTGCGAAGAATAGCAGTCAAGGAACCGCAACATGATTCATTCCACTACCTTCACATTCACTTGAAAACAAAAAGCGAGTCTGGGAGAATCACTTGGTTGTGAGTATACAATCGATGATAAATGGGATTGATCAATGACTTGAGAGAGTATGTTGCTTTATCGTCATCAGTGACGACAGGGTTCTCTTTCGGTCTGGATGAGGAGCTGCTAATCTTGTTATAGTCTTGAGAATTTCCTGTGAATCCAAGAGGGGAGGGTGGATGCATTGCAGGTCCAAGGTTTAAGGTTTAGGGTTCAGTGGCAAATGTAGAGAGTAAGCGGGTAATGTTGAGGACATGTTTTTTGTGCATGTCAGGATACAAATGGAATCAGTGATTCTAATTGAACATCTGAAAGGCTTCCACCATTAGAAACTCCAGTTGGCGCGTTCACATGTCTGCAAATGAGGCATTGAGCACATGTTGGCCAAATGCCAAATGCGCTAAATGCCTAAGCCCTAAACCCCTGTGGCAGGATTGATATCATACGAAGTCTGACACAAGGAGGTGGGGACTTCGCATCAGACCGTATTTAGGGTTCTGTAGTACTTACCTTTTAAAGGTTAGCCTCCTCCCACTTGCTCATATTTGATCTAGCAATTCGTGGTTAAATAAAGCAGAGAAATTGAGCGATTACTTGGTTCCAACTTGCGTTCAAGTTAGCAGTGCCGGTGCTCTTTTTCGCTGAGTTTGAGCGATCTTTGTAAAGCCATATATCAATAAGTAGCTTGACACTACAGATTCAGATGATTCAATTCAATTTACAGTACACATGAAAAAGAGTTGAAGTACTTAGGAGTTGCATGACTTATGAAGAACACAAGTTGTAGTCCTTGCAGCACAGAGCCTTGCGTAGTATTCTGAATCATATTTGGGTATGAATGACTAGTCGCTGGCAGGTTGAAATTGGTGCACCAAATTTCAAATCAGGGTTTGGTGTCCCACCTGTTTGTGGTTACAGAAAGGACTGTAAGCAAATTGAATAAACTGATGAAATAAATGTAGTCCCTTTCAGATTTCCTCACTTCTGGATGGTTAGTGTATTCTATATCAACCATCTTTTGAAAGGTGTACTTTCAATGGTATGTATCCCCCCCAGCTTCTCCAACAGGATACTGAAATTGCAGGTAGTTAAGATGTAGTGTACCTATTCTTTTGACCACTTCAATGTCAATTGTAAAGTCTGCAGCAACAAACATGTAAGGATGGGAACATTGAGTTGGGTCTGATGAGGCATCAGACCCATAATTAGTTTCAAAGACCCAGAATTAGTTTCAAAAACCTGGAATAGTGTAGTCAAAATTATTTGAGATGAATCGTCCACATATCTACAGGGAGTCAAGTTTCTATGTTGGATGAATGAGCGGTATGCTTGTATGTGATTATTCCCTCTCGTCTAAGCCAGTGTACCAGACAAAGAAACTTGTTGGCACTCAAGCAGATGCAAGGGTGTTTATGCGACCTACTGAAGGCAACATGTCTGTTGGAAGGAATAATAGCACAACGCCTGATTTCTTACCACTGGAATTGTGACTGTACAACACTGAGAAAGTTTGTAGCAGCAAGACATCGCACTTGCATGAGTACATCCAATGCGACTAATGTACTCTGTCTTTTGGATAAAGAGACTGTTCTGTCATGATGCATGAAGATACTGGGTCGTGGATCTATCTAATTCACTACTCCAACTGGGTTGATCTGAATGCTGTGTGGAACGTGAACCAGCATACTCGTGTTTGGAGAAAACCTCTAAGAGCCAAATTTCAGTTACTATATTGTATAATTTGCAGATACTGTCATACAAATTTGTCTAAATTGAGAAGAAGGGTGAGCCTATATAAATTAATTCATTTGCGTCCAATTGACTGGATTGTACAACAAACAGAAGCAGAGAAACAGCAGTCTTCTTGAGGAAGGATGACCTGAGAGTTCTTAGAACAACGGGACTGATTAATCATGGGGAGCTTAATGGCACCAAAGAAGAACATGAATAATTTCCATATTGACAGATCGCTACTACTGACTCAAATATGAATGTAGATTCTACACAAATCTACATATTGGAGTTCTAGGACAAAAGGCCCCTCGATCACATTGTCAGAAAAATTGTTGATGTTTTGTTTTGTTTTCTTCTGCAGCCCTAAATATATATATACACAATCTCATCACAAGGCCGAGTTGTATTGGTAAACCCCGCGACCACTTTTGCGACCCAGCCATCCTGCATCAACATATTGCACCAGAAGAGGGCATGGTCGGTACTTTGAGTCACCAAGCCCTTCATGGATGGTGCGCATGATAGAGAGACACGTGTCCAGACCAATTAGGTCCGCAAGTGCGAGTGGACCCATGGGCTGATTGGTCCCCAGTTTCATGCCGGTGTCGATGTCATGAGGGGATCCAACACCTTCAAGCAAGCAAAAGAAGGCTTCATTGATCATGGGCATCAGCACACGGTTGACAATGAATCCAGGATAGTCCTTTGAGCAGCTCACAATCTTACCACACCTGCCACGTCAAACTTCCCTGATCTTATTTGTATAACTTCACTTAGGTACATAATTATTTATGTCAATACAGTTATCTGCAAAGTCTGTCAAAGATGGACCTCTTTGACTATTAAGAGCACACTAGAGCATCTTGTGTCGGAGCTTAATTTTAAAAGTTTGGTGAAACTCTTGGACGTCATTGATCAATCCAAAAAATTTCAAGAGAACTTTAGAATCTAAACTGACCAATGGGACCAGCCACCCTAAATCCCAGCTTGGCCTATGCAAGGTTAACTTGACCCACTGATATGTGCAATTACGTTGCCCCACACTAATTTATAGACATTCCATACTATTTTGATTATTTGTTACCACAGTAATAAACCACAAAGTGTTTCTACTATGATTGTCATACGGATTGATAAACAAAAGATACAAGTTTGGTAATCTGATTTTGGCCCAAGGTAATTTGCATGGGTAAATAGGAATGTATCGCGAGCGCAACCAAATTGCACATATCAGTGTCCAAAGCTGGTTTATTATAGCCTGTCCCACTCTTTTACAATGTCCATTTAAGCTTAGAAAATTTAGGTGACTTTATGCATAAGCTCTCAAACTCACCTTTTAGCCAACTCACCCAAAGTTTGATCCGGAGCCTTTACAGATAACTCTACTACGTTCATTCTAATTTACATTATCCAGTTGTTATGACGTGTTGCAATGTAACTTCTGCTGAATTCTTCTCCCTAATGGACTGACACACAATCAACATGATATGTAGTGGTGTTGAAGTACCTTTCAGCCAAAGCTTTGATGGTGTCAAAAACCTCATCGTCAGTCGCCATCCCACGCACAATTTCCACGAGCTTCATAAGTGGAGGAGGATTCATAAAATGCATTCCTATTACCTGCAATCAATTCTACCATACATTCTCAGCAAATTCAGAATACCCATGTGTTTCCATGCTTGAATTCAGCATATCTGTTGACAATCTATGCTAAATGTCCTAAAAGAAAGTAAGACTGGTGGATTGAAGCGAGCAACAAAAAAACTTAGCCTGGATGTTGTCTAGGTTAAGAGGCAAACATCATAAATAGTTTTGACAGTGAAGCAAGTGATGCAAACAAGGCAGGTGTGAATAGAACAATTGAATTTGTCAGTGAATTAATAAGGTTAAGTTCTCTCACAGCATTCTTAAGCATGTGTAAGGGCGTTCTCTTTCTATTCTAGCTTCAAGAATAACATTTCAAGAATCAGGGTCCTTGAGTACATGCATGAATGCTGAGCATAGTCAAATGGCAAGCTCTCATTTGTTGACACCTCATTGTTGCCCATCTTTGGACACAAAGCTTCTTCCATCTACTGAGATTCAATTGAGGAGGTGTGTCCCCCCAAAAAATTCTTAGGTTATCCAGGTCACCTAAAAATCATTCCATTACATTGGAACCCAAATAGGCTACTTAAGAATGTTACGCTGATTGTTAGTACTTTGAACAATTAGGGGATGTACCCAACCCTAGATTACCTGCTTTGGGCGCTGGGTGGAGGCAGCAAGGCGGGTTATGGAGATGGAGCTTGTATTGGACGCCAGAATTGCTGACGGCTTGAGCAATTTGTCAAGCTCCCCAAAAATGCGGCTCTTCAATCCCTCATTCTCTGCAACAGCCTCGATCACAACATCTGCATCCTTCATGTCCTGTAAGGATGTAGTGGTCCTCAATCTTGCCATCGTTGCATCTGCTTCCTCCTGTACTTGACCCAAAACCAACATAACTCTAGTTATACACAAGCTATCCATCAAGCCACAGCCCATAGTATAACATAAGGAATATTGCAAGTCAGGAGATTGGGTAATTGAAAATTAATCCAGATGTCTTCAGAATTATTTGGTGGAGATACTGCTAGACACAAACAATGTGGAGGATTGTACGGCTTGATTTCACAGTTCATAGAATTAGCAATCACGTAACGCAAGTTACAGACAAGCTTTCCAGTCATAGGCCATGGTAAAATTTGGGTTGCCAGTTGGAAATCAATCCAGATGTGTTTCAGAATGACTTAGTGGATATACTGCTAGAAAGAAACAACACTGAAGAACTATACGGCTTGATTTCAAAGTTTGTAGAATTAGCAAGCACATAATAATTCTGGTTACAGAGAACTATCAAGTCATTAGGCCATGGTAGAATTGAGGAATGTTGCAAGTCATCAGAAGATTTCCAGTTGCAAATGGATCCAGATGTGTTCAGAATGCTTTGGTGGATAGACATACTGCTAGAAAAAAACAACGGTGAGGAACCATGTAACAGCTTGATTTCACAAATTGCAGAATTAGCAAGGACATAAGTCTAGTTACTGACACGCTGTCAAGCCATATTCCATGGTAGAATATGAGATATGTTGCAAGTCATCAGCAGATTTTCCAGTTGTAATCAATCCATGATGTTTTCAGAGCGATTTGGTGGATATACATACTGCTATGGCAAACAACGCGGAGGACCCATACGGCTGATTTAACAGTTTTGTAGAATTAGCAAGCACATAACTCTACTAACAGACAAGCCATCAAGTCATAGGCCATGGTAGAATATAAGGAATGCTGCAAGCATCAGTAGATTTGCCAGTTGCAATCAATCCGGATGTGTTCAGGAATATTTGGTGGATATACTGCTAAAAAATTAATGGAATGATTTCGCAGTTTGTAGAGTTAGCAAGCACATAAATCTAGTTACAGACAAGCTATCATGCAGCAGGCCATGGTAGAATATGAGGAATGTTGCAAGTCATCAGAAGATTTTCCAGGTGCAATCAATCCAGATGTTTTCAGAATAATTTGGTGAACATAGATACTACTAGAATAAACAACGGTGAGGAACCATACTGCTTGATGTCACAGTTTGTGAAATTAGCGGATTCGAATTTGAAAAGTAAAAAGAGTGACGGAGAAGTTGGGTTTAGGGACGAGGTACCTGAGAGAGGGATTGCTTCTTGACAAAGCGCGAGAGGGAGGAAGAAATGGCTCGCATGCCTCGACCAACTGCCTCCTCACTCAAATCAGCCATGACTACCTGCATGTTTGCTGCGGCTGCTACCTGTGCAATGCCTGACCCCATCTGGCCTGCCCCCACCACTCCGACCACCCTTACACTCGCCATTTCTCTAGAATTCGTGACCAAGATATCACTTCAAAGAGCATTCACCTTAGTCTCACCAACAACTCTTCGGTTGCTACTTCTCACTCCGGAACTTTTTCGAGCTCATCGACAATATCTTGGACTCTTGAAGCAGCAATTGCTGTACGATCAATCCCTAACCCAATTTTGCAAATCATCCTGTGTGAAACATGAAGCTGCATCATCCCGTGTTCAACCTTTCCAAGAAGAGAAGAGAAGAGAAGTTTCATGATCCCATACGTTCCTGAGCCAACCGTCGGTGGCTACATCAGAACAAGCGCGCAATAGATGCCTAAAGGCATCGAACTAAAGTTACACTCTGTTGTGTCTACCTAAGCGCTTGATCTCCAATCCGAGCCTATTATGTTGCCAAGGTGCTTCCTAAAATACCTACAATTTTATCGAAAAACCTCTCCCCTGTCTAGAAAATCTGCAATTCCTGACAGAAGCAAGTGCTTTTCAGCTGTGAAGGTGTGAGAATTAAGTTAAGGTGGGGACGGTCGCACAACATGGCATTTCTGGAATTGATCTTAAGTACATCATTATTGATACTATTGCCTACGCCCAAAATAGCGAAGATAATCCTGATGATGGTGCATGTGGGCCCTTACATGACATGGATGGATAGACTTCCTAAGTCATGGATGAAACAGGTGTAGGTTAAGCTTAAGTTAGTAGGTGATGGAGAAAGCCCTCAGTCTACCTACTTACCTCAACGCAAACCGCCTGAGTGGAGGTTTGGTTAGGAAATTCGATACCAAGTGAGCGGCGGACATGCTTTAGGATGATTTCCAGACAAAAACGCCGAAACCTCCGAGGGTTTTGGGTTTTCATAGAAAGCTGAACAACGCAACTTTGCAATTTATCTTGATCTTGTTGCTGTTATGTAGGTTCCTCGATCTCATTCGTTACTATTGTCGAGGAACCCATATGCTTAATTTTTCTTTGCAACGTTTTCAGGGTGCTGGAGATTATGATGCTATTTTCGTGAGCCCAGCTCTATATGATCATTGGGATGTGAGCAATTTTTTTGGTGATTGTTGTTGGCATAGCGGATGCACAATCCGTTGTGATGTAACTTGGCGTCATCGTGGAGGTCACTTAGGTACATGCATTACTCTCTTTTTTCAGCCTTTTCTGTGCCAGAACGTGTTTCAGTCTCGGAGTCAGTAGGTTGTGGACACATAAGACTGCAAATTCCTATACATTGTTGATGGGAACTCTGCGCAAGGTTTTTTTCTTAAAAGATTAGGTCATGTGGTCACTTCGGGCTTGATATCATCATCACGCACAGTTGAAGAATGTTCACGAATTTTTGTCATCCTGATTATTGGGTTGGTTTCAAGGCTTGAAATTTCTTGACAAAGCATCGGTGATGCAGTAACTGAGCTCATCGTAGACTGCTCTCAGCTTCTTATGTTACGCTTAATTTTTTAGGGTTTCGACTCTTGACTCCTGATGGTGTTCTTTGTGGTGCCAGGTTGAAGATATTATCAACATGTTCTTCCTCCCTCGTTGATGCACCACATGAAGAATTTGGATGGAAGACCTGCGAAACACGAGTGCAGAATGGAGTGTGGAGGTATAGAAAGTGCACGGGGATGAATTCTGGATAGTAAAAATTACTTGGGTTATCAGCAGTCTGAGCAACATGCTTGCCCTTGCGCTTGCAAAGGTCAGCCGACATTGCCCATCCTCAATTACAAATGGCTGCAACCGAATCACCGAGAACTTCCGTTCTCCTCTTCTTCCCTTACCTATGTCATTGCGGAGTTTTTCGCACTCAATCTCACCATGCCTGCCTCAGACTCGGATTCAACCTTTTCCTCGAAGACTCACCACCGAAACTTGGATGAAATCTCTCGGCATTCAGTTTCTTAGCAATGGAGCCATGGCCAGCAGAACGAAGTGGGGAAGGCTGGTCAGAGAAAAGTTTATTGAACCCAGTCGCCGCTCATGGACACAGGTTGTCAACAGGCCGGGGAGCTTCTTCCAAGGCAACCGATTCTACACACTTGGGGGGTTTGGAGGCAACGATCCACGGACCGTGGTATGGGGTTTGATCGGAGCTAACCTTGTGGTATTTGGCATGTGGCAATTCGTGGACCGGAGGTTCATGGCAGACAATTTCATGGTGTCTGTGAATTCTTTGATGAGTGGCCGCATCCACACGGTGGTGACATCTGCGTTCAGTCAGATGAGCTTCAACCACCTTGCACAGAATATGCTTGGTCTCTACTTCTTTGGCACCGAAATTGCACAGATTTTTGGTGGCAGATGGTTGCTCAATCTCTATTTGGCTGGAGCAATTGCAGGGTCTCTCGGTCATGTGGCTTATTCTGCATTTGTTGTGCCATGGATTGAAGGCATCCCGCAGAACCGATTCAATGCAAGGTACACAGCGAGTGCTCTGGGTGCCAGTGGTGCAGTGAATGCAATTGTGTTGCTTCAGATCCTTCTCTTCCCCACACGAACCATCATGGTCAACTTCTTCATCCCTGTCCCTGCTGCTCTCTTTGGGATTTATCTCATCGGCTCCGACATCTATCAGGCTCAATATGAAGGCTCCCGGACTGCCCATGCTGGTCACCTTGGGGGAGCCCTTGTTGGTGCCATTGCATGGCTCCGTGTTCGAAGGCGATGGAGGTAGCTATGATATGGTGTGATATGGTAGGGAACAATTATATTCTTGTGGTGTCCCGGAATTTGCAATCAGATTGTTTCTTGGAGGCCACTGAGCAGATCGTCAACATTAATTTTTGGAAGCTGAAACGTCATTGCTGAGAAATCAACTGAGGTCATAAGATCTGTGGTTACACTGTCCCTTGAGGGGCAGGAGGAAATTGGGAGGCAAATTGGAAAATTCTGTATGTTGTGAAGCTTAATTCTGTTGCAAAAAGCTCCTAGGTTGACAGGAAAGATTCTATTCTTGTGTCCCGCGATTTTCAATCAAATTGTTTCTTGGGGGCAACTGATTATCGTCATCAATTTTCGGAAGCTGAAGCTTCGTTGCTGAGAAATCAACTTCGGTCATAAGATCTGTTGTTACACTGTCCCTTGAGAAGCAGGAGGAAGTTGCGAGGCATGTTCCAGACGGACATCCAGATTTCTTATGCCCCGCAATTTGCAATCAAATTGTTTCTTGGGGCTCGCTGAGCAGATCATCAATTTTCGGAAAGCCAAAAGCTAATTGCTGAGAGGTCAACTTTAGGTCAGAAGCTCAGTGGTTCACTTGAGCGGAAGATATTGGGAGGCATATTCTGGAAGTTGCACATCCAGATTTTAGTATATTGCTATCTATTTTGGAGCCTGCCATACACAATGGCAGATTGGAGATCTCTTATGTTGTGAAGTTGCAAAAGCTCCTAGGTTCACACTGGGAAGATTCTATTCTTGTGTCCTGCAATTTGAATTCCATTTCTTTATTGGGGCTACTTAGCAGATCATCATCATGTTTCGGAAGCCAAAGCTAGTTGCTGATAAATCAGGTCATTTATCAGGTCTGAGATGGAATCATAACCTGTGGTTGACGAGTCACCGTCTCTTGAGCAGGAAGAAATTGGGAGGCATGTTCTGGAAGTTGGACTTCTGTTGGCAGGTTGGAAACTTCTTTGTTTTGTGAAGTTCAATTCTGTTGCCAAAAGCTCCCAGTTTTGGCACAGAAACGAGACTTGTTTGCATCTACCGTCCATCCACAACCTGCTCCAGGGTTTTGACATTACTCAGGTACACGCTCCAATTCTCCTTACTTTTCTGGTTACTACAACGGTAACATGTTCTGGCTATTGTACATATACTGATGTCAACTTGAGTTTTTTTGTTGATGACGACGTGAACCGTTTCTTAAAGGCACAGTGTGTTTGGGAGCTTGTGGACTTCAGTACACAGCATGGTCACTGTAGTTGTGAATTGAACTTCATGACTTTGGGGAGCTCTCTGTAAGAAGCTTTTGGTTTTGCAAAAAACCTGACCTACTGAGGAAGACATATGCTTGTATTCAACTGTAGTACACCTTTTATGGTATTTAGTGTCACATGCGTAGTAGTGTCACTTACCCTATTTTGAGGTGTATGCTAGGATACACTAATGATCAACAACTTCATCACTAATGTCACCTCATGACACTTGGTGTTCAAGTGCACTTACTAACATCTTGGCATGAGCATGTTGAATAGTGTTATGAGGTGTATGCCTACATTACATAATGGTCTACAAGTTTCAAGTGTGCACAAATGACACTTGGCATTAGTATGTTCAAAAATATCTTTCTCTTGTATACTAATACACAAAACTATCATCTCAAGTATCCCAATGTGCCATGCTAAATGTCATAACGTTAACTAACTTTGAGAAGTTCCTTATGTTGACAAATAGTATCATACTGGCAATTGATGGACGTGACACTTTGAGATCTCTAGGCATCTAGTTTAGGCCCTTCGCAAATAGTGTACATGACACTAAATACATGGATCAAGACAAAGTAGGGTCATAGAACAAAGACATATAACTCAAAAATTTCACTCCCATCTGTATGGTGCAAAGCAACTACCAACACCATGGCCAAAGCAGCCACCCTTTCCCTTTGAAGATGCAACCATTTGGAACTACATTTCTAAAACCTAGCACAAGCATCAACAACCTTCAAATGAGTGCAGTCCATATGCTGACCTCTAGCTCACACCAAGTGGCATCCCCTGATTTGGTTGAACATTATCGAGTCCAATCTGATCAATGTGTTTAGGGTTTAGGATGATAAAGTTCAGATGTGAGTGATAAGAAAACATGTGTTGCGGATACAAATGTTGTAGACAGAAGTCACAGGATCAACCCAGTACTGTATGAAGAAAACTGTATATCATTGTGTGCTCAAGTGAACACCTTGGTTATTTTTGTCCTGCTGTAACATAATCAAATAGAAACACAAAGAGAATATAGCATCTGATCAACACCTCTGACAAACATTCAAGCATTCTAAAAAAAGCTGGATAAGAAGTACTCAAATGGTCCCTTAAAGCCTCTATATGTCAAGGTTGGGTGCCTCTGTATGCTCCTTTGCTGATGTTACAGTGCTTCAATAAATATAAGAGAATGAATACCAGCAGTGTGCCAAAACCTTAACTCTGACCTGTACCTAAACGAACCAACTTCAACAAGCAAAAAGAGTTGCGCATCACCTGCAAATGTCTAAAACTTCACATTGTCATAGTATAGAAGTGTTCTTCCATTCTGCGAATTCGATGCTATTGTCACCGTATGAAATGGCTAAATATCCAAAGGCCCGTTGCAAGCTCTGCTGGACTACCTATTTATCTTCAGAATTGCATGAGAATTTCTCTTGCAGAAGCTCAATGACATAAGTTTACGAGTCCCTCAACAAAACTGAGTATGTTCTTACGTTCTGCTAATTCTGTCGATTCTGAATTCTATTCAACCAGAAAGGCATTGTAAACGTATGTAGTGGCCAAACATGCAAAGGCCTGCTGAATTTCCCAAGCTGTGCTGGACTACCTATTCTTATCTTCAGAATTGCATCAGATTTTGCACTATACATCAAACACTCTGATGCAGAAGCTCGATGACCTAATTTCACAGTCCCTCAACAAAACTTTGAGTAGAGGTATAAGAATACTCTTAAGAACCAAGAGATTCGGTTGCTTTGGACTCTTCCTCTTCCAGTAGCCGTGATGTGCACGACACCATAGACGCCAGCTCTTCTTCCGTGGCCATTCCACTTGCCCGCCATCGCACCCTTCCTTTCTTATCAAGCAGAAACACATACCCTGCCAGTATGTTAGGTACCCCAAGTGTTTTCCTTAGAAAATAAGTATCCCCGAACGCATACACCACCTTCCTCTCCAATTCTTGACCTCCTTTAATGCCATGATTTCCACCCCGCATGGTGCGCAACAGCAATTTTCTGATGGGCCAGAATGACAAAACTGACGATTCTATCAAAGAAATTTCGAAAACCTTGATGGAGGCATGCCATTTCGAGCCTGCAAACTTTTGTGCAAATGGCAAACTCCATGACACCACCATGGATTGAGCACTAGCACGAAATGCCATGCAAATTAGGGTTACACCCATATGCTTCCCATCATCCAAAGGCAAGGATAGGGATGTGGATCCCCTCGGCAGATGAACCTCAAGAAATGGAAATCTGGGCGCCCCTGCAATGGGAGTTAGGCTTGTACTCGCAGGTGCAACTTTACCCCCTGTGTTCTTCAGATCCCTCCAGTCATCAAAATATCCTCGGTTGAGCTCATCTTGTAGCCTTGCTTTCTCTTTCGCCCGAGCCTCTTTACTGAACACCGAGAAGATGTTCAAATTCCTCACAAAAGGTCTTCGAACAGGATCTTCCTCCCACCGGGGAATCCCAGCTAATTGAACCCTAATCTGGCTTGAATGTGGAGAGCTCCAAGTATGGAGATTCTTACCATGGGGAGGTGGCAGGTGATGCCATTGCGGGAGCGACCGAATCCATTGGCGCAGGACAGAACTCTTCATCATCGCTTGCTGATGAAAAAACACCGAGAAGATGTTGCAAAATTGCTCCGAAATGGATCGTCCCTGTGGCGAATGTGAGGCATTAATCTATGCCCAGAGGGTTAAGTTTCCATTCTAAAAAGTGAAGAGTTGCATGGAAAATGTGCATGTGAGGGACGAAGATGCGACCGAATCCGGTGGTGTAAGAATCTAATGTGGAACGAAGCTGCTTTTCAATGCACTAATCTTCCGATTAAATCGTGCATAATTTGGACATTTCTGTTTGCTTCCGAACAAGGCGAACACATACACAGGATTTGGACGGGCAGGGCAGCTAAAACAAAAAACAATGTTGCCCGGCTAAAACCTCCTTTGGTTCCCAACAGATTACATACACTGAACCAAGCAGGTCAAGGCCCCTCTATATATCTTTTTGGTGTTCATTCTTAGATCCACACATAACCATACACCACTCAAAGCTAGGGGTCCCAATTATTGCTATGTTGGATTTAGGCACATTTACCTTCAAAATCATTAAAGGTTTCGTGATGCTCCACCAAACCACTGATGATGATATATGGTTCAGGTAGTGGAAAACAAAAATCAAGCAATATTGGTATATATATTTAGAATTTATGATTTTTATTGTCAAATATGAAATATTTTTTATTTGGATATTGAGATTGTTTATAAGTTGTTTATTCAAATGTTGATATGTACCATGGGGGGGGGAGTGAAAATTGTCCCCTACATGGTCACTTAGAAGAATCATTTTCTAAATAATAATAAAATATCATGTTTCGTGATATTGTCCTATATAAACACAAATGGAAGAATTTAGGAGTAAAACAACCGTTTAAAAGCGTTGGGGTTCCACATCAAATCAAAGACTATTATAAAATGTAATTTGATCTAAATGCTTGCTTTGGAGTGAACATACAAAAGAAAATTGTACATGATGAAACTTAAACTACATTCATACAGTTGGAACTAGCAACATCATTGTTGTTTTTCATCAAAAAAATTAGAAACATTTGACAACAAGTAATCAATCCGGCCCATGAAGTAGGACCCAAAGATGGGTAGTATTTGATGCCCTTGGTATTTGCCATCCTTGTTTGGATTCTCTCTCTCTCTCTCTCTCTCTCTCTCTCTCTCTCTAACCTCTACGCACCTTCAATGGGCCTTCAATATTGTTTACAACCGATTTATGCTGAAAAGTAGAGGAAGAAGACGTTGCTACGTATTGAGTTTCAATTATTCAAATATCTACAATTAAGTACATTACACAATAGTGGGACCAGGACCTTCAAATGAGTAACAATGTCATGTGAATGATGATAAGAGATCCCAAAGTGAAAGATATAGAATGTGAAAGTTGGTGAATTCAAATCATTTCCATACTAGGATCTCACTCTAGGGCACAAACTCTTCATACCACATATGAACTAATGCGAGTGTAAGAAGGGGTATTATTTGAGGCATTAGTGTACATAAAGAAGTGGTATAATTTTTCTCCCAGTGTATACATCTAAAAAGGCTATTATTTTCTTTGAAGTAAAGGTAGATGTACAAGAGGGGGCCCTAAGGTTTAGTGAAAACTGACAATAGATGTGTTAGTTTCATCCACCTCAGATTTTTATCCATTGTTGTCATATGGTCATAGTCCTCAATGACTACCATGTCTATTCTTGTTAGGGCTTGCCTTTGGGTTCTAGGTTTTTACAAATTGGTGGCTCTTGGAGCTCTCATGGACTTATTTAGTTTTGCTCTCTGGATTGTCACTAAGTTATTGTGCTCATGTCTTTGTTTGTTTAATGCAATCGTTCAGTTACATGCTATGGATGAAAAAATGTTCAATGATTTTCTCATTGGAAAGTGGAATTGGATTTTCTATGTGATAAAGGCCTATTTAATTTATGATTTATGATTTGTATATGTAGTAGAGGCATTTATCACATTAAATTGGAAAGCTTAGTATAAATATAGGAGTCCATTTTCTAGCATGCCGTTAGTAAGGATACATTTGTTTTTTCTTTATAAACTTCTCGTATATAGGGGTTTAGTGACCTACGCACATCATTTAGGTTTCCAATGAAGAGTCCACCCCCCACGGATGTAACTGAGTCAAGAGAAGCACTTGAAGCTTGGCAACCACGACATTACAAAAATGCTTTCAAGAAATCAAGGATTATGCTCTATGATTGCATGAGATAAAGATGCAAGTCTTTATATTATCTAGATTCAACCTGTGTATAATGTACTTGCCTAAGTTATGAATTGCCCAAGGGACGAAATTTCTCAAACTTCTTTGTTTCTTTTGCATTCATCGGGGCTCAAATCATGGCAACTTAGAATAGGACATCAACAAATTTGTCCCTCAAGGATCAATGCAAATAAGAACCTCTCTACAACTCTCTAATTCCTAGACCCTCAAGCTCATTTTTTTCACATGATTATCTTGTTAGCGTATCCTAGGTGGACATTCAAAACTTAATCAAAGACATTAATGATTGATGGTGAATACTAGTGTAGAAAATCCTTTGTCAGGATATCGAGGATGATAATGAGTCATGCATTAGAATTAGAGGGCGCAAAAAAAAACAACAATAAAAAAGAATAGTTAGAATCAAGACCTACACCCTTGTCCCTCATCGAAGGAGCTCCCTTGCCAATGGTAAAATGCCTAGAATTACATACAATCCCGCATAATCAATAAAATCACTACTTGCTTGTAAGGCAAATGACATGTAAGGAAGAAAAATGTCCATATAATAATAATGATAATCATCATTATTTTTATTTCTTTATGCAACCAACTCTAATGGGCTAGTTCAATTTGCAAACTCCCCCCTTAATTTTTGGTGTGTGGAACCACATGTAGACTGCGAATATAAATCTAGGGTCACTTATTCACTTACTATTTTAAGCAGGACATTGTTCACCTTGGTTGCATCTCAACTCAACATTGTAGGAAAAAATTACCACTTTTCAAAAACAAATACTAAGGGTTGTCCATGCTTTTCCCTTGGGGCCAACTACATTACCATCAAGTTGCCATCCTTCATAATTTTGTATCAATGCAAAAGCCAATCAAATGCTCTAAACTCCTCAAATCTAATTTTGATTCTTAGGTTGTTGTTGGTTGGCTAAGCAAACAATACTAATCTCCCTCTTTATCAAGACACGTTTGGTCATGCAAGAAAGTGTCATATTATACAAATGTTGTATTCTCGGTAATATGGCATTTTGGCCTCATATGTCATATTATCAATGTTTTTTTTTTAAATTGACTTATTTCAATGTAAATTGTCATTCTATGTACATAATGAAGATACATAAGTATGAAGGAACACTTATATTGAAGAATTATGCTCACAACGTTGCTCAAGGTTCCCCAATGTTCATGACATTCCCCCAAGGTTCCCAAATGCTTACTGTTAAGATAATTAGTTAATAGTCACTTAGTAACAACCAGGTGTAACCTACGCCTAAGGTTAGACTGTAATGATAAGTAGATATGGAAGAACACACAAGGCTATGTGTACAGCCAAGGGGGTCCAGGGCATTAGCCTAGATATCCACCAGTGTACGTAGAGAGTAATCAAAACAGTTAGTGGAATAACCTGGACCCGGGTACAGGAGTCCAGGTTATCAGCCGGCCATTGCCGGATATCAGCCAATGTAGATTGACACTGACAGGGTGCCAGCATACGGTGCAGATGGGTTGCTGACACCTGGCCTTGATACCTAAAGGCCTTGTGTTTTATTATATAAACTCTCTTACAACCATTACTGGCAGTTAATCCATAGAAGTAATTTTGCACCAAATACTCTGTTGCACTAGCAACCTGTCTATCTTACTTCTTTAACACGTTATCAGCACGCTCTTGGCACTCTAGTTTTCTCCGAAATTTTCTACTTCTGCACATACACATCTCTCTACTATACACATATAAATACTATACTCTCTTAGCATACTTAGACATCACTGTATATACACATTAGATAGGTTTACTTCATCCTGGTGAGGAAAACGAACGATCACATGAGAGAATTCTGTAGATAGTCTGTATATTTAGTGCACATACACACATACTTTCTATTCTACCGTGGTTATTTTCTGTTGTTATTACCACTTCACCAGAACTGTTTATACACTTTCTGTCTTCACTCACATAACACCCTACTGTTATGCTGCTCAATTTCTCTTAGAAAAATCTGTATACAGAGCCGAAATGCTGTCAAATTTTTTCTAGAATTTTTCTGAGTGCTGTTATACTGCCGCAAATTATACACATAACTCCTCATCTAAAAATAACTTCTTCTGTTGTTGTCATTTTCTGTTGTCCTGGTAGTAATCTATAGTACCCACATACTGCCCATTTTTTTTCATGACTAACAGTTTGTATGCCATTCTAACAGTGGTATTTCTGTTTCATACTAACTCCTTATAATATATATACACACATATATATTATTGATTTTGCCATATATATATATACATACTAACATACTTTCTGGAATACTTACTAACCTTTATATATATTATATATATATACATAGATATATACTAACATATATATCCATTCTGTTTCATTCTACTAACCTGTTCAGTTCCATTTTGATTTACATACTAATATTGTATATCTGACACATATATATATATATATATTGATTATATATATATTGATTATATATATATATATTGATTATATATATATATATATATTGATTATATATATATATATATATTGATTATATATATATATATATATTGATTATATATATATATATATATAGATTATATATATATATATAGATTATATATATATATATTGATTATATATATATATATAGATTATTTATATATATATTGATTATATATATATCCTTAAACTAACCTATATGCAAATATATATATGAGTATATATATATATATATATATATATACAGTTATCTTTTATACTAACTCTGTTACACAGATACTAACAGATATACTTTGTATATCTTCAATATCTGTCTGTTCTTCTCAATACTAACACCCATTCTTGTATATTTCCCTGATATATATACAAATACCCCATACAGTCTGTCTATAGTTTATATTTTGATTCCATCTGGATTTCTATTTATACTTTACCTATAATCTGTTTATATCTGTCAATTTATGGTTAGAAGACAATCTGTAATAGAAGCCATGTCCACACAACCAACTTTTATTGAGACCAGAATGCAAGCTTTAATGTTTGCCCCTTTGAATTCTGATTGATCAAACTTTTTAGAATGGGTTAATGATGCAAAGACAGTATTATGTGCAGATGATTTAGCTAGGACACTTGTTACACAGGCTTCTACTTCTACTGATCCCGCACAACAAATTCCACCTACAACAAGATGGCAGGCTTTGTTACTTCTTCGACGACATCTGGATCATCCTTTACGACTACAATATCTACATATAGATGATCCAGCTGAGCTATGGGCTCAACTCCATTCTCGGTTCAATCATCAGCAGACATTGTTTCTTCCACAGGCACGATCTGACTGGATTAATCTATGGGTCTTAGATTTTCCAGACTTTGCTGCCTTCAATTCCGAGCTTCACTGAATTACGGCTCAACTACGACTCTGCAGCCAGACAGTCACCGATACCAAACTCATAGAGAAGACTCTTTCTACTTTTCCACCTGCAATTGCAATTCTCTCCCAACAATATCGTAATATGAAGTTTAAAAAACATGCAAGTCTGATGTCCCATTTACTTTTAGCAGAAAAACACCATCAACTGCTATTGCAAAATGCTGACTCGCGGCTTGTACGGGAGATTCATAACACTGCTGCAATCCCTGCGAATGTTGAGTATGGCAGACCTGCTGGAGCTATAATACCTGCTAGAACAGCTGGAGGATCTGAAGCAGCTGGACCTTGGAGACCTGATGGAGATGCAGCCGTCGGATACCATGCAGAGGCGCATGTTGCAGAAGCCTCACGTAGACCTCCAAGAGGTTCTTATCGCAGACCCCATCCTAAACTGCATAGAATGATGGCAAGAGGGAATCAGCATAAACCTATAGTATTTCAACCTAGGCATTTTCAACCTAAACCAGCAAAGGGTAATTGTCATAAATGTGGGCGCAAGGATCATTTTGCGAAGGAATGTAGAGCCCCTCCCTACCTGGTCAATATGTATAAAGAACTACAACAGCTCCGCATCCAACCCTGCCAAAATTACAACTTTCAAACCCCTAACCTATCATCTTCCACCCATGACATTGAAAACTATATGACTATCTACGAGAAGCACGCATCCGAACCTGATGTGGTTCTCCTGGACAGTGCATCTACCACACCATATTGACAAATCTTGAATTCTTCCATTTCACTGAAAATGAGAAGTCATGGCAGCATTGTAAAATCATCACAATGGCCGGAAGCCGAAATATGAGATTTCGGGAGGGCCGGGCAACGGTAATTCTGCCCGGGGGCTTCCCCCTCAATTGCGAGAAGGCAATGTACGCTCCAGATGTGCCTCGTAGTCTGATCAGCTACAGGGATCTGAGAGTGAGGAAGATCCACGTTTCCACTACGATGGAAAATGATGAAGAGGTTATGGAGCTTAGGCAAAGGCAAGAGATCTTTGCCACCACGAAAGCGGGAGACGACGGCCTATATAAGATTGTCATAAAGCCCTTGACATGTAGCTCCATCTCTCTGATAGATGAGGAAGAAGTTTGTATGGCTGCTTGGGTTGGAGACCCTGAAGCAAAACACCACAACCTGGCACAGGGAGTATCTTTAGATACTATAGCCAAGCTTGATTTATGGCATATGAGGTTGGGACATCCAGGCACGACAATATTTCGCCGGATGCTTCCCTTGATAACAGGTCATAATTTACTAACAGCAGACGCTGAGAAAACACATGAATGTGTGGCCTGTATCCAGGGAAAATACATTAAGAGGCCCTCAAATTGGACTTTATCCAAGGAATTACCCCCACCGCTTTTCAGAATCCACGGAGATATTTGTGGTCCAATTAATCCACCGTCTGGGGTATTCCGATATTATTTTGTGCTAATTGATGCATCGGGTAGTCATCTTGAGGTCTCACTTCTCCCAACCAGAAATATGGTATTATCTAAACTCCTCGCAATCCTACTTCGCTATTGGAACCACTTCCCTGAGAACCCGATTAAATATCTTAGGATGGATAATGCCCAAGTATTCCGATCACATGCATTTGAGGATTATTGTACAGCAATGGGAATTACATTAACCTACTCAGTCCCCTATGAACATGCTCAAAATGGACTAGCCGAAGCCTTTATCAAGAAGATCCAACTCATTGCTAGACCTTTGTTATTACATGCCCATTTACCATCTAACTTGTGGGGCCATGTAGTTTTACATGCAGTCGCGTTATTAAGACTAAGACCAACTCTTTTAAATGTACAAACCCCTTATGAACTCCTTGCAGGGAGACCACCCAATGTTGCTCACATCCACATATTTGGATGTCAAGTCTGGGTACCTGTCACAGAACCTAAACGTCATACAATTGGACCTCATCGCCAAGAAGGGATTTATATTGGTTTTGACTCAACCTCTATCATCAAATACCTTGACCCTATTACTGGTGCTTTACTTAAAGCTAGATTTGCGAATTGCAAATTTATCGAAACACTATTCCCAGCCTTACACAAAACCACCAACCAGCCACCTCTGAACTTTCAGGCCCCTGAAACCTTAACTATGAACCCTGATCCCCCAACCTCCTTACCCAATACTGAGGTGACTAAACTATTAAGCCTGAAATCCCTTGCAGAAAACACCCCAGATGGTTTTCCATCTGAAACCATAATTAATAGAAACCCCCTTCCTGGTACTAGGAACACCTTACCCAAAAGACAACCTGAAATCCCACCCCCTACCTCTAACCCAGCCAAAAGACCCAAACTCCTTTATACAGCCGAAGACATTGGCCAGACTCCAGAATACATTCAAGATCAAGTCGAAGACATGGATTTCAACTTTGGCCAGAACTCTAAAACTGAACCTACAGACCCAGTTCAGACTTTAGATTCTAACCCAGCCACACTAAAATAGGCCATGACCAGACCTGACTGGCCTTAGTGGCAACTAGCTATTGAAACAGAGTATACATCTCTACGCAAACACAAGGTTTTTGGCGAAATTTCACTAGACTTAGAAAAACCACCTGTAGGGCACAAACTAATTTTTACTAAAAAGTTTGATGATCAAGGCAGGATAACCAGGTACAAAGTTAGATTGGTAGCACAGGGATTTACCCAGAGACCTGGGATTGACTATGACCAGACTTACAGTCCAGTAATGGATACAACCTCATTCAGATATTTGTTAGCCTTATCAGTCCATCTGTCTTTGAATATTTACTTGCTGGATGTGGTTACAGCTTATCTACATGGTACATTAGACTCTGTTCTATACTTAGTACCCCCTCCTGGATTTCTGAATCAAGTTCCTAACCCAAAACCAGGCAGATTTGTAGGACTAAGCATTTGTAAGGCTTTATATGGCCTGAAACAATTAGGCCGCACCTGGTATCATCACTTATGCAATTTCTTCATTGCACAAGGTTTTATCCATAACCCCACTTTACCCTGTATATTTACTTTTACCAAAGAATCTGGCTTTGCAATTTTAACGGTATATGTTGATGATTTAAATATCATTGGTACACCAGAATTGTGTCAATATGCTAAAGATATTTTAACTAAGAATTTTGACATGAAATACTTGGGACAAACAACCTTTTGTTTAGGACTTCAGGTCCATCATGTACCCAATGAAGGCATACTCCTACATCAAGAGGCCTATGTAAACAAAATTCTTAAGGAATTTCAAATGGATCAGGCAAATCCATTAGCAGCTCCAATGATAGGACGCAGTAAGACTAATGATGATCCATACCAACCTCGTGAGGAGGAGGAGATTGTGGATAAACCAAAGTACCTCACAACGGTTGGAGCTTTTACATATTTGACAACTAATACTAGACCTGATATAGCATTTGCAATTAACATATTAGCTAGGCATAGTCAAAATCCTACTATCAGACATTGGAATGGTGTCAAACACTTAATGAGATACCTACGTGGAACTTCTGATCTCGGGTTATATTATCAGAAAACTAACAATTCTGAAATATCAAGTTTTGCAGACTCTGGTTTCAGAACTGACATGGCTACAGGTAAGTCACAAACTGGTTACATATTCTTAAAGAATGGTGCTCCAATTTCCTGGAAGTCTACCAAACAGACTATAATGGCGACATCAACAAATCATGCTGAGTTGTTAGCATTCCATGAAGCAGCAAGAGAATGCGTGTGGCTCAAAACTATGGAGCAGATATTGGTAAAGCAGTGTAGACTTCAGATCAAGGACCAGCCAACAGTCATCTTCGAGGACAATTTAGCCTGCATCAGACAGATGTCATCAGGCTTCATCAAAGCTGATCGGACTAAACATATTAGTCCACATATATTTACCTACACTCAAGATCTGATAGAGAAAGGACAATTAGAAATTAGAAAAGTTGAATCAAAGCATAATATTGCAGACATGTTAACCAAGGCATTACCAGCCTATAAACATAAAAGATTAGTTCAAGCAGCTGGTATAAGAACACTCCAATCATTAACCTCTCCTGGCAGTTAATACTCTTTTCTTTATCCAAGGTTTTATCCCAGACTGGGTTTTACTTGGAAAAGTTTTTAACGAGGTTAATACCAGGTTGAGGAAGAGTGTTAAGATAATTAGTTAGTCACTTAGTAACAACCAGGTGTAACCTACGCCTAAGGTTAGACTGTAATGATAAGTAGATATGGAAGAACACACAAGGCTATGTGTACAACCAAGGGGGTCCAGGGCATTGGCCTGGATATCCACCAGTGTACGTAGAGAGTAATCAAAACAGTTAGTGGAATAACCTGGACCCGGGTACAGGAGTCCAGGTTATCAGCCGGCCATTGCCGAATATCAGCCAGTGTAGATTGGCACTGACAGGGTGCCAGCATACGGTGCAGCTGGGTTGCTGACACCTGGCCTTGATACCTAAAGGCCTTGTGTTTTATTATATAAACTCTCTTACAACCATTACTGGCAGTTAATCCATAGAAGTAATTTTGCACCAAATACTCTGTTGCACTAGCAACCTGTCTATCTTACTTCTTTAACACTTACAACGCTCCCTAAGGTTCCCATGCGTGTTCTGAAGTGCTAATCATATTTGAACTTTGAAATACATATGCGTCCCACCATTTATGCACATTAATTACCTTTATCATATGACAAATTGGGCATAACAAGATGTCGTGTTTCAAATGTCATAGTCATAGTATGGCAGTAAATTAACTCTAGAAAGTTTGGTAGACGGAAACGTGTTGTTTAGTCCTACATCCCCAAGGAGATGGTCCTTTAAGGTAGTGATCAAGTCATCATAGAAAAATGTCCTGTCTTATGAGAGGGCTCAATATATGCAACACGAAATCTTAAATGCATAAATTTTGCCGGCCCTGAGTCTCTTAAATGACACCTTTAGCTGTGGCTGAAGTTTTTAACCACAAAATAAATTACAGTTTTAACACATTGATATTGACTTCTTATTAGTTGCCAAATTCAGAAGTAGCCATTGATAGTCTATCTGGATGTACAATAATTAGCCTAAACACAAGTTTGAGCACATCAAGAGCACATCATATGCTCACCTCAAGCAGGCATCTGAAATAAAAACATTGTGTGATATTTGCACCTCAATGATGTGGACGAGTCTTAACTGGTAAATTAGTGAGAGCCTCCTTATAAACAGCCATTATCATGTAGCTGTCTGTATTGACTTTGTACTAGTCCATTTAGAACTAAAAACATTTGTAACTTCCTAGGGACTCGAGTATCCTGTGTCAGGAATCAAATTTAATTCTCAATTGCAATCCAGATCACCAAACTCACGTGCAAAGTGTGAAACTATCAAACTGTGCAACTTTAAGAACACACCGGCAACGTGTAAACCATGATGTTATCATGTTATGATACTTCCAAAAAATTAAATCAGTGACATTGATTTGATTGCGGCAGCCTGCATAGCTCTCAACTGCTACTTCCAAAGTTTCACAATAATTGGTCAGAAACCATGACCCAAAACAGGGTGGTTGATTTTCAAGACCGTGTTGAATCACATGCTCCGATGAACTGCCAAAATGTTGGAGTTGACATTGTTCTATATGGAATCTCTTATTCACAGTTACAAGTTTTCAATCATGTCCATGAAACACTTGGCAAAAAAAATTTAGTTAACAGTTTTTATGTCTATGCAAAATTTTGACAATATATTGGTTTCCTGCTGAGGACTCTGCTGATATATTCTCAAGCTGTGCTCGTAAAATTGGGCTCAAATGTGAAAGTCAGTGGGTTGAGGCTATGAAACCCCTCACCTCCCTTGTGGCTCGGATTTGAAGGAAGAGGCCCCAAATGCCCACCGTTGCGGATGTCATACACATTGCCTGTATGGTCAATTGTATTGAAAATACACAACTTTCCAACTCCAAAACCTACACATGCAAACTCAGGGTAAACCAGTAGACCACGGCCACTTGGCGTCTGTTCCCTCACCACATTCTTCCACGTCAGACCAAGGCCTCCAGAAACTACATCGTCGGCACTCTCAAGCTTTTCAATATGGTGCTCCACAATCCTGCCTGCATCTCGCTCAGAGAAAAGGTAAAGTTCACCATCACACTCCACCAGTTGAGAAATAGCGAAGGTGTTTGCATTTCCCTGACCAGGTAGAGGGCATTTCCAGTCCAACAACCATCTACCCTCCTCCACGTCATAGGCCAGCACTCCTTTACCAGACCCATCTTCCAAAAATGCAATACAGTATAAAATTCCATTCATGCAAACTCCGGTCTGATACTCATTCAAGCTAAACTCCAACCCAGGCAGGTCCCCAGTAACTTCCCATTTTGATGTGAGTAAGTCAAAAACTTCAGTTTTTCTTGACAGAATGTGACCTCCAGACATCCCTGAGCTCCCAGCAACTATTACTTTGTATGAATCTGTGTTTGGATTGGCCAATATGTGTATGAGAACTGGATTCCGTGGGAAGTTGAGAGGTGGCAAAACCCTACTGCTTTGTGTCATAAGGTTGCAGACTACCAGAATTTCATGTTCAGGAGATTTGGAGACATTTGCACACAGAAGTCCACCGCCAGCACAGACCAGATACTCTTTGAACAGTCCCAGATCTGGAAATGGAAGGCAGCCCCACATTGGTAATGGCCTCCATTTGTTTGAAAGCAAATCAAACCCCGAACACTGTAAAGCTCCATTTATGATATATAAATACAAGGTGGTTAGCAAACCTTCTTTGGATACAGATTCACCTCGAGAGGTATGAAATGCTGGACTTTCTATGAAATTCTTCATTCCTCTTGACACCGCTTTGACTTGGAATAAGTCCTCATAAATCAGCTTCCTGAGAATGTACCCCTGGACGTCATGTGGAAGTGACTCCCAATATTTGAACTCCTCAACTTCAGAAGCATGCTCCTGGCTTTTGTGTGGTTTTATGTCCCGAAAGCTTGTCAAGTGAATATTTCCAACCACACTACTTTGTTGAGATTGTAGACCTGTGTCATCATATCTTTCACCAGCCGCACGTATAACGGGTTGATAAAGTGACTCCAAGCATAATGTTGTATTCTGTCCCCCTGATTCTCTAAAAGATTCACATGACGCATCAGACCAAGTGGCCAAATAACTGTATAGATCCGAGATCCGACCTTCTCGTACATAACATATCATTTGAGTCTTGGTCATGTTCAGTTGGTTGAGAAGGTGCGCAAGTTTCGTGACACCAGTGTGGCTGCTGATCAAAGTCACTACAGTTCTCAAACCTGTCGGTGAGATATTAATGCACATGATCAAAGGGCTGGCAGAAAATAAAGTCAACGGCATGGCCTTTGACAGCATGACTATTGCAAGTATTTTCCACGTGAATCCGGAAGGAGATTTCCATCTGATGACACATCATAATATTCACCAAATCAGTTCACATCCAGGCACTAAATATTCCAAGTTAGAACCAAATCAACTATCTATCCCTTATATGGGGGAGAAGGGTGTGTTTTTGGTGTGTGATAATAAGGACTGTTTTGTGCGGAATACTTGGCGAGAGGGAATAGTTGCATCCAGTGTACCTTTCATCCATCCATATTAAAAAAGTGCCCCCTATAGGTTTGTGGTTTTTTCATGTCAAATGTGCCTCACTAGGTTGATTCGGAGTCTCTGAAGCTAATTTCAATGCAAATCGTCTAAAAAGTAACCCTATGGGCTCACATTATCTCAAGACACATTCATTGGATAATGAGAAGTAAGCTTATATGCAATATTTCCGGAATATCTTGACACATGCTTCCCCCAATTTTCGTTTGTTCTAACCCTAATTTGCATATCTTTACCAAGTACTAATTTGTGAGAAAATCATTTGACCTTTCATTCCTTATTCCACACATTCCCTTCTCAACCTCATTTAGTTTCACTTTCATGAAATCTATGTTTGAGTCTCTGAATCTTCAGGAAATACCCTAGGAATGCCCTAGGAGATAACTAAAGAGATAACTCAACCTAATCTCTGGCCATGAAATCTATGATTATTGAATACTTTCAGAACTCGAAATATATCAATAAAACTCAAACATCAACATATCAATTGTCCCCAATATATAATCCATTGTATTGTACACTAAAAGTCACTAGAAACAGTTGTAACTTCAATAATAGTGCATTTCACTATTCAATAATAGAAGAATGACAAACTTCTTTCAAGTAACCAAGTCAGTAGGGAGACATAGAATCATTTACTTCAAATCTATTATACAAAGGAGAAGAATCTTATAGGGTGTGTGTGTGTGTACGTCATCACCAATAAATGATGATCATGGGTAAAATCTCACCTAAGATGACTATAATGGGACTCAATCTCAAGTATCGAACCTGAGATTGAGGGAATATGAACTGTTTTCAAAATAGTCTACCAAATGAAAGTTTATTATCTTTGTGTCTGCTCAGACACAATGTATATGAATGCACAAACATTATTGCAAGGAACTTCGTGTGGTTCTGTCTGTAGCAATGCCTTAGCCCTAGTGTAGTAAGCTGCTGCAGATTTCGCCAAATCCACGATTCAAATCCTAAACAGATAGTATTCTATTTAAGCCAGTTCTCCAGGTGTTCCCACAACTTAGAATGATGTCAGCCCTAACTTGTAAACAAATATGAGCATTCGGATGAATACTAGAACCTGTCCAAATCTCACACATATTAAAATGGTTCATTGAGTACCATTTTGCAGGCTACGTTGCATATTTAAATAAATGTACGCTGGTTACTTTAAAGATCTAATTTTCGATTTATCCAGGTTTCTGCGTTGGAATAGTCTAAGCCTGGCTTTCAAAGATTTACTTTTCAATGCATAAGTGCACTCAAGTTCACATAGTGCAGTTAATCTCACCTTTTTCTCAATCTCGATAGATACCTTGGACCTTCAGATGCAACTGATGATGATGAGCCTTCTACCTCCATGATCAAGTGTTGTATGACAATGTCTACATCAGACCGCACAATGCAGAAGCCATTCCTTATGTCGAGATTCATCGAATTGGCCATGTACGCTCCGTCTCACTTGATGTTTTACAGCCTCAGCGCGTATTCCCGAATCAGGATGCCCACCAGATCGTCTGTTGAGGTCATCTGCCAGGGAGAAGTGGGAAAGGTAGGGGGGGGGGGGGGGAGGGTTTGATGTAATTCTCAAAACACATCCACAAGAGACACAATCAGTCTTGCAATTTAGGCTCATGGATTCTCAAGATCCAGATCTACATGAAAGCTGAAACACTTGCGACTAGTACAAGCCGCCTACAGCAGCTCTGTATGATTGCAACTCAAAGAAAATGAATTGTCCTGAATTGACATGAATTAACCACAAACCTATAGAGAGCATTCAGAATTGCAATTCATGTCAATTGCGCCACGACGCCGCTCATCCTTAACTTGAGGCCTCAAGCTCTAGATCCACATTTGATATGAAACCCTCAGCTCTCGAATTGAAAGCAGGAATCACCAACCAAAAAGAAATTTGGCAGTGAGCAGTGTGTGCTGTTTTATAAGGAACGAGATGCATCAACTAGTAGAGGCAACCCGTATGGGATTAGAGTAAAAACAGGAAAGGCATGTATGACATGGATGCCTTACATGGCAACACTTTTTGGAGGTGAGGTTGGGAACTTGTGTTGAGAGTTGGTTCGAGCAAAAGGCTAGACCCAACTCTCAACACAAGTCCCGTAATAATTTTGCAAAAAGTAATCAAGATCCGATTTTCATAATAATTAACCATATTTAAATGGTTTCTAGAGGTTTAAAAGTTGGGACTTGCTAACATGAGTGGCACTTGGGACCCATGTGAACTGGCCTTAAGATATACACTCTGACACCCCAGGCCATTTCAAATCAATTGTGTTCCCTCAAGTGGAAGCCACACATGTTTAAGAACGTTGGTTTCAAAACGGAGTTTGGTAAGTCATGATTAAGTTGCAAGAGAAAATTGTTGGTGAAGTAGCATGCTATAGTAAATGGGAAACAAAATATTGAAATTATACATTCAGTGATTATTGCCACCAGTGCACTTGGATCAAGGGCTAGGTTGTTGTAATCCAGGACTTGTTCCTTTCCAGTGAAATAAGTGATGTGTAACTTAGCTGCATCCCAATAATGTACAAGAAGTAAGGCTTCCACCTGGCAGCGTCCCCTCCACTAAGGGCCACTTCACACACGAGACTGAAGACATGTGACCTTTGCACTTCAAGCTCTCTCATTGGTGGAGAAGGCAAACCTGGTCCAATTTAGCTTCACAAATATGCTTGAGGGACCAAAAAAGTAAGCGAATGCAAGATGGATGTAAACTCTACATGGATTCCTACATGGCATCAAATGGATCATGTTTCATGGTCATTTGTAATATTTTCAGACCACTTCTTGGAGGTAGGCCTAACACAAAACCGGGAGACCATGGCACTCCGAAATCTCACAACCATTTATTTGTTATACTTCATCATGTGTGAGGAGCCTGCATTATTAGAAATTCATTGAAATAGCATTTGGTTAGGGCCCGGTCACATATGACTCACATTGCATTTGAGGGCCCGTGGCCACACTGCATGATTTTGGAAGTGACTTGGGACGGCCTTTGGACACTTCTTTTGGGCTCTCACAATTTCATGGTCATGGCTCTTGGCTCGTGTGGGAAATGGCCCTAACACCACTGCCAATTTCCCTAACACAGCCTGGACTCATGATGTTCCTTTCAACCTACAAACTTCGATAACTACTTAAGAGCTTTAACAAAAAGACTCAATAGTAATTTGTTGGCTTTGTCTCTAGGATAGAGATTATGCATCGACTACTTTGTTTCAAGAGCAAATTTCCTAACCACTTTGCGTTCACACTTGGACGCTATTTGTTCCTACTATTTTTGGCCCGGTTTATTTAATGTGGATGTTAACTATAGTTTTATATATATATATATATCTAGTTAAGTATAGTTGCTCCCTAAAATGTATTGAAAAAAAATCTAATTAACTATAGTTATTTTGGCAGTTATTAATTATTTATTTTAAAAATTTGGGTGGTAACTGAGTAGCTTCGGTCCTTGACCCACATTTGAGAAGAAGGTGCACAAAATCCAAGAAAGGTTTGGTTATAAGTATAATAAATAGCCATGGATTGACATGAGCAAAGTGGACAGCTACAGTTGTAGTCTTTCATAAGAAAGGACAGAGCCTTACGGTTCTACCGTTTTCTTGTTAACTCCCTTGTGAATAACTCGCAATCAAGAACTCTGCTCATCAACTTGTACAACAACTATATAAGCTATGCTTATCACCAAAGACATCCTAATCTGTTACAGTACTTGAGAGAAAGCCTGAAGTCAACGAGAGCAACGAGGCAGCAACCACTACTTCCAAGATGTTATCCACACAACCACCGAAACGGTGGTTGGTGGTCTCCAAACTACTACAACTTCCAAGGTGTTGTTAGAAGTCGTTGTGATGGTTGTAGTGTACTTTCATTGGGTCTATTTTATTTGTAGGTGTTTTGTGATACGGCCGGGGAGCACTCCAAGGCCAAATCATGCGGAGGATTTGAAGGGGCAGTTACTCTTAGACAAAGTTTCCGCTAGAATCCATCAATTGTTTATCTCCACTGTACGAATTGCACCAGCAGGAGGAACGATCATTGACATCAAATAAAGTGCTCTTCAACAGTTACAACAGTAGTTGTTTGTAAACGAAAAAGTATTGTAGGTGTGGTTGAAAGGGGACCCAGCCACAACTCAACCACCGCGGTGGTTGTAAAGTGTAAGCGCACCTTGAGGAAGTGCGTGCAGACAGAAACTAAGTTGGCTTCTAATTCAGCTGCAGTAAGTTACTACGAGCAAATTACAAATTTCAGCTTCTTGCAACCCGGAAGAGACGATTCGGGACTCACAAGGTTTTGCAGCAGTTTGGAGTTGTCGTGTCACTGTTTTGGTATGCCTAAAGTTCATTCCTTCTTGCTTAGACTCACTCGCGTGCTTATAAGCTGGGCCCCTCCAAGACTCGACTGTTCTCCTCGCCTGCAATTGTGCTCACCGCTCAACTTGTGGCCCGCGTAATCCGAACATTTGATAGAGTCATGCGTTCCCAAATCTGCAGAAGGAGATCATATATTGCATTGTTGTCCTTCTCGAGTAACTCGCAGACAGTGATTGATCGCTTAAGCCCCTCTTCCTCCTAACGTAGTTGATGATCTGTAAACACAAGTCTGTGTGTAGGTGAAAACGATCGAGTAGGTGGATGTGCTGCAACCTTACTTAATCGACCTCAGCCTTAATCTTTATGCCCGAGCAACCCAGATGAATGGCCTACGTACTTAGGAAGCCACTTGGAAGATGAAAACATCAGGCGTCAAGTTAATGCAGGCGATTTGACGCACATGTCAGTTGAAGATAGCGCTGCATGCGTGGATGATTATCCACATCTGAGATCACACCGGCCAGTTCTGACATCATCCATCGACATCTCCGGCTGTAATAATGTGAAATGTATTTCTCAACATAAATCCCTAGCAATTTCACAGCTAGAACCAGACGGAAATTTTGGTGTGATTAGGGCATGAGTCAAGAGAGTTTTCTGCTGCTAATATGCAAGGTGCTTGAAACTTACACATGTAACTCTCAAAAGGTCGGGGAGGGGGGGGGGAAACAACCCGCACACAAGCCTGCAGTGTATGGGTTGGTTCGCCCCAACTGGTGGAGTGGCGGTTGTAAATGTTTTAGGGCGATCAACATACATATTTAGATATGGGATTTCGAGATACACACCTTGAAAAGAAGAAAAAAGAGTTGTAATTTTGATTTTTTTTTATGTTATCTTATGGTCAAATAGTTCAGGGTATGGAGATGGGGGCAACATAGGAAAAACCATGTTTTCTATATTTGGATGATAGGGTCGCCATAAATCGGGCCAAATTTTGGATTTAGGATTGGTTTATGTTTTCACTCATGTGACTTTTTATAAAATGTCTTTCAAGTTCCATTTGCAATTTAGAGGAGCAATCAAAGTGCATTGACTTTCATTTATTTCTTCTTATTTCTAGAAGTGGGAGATATGGTCACCAAGTGGGATCAGAGAGTGAATCATTCTATATGATCAGCATACCTCTCATCAATCAATCATAAAAACTTGACTCCCTATAGGTTGGATGAATGAGAGGTACGCTTGTATACGATAATTCCAAGCTCTCTCCCCCTTTAACACCTAACTTCCCACGCCCAATTTCCCTCAAATCTACCCAAAAAAATGCAACCTCAATTTCAATGACCCTAGCTAAAGATCTAAAGTTTTTTTTTGATAAATCCAACCGTATAGATGTTTGCAGGTTCGAAGTAACTACTCACAATTATTCAAATTATTAAACGTTGAAGTTCTATTATGTAGGAGACTATACTAGGAATGTCAATAGTGGTCTTGAGGGGCAACAATTTTTAGAAATTATATTGGGGTTGGTTTTTGGATCGAACCATCACTCAAATCATCTCCAAATGACAAAATGTTACCCTCATTCAAAAGAGGGGCAATATACCTACTCAAATCAGCTCACAAATTCTTAAAACCATTACTTTGTTTGCAATTTGAGGCAGCGGTGCCACAACTACACACCTTCCACATGGATTTACACCCACCAACACATGTCCAACTAAATATTCCAACGGTAGATGTCTAGGATATGTTGCGTTTGACTGTCATGCAAATATTCAGATCAATAGGAAATCATTTGCACATAGCAATCAACAAAAAAACATGTTTAGGATATGCTACCCCCTAATCCACAGAGGCCATAGATGTCAAGTTTTGGTTCGCGGACCGGTTCCATTGTAAACCAGTTGAGAGCCCACTCCCATATCAGAGATAATCCAACAATAGCTAACTCTGTTGAATCAAAATTATCCACGTGGCAGAACATAGCAGACTTGAACATGAACAAGTGGAGTAGTTGAAACAGTCAAGAAACCATCTAAACTACTGTAGTGCCAAAAGGGTCAGAGCGAACGGCTCACAACCGGATTATAGTCGCATAGGACAATAGGGGTTAAGGTACCACTGGAGTAGACATCGAGTCTGCTCTGTGCTAACTTAAGTTTTAATCTGGAGGGTGAAGTCTACTGTAAGTAGGTGCTCGACCTTGCGTTCAAATCCTAGTTGTTGGAATAAGATGTACAAGAATGATTAAGGTAGGTGAATCCAACAGTCACAGAATTATAGCAAACAAAATGATGACAGCAACAACAACAACTGTGTATAATATCTGATTTGATCACACGGATATTGAGATTTCAGTTCTGTCCTCCATGCCTTAATAACAGGCTCCTCCTAAGCAGCAAGTGTCGGCCCTTGCTTTATTGTTAGAGAAGGGTCAAGGGACATGCCCAGTCTTTGGACTGGTGTTGTCTTTTTTCTTTTTAATACCATTTGGGTATGATTTGGGCGAACCAACCCATACACTCGTTCCTTGTTGGATGCCTAAACCCTTGCCTCCAAGGAACCAGTGTACGGATTGTTCGCCCCAGCCCCTAAACCCTTGCCTCCATGGAAGGCTGGGGCGAACCAACCCGTATATTGGTACCTTACCGGGGAGGGCGAACGGCTAGGGATTCGTGGCACTCACTTAAAATCATCCATCCTAGATATCGTGGATGAAGTGGCTTCAATAAAAAAAAAGCCCCCCTATGGGGTTGAGGGCCGATTCATTCGAATGTGACATCACTAGACATCCGGTAAGGTACCAATGTACGGGTTGGTTCACCCTGGCCCTCCAAGGAACCAGTGTACGGGTTGTTTCGCCCCAGCCCCTAAACCCTTGCCTCCAAGGAACCAATGTACGGGTTGTTTTGCCCCAACCATTTGGGTATTTGTAATGAGGATTTCATACTTTTTGACGGGTATGGGTATGGGTATTTGACGGTAACTTTTGTTTTCGATATCATTCGGGTCTATATACGATGCAAGAATTTTCATACCTAGGTAAGATCACCCTAGTATCGATATGGTTTAGAATGGTGTTGACCCCAATAATAACTCGGGTATACAAAGTTTCTCTCACCTTGACATACCCACCAAATATCAATATTTGATTGGTATTACAATTTTGATATTCCTGGGTAGGTTCTTTGATGCCATTATTGATGTTCATTATTGAGACATGCATTCACCTATACTCCGGTCCAACGTTGGGACACAACATCGCTAAGCAATGTGCGTACGTTCTATGGGCCGTGAGAATATAACCATGGGATACATGAACCTTGCGCAAGGAGATTTATATTTGGACTGAGCTCCCAACATCCCATGGTTGTCCTCCCATGGTCCACAGTTGCTTAATAATGTTACAGAACTTTCTCATTGGAAGAATAAAAGGTCAATAAACCGTGGTGTCGTCGTAGTTTCATGACCACCCAGTCAATAAAGTCGACCCTTGACTTGTTTACGATTTTGGTTTTGGCAATTTATTTTCCGTGTTCTACAAGCAAACTCACATAACGCCCGTGGATTCGTGCCATTCAAGTCAAGTCATCTTGTAGCAAAATTTGGACGAGTTCATCAAGAGGGTCAGATGGAGCTTAGTTTAGTTAAGTACCTTCGAGTTGGCACGTAAGACTCCTTGTCCCCCTCCTAGCTAAATATATAGTTCTTGCTATTTTGTAAAATATCAAATAGGTGGCACAAGACCATGATGTGGCCTGATGATACTCTAGCCCTATTTTCTAACCTCGTTCAAGTTGTCAACAAGGCCGTGATGTGGCATTGGATTCCACGTATCTATTTTGATTAATAATGTAGGTGTTAACGTATGTAACATGTGGCAAGTTGCTATTACTTATTGTTACAACTAGTTTTTGTTTTTATTTTAATCCATCATTTATATTGCACGGATGAGAATTTTAGCGCGTAATATGTTTGATCAAAATATATTTGATTGTAATGAATATAAATTAATCAAGAATATATGGGTACCTTATTATATTATCATGTTGATATGGAGTGAATATTTCAAAATGAGAAAATAAATTTTCATAATAAGGTACGTATAATGATATTAAGAGGACAGAACGTCAATATGCCTTATTTCAATGGATGTCTTATTTTATTTATTTAGTCTCTCATATCTATTGAAATAGTTTTTACTTGTCAGATTATAATGTTTTATAAGTTTATATCATTAAATAGTCGTAAAACAAACCATGATGGATCATGTTATCATACACCCATGGATAGGATATACTAAGAGATTTCAAACATTATGATGATACCTTCTAATTGCGCGCGCGTGTGTGTCTATATATATATATATATTTCTTAAGTGAACAAAAATATTTGTTTAGGATATCTTTCAATGTGTGTATTTGAATGGTAGCTTTATTTCTATGATATATATATATATATATATATATATATATATATATATATCATTGTTCTTGAAACTTGTAAAAAAAATAAAATTTATGATTAATGATATCAATATGTTCATGGTAAGGTATAGTCAAGGAAAATTTTACAAAAAATATACATAGTTAATGTTTTTGAAAGTAACAAAAATGGTACATTTGTTAAATTTAATGAAAATTGAGTATCACGAGAGTTTCTAATAATAAATAAATAAAAAATTGTGAGTGATAAGAGTCAGATAACCTAAAATAAAAGGTTATCAAATTTTTTTTAAATGAAAGGTATGAGCAAAGAGTGAGTTAAGAAAGACGAGGAAAATGTTCTTCAAAGTAAGAAAAGTATGTTAATATTAAGAGGAAAGATCTTCAAGACAATTTTAATAATAAAAAAACATTACCAAAATAAATGAAGCAAATGGATCTCAAATAAAATATAAAGTGAAATTTAAATAGAAGAAGAGACAAAGAAGACATCATGATTAGGAGTAACAAAATAAATTCAAATAAGGAAGAATTATATTGCTCACTCTAAAACAAGAACAAGTCAATCTCATAGGGAAAAAATGACCTTAAAAAATCAATATTTTCTTAAGAAAAAAATGAGGACAAAAACATGAACCACATGAAGGTCTACAAATTGAGAAACAAATCATTTTCAAAGAAGAAGAGATGCAAAGAAACAAGAAGATTTCTTATGTGTAAATATAAATGAAAAATAAAACACTCTCAATGAAAAATGTTAGCAAAAACCAAGAAGAATATGAAGATCTTAGAACAATGAAAATGAGGAAGGATAGGAAAAAAAATCCTATAAGCAGTTCATGTGGGATGTGAAGAAACAAGGGTGCGGAGGGTCTCACATGGCTGCAAGTTGGTGAATTTGCAAAGTCAACAACCTAGTGTGCTTGCTTAGACAATTTTAGGTCTTGACAACATGCATATATTATTGTCTTGCACTAGACAAGGAACCATCTTATTGCTTATTACTTAAATTGCTTGAAATAAAAATAGTTGTATCATTGACAAGATGAAAGTGAATGAAGAACACTTTTGTAATGAAAATACTTGAGTACCATGAATCCTTGGCCCTCACATAACTACACTATACATGTGATTTTTATTTATTTTTGGCACAAATTGAAAAATCAATTGCAAGAACGGAACCAAAATACAACCACCTCCGGAGAACCAACACAAACCGAAGGGAAATCAAGAAATAATGCCAAGGAGCCAAGTAATTCTTATTGACATTCCTTTAATAATCAAACTTCACACTTCCCTCTTATCCTCTCAAACTAATCATTTCTTTCTTTGACCTTTATCTATCCTCTTATTGTCGATTTCTACTATTGGAGATATCCAACAAGGCCACAATATCCTTGATTTACATGTTCCTATAACCATTTGACTGCTCGACTGATACTCAGCCTTGAAAGCCAAATGATACCCAATCTTCACAAACCTGCTTTTGGATTAATACCGGGTTGCTAGCGACCTAACTTGTTGCCTCTTGCTGGTGGGTGCCTCCTCCTAAGGCCATGTCCCCTGGTTACTTGGTGTCACTTCTTTGGTGTTGCGTCCTAGTGCTGCATCCTTAGCAACTTCAATGTTGCGCTCTTGATGGCTTCAACACATGATTTTCATGTCCCTCCTTCTTGGCCTGGATTCATGCTAGTTTGTGTTGGATTGTTAACACCATTATCTCTTATCTCAACTACTCTGCCTTGAGACCCTTCATTAAGTTATGGCTTAAGGTTCTATCTAGGGGTTAATAAATTTGTTTTTCTCAATGTTGATTAGAATGTAGAATGTAAGCTTTTGAATTTTGGAAATTACTATCGTGCATCTCTTTGACATCATGCTTCACCAACTTCAAATCATTGATATATTTTTTGTATCCAAAGTTTATTGCATAGTTCTCTTCCTAATGTTGGTAGTCCAACATTGGTCACTGTAACAATTATTGGACTTAATAATGTTTTGCAAATCCATCAGAAGTCGTCATCCCACTTCAAAGAAATTTTCCATTTTTTGTCGCTCATTATGTAGACAACTATCGATTTCGGAAGACCTATGCATGCATCAATACTAATTTTGTTTTTGTGTTGTAGGTTGTAATAGGCGTTTGGGGCATCAGAAAAGACAAGGATTTTTTGGGCTGGAGACACCCTGCTCCAAGGAGACCTAGCAATCGAGCCCATGAAGAACCAATTCCCTCGTGTCTTCAACAAAGAAATCATGGTTCCATCACAAGATCTCGCACAATTTCGCAACAAAGCTTCCAACCTTGTAGGAATTGGCTTCATGGTGTGCCCTGCTAGTGTTTCTCCAATTCCGTGGCAAAGGTAGTAAGCCTTTCATTTGCATCTCAAGGCTTTGAAGGACAAGTGGTTGTGGTGAGTGAATGGTTGGAGGGTATATATTGTTGTCATGAATCTAGTTTTGTTATGACTTTCAAGGTATGTGCAATACATGGGAAGGAGGTTACTTGAATTAGCCTTGGCAAGTGTGGGAGCACACGGACACCAAAAGTTCCGGATAGGCGCTTTTCAGTGCCTAATCCGGTCTGTCCGGATGATCCGAGTATCGTCCAGGGATTCTGTGAAGTGCAGGATGTCAAGGACCCTCTTTTCCTGCTCGAAATTCGACCACCGGCCGGATCTGCTTTCCGGATCCGGATGGCCCTTTGGAAGTCCTTATCCCGGGACTTGCCTTCCGGATTGAACCTCTACAATTACGTCCTACTCCTGCATTCCTCTCTCCTCAATATCTACCTACCTACATCCTACCTCCATTGGTGATTTGGTTCATCCGGCGAAGACGTCCCTGTATGGTCAGAATCCGGATTCTCTCACAACCAGTTCGGATCGGCCTAATCTTTCCTGGCAGGTCACACAGAGAACCCGGATGGTGAACCGGAATTACGACGACAGAAAGGTCAAGATTCGGCCGGAGATCTGTCAATCCGGGATAACTGGGCGATCCGTGCCACTTTCCGGATTGCCCCGCCCAAGGGTAGTGAGACCTCTTCAGAAGATCGGATGGCGTAAGTCCGGCACCTCCGGATCCTACCCAGTCCTAACGACGGCTATCTCACATGGACGTTACCCAGGCATCCGGAATAATGAGGTTTCCTTCCCACTACACACCGGAGAGATCCTCCGGACCGGAATCCTAACCGTTCCGGTTTCTCTCCTCCTTCCGACAGACCGATCCGGCTACAGCGAACTTAGGCTCTACTGAATCTGAGATAACTGGGCGATCCGTACCACTTTCCGGATTGTCCCGCCCAAGGACAGTGAGACCTCTTCAGAAGATCGGATGGCGTAAGTCCGGCACCTCCCTAATCTTACCCAGTCCTAACAACGGCTATCTCACATGGGCGTTACCCAGACATCCGGAATAATGAGGTTTCCTTCCCACTACACTCAGAAAGGATCCGTAGTACTGCAGTCGGATCTGATCCGGGTTTCCTCTCCTTTGTTCTATCCGTACTTCCTACTCATTCATTCCCTCTAGATCTGCAACATTTTCCTAACAGTCCGTGCACAAAACAAGTCAGAATAGATTGAGAACTAGAGCTTTATTGAGTGGGGAGCAACAACATACAACAATGGAGAAGGGAACCCTTCTCCTGCCCCTTATTCAGCCTTAAGTAGAGGCTGTAATCCCTAACTGAAGGTGGCGGCGAAGTTGGCCGCCCTCAGAAAACCCCTAACTGCGAGAAATCCGGAACTTCGCCTTTTGCGGAAATTCCGGATCTCGATCCGCTTTTTGCGCTGACAGAATTTTGAATTACAAGTTTGTCAAAAGTCAAAATCTGCCTATTCTTGCTTTTCCTAATTCTGATCTAACTACAGATGCATGCCTAAGCCTACTCTAGCTGGTGCGATGCTTCTTCGAAGCCGTCTCGTCCTTGGTGTGACTCGCGGGTCCGCCGGGGGTCAGAAGTCGACGCTCTTGCAGCCTCGTAAATACCCTTCGCATGTTTGGGGAAGGGGCGATCTCTTCCTCGGAGTCTCCTGCAGTGGACGGATCCTCCTCCGATCCGTCACCCGATCCGGATCGCGCTGGTCTGGAAGCCTTCCTCGCCTTCCGAGGGTGCTGGACGGCTGAAGGGTCGCCTCCGGTGGTTTTCTCCCTGTTTCGGCCGGTGGAAGTTGAAGTCGCTCGGGGACCTCTGGCGGACACTGCTCGTGAGGGTGCAGGCGCCCACTGCTCCACGATCATGCACTCCGGAGCAGGCGATGGAGCGGCCGGCGACATGGGTGCCTTACCCCGATCCGGAGACTTTGTCCGATCCGGCGTCCTCATCCGTGCTGGAGTCCTGGCCCTCTCCGGTGTTCTGGACCGAGCTGATGTCCTGCCCCGATCCGGATTTGGTGATTGCCCTCGTCTTGATCTAGCCGACCGTTCTGTGTTCTTCCGTCGAACCTGGGAGGAGTGTGTTCGTTGCGGAACAGGGGTCTTCTCCCGATCCGGATATCTTCCGGATTCCGGTGGCTGGGGAGTTCCGGCTGGCTGACTGGGTCCCGCACCCGCTAGAGAGGCCTGAACTAACTCCACCTCCCCTACTACCTCATACAGTGTTCCCGTTGGCGATCCGGGTGGGCCCGGATAAAGTACCCGCCTGGGGGTCCCACCTGAGGGCAAAAGCTTCTGGATTTCATTGAGCAGGTCCTTCATCAAGCGGGAATACTTCACCAGGATTTGGAGTGTTTGACGGGCAGAAGACGGATCCGCTGACTCCATCAACTGGTCATAGAGGTGCGCCTTGTTGACGACCTCTCCCGGATGACCCACCAACTCCCGGACCCAGCTTAGGACTACTACTTGCTCCGCCTGGTGCTTCCGGATCTCCTCGCTCTTCTGGGTGAGCTCCCGGGTCATAGCAGCCACCTGCGCTGTGAGCTGTGCCTTCTCCATCTCCAGGGTCTCCACCTGTTTCCGGTCCGTCCGCTTGGCCAACTCCCGGAGGATATTTCCGGGTCCACAGTGGTCCAAGGCCCGGCTCACCCCTCGAATGATGTGCTCCATCCGGAAGTACTGTTCCTGGAGTGCCGTCAATTCTCCCCGGACGCGCTTGAAGGGGGATTCCGGAAACTCAAACGTGGAGAGGTCGATGTCTCTCCAGGGTACCTCCCGGCTGGTTCCGGCTTCTGGTCGTGGTGGTGGTGAGACTGGCTTCCGGACTTTTGGAGGGGACGGAGCGGAAGGCGGTTCCGGAACCGCTGTGTCACTGGAATCTTCTGTTCCGGCTTCCGCAACCCCTGCTTCCGGATCGATCCTGTACGCCACCTCGTCCTCTGCAATCGTTAGCATATCCTCTTCCGCTTCATTGATGCAGCCCTGGTGCTGGTAGAGATGGAGGATGTAGGGAGAGAGATAGGAGGGTTTCCGGCCAATGTGGGGGATGGACTTCTCTACGTATTCCTGAATTAACCGACCCCAATTGACAGCTCGGACCCCTGACATTGCTCCAAACAGGGTATTGGCCATGGTGATGCTAAAACGTTTAGGCTTTTCCAGACTAAGGATGGGCAGGATAAATTCGATGACTCTCCGCTCTCGGTGATTCCGGCAATTCCCAGGATGGAATCCGTCTTTTGGGTCCGGCTCCGTTCGGAATTTCCCTAAGTAAAAATTGTCCTTGCGGCTAGCCCAGCCCTCACCCTTTCCTCGCGGAAATCCATAAACTGCAGCCCATACCTCTGATGTCCACTTTTCCGGATCCTGCCGAACTGTCCTAAACCACTGGTTGCCCCTCTCGAACAAGAATTCCCACAAAGTGGCCTCCGCCCGGAGATTCCAGGGCTTGGAGAGCAATCCCTCACAACCCATCCGGCTAAGATCCTCTACCAACTCGTTTAACTCCGATTCTCTCGTTGGGACGGCTGGTGATACGGGTTTCACTGGAATGGGGACCTGCTCCCTCTCATCTCCCTCTCTTGCTTCCGGCATTTTGCTACGCAGCCCAAAACTCTCAACAACACCCGGATTCTTCCCCTCCGGAATTATGTCCGCTCAGCACTACAGAATCCCAGCAAGCCAACTGCTGGTGACTCGAAAAAGCAACTCACCACTCGTTCTCTCAACAATTCCGCTCGCGCAAATGGCCCGGAGAAGGAGAAAAACCCGTTTAAGTACTTTCCCTCTCTCCCAACGGGTCTGGTTCCTCAACCGTCTCCCCGTAACCGTTCGGATTCCGTTGTAACCGTTTAACGGTCCGGACGCTCCGGACCGGACCGTTCCCAAACGGTCTTCCCAGGCTAATTTTCCGGTCCGGCCAAAGTATCCGTTTTAACCATTTTAACGCGTAAGGCGGATGCCTAGAACCTTATTTCCTAAAACAACTAACCTACCCTGGGAAACCCTACTTTAATAACAATCTCAGGGTATTATCCGGATATTAACCCGGTTCGGAAGTCAATCCGTACTTCCGTGGATTTTCGGACTCCCACAGCAAGGAAGTGCGAAAGTTTAGTTGTTGATGCTCTTACTAGGGGAGTTCATTGGCACCTGATGTAGAAACAATGTACAAGAAAAAGGTAGAGTGGAAGATAATTATAAGACATAGATTGTATACCTTGTTTAGATCTACATTAGGTTCCATTATATATGCATAAGTGATTTATATATAAACATACATTACTATAAATTATGTTAATTTACTTCAATTTTTTTTGTAAAATAGCTTAACAAAAATTGGTATGAATAAAAAAAATTACAGCATGAGTAAGTTTAGAGGGTAAGTTAGATTATGTTCCAGAAAATAGTGGGGATTCGTTTTGTTGGAATATGAATGAAAAATTAAAGCAATGTCAATGAGATTCGGTTCACTATGAATGAACTTTAGTTCATTATGGATAAAACAAGAAAAAGATGGTTTTAGGGTTAGAAGCATGTGGAGCTAGTTTTTAATTTTTAATTTTTTAATTTTTATGGTTCCTTTCTATTGTCATTTTGCATAGCTTCCCCAGCCGCATGGTCACACCATCTTTATATTCCTCAGACGCTTTGACATTTTTTATGTTTCCTTACATGACAAAATATCAGCAATCAAGGAACTCCACTCCAATATCATGAGGAAATTTTTTTGACAACCTATTATTTATAGATGAAATTGGGTGCAATTTATAGCATAATTATGGAATTTCTAACTACCTATACGGTGGAGATAAATGATGATAAGTAGGAATTTTTATAATTATAATGTCCAAAAAATTCAAAGACTCAGATACATAACCCTTTGGTTATGTATACTTGGTTCTTACACGTGTATGCCAATTTTTTGTAGAAATACCTTCCCCACATGCTCGTATTGGATATGGGTATGAGTTTGATGTGGTCGCACCAGTGGACGTACTGAAACAAATACTCAAAACCCCTTATTGCAAAAGTTGATTATCAATTGCTTACCGTGGGTTAATTGCAAGTGTTGTTATCATTTTGTATAGATTTTGTAACTAGATTTTCAACCAATATTTTGGAAGAGATGTAGGCGGAGTCAATCTTTGATAGATTCTCTCTCTCCCTCTCCCTCTCCCTTTCCAAATGTAGATTTTGGTGTGCCGCCCCAAGGCTAGGGGAGAAGGTATGTGAGCAAAAACATGTGATGTTTCCAAAGATACTCCTAGATTGATATTGGAATTGGTTGCAAATTCATTGTATATAACCTTTGAATGAAATGAGGACCCATGTCCTCTCAATAGTGATACATAATATTCAATAAATTTTGATCCAAGTTGAAGTCATTTTGGAACATGAAACAATATTATGTTGTTTATTGTTGCAATGTTTTATTGGTTTGACATGCATGGAGCATATGTATTCCCATATAAAAGGAATTTTGTCATACTTGGGTACATGACATGTGGAGGTAGTAACGTAAAATATTTGGTACAATCAAACTTCATTTATGTTCCACACGAGGTCGATGTATAGTCATTACTTTGGAACACATGGGTTACATTTAGATTTACAAAAAGATGACCAATAGATTCAATAAGATCATAACCTCATAAAACCATATAAATAATATTATCTTTTCACTGGTGATATGATTAAGTAACCACAACAAACGTTCAAGGCTTCATTGTAGAACTCACAAATGACTTGTATTTGAAGGTACCGATTTTGTTGTTTTTATTTTGGTTGTAAGGTGGCAAAAGTAATGGCCACCATGCGCTTGTTGTTGTACTTAGATCTTACCATGGAATCTGGCAAAAGCAAACACATGCAAATCATTTAATATACGAACCATAATTAAGTACATGACATGACGAACATGAAATTATTGGTACATCATTAGCGGATTAGGGTTGGAACACTAATGCACCAATTGAACATTGGTACAAAGAAAGTTTGTGACATGGCCTAAACCTATTGCACACACTAATGTTGTTTCAGTGTAGAAAATTGATTGATTCACTCATTTAGTTCTTCCACGGGGGGGTCACTCCATTGTCAAGTAGAATAGCACGTGCGAGACAAAAAAATCTACTTTTTCCTAAAAACACCACCAAATTGGGTCAAAATTTTATCAATTTTTTTTCATGTGTAGATATACACGGTATCTATTACATAGTAAAAAATGGTAACCAAATTTGATTATCTGTTTTTCAATAAAAACATACCGTTTCTAACTAGAATGACGCAGAATTGAACTAAAACAATTACTACAAAAAATGAAGATGACTAAAAATTTCAAAAAAATATACAAAAGATATTATCAATGGTTATGTATATGTAGAAAAAAAATCATAAATTTGAAAATTGTCTATGGCATATAATATAGGGTAGCAAAATTGTCTCGCACGTGGTATTCACTCGACAATGGAGTGACCCCCCCGTGAGTTCTTCTGATGTGCCAAATATCCAATCACATGCTAGTGGGAGGAGGTTCTGTTTTTTTTTAAATTTATTTATTGCACTCAAATACATATTTCAAATCTTACATCTCACAACTAGCACAAACATGTTTTGCACAAGTTTTTGTCAAAAGCTAAAGAATGATGTTTTGAAACCATGAACAATAGAATGTTACAATAGAAATGTTTGTGGAAAAAATTCAAAAGCCCTATACAAGAAGATGAAACCTCACAAACCCTATGGGGCAACCTTAATGAGGGCTTCAAAATGAGTTAGGAAGGAGAACACCTCATAACCCCTTTGAGGTAGCAAGAATCAAGGCTTCAAATAAGTTAGCAAGAAGGAAATATCCTTACTACAAGCGGTAATATTAAACCCCAACACTGCAATGTGGTCTATAGTAACACTTATTGATAACATGATGTTGCAAATCCCCAAGAGAGAGAAAAATGAGAAATTAAAATGGAAATCAATTTGTTTAGTTGAGCATGTAGGCATTTCAACATTGATAAAGCCAACACATTTTAACCCATGACAGTTACCTCTAGCAAACCTTATGGATGTGTGTGGATTTCAAGTGTAAGAAGCTAGATGTTGCAATTAATGGCCACACTAAGTTCAAAGGCGGCCCATTGTGTAACAATGACAGCTGTCAAATGGGATTCAATGGATTTGTGATACCACTAACTTTACACAACCAAGACCATGCATGATTAATCCTATTTCTCTCGTTAAACTTGAGTGCAGAGCACATGACATACGTCCTACTATAAGATATTGAAGGCCCCAATGCAAACATGGTTTAGAATTGGGAGTCGCCCCAACTTACAGCCCAAGGAACATGCCTCGAACTCCCTACAAGCTATTGCTACCACTCACTAGCCTCACGTACCTCTATGGGAAGTTTGGGAGATGTCCTCAATGGTGCATGTCACACCCCTAATTGGAGTGACCCAACACCGCTTGCAGAAGTGGACCTTGGGGTGACACCCAAAATCTGCAAGGTGATGAGGTGATGGCCACCCATATGGTAGGGTTGCTAAATGCATGAATGACACTAATTATGAGCTAAGGGACCACACCAAGTCTCATGAAGGTTTAATGTGAGGGTTGTCCAAAAGGAGCCTCATGTTGCCTCTTAGAGGCAACATCATTCTTTCAATTCTTACAATCAAAATTTTATTTGATAGGGTGATTGAACTATCATTGGAAAGGTATTCTCAAGGTTTTTTTTGAAGGTCTATATAATCAAACAAGGAATGTGGCTCACAAAGCTTGTGGAAATCTACTACAAAGTGGGTAGTTGGTCTCACTTTGGGGTGGACATTCCATTCTTTGATGTTTGTATTGCCTTTGCTGCCATGGGTGGATGCAAAATTCCCCAACGTACCTGCATAATGAATTGCTTTAATCCTACATTGCGCGAGAAGGTGATCTCCTCTGCAGCAAGTTGGCAACTTCGGAAGGTTGCATCTATGGTGAACATGAATGGCTCCATGGGTTGACATGAGATGTCTCTGTGGTACATGGCAATTTTGTGCTCGAGAACTGATTTTGGTTGGCAGTCTCAGTGCTTTACCTAAGATGCCTTGCCATAAGTGAGGTTTGCATAAATTGGGGTGCAAGTGAGTATCTTTAGTGTTGAAAGTGATGGTGGGAAAACTGCTCATGCAAGCACCTTCGAGTTTCTCCCAAAATTCTTGTGTCTGTACCTTTGCTTCGGTTACTATAACCTCCTATTTTGAGCATGAAGCCATGGTGCAACTGAGAGAATCGTGACTGCCAGAGCTCTCGACCCTCGTAGTTTGGTTGCTCCAGATTGTATCTGGAAATGCTTTGGTTTCCTTGTGAAAGCTTCGCAGCCTTCAGGGCTACATCTGAAAGTGGTGATTGAAGACCATGTTTCTTGGGTTTTGTTCTTGGCAGCTTAAGTTGTGCTTGCAATTCACGATGGGATAGCCTGGTGGTAACATTTGAGGTGGCTATCTCCTCAACAGATAATACCCCCGGTCCGAGATGACCCTAAACTACTAGATGATGGTGGAGAGATACCCAAATCTTAAGGAAGAGGTTGGCGGTTCGATTCCCGGCTATGAAATCTCCTCTCTACTTGACAGAAACTTGCCAGGTGGTCTGCCTCCTATGCTTTGGCGTTGGCCTGTTGGCCTTCTGTCTCAAAAAAAAACAAAAAAGAAAAGAAAAAAGATAATACCCCCAACTTTGATTGTAGTTGGAAGTTGCTTCTTACCTCCATGTTCTAATTTTGTGTGAGTTGCTTGTGGCAGGGACTGTAAGTGTCTTTGTGGAATTCCACCACTTCGGTGGCTGGGATTCCCATTTCTTTGGGGTTCACCTTGTGTGATCCCTCCAATAAAAATCAAACAGGATTTGCACTGTGTTTTTGATTTGAAAAGTTTGTAAATTAAATTCCGAGTCTATTCCTGTAACAAAGGATCCTCTTTCTGAACTTGCTGGATTCAATTCCTTTTGGCATGTGTCTCGAGTTGGACGATTTCTCGATTCGAATCATGTGAATGGATTTTTGACCTGTAAGGTGAGGTTTCAATAAAATCTCAAATTTTGTGTGTACAATTGTCCTCCTCAGATTTCATCTGCCGTTACCTTCAATCGAGGCTATGGCTTTCTTTAAAACATGTCAGCATCAGTATCCGAGGAAGATTTTGAAATCTGGTGTTTCCCAAACCCACCAGTTACATGCTGACATCTTTTGGTATTTCCTTATTAGTTCAAGGAGTATCCTCTAAATTCATCTAAAACCGATTGGAAATTTTCCTGAAGTCTTGAACTTCAATTGGTTATTTTTTCAAACTCGGCTGGTAGCCAGTGGTCGGTTCTCCCCATTCAACATGACTGCAATTTTATCCTCTATGGACTTCATCCAAATGGACGCAGGCTCCAGCTTCATCCAATTTTGTTATCATCCACTGCAAGTATCCATCCAATCCTAACTTCATCCATAGTTTGTTGTTATCTGCTGGAATTTCCCATCCAAATAACAATTGCTATCAACTTTCATCTAACTGGTTGTTCATCCACTGTATTAATCATGATGTTCAACTCCCATCTAAATGTGGCCATTATCTACTGATTCAACTATTCCTCGAGCTTCACTTCATCTGATGCAACTATCCTCCTCTTAAACCATTCATCCAGTTTCATTTGGTCATCAACTTCATTCAATTCATGTATTGAGCTTACTCAGTTGATTTCTACTCCTTTTCATGAGTCTTCAATCTTTTTCATCCAAGATGGACACGACCTAATCTGGTATCGATCAAAATGTGATCCTCAACTAAGATATAAATCTTCTTGATCCAATCTTCCAAGGGACGTACTCATTGAAGCACGATTTCGAAATGTGTGTGACGATCCCTCTTCGGAAATACGGGACTTTCTTTATGGGTGTTTTCCTTTGAATATCATTCATTGTTATTCTCTTGATTCACTTAAGGAGTGAATAGAGGTTGCTCAGTAACAACTGCTCTGATGCCAAAGTGGGTAACTGGAGCAAAAGAAAATTTAGAGAAGGTTGTAGATTGCAATGGAGATGAAGCTTTGAATAAAAGCTGCAAGACCAATCCTAGAAAAACCCTTTGACGCCCAAGTCATAACCCATATGAAAGACCAAAATCCGACAACCTTGAAGGACCTAAGAACATGGTTTAAAATGGATGTGCATCCTAACTGCCTTGTGATACGCGCAAGCATGCAAGGTGTCTTGCTCCCAACAACTCCAGTTATTAACCAATATATTCACACACTCAACAATGGTAACCTATACCAACAAGAAAGCATGTAAGTGGAAAGGGAAAAACACAATATCACCCATAAGTAGAGCCACAAGCAATCACAATTCCCATTGAAGCCTCAACATTGTCTCATTATAGAATACGGGCAAAGGCATGCACACAGGTTACCTTTGCCACCCTCTACCCTATTTCTAGCCTAATAATGTACATTGATTACGGCAATGCTATCTCCCTGACCTTGAATCACAATGCCGACTACAAATTGGCACTTAACAACAACAACAACAACAACAACAACAACGCTATGGAGGTGTGGCTGGTTGTAGTGGATGGTGTCGTGGTTAGCTCATTCATCTCCTCCGTAATGGAGTTTTTGGCCCTTCCAATCAGAGATGGTAAACTCATAGGGGAAGGTCTTCTCCGTGTAGAAATCATGCGAGAACATGCGCACAACAAGTTCAAGGTGAGGGGTCAGCTGGTTGTGGAGCTTGCTTTTGAGAAAGGAAAAAACATTGAAGGTGCGTTCATCCTCAAAGCTCCCAAGAACTTGGATGTCGTCAAGCTCTGCAACCTTGAAGTATTATGATAACTTCTTGCAAATGAAGGCATTGTGGGAGAGCTTGAGCCACATCTTGGACATGAAGTTCTCCATTGTGGGTAGCACCGTATTGTTGGCCATATTCACAAGCATCGTCAACTCAAAAAACACACCTGCAACTCAAGAATGCATATGTCAAGGAGCGGAGGCACCCACTCCTTGGCATTCCCATTCTCCGTTGCACCACCGTCCTCAATCCTGGGCATTGTGATTGCCTTTACAATGCCATAGTGTCATTTCAGAGTCTCCAAATGCATGGGAAAAAAACCTCTCAAGAATCCGCAAGCCGATTTTGTGGGTAACACATGCTAGACAATGGCCTAGATAGCATGGACATAATGGAGATGGAGACACGATATGTCTCGAACGAAATGATGGACAATTTTGAGGCACAAATCATTGCTCCATCTATTGATAACGTAACTCTAGTTGTGGAATTTGGAGGGCACCAAATTTACAAGTCCACTTGGTGAGTCAATTAAACGGAAATCCGTTTGTGTCCAAGGATAGGTTGACTCAAGTACATATTCTATCTACTTTAACAACTCCGACGACTACATCTCAATTATTCATAATCCTAACACATGCATGCTAGGGTTGGGGTATGATCATTCTGACTACAAGTGCATAGATTTGGATAGTGTTTATATCCACTGCAACCATACAATATGACGATGTCGACAAATTGTAGAGCATGAATGCAATTTATGCAAATTCAATAAATGAATTTGTGAATTCATGTCAGATTCCTCTTTTACATAAGAATAATACAATCATGAATGCACATGAGACACCAATATTGAGTACTTTTAAGCTTTGTACTTTACAAAAGCTTTACAACTTAATCACAATATTGTGATTGCTATGAGCTTGAACCACCCAACCATAGGAGAGACAAAAGACCCCTCTCTCCTCCCCCGAGCTCTCTTATATCCAAAGGCATTCCTAGTCTTCTCCATCTTTATCCATAGTATCTAAGAGATACTTTTAGAAGTCTCAAATATTACTAAATGTATACTAAATTTTCCTTATCTATATACATAGATCATTTCACCATATGATATTTTCTTATCTTTTGGCTCAATCACAATCCTCTAGTTGGAACTGTCTAATTCCAACTTGATGCATTCATCCATTCTTCTAATTGGAATTGTCTAATTCCAACTTGATCCAATCATGCATTCTTTTAGTTGGACCTAGTATCTAATTCCAACTAGATTCATTCATCCATTCTTCTAGTTGGGACTGTCTGATTCCAACTAGATTAATTCATCCATTATTGTAGTTGTCATTGTCTAATTCCAACTAGATTCATTCATCCATTCTTTTAGTTGGCGCTGTCTAATTCCAACTAGATTTATTCGTTGAGAGTTGTCTAGCTCCAATAAATAACATCCATCCGCTGGAAGTTGTCTAACTCCAATTCATATATTCTAGTTGGAGTTGTCTAACTCCAACACAAATATCTTCCAAAGGGAGGTGTCTAATTCCCAGTTGGAGCTGTCTAACTCCAACGCGAAGATCTTCGATCAGGAAATATCTAACTTTCGTTAACAATTCCTTCATGGGTTGTCTAGCCCTTGTGCAACATTCTCTCTTGGGTTGTTTGACCCAATTCTTCTTTTGGAGTTGTCTGACTCCAAACACCAACTACTCACATGCTAAGTATAGCAAAATATGGTTAGTTTTTCTTCTTTGCATAATTTGGGTATATCACAATTCATATAGCCAATGATGGGTTTGCATGAACAATGAGAGCCCAAGATTTGATTGGGTGCCAATGATCACAATGACAGCCCAAGACGTGCATGAGGGCCTATTAGTGAAGAATATTCCAATTGGAATATGTCATGATGTGTAGATCTCACGTAATTACACGTGAGATTCAAGCATCATTGCCTAGACCCATACCTTTGTCTAATGGTCTCATTAGTTTTAGGTGGTCATGTGATTATCGTTTGATTGTCAATGGCAGGTAATCATTAAACCAAATCTACCCCTATTATGTTACTTTGGTCACTCTTCGGCAAATTTAGGTAGTTATCTCCCATTCTTTTTGGTGTTAGTTTTTGTTCATTTATGTGTTGTTTTCTCCTCCTCTTCTCGTCCTAGTTGTTGGGCACTCCTCCTCTTGCAGTAGTTGGACACTATATCTTACCTCGCATTTGGTGGACGCTCCTGAATGCTTCCTAAATCTTCCTAAATTTAGTGCTTTGTGGGTGATCCTCCTCATTTGGAATTCTTGATGAACACTAAACCTTGGGAGCTCTTTTGTGTGGGTTGTTGGTTTGTGGAATCTAGTTTGGGTAGTTGGTTTGTTGGATTGGGGGTTGTGGGAAACATGGCTAGGAGGGTAAATGCAAAAATACATGTTGAGTTGTTGGAGCATGGCATGGACCAGTACCTCCGAAGTCTGTGGAGCCTGAAGCGCTCACACTTAGATCTCCCAACTTGGGAGCAACTAAGCGTGATGTTCTCACTCAGAGCAACAAACTTGCATTGGCACATATAGATGGGGGAGAGGTTGGAATTTCAAGCACTTCAACTAGCAGTTTATGATATGCATGCGATTTGGGGGGTTACTTTGGATCCCCATGGAGATTTTCATAGAGTTGTAGTTCATAATTAACAACTAGTGGCTATCTGTGAGCAAGAGACTCTCGAGGAAGGTCTCACCAAGATTAATGAACGAGCCACTGTCTGACCTAACCTTGAGGGGGTTGTTGCAGTTGAGGGATGTGCTTCTAATGAGCCATTTCGACATGAATGTGATTTGTAGGACCAATTCCACAGAGTAGTTGGCATTTCGGTACACCCCTGTAGAGAGGGGAGGGCATTGAGGACAATAGTCTTGATGTTTTCCAAGTGAAAATAGTGATAGGAACATGTTGTAGATAGTAGTTTCTGGACTTGGTTGTTTATGCCATGTGTGATGTTCCACTTGTAGGCAGACCCTTGCATGTGTTTAAAAGTTGTTGCCTATTTTTGAGCTCTATATGAACCTTGAACTAGGGCAAGGCTTAAATGGACAATTGTGCATTGTATTTGTGAATACAAATACATTTTGAATTTTTGGACTTGTTGTGGTTGTGAATGTATGTTTTTGAATATCAAATGCAACAGTATGAGCAAATTTTGTGTTTGTGAACATACAATCATTTTGAAGCACTTGTGATTTTGAAGAGTTTGTTGTCAATCCTTTAGCTATAGGTATCATTGGAATGTGTGATGTCAATTAGGCCTAAACCCTTGGTTATGGAATGGTTGGTTGATGTCAAAGTTTGGTTTCATAGTGGGAAGTAGGAGATGTGATTACTTTAATAGTGTTTGTTTTTCATTTGTTATTCTAACTTTGAATGTGTTGCACTAAATTATAAATCACAAATTTTCACATCATTCTACAATTTAGAATTATCATATACTACTAAAAACACCACTATCCTAAGAAATGAACTTACCATAGGGTTCAAAAAATTGTGAGCATTAAAAAATTAGATAATGCTAGGGCCCAAGAAATTCTTGCAACCCAACATACAATATCTCACAAAATTGTTCCAATCATTAGAACTTCTAAATTCAAGAAGAAGTTTCAGACAAATGGATGTCCAAACTTTCAAATAGTAATTTGAGGCATATATTACATTCAATCTAGTACACATATGTAAAAAATTCCAACTAAATCAAGTATCATTGAAGGAAAAATGAAAGCTTAAAATCAATATATGCATTGGTACAGTTTTGTGAGTGCTCTAAGTAAGCTACCTAATACTTTGTCCATTTCCCTTTTGAAGCTACTACATCTTCCATCCTTTTGGGCATGTTGTCTACAAGTCTCCTGCAATCATGTGTAGTAATATAAGAAAAAACTTGAACTACACGTTCCCATAATTCAATCATTCTTTTTGGAGGTGAATCATATTGATTCGATCTCCTTTTGAGGATTGCCCATAGATGTTCTATTGAATTTAAATAAGGGGATTGGGTTGGCCACGTTAGAAGACTAAAACTTTGCCTTGAGAAACATTCTTGCATCACTTTGTGGTGTGAATAGAAGCATTATCTTGCTGGAAAATGACTTTTGTAGCATCTAATTTATATTTTTTAATTGTACCATCTATTGTTTGCTCTAAAATTTGACGGTATCCATGTTGATTGAGGCAACCTTCAATTTTGTACACCAATCCTGGCCCATGACTAGTCATACTACCCCAAATCACGATCCCACCACCACCATGCTTTACTGTCTCTATAACATTGCGAGTTGACAACTCATGTGGATCACGACTCCAACACCAAGAGATTCCATCGGAACAAAATCGATTGATTTTAGACTCTTCAAAGAAAATGACACGACTCCAATCATCTATAGTCCAATCTAAATGGGCTCTTGCACTGTCTAAACGTGCTTTGACATTCTTGATTGAGAGACATGGTTTTTTTTGCTTCACTTGTTGTAAACCACCTCTACGCAAAGCACGTCTCATTGATTCAACACACACTTGCATCCCAAATGCCTCTTGCACTTTTTTTGTAGCCTCTACAGCAGTATTAAGCTTCCCTCTAGTCATATCCAACACACAAGATTGTTCCATTGCAGGAGTCAATTTTCTTGGTCTACCTCCATGTGATAATTCTACAGTAGAAACAAATTTCTTTCGAAGCCTATGTATAGTTCCAACACCTACATGCAAACTCCTTGACACTTATCTAACACCAACCCCTCTCTGCAACATGGAAATTACATCTGATTTCTTTTGAGAAGGTAATGGACAAACCATCTTTTCTACTTGGGAGCAGGGACTTCAAAGTACAAAGCAAATCAAAAGAGATGGTGTGTACACACAACTTTACAGCAAGAGTACAAGTCTAATCAATATTGCACAGCTCTACAAGGCAAGAGTACAAGTCTAATCAATATGCACAACTCTATAACAAAGCAGGTTCTTGTACACAATGCACTCACAAAATTGTTCCATTGATTTATTGGCTTTGAGCTTATGATTATCGTGCATGTGTGCTTCTGCATGCCATTGCTTCTGACATGTAGCCTCTAAACTTGCATTAGAAGTTAATTGGAACTTACACATGGCCATTTGCTTTTGCCTGGTGCCATCTAAATTTCATCAAAGGTAGATTTTTCCAACACTGAAACAAATTTGTGAGGTACTATAATACCCCCCAAATAAATACCCCTTGTTCTCTGTGTCTCAATTAAAAACAATGGAGTGATGCCCCCACGCGGAAGACATAAGAAGCTATGCTAAGACTATTCATGAGTGATGTCCATGCAATGTAGACTCAGGCTGAATCCAACTTACAAAGATACATCCACAATGATAATCTGATGGTATAAAAATCCATTGTTGATCTAGTAAGAAGTTGAAAACCACCCTGGCCAGTTGGGTAGATCGAAGGCGTTGATCAAAAGTAGAAAGAGAACAACTTCACAAGGCTAAATAATCACAGGATTAAACATGGAACTTTGTGGATTATATGCACTGCAGTTAGCAATCTCAGGTGTTGAATCTCCAAGCTTCTACAAGCTGGGTAAGAAACAATAAACCAAAAAAATTGTGGTTTTCAAGGCATGTGTCTCCAAAGAGATCTTGTGTTGCACACACTTCGTTTTTTAACATATACCACTCACAAGTAAGGGTTCATTCATTCTTATCCACTACACCGCTTATGGTATTTAGTGTCACATGCATAATAGTGTCACTTACCCTACTTGAGGCGTCATGCCTAACAACTTCATCATTAGTGTGACCTCATGACACTTGGCAGTCCAGTCTGCTTACTAATATCTTGGCATGAGTATGTCCAATAATGTTAGGAGGTGTATGCCTATGTTACACAATGGTCTACAAGTTGACTAAAGTGCACACAAACGACAGTTGACATTAGTATGCTCAAGAATATCTTCCTCTTACATACTAAAACGTAAACACATGACACTTGCCATTAGTATGCTCAATAATATCTTCCCTTTTGCATAGTGAAACGCAAAACCGTCATCTCAAGTATCCCAATGTGCTACGCTAAATGTCATAATGTAAATAAAATTTCCCTTAAAATTACTTATATTGACAAATAGTACCATATTGGCAATTAGCGGACATGACACTTTGAGACCTCTAGGCATCTAGTTTAGTGCACTTTGCAAATAGTGCACATGACACTAAATACCATACACGGTGTACGCCTTTTCTGCGCTACTTTTGGAAGGCCTAATTACATTTAACTTAGCTTTCTACTATTTTACACAGTAAGATCAAGCTTCTACTTGTAACAGTTCATGTTTACATCGTGTAACCTTGACGACAGTAACTCTTGATTTGACTCTTTATTCATAGTACCAACTCACGTAAGGTACCCCAAGATGGTGAGAGAGGCGCTCAGAGCGTTGTGAGGTGTGGAGGGGTGAGGGATGGTCGTGTAAACTACGGGTGGGTTTTTGTGCTAAAACCCATTTCCGCTTCCACAAAGTACGAGCTGTGCAAGATCGGAGTCTATTGTGCAAGATCGTCGTGTTGCTGATCAAAACTTCAGAGCGCATTGTTTGTAGTGCATATCGCGAAGCTTGTACTTGCAATCGGTAGATTGGTGCCTCAAACAACGACGCGACTTGCATACCATCTATGATTGGAGTGCTTGAGTCTCATAGTGATCGGAGTGCTTGTGTCGATGATCGGAGTGTTTGTGTCTGACTACGATGTACAAATCAGTACATGTAGTGTAGATCGGAGTGTTTGATTGCACAGAGCGGAATGTTTGAGTAGGTCATAGCTTGTGCTTGCAGATTGGTGCCTAGTACAGATCGGAGTGCATGTGGCAGCCGTAGCTAGTGCTTGTAGCTCGGTGCCTGTAACTTGTAGCTTGGTGTCTGTACCTTGTAGATCGGTGCAGGTAACTTGCAGATCGCAGTGCTTGTGCACTTGTAATTACAAATTATAGTTTGTACTTGCAGATCGTTTGTTTGCATGTCGACCGATAGTTGCATTGACGTTGCATCACCTTGCTAGTCATTCCGACAACTGCATCGAAGTGTAAATCGAAATGCTTGCAGATCAAGTAAAATGCAATAACACGCAGGCCAAAAGTCCGGATCGCAATGTTGGATCGAAGAGCCTGCACATAGGTGCAACTGCTGATAGACTCACAAACACCGTAGGCAACCCCAACACTGCAGAAGTCTTTGACACCAATCCTTGGTGTTTGTAGCCTGTTGCAGCTGTTGCCACAAATTCACAGCCCCGGCACTCCATACGACCTCGACGGCAGACCCTGTGCCACCGGCCAACTCCGACACCTCTACTACTGAGGATTACATCGCCGGTACTCCGGCTGCTCTTCACACTCTGTCCGCCCGCAAAAACTCAAGGTGTACGAAAACTAGGATCGATCCAGATGCCAAGGGTGATCCCACTCCAGTTGTGATTAGATCCGGGAAAGGGCAGCTAGCAAAGCAGACTCGGAAATGCTGGTAGTAAGTGTTGATCATACACCACAAACCTTACCCCTGAACTGACAGAGTTGGGGAGCTTGTTGTGTAGTTGGACACTAACAATGGCTTGCATGCATGAGTAACACACTGCCAGCTAACCGAAACTGCCAAAACTTGTTGCATCATCAAGAGTAGGAGTGACCAAAGCTCACCCAACTCACCCCAACATCACCAACACATGCAATCGCCAATCTACATCACATCGCATAGAGAAGAGCCCGCACTAACGACACAAAACCACAAAATCAGCGCAACATGTAAGTTTTCTAACTCTTACCAAAATGTTGCATTCATCAATTCAGTAGATAGGAAATGTACCACAATTACCCTACCCCAACATAAAAACATTAAAATATCGGAACATCCACCTCTACAAAGCCCATATACACGTGTATATGGAAGGAGGTGGATCAACGATGATACCAGTAGTACCTCAATCATAATTCAAGATGAACCAAGGCTAATTATTATTAAAACCCCTATTCCTATGCTATTTGAGCATGTTCTTGTAAACCCAGCCTCATACACAAAACCAAAACAATCACCTCCACAAAGTCTATATACATGGGTGTATGGAAGGAGATGGACTAAGAGGAGTGTAATAAAACACTAGGCATAACCTAAAAAAATTATTATTACTAATACTAGCCAATACTATAGTACTACGTCACGACTCTATAAACTCAACCCCATACATAAAACTAGATGAATTGGAACACCCACCTCTACAAAGCCCATATACGCACATATATGGAAGGGGATGGATCAATGATGAAATCAAGAAAACCTCAACTACCATTCAAAACAAACTAGGATCAAATAAAACATAGCCCTTTAAAAGCCTAAAACAAGAAATAGAGTACACCCCATTCAAATGGAGGATGAGTAGAAACAAAATGGAAAGAAGTGTGAGGCAAAACCATCATAACCACATAACACAAAGAAAGGTCAAACAAAATTACAAACACTACCGCATAAAAACTAGATATGTCTATAAACTAAAGCAAACTCATCATACCACTTTTTCAAACCACCTACCTTATGCAAAAACTACTATAAGTCTAACCAAAATTGAGAGCAAAACTTGCAGAAACAAGATGACAAGACAAGGAGGAAACCGAGGTGCTACAAGAGACCTCACAACCAATCCGGACTTCGTAATGAGAGAGTCAAACTCTCCACCACAAGGGACGAAGAGGAGTGGAGGCAGCAGAGTGTCATCGGCGGAAAAAAAGAAGAGCAAACCAGCACCCAAGGAGAAGCCCCCACCTACACAACGCTTTTTTCTTGGATTTGATGTGATGGAGAAGCTAGCAATTGAGGAAGGAGCACCGATGAGTTTCGTACCAACCCCCATCCACACCCTCAGGAAGAATGGCTTCTCAGAAAAGGAAGCAAAAGAACTCCTCAAGTTGGTATTTTCCTACCCTCATGTTGGCCAAATTTGTTTTCCTATAAACCGCCCGGATGGCATAGCAAGACAACATTTCAATTTAACCCAACTCCCATTCGAAATAGAAACTGACCCTGACACTGGTCTATCCCATGACTACCATGTAGCCATCTATTTCCAAAAACCAACCCGCCAAAATACCCATGAGGAGATTATAGCATTGACACAAGCAAGGCTGAAGGAGATGAAAATCCCACTAGGAACCAAGATAGCAGAACCCATTGCAATTCTCTGCAAAAATGGCTCCACAAGACACTTGGCCAGTACCATCAAACTACACTTGAAACGCCCTAGAGTTGATGGCATAAACCTACTCAATGGCATTAGACCCTTTATCCTCACCCTAGATGAGGTCATGATAGTAGGGAAAGTATGCAAGAGCTATAATACCATAGCTAGAAACAACCTACTCTCCATAAAGATTAGTAGCCCCTCTCTAGGGAATGTAACGGGACACATGCTTTACAAAGAAGTCCTTGAAGAAAGCTTCAAAAGAGGTCAAAAGCAAGAGATCACGGGAGTGCAAAATAACACCACCGAAACATGGGCATGGTTGGTAGCACCAACTCCTGCACAAGCAAAAAAATTGTGCAATTCAAAGCCACCTTTCGCAACGAAATCATCCCAACCACAATCAAAACAGGTGAGAGACTTTCCACAACCCAACTCGCCAAAAAAAATTGCTTAATGCTTGTGTTGCAAGGACTAAAGCTCACAAAGACAATAGAGGAGACACTACATGAGATCAAGGAAATTATGGGGCCCAAGAATGTTTCCTCTAGTTTCTTCTTAAAACAAAACGAAAACCTACATAGCGGGTCAGTCAACATAGAATGCCTCAACCCTACAATATACCATCAATTCGTCAACAAAACACACAAAATCCATAACTCGCATGTTACTTTCACCCCACACCCAAAAAGTTTGGAGGGAACACTACCACCATCGGAAGAGCTGCAAAAGTAGTTCGGATTTTGTGACATCAACTCCGCCCTAGTTAACACCATAGAAGCTATTCAAAACGCACCAAGCAACCAAAAGAAGAAACTAAGAGCCGAGAAAGAGGACATCAACGAATTGAAACTCGAACTAAAAACGGAATTGAAAAGGGAATTGAAGGCAAAGTTTACAAATGACTTCAAGGTAGAAATGACAAACCAAAGAGAAGACATCATCACTACAAACACCTACACCAAGAGGCTCAACTCCAACTTACAAGAAGTCGTGAAAAAACAAATGGCTCCAAAATAATCTCGATGACACTCATAGGTAGTGAGGAAGATCCCGAACTCTTAGCACTTCCACCTCCACCATGCAACCCGCCAAACATGTGAAGAAAAACAACCCTGTAACAATGACAAAGCTACCCATTCTAAAGCTTTCCATCCCAAAAGCATTGATAAATGCTAACTTTATAAACAATAAGGAAAGAAACGAGAACAAAAAAACAAACAAAGAAAACAACAACAACAATAATAATAATAATAATAATGGCAACAAAAAAACATTTCGAAACGTCTTCACTCAAGAACAAAAAACCACAAAACCCCACCAAAACCAAACAAAATACAAAAAAAACAATCAAAACACCTAAACACACAATCCAAAAAACATCATCACATAACCAAAAACACATACCCAGAACCACAACCAAAAACACGCACAACAACAACAAATTCAACCACACAAAGCAACAAAGCTAATAAACTTTACATAACACCCACACCTAAACCACCAACAGTTACCTTACAAGTTACTTTTACTAGTTACAGATCACTCAAACGTCTATTCTTGACAGAGGAAAGTAGTATTGTTCCAAAGGCCCTTTACCCGGTAAGCAATGGGCCATTAACGTTACGAATAGACTTTTTACCTTCCCTCCAAAAGACCCAGAGTTTCTATCTACCTATCTACACATCAACAAAATCAACAAAACACACAAATATAGACAAAAATAGAGTCAACACGCCATCCTTAAAAAACATCAAACATCAAAACACACAATACCATAAAACAAATTCCACCACCCGGCCTCCCGGCCTTGCCCAAAACCAATGCACAAATAATAAAAATAGCAATAAAGAAATAATAAACAACCACCAAATAAACTCAAGCACAACAATACCCAATAAAATAACCAAACAACAACATAAACCCTACAAAGAAAACACTCAAATCACATCACAAACAATGTCTCCTCGGGGAAAGAAACCCCAAACCACAACTCACAAACAAAAAGAATCTTCTGTCAAAATATTCCCACTATACCTCTTACTTATACTGAGTGGAACATTGAATCCAACCCAAGACCCATGCCAAATATATTACAAACATCTACACATAAAAATAGATGCAAATTATACTTCACACCATGCACAATAAAACTACAGCCAAAATACCAACACTTAGCAAAACAATTCTCTCCCAGCATTAATCTGGCACATCCAAAACACCAAGACACAACCACAAAATACCCACATCTCTCAAGATACATCTACCAAAATCAACACCACCCGCCACCAAGAATACTATATGCACTCATCACCACAATTAGCCCAATCCTTGAGACATGTGACCATCTACTAATACCAATACCAAACCCAGACTGGACTACAATACTCTTAGAACGAATGACTTTACTACAAAACCCACCAAAAAGACATATCATAACCACACACCCATACACAAAATTTACCCAAACAAACCAAAATATTATCAAACCACCTAACACCATCCATAAAGAAATATACAACTTTATAGAACAAAACAATAGAACTACAAATCTAGAAACAATGTTAAACAAATTCCCATTTTTACTTGAAAAATTACTCACATCGACAGTATCCTACAAAGAACCACTACATGAATATACCCACCCCCAACCACATACTCAAAATACCCAAACAACAAACCACAACACACACATCATCACATGGAATGCCGCATCACTAAGTACAACCCTACCAAACCTCCACCAACTAATATCAAATAATCTAGCAATTATCACAATAAAGAAACTAAACTAACCGCAATAAAATCCACAAAGTATATACAAAATATATTCCCATGATATAAACTAATATTCAACAATACACATGCTTTAACAAGATGCATGCAACAAAGAATGCAATATACACCTACAAGAGGTGGACTCCTTACACTCATAAACAGAGACTACGCACACCCATGAAACATCACTAAAATCCCTAGTCCAGCAGAGATCTCGCCATACCTACAAATAATTAAAATAAAGAACCAACCTCTACAACCATGGCTAATAATACACATGTACATGCCGACACATGCCGAGGACATATTATGCATACCAATAATTCAACAAAATATAACACAACAAACCGCAACACATCCAAATCACATACATGTTTTATGCGAAGACTTTAACATAAACATAGCCCTAATTGGAAGACAAAACGAATATAACACTACACCACCACAACCAGAAGATATAGAATGGCGTGAATTTACAAACAACCTCCAACTTACATACATCCCCACCAACAATACATATTCAAGACAAGGGGGCCATAACTACAACCAAACTAGCCTAATAGATGGATATTATATTAAAACATCCAATAACGCCCTATATACATCCACCACAAACAATGATCATAACCTAAATTCAGACCACTCACCAATAACCCTACACATACCACCAAATACTCTACTAGCCCACCACTCACCACTAACATCAAACAAAACATTGAAAATCCTAAACCCCATCCCGCAAGAAAACATTGAAAATTTCAAAACAGAATTCTTTGAAGAAAATGCACTTTAAATAAATGAACTCACCAACACATTAATAAATGAACAACTAACAAGCAACCAATGGCAAACATCGTGTACAAAGCTAGAGCAACTAATACAAAAAAATTCAAATAAATTTCAAGAAACCTGCAGTGCACCACCTCTACCGATACTCACAAATCGCACATCGAAACAAGGAGGTACCCTGCCAAGAAAAAACCAAAAAATATGGAAAAAAACACCTCTCCACCTACCATTTAATTAGGAAAGCAATTTACCTCACAAACAACACTCCAAATTGGCAAATACACCCAATAATAATAAAAAACTAAAAACCATAAACATGTTAACATCCCACCCCCTCCAAGTCAAGAACCCCTCCAACAATAATGGACCAAAACCCTAGCAAAAATTGCCAAAACAACAAACATACAGGCCCTCACAATTACTACAAAATACACTCAAGAATGTATAAAAAACCATATCCAAATACAGACAAATGTATGAAAAAAAAACCCAAAAAATATGTAAAAGAATCTTCAAGAACCAAGAAACACCACCGTTAGATTGCATCACATACATATATAACAATATACTCACAAACCCTGAAGACATAGCCAATGAAATCCACACCCAACAATCAATCAGTAATAGACCCACTGTACCAACATGCTATTACCAACCAGAACACGCACCAAAATGCACATGTGGAGTAAGACAATACCCGTGGCACGACTTAGACGGGTTTGTCATAGATAAAAGAGGAAGCCCCCAAACCCCACTACATGAATACCTAGATAAAGAAACATATGACATATGCCTAAAAAACTTAGCTAACAATAAAGTACCCGGCCCCGATAAAATCCTTAACACAATTCTAAAAAACATGCCTGATAACTTCCATAGACTACTTTTCCTATTTTTTACTCATTGCTACAAACAACAACAAATCCCAACATCATGAAAAATAGGCCTAACCATACTACTATATAAAAAAAAAGACCCCTCACAAATAACAAACCATAGACCAATCACACTTGCAAATACAATATACTTTTTTTTAACCAACACTCTAACATTTATACTATCAGCATATGGTGAAAAACACCAAATCCTACACAACAGCCAAGAAGGATTCCGAGTAGAAAGAAGCACATCTAGACAACTTCAACTCCTTGTAGCTGCACTAGAAGACTACAAACCAAGACATATACCTACTATACATTGATTTTAAAAATGCATTCGGCTCTCTCAATCACGCAAGACTACTAGTTGTAATAAAAGACCTAAGATACCCAGAAGAAGTAGTAACTCCAATAGGAAATATCTATTCACACTCCAACACCATATTCACTGGAGAACACTTTGGAAACACAAAACCAATACCCATACAAAGAGGAACAATACAAGGAGACACGCTCAGTCCTTACCTATTTTTAATATTTTTAGAATCACTACTACGATGGCTACAAAGGGGGAAAAACGGATATACATTTGGCATATCTAAACTAACAATTAGCTCGGCAGCATACGCAGACGATCTAGCAGCTATTACAAACAATCTCCAATCATTACAGACCCAATTAAACAAGTTAGATAAATATTGTGAATGGGTTGGAATGGACCTAGGGGTACCAAAATGTGCTATCACAGGGTGCCTGAATAAATGAAATACAAAACCAGATACATTCAAAGCAAAAATCCAAGCCTAAAACATCAAATACAAGAATCAATCACTACCTGTACTGCACCAAAATGAACCATACATATATTTAGGCATACAAATATTACCCTCATTAAAATGGAAACTCCAAACACACATCACCACAACTAAAGTCATAGACGGGAAAAGCTAATCAGTGAGCAGTGAGCGGTGAGCAGTAACTCAATGGCAATATTGATAATTTTTGTGGGAAACTTAATTATGTGAGCATAAAGCGGAGTTTGGAGAGCGGAGATTTCATATTTTTGTAATAAATTTCGACAGAAGGTGGGTGTATTACCGTGGAATTTGGATGTATTTTTAGAAACATTTGTTGAAAAGGGAGCCCAAGTCCGTTGAAATGAACATAAATTAGGGCTGACGTCAATAGTAGGATTTAGCAAGAGCAAAACAGAAATTACAATAACAAAGCATTGCAACCTCAATCCGCCAATACTTAAGGGCTAATTCACAAACTGAAATTATTAACAAGAATAAATGAAGAATGCAATCAGGGCTGACATTATCAAAATGAAATAATGAAGAAGAGAAAGTAGGAGACTTGCAGCGGAAATTGAAAATAAAACCAACACACAACTCTTATGAAATCCGGAAAACAACAAAAGAAAGGAGTTATAATCTCCAAAACCAAAATGATAAACTAAAGGCTTGGACAACATTCCCTATCACGCTCCTCACCCTCCTTTGCTTCTAACAAAAATAGATTTCGTATCCCACACGAGAAATGACGAACGCGATGAGGAGGTGGGGACTCTGCCTGAGCAAAACAATCCGCCATGGCACTAAAATACGGGGGAAGTTCAAATGGCTTTGCAGGCGTTCACACGAGGTGTTCACACGAGAACGACCTGCCCCAACTTGCAATTAAAACTTCATGAAAAAACAAGAGCAAAGAAGAAAAATATGCAAACCAAGAGGAAAGAAGCCTGAAAAATGACGAAGGGAAATATACAAACCTTGGCAATGAACTCCTAGATGCGGGTATATGCTGGGAGGTGACATCCTGTAAGCTCAGAATCCAGCATGAGTTGCACCATGTCCACATTTTCGATGAGGGCAAGCGTGTTAGGCGACTCCGAAGATCCGAGGCCTCTTCCCCTAGCTCCTACAGGTGCAGTTAGGCAACACAGAAAAGGCCGAGAGCAAACAAATGTGCACATCACATTCTGAAATTTTCAAGCACAAACGTACAACCAAAAGAGGCCTCGGATCCGTGGCCTCTTCCCCTACCTCCTACAGGTGCAGTTAGGCAACACAAAAAAGGCCGAGAGCAAACAAATGTGCTCTTCACATTCTGAAATTTTCAAGCACAAACGTACAATGAGACTCTGGAATGTCGCGATATAACGAATATTGCATGTTGTGGAAAATTTGAAATGAAATCACGTAAACATTTATCTTTGAGTCGAGGATAAAATGAGACTCTGGAATGTCGCGATATAGCTCCTACTGGTGGGCTTAATACGGAGGCATTGGATAACGCCATTCGAGTCCTCTGTTTTTGATTTGTGGAGCTCAAGCTCACACACAATAGGATCCGTGTCGGCAACAACAATGACGGTATCATGGCCAATAGACATCACCTCTCCCTGCATTTGGCCTTGCAAATTGGAACTCTCAACCTCTCAACTTCGACCGCAGGGACAGCAACAACAACGTCCTCTGCAGATTGATGTTGCTCCTCCGCAACCTCAAAAGTTTGAGAACCCTAAGAACATGAAACTATATTAGAACTTCCCTACGAACAATCAAATGAAAACACATACAAGTAACCCAAATCTTCCTCAAATGAGAACACATACATTTATCTTCGAGTCGAAGATAAATGAGAGTTTGCAATGTCGCGATATAATGAATATTGCAAGTCATGCAAAATTTGAAATGAAAGCACGTAGACATTTATCTTCGAGTCGAGGATAAATGAGAATCTGTAACGTCGCGATATAACGAATATCGCAAGTCATGCAAAATTTGAAATGAAAGCATGTAGACATTTATCTTCGAGTCGAGGATAAATGAGAATCTGTAACATCACGATATAACGAATATCGCAAGTCATGCAAAATTTGAAATGAAAGCATGTAGACATTTATATTCGAGTCGAGAATAAATGGGAGTCTGGAATGTCGCGATATAATGAATATCGCAAGTCATGCAAAATTTGAAATGAAAGCACGTAGACATTTATCTTCGAGTCGAGGATAAATGAGAGTCTGTAACGTCGCGATATAACGAATATTGCAAGTCATACAAAATTTGAAATGAAAGCATGTAGACATTTATCTTCGAGTCGAATATACATGAGAGTCTGCAATGTCGCGATATAACGAATATCGCAAGTCACGCAAAATATGAAATTAAAGCATGTAGACATTTATCTTCGAGTCGAGGATAAATGACACTCTGAAAGGCCAAAAGCAAACAAATCTGCACTTCACATTCTGGACTTTCCAAGCACAAACTTAGAATCAAAAGAGGCCTCGGATCCGAGGCCTCTTCCCCTACCTCCTAAAGGTGCCCTCAGGCAACCCAGAAATGGCCAAGAGCAAACAAATGTGCACATCACACTCTGAAATTTTTAAGCACAAACCTACAACCAAAAGGAGGCCTCGGATCCGAGACCTCTTCGCATACCTCTCACATATTCACCTACACAAAGCATACCAAGTCCGAGACCAAAATCAAGTACACATTTCATGTAAATTTACAAAACAAAAACCCTCTTCAAAAAGAGGCCTCGGATCCGAGGCCTCCTTTCCAACCTCACATATTCACCAACACAAAGCATACCAAGGTATAAAGCAAAGTCAAGTATACATTTCATGTAGATTAACAAAGCAAAAACCTTCCCCAAAAGGAGGCCTCGGATCCGAGGCCTCCTCCTTACTGACCTGGGAGTGGCTCCCGGGACTGCGAACCTTTAAATTGGCAAAACTTCATCTCTACTTGTCCAAATGGTGCAAGTGAGTAGTCCATCGGCATCTACATGAAACGTAGATGCCGATGGAGTGGTCAATTCTTAGAATCAAAGACCATATGAGAAAGTTATGGGGTTTTGAGGCTGCTGGGGTCTTTTTAACCCAGCACACACCTTCACCAAAAGGAGGCCTCGGATCCGAGGCCTCCTCCCCTACCTCCTAAAGGTGCCCTTAGGCAACCCGAAAATGGCCGAGAACAAACAAATGTGCTCTTCACCTTCTCAAAACTTCAAGCACAAACGTTCAACCAAAAGAGGCCTCGGATCCGAGGCCTCTTTCCCTACCTCCTAAAGGTGCCCTTAGGCAACCCGAAAATGGCCGAGAGCAAACAAATGTGCTCTTCACCTTCTCAAAACTTCAAGCACAAACGTTCAACCAAAAGAGGCCTCGGATCCGAGGCCTCTTCCCCTACCTCCTAAAGGTGCCCTTAGGCAACCCGAAAATGGCCGAGAGCAAACAAATGTGCTCTTCACCTTCTCAAAACTTCAACCACAAACGTTCAACCAAAAGAGGCCTCGGATCCGAGGCCTCTTCCCATACCTCCTAAAGGTGCCCTTAGGCAACCCGAAAATGGCCAAGAGCAAACAGATGTACTCTTCACCTTCTCAAAACTTCAAGCACAAACGTACAACCAAAAAAAGCCTCGGATCCGAGGCCTCTTCCCCTACCTCCTAAAGGTGCCCTTAGGGAACCCGAAAATGGCCGAGAGCAAACAAATGTGCTCTTCACCTTCTCAAAACTTCAAGCACAAACGTTCAACCAAAAGAGGCCTCGGATCCGAGGCCTCTTCCCATACCTCCTAAAGGTGCCCTTAGGCAACCTGAAAATGGCCAAGAGCAAACAGATGTACTCTTCACCTTCTCAAAACTTCAAGCACAAACGTAGAACCAAAAGGCCTCTTCCCCTACCTCCTAAAGGTGCCCTTAGGCAACCCGAAAATGGCCGAGAGCAAACAAATGTGCTCTTCACCTTCTCAAAACTTCAAGCACGAACGTTCAACCAAAAGAGGCCTCGGATCCGAGGCCTCTTCCCATACCTCCTAAAGGTGCCCTTAGGCAACCCGAAAATGGCCAAGAGCAAACAGATGTACTCTTCACCTTCTCAAAACTTCAAGCACAAACGTACAACCAAAAAAGGGCTCGGATCCGAGGCCTCTTCCCCTACCTCCTAAAGGTGCCCTTAGGGAACCCGAAAATGGCCGAGAGCAAACAAATGTGCTCTTCACCTTCTCAAAACTTCAAGCACAAACATTCAACCAAAAGAGGCCTCAGATCCGAGGCCTCTTCCCCTACCTCCTACAGGTGCCCTTAGGCAACCCGAAAATGGCCGAGAGCAAACAAATGTGCTCTTCACCTTCTCAAAACTTCAAGCACAAACGTTCAACCAAAAGAGGCCTCGGATCCGAGGCCTCTTCCCATACCTCCTAAAGGTGCCCTTAGGCAACCCGAAAATGGCCAAGAGCAAACAGATGTACTCTTCACCTTCTCAAAACTTCAAGCACAAACGTACAACCAAAAAAGGGCTCGGATCCGAGGCCTCTTCCCCTACCTCCTAAAGGTGCCCTTAGGGAACCCGAAAATGGCCGAGAGCAAACAAATGTGCTCTTCACCTTCTCAAAACTTCAAGCACAAACATTCAACCAAAAGAGGCCTCGGATCCGAGGCCTCTTCCCCTACCTCCTACAGGTGCCCTTAGGCAACCCGAAAATGGCCGAGAGCAAACAAATGTGCTCTTCACCTTCTCAAAACTTCAAGCAGAAACGTTCAACCAAAAGAGGCTTCGGATCCGAGGCCTCTTCCCCTACCTCCTAAAGGTGCCCTTAGGCAACCTAGAAATGGGGATCGCCTCCCTGCCCACAAATTCAGATTGCAATCATCTCAGCCTACAATATGACATGCCCTCGGAACCGACACCTCCCCCACCCTCCTATCAAGACTTAACTAGATTTTAGAAATGAAACCTAACCTTGCCCATCTCTAAATCAGCCACACCAAAATTTCTGAAATTTGACCCACCGCCCTAACCCCACATTCAGAATGCAAGCACTTCAACCCACAATATGACACCGCGATTACATTCAATAGCAGGTATTTTCGACATTACACTAGCTTACAATTTCCATTTCAAAATATTAGTTTAAGCTTTCCAGTTGTCCACGCATTAAAGTTTAGCAACATCCATATTAGTAAAGCGCAGACTTTGATTATCGGCGTACGTTCACAACAATTCTTTATAAAATATTTAAACAGGTTGTAAATGTGTGCCTTCTATAAATTGAGTGCTACAATATATTGAAAGGATTTGAATCAACCTTATTATTGGTAATCACCGTCATTCTAAAATATGAGATTCTTGTTCTATCCTTGATCTTTACTGCCATCATGGTGTCGGCCATTTTCGCCTGCTGGCAGTGACTTGGCCTGGTTCCTACTCAATTAAAGTTAGTATACATGCATAAATCAGCCGTCTTCCATGTTCTGGAATTAGATATTATTTTGTTGCTTTTTGTATTTGGCAAGCTTGGACCAAATTTTCTTACAGTTTTATATTTCGAGTACTTACTCGGGGGTAAATTTGTCCATTAATCACTGGTAATTTCATTACGTTTGATAGTACTTAAGCACCCTACATCTTCTGGAGACCCTCTTTAAGGCTTCATTCATTCCGACTACTAACTAGTGAGGTTGCTTTTGGCTGTGGGTACAATGGCCTTCATTCGTGCTGACTTGCATTCTGTACCGGTTACCTTTCCTTTGGGAGAAGATGGCCGTGCTATGGTCAGTTCCACCACTCTTAGTCTAAGGTTTCAATTTTGTGAAGAGTCACTTCATGTGGAGGAGGAGGTTTTTGACGATGATACGGGTACACTCTCGCATGCAATAGGTCAGTTGTCGAGTAAGAACGACGTTGGTACGTTCTGGTCGCTCAAACCGGGTAAGTATCGTGCATACGGTCTCTCTGAGTCTGTCCTAGCTGCATCTACTGTACTCCTAACTCCTCGAACATCCTCTACAGTTAGTGTTGAAGCACCATTGATCACCAAAGTCAAAATTGAGCCAGGTCTTCAGACCATCTATGAATTGAGTGATGACTCTGATAGCGACGACATCAAAGTTACTTTGCCAATATCGCAGATCAGTGAGAAGAGTGTGCCACTTATGCAAGTCGTACACAAGGATCGTGTTAGTCCGATAGAACCCTCTGATTCGTCTAAACCTGCACCAAGTCCTCCAGGTAGCGTCGTCCAATGCTTGATGAAACTTAGTGTTCGTAAGAGGTCAAAGAGTATTCTCTCTCGCATTGATTTCAATGCGATTAGGCTGCAGCAAGTTCGACTTCTTCCACCTCATTATAATGGCGATGTTATTTTTGAGTTTCCGCCTTTAGGACTCCACGGCCAACAGTCTGCTGCAAAGCAGCTACGTGGTATGGACAGGAGATATGATGGCCATGCTTGGTCTCGAACTATCACGTGCAATATTCAGAATGATTTGAAGCTTACATTTCGGACATCGTCGTGTCTGGGCCACCTCCGTTGTGTCAATGTTGACTGTGAATACCTAACACGAGACCACAGAACCGCCGTTGTGAACGAGACTGAATGGGATGGGCTGTCTGAGAAAGTGTTTGTTGTGGGGTCCAGCCCTCCTACGGGTTCTACAGTTGTTTGCAAATCGTGTAATATTCCACCTACATGCGTTGCGGTATGCCCTGCAAAGATCTACTACGTGACCGCAACGCCACACATGACAAGAGCATGTGTTCACTTGGGAACTCACGACCACCCTGTGAAGTCTGGCGAGTATCGAGACTTCATCGAGCAGACAGAGACCTTGATAGGCGAGCAGGTGGAACGGACTCCGTCAGCAACTCGTTCGTCCATTGTGCTGGAAACGGCGAAAGAATTACTGGGCCCGCTACTTCTGGCCAAGGAAGGTGAGGAACGCAAGATATTGGAGTTGGAGGAACTGCTCCCCATTTTTGATCGGTGCAAGCATCTAACCTCACCCAATATTAGGAATTCTGTCACTTCATTCAAGGCACTGCGACGCTTTGGAATCATGGACATCATTACCATGCTACGCGGCTCCAGCAATTGGAAGTTTGTTCAGAAGAATATGTTTCCGGGGCAAGGAGAGGACATGGACAAGGTATTCGTCTTCAAGATGTCCGAAGTTGGCCCGGGGAGTGGAGTAGACTTGGTGAAGAGAATGCAGGCGGGTGGGGACCTTGAGAATGCCTGGATCATGTTTGATCACGTCAAACGTGTCAGGTCCTGGACAACAATGGCTTGCCATGTGTACGATTCCACTTATTGCCGGGTCATGACAATCGCTGTATGTGACATGCAATCCGAGGACGTAGCAGCCCAATCAGTCGTATGGAAAAATCTGAATGCCGTCATGGCGGGCCACGGTGTGCATGACGTCAATTTCAAAGGATTCATGGCCGACAGTGCCCAAGCTAATTGGAACGTTGTACGCATGATCTATGGAAGTGGAGATGCGGCCGAGAAGATGGTTGACAGAGAGAGGACTTGCCTTTTCCACTGGACTCAGTCCTTGGAAAAACACACGAAGGCTGACATCCGTCAAGATCTCCAAGCACAACATCGGAAACTCTGCCAGCAGTACAAGAATGCCAAGTCAATGGCGGAGGCCGAGACCAAGTACCTTGCAATTCGAGCATGGTGGATTGCATCCGGCGCTGCGACCGAACACTGCCTTCCTCGACTGGAGCTCTGGTTGGCCTTCTGGCACTTTCGTTACCGCCAATGGGGTGGCTTCATGGAGCTAGTAAACACTTAACCTTCTTTAACATTTGTCCCTAAAATCTCTTTCCAGGCAACGTTTACATAAATCACCCATATAGCTAACTGGATGACACGTTACGATTACAGGACCTTAGTGAAGCAGAACTTGCAGAAATGCCATCCTGTAACCTAGCCGAATCGATCCACAACAAGTGGAAACAACAGTCGGGCGATCGGGGTTGCGACTTGTACGTGGCATCCGTGGATGACTTAGTGCGAGCCTTCATGCAATGCGTTGCATACTACCAGTTCCTGAAAGGAGAGCGCCCTGGAAACGGACCTTCAAAGGAAGAGCTGAAGCTCAGACGTGCGCAGAGGTCGGCGGCTAGGACTGGAAACTCAAAACCACTTCACGAAGCGATCTTGAAGATGCCAGGCGCCGATGAATGGTGCACCAGGACTCCTCACTTTGAAGGGGAAGAGGTATTTGTTTCTCTGAAGCGAAAGCCAGATACTGCTTTTGGTGATGAACGTGAGTCACACAGGCCGGACAAAATCAGTATCTCCAGACCTCGCGTCCTTACCAGATCAGCACACAAAGAGAGCGACCCTGCAACAACAGTGGTGGCAGTGGAATCTCCTACAACTACAGAGCAGGAGAAGCAGTTCCTTCCTCCACACCAATCTCCGCAGCAAGACGACCGCTACCACGTTACTGCTGTAGAAGAGACCGCATGCATTCCTTCTGAGTGGCACATCGCACGCCTCCCGAAGACATCCGCCAAGGCATGCTTTGCTCAACAAGCAATCACGAAGAAGAAATGCATCGCTCTGATTGTGCAAGATGGGAAGAGTACTACTGCTCCAACCTACACGGGCCTGATGGACAACTACAGGAAGAATATGAAGGAGTCTATGCAGTTTTTCTTCTGCAACGACGACATTGAGAGATGCGTGAAGGGTACAAAACGGAAGTGGGTGGTATCAAGGCCCGAGGTTCCAGAGGTATGGCCGGTTAAGTTGGGGACCAACTAATCGACCAAAGAAATCCTATCCCTGGAGAATGCAGGCTTTAGGCTACCTCAACGAATGGAGATGTCACCCAGAAGACTCTTTCAGGACCAGCCATTATCAGTGGACCTATTGGCTTACCCGACCCCGGCATATCCTGATGAGTTTCCTACCCGCCGTTCAGGGAAAAATATCCGGCGCAACAAGAAGGCCCCGTCAACGAAACATGCCAATAATTGTGCGTCTGCCCTGTCCTTGAAAGGCACTGTGCGCAAGTTGTGCATGCTTCCGGCCCCTGCCCTTGGATGCATTGTCTCTTTGGATTCGGGCACACCTCCAAAGGTCCAGCAGTACTACTTGACAATTTCGCAGCTGCCAGCATGCACTTGCCCATATTTCAAGGAGATGGCGACAAAAGCTATTGGAAAGCGGGGTCAATGGGCCAACTGTAAGCACTTGTACTATTTGTTTACAGTTGTTTGTGGTTTGGATTCAAAGGCAGATTCTTTCATACACGCAGCTAGTTTTAGCTTCAACGAAGTGAAGCAAGTTCTAGAGAGTGGCTTACTAAAGCACTTGCCCTCTTAGAGTTTTTGTTTCAGCATGGAAACATATGTATGCAACCTTTGATTCAATCATGAAGTAGTGAGACTAAAAGGGCCACTACAAGATATTTGGAGTATCACTATTTTTTTCTGCCTCAAAGCATCATATAAATTTCTCTCCCATAATCTATAAACATTAAATATCTTTCAGTTGCAACATATAAACGTTGGACACTTCCTTTAAAAGTATAATACAACTAACTGCCTTTAACGACGTCTAACAAACTACCAGGAGATTTAATCATTTTCCAATCATGGAGTGCATCCAAAAAATAGATTTGCATTGATCACGGTGGACAAAATTTCCACGGTAATAGGTCCCAAATTTTATTATAATTAGAAAAAAATTTACCCAAAAAAGATTAGATAAATCATTAATCAACCTTGAACTGAATTTTGATCTAAAATATCCAATAGTTACTGCTCACTGCTCACCGCTCACCGCTCGCAAAATAGCTTCGTCCAGTCATAGACCAATGCAAACAATTAATAAATTGCCCGGCAACAATCAAACAAAAAATAAAAATGATAGACACCGTCATCATAGCAGACATAGCCTACAACTTCTACGCAGTCCCATATTCTCTACCAACCATCAAAAAACTAGATAAAAAGATTATCGGTATTCAAAAAACAATCTGCGGATTACCAAAATGCACTGCATATGTAATAACCCAACTACCACATGATCTATTTGGGTTGGAAGCCTTCTCATTAAAAAAACCTACCTACGATGCATTAGCGAACAACTTAGAAATGCACTAAATGACCCCAAAAGACTAGGAATAATATATAAAGATCACTATATTCGTTAATTTGGGATTTTTTCGGCATTTTGAGACAGTTACAAATATAAGAACATGGATAAAATCACACAAATATTGGAGAATGTTGTAAGATGCAAATACTTTGAAGCGGGTGTTCATATCAAGAACCCAATTAAGAACTCATATCAAGATGGTTTAGGTAGGACGACCCAAACATTAGACCATGTTGTTGTGGTCCATATATTAATTTGAGACAAGAGAAAGTCTCAAATTAACGAATATAGTGATAAAGGACTCATACAACATATACTAACCAAACACGGAGGCGCTAAAGAGATACCTAGAATCAAATACCAGGATTGCACTAGATCACCAACCACACGAACATTATTTCTCATGGAAAAAAGAGGAGTTCATCTAAAAGTATAGAAGAAAACTTCCAACTCCATAAGTGGGAACTAGAACTAGAATGGAGAGCTTGTACCACAACCGAACTACCACACTTAAACCATAAACTATCTCTTAAACTATTACAAAAACTCTTGACACTCAACATACAAAAAATAAAACATATCTCCCTCCCCAATGGCACAAAATTAATGTCGCCGGAAGACTTTAAAACATGCTATAAAATCCCAAGTAAATTAGAAAAAAAATGCACTAAACATAGCAAACTTTTTTGCTATCCAAGCTGCAACCAAGACTGCCCAATCCCATGCCAAAGACACATACATGCCCGAACACTCAAATAGAGATACATATCACACAATCAAAAACTGACACCAAGAATAGTTGAAGGCCCACTACATCTACCACTACCAAAACCATCCCTTAATATAATAAATAACCCAAGAAGACTCCCCATAAACGCCGTACTAAACCATAAGCTAAACGAAACTCAAGACAAATATAAAATAACAAAAAAATATAACACATACCTATGCCAATGGACATTACAAAATAATATAACATATAATAAATGGTTGTCACAACGCGAACTCTTTCCATCTAACCAACCTTCAGTAATTGAACACAACATCAAACTATTAATATAATACTATACTAAACACCAACATAGATATTACAAAAAACATCCTAGATGCCCACTTCACCCTTGCACAACTCAGAGACACAAGATTCATACCACCTCCTTCAATAATCACACACATCCAAATCTCCGTAATAGAATGCAACCCAGAAAAAAACATAACCACTAAAACAAATACCATACAAACACAAAACGAACTTACTCATATCTACAAAGATACCGGAAGACACCTCATCACCATTCCAACCACCAAATTAATATGGCTATGGCAACAATACCACAAAAACAACTACAACACTCATGACTAGTGCCCCCCACACAACCTTTTGAAACCGAAGTAGTATGGCTATATCAAAGATATAAGTACAAAACCCCCCAATAAAGATCCACTAAAAGCATCACAACACACTCTCCCAACTAATATCCCGAACTCCCTCACAACAACATTCAGCATCTCCCACTCATACTATTCCTCGCCAGTAACATGTTCCACGCAAATTACACAATTCTACTCCCCATTCACAAGAGACAAACATTTTGGATCACTTGGTACCGCCCTTCGATATAAATGGAAAGGAATTGAATATGCACATCCACACAATGAAAAAATGGCCCAACAAGCAATACATTGGGCACAATTAGCAGCCAAAAATGATCCAAACACCATCACAATACTAGTCATACCAAATACTAATTGGTACCATAACTCTGCACCACATACTGGACCTTTCCCAGACATACATGTTATTGCCCATTTTGCCGCAGACACCATAACATATGGAGAACCAACAACCCACCAAAACAAAACAAAAAACCAAAAATAGAACCACTAGCAATACATATTCTTTGTATTCACCACCAAAACCAAAGGTTCGGCACACCCAACCAATCAACACAATTAAAACCATAATACTACATACAAGAAACCACATCCACGCCTCCTAACACACCCGTAAATAAAAACACCAAATGGAACAAAACAACCTACCCACCACATATCAACCTAGCAAACACATATATACTACACCATATATAAACCCTACCAAATTTAGAAACAAATACTACACTAAAATTTCTACCCCAATATAGCTACTATACCGATGGATCTTTTGTCCCACCTAAACAAGTCAGAGACGGATATTAGATGAAGGACAAAACGGGATACGGGATGTACAACCCAACAAAAGTAGAAATACAAATATCAAAAAGACTACCCGGATTACAAACTAGCTTTAAAGTCGAATTAATGGCCATTCACAAAACACTCAAAATAATTACTACGAAATACCCAAATGAACCCGCAGACATATTCACCGATTGCCTCAACTGTCTATATGTAATCAACACAGAAATAAAACACCCAACCCAACACAACAACCACGCTAATAAAACCATACTAGCATCTATGGTAGAAATGCTAAAAAACTGCACACAACCCACTACAATATACAAAGTTAAAGCACATACCAACATTGACGGAAACGAACAAGTAGACATACTTGCAAAAAATGGTACAAAAGAAAATATAAATTCGTTTCCAAATCATACAAGTTTGCACATACTACACCATACTACTTTCAAAAAGATTCATGGCCGGGCCCAAGAAAATGACCTAACAAAGTCCTTGTAAGATGTCTGGAAACATACATCAAAAAACATGACCGTGAGAAAAACTTGGAAATAATGGCACAACAATCTCCCAACATTTGGAAATGGACAACGAACCCAATTATAGATAACGAATTATCCAATAATTTTTGGTCTAACCCTGCAATAACAAACTCACAAAAAACAAGCCTTCTAAAATTCCGCACTGGCCAATACATGGGTAATGCTAGAAAACAACTATTTTTTGGCATACAAAGATTATCATCAAGCACATGTCCAATCTGCAACTCTCTCGACGTAGACACATGGCTCCACGTACTCCTAAAATATAACCAACACCATATACATGCCCTTAGAACCAAAAGACACAACAAAGCGGTGTGGGAACTAAGAAAATTAATCCTATCATCACAAAAATCAAGATGCTACATCCTCATGAACGCAGGGACTTTCAACAACAACCCACAAGAAAATACAATCCCTCCTTGGCTCCTACCCTGCGCATGTGGCCAATAAAGATGCCACTGTAACGCTAGATTCAAACCCGACTTGCTATGTATTAAAGGACTCCCTCAGCAAAATACCCCACCACTAAATCCAACAGACAACCTCACAGTACAATTTATTGAATTCACATACACTAACAACAAGTTCTCACAAGATGCAATGAATAACAAAATCCAAAAATATCAATCATTAATTGATAGCCTCAGTCACCATGGGTGGAAAGTAAACCCGTTCACACACACACACACAATATTGCCTAGATACAAACAAACCCCCATACCCCCAAGAACAAGCAAATTAGAAAATTTAATAATTATAATAATTATTATTAAATATTTATTTATTCACCAATGGTAACTTTCCCGGTTGCTTTTACTGATTACTGGTCACTAAAGTATCTATTCTCAACAGAGGAGAGTAGTGTTGTCCTAATGGCCCTTTGCCCAGTGCACACTAGGCCATTAACATTACAAACATACACTTTAATCACGCCAGCCTTACAAAAGGTCCGGAGTTTCTATCTATCTATCTATCTATCTAACAACTCACTGCTTATTTCTATATACATGGCATTCGAGCAAGTCTTCACATCACCCTTTCAACATCTCTGTCAACTTTCAAAAATAGTGGTTTTGCTCTGCCAAAGGACTTACCGATTCAGAATTAAACTGTGCTCTGAAAATTGGGCTCAAATGTGAACGACAGTGGGTTGAGGCTATGGAACATCTCCCCTCCCTTGAATTTCACAATAGAGGGAAGAGGTTCCACAAGGCCGGCGTTGCGGATGTCATACACCTTGCCCGTGTGCTCGATCGTGTTAAACACACACAACTTTCCAGCTCCGAACCCGACGCATGCATACTCAGGGTAAAGTAGTAACCCTCGGCCGCCAGTCCTCGTCTCCTTCACCACACTCTTCCATTTGCCTCCACTTGCATGCTCAAGCTTGTGAATTCCGTGCTCCACAGTCCGACCAGCCTCTCGCTCTGAGAAGAGATAGACCTCACCATCGCACTCAACCAGTTGGGCAATTGAGAATGAGCTGGCATTTCCTGGGCAGGGTAAAGGGCACTTCCAGTCTGACAACCATTTACCTTCCTCCACATTGTATGCCAAGACACCTTTACCAGATCCATCCTCCATAAATGCAATGCAGTAGAGAATTCCGTTGATGCAAACTCCTGTTTGATATTCGTTCAAGCTGAACTCAAACCCAGGGAGGTCATCCGCAACCTCCCACTGGGATGTGAGAGAATCAAATACCTCAGTTTTCCTCGACAGAATAAGTCCTTCAGTCATGCCTGCGCTTCCAGCAACTATTACTTTATATGATTTTGTTGCCGGATTGACCAACATGTGCATAAGCACCGGATTCCGTGGGAAGTTGAGAGGTGGCAGAACCCTACTGGTTTGTGTCATAGGGTTGCAGACTACCAGCTCTTCGTTGTGAGGAGAACTCGATACATTTGCACACAAAAGCCCACCCCCTGAAGAGACCAGGTAATCCTTGAACAAATCTATGTCGGGAGATGGGAGGCATCCCAACGTCGGCAGTGGCCTCCATTTCTTCAATACCAGATCATACCCTGACCACTGTAAATCTCCATTTCTCACATACAAATACAATGAGGTTAGCAAACCTTCTTTACGAACTGTATCCCCTCGAGAGGAAAGAAATGCTGGACTTTCTATAACCTTCTGGATTCCTTTGCATACTAGTTTCACTTGGAATAGATCTTCGTACTTGAGATTACTGAGCACACATCCTTGAATATCACCTGGAAGTGACCCCCAATTGGGCTCGGGACCCTCATAAATACCCTTCGGGCTCTCGAGTGATTTGGTATCACCTTGCAATGTCACAGTATTATCCAGGAGGGGCTCACGGGATTCAATGCTGACAATGGGCGCAGTCGTTCCGCTGCTCTCTGAATCGTCTTCTATATCAATCCCAGAATCACTATGTATAGTTTCTGCATTGGGAGGTGAATTGTCGAGGTTCGGACAATGTATTGATGAATAGACGGCTGCATTGCCAGCACTTCGCTCACATTCTATAGACGTGTGCAGTCTCTCACCAAGCTCCTGGGTGTATTCGTAGCCAGATTCATATGACGTTTCGGAGACGTCTTGGAGATAGTAAATGAAGATCACATTGCTCTCTTCCCGCTCGAAAGGTGGCCAACGGGTTGCACTTTGACTTGCAGTCACTTTCAATCCGTCCGAAGTAGGTTTGAAGTCGACATCGGTGCAGCTGCCGATCGGTAGAGCATCGAATTTCTGGTGGGATGAGTGACAAACATACCAGATCGCATTTCTCCTCAAGTAGATTGTCTTTCTGTACGGAATACTCCACCAAACGAATCCTTCGACCATTTTTGGCTTGAGCCCACAAGCTTGAGATGGTCCTCTGGTTTCAAAACACTTGCAAGAAATGAGTCTACAATCTTGCCTTTTGAAGGATTTCAGTTTTTTTGATCCAAAAATTCACCATCCGATGCATGATGCTCTTAATTTAGCATAATGAAGTCATTCTCACCCTATATTCAATCGGCGAACCTTTGATCGTCCATATCTTGATGATGCTGAATCTCTGGTACTCACCATGATCGAGCCTGCCGTGATGGTGTATTGATAGCACTGCACAATGAGAACTTGAATATCATTCTACAGAGGATGGATAAGCCGTCAATGGCGGTTTCAACAGTAGACAAGCATTGTATCCATCGGGAGAGTTTACAAAACCCTTTCATACGTGGAAAGAATCAACAAAACATGAAATGTGACTTTCTTGGAGGAGGCTATTGCAAGTGATATTCAAGTGGCATTTTATCATGTGTGAGGACCCGCATGAATAGAAATTCATTGAAATAGCATTTGGTTGAGGGCCCGGTCACATATGACTTCACATTCACACTACACTTGAGGGTCCGTGACCACACTACATGATTTTGGAGGTGTCTTGAGAAAAAGCCTTTGGACACTTTCTTTTGGGCTCTCGCTATTTCATGGTCACGGCTCTTGGCTCGTGTGTGAAGCGGCCCTAATACAGTTGATATACTAGGGGAGCAGGGATTCTCCAATTTCTGAGAATTTGGTTGACTTTCTCTCTCTGACAAGAATTTCAGGTTTGCACATTGAGGGATTAGATGCAAATTCAGGTTGCTCTTCTAATTTGACCTTAATTTGACGAGGTTACAAAACCGAGCACACAACGGTTCTCTAACATCACGGGGGACTCTTAAAAAGGTTGACTACGAGGAAAGAAACATTCAGTCACCTCCAACAGAGGAGATTGACATACCTCCTGTAGATTGCAGGATGGCCTATCCGGCGATTTGCAAGACTTCGTGCCTGCTCCTTTGTTGCCGCGAATCCTGCCACACATGAACGAGCAGGAATGTGATTAGTTTTGCAACGCCGACTTTTGGAATCTTTATAGATTGAGAGCTGCGGTTATTGTAGCATCACATGGACCTCAGAATTAGATAGGGGATTCTCTCATAATTAAGCTAAATGGTTCCTTTATTGCAGTCCTAGTGCGAAATTTCCTGCTAAACTCTTCGTCAATTGAGCCCCACGAAAGCCACACAGAAACAGCTTACAATTTACTCTGTCACAACACAATCTAAAAATAAACAGTTGCTAAAAAGTCTATGCAGTGCCTCACTGAGTTGCCAACTACTTAAAAGCGTGTCTTCCAGAAGAAAAGAGGTTTCCAGCAACACTGCCACACTCTGATGCTGCACAAAGTTGCCAAATTGGTGTGTAAAGACTCCAAACTCATCAACCCAACTCCTTCACTTCGGCGGGCTGCTGAAAAATATGGTGATGCCGACAAGTTGCTGGTCTGTACTCCAAATTGGAGTAGCATTAATGCAGACCTCGGACAGCTAACTAAGTGGGCAGATATTTATCTAGCTAAAAGCTCTGGCTAAAGCTACGCAGGAAATCGGTGCCTCAAAAGAATAGCTAGCTAAAACTAAGTGCCATAATCAGGGCGAGGAAAGTTAGCAAGTTGAAGTTAGCTAATAGCTAGCTGGAATCTAAATGTAATCTCGGTGGAATGAATGATGTCATTGCACCCAACAATCATCTCTCAGACCCAGACTCGTTGAAGCAACGATGTTTTTGAAACTTAACATGAGCCTAATTCCTAATAATCTAGCAAATGTTGTGGAATCTCCGATTTGGAACACCTTGATTCCATCTCGTCCTGAATTGCCAGATGACATTGACAATTCCAATGATAATGAAAATGAAGAAGATGATGATGATGATGAAGAAGAAGAAGAAGAAGATGATGATAATGATGATGATGATGATGATAATGATGATGATGAAGAAGATGATGATGACCAGTGCCAGTCGAAAGAGAGGAAGCCAACTATACGTGTTGATTTTAAGCCTTTCAATTTCTTTGTGCAACAACATGAAAATACAGAACCAACTGAGAGCAATACAACCAAATATGTATTGTTTGGTTTCGTTTGAAAGGATTTATCTCTAGTTTAGAATGAATATGCATGTCACACAACTTTTTATCTAGTCAAAGCTGAATGAAAATGAGAGTTCCGGAAAAGTTAGCTAGCTAAAGCTAAGTAAGAATCCTAGGTTTGGTGAACCTAGCTAGCTAAAGCTAAGTGACAAATAAGAGCCCATAAAATTTAGCTAGGTGATGCTAGTTGGCCAGCTATCTGAGGTCTGCATTAATGCCAATTTCATAATAGGTGGGGTCGCAAAGTTTGCATGTAATTACAGTACCACGGTAGATATTGGCGGATTGTCTTTCCAGGCCACTTCACACACAAGACTGAAGGCATGTGGCCATTGCAATCTAAAAGCTCTCATTATCAAAAAGGCGGAGGCCGTCCAAGTTCACTTCGCACTAAAAGGTGAAGCCCTATATGTCCAAACAAAATTTCATGGATGAAAAGTCTACATGGAGTCTTACATGGAGTCTTACATGGCAAAATATGGATAAGCTTTTATGGTTTGCCAGAGTTTGTAAGTTCTGAAAAATCAGGACAGTCAAATAGTTGTCATTGGCTGCCAAAATGATTTTAATATTTTTGTCCTGCAATGAAATTTCCAAGACAAATACACTAATCATGATGTTTAATATTACCATTTCTAATTGTCTTGCTCAATACTAATTGCAAATCGTGGTATAGTGCAACCAACACTAAATGCTAAACCAACATTATTTATTATTCCTTTTAATTTTTTTGGGGGATTATAGATGTACAATGTTGCAAATATTGTCACCTACCAAGCGATTTTTCATCCAAATTTCAATCATCCATGATAATATTTCATCACAAGTTGCTACTAAGAAAAGGTAGGATTTTGGTCAATGGATGAACTCATCCATCATCCATGATAGTATTTGTTCACTTATTCATAAAAAAATGTCATCCGAAATGTTACCATAATGATACTAAATATCATATTTAATGTAGTTAAAACAATGATAGAGGGTTGTCTTTCCCAACTGTCTATAATTCCAAGTTTTTGGAGCTTGCAAGTATGTGTATTTGTAATAGATAAATTTTTAATTGAATTTATATTATAATTAGTTCTTCTCAATGACAGGTTTTTTGCAAGATGGCAGTGGTTCTAAAATCCAACAATAGAGCCAAAATTTCTTGGATAACATAGAATCAACCATAATTCGGATTACATGGATCCTCATTAACAAGTAAGAATTCAAACATTTTCAATTATTTCATGGTACAAATTCAAAAGTAATAAGATCCCAAATGCCACCAAATGTTGAAGGTAGTAGAGATGTGACTATGAGAAGAAAAGTGGAAGAGACTACTACAAAAGAAAAATACCATGTTAAGACAAAAAGAGGTAAGTCATCAATTTCAAAAATAAAATGAACACCTAAGAAAAAGGCAAAGAATGATGCAATTTCAATGGACGATTCGGAAAGTGGAAAAGAGGTTCCTACTAAATGACGAAATTATGAGATTGAAACCCTCATTGCGATCCGTAGTGACATGGATTTTTTTTTTATAAAATCAGCGAAAGAAACAAGGTATGCAATAGTTGTTTTGAAATAACGATGTAAAAAATGTAAAAGGTTAAATTCAAATTAGGCCAATCGTGGCCTTTCAAAAGGCCTTAGTCCTTTATCTTTTGCCATAGGATCCATTTCCTCCTATTATGTACTTAGCGCTCAAGACATTTGTGAGGAATCAAACTTTAGACCTTATAGCTCGAGGCCAACACCTTTATAATGGCTTAGACTACCGAGTCAAATCTCTCAAGTTGATAGAATTTGAGACATATTGTATTTATTCTAATGTTATCTTACTTTAACATTTGGTAGTTATATGTGGGCATGAATGAATGTTTGGATTAAGTTTTTAACTCGTATGGTTTCAAGTTTGGTCATTTTTGAAAGACGTGGCTAGTTTGATAAAAGAAATACAATATACTTATGATTGAGTACAAAAACGATAAATGTCAAATTAAATTTTAAATCAAGATAGAGGTGAATGTTAACACTACGAGCAGATGAACATGTAAAATGGATAATGCATAAGTATGGTCAAACAAATGTCAATGAGTACTCAAGAGGTTGATTAGCAGCAAACCAATCAAGACTTGCAACATAGTTTACATGAGGGGATCCACCTCCAAGTACTATAAAAGACCAAAAATAAAATTCAAGACAATTATGATGAATATATGGAATAACTAGTGGACAATTATTCTAATTTGATAGTATTTTTTCAAGCTATAACAAATTTATTGAAGAATATAGATGTTTATATGAGAGCAATAACACATAAATTGTAGTCTGTCACTCGCACATATAAGATGTATTGTTCATATCTTGAATTTTTATGTTTAATTTTTTTCAAAGTTTTATTTGTCATAATGATTTGGCTTTCATGTCATGCATTTTTATAGCCTCCAACAATAAATGTTTAGTTTTTTATTTGTTAATTTAAACAAATATTAGTTTCTTTATCACCCTCCTCACAAATCTATAGAATATTTTATGTACTAATAATATCTCTTACTTCACGTATAACTGTTATTTCAACCTTCATTTCATGTCCTTCCCTCAATGACTTATTCTTTGTAGTTTTCTTTATGCTTCTTCTATCCATTTCCTATCCAACTTGTCATTACTAATTGTACACATATTATATAGCAACTATATTAGGCATATATTGCAAAGGTACATCAACCTTTCTCATAATAATTCTTCATCTTCCCTTTAAAATCATGAAAATACTTCTACGCAAATATAAATATAAGTTTTAATAAAATTCCAAATTAGCTTTATAACCTTCTAAACCCGTTGGACAACCTTTGAATTGGTTGTAAATCCATAGTCGCACTAGATATGTATACTCTCTTATCAATTTACAAGGTAAAAATTACATTTTATGCAATCTCTTCCAACTTTTGTTAGTTCAAATAATGTCCAATCGTGCATGTTTCATATCCATTTGGATTCATGATTTCACAATACATGTTTATGTCAACAATATCTTGTAGTAAAGCTGAACGAAATAACTTTCAATAATAATAATCTTCTCTTCCATTTTCAAGTGCAAAAATTGGAATGTAAGATCCATCAATTGCTCCAATAATATGAAGAATCCCATGAAGTGCCTCAATTTTTATGCTAAAATCCTAAACCGAATTAGACTTGGAAACTGCTCAAAAATGCGTTGCAAATGAACTCTCACCAATCTACAAAAAAATTCTCACAATTTCTAAATGCATTTTTGACCATTCACTGTACTTCTCTTATGGTACACAATGAATCTGTAGTCTTAAGCCTTTATAATGACATTGCAACTCTACTCTCAATTGAAATTGCTTCTATAAAAGAATCTAATAATATTCTATTGGTGTACCCTACATTTCTCTAAAATGCCCACACACTACCATCGTCCATTTTCATGCTCTAAAAAAAGGCTAAAAGTTAGGGCATTCTCCCATGTTCCATTGAGTGCCAATGCTTGCATATCAAGCACATGTTGCACAATCATGTGCAAACATCAATATAAAGCCCTCCTTTCAAGATGATCCATCATGCTCTTCTTTTCTTCTTCACCAATGTAAAACTCAAAAAGAGTGAAAAAAGAAAGAAAGAATGAAGATATATAACAAGTGGGATAGGGCTGCCTCTCTCTTTTCACCAATAAAATATACAATGGTCCCTCAACATGGTCCGTTCTCACTTCACACTATGCTTGAAGGCCCGTGACCAACCAAAACGTCTATCCCAACAGCCATGGCACGGCCTTTGGATGAGAGAGTCTTGGGCCCTCACCATTACAAGGTCACGGCCCTTGGCTCGTGTGTGAAGTGGTGGTAGTGTGAAGTCAGTCGCCATAATGTTAACTGCCACACAAATTTGAAAAATTTAAACAATGATCTTTACTGTGAAGACACAACTGGAAGTGGTGACTGAGAATCGGTGGCTTGGAGCCAGTGTTCAAGATTGAAGCCCTCATATGAGTTTCATTTTGAAGGGCTCTCAAATTTCAGCCCTTCAGTTGAAGGGCTGGTTCAAATCCAAGACGTCAATCCAAGAATATAGAAATGATACATAAAACTCATATTAAACTTGTGTATGAATTATATGGTACATATTTCTAGTGCAATGTGAAGAATTAAGAATCAACCATCTAACTTCATTTCTTGTAGGACATTGCCCTACGCTTGTTGATTCTTGTAGCAGACAAATTATATTGAGGACTTCAAGTGACGTCTTCATTTTCAATCTGGGGTTGCGTTTTGAAGGGTTGATTTGAGAGAAGTATATTTTGAAGGGCCAAATCGCGTTTGAAGGGCATTGAAGACTTCAATCTTGAACACTGCTTGGAGCCATCTTGCCAGCACAGATTTTCTGTGCTCGGTGCTTGGTGCTCGGTGCTTGGCTGATTTTCTGACCCATGTACAATGCAACTGCTTACTTACCTCTTCAATTTCTTTTGTTAATCGTTTCTAGACTTGTCGGCTGCTGGCATGTTCATTTCAGTAGATGTGCTCGTATCCGATCTCGGCCATGGCTTGTCTCCTTAGCTTGTTTCGATAGGGTTGTGAGTACAGGCGATTGGATCAACGTCCACCCTGGTGTTAGAACTCGACGCTTTTGCTGTGGTTTTGCCTGTTTCTTCTCGACCTTCGAAGTTTAGTCTCTTCGGTGGTTGGTTAGCTCTTTCCCCTTTTCAGTTAGACTGGCGCTTATGGGTATATTTGTGATCCACGCAACTGTAATTTTTGGCCAGATATCAACGTCTCAAGTACAACAGAGCTTTGTCGGGATTCTCGGAGCGCGTTTGCTGAATAGAGGAGATCGACACACATGGAGTGCCCATCAACAGACAGGAGAGAACTCCATCAGGAGGCGAGATTTTTCTAGTAAATGGAGTTCGACCGACGTAGACGACTCAACCCAAACTGCTAGATTGTCACTAGACAAAAGCACACATGCCTGCTCTCTCTTTACTTATATAGAAATCCTACTTTGCGTGTGTAGCAAGTCACAAGGAACTGCTCTGCAAGCCCAGCCGGCACAAAGCCCACCGTGCTGAAAGTGAGCTGAAGTGGCCTAGTAACCAATCACTAGGCAGCTAAGATTAAGTCTGCACCCTAGCAACAACCGCCACGGCTGTGATTGCACAGCGGCGAGCCCCCTCAAATGTAGACGCACACCGCACAAAGAACCTACTGAACCTAGTAGAATAGTGTCCATATTTTGAACACATAGTTCAATCTCGGAATCGGTGTCTCTGCTTAAGTAAAAGCTTTGCCATATATACTACTTAAACACGAGGCAGCCGATCAAGGACAGAGATCACATAAGGCCCGCATTCCTGAGACTTGCTGCTCCTTTCGTCCCCAGAACCAAGTCGAGACTCTTTCTGTTTACTGGAACCTGTTCACTTTTTGCCAATTCCGTATAAGGAGCTCAATATATATACATAATGCAGTGATCCCGCAGTGATTTTTCACAAAAACCCAATTTGTTTTATGTAGGGTATATCCTAAGTTCGAAAGCTCGTCCTCTCAACTTTGCAAACAGACAAAACGTGTACATCCGGCTGGTGAGTTGATGCAGGTGGGTTTACCCAAGCTGTGGAAGGGGTCATTCAGATTGGCTCTTAGTTATACCACCAAGAGAGACTTGAAAGGAAGGATTGGGATGGATTGAAGACTCATTAAACTCTCTTTTTCAAATGATACAAAGTTCCAGACAGCCGCATACAAGAGTAACTTGACATAAGTCAAGAAGGTGAAGTCCCTGATGAAAATTGGTTTAGTACGGGAGAGCAACTCCAGTATGAATTTGAAACGAGCTGCACAAGGTGATAGCTCAAGTGTCTGGGAGGAATGTTCGCCAGACTCAATCAAAGTAGAGACAGTGGCCTTGTGGTTCCTCACAAAACCTTTGTTTTCTAGATTCATGGCGAGATATTGGATTTGAGGAAGTCGTGGAATGCATGGTGAGCCTGGGGTCTCTAAATAATCTATAATTTTTTGTTGAGAACAAGCAATTATCTTCTGGGCCCCTTTGATCTGTCCAGTGCAGATTGATATAAATCTGCAGTCCAAAGTTCAAGAGAAGGTGCAGTTTGGAGAAATGTCTGCAAAGCGTGGATCTGCAAATCACTAGTAGGAATGGTGGGTCTACATGACACGCTAATCTAGCACGGTTCTTGGATTCGGTATCAATAGTCCAGACCTTGGACAATTGGCCAACTAGCATCACCTAGCTCAATTTTCCAGGCTCTTATTTGTCACTTAGCTTTAGCTAGCTAGGTTCACCGAACTTAGGATTCTTACTTAGCTTTAGCTAGCTAACTTTTCCAGAACTCTCATTTTCATTCAGCTTCGACTAAGGTAGAGGGTGCTAAATCCAACACCCCATCCAAAACCAACACCTATAAACGCCTCCCAATTGCCAACACTCTACAACCTTGAACCGTTACCCGGCGGTGTAGGAGTGTCTGGGCCCACGGAGTGACAGTTTTAGGCGCCATTAGTGGTGCCACCTCATAGTGGCCTCCACTACTTCCACGTAGGGTAGGTAACGGGCTCCACTCTATCTCGGTTGGTTCAAGGTGGGATTAGGGTGGCTTGTCAATGCCTATTCTAGCCATTCTATTCACAACGCCAAGGAGGTAGGCCCACAAAGCACAAAAGGGTCATTCCCCGGGATGCAAGGGGGTCGGTTCCCGGGATGCAAGGTGATGGTTTTGCAAGCGAATCGGGTGGGATCATGGAGGTAGCCGTGTGGCTTTGCATACCATTACTACTTGGGCTTTGATGTAGTTTGGGTCTAGTACCCAACTATGTTGTGATGGTTCTAGGCAATGAAGGTGGGGGTCCTCATCATATGCAAGGTTGCCATACATGGGGCCTATGGATTGGTTTAAGGAAGCTAGTAGTTTTGACTTTGAATAATCATCAAATATTCAATTGAGACTAAAAATATTTTTTCTTTCTTGATACCTATGTTTAGCCCAAAGGCTAATATGAATGTATATTTTTTATATCAACCAACCACATAGCCATATGTATGTGCAATAGCTTAAAGTGTTGGTTTAAGCACCCTCTACCTTAGCTAAAAAGTTGTGTGACATGCATATTCATTCTAAACTAGAGATAAATCCATTCAAACGAAACCAAACAATATATATTTGGTTGTATTGCTCTCGGTTGGTTCTATATTTTCATGTTGTTGCACAAAGAGTTTGAAAGGTTTAAAATCAGCACATATAGTTGGCTTCCTCTCTTTCGATTGGCATTGGTGATAGATCATCGTCTTCATCATCATATTCTTCATTTTCATTATCATTGGAATTGTCAATGTCATCTAGCAATTCAAGACGAGATGGAATCGGGGTGTTCCAAATCGGAGATTCCATGATATTTGCCAGATTATTAGGAATAAGGCTCATGTTAAGTTTCAAAAACATCGTTGCTTCAACGAGTTTGGGTCTAAGAGATGATTGTTTGGGTGCAATGACATCATTCATTCCACCAAGATTACATTCAGATTCCAACTAGCTATTAGCTAACTTTCCTTGTCCTGATTATGGCATTCTTTTGAGGCACCGATTTCTTGCGTAGCTTTAGCTAGTTAGAGCTTGTAGCTAGATAAATAACTGCCCACTTGGTTAGTTGTCCGAGGTCTGCAATAGTCATATTGTTTCTACTTTTTCAAGAAAACCCGTATTTGGTTATTTAGGCATGGTGTATGCCTAGATTGGCGTGTCATGTAGAGCCATCATTACTACTAGTGAATGGTGGAGGAGAATGGCATAGCAATGGCCTAGCAACAAATTAAGGTTTGGGATGGTTGTTGTTGTGGTCGTAATTTACTTTCTTTGGTTCTACACCCTAAACTCCGTAGCATCAACCTCCATAATGTCACTCACTCTCTAATATCCCGAAACCCTAGGGAACGGATGTGCATAGTTCAAATCTCACTCCTTAGTGTCACCTTTCTCTCCCTTATATCACAAATTTTGTCATTAATGCAAACCACCAAAGAAGTCAACCCACACCCTTGCATTGCACCATGTGTCAATATGCGGGGTGTCACCTTCTTATTCTCATTCTTCTTCTTCTTCTTATGCCACTTGTTGAATGTTGGTGCATGCATCTGCCACATCACCTGGGAAGGTGAAGCGGAGTGGACCACACCACACCATTTAATATGTTGCACTTTGTGTTATTCCATAGTGTCAAATGCTACACTAATTCACTAGTATCACGCATCCATGTTAACACTGCAAAACTCTGTAGTATCCCGTGCACTTTGGTTGCCACAAGTGTGATGCTACGGAGTTTAGAGTGTATTTCAATGGAAAAAGGCATAATAAATGCTACCACAACCATGATCATTCTCTACCCATCAACCCTACTATTTACTTCGCCTAGTCATTAGTTGATCATTTTTAGGTTCTTAGGGTGGTTGTTCATGCTTATGTGGCATCACTAGAGAGTTTCAAGGCCAAAGTCTGAGGAGAACGTTGGGGACGCAACCACTTTAACAGTACAATCCAAGGTCATCAAGGATAATAATCATTTCAAATCCTTCTTGACTCCAAAACCTAAACCAATGATAAATTATGATTTAGGGTAAGTTTTCCATGTAAGCCACTCACCCACCATATTCTAGTGGGAATAAGGGCAACTCGCCCAAATGTAGATGGAATCTAATAGTGTAGGGTTCATATGTGCCAATGAGCTAATCTAGTGGGCGAGCAACCTACATGGAAACTAACCCTTATCAACATGAGAACACCTACAACTGACTATTATCTAGAATCTAGTAAGCAAGTGGCCTACATAGAAACTCACCCTTAGAAGATCGACCCCACCATCAACCACAACCACAAGGATTTGCACACTACAAATATAAAATGAATTAATTTATATATTTATATATTTTAAAAAATGATTGTGATTGATTTTGGTGGTTAACCACAACCACAACCACCTTAAATCATGCGAATTAAACCCTTTCAAGCATGACATGGACTCATGTAGGACAAAGACCATAAATTTGGTCCAAACCACATGTCCGGGAGTTTCCCAAAACACTATATTCATTAGTCGGAGACTTTGAAATTTAGTCTCAAAACAAAGTTTACTCATATTTTGGGATGCGTAAGGAACATCGTAAACATCGGGATCATTGGAAGTGATAAGAATATAATGATTTACATATTCCTACATGAGGAATAGGCATGTTGCTAAATCTAGTAAATCCACCATTTGCTCCACTGAATATCACGTTACAATCATAATTAAAACCTACACTAAACGTGTGAGCAAGGTTGAATGAATGTGGTCCCAATACATGATTAGTGGTTAATGGAGGTCTCAACACATCTCGTGATGTCTTCCTCACACAATTCTTTCCAATATTCAATGAATTGGATACATCTTTAACAATTTTTGGCCCATTCCTCATGGGGTCACATGTGCAAGGCTTTTGCTCCCCATCCAATAATATACATTTGTCATTTTTGACTTGGCTCCAGATGAGTATCTCTTCCTTACGAGAGAAACATTTTTTCACGAGCAAGCTCATGAGGGCCTGCTCATGAAACTAAGGTTGTTTATCCGCAACCTTAAATCCCCCCCCTACATAAACCAAATTTTAATTTCTCTGCATGTTATTTATTTATTTTTGTGTAAGGATATTTTATTAGGGCATTTTGGGCAACCCATAAAAAAATTGATTGCTTGTGAAATTCTTAGTGTTATGTAACTTGAATGTTTTTGTAAGATTGCTCACTTGATATCATTTCAATATGAGGGTCAAAACCTCTCTCTCTCTCTTCCTTCTACATTTATGGTATTTAGTGTCACGTACACTATTTGCAAAGGGCCTAAACTAGTTGCCTAGAGGTTTCTAAGTGTCATGTCCACTAATAGCCAATATGATACTCTTCGTCACAATAAGTAATTTTTAAAGTGAAAAATGATTTACATTATGACATTTAGCGCAACACATTGGGATGCTTAAGATGATAGTTTTTTCTTCTAGTATGCAAGGGGAAGATATTATTGAGGATACTAATCCCAAGTGTCAAGTGTTTACATTTTAGTATGCAAGAGGAAGATATTCTTGAGCATACTAATGGCAAGTGTCATTTGTGTGCACTTTAGTCAACTTGTAGACCATTGTGTAACATAGGCATACACCTCATAACATTATTGAACATACTCATGCCAAGATATTAGTAAGCGCACTTGAACTCCAAGTGTCATGAGGTGACATTGATGGTGGAGTTGTTTATCATTAGTGTAATCTACCATACGCCTCAAAATAGGGAAAGTGACGCTATTACGCAAGTGACACTAAACACCATAAAAGGTGTACTTCTTGCTTTGTGTAGACATATGCATGCTATATCTACATATGGGAGTGGGTATATACCCATCCTGTCAAAAAGCAAGTTACTAAGGGCCACTTCACACACAAGGTTGAAGGCCCCTGACCATGGCAATATAAGAGCTCTCATTGGTCGAAAAGGCGGAGATTGTCCAAGTTCACTTCACACTAGGAGGTGAAGGCCTAAAGGCCCAAAGAAAAGTTCGTGGATGAAAAGTCTACATGGAGTCCTACATGGCAGGTTGTGGATAAGGGTGCATGGTATACCGGAATTTGCGTCTACCTGACAAAAATTATGGGAGATCATGATTTTTTTAATATTTTTCCAGTAGGACAGATTTCAGGGCATATTTTAGGGCATATTCCATAATAGATTCTAGGATAGATTCCAGGACAGAAAAACACCACCAACAGGGTTGTATATTGTGTCGTGACGGAGGCTAATCTTGGCATAATGTCGTGCCGTCACGACACGTATCCGTCACGACATTATGCCGGATGCTATCTTTATCCTAACGGACTTGAATTTTACCGAATTCTGTGTGTAATTACATTACCCCATTTCGGACACGTAGGATGTAAGATGTCCACGTGTGATGACATGTCAGCAAAGTAGAGGTAACGTGGGGAAAAATTTACTAGCCCTCGTCCGCCCCCCCGTCCGCCCCTTTGTTCCCAGCTTCCGACCCCCGTTCCCCGTCGTGCGGCCCCCGTTCCCCCCCGTCCGCCCTGCCGTTCCCAACCATCGGGAACTTGTTCCCCGTCGTCCGCCCCAATTTGACCCCTTCACCTTTGAAGGGCCCTATCAGCCTCATTTTTCATCCGTTTGTTGCGGGGTGGATGCATGGTTGAGTGGACCAATAGCGGACCATGTACCTCCATAGAAGTCCATATCCATCTTTTGTATATGCAATTGATTATTTTTAAATTTATTTTACACAAACTCTTTGAAGTATATAAAACTCAAATCAAAAGGAAAAATTGTAATACCTTCATTTTATATTTAGTTATAATATTTTGAAAAATTGATCAAATTTTGCTTTAAATATATAAATAATTCTAAATACAATTAAGTATTTCTAAATGGAAGCCCACCTAAAGCTTATAGATCTTAACACTCATAAAAAAACTTGCCTCCGCAAACCTCTATTTTGATCCTATTATGGACTTCCAAAAATATAACCACATTTAGCCTCTTCAAAAGTCCATAACTATCATTTTAATAGAAATATTATTTAAAAATGCTTTAGCTCCAAACTATTCTATCTATACTACAACACATAGTGAGTCACTACCATAATAATGTAATCATATACTTATTGAAAAAGCTACATTCATAAAAATATTTACTGGTGACCATAGTTCATACTGTTACTTTAAAAGTCCCATATTCTTTATTTATAGAAAAAATTTAAAGACAAAATTTTATTTGTAAAGACACTTAAGTTAACAAGCTATGCCCAAAGTTTCAAAAGGATTTCTTAGGTAGATTTTTTTAATTCAACTTACAATACAAAGAGGTATCCTGAAAAATGGTTGTGACAAGAAAAGTGGTCCACTCAACCATGCATTCACCCTGCGTTTGAGGACATTTTCGGCATCTACATTTCATGAGGATGTCCAAAATGTCCTCAAAATCAACATTTGGATCCAAAACGAGGTTGCTAGAGCCTCCCAAACCTGCCGTCCGCCCCCCGTCCGCCCCCGTCCGCCTCCAAGTTTGGGAGGCTCTAGCAGCCTCATTTTGGATCCAAATGTTGATTGTGAGGACATTTTGGACATCCTCATGAAATGTAGATGCCGAAAATGTCCTCAAACGCAATAAACAGATGAAAAATGATGCTGCTAGAGCCTCCCAAACTTGGAGGCGGACGGGGCGGACGCTAGGAACAAAGGGGCGGACGGTGTGAACCACCAGAGTGGTCCACCACTCCGTGGGGTCACTTTAGTTAGGATTTTAGTATTAAAAGTTAGGATTGAAAGTGAATTAAGAGAAAAATTAGTTCATTTAGCGTTTAGTTCAAAAAGGGGAAGGAAAATTACCGAGGATTTCGAACCTTCACCCGTGAAGGGAAAAAATCTAGTTTTAGGTAGAGTTAGTAAAAATGAAAACTAACTAGAGATAGAAATTAGCTAAGTTAGGAAAATTAGCTATCTAGGCAAGATCTAGTTGGCGGGGAAAAACGTAGTTAGTGAAAGCAACTAGCTAAGAGGACTAAATTAGTAGAGCTAGCTAGACAAGGGTTAGTTTAGTACTTAATGTGAGTCACGCAAGACAAGTGGAGGAGCTCGGCGTGAGGAAAAATTAGCGCGAAGACTTTGAGAAAAATAGCAAGGGGGCCACTTGCCCCCTTGCCAACTTGCTACCAAAAATTAGAACGAATGTGGAAGATTCCCGTCGGAGCCACCTCGGCGACGGGGTGGCAACCTCGACCGGGAAGACCCCCGAGCCAAAATTTCGGGAGGGGGTCAAAAAATGGAACCGGTGGCGGAGGGGTCCAACCTTTTTGTGAAAGGGTTTAAAAACCCCCTCCTTCCACCTTGAAAACTCCCTCTTCCCTTTAGAATTTGGGCGAAGCTCTAATTCAAGATAGTTAGGCAAAAACTCCCTCTTCCCTTTAGAATTTGGGCGAAGTTCTAGTTCAAGATAGTTAGGCAAAAACTCCCTCTTCCCTTTAGAATTTGGGCGAAGCTCTAGTTCAAGATAGTTAGACAAAACTCCCTCTCAATTTGATTAGCGGGCGAAGCCCTACTTCAAAATAGTTAGGAAAAAATCATTTAGCATCCATTCTCAATGGCCTAAGAGAAAGGCTTGAGAAAATCCTCTACTTTCTCTCCTAGTTAGAATGTGTGTTTATTAACACACCAACAAAATTCTTCCTTTCTTTTGTAGAGGTAGGTTGGATTGTAGAATTTCGAGTGAAGGCATTGTAGACCTCAGCTGCCAATGCCCTGAAGGCTTAGTTCAGAAGCTAAAACAAAATACTTATCATTTTTTTCTTAGAGAGATTTCCTATAGCTATCTATAGCCGTTTCCCATTTGTTATTTGGCCAAGATGACAATTAGTTATGGATTTTCAAAGATGCAGCAAAAAACCGGGTGGTCCTGTGGGTAGCGGCTGCTAGATCAGACCTGCCAGCCCAATCAGAATGTTAATTCTAAAAAATTATATTTTTTCCAAGTAGAACTTTTGTTTAGCTTTCCAGAATTGCTTAGAACGTTTGATTTGAGCATGATTTGAATTAGATATGAATTTTTGTAGACGGGATACATAGTTTGAGAATTCTTGGTTGACTGCTGCAATACAGAGGGTCTGCTGAATTCATTTTGGCTTAACTTGTTAATTGCAGATTTTTATCAGATAGATCTTTTCAATATCTTTCCATGATTATATAGAATGTTTGATTTGAGCATAATTTGAATTAGATATGAATTTTTGAAGACGGGATACATAGTTTGAGAGTTCTTGGTTGACTGCTGTATTACAGAGGGTCTGCTGAATTTACATTGACTTAACTGGTTAGTTGCATATTTTCATCACATAGATCTTTCCAATATCTTTCCATGGCTATATAGAACGTTTCATTTGAATAAGAATTGAATTAGATAGAAATTGTTGAAGACGAGATACATAGTTTAAGACTTCCTGGTTGACTGCTATGTTACAAGGAGTCTGTTGACTTTGTATTGGCTTAACTTGCTGATGTTATAATTTTTCTAGTTACAACTTTTTAATAGCTTTCCAATGGTATAAGGAAAGCCTAAATCCAAATCGTAATGAATTCGCTATGAATTTTTGAAGTTAGAAGTTAGATAGGTGGGTTGGAAGGATCGGTTGAATCGACCTCGCACTTCCAACCCTCAAAACTTTTGCATTTCTTATCCGATTAAGGTGATTTTTAGATCGTTGGAAAGATAATTAAGTGCACTAAGTAGATATATTATGCTTAGGCCTAAAAAACACTTTATATTTTTATTGTTAACTAAGGTACGCTTCTTATCAAACTAGTTACAAGGGAGGCAAGGTCGACGCCCGGAAAGTGGAGCGAGGAAGGAAATAGCGGCTCGGCCTACATCGAGTCCAAATCAACCGCGGAGAATTGAGGTAAATCAATTAACCTTAGCTTTCCATTTAGGGTTGGAGGGAGCGCGGCGAAGGTACGCATTTCTAACCCACTCACCTATCTCGTAAGGTCAAGTGGTTTGACCACTTGACCGCCAAGGGGGTACCCAACTCCATTGTTTTCGGGGCCCCTTGGTATGTTTTGTGGTAGTAGCTTCATTTATTAGCAAGTTCCGTATGTGGTGAAGTCGGGTTAATCACCGACACGACCACTCTGAATGTTGTTGATGGAAAGGTGGGGTTAATGGCCCACGAATCCATTATCATGTTGTTGGTCCCAAGGGTTGGAGGTGATGGCCCCAACCCTTGAAGATTGTGCAACAGGTTGAACACACATGTTGCCCTATTTCCCGGTCCCATCAAGTTGAGTTTTCGTGGTCAAACCGTTTCAAACTAACTAATAACCAACGTAATTTGTACAACCCCCGTGGGCAAAAAACCAACCGGGAATTTAACTCGAAGGATTGATCCCAACCCCTCCGACGGCAAAGATCGGAGGGTTAGGGTATCAATCAACCTTCAAGAGACCCGCACAGGGCCTTGAAGGGTTCGGGTTAGGGTGTGCACCAACCAGGTAGGTGGTGATGCCATAATACATAAACTTAGTAAGATAGATTTTGTTTAATTAACTAATAAACTAAGAATGAAGGCTGATAGGGTGGGATTTAATCAAAGTCCCCCCGTTTAGAGAATTTAATATATAAGAGGTAAGAAAGTAAATGTGGCTAAGGTAAAAGGTAAGGTTATTTCATTCATTAGGGTTAGGTTGCCTTGATTCCAAGGCTGGTGCGTCTGCGCGTAGACTAGGATAGATTAGGCATTAGGTTAGAAAAAATAGATAATTCTCTTAAGTACTTATTAATCTAGGCACAACCTACCGAAAGGACACGACGCGATTGACAAATCCCTCCACAAATCTAAATACTTATAAAAATCATAACATCCGGGTTCGGCTTGGGCACCTGCTAAGGCAGGCCACCCTCACCGAAGGGCTTGTGCGGTACTTTTAGGCTCCCTCGGAGGGGGGTGCCCAAAAGCACCACAGACGGGGTGGGCGGACGAGGGCTAGTAATTGTTTCCCCACATTCCCCGTCCGCCCCACCCTCGTCCCCCGTCCGCCCCACACCCTCCTTACTCAGATTTTACGACTTTGATTTTAACATAATGATAAATAGAATGGTAAAATGGTTTATCCACGTCCACGTCGGCCTTTTCTGCCTTTATCCACGTCCACGTCGGCCTTTATCCACGTGCATATCCACGTCCACGTCGGCCTTTTCTACCACATAGGATGCCACCTTGGCAAGAAGGTAAGTATTTTACCCACCCTACTAGCTTCCCCCTAGGTTGACCCTACGTGGACCCTATTGTGTCGTGATGGAGGGGTCCGTCACGACACGACACGTCATGACGGCACGACACCGTCATGATGTCGGGATAGACACTAGAGGAAAACGTGTCCAAATGAACCCTGGCCGTCGGTGATGGCAGCCTGTGTGTCCACTGCCATTCTGACTAAAACCCAGAATTTCACTGCCGCTGCGACTACATTTCTGGTATATGTCGGCAACTGCCATGGTTGACCTCGGTTTGGTGGGTGACGATTGCGATGCCAACCCTTCTAGCTGACTGCCACCATTTTGGTAGCCTTTGGGTGGCACTTTTGGTGTCTTCGGTATAGATTTTAGGGAAAGGGTTGCTTGCGGGTTGCTTCCAGGTTGCTGAATATGGGTTGCATAAGGTACTGGCGTTGGTGGATGCCATGCATGGGTCCACTGGCACCAAAGCCGGGTGTCGTTTGCACCCCTTGCCACTACGTGTTTGGGACAATTCGTGTCTTTTCCATGTATGGGTTGGAGCTCCCCACGGGTGGCACAGGGTGGGGACCCTTACCGGGACCTCAGCGGTGCGATTCCAGCACATCCTGCTCTCCGTCACAATGGACTCTATTCTTGCTATGATTTTTCCTTTCCTGCACATGAGGATACGAGGAGAAAAATTACGTTTATGAGTTTGTTTACGGTTCTTGTACCTGTTGTTACCCAAATTTCAACTGTTTTTTCCTGGGTGTTTGATATTCCGAGTGCACAGGAAGTGCTGGTCTCTGCAAAACCCTAAATGTGCCAAGAGTCAACATCGCCTTCACACGCAACAGCTTTGTTTGTGTCCTCCGTTGCCTTCTGAATCGTGGGTTTAGGCCACAATGGGAAATGGCGATCGCGTGCCTGGTGGTAACTGCCACCGCCATAAACGTGTGGGGGATTCACATCCACAATTGTCCTCCTCAGCGCAGAGGACCAACCTGTCTACCCATGGCCGTGGTGCCAAGTCGTTCCCAATACACAACAAGGTCGTTCGAACATTTCCTCTCTTCAATGAGACGTGTGGAATCGCGGCATATGGGAATGCGCCTGCTCCCGGTTCTGCTATGACAGGTGGGATTTTTCATGGTTCTTTATCATTCATTTGGGCACACTACAATGTGGCATCCATACTTGAACCACGAAAAATTGTACTTGGTTCTGCAGCTTGGTTGATTTCCAATTGTGGACTATGTGCATTCATATTCTGTGGTGTTGTAGGATTCTTGGAATTTCCGCATGTACCATAGCTATATATGCTGAACTGTCCGGAATTAACATATGAATTTTGTACTCTGGCCATTTCGGGTTTAAGTTTTTTTTATTGTCAATCATTTTGACACTACACATGAGTTCGCGGAATGTTGGGTTCGTTGTGAATTGGCTTCACTCATGTGCCATCCACATCCTATAACCTCCTCACAATCGCCGTAGATGGCCCACAGTGTCGCCACCCAATGTGCCCCCACCACGAAAAATTCCCCATAATAAACGGCGTTTCAACTGGGCCAGTGTGTCCTCCAAGCCAGCATATGCAAATATTGCTGTCGGGCCAGGTCGTCGTGCTCGCGCAGGAATGTCGAAGCATGTTTCCCACTTTCTCGATCGGGGTTTCATTGGGACTGAAACCACAAACACCAATAATTGTCCACAAGGTGCGAATTTTTCGGTTTGTGGTCCGCGGCCAATTCAATGCGATGGGCACTTATTGGATAGACAACTTGGACACATCCCGGCCGTCGTGTTTGCGGACGTCAAGTCTAAATTCATTGAGCTCCCTCGACAAGGACGTCCTTTGCTGTTGGGCGAGGGGAGCAAGTGTGTCCACAATGACGACCAGCCCACCCACGGTTCCTTGGCGCATGGTATTAAGTCGCTGGTGTAGCCACTTGCTGCTCATTCGGTACAGGTTTTTTCTGCAACAACTCCATTGGTGTGCCCTGCAGCTGAATATCCTCTGCTGCATGCTGTGGGGGGCAATGATGATAGTGGTGCACAAGATTCCTTTGGGTCCTTGCAATGCTTCGGGTCGCAACTACCTGTTTCTTACACAAAAACTCCTGTTGTTGCTAATTTGCCATCTGCAGGAGTGCATGCCAGTCTCTGCCCATCCCTTGGATTTCTTGCATTGCATGGTTGTTGTGCACCTATGGTAGGTCATCCACGTGTCACATGGTGATGACAAGAATGGGGTAGACCCCGTGTGTGCAAAATTTCCCCAACCTTGGCTTGTTGACTTGAAGGCTATCAGGATACCCTCCATGAAACTTGTTCGTGTGAACCAACTTGTTGTGGGCACATCTGCAGACACTTGGGTGGTTGGGTATGTTTTGGAAAACTACACTTGTTTGTCGTCCGGGAGAGACCTCTATGATGTGAAGTTTGAGGTTTCGTATGGTCATCAAACTGTTCTTGTTAGCGATTGCGAACTAATGTGCGATGGAGAAGAACACCTCCAGTGCTCTGAAACTGTTTTGCAGCCCTTTGTGCAAAGTGCCCTTCGGGGTGATGACATGACCTTCCCTGATTTGGGTTCTGCAAGCCTCGGCACACCACCACTCGTCGATGGGCATGGTTTCTGCGGTGTGTATCACACTACTATTTTTCCCTATGTTTTGCTTTTGTGTGTGCACTCTCCCATTTATATTGTTTGGCATTGCATTTACCTCTCGGAAGTGCATGTATTCTATATGGTAATTGTCAAAATTTGCACTAATGTTGCCTCCACATGTATGCTTGCAGTGTTTCGGGATTTTCATGCCTCCGCTTCTCGCCCTCAAGAAAGACTCACCTAGATACCTGTAGACCAAAAGGTTGTTTCTGGGGGACATTCTTTTACATTCAACGGGAATTTTTTGATTGTTTGTCCAATATGAAGTTCCATGATGACGTCCATCCGAATGCCTTGGTTTCTTGCCTATTCGAGTTGTCAGTCCTACTCCAATACAGGGTCTGCGCCACTGCAGACTTTTGTCCACATTCCACTGATAGTGGGCAACAGTGGTTGAAGACATTCCATGTCCTTAATCTCCGGTTTTTTTGTGTGCCATGCGCTTCCTGTGCACAATGTTCGTGGATGCTATCGCGTATGGAGCAACTTGATCACGTTGCGGCATTGTACACTTCGAATGGAATGCAAAACCGTGTATTCTGCCATTGTTAACTATGAAGCAAATTAAGTAGGAGCTTTTAGCCGCGCTTTCTGCATGTCTCTCAATGTTCGGAAGGAATGGTGCCAAGAATCTGTGTGGAAATTGTGTAAAATCCAAATGTCATGTATATGTGTATGTGAACGCTGCTGGTTGAGGTTGCATCGATGTGAGGTCGGCATTCACCTTGTACGCACATTGGCCGTGTAACTGATCGCGCACGAAGCACCTTTTGGACATGGCGGCACCCTACACTGTTAAGCGCTTTTGCAGCTGCGATTCGTGAATCGATAGACGTCTTTCGATGACTAATGTATGATGGAATGAACGCAGTAAATTGTGTGTAGAATTGTTGCATATGGCCAAGTCCACACAGCAGTGATATTGCAATGATGCCTGTGCGCAGAAGCCATGTACACGCAATTCCAAAGATTGCGCATTAACGGTGTACGCGCATTTTGGGCACACTGCACAAATGCAGTTGCATAAGTTTTGTTGTTACTGACTTGTATGTATGTTCAACATTATGGAACGCGGCCACAGATCCTTGTTTGTGATTGCGCGTTGTACATACACACAAACACGTGAGCAAAGCAACATACATTACGTTTGTCGTTCTTGGCAAGTGGTCGCCAACAACCTCGCGTTACACGTGTTCCACTGTGGTGGAGTGGGTGAAAAATGCGCAAATAATGGTTCATTCGCTTGCTGGTGCAGGCCCTGTATTGTAGTAGTGCAGCCTAATTGCGGGGGTTGTGTGGAGTTTATTGGGTGCTGCTCTTCGTGAAGGAGACCGAATCATTTGCAGAAGTTGGGGGCAATAGCTGAACATGTGCCTCAACTCTAAATGTTATAACTGCCCCCTTTCCATTTAGTTTGGCGAGGTTGGGACTTTTTAAATAGCAAATCATTCTAAGTCCAAACAATAGTCATGTGTGATCTGTTATAGTGCGTAATTTGATGCGACCTTTGCAGTATGAAATGGAAGGGATGGGCGAAATGAGTGAGCACTCATGGAGTGCTAATTATGGCAGTGAGTGGCGGTATGGGGTTTATCGTTTGGGTCGGTGTCAGCCATAAACCCCCACCCTTATGCGTCTGTAGTCCGGGTGGAAGTCTATGGCTCACATGTCTTCTACAACTGGGTGTGTTAACTTCTTCAAGTGAGAAAAAACCCGGACTTTACTGTCGTGACAACCGACCAGTCACCTCGGACAAGCAGTGAAGTGTGGTCGTAGTCGTGTCGGACAAGATGTTCCCGATGGCAGTGAAGTTTGGATGCTCAGCGTACTTTATTTCGTGAAGTCATGCCCTACTTTATAAAGTCATGCCCTACTTCGTGAAGTCATGTCCTACTTCACGAAGTCATGCCCTACTTCGTGAAGTCATGTCCTACTTCACTACGTCTTGCATATATTTCTTACTTCATGCTGTGACATCCACTTTACTGAATGGAGTAATGTTTACATCAACCAGTGGTTTCTAGTTCAGGGCTCAAAATAGGGGATTAATGCAGAATAGAATGCAAGAGATTGATGCATAGACTAAGGCTGAACCTAATGGAAGAAGAGGTGAAGTAACAACTCACACAACTACTAACTCATAATGTCAAGCAAATGTAACTTAAGCAATAACATAACTCTCCAATAGGGTTCAAAAACCCTTTTGTTCAACACTCATAGGGTTCATAAACCCTCTTTGTCCTACCTTCCTCATCCTATCCTCCTACAACTCTTTGCTCTAACTACCTAGAGAGGAAGGAAGAAGAGAAATCACAAGTAACAAGTGAAGTGATCATTCTAAGAGAGATCCTAATGCAAGAGATTCTAATGTATGTATGTCCCTAATGTGTGAGAGGTCCTAGTGTGAGAGAGAGAGAGAGGGAGAGGAGAGGAGAGAAAAAATGAGCCTCCGTGCTCTCCTTCAAGGGACTACCCCTTCCAACCCCAAGGCATTCTTCACCGTAGATCAAGCCATACCTACATCTAATGGTTGGCACCCATGGCCGTCACCACCCTAACCCTTGATCAAACCCCAAGATCCACTGGTTGGCATTCACGGCCGCCATTCAAGATCCAACGGCCTTCATCCGCCCTAAACTCCTCCGCTTGATGTCATCCTCCGTTCGTCTCCGTTCGTCCGTTGTCATTCGTTGTCTTCTTTCATATTAACTACTTGACCAAAGATAATTACTACTCACTAACTTCCTCTAACTCCAAACCCAACACAACAACCGCTCATCACTTCAAACTAAATCTTAAATCAAAACACCAAAGCTTCACTCTTTTTATGATTTTGAATACTTGAACAATTGTCAAAGACAAGTTTTACGGAACTTAAGGGTTAACACCACATGTGAGCATCATATTTGGCTCACAGTCGGGGCTCGGATGCAGCTATATAGTGAGAATCTTGCACTTTTTTTTTCGCGTACACTTGGACTGTTACTTGGTGCGCTGACTATGGCCAGCCCCATTATATGGACACTTGGGAGTGGTTATTGCTGCAGGTTACTGGCTGCTTCATACTTGGCCTATGGAACCCCCATACTTAGGACCTGGTAACTTGTTCGTTCGCTTAGTCGTCTAGGTTCCCGTTCGCCTAGCTGTAACTTGTTACTAGTTTTTTGTCAAATTCTGCAATTTTGGAACTTGTGTTTGCCTTCTGGTTTGGTGTGGATTTCAAGCCGAGTTATGTACATGTGTTAAGGGGTTGTTTTATTGCATAAGTCGGTATCCTCTTCTAATGCCTATAGTGGGTTTATTTGCCTTCTTAATTGGTGCGAATTTGAGTCGGGTTGTCTACATGTGTTAGCGGGCTGTTTTATTGGATAGGTCAATATCTTCTTTTGATGCATACAGTGGGTTTGGGTGCCTTCTGAATTGGTGCGGTTTGGAGCCGAGTTATGTACATGTATCGGCACATTGTTTTATTGGATATGAAAGTATGCTCTTCTGATGCATACGGCAGATCTGCATGCCTTATGAATTGGAGTGGTTTTGAGCCAAGTTATGTACATGTATTGGTAGGGTGGTTTGTTGGATATGTTAGTGTCCTCTTCTGATGCACACAGTGGTTTTAGTTGCCTTCTGAATTGGTGTGGTTTGGAGCCGAGTTATGTACATGTATCGGCACATTGTTTTTTTGGATATGAAAGTATGTTCTTCTGATGCATACGGCGGATCTGCATGCCTTATGAATTGGTGTGGTTTTGAGCCAAGTTGTGTACATGTATTGGCAGGGTGGTTTGTTGGATATGTTGGTGTCCTCTTCTGATGCACACAGTGGTTTTAGTTGCCTTCTGAATTGGTGTGGTTTTTAACCTAGTCGTGTACATGTAGCGGCAGGGTGGTTTGTTGGATATGTTAGTGTCCTCTTCTGATGTGGTCAGTGGTTTTAGTTGCCTTCTGAATTGGTGTGGTTTTGAGCCAAGTTGTGTACATGTATCGGCAGGGTGGTTTGTTGGATATAGGTAGCGCCCTCTTCTGATGCACACAATGGTTTTAGTTGCCTTCTGAATTGGGGTGGTTTTGAGCCGAATCATGTACATGTATCGGCAAGGTGGTTTATTGCATAAGTTAGCATCTTCTTTTGATGCCTACTGTGGGTTTATTTGCCCACTGAATTGCTGTGATTCTGAGTTATGTCCGGTTATGTGCCATGTTAGCAGGTTGTTTTATTGCACACAACAGTCTCATCTTCTGATGCACACAGTGGGTTTGGTTGCCTTCTGGATTGGTGTGAATTTGGACCAAGTTCTGTCATGTATTGACACGCTCTCTTATTGGATGTCAAAATATCCTCAACTGATGCATATGGCGGGTTTATTTGCCTTGTGAATTTGTATGGTGTTGAGCCGACTTCTGTGCATGTATGGACAGGGTGGTTTATTGTACATGTTAGTATAATCTTCTGATGCATACAACGAGTTCAGTTGCCTTCTGAATTGGTGCAATTCTGAGCCGGGTTATGTACATGTGTTGGCGGGCTATTTTTTCCATAAGTTAGTATCTTATTCTGATGCCTATAGTGGGTTTATTTGCCTTCTGAATTGGTGTGATTTTGAGTCGGGTTATGTACCCGTGTTAGCTGGCTGTTTTATTGCGCACAACCATGGATGTACAAATGGACGTGACGCGGCCTAAACGTGTCACATCGCGTCACGTCCAGGGTGTGACGCCAAACGGACGTTACTGTAGTAAAAAAAAATTACTAATGGGATTTTTTTTTCGGATAAGTAATTATTTCGACATCAATACAGGCAGTCGTCTACCATGGTCGACTGCTATATAGGCAGTCGACCACTTAATCGACTGCTAACTTAGCAGTCGACTACAATGGTCGACTGCTAATGTAGCAGTCGACTAAGTGGTCGACTGCTATATAGGCAGTCGACCACTTACTCGACTGCTAACTTAGCAGTCGACTACAATGGTCGACTGCTAATGTAGCAGTCGACTAAGTGGTCGACTGCTATATAGGCAGTCGACCACTTAATCGACTGCTAACTTAGTAGTCGACCATTGTAGTCGACTGCTAATGTAGCAGTCGACTAAATGGTCGACTGCTATATAGGCAGTCGACCACTTAATCGACTGCTAACTTAGCAGTCGACTACAATGGTCGACTGCTAATGTAGCAGTCGACTAAGTGGTCGACTACTATATAGGCAGTCGACCACTTAATCGACTGCTAACTTAGCAGTCGACTACAATGGTCGACTGCTAATGTAGCAGTCGACTAAGTGGTCGACTACTATATAGGCAGTCGACCACTTAATCGACTGCTAACTTAGCAGTCGACTACAATGGTCGACTGCAAATGTAGCAGTCGACCATGGTAGTCGACTGCCAATGTAGCAGTCGACTACCACCGTCGACTGCTATATAGGCAGTCGATTACCATGGTCGACTGCCATATAGGCAGTCGATTACCTTGGTCGACTGCCAATGTAGCAGTCGACTACCACCGTCGACTGCCTGTATAGCAGTCGACCATGGTAGTCGACTGCCAATGTAGCAGTCGACCATGGTAGTCGACTGCTACATTGGCAGTCGACCATGGTTGATAGTCGACTGCTATGTTGCCGTCGACGAAGATAGTCGACTGCAGTTGTAGCAGTCGACCATTGCCGTCGACTGATACTATTAACAGACAAATGCAGTCAACATCATATGTTTGTTGGGTTAAATTTTAATGGTTTGGGTATAGTGGAATATGGATGGATGGAAGTAGTTTAGGAAAAATGTGATTAAAGCCAACAATGATATGTAGAAGGAAAAAAAACCGCGTTGTATTAAAACAAGTATATCGTAAAGATATAAAAAATATACAAGGTTGTCCATATCAATGATACACGCATACTACCTTAACCCCTACGATGTTGCCTAAAGAACTAAACAGACTAAACACTATCCTTAACCTCAGTTCTCCAGCAGTCTATCGGCTCATCCCACCTCACAAACGGCATCTGCATCCGTAGTTTGGCGATGGTCAATGAAATGCGGTTCGACACGTTCTCGCATGTCAATGCACTCAAAGTGACATCCCAAATTTTCCTTCCTTCATTGGCAAAGAGAATTCGGTCATCACCATCGTTGCAAAGTTGTCGAGCAATCATGCCGACCGCATAACACTCAGCCTCCGCGGTGTAATATACATCGGGATCATGGTGTCTCATGTTTTGGATGTAAAACAGTTCCGGCGCCACCCAAAACTTCTCCTTCCTCAATTTTTCCTTCGCTTCTACGGTTTCCGCATGCCATAGCGATAGGACATCCTCACCCGAATGCGTTGCACATCCCCAATCGCACACCCCAATCTTGAGGCTCCCGTCCGATTCCCAATGCAACATAATGTTGTCAATGGATAGATCGTTGTGTTGCACATTTGCAGCGTGCAAAGCCTCCATGATCCATAACAATGCCCAAGCCAACTTTACCCTCTTCGCCCGGAACTTTTGGACTTGGTCATAGAGTTGCCATTCGGTTGCGTCCATTGTCAAAATGTTGGCATTTGGGCGGTGGGCTCTATCCCGAATGAACATCTCTCGTAGAGTGCCCCCGTTCCACCATAGTGTATAGCCCGCATTGGACACACTGTTGATTAACCAAAACTTGATAAAACCTGGATGCGTGCTCTTTAAAACGCATGCCTCCGCACTTACTTGGATACGAGCTTTTTGCCTATCCAACGTCTTTGGGGTCTTTTCAGGCCACGTAATCTCCGGTGGGAGACGATCGTCGCCCTCGATCCTCACCTTCCTCACCTCCCCGTAACCCCCCATCTTCTTTATGCTCTTCAAACTCACGACATTTGCCGTATCGGGAATCCACAATAGTTGGCATGGGCCCGACATCCTTAGCCACTTCTCCAATTTCTCCGCCTTCCAAGGAATTATTTTGGAGGCCGTCTTGGACAATCCTTTGGCCACGGGATCCCACCACAAAAATATTTCCCGGATTCTTACAGCTCGAGGGCTCAACACCTCGCCTGTTTCGCCCTCCGGGAACATGTTCTCAACCAATTGCTTGAGGTTGAAAATACCATTTTGGGCCTTATTCTTCACCCATGAATCGAACCCCGCAAGATTCCTATCACCGCTAAACTCGGGGCCATCCACTTCCTGTCGAATAGCAACCTCCATGTCCCTTTTAATTATCTCAACCCTTTTGTGTTTCGGCTGCTCCAAAAAACGGAATTTGATGCCGGCCTCCCCATTCCTCAAATACCAGTCAACTATGGCTTGGTGGACCTTTGCCGTTATCGCATCCGAGAATTTTACCCTTGGTTTCCCGCTCCTACTCGACGACCCTGAGGCCGCGGAAGCCCCTCCTTGGCTGCTCGTAGGGGCACCGGCATTTGGGCGGACGGGAACGGTAGTATCTGAACGGGGGGTAATATTGGCTCCCGTTCCCGAAGCACTTCCTGATCCCACATCGGAATGTCGTTGCCGCTTAGGGGGCCGTTTGTGCACCCTGCCGGGTGCATCTGGCTCGTCCTCCGGCATCCTCCAACTTCGATCCTCCATCGTGTTTAAAAACACGCTATTATTGTGTTTACAAACAGAACTCAAATGTGTTCACAAACACGGCCGTATTCACACCGCTCCACCGCAAAAAATCGGATCCAAAATTGGCAAGAGTTTGCACCCTAAACCAATCTTCCAACCGCCCCCTAGGCCCTCTCAAAACATTAGGCAAAGGATGCTAGGCATGCTTAGTCCCAATGTCCCGCTTGAGGAGGGGTGGTTGAAAAATGATGTCAATGAGGCCTCCCCACTTATATATATAGGTTGGGTGGGCCTCACACCGACGGTACGACCGGACGCCGCGCCCCTGGATCCTGACCGTTGGACCGTGCATCATCCAACGGCCAGGATGGATGCGACGATTGGTCGACTGCTATACGGCAGTCGACCATCCAGTCGACTGCCAGATAGCAGTCGACTCTGGATAAGGCAGTCGACAATTAGCAGTCGACCGCGGCATCGACTGCTATGTGGCAGTCGATGTGAGTCGACGTGTGGGCCGACTGCATTTAGCAGTCGACTGCGGGGGTCGACTGCCATGTCGACTGCTAGTTTGCAGTCGACCCTGGAAGTTGACTGCCACGTCGACTGCCAAGCAGCAGTCGACCCCCGATGTCGACTGCGAATGGCAGTCGACCGCCATGTCGACTGCTAGTTTGCAGTCGACCCTGGAATTCGACTGCCACGTCGACTGCCAAGCAGCAGTCGACCCCCGAAGTCCGCTGCGAATGGCAGACATTGGACCTCCCCCCCTCCAAACATAAACAAATTGCTTTTGCAATGGATCCTATAGCAGATTACTCTAAACACTTTTAATATCATAGCATCTTTTATATTTAGTGCACGTTCAAGCGTCGGGACTATAAAGGGTTCACCGCTCATTAGCATTCATCATTCCCCCTCGCTCTAGTTGGCCTTGATTGCCTTTTGGCATTCGTTGCAAGTGGAGAGAGGTAGTAGGTTATATTGGGATGGGCACGCGAAACGAATGGAAGCCTTGGTTTGTGCCCAAGGAGTGGACTCCAACGTCCAAGAAGGTCGAGTGCAAATTTTGCGCGTTGGAATTAGTTTATAGGAAGGACCGCATGGTTGCCCATTTGGGATACCAAAAAAATGACGGCAAGATGCGGGGGGTGGCATTGTATCAACGTCAAGGGCCGATTGTAAAGTCTTTATTTTCGAGGTGCGGCGGATCGTGGCCGCCAATTCCGGATGACTTTGTGGACGAGTGCGTTGAGGACGGGGGAGAAGCTGTGGTCGGGTCCCAACAACAAGCGTCATGCGGTGCATTGTCGAACGCGAACGGAAGCCAAACCGCTCCACCATCGCCCGCACCGTCAGTGGCAAGGGAGTTGGTGTCCGGGACGACTCCCGAACCCCACCGACGTTCCCAACGGCAAATGGGACTAAAAGAAGGGATGCAAAATTCGACAAAACGAGACTTGGATACAAAATGGTCGCAAGCCTTTTATGAGGCTAATATCCCCATTAGTATTGTCCGCCATCCCGCGTTCATCCAGGCCGTTAAGGCAACCGCCGAAGCTAGAATTATGTACAAACCCCCAACATACCATGCAATGCGCAAGAGTTTACTTGACGATGCACGGTTCAATACACAAAAAATCGTGGAGTTGAAGACAACATCATCCATCCACAAATATGGGTGCACTATTTGTTCGGACGGATGGGAGAATGTTGTCCACCGCCCTTTGATGAACGTCATGCAAATTTGTCCGGCGGGCGACGTGTTCCTTGGTTCCATCGACACCACCGGTAGCACAAAGGATGCCGCCTACGTGGCTACCGAGGTCAAACGCTACATCGTTGGAGTGGACCCCACAAAGGTTGTTCAAGTTTGCTTCGATAATGCGGCGGCCATGAAAACCGCGGCGAGCAATATTAGCCGGGAATGGCCACACATATATTGGCAAGGGTGTGCGGCGCATTGTTTGAACTTGTTGTTGAAGGATTGGGGTAAACAACGATGGACGAAGGACGTCGTAGACAAGGCGAAGGACATTGTCAAATACATCCGGGCCCACCAATGTCCGACGGCGGTCTTCCTCACTTACTCGCCCAATTTGGGCTTGAAGATGCCCGGGTCCACACGATTCGCCACCAACTTCCTCATAATTGACCGGCTTCTAAAGGTGAGACATGCTTTGGAACAAACGGTTATTCATCCCGATTGGACCGCCTACGTGAACAAATTAAATAGAGGAGGCGATGATCGAAGGAGAAGTGCAATGGAGGCATGTCAAATCAAGACAACGGTTAATGACGACAGTTTTTGGATAAGTTGCGATAATTACCGCCACATGTCGGAGGAGGTGTTGAAAGCATTGAGAGTGTTTGATGGCGTTGAACCGGCAATGGGCAAGGCTTGGTTGACCATGAAGAACTTGGAGAAACATGTGCTTAGCCTAAAGAATCCTCCTTTCAACCTAGCACACAACCTCGCTACCTTGGCCGAAGAAGATTTCTACAGCCGGTGGCGTATGATGACCACGGACCTACACCATGCCGGTGCAATCTTGAATCCTTATTTATTGGACGACAACGTCGTCCACGAAGACGCGGCCGTTAAATCCGGATTCTTGGACGCCATGAGGAGGTTGACCACGGGCAAGGACGGTCATTACAGTCGGGTTGTGGCCGAATTTCAAGCATTCAAAGAGCGTAGGGGCGCGTTCGCCAATATGCCCCTAGCCATGGAAGCCAACATCCCACCCCACGAGTGGTGGGACCTCGTGGGCGAAGGTGGCACCCACTTGGCCCCTTTGGCAAAGCGAATATTGGCCCAAGTGTGCTCCTCTTCGTCTTGCGAAAGGAATTGGAGTAGTTATTCGTTTGTGCACAACAAGACTAGAAACCGGTTGAGTTCGGCGAGGGCCGAAAATTTGGTGTACATTTATACCAATTCTTGGTTGGCACGGGAAAGGGTTGATCGGGACTCGGCCGCATGGTATCTAGTGAACATGATGTCCGAAGACTCCGACTATTCGGCCGACGAGGATATAAATGGTGACCCCCCCGCGGGACCCGGCGGGGATTCCTCGGGGCCTTCGGACAACGAGAGCGATGGGGGACATGGTGGAGGGAATTTGGGCCTTGACAACCACAATGATCCGTTTGCATACGATAGACTTGACGCCGAGGACGATGTTGATCTTCACATGTGGGCCAACATAGCCGGTCGGGAGTTTCTCTCCACTACGCATGTGCGTCCCGCTACGCCGACAACTACAATACCCGATGTACCGGTAGACATTCAACCCGTAGTGGATGAAGATGTAGTGGCCGAACCACATGTGGATGAAGCTCTTGAAGCGGCTCCGAACCGGATGGACATGGACGAAGTCTCACCACATGCTTCCCCCATTCATCCACCGACGGATGTTGTGCCCACTCCTATTGTGCCGACAACATATGCACAACCCATGCAAACTACACCACCCTTTCCCGAGCCCCACGGAGAGGGCACGTCCAATGTTGTCCTTAACACTAGTCCATTGCGAGGTATTGGGCAATGCCCGGCCGTTGCGCGAGCACCGGAATCCGACTCGGATGACACATTGGCGCAACACATTGCGCGTCGGGCCCCAACAATACCACGCATGGGCTCCCGGTTGGTTGGTGCCACCATCGGCATGCGAGCCCCATGCCCCACACCGGCTAGGCCACCCCCTAATATTGCATTGACAAACTTTAGTCGGACCACGAGAGGTCAAAAAAGAAAACGACAAAGGGATGTGCGAGAATGGAGGACTACCGGGGCCACCCCACTTGCACGTCCACAAACTGACGGCGTTATGGATGCAACGGGTTCAAGACCAATGGTATCGATTAGAATGCCAAGGGCTGGCACACGGCTTAGTCGAATTCCCGGCCCGGCAATTGATGGCCACGAGTCCGACGCCCGAACAGATGACAATGCCAGCACGGACGATGAATCCGGCGTAGGCGAAGCTCCCGATGATAGTGATTACCAAGCACCGCCCCCAAGGGTAGCTGTGGGAGGGCCACGCAGGACAAGGAATTCTATTCCTCAAGACAACGATAATGCCCCTTCATGAATGAATATTTATAGTAATGTCAAATGTCCTATGGTGTTCAATGGGTTTAGTTGTATTGGTGATCAATTTTTGTAATAACTATTTTTGGGTATGTTTGTTGAAAAAATAATGTGAATTTCAAATTTGTATGTTGGATGTTGACTAGAAATTGAGCCTACATGTATGATGTAGGGTTTAGGAAATGAATGTCCAATGTGCACTAAGGTTAGGACTCAGGAGTAGGACACATGGAAATGATTTGTAATGCCAATAGGCCCTATGTAGTGTTGCATTTTTTATTCTATAGGTCGGAGGCGGCATTATAAAATAATTTTAAGAATATTTAAGACTACTTTTATGTTTTTATTATTGAAAATCATCGAAGACATCAATCCGTGAGGTCCTTTATGGCAAATCATTGTCGAAAACATTCCCCTCTTCTAGGATTAGGTCATCGAGCTCTTCTCCGCCCAAATATTGATCCAAGAATGATGACATTGTAAATGCAGACCACCATTCACGACTTGTCCGATGTGCCATGTGGGGCGTTATGTATTCCAATATTTGCCAATTTGTGTGGCAAATTGGCAATGCTCAAGGCTCAAACATTGCCATTGAGTTTGAATGTACTAATGCTATATGGTAATATGGAACAATTGTCAAAGTTGAGCGTGTCTATATTTGCCCTATTGCCATGGATTGGCTATAGTCGTGAACTTATAATAAAAAAAATTTAAAAATGCCGTAGAAATTTGTCGAGGATTTTAAAATGCATTTTAAATGTGTATTTTAAGATAAAGTAAAAATAAATGCACCTCTAGCCCTATGTCATGTGGGAGGATGAAATGAATGTCCAATGTGCACTAAGGTTAGGAGTAGGACATATGGAATTGATTTGTAATGCCAATAGGCCCTATGTCATGGGCGAGGATGGAATTAATGTCCACACACACACACATATATATATATATTGCAAATACCCCCAAATATATATATATATATATATATTGCACATACATCCATATATATAGCGCATACATATAGAACATACGGTATACCGGGAACCCACATATATATTGCACATACACATACATATTGCAATTTGCACGTACACCCATACATGTTAGACATACATATTGCACACGGGTGTAGCTAATAAGGAAGTTATCATTTGTTTAAATAGCGATCCACTTTTATTTCACATTACGGATCATATCTTTTACATAGTGCGATTATATCCACTAGGCCTAAACACATATACAATGTGTTTGCTAGGATTAAATCGGCGAACTATATAGAACATGAACCGCTACATCTACATAGAAAAATTATAATGTCAATAGTCGCTCCGAAGGACAAATCCAAAAGTTGGTGCATCGACGATATTCGGCAGAACGTTTGTCGACTTGAAGCCAATATTCTCCATTCTCCACAAGCATATCCCGCAAGTATTCAAGTTCCATTATGAAAATATCGTTGAGCCGAGCATGCTGAACTTGCCATCGAATTGGGATGGCAATGCGTTGCGTATGGCTGAACATGAAGAGGTTCAGTCGGAACGCTCGCAACAATTCGGCGAGCTCCGAAGTCCCTCTCACGCCCCTAAATCGATGCCCCATTGGTATGTCTACGTCCCAAATCGACATACGCAACGCATTGTAAACTTCTCCCATACCAAAATGTTCCCGCCAAGCTTTGTTAACTCCCATGTATTTAAAAATACATATGAGAGTTAAAAAATTCGCCCTCACTTCACACCCCCGCCCATACTCTCCTCGGTGATATGGCTCCAAAATAGGCTCTAGGACCTTCGGCAATATGTGCTCCCCCACAATTTCCGCGGTCAATCCGGGTAAAATGGTCGACGGTGCCATGTTTGGCACAACCCTGAAATAGCAGCTTCTCCGCTCCTTCTCCCTTTGTTCTCCGTTTGCAAAGCTTGCTAAAACAGGCTATGGCCAATGGAGAACTTGGGAATGAGGGAAATGGGAGGTTGGATTGCTATATATATGCATCCTTTGTCATGATTGTATGCATTTAATGCATGATTTGACTAAGCTAACGCTCTTCCCAAACCCTAACGCCTAATTTTGACTGTTGGGCAGCAGTCGATTGCCATATTCGACTGCTGGGCAGCAGTCGATTCGCATATTCGACTGCTGGGCAGCAGTCGACTGTGGATGGTCGACTGCTACACAGCAGTCGACTGATAAAATCGACTGCTGGAAGGCAGTCGACTGTGGATGAATGACTGCCTTCCAGCAGTCGACCATCTTAGTCGACTGCTAGGAAACAGTCGATTTTATCAGTCGACTGCTAGGAAGCAGTCGATTTTATCAGTCGACTGCTGTGTAGCAGTCGACTTGCCACAGTCGACTGCTGGGCATTTATCAATCGACTGCTGCCCAGCAGTCGATTTACATAGTCGACTGCTATGAAGCAGTCGATTTGCATAGTCGACTGCTGTGTAGCAGTCGACCATCCACAATCGACTGCTGTGTAGCAGTCGATCATCCACAGTCGACTGTTGTGTAGCAGTCGACCATCCACAGTCGACTGTTGTGCAGCAGTCGACTATGCAAATCGACTGCTACAAGGCAGTCGACTGTGGATGGTCGACTGCTACACAGCAGTCGACTGCCTTGCAGCTTAATTTAGACAACTAATTAGACACACCCGTAACCCAACCTGCCAACTCATTGGATGCCACCCGAGGGCCCACACTGCGATATCCCTATAAAATCAAGTGTGCTACCCACCATGAGGCCACCTTGCCTCGTAGTGATTTGGAGGACCTTGTATGCGTCGCGTACATTGCCCAAGATCAACTACGGTGTGGGCAATCCATAGGATTGCGATGGCTGGGAGTGGCAAGATACGGGATGCGGGTGGTTCGTCAAGAAGTATGTATTACAATCCCCGACACGCATGGGGCTTGCCGGACGAACCGGACGAATTTACACCCGAGGTGGTTGCAGAGAACACTCGAAATGAGGACGATTTGCGCAGTGTTTTACGTCCGATTCAAGGGTTCACTGAATTCTATTGGGTTCGACTGCCTAGGAGACAAGTTGATCGTCACCACCGCGGATACTTGGACGCCCAAGAAAGGCCCGCATGCCGCATCGGTTACAAGGAAAAACTTTTCCCATGGCACTTGTTTCAGGACCTTAGCGACGTTCTCACGAAGGGGAAAAATCAATTGTATTTTCGAAAAAACTATGGGACCTTGTGGAGGTTCTACCAAACCATAAAATACTCGGTGCATGACGCAATTCATTGGGGGTTCAACCGGTGCACCGCGCACCAAAAGGAATACCGGGTGTATAGAGAGTACACACTTAGGTCGTCAATGTAAGATTTGCCCACGAATATGGTGAGAGCGTAGTATCAAGTTTGTACTTGCACGTATACTTACGTATGTTGGTAAGTTGGAAATGCGCAATATATGAATTCCCAGCAATATTGCGGTGATGTTTTCCGCTTGGTGTGAACTTATAATCATGCCACATGGAATCATTGTCACAGTTATTTGCATCGATACGTGTTTGATTCAAGTGCAAATGCATGTAGATGCAAAGTCCATGGTTTAATTGGATGTTTGTGGCAACAGATTGTGTGGGCAAACATAAGAAATGATCATTGTGCGACACTTGTTTATTACTCCCAAAATTGATAGTGAACAATAATTCACTTATAAACATTTCCAAAATCATGGTTTTTCCCGCATTGTGTACAATTGAGTATCAAATAATGCCTCCTAGTCCAACGCCTATCTCACAAACACTAGCCAACATTCCTAATCCGGCTCTGAATCACTATCCAATGCAATGGGGGGTCCGCGGCTTGAGCTTGCACCGTTCAGATTTGGTGGCCGTAGTGTCCGGCGCCTCGCCTCACGCCTGCTCTCGGTGATGGCCCATAGTTCTTGCGCCGCAGTCTCCCGGTCAGCTTGTGCACGAGCGCGCGCGCGGTCTCCAATGTGCAACCCCCTCGCGGCATTCGGATGGCGCAGGACGTCTTGCATGGTGGGGCTAGAGGCCCCGTCACGGATGTCCAAAAGGCCGTTGACGTATTTCCACTCATTCATCCGGATTTGGACGTCCACCTCATTGAAGCTACCCTCTTGTGTAACGGCCTCCTGCCTCTCCAGATCGGCCTCAAAACTTGTTGTGTCCAACACGTGTTCCACATCCCAAGTTGTTTCCTCGCCCGGGACCGGTTCCCGTGGTAATACCCCCACTGTCACATTGCCGTTGGAGTCATACACGTATCCGTGGGGGTGAGGACCTGGGACGTATTCACCCGTCTCTCCGGCATGCCCACCCACAACACGGTACAAAAATGCCCTCAAACCTACGGCCTGAGGAGAGGAGCCGGGGTAAAACTCATGAGCAACCCTTGTGTACATTTCAGGCGTGAAGTTTGTCGGGTAGCCTCGCAGGTCCTTCAAATACCTCCGTGCACGCCAGCTATAAGCAGGAGGATCGCCGTATTCTGCGGGCGGCACACCATGGATTATTGTGTATTCAAAATCGGGAGGCATTCCCCATTGCACTCCGAATTGCTCGTACAACCTTCGATGCAGAGGGGCTTGGCACGTAGGACAACGGCGTGTTTGCAACATGTGTGGCAACAAACAATTCGGGTGGACCATGTGACCGCACGACCCAACGATCCATGCGCCTTCGGGTCCCCAAGGATTGGAACAAATGGGGCACATGCTCCCGTCCTTGATCCAATCGGGGACGCATGGCCACAACAAGGCTGGTCTGGCCGGGGGTATCACGATGCGGGATGATACTGCGGTATCCCATTGGAATTCATCCTCGGGCCTCTTGGTCCACGCAATACTGGGGTAATGGTCGTCATCGACCGGGAGGTTCTCAGGATACATGAAATCCAATGGCGGCCACGAGGTAAAAAGAAGCCGTCGTTCGGGCCACTGTTCGCCGTGGTCCCTATAGTGTGTCAGCTCGTCCATCAATGCCCTCTCACGCGTGGCGAACATGATAGTGGCTGTGACCATGCCCATGTAGTCGTCCTCCAACAACCGGTTCCTCCTAATGACCCGGTCGTAATCAACCCTCATTGCCTCCAAGTTTGTTGTGGGCGACGGCTCCCGCCCTTGTCCATCACTACCAGACATTGCTTGCGGCAGTTGTGGCGCATCAGCCCTCGCAAGTTCAAGGTCGGTCAAACGTGCAATCTCGGCCTTCAACCCTTGGACCTCCTCGGCGTGTGCACGTCGGACCATCTCCAATTCCCGTTCGTGGTCAGATTTGCATTTTGCCAACTCCGCCCTCAACGCCTCCACAACGTCGTTGTCGGCAACTACCAGTGGTGGGGATGGCACCGCCGATGCCATCTCCACATCAACGGGCGAAGATGGAGGACAAACCAACCGGGAACCATGTGGCGGTGTCACGTGGACCCTTTGTCGCCGGCTAGGTGGTTCAACCGGCAACCCTATGACAATGTTGTGCTCGTCCATGTTTGCCTCGGCGGCCGGTGGAGTCCCCACAATTTGATGATCTGGTCCCGCAAGGAAATCAAAATAAGATCGGACCCTCAAAGGATTCATTGGAGTTTGCCATGCCAATGGAATCGGACGGCCAGCGTTCCGTCCTAGCACGGCACTTGGTATGACCGTGACCCGGCGTGCCTGCCTCAAGTCCAGGCTCGTGCGGGGTATGGTGGACCAGTCGATATCCACTCCCAAAATTACCTCCGCGTAGACCATTTGGCATAACCACATTAGCATATGCCCGCGATCAAATTCCCTCGGTGCACCCCACAAGAAATCCCACACCTCCTTGCACCGTTCTCCAAATATTTGATGGCTCACCTCCCTCCATATGCCATAGCGTTGTCTAGACATCCGTTCAGCATTCGCGTTAGGAACGAACATCCTCGTCAAATGGGTCCACTCTACGTACCTTCGGACCGTGCTATACAACCACATGCCCCTCTCATTTTGCCAGCCGGGATTGGCGAGAATGTTCGGGTCCCGCGCCACCTCCAAATTGATTGGTTGCGGCCTGCCCCTCAGCGCATTGCCGCGTCTTCTAGCGCCTGCCGACCCCGGTCTCGCTTGCGGAGTCCCCCCCGGATCCAAATCCCCGCCACGTGGAGGTTCCGGCGGCAAGTTATCTTCGTCTGCCATCGTTGCCCCTAACCCCTAGCTTTGTATGCCTACTATAAATTAAACCTAATATGGTAGCACTTCCAAAATAAGCGCCACCACCCACAATTTTTTTCCCAATCCACTAAAACCAAATTAAGGCCGTTCAAAGTTCAAACTACATAATTAGATTTAAACCACTTTCAAAATAAGTGTTCACATATAACAATTTCCGGTATGGTTCAAACTAACCGCAATGGGGTACAATGTAGACCGTATGTAGGTGGGTTGCAATACACACGTTAGGCAATAACAGTATATCGTATGCACCTTATACGTATTTCAGTACGTATGTCCACCTGTAGCCCTCCAGCTCACCTCTATCTCCAAATGGCAAGGGCTGATTAACAACCTAGGCCCAAATGGAGGGAGGTGGGAGTGAGGGAATGAGGGAAGTGGGGTCCATATATACCCCAAGGAGGCGTCCTTTCGATTAGACGCCCCCTGGACCAACCCATGGACGCCACGTGCCCATGGGTGTCTCTACGCGACTGCTCGTGAGCAGTCGCACCCCTTCGTCGACTGCTATTAGCAGTCGACCATGTGGTGCGACTGCTCACCAGCAGTCGACCATAGGGTGCGACTGCTCACCAGCAGTCGTCCGCACTTTGTCGACTGCTATTAGCAGTCGACTTGGGTTGTCGACTGCAGTTGGGCAGTCGATTGTCTTCGTCGACTGCTAATAGCAGTCGACTTGAAGGGCAGACGACTGCTTGTAAGCAGTCGCATCCCTTCGTCGACTGCTATTAGCAGTCGACGAAGGGGTGCGACTGCCCACCAGCAGTCGTCTGCCCTTCTTCGTCAACTGCTAATAGCAGTCGACGAAGGGGTGCGACTGCCCACCAGCAGTCGTCCGCACTTTGTCGACTGCTATTAGCAGTCGACTTGGGTTGTCGACTGCAGTTGGGCAGTCGACTGTCCAAGTCGACTGCTATTAGCAGTCGACAAAGGGGTGCGACTGCCCACCAGCAGTCGTCTGCCCTTCTTCGTCGACTGCTATTAGCAGTCGACGAAGGGGTGCGACTGCCCACCAGCAGTCGTCCGGACTTTGTCGACTGCTATTAGCAGTCGACTTGGGTTGTCGACTGCAGTTGGGCAGTCGACAGTCCAAGTCGACTGCTAATAGCAGTCGACTTGAAGGGCAGACGACTGCTCACAAGCAGTCGCCCGCCTGTCGTCGACTGCTAATAGCAGTCGAATTTCCATGTCGACTGCCCAAGAGCCGTCGACAAGCCAAGTCGACTGCTATTAGCAGTCGACTAGTTATGGTAGTCGACTGCTTTTGAGCAGTCGACATGGAAATTCGACTGTCGTCAGCAGTCGACACACCTATACGACTGCCCTTTAGCAGTCGATTCAGTGTGTCGACTGCCTAGTAGCAGTCGCTGTAACTCGTCGACTGCCCACTAGCAGTCGACACTGTTGACGACAGTTTACCCTGTGTGACGACAGGGTAAACTGTTTTACCCCCCCCCCAAACGGACGTGACGTTTTCAGGTCTGCCGTCACGTCGCTGTCACAGGACGTGACGCGACGTGACGCGACGTGACGTGTAATCCCTGCGCACAACATTATCATCTTCTCGTGCATGCAATGGGTTTATTTGCCTTTATGTACTGGTGGGATGTTTGTTTACATTTTTGTCTAATTCTGCAATTAATTTAGGCATTATTAGTTAACAGATATTTTGTACTAGCTCGCAAAAGAAATTCAGTGTCAGTTTGAAGATATGACTGTGTTTTTGGCCTTTGTCCATTCCACACCCACATTACCCCCCCCCACCTTATACCTCACTTGCACATGTGTCCATTGCAGTCATTTGGAAATTTCAATATGTATTCATGTGGGGGGCACACCCAATATGTGCACTCCAAAAATTGGGCCTTACAACCCTATTGGTGCTAAGTTTGGCAACTTCTACTGCCCATAGGAGGGTTGAAGTAAATGTGCAGGTCAGTGTGTGCATGCAGTGTTGTTCGTGTGTAGGAGCCTCTTGCCCGTGATATCTTGCTCTTCTCTTTCTGCTGCCAGTTGCCAACGGTCCAGCCTGGATGGATTCCAGAGTCAAGAGTCAATCCACACAGCGTGCGTTTGCATGTTTTGGCCCTCACCCTCTGTCGGAGACACATCATACATTTCCACAAGTTCTCCATTCCACGACGCATTGGAAACCTTCAGTCTTCGTCGGATATGTTGCCAAACTCTCCCCTCAGCAAAGGTGCTAATGCGAGCTCTGCGTCTCTCTCACACAAGGTTATACCACCCACCATGTTCGGAATGTGGGATGTGGGGGCCATCAAGGTTTCGGCCTCTAGTGTTGGAATACACACTCGAGTATTTATAAATTCCTCGTAGTCAGAGGCTAGAGACCTCCAGGACCTTGCCTCACTGTTTAGTACAACACGCCAGGGTCCAGTGCTCTCTGCATCGGCGTAGAAAACCTGTTGGACTTGGGACGGCAATACAAATGGGTCATCTGGATGTTCCAGCATGCACGAAAAGTTGGCCAAAAGAAAACCGAATTCATCTCTTTTGTATGTGGGCTCTCCCATTTCGTCCACACCATGCCGAACCCAATCGCATTCCATTAAGGTAATAGGTGTGATAACTTTCCCATAGTCCATAACTCGAATGTTTCAAAACACCTACGTAGTGTATTTGGCCCATCACACCTCCTACCGTAGAACCTTGCGTTTTCGATATTGATGCTACACCACAGTCATAGCTTACCATTCCAGCTGATGATCCATCATCGCAGCGGTAATGGTTCCCATACGCCTGCATCCTTGAGTACAATGTTGACACCAGCTTAGGGGGCATTGATAGTTTTCTCATGTCTGCATCTCCCAGGACTTCTCCCCAACCTGCTACCTTCCGCACAACCTCTCTTATCCACACGGCCAGACTTGGAAACGCACCAAGGTGGGTGTCCAGGCATACTGCACCCTCGAACTTTGCTTGGGCAGCAGCATATTCTCTGTTCCAAGACCACAATATGTCAATTATAGCTTACATCACAACAAACATATGTTTCAGTCAGAATGACACTAGACATAAAGTCTGCCATCAACGTTGCCTTCATTTCCGTCTGACATTATCACTTCTATTGCATTTTTTCAAGCGAACCGGTTATGGTTGTCTTAAGTTGTGTTTCTCACATACCTGCACAGTGGTTGGAATGATGTGCGATTTAGAAGCAGGTGCTCATGCGCAACGTCTCTCATATAGGGTGTGATAACAAATGAGGTCCCAGCTCCTTCCAGAACCTCCCCGATAATCCCAGCATTGGCCTCTTCTGTCCACACATTGCGATGCAGTGGCTCATAGTCAGTCATAAACTCTACGGTTAGTCCGATTGCCTCTTCCAACACATGCGATTTTGCCATGCATGCCTCTGGTCTGGCCATATTGTTGACGTACCCTTTTAAAACCTTGTTCATTCTCTCAACACTATACATCCACCGTGTGTGTACGGGTCCACACAATTCCAGCTCCTCCACAAGGTGTATCACCAGGTGTGACATCACGTCAAAAAAACTCGGAGGCATGTGAATCTCAAACATTGACATTGTCACTGCAGCGTCCTCTTTGAGGTTGACCATGTCGGAGGGATCTATGACTTTAGCACAAATTCTTCTAAAAACGCGGGACAGTCTCATAATTGTTGTGCGAGGCCCGCGCTCCAGGAGACCCCTTATGCACAATGGCAGTAATTGTTGCATGACAACGTGCCAGTCATGTGCCTTCATCCCACTCAATTTCTTGAGTGTTATATGCTTTGCAACGGCACCGCAATATCCAGAAGGCACCTGGAGGGCTGCTAGTCTGGACATGAATATGGGAAGGTCCACGTCATTCAGTACGTACGGTGCCACAGGCTTTATGACCTTCGTCTTCCCCCGGGCATTGGTCGTTTTAACCAGCCATAGTTCTTCGCGCACTCCTGTTGCTTCCATGTCTCGTCTGGATGCAATTGTGTCTTTCTCTCCAATAATTGACTTCACCACATTCTCGCAAACATTTTTTTCCACGTGCATAGCGTCTGTGCAATGCCGCACAAGAAAATGCTGCACATACAGTGACTGCCAAATCTGAGTACAAACACAACATATTGAAATTCAACAAACAATGTAAGGAAATTGGATGCACAAAAAATGAACCCATGTACTGCATAGGATTGCCATTGCAATCAGTCATACTTCCATGGGACCTATTACACACAAGTATGCATGTATAAACAAAAATTAAAATGAAGTTCAATCCAAAACTCAGTTTTGCTCACACAAACTGGAACAAAGTTAAAATTTTGTCCACCTGTGACCTGCCACCAAAATTGCGATTGACATCACTCAATTCACTCAAATGTTGCTTACAAAATTGTGCAGCCCCGGTTAGTTCACCCTAGAATTTGATGCATACGTAGTGTGTTGTGGACCTGCCTTGAAATAAGGTAAGTCAAAGAAACATGATCTTCTCTTCACACCGTGCCACCTCGATGGATCAAGCTCTCCTCCCGCCACATTGCCAGACTCTAGCCATTTCTTATACTCTTCTGCCCGTTGTAGTATCTCAGTCGTTGTTGGCCTTCTGGGCTGCGCCCGTGATTCTGTTTCGTTTCCAAATGCAGCACTGTAGGTTGGTTTTCTGTAAGGGTGTTGCCTTGATCGCAACCAGCGTCGTGAACCAGTGTACAAACATTTATGCAACTCCCTGGAGTATCTTGAGGGTCACCTCTGGCCCGCAGGGGGGGCAGCCAGCATAGCCGGCATGCGCCATACCAGATAGAACACTATATTCGTTAAATTGAGACTTTCTCTAGTCTCAAATTAATATATGGATCAAACAACATGAAGATGCCCGAAACTATATTGTCAACAATCTCAAATATATTATATGTTCTAATACCCCAAATCTATGATGTGCGGACATAAGCACATATGGTAGAGCACTCGACACCAACTTCATCAACAAAAACACATTGGGTAGAGCACTCCAAACAAAATTCACCCAAAAAACATATAAAATGATTTCTATTATTAGCATGGTCAATAAAATATAGACATTGCAACATACGAAGTGCATGTAATAAATGCATATTTCTTCAATGGACAATTTAGTCCCAAACTTAATAATAAGATGAACTTCACATTTGTTTTGAAATATAGTAAATGGATATTCATCCATCCCCAAACAATATAGCATTCGTAAGTTCAACCCAAACTCTACCCCAATTTTGAAGAGCACACATATGAGTAATATATATTGCTAGAATTACATATGAAACTATAATCATGCTTACACAATCCTACCAACTCTCTCATTCAACGTGGGTTGCTTCTTGTGTGATCCGAGCAAGGTTGTCTTTTGCAAAAGTTATGTACTTTTGAGGGATGGACACTGATCCACTATGATTTTTCCGTGGTTTCCATGCTATGAATATGGAATCTGTATCCACCCAAGATGGACCGTGCTCAGAATCCACCTTCCACCGAAAATTATGGTTTGTATCCCAGCCTGTATAATGCCGAATCACATCTTCGTTCCGTGCTGTCGGTCTGTAGTACTCCACTTGTATTTGTCGAAAATGAGGGCTGGAAGTTGCAAAATTTGGTTTAGACAAAGCTCTTGCCACCCACACTGGCTTCGCATATGTCTCATCTCCAGGACGCAAAATGAGCATATAACCTTCATGACAATCCACCGCAATGCGGAATGAAGGTGGGGGACGTTGACTAGCAGGCCCAACGTAATGGTCGTCCACATCAAACTCCTCACGAACCTCTCCATTTTCCAAAAGGCAAGCCTCCGAAGCTTGTACTTCGACACGAGTTTGTGGCCAAAACCCGTGCCTCAATGTATGAGGGCTATCTTGGTGTAGGTCTGACAAGGCGGCACGAACACGTGTCCAATAATGTATCCAACTCCCGTAACGATGCCAACATGATCCACCAACATCCGCTATCTTCAAACTCTCCCAATATTGTATGAAGCCTGATATACCTTTCAAAATATCCTCCAAATTCTTCATGGGTATTGGCTTGCAAGGCCTGGGCTCTCCATCCGGTAACATCGTCTTTCCATCCGCATCCACGCGCCAGACAAGGAGACCTTCCGGCGGGCTCCAGTCTTGTGTCGTGCACAACAACTTGTATTGCATGGCGGGTACACCATCGTCACGCATGTAGAAGCGGAATTGTTGTGCCTTCGTATGCCCGATCAATCGGTGAGCTCCGCTTCGAATAAATGGTTCTATAAATGCCTTAAAGTCAGGCACCTCCTCAATCATATGGGGGATGACGGGAACGTTCTCCAAATCCATGTACGACTTCATCAATAATGGGATTGTTGGAAAATCCTCCTCCCTCAACTTCATGCTCCACCGCCCAAAAGATGCATCAATATCATCGTGCGTGTGGCCTACTGTGAGCCCAAAAGGGTGCCCACATTTAGTCTTAGACCCTTGAAACGTTAGTTGATGCACTTTGAAGTAGCATGTTACTTCACAAAAATATAAAAAGAGTGAAATGTTAGTCTTAGAAGTACCATGTTGTAAGAGGCTAGGATGTGAGTTGTTATTGTGTTTTTACCTTCGGAAGGATTTGAGTGAATGAGGATAGGTAAGGAGAACTTGGATTGAGTAGTTAGTGAGTAGGCTAGTACAAATGGATGGAGACAACCAAAGTGACTCAAGAGGCAAGTGCATTCGAATTGGGATGAATGGAGGATCACATGGAGCGCACAAGTGGACCACCTCATCATGGCCACTTAATGGGGAAGGTCCAAGGAAGAATGCAAGGTGGAGGATAAGCAAATTCTCAAAGCACCAATCAAATCACGAGTTAAGCATCGTGGTTTGAATTAAGTGGTGAGCAACGATTTGGGAAAGTAAGGGGAGAAAGTTATGGCGGCGGAAAGCGAAGGAGGCTAAGTTTGGGTTGAAGCATCCCAAGTTTGGTAAAGTGTGGTAGGTAGAAAGCCAAGGCTAGTTAAATGTTCGAATTAGGATCCTTGTTGATCATTTGAGGGAGGAAGGCTTAGAAGATAGGATTGGCGCCTACTAAGTAGGAGGAAATCTCAAGGGCTTATCGTGAGCCTTGAGGGTGCTCACCCCCTCAAGCTTACTATATAATCCCTCATTCTTCCCTCACTCATCCTCTCTTTCCTTTGTGCTCCAAGGCACCCCACGAGTTATAAGTGTGGGTGTGGGAAGCCATATTGGAGCACATGTGTGTGCTTAGTTTTTAGTTTGAGAGCCAAGGCTTGTTAGCCTTGAAGAGGGCTTGACCTCTTGGTAGAATTAGTGTTGACGTGAAGGATTTTAAAGTTAATTCATGATTCCAATTTGTGGTACTTAAAGTTCATGTTTTGAATACACGTGGTTGCAAGTTCCATGTTTAAGAGTTGAGCACTTGAGGTTGTGATGAGTGCAAAAATATACTTGTGTGGATTAGTTAGTCTTAGTGAAGTTAGGAAATTCTCTCTCCCCCTCTCCTCTCTAGGATTTTAGGATTTTAGGATTAGAGAAGAATTGTGTGATTAGAAAGGGGTTGTTAGTAGAATTAGGAAAATTAGGTAGGAAGATTAGTTGAGGGCTTGAATAATTAGTGAGGTAGTTGGGGATTACAACTACAAAGTTGTGGGTTCATGAAGGAGCTGGGTTTATGAAGGAGCTGGGTTTGTTTAGTTAGAAAGTAAAGAGCTGGGTTTATGAAGGACCTGGGTTTGTTTAGTTAGAAGCTAAGGAGCTGGGTTCATGAAGGAGCTGGGTTTATGAAGGAGCTGGGTTTGTTTAGTTAGAAGCTAAGAAGCTGGGTTTATGAAGGAGCTGGGTTTATGAAGGAGCTAGGTTTATGTAATTAGAAAGTAAAGAGATGGGTTCATGAAGGAGCTTAGTAGATAGCCTACTTAATTAGCTCATAGACAAGTAGTTAGTTACATTATGCTAGTTAGTGTTATGTGTGGCTTTCACAAGTAAATGTATTTGAGATTGACTATAGAGAATAGTGTTTTTTAACACTTGCATCCTCTCTTTAAAAATAAACCACGTGCACAAATTAATGGAGAATGTGGAGCACTCTCGCGATGGCAAGACAAAGGAAGCAAAGACCAAAGTTAAATCCAAGACCACTTGAAGGGTGAACCTTGCACTATGGACTCATCCAAGTCCAAATCCAATACCGCGGAGGAATGTGAGCCCAAACCCACTACTCGGACTACGGACGCTTAAGGGTGGGGGGTTTGGCCTCACATAATTGGTGCGTCCGCCGGGAGCGAAGCGGAAGGTAGTTACAAGACTTGGAGGCGACTAGGAGACTTGGAGGCAACTAGGAAAAATTGGAGACACAAACTTGAGAGAAGGGAAGGAGCACCCGAAACTCGGTAAGTATTCTCTCTTTGGGTTACATTTGAATTCATTGTATTTCAACTATTCCTTGGAATGAATTGCATTGTCAATTACGCAAATTCATTTTTGAGGAAGGAGCGCGGCGAAGGTACGTCCTCAACCTTTTTGGGGATTTGCTAAGAACTTAAAAGGAACCTATAACCGAGTAGCTCATTAAAACATTAGAGGGTAAATTCACCTTAGGACATTGAACTTTGACACTCACCTCGGGGTGAGTCTCAAAGTTTTGGGAGTTGTCATTTCATGCTCTAGATTAAATTAATATTTCACAAAGTTTATGGTGTTGTTACATTGAGTCACGATTGAGGGGAGTGCTAACTCACAGGGGGATGCGATTGCTCAAGGTATGTTTATTTCTTCAAAGTGAACTCATTAACTAATTAAAGAATGCCTTTTGTACTCGTGATTGTTGTTATCCGTTGTAGAGGGTAATTCCCGAATTGTGGATGGTGTGAGAAGTTGAAGGGTGAAGCCTCGACTTTTAACATAATCTACTCGGAAGGTCACCCCCTCACAATCGGTATTGTGGTGAGTGTTAATTTGCGGGAAGGTGCGGAGGTGATGCTCCGACTTAACCAAAAAATTAACATGAACATGCCTATCCCCTATTGGGATTCTTTCACCTAAGTGGGCTTGCAGGTTCTTTTCCTCACCTCCTAAAAAAATTATAACCACACCAAGACAAGTGAAAATATTAAGAGGGGAATTGCTAGGATTATGTGTGGTCAAGTGAGGGTCGATCGATTCTTATGGAATGCAAGGTAGGACTCGCTCACAAAAACCAAGTTTGATAGTAGGACTAGAGAAATCTACTCGAAAGAGGCGGTCCTCTAAAATCAGTGATAGATTAGAACAAGATAATGTTAGAATAGAGAGTTGTTTGAACGTCGAACCTAGGACTAGGTCAATTCTAGACACCTTAGAACTTGGAGCTCAACTTGAAGAGGAGATCACTCCCTCCAAATTGAGTGGTGAAACTTCTTCGGAAAATTACACACTTAGAGAAGAATTCCCGGTAGAAGTTGATAGGGGATTGTTGAATAGTTCACCGGTCACCATGGCCGAGGAACGGGGGATGGATCCACCACCCATACCCCCAATTCCGCCCATACCTCCTATACCTCCAATAGACCCATTGGTTAGGCCAAGAGGCCTACCAATTGTGGTTCCACAAAATTTAGCGGCGATGGATATACCATCTCATCTCCCTAAATTTTATGGGACCAAGGATGAGGACCCCTCTCGGCACATGGAACGGTATATCGAACGGTTGGCTAGCTTCCTCATAACCGACCCGGGTTATTGGTTAGTGTGGTTTCCTACCACTCTAGAGGGGGAAGCCTATGAATGGTATCGGGATCATGCCGAGGGACATTTTAGGGGATGGGAACAATTACAAAGGGAGTTTCTTAACGAATTTAGGCCGGAAGTGGGTCAAAGTACCGCATTAAGGGCATTGTCGTCATTGAAGCAAGGAAGGGAGGAAGAAATTTCGGCTTACATTAGGAGGTTTGATTTAGTGTGCACTAGATTTGTGGGTACCATGCTCAACGACGACACGCTAAAGCAATTTTTCATTCAAGGGTTTTTTAAGTCCGGAACTATTAGGGGTGTTCTAGAAAGGAATCCCTTGACCTTGGCGGATGCCAAGCGTGCGGCTAGAGATATTGAAAACTTGGATAAAGATCACGAAAGGCTATGGAGAAGGGAGGATGAATTGATCCCACAATTCATCCCCATACGCCCTAGGGTGGTAGCGGTAGAACCCGCTAAGTATGAGAACCAAATTCCATATGCCATTGTGGACACCGGCCCCCGACCTTTAGCGGTTAGGGAACCGGCACCTCTTTTGGCACTACCGGCCCCTAGAACGGATCCACACTTGGAGGAGGTTGAGAGAAGACTAGGTGCTAGCCAACTAGGATTCCAAGAGGCTATGATAAAACAAATGCAAAGCCTCACGGATCAAATGTCATTAATGATCCGGAGTCAACAACCGGGGCCTCCACCCCCGGTTGAGTCGGGTAGGCATTCTTCCGGATTATGGTGTGTCCAATGTGGCCAACCGGGCCACACGCGTCAATTTTGTAGAAGTGGACAAAACCGTGACCAAAGAGGAAACGGTAACCCACCTCAACAAAATCAACGAGGTCAAGCGCCACCTCACTATGGAAATGGAAGCAATAGAGGACCACAACCTAGAGGGCAAGGTGGCCAAAATTTAGAGAAGAAGGAATTTCATCCCTTTTGTGGAAGGTGGCACGCTCAAGGACAATGTTGGTCCGAAGGTCAAGAGTTTAATTGTAGCAATTGTGGAGGAAGTCATCCCTCGGATACGTGTCGCCAACCGGACAAAATAATTAATGTCCCTTACCCGGTGGCTAATCCACAACAACAAGCAAGGGATAATATGCGAGGTGCTAGGCCACAAGGAGTACCGGCCAATGAACTTAGGCCACCTAACTTATACTATGACCATAGTAATGCTAGGCAAACTTTTCATCCACCGGCGGGCTTGCAAACTACAACCGGTTACATTCCAATACAAAATAGACAAGGAGTTCCACCTAATGGTAGTAACGGGAGACAAGCGCCTCCAACGGATCCGGGACCATCTAACTCCCAAGATGTTAGGTTCATGGATGGAGTGTTGGAGGCCACATGTGATGACATGCTTCCTCTCCCAACGAGAATTGGAGAGGAGCAAAGTCAATGGCCTCCTCACACCAATGCTATTACATATGAGTTAGTGAAGGGTAAGGGTGTGGTTGAAGAAGCACCTGCACTAGCGGTAACTACTAGGGCTAGGAGAGGGGATGCCCCGTTGGAGGTAGGAATAGGAGAGCAAGGAAATTACTCTTCGGATGAAGAGATTAATCTCTCCGAGTTGGATAGGGTAGCTAGAAGAGCTACTAAGGATGTGGAGAGGGAAAATATAATTTTACAAGATAGGGAGAGGACTAATGCGGTACATGACTTGGATAATAGCGATGTGGGTGCATGGGAAGGACCGGGGGTTCCCGTAGACGAATTCGACGTAGTGGGTAATTCTAAGGTGGAAAGATCTACCGGGTACGACTTGTGGGCGGACCTTAGTACACTCAAGGCGGATATTACTTTCGGCCAACTATTGGAAATTTCACCCACGGCAAGGAAAACATTAAAGGAGGGAATGCCGGTACACAAGAGGATGAGGAAGGTGAAAGCTAAAATAGCCGCTAGGATCCAATCACAAGGTGGAAGAGACGTGAAAGCTATAGAAATAGAAGTTGTTATAGTAGATAAGGTGGTTCCTAATGTGCTAGTCGACGGAGGGAGTAGTCTAAATATACTACCGGAGGATACTATGAAAAAATTGGGACTTGGACTCACGGGGCCTTCACCTTTGGTCATAAATATGGCAAATCAAAGTTCGACTACGCCTTTGGGGATGATCAAGGATTGTAGAATGACTACGGGAGGTGAGGAGTACTTGGTCACCTTCCATGTCATTAAAATGCACTCCAACAAGGACACCTTCCCCATTTTGCTAGGTAGGCCTTGGTTGCGGATGGTGAATGCTATGGTCAATTGGGGTGGACCTAAACCATCCATCACTTATGGTCCGGAGGGTAATAGGGTCATAGTGTCCATTGGTTCATTAGAAGGATGGATGAAGAAGGAGATGTATTTGCCATTGGAGAAAGAAATTGATGACTTAAACGAGAATGAGATTGGCAAGGCATTGGTGGGAGTCATCCATCCCGAAGGTCAAAGGGTTGTTATAGATTCGGGCTCGGGAAGTCTAGGTCCTAATTTTTACAATTATGGGGATAATGGGGATTATGCCCAATGGCTAAGGGAGTACCCCGAGTCCGAGGTTGATGTAATGGTTACATTTCACCAAGTAGGCTTAGGGAGTGAATTTCCTAGTGTTAGTTTAGGAGAGGGCTCATTGTTGGAGCCATGTGAGGTGCTCACCGAGGAAGAGTGGGTTAGCGGTGGGTTAACACCTTGGGTAGATGACGTGGAAGAGGGTGAGGTTAGTTTAATTCATGTAGATGGGACTCAAGAGGAGGATGTGATTATTGAGTCATCGAAATTGGAGGAGCCTTTACATTTCAAGACCACGTCTACGGGGATAGTTGTAGGTCAAGATGTGAAAGATTACCCCAATGTGCCTTCCGATTGGTATCGGAACAAAGAGGAACAAGCACATGTGTCGGAAGCGGATTGGCGGTACGTGGATGTGAAATTAAAGAATGGAAAAACCCGACAAATGAAGATGGGTTCCAAATTGAGGGAGAAAGAGGTTAGGGAGTATAGCAATTTGGTGGATGAGTTTAGTGATACTTTTGCATGGTCCTACGATGAGCTTAAGGGAATTCCTAGGGAAATGGTAGAGCACCGGATTCCTTTAATTCCGGGGGCGAGGCCAATTAGACAAAAGGAGAGGAGGATGAATCCTCAATTGCAATTGTTGGTGAAAGCGGAATTGGAAAGGTTATTGAAGGCTGGGTTTATCAAGCCGGTGGAAATCACGGATTGGGTTTCTCCTATGGTCTTAGTAAAGAAAAAAAATGGGAAATTAAGGGTTTGTGTCGACTATAGGAAATTGAATTCGTGCACACAAAAGGATCACTTCCCCTTACCTTTTATCACCTTGTTGCTTGAGGAGGTTGGAGGTCATTCGCGATATACCTTTATGGATGGGTATGCGGGTTATAATCAAATTTCCATAGCCCTCCAAGATATCCATAAAACGGCTTTTATTACACCTTGGGGTACTTTTGTGTGGGTAGTGATGCCATTTGGGTTATGTAATGCCCCGGCTACTTTCCAACGATTAGTAATGTATATCTTCACGGACTTGTTGTTCAAATCCATGACCGTCTTTGTGGACGATTTTAGCACACAAAGTAATGTGGACGATCACCTACATTGTGTTAGGGAGGCATTGGTTAGGTGTAGGAAGATGAGGTTAGCATTGAACCCGGATAAGACATTTTTGGGAGTGAATAAGGGAGTGTTGTTGGGTTATGTTGTTAGTGAGAAAGGTAGAGAACCCGATCCGGATAAGATTGCGGCCATAAGCGACTTGGCAACTCCAACCAATTCCAAGGGGATCTCTAAGTTGTTAGGACATGTGGGATGGTACCGGGAACTTATTCCTAATTTTTCAAAGATAGCGGTGCCCATTACCCATTTGCTCAAAAAGGATGTCAAATTCGAGTGGACGGATGCTTGTCAAAAAGCCTTTGAGGAATTGCGGGATAGGTTGAGCACCTATCCGGTGTTGATACCACCCAATTGGGGTAAACCTTTTCACGTCTATTGTGATGCTAGTAATGTGGCAATAGGGAGTGCGCTTTGTCAAGCAACGGGAGAAAAAGAGAAGGATCAACCTATAGCTTATGCGAGTAAGCAATTGACCCCCGCCGAAAGAAACTACTCTACAACGGAGAGGGAGTGCCTAGCCATGGTGTTTTCCGTTAAAAAGTTTAGGCATTACCTCATGTGCAACCCGGTTGTATTTTTTGTTGACCACATGGCTATCAAGTATCTAGTTAACAAGGCGGAGTTAAGTGGTAGGTTAGCTAGGTGGGTTTTGTTATTAGAAGAATTCGACTACACGGTGGAATATAAACCGGGTCGTATGCATTTACAAGCGGACCACTTGTCTAGGTTGTCGGAGGAGATAGGAAAAAATCCGGTAAATGATATGTTAGTAGATGATAGCCTCTTTGTGGTCACTTCTACACCGGAGTGGTATGCGGGCATAGTGGAATTTCTAACAACCCACAAGTTGCCCAAAGAGTGGACAAAAGAAGAGAGAAGGAAGGTGAGGGTAAATAGTAGGCAATTTGTTGTAGTGGGCCATAGGTTGTTTAGAAGGGGGTCCGATGGTATTTTACGACGATGCGTGTCAAAAACGGAGGTTGAAGCGATTTTAATCGCTTGCCACGATAGCGCTTGCGGCGGTCACTTCTCGGGTCAACTCACCGGGCAAAAAATACTTAGAGCGGGCTACTTTTGGCCTACACTATTTAAGGACGCCCATGACTATGTAAGGAAATGCGACGCTTGCCAACGGTATGCCCGAAACGACCTTAGAATGGAGATGCCTTTACATGTATCATTACCCTTAATTCCTTTCGAAAAATGGGGCATCGACTATGTGGGTGAGGTCCATCCCCAATCTTCAAAAGGAATGAAATATATTGTGGTGGCAACCGAGTACCTCACCAAGTGGGCGGAAGCCAAAGCGGTGAAGACCGACACGGCGGAACACGCGGCAACATTTATGTACGAAAACATAATTTCGCGGTTCGGGGTGCCGAAGATCCTAGTAAGCGATAGGGGTACTCACTTTTTGAATGACTTGATTCGAGAGATGACAGAGAAATTTAAAATTGATCACCGGAAGACTACTCCCTACCACCCACAAACCAATGGACAAACGGAAAGGGTTAACGGAATTTTGGTGAGTATACTACGCAAGACGGTTATAGACTCGAAGCGGGATTGGGATACGAAACTAACGGCGGCACTTTGGGCATACCGTACAACCTATAAGGTAACTACGCGTGCTACACCATTTTCCTTAGTCTATGGTCTTGAAGCGACACTACCAATCGAATATGAAGTCGAGTCACTTAGGGTGGCCGTGAGTACGAGACTTACCGAAAGTCAATCCTTACGAAATCGACTAACCGATTTGGAAGCACTTGACGAAGGGAGGAGAATGGCGGCTCAACATATTGAGGCAATCCAAAGAAGGAGAAAGATTACTTTCGACAAACGACATAAGAGAAGGGCCCTAACACCGGGAATGATGGTCATGATTCAAGACGCACGAAAGCTTGAATTTCCGGCGAAATTCGATGCAATATGGTTAGGACCTTACCTTGTCTATGAGGTCTTTCCTAATAATTCAATTCAATTGGAAACGTTGAATGGTGAGCTCTTTCCTACCCGTACATCGGGAAGTAGATGTAAGGAGTACCGAGCTTGACTAGGCAACTTACCCTTGGAGCAAGAGATGTTTGGATTCATCCCCCGATGGTCGCCAATTATGTGAGCCCAAAAGGGTGCCCACATTTAGTCTTAGACCCTTGAAACGTTAGTTGATGCACTTTGAAGTAGCATGTTACTTCACAAAAATATAAAAAGAGTGAAATGTTAGTCTTAGAAGTACCATGTTGTAAGAGGCTAGGATGTGAGTTGTTATTGTGTTTTTACCTTCGGAAGGATTTGAGTGAATGAGGATAGGTAAGGAGAACTTGGATTGAGTAGTTAGTGAGTAGGCTAGTACAAATGGATGGAGACAACCAAAGTGACTCAAGAGGCAAGTGCATTCGAATTGGGATGAATGGAGGATCACATGGAGCGCACAAGTGGACCACCTCATCATGGCCACTTAATGGGGAAGGTCCAAGGAAGAATGCAAGGTGGAGGATAAGCAAATTCTCAAAGCACCAATCAAATCACGAGTTAAGCATCGTGGTTTGAATTAAGTGGTGAGCAACGATTTGGGAAAGTAAGGGGAGAAAGTTATGGCGGCGGAAAGCGAAGGAGGCTAAGTTTGGGTTGAAGCATCCCAAGTTTGGTAAAGTGTGGTAGGTAGAAAGCCAAGGCTAGTTAAATGTTCGAATTAGGATCCTTGTTGATCATTTGAGGGAGGAAGGCTTAGAAGATAGGATTGGCGCCTACTAAGTAGGAGGAAATCTCAAGGGCTTATCGTGAGCCTTGAGGGTGCTCACCCCCTCAAGCTTACTATATAATCCCTCATTCTTCCCTCACTCATCCTCTCTTTCCTTTGTGCTCCAAGGCACCCCACGAGTTATAAGTGTGGGTGTGGGAAGCCATATTGGAGCACATGTGTGTGCTTAGTTTTTAGTTTGAGAGCCAAGGCTTGTTAGCCTTGAAGAGGGCTTGACCTCTTGGTAGAATTAGTGTTGACGTGAAGGATTTTAAAGTTAATTCATGATTCCAATTTGTGGTACTTAAAGTTCATGTTTTGAATACACGTGGTTGCAAGTTCCATGTTTAAGAGTTGAGCACTTGAGGTTGTGATGAGTGCAAAAATATACTTGTGTGGATTAGTTAGTCTTAGTGAAGTTAGGAAATTCTCTCTCCCCCTCTCCTCTCTAGGATTTTAGGATTTTAGGATTAGAGAAGAATTGTGTGATTAGAAAGGGGTTGTTAGTAGAATTAGGAAAATTAGGTAGGAAGATTAGTTGAGGGCTTGAATAATTAGTGAGGTAGTTGGGGATTACAACTACAAAGTTGTGGGTTCATGAAGGAGCTGGGTTTATGAAGGAGCTGGGTTTGTTTAGTTAGAAAGTAAAGAGCTGGGTTTATGAAGGACCTGGGTTTGTTTAGTTAGAAGCTAAGGAGCTGGGTTCATGAAGGAGCTGGGTTTATGAAGGAGCTGGGTTTGTTTAGTTAGAAGCTAAGAAGCTGGGTTTATGAAGGAGCTGGGTTTATGAAGGAGCTAGGTTTATGTAATTAGAAAGTAAAGAGATGGGTTCATGAAGGAGCTTAGTAGATAGCCTACTTAATTAGCTCATAGACAAGTAGTTAGTTACATTATGCTAGTTAGTGTTATGTGTGGCTTTCACAAGTAAATGTATTTGAGATTGACTATAGAGAATAGTGTTTTTTAACACTTGCATCCTCTCTTTAAAAATAAACCACGTGCACAAATTAATGGAGAATGTGGAGCACTCTCGCGATGGCAAGACAAAGGAAGCAAAGACCAAAGTTAAATCCAAGACCACTTGAAGGGTGAACCTTGCACTATGGACTCATCCAAGTCCAAATCCAATACCGCGGAGGAATGTGAGCCCAAACCCACTACTCGGACTACGGACGCTTAAGGGTGGGGGGTTTGGCCTCACACCTACCAGTAGGAAGGACACAAAAACCTCCTTGAAAATGCCTTTCGCAACCAACAACGACCAATATGCAAATACATATCTACTTTTATTGTCCTTGGCACAATTGTCCAATTGGACACGCAAAGTGGGGGGCAACTTCTTGGCAATCACGGGTTCACTGGGTGGCTCTGGCAACGAATGCAAGCATACATCTTTTCCATCCAACACCGCTTCATATAAAGGTGTTGAACCCGTATTTTCAAATAACAATCCTGAAGAATAGGCCGGCGGTTTCTCCAAATCACGTAAAAGCCTTGCGAATGACCCTATCGTGTGGTTTGAATCCGCTGGATACAAATCAAGAGCATAATGAGCAAACTTGACATCCCCATGTCCATGTGCAATCATTCCTGCAATGCCAACCCAATGTGATTAGTATCTATGAATAAATAAACCAATTTGAGGGAATTCATGTTCTCAAGCACATCACGTAATAAAACACCACAACATTTAGGGTATGCGATGACATTGTTTCCAAATTCACCTGTAACCGATACAGGCAGCTTAAAAAGTCCATCCGTGGCCTTGATACGATTTGCAAAACATGGGGAGGCTGTTTTGGCATGATCCATTTTGTCATGGATGACCGTAAGAACCTCCAAGGGTCTGGAGATGGACAAAGCTCTATTTGTGTAGTAATCATTACGGTGTGCCTCTTGCATGTTTACATGCTTGAAATAGTTCAATTGATGTGCCGCATATGACTCGGTGCCCATCGTGTGTGCATCGCGAAGGCGCTTCAACTTCTCGCAATTAGAGCAACGGGCAAATTTGTCCCCTCGTCTTTTTGTAATGTATTCGCTAAAGTTTGCTTTCTTGATTGCACTCAAATTTGACAATGAAATAGGCTCCAAACCGACCTTCTCGCCAACTGCATTCACGTCCAACAATATGTCTTTCCATTTTGTGCCTGTGGGAAGAACTTTCTCCACAACCTTTTCCCCGGTTGTGAGTGTGCGTGTTTTGTGTGGCATTGCATCGGCAAGGGGGACGATGATGGTCGCCAGAGTGGCCGTTGCTTGCCTTGTTGCTTCCCTGGGTTTCTTTAAACCCACGTTCCCATGGTGACGGGAACGGCGGCCTTCCTTGGCATAAGCAGCTTGTCTATAAAAGTCCGCTTTTGACACACCGTGAATGGTGTACCGTGCCTTACAACACACGTCTATGCTTTCAATGGTGATGACCTTGCGACCCGTCCCATTCACATGTATCGCCCTATGGACATCAAGTTTTTTGGTGGATCTTAGACGGAAATCTCCAAGCCACATTTCTTCGCGGATGGCCTTCAATTTATCCCTTGGAAACAATTGGCAACAACGATGCACACAACAATCCTTTGTGGCAACTTCTCTAATGGACTCCTCGCCGAGCAACCTTTGGCGTTTACAATCAGTTGCAGAGGGAGTAGGACGTGCCAATGTCTCGTACTTTCGTAAGCCTTTGCGGGGCCGAATGTTTGCTTGGAGCTCCATTTGGTTTTGCATGTATTGTCGTTCATGGTCACGCAAGCTAACTCCATCAATCGTGACATTCCTCAATGGCCACCTGCGGAGGGAGAACCTATGAGTGGGATCCACCTCGGAATGAATGAGTGACTCCAATATGACAACTCCAACGTCCTCTGTGCCAAGTGGGTTCTCATCAATGCAATCTTGTGGATGGGTGTTACGACAAATACCATCCGCCACAGCAACTCCACTATCATTAACGAGTACCACCTCCAAATTCAGCCACGAGGCCCTTGAAAGTCCCGAACATTCAACAATGGGACAGTGCGGTAGGGAAGGCGAAGGTAAATCCAAATGATCTTCATCTGGACTGTCATCCATAGTAGCCTCCCCGACAATGTCTAGCTCATCCTCAGATGCAGATGGCCAAGTGGCCATGTCTTCAGATGACCAATCCCCTCTTTCACTAAACCCATCCATTGTGCCTACACACATGAACATACCACCTTGTCAAAAAAATCACAAAAATTGTAGATTCCAAACGAAGAATACAAAAACCAGCTTATATAATCAAAATTGCAAATACTCAGTGCTCATACATGTTCATATGACAGCTATGCCATTGGGTTTGCAAAGGTTTGGGTTGTCCAGCGGACACACTGTCATCCAGAGCCCATCCACACTGTGGGGATGGCTTTGGGTCGAGCGGCCCAAACCTTGTGGCAGGATGGGTTCATGGTCTTCCAGAGCCCATCCACAATGTGGGGATGGGCTTGGGTCGAGCGACCCAAACCTTTTGGGGGGATGGGTTCATGGTCATCCAGAGCCCATTCACAATGTGGGGATGGGTTTGGGTCGAGCGACCCAAACCTTGTTGGCGCAGGATGGGTTCATGGTCTTCCAGAGCCCATCCACAATGTGGGGATGGGCTTGGGTCGAGCGACCCAAACCTTTTGGGGGGATGGGTTCATGGTCATCCAGAGCCCATTCACAATGTGGGGATGGGTTTGGGTCGAGCGACCCAAACCTTGTTGGCGCAGGATGGGTGTAGGCTCATCACAGAGAGCACCCACACTGTGGGGATGGGCTTGGGTCGAGCGACCCAAACCTTTTGGGGGGATGGGTTCATGGTCATCCAGAGCCCATTCACAATGTGGGGATGGGTTTGGGTCGAGCGACCCAAACCTTGTTGGCGCAGGATGGGTTCATGGTCTTCCAGAGCCCATCCACAATGTGGGGATGGGCTTGGGTCGAGCGACCCAAACCTTTTGGGGGGATGGGTTCATGGTCATCCAGAGCCCATTCACAATGTGGGGATGGGTTTGGGTCGAGCGACCCAAACCTTGTTGGCGCAGGATGGGTGTAGGCTCATCACAGAGAGCACCCACACTGTGGGGATGGGCTTGGGTCGAGCGACCCAAACCTTTTGGGGGGATGGGTTCATGGTCATCCAGAGCCCATCCACAATGTGGGGATGGGTTTGGGTCGAGCGACCCAAACCTTGTTGGCGCAGGATGGGTGTAGGCTCATCACAGAGAGCACCCACACTGTGGGGATGGGTTTGGGTCGAGCGACCCAAACCTTTTGGCGGGACGGGTTCATGGTCATCCAGAGCCCATCCACAATGTGGGGATGGGTTTGAGTCGAGCGACCCAAACCTTTTGGGGGGATGTGTTCATGGGCATCCAGAGCCCATCCGCAATGTGGGGATGGGTTTGAGTCGACCGACTCAAACCTTTTGGCGGGATGGGATCATGGTCATCCAGAACCCTGCCCACACTGGTTAAATGGGTTTGGGTCTATCAGGGTCAAACTAAAAACCGCCCACACTAGGGCAGGTGTTTGGGTCGACCGACCCAAACTTTAGAAGGGTCATACTAAAAACCGCCAACACTAGTGTAGGGGTTTGGGTCGACCGACCCAAACCCACCGCAGAATCCGGCGTATAATGCGGCGGAAATTGCGAGGTGGGATGAATTTGAGCTCATTCCGAAGTTCACAGTGGGGTTGCATGCTGTGGATAGCTGCTCGTGAACGGCAGCGTGCACGAACCTTGAAGTACAGCTCCGACTGAGAGTTCTCCCTACGATTTCAGGAGTGGGAGAAGAGCAAAAAGAACCGACTTTTGGGGGGTGCGCCCCTTTATACTATCCACCTCCGCTTCCCCAACTTCCTCATTGGATGCCTTTCCCGCCTAGTTCTCCTGCAGAGGTTATTTTCAAACCTCCTGACAGAATTCCCCGCCTTTTGTTAATTATAAAAAAATGCGAATCTAACCTAGCTCTTGGATACCCCAACTGTCATCTGACGTTGTGTGTGTTGAGAATGTCTATTGAAAGTAATGTGGATATTTAATCCGTTTCATATTGTTTTGTGTGGATATGACATGCACCATTGGAAGGAAGGGTGGCGGCCACATGTATTTTTCCAAGTGTCATGAGGAGAAAAGGTTTGGGATAAGTGATTTATATTAAAGACTTCTAGAATGTCACTCTAATGCATCATATACATATTAAATCATGATACTAATCTACTTGATCTCAAACATTACGGTATATTTTAACCAATATGTAGACAAAAGAAGTCTAAACATTGTGTAACGCCTTATGGTAAGAGTCACTAAATACAATAGTTAAAGTAGTTATTAAGATCCTCGCATGAGGAATTATATAATGATTGCATACAACATTGCTCTATTCTCTCGCATGCAAGTGTGGCAATGACGAACGTATGTGGACGTCGTTAAGGGGATACTAACCACCAATGTCGCTTTTTAGTTCAATCTTTCAATGATATTTGAATCTAATATCCTCAAGTTCACTTCAAGTTTACTAATGTGTGTGAACAAAACATCCAAAGTTGGACCCTAAACCCTTATAACATCCACAACATGAAATGTGTATTGAATAAACACAAGACCAATTAGTATAGCATGTTTAAACGTCCCAAATAACATATTAACACGATCAAGATTGTATTTACTCTAACCTTCCTATTAGACTCTTCTTCATATACAAACAACATCTATTATATCTTGCGCCATTATGTAATATACGTGGAGGGGACATTGAATAAGAACATGATTGCGTGAATGGCTTCATTTGATGTTGTGCTTCTCCGATTTACTTTTATATCACATTCCATATATTACATATATCATAAACCATGGTTTATTGGCAACTATGTGATTCATCAAAGTGAGCAAAACATCCAAAGTTGGACCCTAATAACATCCACAACATGAAATGGCATTTGAATAAATACAAGAACTATCAGTGTATCACGTTTAAACGTCCCAAATAACATATTAACATAATCAAGATTGTCTTTACCATAACCTTCCTATAAGACTCTTCCAAACCTTGGACAACTAACTAAGTGGCCAGCTATTTAGTTAGCTAAAAGCTCCAACTAGCTAAAGCTACGTAGGAATTTGGTGCCTCAAAAGAATAGCTAGCTAAAACTAAGTGCCATAATCTGGGCGAGGAAAGGTAGCTAGCTAAAGCTAGCTAATAGCTAGTTGGAATGTAAAACATACATTATTTTTTTAATATTAGGGGGGATCCCATATAGCAAAAACCTTGTTGTCCAAATTGACACCCACTTAGTTAGTTGTCCCATGGCTACAGTTTAGGTTTCGATTATGGTATCTGCAATCAATTTTCTGTAGGCCATTTCCAAGCTAATTCTTTTGGAAACTCTCAATTTTTACATTGAGATGTTTGTGTAGAAATCTCAATACACATGGCACGGTCTTCACTGTTCCTAATAGTCAATAGTCACATAGGAATCTAGTAAGATCATTAGTGTTAGCCGCTCACCCTAAGTGGGCATTTCATTAGGAACAATCTTCTAGATTAGTTAGTCAAGCTTATAATTAGGAACAATCTTCTAGGTAGGTTAGTCAAGCTCATGGTTGGGCTCACTTGTATATATATAATGAGCAATGTAGCACCAATGCCAGTTGAAAGTGAGGAAGCCAATGTATACGTGTGGATTTTAAAAATTCAAGTTTCCTTGTGCACCAACATGAAAATAGAGAGGCAACCACGAGCAATACAACCAACTATATATTGTTTGGTTTTGTGTGAATGGATTTCTCTTTGGTTTAGAATGAATATGCATGTCACACAACTTTCTAGCTAGTTGAAGCTAAGTGAAAATGAGAGTTCCGAAAAATTTAGCTAGCTAAAGCTAAGTAGGAATCCTAGGTTCGGTGAACCTAGCTAGCTAAAGCTAAGTGACAAATAGGGGCCCGACCTATTTAGCATGATGGTGATACAAGTTGGCCAACTATCCAAGGTCTGGACTCTTCTCACCAAAATGCACAATGTTACCCGTTAATATTGGATAGATTAATATGTTATAACCCTAACCCCGTATCCCCTAAACCCTAAACCCTTAACACCAAATATCGTAGTTGATCACTGATGCCTCCATATACAAACAACATCCATTATATCTTGCGCCATTATGTAATATACGTGGAGGGGACATTGAATAAGAACATGATTGCGTGAATGGCTTCATTTGATGTTGTGCTTCTCCGATTTACTTTTATTTCACATTCCATATATTAAATATATCATGAACCATGGTTTATTGGCGACTATGTGATTCGTCAAAGTGAGCAAAACATCCAAAGTTGGACCCTAATAACATCCACAACATGAAATGGCAATTGAATAAATACAAGACCAATAAATACAAGACCGATTTACTTTTATATCACATTCCAAGTAAATATATGATCATCAATGGTTTATTGGCGACTATGTGATTCATCAAAGTGAATATATAAGGGATTTACAAAAAACTTGAGCATGTTAGCATTTTGAACTAAGGATCATGCAATTCAAAATCCTTACAAAATGCACTTGGGGAAGGCATTCATTTAGGCTCCACACTGAAGTATTCTAAATTTCCGAATTTCATGTTGGGGGGTGGGGGTTATATTTCTTATTCATTGAATAATGTGTGAGTTGTTGGCATCATTGGTAAAGTCTAAAAGTCAATGATTACATCGTTAAATGTCACGCAATTGTATTATTTTTCTAACGTGCTCAAACAAAAGAGAAACAAATGACTTCAACTTGTTTGGAAAATTTAGGGCATGGTGTCATGTAAGTAGGGGTTAAGTATTGGTTTTAGCATAAAGTTACGTTGTAAAAATGCATTAGTTGTATAAATGGTTAGTCTTGTAGAATACCGCATTTGATGTAGCACCTAAGGGTACTCCAAAGTGTCTTCAAATAGCTAATGCCCGCTAAGGGGTTAGAGTTAGGGTTTAGGATTTAGGGTTCCCCGTAACCCTATTTCCGTTGGTGCCCTAATCCTGTGGGCACCCAATTCCCGAGGCAAACAAAACCCCAGCCGCCACAGTTTCTCCTCCTTTCTCTCTCTCTCCGCGCCAAGCATTCGCTCCGCGTGTCTCTTGGAAGCGCCGCCTCTCCTGAAGCGCCGCTTTCACGAAGCGCCGCTTTCGCGAAGCGCCGTGGCTATTCAGGGCGGCATTTGATTCCTTCTCTCTCTCCCGCCTAGTGTTTCTTCTCCTTCCCTCCCTTCTCTTGCTCTTAATCTTAGAAGCTAGGAGGTGTTTCCAATAGATCAGAAACCTACGGAGGAAGTTAGTCGAAGATTGTTGAAGGGTTTTCGAGCATTGTGTGGGAGCTTTAGCGAGTGCTTGCGAAGTCATGTGTTTGTAGATTATTTTTCTTTTGGAGTTTGTATTGTATTTGGAGTGTTTGTGAGATTCAGGAGTTCTATAAGATAATCAGGAGGTGTTTGAGACATATAGAAGTGATTTGAGAGCTTCAGTTCTTGTTGGAGTGATTCAGTTGTTGTTTGAAAGATTTAGCTGTTGTTTAGAGAGATTAAGCTGTTATTTTGAGAGATTCAGCTGTTGTTTTGAGAGATTCAGCTGTTGTTTTGAGAGATTCAGTTGTTGTTTTGAGAGATTCAAAAGTGCGTTGAAAGCCTGAGGAGTTGTATGAGAGATTCAAGCTTTATTTGAGAGAAGTAAGAATTATTTGAAAGCTTTAGTAGTTGTTTGGGAGTTTAGCGTGTGTCCGAATCACATTCAGCTGTTTGTGTGTTACTGGACGAAGAACACCAGCTCTACTCCACAGTTTTTGCAACAACAGCTTTAAAAGGTAATATCTTTTGTTATACCCAACATGTATTAATTAATTCATGGTGCTGTAGCATACACAACGCATAAGCATTGTATATGCTCTGTGCCAACCTTTAAAATATATATTAAATAGAACAGTTTGGGGAGACGACCCAAACACGTCATGCTGTTTGGGTCGGTCGACCTAAACCCAGCCTCCTATTTGGAACGCTCGGCCCAAAAACATCCTCATGTTTGGGTCGCTCGACCCAAACACGGCATGATGTTTGGGTCGCTCGACCCAAACCCAGCCTAATGTTTGGGTCGCTCGACCCAAACCCGTCATCATGATTGGGTCGCTCGACCCAAACCCAGCCTGATGTTTGGGTCGGTCGACCTTAACCCAGCCTCCTATTTGGTACGCTCGGCCAAACACATCATCATGTTTGGGTCGCTCGACCTAAACCAATATTCATATTTGGTACGCTCGGCCCAAACACATCATCATGTTTGGGTCGCTCGACCCAAACCCAGCCTGATGTTTGGGTCGGTCGACCTTAACCCAGCCTCCTATTTGGTACGCTCGGCCAAACACATCATCATGTTTGGGTCGCTCGACCTAAACCAATATTCATATTTGGTACGCTCGGCCCAAACACATCATCATGTTTGGGTCGCTCGACCCAAACCCAGCCTGATGTTTGGGTCGGTCGACCTTAACCCAGCCTCCTATTTGGTACGCTCGGCCAAACACATCATCATGTTTGGGTCGCTCGACCTAAACCAATATTCATATTTGGTACGCTCGGCCCAAACACATCATCATGTTTGGGTCGCTCGACTCAAACCCAGCCTGATGTTTGGGTCGGTCGACCTTAACCCAGCCTCCTATTTGGTACGCTCGGCCAAACACATCATCATGTTTGGGTCGCTCGACCTAAACCAATATTCATATTTGGTACGCTCGGCCCAAACACATCATCATGTTTGGGTCGCTCGACCCAAACCCAACCTCTAAATTATTATTTTATCAATAAATCCATGATGTTAAACACAATATAAAATGAATATCCACCCAAAAATTAACAAAATAATATATCACCATACAAATGATGTTCACATATATAACAGTGCACAATCCACCAAAATATATGCGCCAATCCATTAAATTTCCCTTAAAACAATTGAAAGAAGTTTGGGTCGAACGACCGAAACTAACATTAAGCTTGAAGAAGTTTAAACTATCCATTAAGCTTGAAGATGTTTGGGTCGAACGACCGAAACTAACATGGTTTATTCTTTCCTTACAGATGGCCCCAAAGAAAAGACCCGGTGAAAGGTGGTTCATGCTTGCGCCAGACATGTTATGGCAGGAGCACGAAACACCGCAGGATGACTCCTATGTTCCAAAGGACAATCTTATCCTCGCTTGGTCAATTCAAGTGGTCAAAGCCTCGCAATACAAAATGATATTTGTATTGAAAGTTGGCACCATGGAGAACCATACATGGGCCACAGTCACGGGGTGGGAGGTGGCATCGGTTCAGTCGCTTGGTGACTACGTGGACGTCATCCTAGAGAACTCCGCGGTGCAGAATGTCCATATGTTCATGCACCAGTTCTCCGAGCCGTTCGACGCAATCTACGTAAAGGAGTCCTGTGTTGAGCCAGACGTCATCAAACCGGAGTCGATATTTATCGATAGCAGTATATCGAACACCAAGGTCTCTAGCCGGTTTACAAAATTAAAACATGCAATCACCGTGCTGAACAAGGCCATGCAGAGCAAAACAAAAAGTCAGCAACCTGCGAGGCGGAAAGCAACAACTGAGGAGGGTGCAGGGTCGTCAAGGCCTCAAACGGTGAGGAAGCCGCGACCAGTACCGTCTGACTCAAGACGGACGACTCCCTCAGAGACACCGGCGGATAGCGAGACGCCTACGCCTTCTGCCAGCCGCCAAACAACACCATCGAAAAGGGCGAGAGAGTCATCTGTGATGACCGAGGAGCCAGTTTCACCTGAGCTGCGCATGCCAAAGCCCGGACAAGAGGTGGATGCGGGGGAGATACAGAAAATCGTGAACAATTTCACGTCCAAGTGCTCCCACTGTTTCTTCATGGGTAGAGATTTCAAGTTCGATGTCAACATCAGCCAGTGCCATCTAGCGCCACCAGAAAAGTGCGTCCGGGCAAAAGAAGACGCCTACGTCGACTGGATAATCGCGCAGATCGTCAGCGAACAATTCAAAGACGACAGGCAAACAATTGTAGTCATGCCCCAGGGACAGAAGAAAATGCCTACCCCTGAAATGTGGCCTACAATTCAGAAAGGCGATTTTTGGCTGATAGACGGCCAGCACAGTGTGGAGGCATCAAAGAAAATCCAACTGATGACCGAGTGGGATGATCCCAACCATCAGAAGGAAAAGCTGAAGGTCTGGAAGGCATTGGTGGTGTGGTCCGACGACGAGACCAGGCTCAGCGACATCTCCCGATACTTCAACATGGGGAACAAGAAGAGGGCCTACCAAGCTTCCTGGATAAGGAATATCATGGCCTCACGGGAGGTGTGGGAGTTCTATGGCAGGCCTCCCAAAGAGAGGGAGAACGCCAAGGACAAGAATCCAAAGTGGGAGGTGAGTATTGTTTGGGTCGATCGACCCAAACTCTTGTTTGCAGCCTCGTTTTTTAGTTTGGGTCGATCGACCCAAACTCTTGTTGCAGTTATTGTTCATGATATGTCTTGGAAATCACATGTACATATCTAACACGCATTCAAATGGTTTGTTTTGGGGAAATGCAGGATTTCAAATACCAGATGATAAATAAATTCTCCTCAATTGACAATGCTAGTCAAAAGCAGAAGAAATACAACGATCTAAGAGGGGAGATTTATTTAATCACAGCTTCCGATTTCGTTTGGATGAAATGGAGGAGTGTATTTGAAAAGCATGAGGCGGGTGAGCTAATCGACCCCGACACTGGCATGCTCTTCAACCAGGCATCGCGCTTCAAGCAGATGAAGCCTCTCGTGAGGGAGTTCTTCAGAACTCTTCAAGGGCTGTCGGAGGCAGAGATGGGGAAGGCGGCATCCCACATCCTGCACATGCAGCCGACGGTGAAGAGATGTTGGGTCCACCCGAAGATTGTCTTCAGCAAGCCCAAATGCTTCGTCCCTTCATGCTACACCATGAAGGAATGGACGGAGAACAGGAAGAAGAAAACGACCATCGTCCAGGAGCTGCACAAGCTAGTTCATGAGAAGAAGCTCATCGTGGATGGAGAGGTTCACGAGGCGCACTGGAGGGCATTCAAAGCCGAGTATAAGTTCACCAGTGCGTCCATGGCGGCACTCATGAGGGAGGCGGGAGACGACTTCCTCAGGTCGAAGCTCGTGAAGGGGGGGAAGAACCGGGCGCTTCCCGAGCACTCCGCGCGTGCCTTCTCCAACTTCGTAAAGGAGAAGCAGATCGTCAGTTTCGAGGGCGACGCGCATTTCAACTTGGTCACCCTCGACCCTCTGAAGATCCAAGGCTGGCCGGGGTCTGATGCCAGGAAGGCCATCAGGACGAAAGCCGGGGACCGCTTCCCCTTCGGAATGATAGACTTCAGGAACATCCCTGGAAGCTCATTCGAGGGGACAATGAGCACCCCGTTTTACGAGCCATTCCTGTCAAAGTTCGTGGACTACAACAGCCCCAAATTTCGGGAGGTCGACATCTGGTTGTGGATTGTCGAGGACAGGAGGGCGGAGCAGGTGTACGGGATCGTGCGGAAATTGCAGCCAGAGTACGCCGTCTCGAAATCGCACTACGTTGCTGCACCGGCGGAGGGGGCGTACAACACTTTGAAAGACAAGAAGACGAAGGTCGTCAACGTGCTGTGCTTGTACTTCGTGTACAAAGCTGAGCTGCTGAAGGTGCCAAACCATCCCATAGGCCGGATGGAAAAACTTTTCCAAGTCCCAGAAGGGTTGGGTACCAGCAGGAGCTTGTACGACGAGGCGAAGTACGCCAACTACCCCGCGGATGAGCTGCGGATGGAGTTCTACCTGCGGATGATGAGGACCCTCACGAAGAGAGGGGACTGCATCTTCAACGTCTTCGGGGGCTCCAAACCAATTTTTTCTGCTATGGTAAGTAGCTCTAAATAAATTGTCGACAGTTTGGGTCGAGCGACCCAAACTACACACTGCCTGCTCAGAGTGGAGCAACCTAATCTACACAAAGCCAAGTTTGGGTCGAGCGACCCAAACCAGGCATTGTATAGGTTGGGTTGCTCCACTCTGAGCAGGCAGTGTGTAGTCTGGGTTGCTTTGTGTAGTCTGGGTCGGTCGACCCAGACTCCACACTGGCTGGTCTGAGTGGAGCAACGCAACCTACACAAAGCCTACTTTGGGTCGCTCGACCCAAACTTGGCTTCGTGTAGGTTCGGTTGCTCCATCCAGACTAGTGAGTGTGTAGTCTGGGTCGACCGACCCCCAGACTAGACACTGCCTGGTGTGAGTGGAGCAACCGAACCTACACAAAGCCTACTTTGGGTCGAGCGATCCAAACTAGGCATTGTGTAAGTTGGGTTGCTCCATCCAGACCAGGCAGTGTGTAGTCTGGGTTGCTTTGTGTACTCTGGGTCGAGCAACCCAGACTACACACTGACTGGTCTGAGTGGAGCAACGCAATCTACACAAAGCCTACTTTGGGTCGCTCGACCCAAACTTGGCTTCGTGTAGGTTCGGTTGCTCCATCCAGACTAGTGAGTGTGTAGTCTGGGTCGAGCGACCCCCAGACTAGACACTGCCTGGGTTGAATGGAGCAACGCAACCTACACAAAGCCTACTTTGGGTCGCTCGACCCAAACTTGGCTTCGTGTAGGTTCGGTTGCTCCATCCAGACTAGTGAGTGTGTAGTCTGGGTCGAGCGACCCCCAGACTAGACACTGCCTGGGTTGAGTGGAGCAACGCAACCTACACAAAGCCTACTTTGGGTCGCTCGACCCAAACTTGGCTTCGTGTAGGTTCGGTTGCTCCATCCAGACTAGTGAGTGTGTAGTCTGGGTTGATTTGTGTACTCTGGGTCGAGCAACCCGGACTACACACTGCCTGCCCTGAGTGGAGCAATGCTATCTACACAAAGCCAACTTTGGGTCGAGCGACCCAAACTAGGCATTGTGTAGGTTGCGTTGCTCCATCCAGACTAGTCAGTGTGTAGTTTGGGTCGCTCGACCCAAACTATGCAGTGTTTTTGTGAGATGGATGCCGATGTTTTTGTTTTCATTTTCTTTAGATTTGGTGTAAATCTAATGCAAGTGATCTGGGAATGTGCAGATGTTGGGGTTGACCATCTATTTGTACATAGATGACGCCGATGTTCTTTTCTACAGAACGCAGAAAGCGTTGGCGAGAAAAATGGACATCCTCGATTGGATCCCTGGAAGCTACGCCGAGGAGATTGTTGAAGGGGGCGAGAACCCTTTGGATAGGGCGAGGCGGACCAACCCGGAGGAGTTCGTTACTCAGGCCCCCGTCGCAATTCCCGAACCCCTGGTGGAATTGCATCCTGGCACCTCGTCACGGGGCCCAGGTGATGAAGCGGGAGAGGACGAAGAAGAGGAAGAAGAGGACCCCAAGGCGGAGGGCGAGGTGGAGGAAGGGGCAACGGGGTTCACGCAGGAATCTGAAGCCCCCCAACGAAAGAAGGCTATGCGGGTGGCAACTCCGCAAAGTAAGCTGGTGCCCGTCCTCACTGTGGACGACGCGAGGGACATGTACTCTAGGGACGCGACCGCCGCGTTCAGGGAGAGGAGGAGGCTGAAGGGGAAGAAGCTCTACGGCGACTACGCGGTGCAAGAGACCATCGCCATTAGCAGCGAGGACGAGGACGACATGGAGCTCGCCAAACGGCTCAGGTCGGATCCCCCCTCCCCCACGGCGTTTGCCGGCATGGTGAGGGTGAAACCCGAAGTCCTCACTGTGGACGAGTCTAATGAAAAGATGCGGAGGGACGAGGAGCAGCGCGTCCGGCTGGAGAAGGCTGCCGCCGAGGAACCCTCGGTCCGCAACGAAGTCGCGGAGTTGAGGGCTCTCCTCTTGGAGCAGGAGCGGCAAAGGGCGATGGCCCAACCTCCGTCCAGCGCGGACCTGATCACGCAAGTGATTCAGGGCATGTTGGCGCAGGGGTTGGTGATGGCTCCCCCGAGTGCATTTCCGCACTTGCCCGCCGGCTTCCCTCCCCAGAATATCAACCCGCCGCCCGCACCGCAGCAGTCCTTCACCTTCGGCCCTATGCTGCAGCCGCAAGCCCGCCCGTACGCGCCCGTCCAGCAGGTGGACGACCCCAGCCTTTGGCGCGTCCCCGGAGCTTCAAGTCCCTTGGGGCCCCCCCCGCTTCGGCCTCCCATCCTCGTGCCCCCACACCACCAACAGGACGACCCCCACATGTTTGGGTCGTCCGACCCAAACACTGCCGCCCTTGCACCGCCAGCCAGAGACCCGCTCGAAGCAGGAGGGTTTGGGTCGGCCGACCCAAACCCCGTCTCAGCGACGGCCCCGGTGGACGAGCCCATGCTAGATGTTGAAGGCCCGCAAGGGCCTGGTGATACCTCTACTCCTAACCCAGTCGATGAACCAATGCATGATGCGCATGCGGAGGTTGGGTTGGGACAAAGGCCTGACAGTCAGCCTTTGCAGGAGCAGGTTGCTGCTGACGTCGCCGGACCAGGCGTTGGTGACGCAATTGGGGAAGCGCACGCGTTGGCGGCGTCAACGGCGTCAAGGCACGACCAAGGCGAGGTAATGCACTGACCCCACTCAGTTTGGGTCGCTCGACCCAAACTCCCTGGGTGTTTGTCTTCTTGCCTTGGTCGTGTCCCCTAGCTAGGAAGAACCGACCCACCCGTCCCCCCCCCTTCTTCGCCCCCACCCCATCCCCGCACTCGCCCCCCCTTTCGTCACCCCCCCGACCATCCGTTTCGGGCCCCCCCCACCCCGGCTTGCGACGAAGTCCTCATCACGGCGGCTCGTCATTCAAATTTTGTTAGATGTAGACTTAGGCTAGTTTGAACACATCGTTCAACGCGGCTCTCCCTCAATATCAAAATGTACATGGAGCATTGTATAATATAAAATCACCATTGTTTACTCCCATATATTTGTATCTTGCGTTTGAATGTATACTGTATGCTCTTGCCTCTCTTGTATCCCTTGTTCCCCCCCCCGGGCCAATGAATCAAATGGTTTTGTGTATGCACCGAGTGCAAATAAATTTCCTTAATTCTTCGTTTGGACATAGCATGACATAAGTCGCCCCCGTTTTCTCTCGATCGTCCCCGCAGGGCTCGGAGCATAGCGTAGCGGCTCCCCAACGCTCTTCTCCCAGGAGCGGAGAGGGCAGCGCGGCGGCGCCCCCGGTTCTGCCCGCCCTGCGCGCGCTGCGGAAGGAACGATTCCTGGTGTTAGACCTTAACGGGGTCCTCGTCCAGTGCGTCCATTGTCCCAGGGTCCCCACGGTGCCCTTTTGCAAGCCCGAGGACGCGAACTACGACGGGCCGCCCACGCACATTAAGACCAAGCTGGTGCACCTCCGCCCGTGGCTTCGGCGCTTCCTGCAGATCGCCCAAAACAAATGGTGGGTGGTCGTGTGGAGCTCCATGACGGCCGAGAACACCAATGCGGTCGTGGAGTTCATCTTCAAGGGCTTCGAGCCCCCCTGCTTGGTCCTAGCACAGGAAGCGTGTAGAATATTGTACACACCGGACGGCAAAGTCGTCAAAAAACCAAACAACCCCGCGTCCCCCCAATATCTCAAGGTCTTGAAGCCGATTTTTTGGGACCAGCGACCGTCCTTGATAGGCGTCCCCTACGACGTCCATCCCACCCGCGAGAACACGCTCATGGTGGACGACAGCGCTTCCAAGAACTTATTGAACCCGACGGCCAACTTCATTGTTTGCCCTACGTGGACGATCGAGAAGGTCCGGGACCGATTTTTGTTAGACCTTGTTAAGTACTTGCAGACGCTCTGCGGTAGCGGGCTGCCCGTAAACCAGTTTGTTAGGAGTAATCCCATAGGCGAGAGATACTTGGATCCACGAGACCATTTGTACAGAGAGTTGTTCTCCCACGCGAAATTTAACAAGCTCATTTGAGAGAGTACGTGTGTGTGTGTGTGTGTGTGTGTGTGTGTGTTTGTGTGTTTGTGTGTTTGTGTGTGGGGGCGCCCCCACTTTGTGTAATATATTCTTCATATGTATCTTGATTTTCACATGCTCTATCTCTCCCTCTTCCCTTTGGGTTCTGTTTTGTTTTGTTTCCATTTTGGCGCCAGCGTTTGGAGCCCTCCATTGACATCGTCAGTGACTCAAACTTGGGGAGCTTCTTCTATGAGACCGTTTATGACGCCGCTTCAACCATTGACTACTCCAAGGAACCTATTGACGCCGGCGTCGTCGATAGCCCCCCGCCCAAGCAAATGTTCCGGCAGTCTCCGTCTCCGTCGCCACTCAAGGGCACAAAGCGCGGCTGCGTCCGGACGTCCCCCTCTCGCCCCGGCGGCGCCGTTGCACCCCGACGACGACTGGCGATGGGCGCTCGGCCTGCAAAGAGTGGACCCCTGCATGTCCCTTTGCGCGACGCTTTCCCCGTCCTATCCAACTCGGACGCGAGCGCCCCTACTGCCAAGGTGATCGCCCACAATACATTACAATCCCTCTCCCTTAAGTGGGGCGTGCAATATATATATGGGTTTGGGTCTTTCTCCTCAAACTAACCCGTGTTTTTTTTGGTTTTCTTTGATCACTTCCAGGTTGCGTCCAGCCCCAAACCTCCGCGGGCCAATGCGTCCATTGAGCTGGAGCGTCACTACGCCATGCGCCGATATGCCGGACAGTCTACGTCGTCGTATTCGAATTCCTCGTCTTATAATTCGGGCGGTCGACACAATCCAAAATGTGTTATGGTGGGCCCACATCCAAAACTCGGCTATAGTCGAGGGCCAGAGATTCTCAGAAATGTTGAGGCGATGCGAGCTAAACAAGCGGCGGCAAAAGAAAAAGATGCGGTCTCCCAGCCTAGATAGGCCATTGTAGGGCGTAGACATTGCATGTAGGCGGGATGATTTTAGGCCGCACTATCCAATGGATTTGTGCCATTAGTATGCTATTCAGTTTCTCATGCCATACATTGTATATGGTACTTGCAATAATATAAGTGTTATGGGATTACCCCTTCAATATGGTCTACGGTTTGGATTGCCCTACCTAAACCATATTCATACAAGCTCTCATATTTTGTGTGCAATAATATGAATGTTTTGAGATTACCTGTTCAATATGGTCTCAGGTTTAGATTGCCCACCCTAAACCATCACAAATATGAGTTATTAATGGGCTTCTTGGTATGAACACCCGCTTCAAAGTGTTCCAATCTTACAACTTTCTCCAATATGTGTTCCATTTATCCTTGTTCTTATTTATGTTAATGTCTCAAAATGCCCAAAAAGTCTCAATTTAACGAATATAGTGTTATAGGAGGCCATAGCCTGGCCAATCATTGATTGTCCACATCAAACATCCTCTGAGTCTAAACCTCCGTGTGAGTTCTGGGGATATGTTGTGGTCGTCTGCCCACACACCAGGCCACCAAAGTTGTTTCAATTGATCTATAACAGGCTTCATGTACACATCAATGTTGCCTCCATTGGGTGAATGTTTTCCTGGAATGAGTAAGACAGGGATGACAAAAAAACGTTTTGTGGTCATCCAAGGGGGCAAATTGTATATGAATACAAATACAAGCCAAGTGGACCATTGGCATAGAAGGGATGAAAATGGGTTGAAACCATCTGCTGACAATGCCATGCGGATGTTTCGGAAATCTCTTGCAAAAGCAAGAAACTTCGTGTCGATTGCACGCCAAGCTGGCGAGTCGTGGACACCATGCATTTTGCCATCAGTGGATTTGTTCAGGTGAGCCCACCTCAGCATTTTTGCTATTCTCGGTGACTTGTACCATCTGACTAATCGGGGTATTAGAGGGAAGTGTCTCAGAACGCTCACCGGCACTTGTGACTTTCCACATGCTTTGAATCGATTTGCATCACATACTGGACATTCTGTTAAATCATTGTATGCATCCCCTTGGAACAACACACATCCATTCTTGCATGCATGAATGCTCTCATAACTATGACTGACCTTCTCCACAAGCACTCTGGTATGGTACATGTTCAAAGGCAACGAATTCGGATGGGGCAGAATGTACTAGTTCAAAAGATATAGTAATTCATCCACAAATTTGTTGTTTACGCCATGAATTGTGCATATTGTCATGATGAGCATGGTGGCAGCAAGCTTCGTGATAGATGCACATGGGAACAAAGGGTGGCACGACAATAGCACCTCTACCAGATTTAAATCCTCCACTACATCCATTGGTATGTCTCCTGGGCCCGTCCCTTCGTCCGCCATTTCGGGTGTGGCAGGTGGAGAGAGGGGTTCAGGTCCATCATTATCTGCTGCCACTTTGTCGTGCTCTGCTATGGAGTCTGGTTGTGCTTGCACATCCTCTGCCATAGTCTGAGCTTGTTGGACAACATCCATTACATGGTCAGCGAACTCTGGGTCTTCACAGTTTGCCATCATATATGGGAGGTTGTCTTGTTCTGCTGGAGGTGGAGCATGAGGTTCTTGGGGTGGGGAAACAACATCCACATGGACAGCATTCACATTATGAAACAACCTTTCCAATCCCACATTTTCATCTATTGAGCGTGGTGGAAACAGAGCTCCGCCTCCGCGAATATGGTTATCCCATTCATTGTCGGAGTCGTCCCGTGGTCCAGGGCCTCTCCATCTTCTGAAGGAGTGGTGTCTCCCATTTGTCATGAGGTGGCTTTCAACTTTGTTCATTGCCATGTGTTTCTTGCTCCCTTTGCAAACTTTGCAAGGGCAAGGCACCAGTTTTATGCGGTGGGCTGCATACATTGCCGTCTCTCGACGCCACAACTTTTCATCCCGCATTGCTATCCGTATGGGATCCCTTGGGTGTGGTCGAGGCGTTTGGTCCCCCATATTGGTCTCCAGCTCCGTGTAGAGGGTTGTGGTCCGTGTCTACTGGATGTCTCTGCAATTTGATGCATGTTGTATTAGACAGTATAGCCCAATTGCAATTCAACTATGGACATCTATTGAGTTTTTGCTATACACGCAGTATCTGCAAATAGTGCCTTCTGGCTTCGTGTTTAGGATGTGAATAACTATAGGCAGCTTACACTAGCCTCGTCCTTTGCCATGTGTGAAGTGGTAGGAGCATGTGGCGCGAATATCCTTCTTCACAACATCTACGTACGTTGGCATTTTCAAATGAAATCGTGCGTTTTATAAAGGTTTCTTTGCTGCTTGTATTTGGTTATTGGGCCTCAGTGTTAAGCTCTGAACGTGGACACATCAACAGCAATTGTGGCAACTCCATGTACATGATGAGTTCTGTCGTTGAACATCATAAACTCCAAAAACAAATTCCAAAAACGAATTCAACTTCTTTTCGCTTGTATAGCAATTGCATGAAACCTGTTGGTGGCTCCAATGTTGTTGAATTATAGCCCATATGGAATTTGTTGCAAGCTAATTGATGGACAAATTGGTTGTGAGAGCCTACACCAAAAACATCTCAATATGCACCTGGTCGTCAACACTAACCACTTCAGACACACTAATTATGCGATCAATGATGAAGTCCACATCTTATGCAAATAGGCAAGGAAGTCCAAATATGGTCGTTACATTAGTTTGTATCAAATCTGAGCTCATTTTCATGTTCTCATATTCTTTATTGTGCTGTTATATTTGGACAATAATTGCTATTTGGCATGCTGTCTCCCCAATTTTTTATCGCATTGCAGGAGGCATGCCGTGCTGCAACCCATTGGTAGCGGTTGTCTACCCCACAGGGTTGCACTGACAACCCATGTCAGTGACAGTCAGTCGTGCACAGTGAGTGTGTTACCCACCTCGACCATGTGGTGGGCCGCGTTGTTGGTTTAGGTCTCCTGCGTTAGGGGTGGGTGTGTTGGGTATGGCTACTTTGCCTACGCTCGCCGGATTGCTGATGGGATCTCAACCCATTTTGAAAGGGGGAACTGGCTTCAACATAGTTCGATGGACTCTAGAGGCGGCAGTGCAATGCAAAAGTAGGAGGGTCGGGAGAGAGGAGGCTAAGGGGAGAGGTAGGAGGAGGTCGGGGAGAAATGGTAGGCAACACGGTGGGAAAAGAAAGAAGGGCGGATTGAGGGAGAGCGCAGCCGGCTTGGATCAGGGAGCAGAAGGCCGACAGAAGGGAGTGTTGTTGGACATCAGCACTGATCGGAGGTCGCCATGTGCAAATACCTTCGTTGGCGCGCCTGGCACGTCGTCCTCGTCACCTGAGGGGAGCAAGTACGAGGAGGAAACAACAGAGAGTGGGAACTGCGGAGACGAAGCGAGGAGCTGGGACATCCAGCCAAGAGCTAGGAGTAGGGAAAATGTTGGGATTGTGGAAGAGGAGGAGAGCTACGAGGCCCAACGTGATCGTCAAGTAGCCAAGGTGCGCAAACGATTTCAACTCCTATTCCAGCAAAAATTTGACATGTAAGTTGGGTTATAATCCCATATTTTATTTGGGGCATATTTAGGTCTGTTGCCTTCAACTGTGGAAGCGGTGTGGGGTTGGTGGTTGCCCACACAATCACACCTGCCATTGTGCCCATCCATACCCTAATTCATCTAACCTATTCATTTTCAAACCCTAAGTTATGGCCAAGTTTAAGGAGAGAAGCAATGTTGGAGCCGCGCATCCCAGCGCTCAACACCTAGAAGGTTGGATTGTTTGTGAGTGAGGTCGAGGTTTTGGAACTCAATTGGAAGCAATACATTCTGGCTTCTTAGTTTATGGATGAGATTCATTGCACACTTCCGAAGTCCGTCTTGTAGTTACCTCTTGCCATTGGAATGTCAACATTGGAGGGAGATGAGCTTGAGCGTGAGTTGGTCGCGGTTGGCCGCGAGCTGGCGCTTGTTAACAAAAGCTCCACACCCAATTGAAAGCCATGCGGGCACTGTTGCATGAGTATGAAGCTTCTATGGTGGTTGAAAAGATGTTGGATTGCGTTGGCTACCCATTTTCCTTGGGGTCTTCCAGGATGGACCCAGTGAAAACTCTTCGGCCTGCTCAGCCAATGGTTAGCCTTTCCTCCTCTCAAGCACTAGTTGTTGTTCCCCCTGTAATGTCGAGCCTTCAGTCTGCCATAGCCCCTTTGCTGGACTATGAGACATTTTCTTGGAGAAAACACGAAATTTTCCCAAAAAATGGCAAAAGACCTAGACATGCCTACACTCATACCAACCTCCTTTACAAACAAACAGGGTTCCATCACATGCCAGTCGCTGTACTAGCAGGGAAGGAGGTAGACATGCCCTATGTTTTGTGGGAAAACTTGCATCGAGTTCTTGTGCGCACAGGAAGAGAATGCTTTTTGAAGAACAACCACCCAATGTTGCATACCTTCTACAGATCAATGGAGGCCCAGCTTTGTGCAGTCACCAAATGCCGCCCAGAAGTCACACACAGGACCCCACATGTTCCCAAGTTTCCAAAATAATGCATCCCATGAGGATTCCATCTTTCAGTGGCTCGGCGCACATATTGTTATTTTAATGCACTCCGGCCATGAACTGCCTTGCTGCCTACACGGAGTAGTGCACATTCATCAGCTAGCGAATGGTTGTGATATTTTAATTTATTCTATGGACCTTTCATACTGTTGCTTGATCTTTAGGTAGTTCCAATGTGAATGCTTGCACCGCACCCGTCCCCAACCCTTCTGAAGGGGACGCGGCTTGGACGTTGGAGCCTCCGCTTGTTTTTTTCCCATCATAATGCAATACAAACCTTGGAAAGTGTTTTTTTTCCTCCATCTGTTTGTCCATGTGCTGCGGATGAAGCATGTCGTCGTTCATCCAATAACTACAACTTGGCCCCTGCCCTGTAAGGTACACAACATAATGCATATGTTGTGTTCATTTGTTACTAAACTTCATCCTTGCAAAGTTAGCTGCAGACGTGCATTGCCTTCCATAGAACCCTATATGGCAACAAAGGTTTTGAGCTTTCAGGTAATACCAACAGTATGCTATGCCTTACCTTCCTTTCTACTAAACTATTGACCGTCCAGGCTGGGCCAAAGGTTGCAAAAAGCTTGTCGGGTGTAAGCATCCTTGGGTGGATCCACTAGGAACGTCACACTCAAATTTCACTTGAGAAGGTAAAGTTTAGGAAACTTGTTTAGTGTCCTAAGTGATTGTTTTTTTCCTTATGAACGCATTTTAGGTACAAGTAGGTTGAGGGTTCAACCATTAATATAACAAACTACCAAATCACCACATGTTTAACCCCTTGAAAGGGTTGTTAGCAAAGATTTTCAGGAATGAACTGCGAATACTTATAACTTTAGGAACCTAGTAGGAATGCAAAATAATATCAATTATTTTTTGGATCATTTTTGCATGGTAGCCTTTGAAATCTTCTGTGCTACCTATTCATTATTTGCAAAAAATAGTTACCAAAAGAGCATGTTAGGGTCATTTGACCTCCAGGAACGCCACTTTCCGGGGGCAACACCATTAAGGACACCTATATTGACTGTTTTTTGTGTTTATTCTGATCCCAAAGGTAGTTCTCTGCAGCTTCTAATGAACAAGTGGCCGTTTTGAAAGAAAAAACAAGGTGAGGTTGCAAAGTCCCCTCCATGCCAAACTACCAGGAATCCCCGGAACGGCATAGGAAACCATCGTTCCTGGTGCGTTATTCATGACTCACACTGACCACTTTTTGGCCTTTAATTCCTCACTATTGGATTGAATGTGCTTTATCTCTGAGTCACTAGATCAAATTTGAGCCGATAAGATGGAGTTAGAGATGCAAATTCCAACTTTGATGAGAGAATGTTTTGCCGCCGATTTTCTAAACGTGTTCAGGAATGTTTGCCGCCTTTCAGTTCGCAGCTATGGTGGTTTTGAGATTGCGAAGCTCCAACACAGTGGGTTGTGCCAAAAACGTCCTAGAATCACATTGAAAGTCAGTTGTCATGGGAATTGAGAGACCTACGCAGGTTATGCATGTCAAACGTTCCCAGACACTCATTACAGATTTTTTCAAGAATGCCAATGTGGGGCCTGGAGAGGGAGTCTCATCTGAGAGTGTTTCATCTTGCGAATGCACTAGCTCATCGGAACCTTCTCATTCTTCCTCGTCTTTTCAGTCTATCCATAGAAGTCCACTCTCCAAAAAAAACTCTTTCTTGGTCATTTACACCAGCATGTTCTTTGAGTCATGTTAGTGAGACATGCATGTCATAGGATTTGTCATTGACCTCCAATTACATGGCAAACCAACGGAATAGAAAAACACCAGGGCAAGGTACACGAGAGCGTCTTGCCAGAGAAGTAGAAGAGTCTCTTCGAAGACAAGCTCAAAATGAACGCCAAAGACGGTGTAGAGAGAGAAGGTCAGAAGTTCTGAGAGCTCGTTGCCAGGAACTTCAGTCCCAAGAGTCTCAAGAGAGCAACATTAATGTGGACAGGTCAACGTCTAGGATGGCAGAGAATTTTGCCATTCAATGGTATCAAGAAACAACAGGAAGGGGACTACAATATCAGAGGTCCTTGATTCCCAAAATATTGAAACATAGTGTTTGGCAAAGTGTCCTCCCCAACTACTCTGAAATGGAACATGCTTGGGAAACTGTAGGGAATATTGCTAGGGGGTGGCAACAAATCAAAGGTTGCCACTCAAAGGATGATCAAAGGGCTAGGAATGTTATCATTCCTATGGTTGCCAGTGGCAATACGAGTATGAGGCAGACAAACCTTGTCACTGGCATCCATAGGAGAAATTTCCAAGTTGGGATAGTGAGGCGCTTGACTTTAGAGGCCCGTGTGGATCGTTCTTTGTGGGCTCTTTGTGGAAAATCAAAGCGCATAGATGCCACTCCTTTACATGTTCGTGAACTCGTTGTTGAGTTCTGGTGCCTTAATTCAAGGGTAAGTCCTAACAGGAAGGATGTTGTGAGGAAACGAATTGACGGTGGAGTGTGGGAGACGCATGCAACCCACCACCTCATGGAATCTCAGGTACACCTCACCATGGCCCGTTTCAATTTATATTGAAATCCTAGTCTAATTCATCATGCACAATGTTGACGACAATTGGAATTTTTTAGGGAGTGTTTTCATTTAGGGTCTATGTTTTGTGAAGCCCTAAATGACAACACTCCCCTAGGAGGTTATTTTTTAGTGTTTGCATGCTTTTATTCATTATTAAACAAGGCGTCAATTAGTTTAGTTGTCTGGCTAAGGTCCACCGCCCTTGGATGTTCATTGTGTGCACCTTTGGGAAATTAGTGTTTCCACCCTTCATGCGCATGTGGCTCCTATTGCTTTAAATGATTCTAGGAAGTCAAAAACGATTCGTGGGTCTTTACCTCACTCTTGGGGAATTGTTTAGGGTCCTTCCTGGTTTCGGGCTTCGCAGTTGGGTTTTCTTCATTCATGATGTGGTCCTACTGGCTTTAGGGAATTTAGAAGAATCATGGAATGTTTTAATTGCATCTTGGGGATTCCTTGCAGTTTTGCTACATTGGATTGTGATCTAGGGTGATGCCTAAGGTCCTGCCATATTTTTGTGCGGTTCATGGGCTCCTAATCCATTCCCAATTTAGTCCTTGAGGCTCATGTGCATTTATATGCTTCCTGGGACACTTCTATGTTTCCTGAGGGGCTCCCCTCAATCTTGGAACACTTCAGTTTGGATCGTCTTACTGAGCTGGGTCCTGGAGTGTTTGTTTATGATAATTACATTTCCGCAAAGTTGCGAAAAATTCCTGGTGCTTCCTGTGGATTAGGGTAATTCATGAATCCGCTAATTTTCGTTCCCAACGGTTCAATCCATTCCTGTGCTAGAGTCCATGTATCCTTCTCATGTGATATTGTTCATGCACTGATTTCAATGGTGTAAGGACAAGCTTATAATTCCTACTTCTCATTCCTATGTTTCCTGATGAATAACCTCATTCCTGATGATTCCTACTTCCTGTTTCTATGTTTCCTGATGATTCACATTTGTCCTGACGATTCACCTATTTCCAGATGTGTCCTACTTCTCAATGCTATGTTTCCTGATGATTCACATTTGTCCTGACGATTCACCTCTTTCCTGATGTGTCGTACTTCTCAATGCTATGTTTACTGATGATACACCCCAGTCCTGATGATTCCTACTCCTCATTCCTATGTTTCATGACGTTGTTATTGCATTCACAAATATTTCGTATAGTGTGAACATGTATTAATCTTTTGGAATTGTTTTATCTGTTGCAGCTTTCTTTGTACACTCGATTCAAAGAGGAAAATCCAAATGTGGAAGTTGGCTTGCGCATATTTGAGACATTGAAGCCCTGGTATGTGAAGAGGTTGCAGGAATTCAATTCTTGTTCTTGCCGCTATCATGTGCAGATTGCTGAATTGAAAGATGGCTTCAACAACATGAGACGGCGAATCTTGCACCAATCATGTAACTGTGGTTGTGTGGTTTGTGGTGCACGTGGTCCCGGAACACCATGTTGGGCTCCTTCATCTACAGTTGAAGGTGTGAGGGCCATGTGTGATCTAGTGCTTTGTTCAAAACTAGAGTCCATGGACTTCCACAAGCTTCAGTGCATAAGAGGAAATTGTCCTGACTGTGGTGTGTGGAAATTGCAATTGTGTCCGCATGAGGTGGACCCCAATTCCACAACACTGATTCCTTGGAGGAAGTTTGAGAATGTTTTTGTAGGCCAAAATTCTGAAGGTGGTGATCGCCATGCACTAAGATTGGAGCACAAGACCACTCCTCCTTCTGAACTCATATCCTTCCTTAAACCCAAGCTTGCAGAGTTTGTGGCACACAATTTTGAGGCAAAATGGCAAGATGGTCAATTTAAATCTTGCCTTGAAAACTTGTCATCTGACCAAGTCCTATCTGTTGTTGACTTTGCTGAGAACTATTCTTTTAAATGGCAAAATGAGGTGCAATCCCAACATTGGCAGTCATTCCAGGTGACAATACTCGTGCATATTACCTTCCGAATTGATCCCCACTGGGATGAAGTGGATGCTAGGGCCAAAATACTCACTGAGTATCACTTCTATATGAGTGATGACAAAACCCACGATAACCTGTTTGTGCAATACTGGTTTGGTTTGCATTGGAATTTTTTGAGAGAGTCGGGGCACGCACTACCAGTGGAGCACATAGTTTTCTCAGATGGGTGTTCTTCTCAATTTAAGTGCGCAAGGTCCCTTTTCTTTGTGACACGCTATCCTACCCTAACCAGAAGTCCACACCTACCTAATGGGTGTGCTATGCAATGGAATCACTTTGGCTCCGGGCACGGAAAGGGACGTTGGGATGGGGCAGGAGCAACAATCAAACAGGCTCTTCGAGCAGAGCAAGTGAAACCTGATGGAATTAGGCTACACAATGCTAGTGATGCAGTTGCTTACCTTAGGCAATATATGGGTCGGCAAAATGCAGGGTATACCAATGTCCGCAGGGATGTGAAACGATATTTCTATGAGGTGGCCAACACTGATGTTGTGCGTGCAGATTTAATGCCCGCACAGTGGAGGGAACTAGATCATTTCACCAAGTTCGTAGTGTAGGATTGGATATGATTTCCTTGCAGGTCCGGACCCTTTCCTGTTTTTGTAGCTTCTGTCAGGATGGAGGTGATGAACCTTGTGACAATGCAGACTATGTGGAGCCTTATAGACTCATAAGGATTGAGCCTTGCAACACCGATGATGTTCGCACAGATGTGGAACATGTTGATGTCATTGGGGAGGGTGACAGGGAGGCGATAGCTGCTTGCTTGGAAGTTGGGGATCACTTTGCAGTTGTTGCTGACGAGGGAAACTCCGAGGATGCAGATTTTTGGATTTTAATGACTGAACAAACTCTACATGCAGTCGAAGAAGAATCCAAGGAAGATTGTTGGGGCCAAAAGGTGTATAGGGGAGAGCAAATAGTGATAGGCAGGTATTATAGGCAAAAAGGAAGGAGTATGAGATCTTATGTTTTGTGTGATGCTGGTCCTGCTTATATCTACTCCCATTTGGTAGTTGCTGCCAAGTTTGCAATGTTGCCGGCGCGACATCGACAAAAAGGTGGGAGGGCGGGGACACATGTATATGCAATAAACACAAGCCCCTTGTTCATTTTGAATATAAATCCTGAAACTTACGTACATAGCATTTTTTTCCTCAGGTAGTTCTTCTAGGCAAGAGGGAATTTTTGCATACGAGCATGGCTTTCATTTATCAATGAAAGGCCATGTGACTGTATGCACTACCCTTTTTTGCATGCTTGGATAGGAGGATTGTTTGTCAACGCAGAAGCATCCCTTTCTTCCATGTTGTGGTGAAGATGTTGTTAGGAAGTAGAGGTTGTTTTCTAATTATTCCTTGTGGTTATTGGACAGGTGTACACTCTCCCTACAGCTGCTCATGAACTCATAGAAGTCAGGCTTAGTGCAGCCTAAGACAATCAGCTGACATCAACGAGTTTCCTTTTAGGCTGATGTGTATTAGTCAAGTACATGGTCATTCCTACATTTCAATGCATTAATGCCTCTACTTGATGTACCAAATGTAATACCAAATTTAGATGTGCCACCATCCCACTGGTGGAGTTTTGGTTTCATGGTATGCAAATAATGTCATTATTGTACCCACAATGTGGCCATGGGATGAGGTACTCTCTTTGACGTGTCATTTATTATTCCTATTATGCCATGATATTCAATGGTTGTACATTATGGACAATAGTTTTTATCTTGGATAGTGGATCATAGTCTGGACCAAACTAGATTGAAACAACGGTGTTCAACGGAGCAACACGAAGCTTGCAGAAGCATCTTTTGAGTGTAAATTAGGGCAAATTTGAAAGGCTTGAGGCTTTGCTAGGCGTGAGTGGTTTCCTTATCAAGAGAATTGCATTAGAGTTTGGATGGTGATGGATGTTTTTGCCATGACCTGGGAAGAATGTGCTACGGGAAACTCGAATGTTTCTTGAAGATGTACTTTCTATGAGATGTGTGACTTCTTGGCTACTTGGGGAAAATCATGCTGCTTATTGGAAGAGGATGTAATTTGTTTCAATTCAAATGTTGAAGAGTTCAGAATTCCATAAAATTAAGGTCACAAATTAATTGATGCCTCTCAAATCTGCTGCAAGCTTCATCAATGCAGGGCCTCAAAGTACTGAAGAGTTCAAAATTCCATAAAGTAGGGCAAATTTGCGAGGCTTGAGGCTTTGGTAGTTGTGATTACACTGTATAGTCCTATTGGTGTGGGCCCCAGTAACTATCTAGAACCCACAATGATTTTCAACCCACTTCAAATCTTTAGTTTTAAATTAGCGCAGGTTATATTAATCGGTTTTTCCTAGGAAATCAATGTGTGGCTGTTTTATTTCATACTACTTTTGTCCTTAGACTAATATTCAAGGTGTTGGTCGGAAGTCTCCCAGACCACTTAGGGGAAGACCCAGGGTCTTTGGCCCACATTATTTTGACCATGACTAGACAAGTAATGTGGCCTACATTGATTATTTTCATCCACATCAACATGACTATTTATTGTAGTTTTATTATCAAGACATTGCAGTATTGTATAATGAAGGATGTGATGTGGGAAACTCAAATATTTCAAGATGCGCTTTTGTGTAAAATGTGTGACTTCTTGTTTAGATCATATAATATGTTCCATGTCAAATGGTGAAGGGTTTGGAATCCCATAATTTTATTATGATGCCTACATTAGGTTTCATGAATTTATGGAGCGATTGCAACAGTAGATATCAACAGTAGATATCACTTGCCATTACATATTCCTTTCTTTAACACTTAGCATCACAAATTTGGTCCAATCCCCAATAAAAATTACTAAAGAAAATTGCAAGCGTCTGGACCGTAACTATCAAACGAGTCTAATTCCCTGACTATAGTTGCATCGACCTTGCTCTAGTAACAGTCACAAGTATCAAGTCTCAAAGGTCAGGCCATAGTCTTAGTAACTAGTTCCAAGTATCAAGTCTGAAAGGGTAGTGCAGGCCATGGTCTAGTAACAGTCATAGTCCAAGTGTTCTCATAGGTTAGTTGGGAACCTTGACCTTATAAGGCTGCCCCTCCCTACTCGCCCAAACGATATGGGATAAGTGCATGTAGATATGATGAATAGAAGATACACAACAAAAATGTTTAACCATGTTTACTTGGACATATACATATGTCACAATCAAGGGTCCTTGTAGCTTATAGCTTAAACAAGGGAAAGGGAAATGGCAACCTAGTACATGCATTTTTCCTGGATAGCATCATGCTTTAACATCATCAATATACGTAGCCCTCAACATTATACATAGCACTCAACCAAAAATAATCCATTACAACCAAAAAGGACCACAAAGGTGTTCAATCCATGCTTGAATTGTCACAAATGAAGTGGAAATCAATGACACACTGTCACATACAAATTAGTAGCTGCTGAATGATGAAAACAATACACTGGATCTACATACCAATCTACACTGGATTGTCACATAGCAATCTACACTGGATGATGAAAACAACAATACAGGAGAGAGGGAAATGTTAACACAATTCATATTGTATTAGTGCTATTCAGAGGTCTACACATAGTTGGACACATTGATTGATGTTGATATATCAACCCCTAATCCCTCTTCGTCTAAAATAGAATAACTGGTAGCTGCTATACCATTCAAAAAATTCACCCTCACAAAATTGGTCCATTCCAAAACCAACTGGTACCATCTATTCACTATGTGAATAAGGTTGGACTGTCCTTTGTTGATCCAATGGTGGACTTCATGACCTGCTGAGTGTCACACACACAAACATGGCATAAATTCCACCAATCCACCAATTGGAATGAAGAGCCAACAAATCTCATGTCAAAGATATCAATAAAACATGCTAAATGAAATATGTGCTAAAACTGCAGCAAGGTGAGTGCCATTGAAAATTACCTTTTTTTTGAATTGTTTGGCTCATATGCAATTCATTTTTGGCAGCTCATCCAGATTGCACACCTAGGCAATACCTCCATCCATGTACATGTGTAAGAGCTTTTATGTGTATGTAAGAAAAATGAAGATATAAGACAACCTTCACCTTCAGTACAAGGTTTTCCTAACCCCAAACCAGCAAGAAGTCGCTTCAACAAAAACATGCTCCAAGAACAATGGAAAACTCTCAAGAAAGAGGTTAAGGATGAACCTTCTTGGACTTCCATTTCTGCATCTGTTTTCTGCTTCAATCGATCAAGGCAAGCTTCATAGTGATGGAGTTTTGTCAGTTCACGCTTGTGGTGCTCAACCTTTGCTTTAAGTTCATACCTCACTTCCCCAATCTCATGGCATATCTTCTCCAATTCAAGTATTGAATCCTGCACTTCTGCCAGTCCAAACTTGTGCACATCATTTCCATCAATGTTCTCTAACCCCAGGACCTGGACCTTGGCAGAATGAAGACGACCTTCAGCACTGTTCATTTTATAGAGCAAATCAACAAAATTTTTCTGCATTGCTTCCAACACTTCTGTGCAGACCTTCACAGTCTGTCTTTTTTTCACCACAAGCCCATTGATGTCTTTGATTTGAGTGGCCAAGCTAGAATTGGCAACCTTTGACCCCTCACCAATATGGAATGCCTTCTCCTCTTCCACCACACTGCCAGGGGATCCTAACTGCAAAAACTTTCTCTTCAATGCCAACTGTCCAATTTTGAACTGCAATAGCTTTCTCTTGAATTTCACTTGGTCCTCTCTCAATTTCACTTCCTTCAGCCTCACTGCCTTCTCCATGACGAGGAGACTATTGTCATCAATTTCTGTGCCTAGTGTGGATGGCATTTCCAGTCCTTCCCTCACAAGTGGTGGGGTGGCATAATGCTCACCTCCTGGTGCAACATGAACTTCACCCAAACGAGCAGCGTGTGTATCCCCTTCCGCCTGCACTTTCTCTTGTGGAGCATTGTTTTCAAATTGGGCAGCCACCTCCTCAGCACATGCCTCCTCACTACCTGCTTCTAACCCCAGTTGCTCATCTCCAATGCAAACTGTGGGTGCATCCTTTGACACAACCTGTTGCCTAGGCGAATGGAGTTGATCCCCACATGTGCCACCATCAATCATGATTTGAGGAGCTGCTACAGCCTCTTCATCGCCTTGCTTCTCACCAACTGTTTGTAGATTTGAACCACCTAATTCATCCCCTGCCTGGTGTTTTTCTTCAGTGGCGTCGTCTTCATGCAACATGTCTTCATCGCCATGAGTGTCGTCGTCGTCCTCCTCCTTTTCCTCCTCTTCCTCCTCTTCCTCATCTTCCTCATCATCTTCCTCATCTTCCTCATCTTCCTCCTCTTCCTCGGACCCATCCTGGCTAGAAGAGCCATTTTTGTACTCAGGAAGTGGCGAGAAACTGCCCTTCCTCCTATGCACAGTCTCAGCAAATTTCGCCCAGTTTATGCTAAATCCCTTGCGCTCTGCAAGTACTCCCAATGCAAAGGTAAGGGTGATGTCAGAATTGGTCGTCTGCTTGCGCTGGTACACTTGGCGAATCAAGGTCTCAATCCTGGTTCTCAATGACTTATCCTCATGGGTAGTGTAGCGAAACCCATTGTTGCTCTTGCGCTTTCCCCACAATGTCTCGCATTCCTTCTTAGAGGCATAGCATTTCCCCATATTGGGAGAAGGAAGCAACCCCTTTGCTGGCAGTCCCACAACATCTCGAAACCACCTCCAACTCCCCTCCATAGCAATCTCCTACACCACTGTCCCCCAATCCCTACACAGCTGCAACCAAACTTGAATACCTGGCAAATGACTATTGTGTGGCAACTTAGGAAAGTGAAGTGTGCAACAAAGCTATGAACAATTTGAAGTTGCAGCTAATGTGTAAAGACTATTGTGGGTAAGAGAAGGGAGAGAAGAGGGAAATGTACCAGCACATACGCAAAGCTTGCAAGCTTCATGATGAGTGCCTCTAGAAGCTGCATCAAATCATTAGAAGTACTAGAAAATGTGACAAGCACCTTCATTTGTGGCAATGAGGACCTCAAATCATGAGGAGTGTCCACATGTGTCATTTCCACGTGCCATCATTTCCCAAGTAGCCTTAACCTTTTCATAATCATTAAGCATGAAATAAAACAACTAACTATCCACTCATTGTTCCTGGTATGATATAAATCAATAACTAGGTGTACATGTACTTATCTAGTAGGTGTTCTAAGTAGATGAACATTGATGTGAATTCACTCAACATACAAATGGTGACCATCAGGCCACTCAATATAAAATGGCAGTCAACATTTAATTTTTATTCCATAACACTATGAACAAGGTGGCACTTCTAATCAACACTTGCCCCTCCCACTTCGTCTGGACCTATTGTCATGACGCAAGGAGGCAGACTTAGAGGGACTACTAGCCAGCAACTTCATAACCTCTTTATTGGCAACTGGTTTTTGGCCCCCACGTTTAATTAGGAAGGCAGAAGGGTCCTCAGCTGGACCCTCAGTTCTAGTCACTATTTTAGCAAAATTACCTGGCATTGTAGGGTTTTTTCGTTTCACGTGAGGGATGTTGTCATGTGGTTCAACTATTTGCATGGACTCAGTCTGAATATCTACAGAGGTGCAGGCTTGAAGTCCATGGACATTCTCAGTAGTTTCCTCCAGCAATGAGTTAGTCACCACCTCCATTGAATCTATAGCAACCACATTGTTATCCAATACATCTCGCAAACGATTGTGGGTATTGTTGGTATCCTGGATTGGTTGGGAACCACTAGGACGTACCCCCTCTTCCTCGTCATCACTAGTATCAGTGTATGTATCATTTAAACCTAACAGTACACTATTACCACTACCGCATGAAGCTCTTTTAGGTCTGTTGTGCAAAGAACCTGTGGGGGTTTCCAATGTAGCCAGTTCGTCTTCAGAATTAGATTCATCACAATCAAAATCAAAATCTGGCTCTTTGAATCCATGGATTTCCATCCCACTACGTTCCTGAGGAACAGATTTAGGGCGTTTAGTAGTTGGAAATCTAATGGTTCTCCTAACCACCGGTTGAACACTTGCATTGAAAGCATTCCCTAGACCCACCATTGTACTTACTGGCTTTGGGCTAGCACGTATTGATCCTGATATGAGGTCACAACAAGTTGGACACAAAAGTAGGTCTTTTGCACACGTTGTGCAAACACAAGTATGACCACAGGGCTGCATCACAACCCATGCACCTCAAATATTAATAGAAATACATAGAAACATCAATAAAACCCTAAACCAACAAAATTTATTTTGTGCAACGCAATATGTATGATTCAGATAACAATGACATGTGTATGATGTCCAAAAACTCACCTCCAATGTAGCCATGGTTTTGGAATTTTCAAAGCAAATGATGCATTGAAGGGGTGGTGTGTCTAATCCTGGCAAATTTTCGTTGTCAACTTCCACCAATGATGATTTCTGTGAATAAGCCTGAGGAGGGCATTTCTTTGAGGCAACCTCTGCATACTCTTCCCCGCTTGTAGCACTTCTTGGAATAAAGTTGTCTTGACTTGCTGATGTGTGGGTCCTCAAAGAGCACGAGGGCTCAGGTATTGTTGAGTTTGTGTCGCCGAGTTGTTGCAAAATAGTGGTGGAAGCTCCAAAGTCGGAGTGGACATCTACAAGCCAAGAGCAAGGAATTACATAAGGCTTCAGGAGTCAAAAAACATATCCTGGACCAAAGACAATCTAGGAATTAACAGCATAGAGTCATGGCTTCCAAAGGAACCAGGAATTTACATCCTATTTCCAAACAATATTCCTGTTGATAATAATCAACTTCCAAGTAGGCAAGGACCCCAGGAAATTGTGTCCTGAAACAAAACAAAAATGGCAGGAATGGAAGTTCAGGTTATGTTAATAGGAAATTGGGTCCTAGAACAAAAAACTGGCAGGAATGGAAGTTCAGGTTATGTTAATAGGAAATTGGGTCCTAGAACAAAAAAACTGGCAGGAATGGAAGTTCAGGTTATGTTAATAGGCAAAGACACTAGGAAATTGGGTCATGAATCACAAAATGGGCAAGAATGGGAACAAAAGGCAGTGTACTAAGCATGGGAGGCATGAAGTTAGTTCCTAAATCTTGGAGCATGGAATGATTGATATTTACACACATCCTGGCACTGCAGTGGAGCAAAAATCTTGTCTAGGGTCCAAAAATTTGCAGGATTGAAAATGAAGGCAACCCACGTGTATGGGGGAAGGAATTTGAATCTTGGTTCTACATACTGGAAGATTTGGAAGTAAAACAAAATCCTGGAGGGGTAGGGGACTAGGCAGGGTTGTCTATTGTGTCGTGACGGAGGCTTATCCCGGCATAATGTCGTGCCGTCACGACACGTATCCGTCACGACATTATGCCGGATTATGCCGGATGCTATCTTTATCCTGCCGGACTTGAATTTTACCGATTTTTTTGTGTAATTACATTACCCAATTTCGGACACGTAGGATTTACATTGTCCACGTGTGACGACATGTCAACAAAGTAAAGGGAAAGTGGGGAAAATTTTACTAGCGTCCGTCCGCCCCCCCGTCCGCCCCCGTTCCCAATCCCCGTTCCCACCCGTCCGCCCTCGTTCCCAATCCCCGTTCCCCCCCGTCCGCTCCCGTACCCAAACCCCGTCCGCTCCCGTTCCCAACCTCCGTCTGCCCACGTCCCCCGCCCCGTTCCCAACCCGTCCGCTCCCCCGTCCGCCCCCCCCTCCGTCCGCTCCCCCGTCCGCTCCCCCCACCTCCGTCCGCTCACCCGTCCGCTCCACCGTCCGCCCCCCCCCCCCGTCCCCCCCCCCCCCGTCCGCCGCTCCCCCGTCCGCTCCCCCGTCCGCTCCCCCGTCCGCTCCCCCGTCCGCTCCCCCGTCCGCTCCCCCCCCCTCCGTCCGCTCCCCCGTCCGCCCGCCCCCCCCGTCCGCTCCCCCGTCCGCTCCCCCCCCCTCCGTCCGCTCCCCCGTCCGCCCGCCCCCCCCGTCCGCTCCCCCCCCTCCGCCCGCTCCCCCGTCCGCCCCCCGGTCCGCTTCCCCCCCTCCGTCCGCTCCCCCGTCCGCTCCCCCGTCCGCTCCCCCCCCCTCCGTCCGCTCCCCCGTCCGCCCGCCCCCCCCGTCCGCTCCCCCCCCTCCGCCCGCTCCCCCGTCCGCCCCCCGGTCCGCTTCCCCCCCTCCGTCCGCTCCCCCGTCCGCTCCCCCCCTCCGTCCGCTCCCCCGTCCGCACCCCCGTCCGCTCCCACCCCTTCCGTCCGCTCCCCCGTCCGATTCGAACACTATAAATTGAGGGTGCAAGGTGCCATTTTTGCCTCCACTGACATAGTGTGTCTCAAGTCTTTTGATTCTCCTTTGAGGAGTGAGGATTGAATGCGTGAGACCCGAATGCAGAGTATACTTTGTCCAATCTAGTGTCTGTGAATTAGGGTTGCCCTCGTGGCACTCTTGAACAGGACCTAGTATGCGATCAAAGTGACTTGCTCTAACTTGTTTGTATTTGCAGGTTTTGTTGAAGTCATGCCACGCCGAAACGATGCATGGGATCATTGGTACGAGGATAAGGGGAGGGTTCCCAGTAAATCACAAAGGCAGGTTAAATGTAGGTTTTGCCCGTTCGTCATATCTTACCGAGGAGATAGAATGTTGGCCCACCTTGGTTATAGACCTCATGTAGGGGGTGCTTCTGATGTTTCCACATGTAGGATGGTACCCCCGCATATTAGGGCCTTGTTTGAACATTGCGGAGGCATTGTGCCCTTACATGTAGGCATTGTAAATGAGGACTCTCTGGTGGCAGATATTGTACCTCTGGAGCCTATTATAGCGGACTCCGTAATTAGTGAAACAGAGCCTTTGCTTATGTCCCAAACCACTCAACATTCTGATGTTGTGATATATGGCACTCCTCCTCGTGAACTACGTCAACTCAACATAACGGAGGGGTTCAATGTGTCAACAAAACAACTCCTCGATAAAGCATGGGCAACGGCTTTTTATGAAGCTAACATTCCTTTCAACATTGTGAGACATCCTGCATTTGTTCATGTTGTGCGTGAAACTGCCCGTCATCGAATGCCAGCCTACACACCACCATCGTACAATGCCATCCGTACGAAGTTGTTAACTGATAAAAAGGTTGACCTAGATAGGCAAGTGAAGGAGAAGCTGGGGAATTCCGTTGAAAAATACGGTGTTACAATATGTTGTGATGGATGGGACAACGTGCAAAACCGACCTCTCCTAAACGTTCTTCAATGTGGCACAAAGGGAGACGTTTTCTTGGGTACCATTGACACCACGGGAAATCACAAGGATCATGTCTACGTTGCTGCTCAAATTCAACCATTTGTGGAAAAGGTTGGTCGACATAATGTGGTCCAAGTTTGCACCGACAATGCCCCAGTTATGGCCTCCGCTGCTCGTGACTTGATTCGAGCAAATCCCGATCTATATTTTCAAGGATGTGCTGTACATTGCCTAGATCTCCTCTTAGAAGATTGGGGGAAGGAGGAATGGGTGAAAAAGTTGGTAAAAAAATCCCGCCATATTTGTGTATTTGTTAAAAACCATCATGCTTCTCAAGCTATATTCCGGAGGTTGTCACCAAATCTCTCACTCCGCCTACCTGTAGAGACCCGTTTTGCTACGAACTTCATCATGATTGAACGTCTTCTCCAAGTACGCAATGCTTTGGAAAGAATGGTGGTTGATGAGGATTGGATCACTCTAATGCGTGATATGAGGAGGAGATCTGGCACCTCTTACATGAAGGGCTCTGCTGTGCGAAGTTTTATACGTTCTGATGGATTCTGGAACACGTGCGAAAATTTCTTGTATATGGTGATCCTGGTTGTTAAAGCTCTTCGTGTATTTGACGGCAAGGCGCCTACAATGGGAATGGCTTGGAGGGTCATGCATGATTTACAAACCCATATTCGTGGATTCAGTAAACCTCCATTTCGCTTAAGCCCTGAGCTTGCTGCAAATGCTATGGTAACGTTTCAAAATAGATGGAGGTTGATGTTGAATGATCTACACTGGGTTGGAGCGATGTTAAATCCGCTTCTACGTGGTTGGGCCCCACTCCATGAGGATGACAATTCGAGGACAATCCTAAATCGAGTTCTTCGCAGGCTTGCTCAAGATGAGGACACTTATGTCCAAATCCTCCACCAGTACCAAGATTTCCTTGAAAATCGAGGGCCTTTTGCTGATTCTACTGACCCGAGCGTGCATGCCGCACCTCTCCATGAATGGTGGGATGCAATGGGAGGTGGAGCTAAAGCCCTCCAAACAATAGCAAGACGTATCCTTGCACAAGTATGTTCCGCATCCGCATGTGAACGCAATTGGAGCATGTACTCATACGTTCACAACAAGAGTCGCAATCGCTTGAAGCATAGTCGTGCTGAGGACCTCGTCTACATATATACCAATAGTAGGCTCATTCGACATCGGAGGGGCCCAAGACCTGCTCAATGGTACGAATTGAATGAGGTCCATTCTGACGATGACCTTGACGAAGAAGATGACAACGAAGATGACGTGGATCCAACTGGTAGGGCTAGAAATGATGAAGACAACAATGTTGATGACATCGACTTTGATTTGGATGACCTCGATTCCGAGAATCATGGTTCAGAAGATGAAGATGGCAATGGTAGTGATGGAAACCTTGGGGTGTTTGAGTTTGATGAACCGGATGTCCCCCAACATAACGACGGAATGCATGACGATCATGAGGGGTCTATTGGAAGACCGCATGGTGAAACTCTCCACACTGGAGAAGGGTTTCCATCTGACCATAATGTTGCTATGGGGGCAAGTGAGAATGTGGGAATTGAAGTAGATTCCTTGCAACATCGGAGCGATTCTCTTTCATTTGGTGAAGGCGACAATGTACTACCCGTAAATGAGCCAACGCACGTTCAACATGATCCACTTCCAACCCGAGTACATTCTGAATCCATGGATGCCTCCCTCATATCCAACCATCGTATAGAAGATCCAACGCCCAATGTTCCTGAAATGCCTACAACTCGATTCCGTGCTCTTCAAAGGATTGCATCCACCTCTACGGTGCAATTGCATGCACAAGGTCAACATCGTCCTCTCATTCGAAGTATTGCCAATACTTCTAGATTGGGTGTTTCACGTGGAACTGCGGTGGGTGCTACTTTGGTTGCTATGCACAATGTTTCAAGAAATGTTACTATAGAGGTGCCACGTCGTCCTTCTGTACGTCGACATGTTGTTGAGAACATACCAATTGCAATTCCACCCGCGTCTGTTTCACTTCCACACAGTCAATCCAATGGAAGAGGTGGTCTTGGAGTTGGAGGCGGAAGTACAACGGGGGATGCTTTTATAGATGGAAGTAGAGATGAAGTGCACTCAAGTCGTGGTACGGGTGGAGGGCGTCAGAGAACTACGAGAGGTGTCAAACGTACTAGGAAGAGGTATCAGGGACGATCGCTTCCGTTTACTGCTGAAGACTACAATGAAGATGAGGGTAGACCACATCTAGATGAAAATGGCATACAGGATGCAGATGGCTCCCGGCCGACCAAGAAGATAATTTTCTCACAACGTGACCGAGAGTTGCATCTTCGAAGCGCGACTCCCCAAACGGATGATGATTTCAGCACAGACGAGTCTGAAGAGGACCCAAGATGTGTCGAAGCAAATGATCCTACAGTACGGATTCGAACGTAATGGTTTTGCACAAATGTGTTCTTTCGGTGCTCCCACGTACTCCCATAATTTATTACTTCCGTCAAAATTGATACAAGTTACAACCTTAGGGCCTTCGGTAAGACATTTAGACCACAAAGCGAACGTTACGTTCGAAGTTGTATCATTTTATTATAGTAATAAAATTATTTATTGCATGTTTTTTAAAATTATTTATTGCATATTTATATAATTATATCTTTATGTGGTATTCAATATTGACTATGTAGTCAATAGTACTTTTGGTTAGACTATCATATGAATTACAAATATTCAAGTGAGTTTTTAAAAGTTTCGAATAACATTAAAACATGTGACATCCATATGCTATCTTTTACACGATTTTAGAAATGACAACTTGTCGGTAACTCCTCTTTATATTACATATTCTTTGAACATGAAATATGTTCAATGTGTACAAAGTCTTCCTCCGTTCCTATACAACTTTCTAAACATGCTACAAAAATGCCTAATCCGAATTTGAATCGAGGTCTATTGCAGCTGAAGTAGATCCTCGTCGTGCTCGTGATGATTCCCCGGCTTCCATCATTCGCGTGGTTTCACGGGTGAGATATGGACGACTTCCAGGAGACAGTGGAGTGACATTACGTGGTCTAGGCCCCCCATTTAGCCATCTCAATACCGCATCATCCGTAACTCTATTCAAGAGTGCTTCAACTGCCTCCAACTGCGTTCTGTGGTTGTGGTACGACTGCTCTAAGTGCGCTTCAAAATGGGAATCCCGTTCCATGGGCATCTCATGTGTATCTTCTTCCAACTCATGCTCCGATATTGATGGTTCACCACTTGCATTGTAAAAAGAAGGTTGAATGTCTCTCCGTAATTGCATGGTTGTCGCATCCCAATGCCAACCAAAAGTTTGGTACAAAAATCTTTTCATGCCATGGTTTGGGGGCTTGTTGGGAAACAACTCGTCTGCAACATACAAAATTTGACGTGGATTCTGTGTCCATTCGCCATCTTTGTTATCGTTCCAAAGTTCAACCGTTGCACAATTGAATAACCAATTCCACTCAACAGAAGTCCCATCAAACTCGCAAAGGTTGAAGGGATAGTCCGTTGGCCTTACTACCCAGTCCTTAGGCATGTAATCCCGAAGGCCAAATTGGAGGTACAAACGAGGGTGGAAGGGTGATCTGCAATGGGGACATTGCCGTCTCCTGATCATTGCCACTATCAGACATTGTGGATGGAATTGGCCCCCACACGATCCAACTTGAAAGCATCCCTCTGGGCCAAATGGACTGCCGCAAATCCCACACACGGATCCGTCGAAGACCATTGGATGTGGATCCGGCCATAACAACTCATCCCTCATGCTGTATGGATATTCATGCACTTGGGTCACATCCCAATGGTGATCGGAGTCGATCAGTTGCCGCCAATCCAAGCTCCCGTTAGGCAATTTCAAGTCATCCTCATCATCCCACCTACTAGGGTACATATGTTCTTGATCTGGCCATGACGTGAGCATCAAGTTCCGCAATCTATGATTGCGGTTCCATTCTCGCTGGATGCTCTCAAATTCAGCTTCATATTGACGAGCCTTGGTCATAGAAAGCAATGTGTCTGTCCTCATATTGGTTCGCTCCACGATCGCATCCGATAGAAATTTCCTCAATCTTGCATTCTGCTCCTCCAGTGTGTCAATCTTGGATTCGTGATCGACAACCACTTCATTGACCACTTGAAGTTGTTGTTGCATGTCCACCACTTTTTTTTGCAAAGCCTCCATCTTTCCTTGCATTACTTCATTCCTCGTACATACGTCCGCTGCTTGTGACTTTGTAATCATGGCCTCCTGTAAAGCTGTATCCCTCTCTGCTTCCAAAGACTGGATGTTAATTGGTGTACTACTTGAACTGCCAGCCTCCCCCATCGTAAGTGTTGCAAGTCGATTTTCCAGCTCGAGAATCCTTGCTTTATACTCACGAATTTCCTCGGCATGTTGCTGGCGCAATGCCTCCATTCTGCTCTCCATCATGTCCGCACCAAGTTGACCAGGGTTTACCTCGTTTAGGGCCTCGTTAACCACCTGGTTAACCAGCTCGTTAACCACATCGACATTTACCTCCATGCCCTCCTCATCCATATGCTCAAACGCCTCCTCGATGGCCATCTTCACGTCATTGGCTGGTCGTTTGCAAGTACGTGGTTTTTTTGGTTCCCGACCTTCTGGAATTGGTGCCCCAGGCTCATCCACTAGTTTAGGATTCTTCCTGAACCACTCCGGAACGGGAGTGTATGGAATATCCAGAACTGTGCATTTAGTGAATGCAATTCCAATACCCCCAAATTTTTTATCATGCAGAGCACCCAAACTTGACCAATCCACCTTAACTCGCAACACGTGCTCCGCATACATCATACACGCCACCGACTTTGGAATTGCACTCTTGGGCCATCTATCCAAATTGGAGATACTTCTAAGTATCGTTAGGAATCTCCATTTTGCCTCCACGTCTTCAAGCTGCGTATAGCTCGCATTGACGGCCTTGCAATGTCGCTCGTGACAATGTCTTGGCCACAACCGATCAAAGTGAGGGAAGCCCACGTACTGCATTGCAGTCTTCGCTGACCACGGTTGTGGTACATTCTCCCAACCTACCCTGGCTTTTTGGGAGGGATCATCATAAACATTCCATTCCAAATCAGCGGCCTTGCGTCCATGTCCTTTGGAACACCCAGAACTAGATCCTCCACTTGCACTTGCCATGTCTCCAGTTCCTCCACTTGCCATGTCTGAAAATTGGAGTTTCTAATTCTAATTCCACCCAAATTGGAGTTTCTAATTCTAATCTAGAACTCTAATTTTTAAATTACTAATTGCACTTCATAATAGTGCTACAAAATATCCAAGCATACACTTCAAAATAGTGTTGCTGTGGAATTAGTTCAAAAATATCCCTAAAAATTAAAGTTCAACTATTCGGCACACCCTTCGAGCACCCCGCTACCGGCGCTCACGCAGAGGCCAGTTGACTGGGCGCGTCACAAGGAATATGCCAAATAACGGCCACGTGGATCTGCCAAAACCGGCCACAACCTGCCAAAAATAGTGTAAAAGGATCCCAAAAAAGGGATCCTTAACTCCTCCGAGAGCCCCGCTACCCCGCACTCTGTGTTAGAGGAGGGTTGTCTGGGCGCCCAGAAGGAGTGGAGTAAGGTATGTAAGTGGTCCCCTCCACTTATATACCTTCGTCCGCCCCTCCATCCGCTCCCGCGTCCCCACCCGTTCGCACCCGTTCGCACCCGTCCGCACCCGTTCCCGCCCGTCCGCCCCAGAGTCCCCCCCCGTCCGCACCCGTTCCCTCCCGTCCGCCCCCAGCGTTCCCCCCCATCCGCTCCCACGCTCCCCTCCGTACGCTCCTCTCCATACGCTCCAGCGTTCCCCTCCCGTCCGCTCCTCGTTCCCATCCCGTCTGCTCCTCGTTCCCATCCCGTCCGCTCCTCGTTCCCACCCGTCCGCTCCTCGTTCCCCTCCCGTCCGCTACACTCCGTCCGTTCCACCGTTCCCCTGCCGTCCGCTCCACTCCGTCCGCTCCACCGTTCCCCTGCCGTCCGCTCCACTCCGTCCGCTCCACCGTTCCCCTGCCGTCCGCTCCGCGTTCCCCTGCCGTCCGTTCCCCCCGTCCGCCCCCTGTTCCCCTCCCGTCCGCTCCATGTTCCCTCATTCCGCTCCAACGTTCCCATCCGTCCGCTCTGTGTTCCCTCCCGTCCGCTCCCGTCCGCTCCCCTCCGACCGTTCCCCCCGTCCGCCCCCTGTTCCCCTCCCGTCCGCTCTGTGTTCCCCTACGTCCGCTCCATGTTCCCTCATTCCGCTCCAACGTTCCCATCCGTCCGCCCCATATTCTACGCTATTCTACGCTGTTCCCGAGGAGCGGACGGTGGGGAACGTGTGGCGGATGGAGGGTAGCGGACGGGAGGGAACGCGGGGCGGACGGGTGGGGAACGCTGAGCGGACGGGTGGGAACGAGGAGCGGACGGTGGGGAACGAGGAGCGGACGGAGGGAACGTGGCGCGGACGGGTGGGGAACGTGGACCGGACGGGGGGGAACGGATGAAAGATGGAACGATTAGCGGACGGGTGGGGAACGCGGAGCGGACGGGAGGGAACGGGGCGGCAGGGGAACAGCGTAGAATTGCGACCACATATGAATTGGACTTCATATGAATTTTTTAGAGCCAAAAAACGGACACTATAGTCACCATCTATAAATGTTAACCCTCGGGAGTGGATCAAAGTGCGATTGAGCGGCCCAATTTTGTTGAGAGTCCAAAGAAATGAACCCTAAATAGCCAATAAAATATAGTAAGGGTAGCCTTAGTTGGGCATAGTGTGAAGCCTCCAAAGGCCAAGCCCAAAAGTCCAAACTCAAAGGAGCATGCCACTTTATTACTTGCTCAAAATAACCCCTCCAATCTAACGGCCAAGATCTTGTCAATGATTGATTATTATAATGAAAAAAATGTAGGCATCGAAAAAAAAAGCAGGTGGGTTCGTTGGAAAGCTAGGAACCTAAACCCTCAAACCATGTATGGAAACACTTCTACATGAGTGTGAGAACAAATCAATGGCACATATGTGGTAGTAATTTGGAATGACGTAGGGTTTAGGGTTTAGGGGTTTAGGATTTAGGGTTTATGAACCACTAAGGTTGAAGCACAAATTAATGATTTATTGAAGGAAAGTGCATTCGGATGGGTGACATTGGTTATGAAACCATATGAACCACTAAGGTTGAAGCACAAATTAATGATTTATTGAAGGAAAGTGCATTCGGATGGGTGACATTGGTTATGAAACCATATGAACCACTAAGGTTGAAGCACAAATTAATGATTTATTGAAGGAAAGTGCATTCGGATGGGTGACATTGGTTATGAAACCATATGAACCACTAAGGTTGAAGCACAAATTAATGATTTGTTGAAGGAAAGTGCATTCGGATGGGTGACATTGGTTATGAAACCATATGAACCACTAAGGTTGAAGCACAAATTAATGATTTATTTAAGGAAAGTGCATTCGGATGGGTGACATTGGTTATGAAACCATACGAACCACTAAGGTTGAAGCACAAATTAATGATTTGTTGAATGAAAGTGCATTCGGATGGGTGACATTGGTTATGAAACCATATGAACCACTATGATTGAAGCACAAATTGGTGATTTGTTGAATGAGTGGATAACTAATCAAATATGGAAAGTTCAAAGAGGTATCAAAGAGGTTTCCAATGCGGATGTCGGAAGATTTTTTCAAAAGTGTACATTTTTAACCTAACCAACTTTATTTTTATTCCGATTGCGTTGACTTTATCTTACTAACGAGAATTGGATCCTCTACATATTGGATTACATCAATTATTGGTCATGGTCATCAAGTCCTTAGAGGTCAATATATAAGTAGATCATTGAGACTCATACATATAACGAAGGTAGAGTATCATGGATAGGATGGGAAAGGGGAGAGTCATGTTTGAGGGTGTAGAATGCGATGAGGAGATACACAATTTAGACGATCCCCATATTCCATTCAATGCAACACCCGAGCGTGAGAGAGATGAGAGGAGTGCTAGGGATCGATTTCGTGATGAGTATGTCATGACTCCCTTCTCACAATCTACACAAGCTTGGAGGATGAGGGCGGCGGAGAAACAACGACGATATGCAGACAACTTTGAGATCGATGCGGTGGAGAAGGACCACACACAATGCGTGGGTGGAGATCTAAATGATCTAATTGATTTGTGTGCGGATATTTTGGAGAAGCCCGGGGATGTGGATGTGGATGTGGAGGAGACTTCAATCGACATTGAAATAGTCAAGGTAGCGGGGGAATCTTCAAAGACTATGTCTATTCGTAAGAAGAGGAGAGGATTGTCGCCTCATCGGCTACCATTGAAGGAACGGATGAAAGACCGAACGATTAGCTATTTTGATTTACTTCAGCCGAATCCTCTTCCAAAAATGGAGCCTCGCCGGAAGCCAGGAGCATCTACGAGGTTCGGATGACGGAATGAAGTGGAATATTATAGTTTGCATGGTTTGTTCATGTATATGATTAATAAAGGGCATTTGTAACGTTGTCGCAATAATAAAGTTATGACTTGTATAATATGTTGTACCACTTCTATGATTTATTTATTTATTTATAATTCACCAACCAAACAGTTTCTGTTGAGATAAACAAGCACAAAGCAATATGAAACTATGCATCCACTTCTCAGTTCCAAGAGAAATTTTTTTAACCACTTTACGTTCACCCTTAGTTGATTATTGCTATTTTAGTGTACTTTATTATGTGGATGGGGGGACTATTATGTAGAGGACTTTTATTGCATATTCTTGTAGAGGATTTCATTACCTATCCATGGATACCAAGAACTCATTTTTTGGACTTCATATGAATTTTTGAGAGCCAAAAAACCGAGACTATGTCCAAACTTCCAAAAAAAAGTGATTGTGAATTATATAAATATAAATATAAGCAATTGTGAAGTATGTGTGCAATATGTGTGGAGTACAAGAAAGAACATTTAGAGATGTTTAGGATCACGTGTACAACCGATATAACTATTGCAACATTGTGCTCAACTTTAGTTAACTAGATATAACTATAGTTGACTATATTTTGTGGCATACCAAAATTAGAATAAATATAGGTAATTGCATTTTGGCAAGACATATCACGAACAACTATAGTTAACTTGAACTTAGCACATGGATGTGATAACAACGATGTGAAAAAATGATGTGGCCTCACGAGAGGCGAGAACCTTGGTTAGTCTCCCATAGACTTCTTCTCGATTATGAAGCAAAAATCCTCATGGAGTATGAACATTGCACTGAGATCCATAAACCTCATACAATATACAAGTTGTGTATGAAAAAATGATGGTTTTATTTACATCTCCAACGGTTACAAAATTGGTATGATCCAAAATTGCTGCAAAGAAAACAAAAAAAAACTATTTTGCAGTGTCACGGAAGCACATTGTCGGGTTAACCATGTTGTATGGAGGCGACTTCAACATGTTCACTACGTGTGTGATGGTTGACCTTTCCGCTGGATTGGGCTTCGTCAATGCATCCAATGCTATCTCAAACCGCATCTTCAAGCCATTTGGATCACTGTTTAGCTGAAACAACGAGGAAGTCGAATCCCTGGCATAAATCTTCTTTGCCAAAGCACCCACTGAGAAGGACTCCGAGAGAAACGTGTGCCTATGTTTCCGAGCCATCCTCACCGGAGAGGTAGATGTTCCAAGCTGCCCTCGTACATGGAATAATTCTGGACCAGCAAAGTTGTATTTTATACAGTGCTTGTTCATCTCATCCACTGATTCTTTTCCATAGTTGGAGGGTGCGTCTTCATCTCCCCATGATGTCATCCCCCAATCACACACGCCAATGAAAACCGTGTTCTCACGGTCTTGTGGGAAATGCAGCATGACATTGTTGGGATTAAGGTCATTGTGCAACACGTCATGCTTGTGCACTACATCCACAATGCACATTAGAGCCCATGCCAAATAAGCTCGATGCCTTCGATATACAACCAACCGTTTCCGTGCTTCAAAGTCTGCCCCAGGCATTTGAAGGATTGTGCGCTCGTGGGTTTCCGGAACTTGGTGGTCATAGACCCTCATGTTCTTCAAGGAGTGTCGCGGCCCACTTTTACTTAAAGTTCTTAAGTAACCTTACTTTACGTTTAAAAGATAGGTTTGACAAAGTAAAAGATCATAAATTAAGCACTTTATAGATAGATTGTTAGGTGTGCTATTTAGAATCGAGTAGAAAGAGTTGAATCCTTAAAGTAGCTAAAACCATTAAATTAGTTTAGTGTTAAGGTTTCCATTTTCGGCTTGGGAACCTTAGAGCGGGCCGCAACCGCCATGGCGACCCAAACTCGGAAGCGGACCGCGGAGAAGCAGGTAGCCTTCCGCAAGGTGCACGTGGTCACCCCCTCCGACCGTGAGGAGAACAACGAGTTGGAAGCGGATTTGAGACGCATGGGCTGCCTCGGATTGTGGGAGAAATCGTGGAGAGTGCGGAGTGAGGATATGGTGAGGGAACTGGTCACCGGGAAGGTGGACCGCGTTTACGCTTCCACCATCCGGGGCCGACCGGATAGGTGGAATGCGGAACTTTGGAGTGGCGTTTACGGGTTCAAACCGGGAGGGGAAGGCATGGCCACTAAACGAGAGGATTGTACGAGGGATAAATTCTCCTCTAGGTTGGACCCTAAGTATGGCTACTTTGTGAAGGATTGTAAAAACGAGAGGGAAAGGAGGATGTTAGCTTTTCTTGTGCCTATCTTTAGCCCGGAGAAGCCCTATAACATCACTCTTACTCTCGCCACCACCTTGCTTCTTGCGTACTCTGAGAAGAAGGTGGTGGATTGGGGAAGCATCATCGGAGAGTTGGTGCACAAGTTGGCAACCAACACCAAACGCGGCCACCCTTCTTACATTGGGCCTTTCCTCTTCCACCTTTACGCACACGGAAACCTACTCACTGACGAAGAGGAAACCCAATGGACGTCGCACCAATTCATGCGGGAACTCCAGACTACCGATTCGGAGCCGGAGATGGGCCACGAGGGTCCGAAGGAGGAAGACATAGTGGAGTTGAGCAGTGGAGAGCGGCCTGCGACCAAGAAGCGGAAACTCATGTTGGGGAATCGTGCGACGCGGACCAAGTCCGCCACCAAACCCGGAGGAGGTGGAACCTCCACCTTTCCCTTGGAGGACAATCCGGTGGACTCCATTATCCGCGACTTGGAGGGAGTACGGTCCCGGATTGTGGACTATGAGCTGCAAATGCACCAAGTAGGGGAATTGGTGGGCAACCCGCCGCGGGAGAGTTTGTTTGCCGCAATAAAGGAGGCCATCCAAGATCCGCGCCGGTTGCGGAAGCTGGAGAGTAAGGTGGACCACCTTACTGCGGAAAGCGGAAGACCGAGGAGCGAGTGCGGAAGTTGGAGGCGGAGCGAGAGAAGCTCCTTAAGCGGGTAAAGGATACCACTCTCACGGTACAAAAATTGAGTGATATGGTAGAAATCCCGGGGAACGTGTGGTGGAAAGCCAAGATGTTCGACGCGGAATTGAAGAACGCGGGCCACGTTTCCGGGTCGAAGATGGTTACTTTCATCATGGATCAAGGGAGTAAGATGGACGCATCTTTGAGAGCAATGAAGGCCCTCATTGCTAGCTGCACGGAGTTGTTTCCCGACGTAGTTGAGTCATCGGAGGAAGGGGAGTCCTCATCGGGCTACTCGGACTTGACCCCTCATGACATGGTGCAAATTCAAGGTGCCGCGGTAGAAGGTGGAAACCCACATGCGGAAGAGGTGGACCAGGTGGAGGACATCACGGCGCTCACGGTCCCGCCGGTTTCCGCCACCGAGGTGGTGGTTCTCAATGCCACCCCAGTTTCCGCCACGGTTGGAGAGGAAACCCGGGATGATTGCCACATGGCCGAGGTGACAACACCGAGCCTTGCCACGGACTTCCAAGTGGTTGCCCGGGATCCGCCGCCACTTGCAATTCTTGCTCCGGGATTTCCGCCGGGCAACCAACTGTCCGCACCACTGGCACCGGATGTTGCGGGGACGGCGGACCACGTGGGAGTGATTCTCGGACCCGATGGACACGAGGTGTCAGTGCCACCACCACGTGCTCCATCTTTGGCAATTGACAGTGCGGACCGCCGCGAGGAGCGGAAGCAAAATAAGAAGGAAGCCAAGTTGAAGAAGCGGAAGGATAAGGAGTAGATTTTAGTTAGGATTCCATTTTGGTTTGTTTTGGGCAAGTAGTTAGGTGGCCCCGAGTTGTGTGCTTTGTCATTTTCTTTGTTTAGGGCCTGACCTCTCAATGAGGTGGATTGTCAGGATTGCCACGTGGCCCGCGATTTCCAGCATGGAAACCATGGCATGTGGGTGTTAGTTTGGTTTTAAAGGGAGAACACTTCGGTGTTTCTCTCATCATTTTGCAATGCAAGTGTTCTTTTGTTCAATTCAGACCTTATGCTTCACTTCACCTTCGGTATGAGTTGAGTCTTAAGTCCATGTGTAATGCAAGTGGTCCCTCCTTTCCGTACTTGAGGTTTCCGAGTTTTCCGCCATTCCCTATCACTGTGTAGGTTAGTTAGGTTAGTATTCCGTGATAGGACAGGGGGTCAGTAACACCCCAAGGTGCGTGTGGTTAAAACGCCCCTGTGTGAGCAGGTGATGGGCGGAGGAATCTTAAGCACGGAAAGGCGGAAATGATTGGACGAGCAAGGGGAAAGAACCCCACCGTGGGGTTGTTGGGCAAGGGGAGTTCCGCACACACGGTAGGTTCTTCCCCACTTACTCCGTCCAACTAGGGACCGACAATGAGTAGCAGTGGATAGACATGTCCAATAGTAGGGGGAGGGTTCTGGTTTACGCCTTCCGCTTGCCGTGACCTGGAGGTGGATCACACCGATCAGCAGTAACGGAATGGTCTAGAACACTCATGCACCTGCCGCGACTGGCGCTTGGTTCCCACCGCGGATGGTAGGCGTGGTAGCCCCATCCCTATGTTAGCCCCGCCGTCACGGAAATCAACAGACCTTAGGTCCTATCTTGTGTGACCGGTGGAGCAGCACAAGCTACCCATTGTGAAGATAGGACGCGGATGTTGCGTTTCCACCTCTCTCGAGGGAGGATTCGGTTTCCGCGTGTGGTATAGTGGAAACTGTGCCATCACGGAAAGCGGATCATGCTGGTTTTGTAGACCCAAAACTTCCTCCACCTTTTCCCCCGTCAAAGGGGGTGGCACGCGTCGGATACTTGAGTGGGACTCCTTCCCAAGGGAGGGCTGCCCCCATCATAACACCAATCTAAGGGAGTAGTAGTTAGGCGGAGGAAGTGGAGATAGGGAGACAACCCTAAGAAATCAACCCAAAGGGCGAGATCCTGATGAACAACTACCAAGTCTCTCTGAGCATTCTAGCCTAAAACACTAGAATTATTGTCCTTGTGACACGGTCAAAAATCTAGCGGATAGTGGAAATACAAGTCAAATCCGCTACCTCTATCGCGGAAACCTTATCCCGGAAGTCATGACCCGTAATAAGGAATCTTAGAATGGAGTGTATATAGTTGTTATACTATGGATTCGGGACGCTGAGTCTATTGTTGTTACTACTCTATGGTGGGAGCTTGTCCATACTTTGTTTTGTGTTCCCTACTTCGGTCCACTACCGGGAAGGCGGAAATTTTCGTGCTATGATTTCCGTAATATCCCGGATTTCTTAATCCGATTTGTGTTATCTTAGTTTATGGTGTTTCTTGTGTGTGTGTGTGTTCATCAACGATTTCCTCTCTCTTGTCTTGTAAACGACCGCAGGTTCTTCGTGGGAACGAACTCGGCGCGGTTTTGACGTTTTCCGCGTTAATTAGGTTAATTAACTGAATACGTTACCACCGTGCTACGACAAGGAGCCTCCATTCCATCACATCGAATAGGATTCGTATGTTTTCGGGTGGAGGTATTGTAGCTTGATTATCCCAGGATGATCTACTGGGCATGCCAATGCTTCAACCGAACGCTCCTTTCGGTTCTCCAGACTATTCGTGGCCTCCATGGTCTTCCCAGCCCACTCTATCCAGTTAGGGATGAATGATGCTCCATGAATTGTGACTCTCCGCACCACTCCGAAGGTCCCTTGGAAGATTTCCCTATCCAAGGGTTTGATCTCCACATTCCTAGGCAACCATATGACACCCTGCCGGCCCTGAGTGGCAATGTTGTCTGCCAGCTGCCTGTCAATAAAAACGGGAAGGTTGCGGGCGGATGTGCCTTTTGCTGCTATTACGCCTCTTTTCCAATTCTCTAGCTTAATGTACAGCTCGGACCTCCTCCCACCACTACTTCCCTCTCCAGGATGCATAGCTTCATATGACATCGTTGGATTGTAGATTGCTTCCACAACTTGTTTTTCAATCTATGTGTTCCAATCGCTCATGCCCCTAGCTTCCTCAAACTCCGGTCCAGACGTGGCTTCCGTGAGAATAAGCATCAACTCGTTCCTCGCCAACTCTAAACCCTTTGTACCATCATTGAGGTATTTTTTCTCCAAATAAACCATGCTGTTACTTCTAAACCAATCCAACAACACGATCCTGCAATGATTTCGAGCCTCATCGGTCCGCGGGTCGCGTTTGCCTCTATGTTTCATTTTCTTTGATTGCGAACCCGATGCCGCGGACCCGTCCTCCGTCCCTTCCGAAACTGCTGGGCGTTTTAATCCCCGTCTTTCAGTCTGCTCCGAACCCTGAGGTACATCACGTGCAGGGCTCTCCGGTCTTGATGTCCGCCGTGTCGGAGATTGTGGTGGCACGTTCTCCGAACGAGCCGGTGCATGTATTTCTGTGGAACTGCCTGAGCTTGGTCCCCTTCCAGTTCTCCCTCTATGTCCACTGTTTTTCCGACTCCCACGTGTTCCACGGCTTCCCCGTGTTTGGTTGCCTCCCGAATGACCAACAGCCAAGAACTCTTCGTCAAACTGAAAGGGATCTGGACGTGGTGGACGTGCTGCAGTACTTCCACTTCCAGGATCGCTTCCCGTACCCTCGGCAGTATTCGCCGATGCATTGCCTACGAGCCAAGCACGGTGCACCCTCAAATCCTCGTTCTCGTAAGGAGCAATGCCCTCCCCCTCCATCGTGATAAAAATCACGTGAGTGAGTGAATCTGAAAATGAGTCGTGATAAAAATCACGTGAATAAGTGAGCGTGAAAATCTCTCGTGATAAAAATCACGGGAGCGAGTGAATCTGAAAAAAAAATTGCGAGGGTTCCCCCACAATTTGCCCTGCCCTCCCAAACCCCTTGAGACCCGCGCGGTGATGCTGTCCTTTGGGACGCAACAAGGTCTCGGGTCCCTATGTGGTGGGAGGAGAGGAAAGTGGTAGGAACTAAAGCCTCACGGCTTTATATAGGCAACGAGGAGCCCAATCATTATGGGATCCCGGTCGGAATTAGGGTTTAGGGTACGAAAACGACGTATGGGGAACGTGGGAACTAGGGGCGGACGGGCGGGAACTAGGGGGCGGACGGAGGGAACGTGGGGGCAGACGGAGGGAACGAGGGGGTGGACGGGCGGGAACTAGGGGGCGGACGGAGGGAACGTGGGGGCAGACGGAGGGAACGAGGAGCAGACGGGTGGGGAACGCGATAGGGAACTCGGGCGGACGGGAGGGAACGAGGCGCGGACGGGAGGGGAACGGGCGGACGGAGGGAACGTGGAGCGGACGTGAAGGGAACTCGATAGGGAACGCGGGCGGACGGAAGGGATCGGAAAGCGGACGGGAGGGAACGGGTGCGGACAGGATGGGAACGGGGTACGGACGATGGGGAACGTGTGGCGGACGGAGGGAACGTGGAGCGGACGTGAGGGAACGCGTGCGGACGGGAGGGGAACGTGGGGCGGACGGGAGGGAACGAGGAGCGGACGGTGGGGAACGTGTGGCGGACGGAGGGTAGCGGACGGGAGGGAACGCGGGGCGGACGGGTGGGGAACGCGGGGCGGACGGGTGGGGAACGCTGAGCGGACGGGTGGGAACGCTGAGCGGATGGGTGGGAACGAGAAACGGACGGTGGGGAACGAGGAGCGGACGGAGGGAACGTGGCGCGGACGGGAGGGGAACGGGGCGCGGACGGGAGGGGAACGGGGCGCGGACGGGAGGGGAACGGGGCGGACGGGTGGGGAACGTGGACCGGACGGGGGGGAACGGATGAAAGACCGAACGATTAGCTATCCGTTCCCCACCCGTCCGCTAATCGTAACCCTCTCCCGTCTGCTCCACCCCCCTCCCCCGTCCGCTCCATCCCCCTCCTCCGTCCGCCCCTCCCCTCCTCCGTCCGCCCCACCCCCCTCCCCCGTCCGCTCCACCCCCCCGTCCGTCCGCTCCACACCCCTCCCCCGTCCGCTCCACCCCCGTCCGTCCGCCCCACCCCCCCCTCTCCCGTCCGCTCCACCCCCCTCCCCCATCCGCTCCATCCCCCTCCTCCGTCCGCCCCTCCCCTCCTCCGTCCGCCCCACCCCCCCCCTCTCCCGTCCGCTCCACCCCCGTCCGTCCGCCCCACCCCCCCCTCCCCCGTCCGTCCGCCCCACCCCCCCCTCCCCCGTCCGCTCCACACCCCCGTCCGTCCGCTCCACCCCCATCCACCGTCCGCACCACCCCCCCGTCCGTCCGCTCCACCCCCCTTCCCCGTCCGCACCACCCCCCCCCCCCGTCCGTCCGCTCCACCCCCCTTCCCCGTCCGCCCCACACCCTCCTTAGTAAAAAAAATTTACTTTGATTTTAACACAATGATAAACACAATGGCAAAATGGTCTACGTGGCAGGGGAAATATGCACATCCACGTCGACGTTTTCTGCCACATAGGACGCCACCTTGGCAAGAAGGTAAGTATTTTACCCACCCTAGTCGGCTCCCCCTATGTTGACCCTACGTGGACCCTATTGTGTCGTGACGGAGGGGTCCATCACGACACGACACGTCGTGACGGCACGACACCGTCACAACGGCGGAATAGACAACCCTGGGACTAGGAAATTATGAATTGCTTCCTAATAGTCCCCAGATTCGATATGATCACCCATTGAAAGACTAAAACAAAAATAAATAAGAATAGGATATCAACAAGGTGTGGAGTTGAATATGAATCCCATGTTGATAGCCCAAGGGAGTGGGAAGTAGGACCTCATTCCACAAGTGCACAAAAATGGAAATGTATCACATGCAAGTAGCATAGCACTACATACATATGTATGATGCACACCTGGGGCAACTAGGAACTAGAGTTTTTGTAATCCAGGTTCCTAGATGCACCATTGGTACTAGACAATTTGCAAACCCTAGCTTACCATGATGCAAACATATCTTCACCTAAACCCCCTTATATGCCCTCTAGGAAATGCCATGGAAAACAATGCGAAGGACTAAATTCATTGGCCAACAATCAATTTGAGTTTGAGCTTACCTGACATAGCTGCAGATGGGAGTTGATGATCGGCATTTTTTGTAAGGACATATCCAAATGACAATCGCCATTGTAAATCAAATTCTTGTTGGCAGCTCTGCAACTTGCATTTGTTGGATGAGCTGATGTGCACACCAAGGCACCAAGGGTGGTAGCAGTGACTGCATGACGATACACATATATCATTAACATGGAAGTTTTCTTTACAAAAGGTACAATCTTCAACATTCAGTTGAATACACTGGGACTTAGTCCTATCAGCCCTAGCAATAGGTTCAGGGTGGGTGGTTAGTAAAATGCCACCCTTCAACTTAGACAAATAGTCTGCTATGAGAGTCAACATCTTTTCTAAGACAACTTGATGTTGAACTTCGTCTCCATATGCCTCTTCACTACTGGCAAGCTCATTTTCTTTGAGATTAAAATCTTTCTCAGCTGCAGAAACTTTTGAAAGAGATGACTGGACATTCCTCTCCTCACACCACAGTCTTTGTTGCAATTGAGCAACAGACTCATCCTGGTGTACATTAACTGTTGGCAATCCCTCAACATGTTCTTCCAGCACAACAGATTCATCAGGCGTATGAATATGATTAGACTCAAATGAAAGTGCATCTTGCAAAGCAACACGAGCTCTAGAAAGTTCACATTCAGCATCAGTATGGAGACCTTTTAGAACATCTAGCATGAGTTTTGCCCGTTTGAAATCCATCTCAAAATTTGACTTAGTGTCATTGGTGGCACGGAGTCGCTCCTTTGAATGTAGCAGTGTCTTCTGCTTTGATAGAAGTAACTCATGAAGTCTAACGATGATGTCCTCAGTACCACGCTTTGGTGGATCTGAGGCCATCATCGCCTTCAACCTTGGATTTAAAACACTAAGGCTACCGCGCTTGACTGAAACCCCAGTATCAACCTTCACTTTTGTTGCACGCAACAAAAGAGACCGACTCACAGGTGTACGAAAACTACCCTTTCTATCAGGTCCTAGGAAAGAGCCACTTGACTGAGGTTTTTGGGCAGGAGAAAGGTGGTGTGCAGCAACTCCTACAGCCGAAACGGGAAGTTGGGCAATGGAACTTCCTGGAGGTTGGATACCATGCTCAGGCTGCGATTTGGCTCCCACATTGAGAGAGTCTGAACTTGTGCCCTCCTTGGCAAGTTTCTTAGCCTTCTTGACATTCTCCAAGGACAAGCGTTTTTTGTGTTGGTGGACTGCCCATGATGCCCAGTTGATAGGGATGCCCTTGTTCTCTGCCACAATGGCCCTTGCCCACTCCAAGGTCAGTTGGTCATTGAGGACTTGATCTCTTAGCGTCACTCGGGAGTACAAATTTACCACTGCTTCCTGGAACTCCCTAGTGGGCTTCTCATTGACCTTCCAACCATTCTTATCCTTACGAGGTCCAAAAATCTCACAAATCTCTGCATTAAAAACGTCACCCTCTTGCAAAGACTTCACCTCCCTCCCTTCTCCTCTCAAACCTTGAACATTGATGAAATAGTGGAGATCTAGAATGGGTTCGTCCTGGAGCGAGAACACAAGATGCGTAAGAGGAGATGAACCCTAAACCTTCCAATCCAAAATGAAAGACACATGTATATTACAAGGTGAGATTGCCAAAACACACCTAAAACGCCATAGCCAGAGAGTTTCTGCAAACGGCACAAAACAAAACAACATAAAATAAATTCAATATACAACCTGAAGGTTGCCCCTCGCTCGAATCTCCTGCACGCAAGCAGATAGCCTCTTTCCTCGCAAAAAAACCCTAACCTATCAACCATTTTCGCCACTTGAAGCACATGTAGATCCTATTTTGGTCATGTAAGTTCGGCGGGACGAAGAGTCCTGGAGGATTTTTTTCAAAGAGACAGGCTTACCATTCAACATTGGCGGGACTCTTTCTCTTGACAGCGATGCTGATAAGATTGTGTCAGTGAAAAGAACCAATGAAACAAATATTAATTAAATATTATTTGAAAACAACAATAATGGACTTCGACCCTCCATTTCCTGAACATTTTCCTAAGTGGTTCCTAGTGGACCCACCCAAGGATGCTTCCTCCCGCCAGGGCCACCGCAACGTCCCGAAACCCAGTTATACCGCTACCCCACCCGACGAGGGTGACCCACCCCACCCAACCCCATCATACCCTAAACGTGGCAACATCGGATTTGTCATCGCCCGGCGAGGTCGCCGGAGGACGACTACACCGACGCGGGTGACCCATGCGCACCCCACCTAGACCCATTCCCGGGACCGCATCACCAAGGTGGGCTTCGAGGTGACTAAACCCGAAACCCATAATCGGTAGCAGCCACCCTAAATGCACATTGGGTGTGCATCACCCCAAGCGCCCAACCCCCACCCATACATTACTCACATGGCACTAAACAACGACATTGGAGCCAACACCCGGCCTTTGACCTGGCCATGAGGACTGCACCCAGTATTGGCAACCACCAGCCACCGGTGACCGCATCCACTGTTATTTGTGCAACCCTGCAGGGTTCATTTGGACATGTTTTCCTCTAGTGAGACAACCCTGACCACCAAGTAATTGTCTTAAATTGATAAAGTTTGAGACATATTATATTAAACCAAATCCTCCCCTCTTTTTCCGCCAACAAAATATTCAATGGTCTGGCAACATAGTCCATTCTCACTTCACACTATGCTTGAAGGCCCGTGACTACATAAAATGGCTTTCCCAACACCCATGGTACGGCCTTTGGATGAGAGTCAAGGGTCCTCACCATTACAAGGTCACGGCTCTTGGCTCATGTGTGAAGTGGCCCTAAGTTACTTCTAGTAAGTATGGGAGCTAAGAGACAGGTTGACGGCACTACCATCTGCCTCGCTCTGGCGGCTACCTCTTGTCTTGAACTTTCACAATATTGTCTCCGGATTGTTCAGAGAAAGTTGTGCGGGTGTAGAGGTGAAGTGACGATGGGCAATGGCAAGCAGCCAAACCCAACTATTGAAGGAAAGTTAACGTGGTTTCGTGGTATGAGGTATGTGAATCACAGAAGACGTTGAGCTTATCAAGAAATTTGTTGTTGCTGGTGTACCAGGAAGTGGTATCCATGTTCTGGATTTGTGTATTGTTATACTTGTGGACATCAATGACAAGTATGCTTATTAGTTTGTGAACACCTGTTGTGCATTCTTCTAACTTTCACTTGTGATGTTGGGGGACATGGGCACAGGTGAGGACGGCATTCACACGTATCACTCTACATAGTCCTACCAAGAACAGGATGATCACTGCGGACTTTTTACTGCCGCAGATAGACTCCTTTCTTCGATTTGTTTCAAGTTTCTTTGGCTATCTTCCTAGCATCAGGTGATGGAATTTTTGAAGATAGTTCTTGAAATTGACTCGCTATGGACAAAAGTTGTTTGATTTTCATGCGACCTGTAATAATTGGCAATTCTGCTGCCATATCTGCTTTCAGACATTTGCTTCACCAAGTAGTGGTTCTAACCACACTTTGGAACTAATCCAAGAAACTGAAGGGTGATTGCGACCTTCATATGAATTGGACGGATAACTATTCATGCTTCTGGGACTTGAGGACTTTTGCAGATTCTACTAACACTACACCATATATGGTATTTAGTGTCATGTACACTATTTGCAAAGGACCTAAAACTAGATGCCTAGAGGTCTCAAAGTGTCACGCCGCTAATTGCCAATATGATTCCATTCGTCAGCAAAAGTACATTTCTTTAAGTGAAAAAGTATCTACATTATGACATTTATGAGTAGCACATTGGGATTCTTGAGATGATAGTTTTGCATTTTAGTATGCAAGCAGAAGATAGTATTGAGCCTACTAATGCCAAGTGTCATGTGTTTATATTTTAGTATGCAAGAGGAAGATGTTCTTAAGCTCACTAATGCCACGTGTCATTTGTGTACACTTTAGTCAACTTGAAGTGTTGTGTGATACTAATGGTGAAGTTGTTAATCATCAATGTAACCTACATACGCCTGAAAATAGGGTAAGTGACACTATCACGTTGGCTTTGAGATACGTAGAGGGTATGCATATGGCAATAAAATAAGTTTCAAAAGAAATCATCAAAGATATGAAGAAAATGGAGTTTGAAAAATTACTTGCTATTACAAATCTTGCTCATGGTGAAGTTTTTTTGGAAGATGTATTGTTACTCACAATATCCCTATATGGTTGAACATCTACTAAATGTTATTATATATGCAGCACTAATATTTGTATTATAACATTTGTATGTCATACAAATTAATAGATTTTTTGGATTCTTTGCAAAGCCAGATATGACGGTGTAAAATTACAATTGATTGCCACAAATATATTTGAAGGCAAATTCAAAACCCGTTGGTTGCGTTGGTGGAATTACACTCGCATTTACAAGAGTCTCTTCATTTTCCAGTCAGCGATGTGAAAAAAAGTGTGCTAAATTGGTTTCCAAAGGCATGCTTTTGGGCTCAAGTATTGTCAATTCCTCATAATGATCGAAAGGATGTAAGTTGTTTTTGCTAATTATATTTCATACGTTATGAATGTTTTGCTCTTAGACTCACATTTGGAACATGTCACAGCATGGTCAAATCTAATTTGGGTCCAATATCATTGAATGAGAATCTACTCTCTACTTCATATTATGTTGAGAAATGACAAATTCTTCTATGGACCAAAGGCTTCCAGACCATGTTCATGGTTAAAATCTCATTCACTGAGTATTATAAACATGTCATATACATGTAATTATCCTTATCCTCAATTTTCTATCATTTCAGTTTAATCTTTGTTGTTAATATCACGAATTTAGATGCAATTTAATATATTTGTGTGTATTGCTTAAGGTATGTCAAGAGGCAGCTCCTCCCTAATAGTGTGATAACAATGAACGATCTCCCTTCATATTTTTTGACGTGGACTGCATAAAGTGAATTGTGCATCTTCACTCGAGCACAATTGAGGACATGGGAGACTGCCACTTTGCAAAATTACCCATGGTTTCTAGAGCGCCCACTAACATTTCATCCTCCTGAGGAGAACGAGAAGGAAGAAGAAGTTTGTCGAGGTCGCCTTTCAATTCTTAGGCTTCTCCAGACTTAGATGGTGTAACCTGCTACAAATTGGTGAACACAACTCTAGGGAATTAGGTTAGTTCTAGAATTTGAAAGTCTTGATTCCTTGATTGTGAATTTGTTTGGGTGATGGTATTTCCTTGGAACTCCTTTCAAATATGTCAAGATCACATCTCTATATACTTTACAATTTGGTTTGTAAAACTTCAATGAAGTGTAAAACATGTCCTTCAACACTTTCCGGAACCCTTTTGGAGTTATGTGCTCAAGTTTTACAAAGTTAAGTTCTCCTAAAATCCTAACGTCAAGGCTTAATGTCTTTTTAGTTTTAGTGAAGGAATCTTATCTTTAGTAATTCCTCTTTTCCGAGGGCAATAATTATGAATATGTTACTCTCTTGAGAATCTATAGGGTTCAAAATTTCCTTCATATTTACTTCTAAGCATATTTTGGTCTAAGATCTTCCACAGGTGGTTAGAATTTACTTGGAAGGTACACCATTAACTAAATTTCCTAGTTGTAATTACATGCCCTCTTGAAGTGAAATCCTAAATTCTACTCGATTGTGATTAGATGGGAGATTCACATAACATTATTCAGATCCATAACAGTGTTTTGTGGGACTGACAATATGCCATGGAATATTCTTGAATATTCCCCACATTCGGTGTGAATGTGGAGAATATCTGGGAATATTGTTAGTCCCACATAACACTGTTATGGATCTAAATAATATTATGGAGCTTTCCTTGACGGCACAACATTCTTTTATTTTCAGCTTAAAATTTCCTATCGTACGATGACCTCCATCTTTCCACTTAACCCCTTGTGACCTTCTTGGGTATGCTTTAGAGGATCGTAAATCCAAGTTTGCTTGTGTGCTTAACCTAAGGGGGTCGCTTCAAATTTTTGACCCTTACCTTAGGTCATCTTTCTTACTTGAGTATCTTCCTTTGTAACATGATCAAGTGTTTGAGCCATGAGTAATCCAAGCATCGAATCTAATTTTTAATTGTGGAAGGCGAGTGATTAAGTTTCCAAGTGATCCGAATATTCTTGTACGTAGGCATCCAAGTTGTGAATTCTTGAGTTCCGCATATCCAAGTACTTAAATTGCTCGAGTGATTTTATTTCCAAATTATTAACCTTCGAATTCCAAAGTCCGAGTAATCCTTCCTCAAGTCTCCAAGTCTGGTTAGAAGAACTCAAGTAGCTGAGATTCCGAGCCCGTCAATGCATTTCAAATGTTCAGGCTCTTTCACATTCCTTAATTTTCTTCAGACTCCTTAAGTGCTTTAAGTACTTCGAGTTTCTTTAAGAGTCTCAAGTAATCAAGTTCTTCACTTTCTTCAAAAGGTCTCAAGTAACCAAGTTCCTCAATCTCTTCAAAGTTCTTCAATCTCTTCAAAGAGTCTCAAATAACCAAGTTCTTCAAAGTTCTTCTGTTTCTTCAAAAATTATGAAGTTCCTCAATCTCTTCAAAGTTCTTCATGTAGGATCAATCTCAAGCAAAATTCCAAGATAACAAGGCAAGTTTTTTGAGTAAAAGCAATCCTTTACGTTTAGTTTTATGGGTAAAGGGTAATCCTTTATTTGTGGAGGGCACTTTAGAATAAGGAGACACTCACGTGTGATACGTGGGGCTGAATGACGTGTGTTAGGGCCCCTTTGCATAGTCCTCATAATCTCACTTTAACCTACTTGTCTATAATTTTTGGTATTATTAAATAGATATATATTATATATGAAATCTAAAGTTAGCATATGTGATCTACCATTTTAAATTTAGAGCGTAACCAATTCCTATTATCTACGTTCCATTAACATTAGATGGTTGATAACCAATTCTCTAGTCTATGACTTCCTTTAAGTCTTTAAGTCTCTAAGTCTCTAAGTCTCTAAATATAAGTCTATGATCTTTTTGAGTGTTTTCTGAGTTTAGAGGGGGTCTTCGCGGCCTCCAAGTTTGGGAAGCCTTTGCAACTTCAATTCATGGGTTCAAGTTTGCAGTCTTTGGGCCGGGTCTTCGCAGCTTCAAGTCCCCTCGATGTGACAACCTTCCGTAAGCGTTCCCGTGGTCCCCTTTATGCTCCCAAGCCCGTTCTCAACTATGTTCCCGAGGCCTTTAAGTTCCCGCATTCATTCCCACAAGGAACTTCATCTTCCTCTTTCTCCATTTTCATTTTGCTCCAAGTTCTTCGCGACTCCCTCTCGGCTCCTTCACTCTTACTATGTTTTTGGTGTTGCTCCTCCAATTTTCCTTCAATCGCTCTTACCTCCGTTTAATCGCTTCCAACTCCCTTCAATCGCCCTCGTGTTGGTCTTCCTTTAGCGACCCCATTTCAACGTCTCAACAAAGTTGAAAATGTCTTAGATAAGGATGACAATCATGTCATGGTCAAAGTCACCCATGTTATAGCACAAATGCCACCAGTGCCATTGGAGAAAGGTGGGAAACGCAAACGCGGTTCCAAGGTGGTCGTCACTCAGCCACATGAGAGTCATGAGTCTATGTTGCTTTTGGAGAGGCCTACCCCTGCCCCTACCAAAGTATATTGTTTGAATTCAACCGTACCTCCTATGTCTCGGCATCATGGACAATAAATAAGCACAAAATCTTAATGAAGGTACTAGGGTTGTTTCTTCATCTTCACATGATGGTTTACAACAAGTTTTTTTTGTTTTTTGGGGGGGGGGAGAAGAATACATCTAATGCAACAATTTTGGATACTGGTGCCGAACAACACCTTATCATAATCGACATGTTGGAGTTTTTGAAAAAGGTAATGCATATCCTTTATTAAAATTCAATGTCATTGTTTATACGTTTCACTTAATTATGTAATTGATATTGCGTGTGATGATGAATTGCAAATGTTTTCCCCCCTTGAAGGCCATACAATATACATCAAACCCAATTAACAAGGTAGGATACCACATCACACACATGCCCAATTGACCTCCTTCTGGCCACCATTCAAAACATGGGCAAAACAAAATATCTTGTTCAATATAATGAAATATATAATGTTTTCATGGGTGGTTAGCAACAACATGTTATTTTATTGTATTTTTCAACTAGTAGTTTCTAGCTTCTTAGACAAATTGTGAATTGATTAATAACATGTGATCATTGCTAACACTAAACTTGCTAGCTTGGAAATAACTCTTATCAAGACATTTACCTTTAGAAATCGCAACCAAAAAATTAAAATTGTACATTACAAAAATGCATCAAAAAACTAAATGAAAGTTTGCAATGGTAGTGGTTCAAATATACATGCTTACATCCAATGCCTCTATTTACAATCTCAAATGTATAGGAGGAGACAACAACTGTATATTGTTGACTATTTTGCAAAGTACCATTTGTTCAAATGTTCCTCGTGCATTCAAGTTCAACTTGGAACTTTGCATGTGCATATGGTCAAGAACTTGATGATTATTCAACACTTGAGTATTTTGTTCAAACACCTAAGTACTTCAAGAACTTTCATTGAAAAGTGCATGCAAGTTCCAAGGTGACTAAAAAATATGCGAAAATGCTTGAAATGTTGGACTTGTTTTACATATATTTTCAATCCAATACTTCTAGAAGTGATGGCAATCACGTGCAAATCAAAAATTTGGGCACAATCCAAAAAATATTTTGTGTGATTTCGATTTTGGTGTATTAAACACACCAAAATGGTTTACAAATGTATGTGAGCCCCATTTTGGAGAACAAAGGGGAATGCAACAAGTATATTGAGGGTGGGAAGATAGTGTCAAGGGCTTCTAGCAAGGGAGGCTCAAATGGCACCGCCATTACCAACAATCCCATTTTGAAGCCCAGCACGTCACCCAAGGTGCGCAATGCTAGAATTACTTGTACATATAATTTTGAAATTTCACTTATATTGATGGCAATACAATGAAACAAAATAGAATATTTAATATAGATTTTCATATTTTTATATTTTTATCATTTATTGTCACCACCTTTGCTCACGTTTGTCTGAAAGCCCCACATGGAACGCTAAAGGACAAGGCAAACATCGTGGTAAGATGGACTCATATGCAAGTGACAAAGCCTTAAGGGATATTGTTGTTCCCAACAATCCCATTTTGGGGCTCGAAATGACACTCCAAGGCCCTTGGAAAGACAAGAAAATACTAGAAGTTTACTTTTATTTGGATTATTTTTGAATTTTTTAAGGTGATTGTATTGATGAGCACTCCAAAGTGCACACATCAACCAAAAAAGAATTGAATTTATGAACTTTTGAAAATCATTTACACAATCAATGCTCATGTGAAGCAGTAAACTTAATTTGTGAGAGAGAAAGGAGGACCAAAGGGGTGCAAATGTGGGATGAGGAGCTTGAAAGGGAGGTTGAAACGGGAGTGTCATTATTGACACTCCCATTTTGGGGCCCGGAACAACACTCCAAGGCCTCCATGAAGGTGAGAAACTGCTAGAAGTTTGTATTCTTATGAAATGTTTTGAAAAAAATTCAAGGTGATTGTAATGACAAACACTCCAAGATGTACACATCGAAAAAATAAAAATAAAAAGCGTGTTTATATATATATACACACTTTTATTTTTATTTTTTTGAAATTCGAGACATCGTTATGCCGTTAGTGCTCACCGAGAGCGGTAAGCCTGGTTTGCGAGAGGAAAAGGGGAGGCCAAAGAGGTGGGGAGTTGGGATAGGGAGCTTGAAAGGGAGGCTAAAATGGGACTGCCATTCTCGATAGTCCCATTTTGGAGCATGAAATGACACTCCAAGGCCCCCAAAAGGCAAGAAAATGCTAGAGATTTATGATTTTTGAAATTTCTTGCATTTTTCCAAGTGACTTTGTGATGAACATTCCAAAATGTGTTAATAATTTTTTTTGAATTTTGAGAATTATTTACACGGTAAGTGCTCATTTTGAAGCAGTAAGCTTGGTTCATGAAGGGAGGAGAGAGGGCCAAGGAGATAAGAAGATGGGATGAGGAGCTTGAAGAAGAGGCTAAAATGGGACTGCAAGTAATGGAATTCCCATTTTAGGGCCCAAAATGGCACTCCAAGCCCCTAGAATGGCGAAAAATTGCTAGAAATTTATTTTACTTAAATGTTTTCAAAGAATTTCATGTGATTGTAATGATGAACATTCCAAAATGTGTTAATTAAAGAAAGTAATTTTTTTTCCAATTTTTTTGGAAAATTACTAAACCATAATCACTCTTGTGTGGTGGTAAATCTGATTTGCAAGTGGAGAGGAGGAAGCTAAGGGGTGGGTTATGGTGGGAGATGGGATGTGGAGCTAGAGAGAAAACTTAAAATGTGAGTTTTGTTTCCGGCAGTCCCATTTCAAGCTGTAGAGAAGGTTAACTATAATCTTTTGAACTTTATAAGTTGATAACTCTTTATCTTGCCTCCAAACCCCTTCCAAACACCCCTAGTAACTTGAGGTTAAAGCTTGTTCAATTCTTTTATCAATATTCTACCACCACTTTTGGAGCCCCAAATATTAATGTAAAACAAACATGAAGAATGGGCTATAAATTTGACCTATAAAAGTTTCATGTGGGCAAACACCAATTTGATTTATTTTCGTCATGAAAAGGCTAAAGTTATTTGAGGACATGGGAATCTGAAGGCCAATATAGGCTTTAGCTAGAACACATGATACATCTAGAGGAATTGAAGGCTTTGTGTTATAAAAATGCATAGCACTTGGAGATGAAGGTCGAAACCAAGTAAAAAATAATAATTTTAAAAATTAAAAAAGAAGTTTGTGGATGACTTGCACATGTCAAATCTAAGAAGCTCAAGGAAACTCATTGATTCCATTTATTTGTCCACCTCCTTAAATCCATTCAAGGAATTGATGATCTATATATGATACAAACTTTCAATTATCTTCAGTGTGTTTAGGGGCTTTATTGAAAAGTGTTTCTACCCCTTCATTTTTATTTATTTGGTCCAAAATGATTTTTTGAATTCAAATAATTATTTTTATAGGTTTGCAAAGTCATGTCTGGTGCCTAGAATGTTTTCGGGCTATTCCTAAACTTGAATTATGGCCGTAATTGTGACTTTTTGTTCATCTTTAAATATCAAATCAAAGTAATAGTTTGATAATAGTTTGGAGAACCATGGTAGCCATATTCACTACCTTTATGGGGCCCCATCATTGTTTAGAATATAATTTGTTAATCAAGAAATTTGTGGATTTTTGTAAGATTGTAATTGACAATTTTGCACATGTGTTTTATTCAAAAGCCTTCATGGCATCCAAATTGGCACACATCCTCAATCAACAATATTTATGCTTACAAGTGGCTTGAGAATGATGATATTGATAAAGTATAATCAAATGACTTTTGGACAAACCCCACCATCACAAATAAACAAAAAACATGCCTAATCAAATTCCGAATTGGGCAGTATATGAGTCATGCTTGAAAGCAACTTTTCTACGGTAGAGAAACATGCCCATCGAAAACATCCCCTATCTGCAACTCATCATATGCGTATACATGACTACATGTACTACTTAAATGCAAACAACAACACATTCATGCATTAATAACAAAAAAGACACAACAAAGTTGTATGGGAACTAAGTAAACTCATTTTATCAACTAAAATATCAAGACATTACACACTCATGAACGCAATAACCTGGTCTTGGCCAAGGTAACCATTGTATTCATGAATTGCAACAATAGGCCAAACCACAACTAGGTTAAACGAACATGTTATAATCCATCGATTTAGTCTACTTTTTATGGAGGCCTCATTCTATTCTTCCATTATTTAAAGCAATTATACACTAAAGTGTTTATTTCATTTATCTCAAGATTATTGATTAATTTCTCTAGTTGTCAGTTCTTTTATTCACTTGAGGTTATTATTTAAGTAGGTGAAATTACTGTAGTAGAATTAACCAAAAGCAATTACTTACTACAACACATGTCTTCTCGGTCACTTACTCCTTCGGGCTTCACTTGAACGGTTCACCGTCAATGGCATTGATTGTTGCTCCTTCATCTTTTGTCAACATTTTAGAAATATATAACCTCTGTGGTTTGATACGGTTGAGACAATAGCCTCTTCCAAGTCCAAAAGACATTGTTTTTCAATTCCCCTCTTCTTCAACGCAAACTCATCAAGTAAGATTGGAGGCAATTGATTTTTCGGTGCTAAGGACTCATGTTTCCTTTCAAATTTTAACAGTTTTAGAGTAAATGTCGTTATTGAGGCTGACGAATAAACGGACACTAGAATGAGCTCGATAAAAATCAATCTATGCTGATCTTTCCGTAGTGTTCGCAACGAGGGTAAGATCAATACATTCACTCTAATTGTCCTCTCATATTAACTTAGGAAATTGCTCAACTACATGCAATCGCTTCAACTAATCACAAATTTCGACCTGAATTCTGATTCACCAGACTATGGCTTGAAAGGTTAACTTTGGTGAATCTAATTAACACCAAGCAATATATCAATTTCTAAATAAGAAATCACTCTGAGTTGATCTCGGTCTCAACAAACCAATACTGTCACTTTAGTTTGCCTCACAATCTTCCCAATTTGCCAAGTTCTTCTAGATTCTAGACCATAGTTTGACCCACCAAAGTAACTTAATCAATTTACAATTACAAAGACTATAGTTTTGACACAAGAGTTTCAACACATGATTTCACAACACAAACTAAGGAATCACTCCTTGCTGATTTTACAATTTAATTCACAATCTAACTTTCAACACAACAACTTGTAGACAAGTATAATCACCCTGGCTACACCTTAATTACTTAGAGCATCAACTAATTGACTTGCAAGTATGTATCACACATAAATGCAATAAGACACAATCGTTGATTTGATTATTCAAGTGTTTATTGGCTCAAGAGCCAGGTAGTTCAACAAAGTTTGATATCGAGAGATGATGTTATGAGTTCTAGACAATTGCCCTCTTGGCAATACCATAAAATCAATTTTTACAACTATGGCATGAGGTTCTAAAGAATAATGCTCTCCCTCTCTGACTTCATGTCCAGACTATATCTATTTTTCTAGGGTTGCAACTTAGCAACCTTTCCTATCAGACCATGGCCTTAGTAAATCTCCCCTTTCCTATCTTCGAAGCTATGGTCCTCAATTTAGCACATGGAAATTACTTATCCAACTATCTTTAGATTGTTTTCCCATTGTTTCTTTACCACTAGAGACGGTATCCCTAGTCAGGATGACCAAGGACACACATATGAGAGGAGTAAATGGGTCCTACACTCCCCATACTCATGAATTTGTATGATATAATCTGATCCACACATGAAACCAACCATTGGGGGTGGACAACATTTGGAGACCCACACTCATCCATAAGAAGACCCAATACCACCCCACTCACCCAACGCCAACATGGCATTGAGAGATGATCCAGACAGTGAGTGGAAGAATCCATTTAACATTGATTTCTCTTGAGGTCCATATAAACTTTGCATTTTCTTTAGGTGTGCTATATTTATGCAACTTGTAACCAAAAAATTCAAGTAATGTAAATTATGATAATTCTCACCTTTTTTGCATGCAATGTCTAGTAGTTTCAGAAGTTTTCAATAATATTCTAGCAATAGAGATTTTCTAGTATAATTGTGGATGGAATATCGAAAGTCTCATTTATCCCACAATTCCATGGAGCTTAAGATTTTAAATCCCCACTTAGTAGTGCAAACCTATGTCTTCATGCACTCTCTAAGTTGTTGGCATACTCATCAATTAGCTTTATTCATTCAATATAATACTTAAAACAAATTAACCTCAAGTTGAAACATGCACACACACTCCAAGTCTGCAAAGTTCTTCTTTATGTTCTAGTGTATCTGCCAATTACTTTGTAAACATTAGGGTAACGCCTACCTATTGGTAAGAAAACTTTGTTTTTTAGGTTACCTTAATTACAAGATTAACACTAATTTTGTAGCATGTTCACATAAAGCTCCTTGTTACAACTACAATAGAGTCTTAAATCATGTGAATCATTTATTGGAACATCTCTAATAGATTCTTGGGCAATCCCAACATTTGATATATTTTTGCGGGCAATCTATAAATTTTCTTGGGCAATCTTTGAAATATTTTCATGTTGCCCCCCAAAATGAAGGTATATAGACATGTAAATGTACACGACATGTGAGCATGCTCATATTGTCACTCACCATAGTTTATGGTTTAGGAATCAACCCCAATTGAAGTAGATGTTAGGGAGCGGTTGTGTTTTGCACTTGTCACAAATCCCAAAATGTCCAAAATCACAACCCCAAATGTATACGTGATGTATACGTGATGCACATTTGACAGATTTGACGGGTATATGATGAGTGCAAAAATCAACACTATTAGGGAACGTGCTAACGCCTCATTGCAAATGCATCAACTACGACAATCACAAGCGGTGGCAACTGTTGTTCTAGAGGTAATAACTTGCCCACAAGTCAAGTCCAATATCTTGGGTAATTTATCAAACAATCTATGAGAGGATGAGATCCCCATTTACCATGATCAAAAGATTTGCCAATGGTGTAAAACTACTAATAATCTAGGCATTTTATACTCCCTCTGTCCCAAAATGATTGTTCGTGTTTCTAACTTTGGCGACATTAAGGCCCGATGACCATTGACCAAGTAGTTGTAAGTGCGACTCTTAAAATATAACACAACAGCTACTCCTAAACGCCCCCGGAAGTTGCGGAGTCGAAAGACTTCTTGATATAGAAAGTTTGGCGAAAATATTTGACTGAGCCTCAAATTTCTAACCGGACATATAAACCGGACAATCATTTTGGGACCAAAAAAATCTGAGAAGTAGGACAATCATTTTGGGACAGAGGGAGTACAATCCAAGAACATATTGTATTGTACATAATCCCGAACCTCATCCCCAGCGAATCCGAGCCTCCCTTAGGTTAGGTAATAGGTTCGGCAGAACCCTAACTGATTGCGAGCCTTTTCTTGTCCATCGTCCGCTACCTGTATTCCCTCGTTCCTTGCAGGCTTCATTGCTGCCAAGTCGATCTTGCGTTTCTGATCGCAACCATGGCCGATCAGGTGTATACGTTGTGCCTCATATTGCACATACTTAGTAATTGTAACGTCTATATCTATAATTTCTTGAATGAGTAACACCTTGTGACCGCTCACTACTTTTCTTGCTTCTCTGCAGACCGAAAGATCCTTCTTGAAGCAACCCAAGGTGTTTCTCAGGTTCGCTGAAATTTACTCCTGTAGAGTATGATGCACCTTGTTTTCGAAAATTACTCATTCTTGCAAAGGAAGTGGCGAAGCAAGCATTGATACTCACTTAATTATTTGTGCTGGAAAGATTTCAGGGTTTTAACCGTTGTAATATGTGAATTGGACTGTGCATGCAGCACCAAGAAGTCACCTAAGGGAAAGGCACCAGGGAAGGCTGGATCACGGTTCTGGAAAAGTGTTGGCCTCGGCTTCAAGACCCCCCGTGAAGCTATTGAAGGTAGGCTTGACTCCGAGGTATTGCTTGAAATTCACAGCAGTTACTATAGACGCAACAGGTAGCAAAGTCGGAGCTCAGAGGCATCTGATCTGAGTGACAGTTGTTTCAAATTGTCGTTGTTTCTCGTGGTGAGAGAGAGCCTTCACAAGGAACAATTTAGGGTTTTGCCACGTGATTTGTCTTGGCGGGTGGGTGGCACATTCAAACAGATTATCAATTTCTCAATTGACGTATTTTTTTGTCACGTCATCAGAAAGCAGCTGCTTAGTGGAATCGGCGTCATTTGCACGGAGATGCACTTATTTACTACGTCACTGGGATTCATGCAGGCACCTACATTGATAAGAAGTGTCCATTCACTGGCAATGTATCTATCCGGGGACGTATTCTCACCGGAACCGTGAACTGCACGAAGATGACTCACACCATCACTGTGCGCCGAGATTATCTTCACTTTGTCAGGAAGTACCAGCGGTGAGTGTTCTTTTGTAATCGGCCCCCTCGTCTGGTCGCTCAGATTATATTGCAATTGAGATATGACTATATGAGAGATCATGAAACCTAAATTCACGGATCGATCCTGGGAGTTTTTGAATGGAATAAGACATGTTGTGCTTATTCCACCAGATCGAGAAGGAAGTGAAGGCATTCTGTAGAAAACTGTTAAGTTATCAAAGAGGACATGAGTCATAGAGTTCATGTGCAGAAGCGTTCTAAGTTTTATCATCATCTCATGTTGATGTTCAGGCGAAGGTCTTGGGTGAAAATCTAGTTTTAGGATTTTCTGTTGTTCCCAGGTTGGGAACGATTGGTTGTGCAAATAGTGGTAGACAAAAGGTATAGGTATGCAGGGTTGCATGTATGAGACAACGCTATTGGCAGTACTTTTCCCTCTCTTACTGTAGGGTGAGATAGATATGATACGTCAAGGTAGCGTCCCTCGCAGACAAGAAAACCATCATCGAGGATTGGGTGCCTGTAATGTGATATCTTCTACTGTGTAGGTATGAAAAGAGGCACTCCAACTTGTCAGCTCATGTATCACCTGCATTCCGAGTAAAGGAAGGTGATAAGGTCATCATTGGGCAATGCAGGTACTTTAATTAGTTTTAGTTGAGATTACCATCTGGCATCCTACTTGCTATGCTACTCTCTTCCTCCTCCACTGTTGTGTGAGATGGAGTTCAAGCTGCATGCTTTGGAAACTCAATCTTCTTGCAGTGCATGATGTACCAGAATCACAAGTCCTTACTCAGTTGGTGTAAGGTTGAGAAATTGTGACAAAAATTTATTGGGTTGTTTCAGGCCACTGTCCAAGACTGTGAGGTTCAACTGTTTGAAGGTTATCCCCATGGGAGTCTCTGATGGTGGAATCAAGAAGGTGTTTACTCAAGTGTAGTTGCTATTGTCGGAAGATTGATGCATGGAACATAGTGAGAGCTGTTTCCCTGAGCCAAGAAAGGGAAATTATAGATTTGAGAATAGTTATGCTGGCCTAATTGGTACTGATGTAATAGACATTCATGCCATCTTATTGTCCCAGCTGGTTGATCCTTTGCACCATATTGCTCTCTACATAATATTGAACACTCATTTATCAGTTTGCTGGGAGAACGTTCATACTAGGCTTGTTTCTGATGTTTGGTATGATTAGTATTAGATGAATGTGAACAAAGTTGGAACATTCTTAATGAAGAGCACAACCTCAAGTCATCAAATGAAATTTTGTTGCGAGTGATCTCCAGAATTGCCTCAGTTTAAGGTATCTGGAGAATGTAACCTTTTTACTTATAGTTTGTTTTCCTAAATCTGCTTTCACATATTATGGAATATAACTCCCAGGCCACATATGCTTATCAAGTGTTTCTGGGATTTGGACAGGGAACTTGAGTGAGCCAATGATTAAATTGAAAGGAATGTTCATCTTGCTGGATCTTATTGATTATTATATTTCTGCATTTTGCACTTGTCCAAATTATTCTCTCTGCAGTTTGTTGTAGCCTTTTGCAATGCACTCAATTGCTGGAGTTATATTAGGACTACACAATAGACAAATGGACATCTTGTCTGTAAGTTCCTATTTTTGTACCTAGGTTTACAACAACCAGGACCAGTGACCTAAGTACCTGACCAAATGAAACAATGTATGTATGTATGACAAATGCCAGAAAGAGTAAGTGCTTTGGGGATGGGCCAAATTCAAACTAGGTAATTTATGAAAAGCAGATCCATCTTTTCACTTTATGCGTGCACCATCCTAAGTAAGACCAAATAATGATGAGGATCTAGAGATCAACCAAGAGAGGTTGCCACAACCAACAGTACTTATGTTTCCAAACAGTTAGATATGGGATGGGCCTGTGTTTGATTGCAGCCATATAGTATGTTTATTACATTATAATCGATTCTGGCCAGGTCAAGTCACTACAGTAACAAAGTGTGTATATATATAAAATAAGCAACTTATATACTGTTCATGACTCTGATTGTGGATTCATATTGGCTCGAATGGAAAACTTCAACAAAACTAAATACCTAGAATGATTGGACATACCAAATACACAAAAAAGCCTTTCTGAAGCATCGCTGAGCGCATCATTGTAAGGCTGGTCGATACTGAGCACTTTGTGCCTATCCCGAACTTATGCGTTTTAGGATTGGTTTCCGAATTTGTAGAGAACTTAAACATCGCAGGTCATTCTGAGAGGCATGAGAAGCACACAGGAGAGCCCGGGATTCTGGTGACATAATGCAAAAGGCTTGCGCTTAGAATAATACCATTCCTTCTGGTTGTTGCGGCAGAGTGCAGAGTATGCAGACGGCAAAATGCTGAGAGCAAGCTTAGTGGTCCATTGTCAAGAAATAGAGAGAGAGAGAGAGAGAGAGAGAGAGAGAGAGAGCTTAGTGCAACTCTGCTCTCGATTGTGCAACTTAGCATGTTGGGGTTAGCATTAGAATGTAGGTGATGCACATGTGAGAACACCTGGCTTCGCGGATCCTTAGCTCAAAGGTTTAAGAAGCTGGTTGTTGGAAGCGATGGGGTGGGAAGCGCAGGCAGGTGCAGGGGTAGGGTTCCTGGTGGTGGGATTGCTGCAAGGGTTCAAGCAAATTAGGTCATTCCGGAAACGCAGCAACACACGCAACCGTCTGGTATTTCATCAAGGCAGGGCACGAAAGAGCTGGTACCATGATCTGGAGCTTTACATTATACTTTTCCTATCTCTGTCACACATCGTATGTGACATGGTGGTGAGTGGCACCGAAGGGAACTTGGATCACGCTGTGGCTGCCTCCGTGAACCTGCAAAGAATGGGAGTTGCATGTGTCTTCCTCTTCTACGCTGTGGTAGCCCTAATCGTGGACAACACGCGGGTTTTGCCCATCCCTCCAGAGATCATCAAATTGCTCATTCTGTTTGCCTTTGGTCAAGAGTTTCTGCTCTTCTATCTGCAGAGAGATCATGTGGGCCTGGAGAGCCAGTATCATTATCTGTCGCTTGTACCTGTGGGGGTTTGTCTGGGCTCCACTGCTGCAGAAATAGCATACCCTAAAGCTGTTCTTCCCCCCTTGGTTCGAAGCATGGGCCTTATTCTGCAAGGAACTTGGTTCCTCCAGATTGCAGTCTCATTGTTTAGTCCCAAGTGGGTGTCGCAAGGGTGTGCATTGCAGGAGATTGGGGATGGTGATTACACTGTCACTTGTCAAGGTGAGATGAGAGGGACCATTTCACGAAGGGTAAAGAGATTTTGTATTTCATGTTTGATGACAAACTTGATAATCAAGTATGTTTTATTTTGCTTGCAGGAGATTGTGATGATGCCCTTGCTGAGTTTATTGGTTTGTTTGTGATGTGCAGGAATGAACCTGATGAGGGGGCAAGCAATTGCAACTCTTCAATTCAACTGTCACCTGGCTTTGCTCCTTGTCTTACTTCTACCAATGTACGCGTTGATGAGTAAGTTGTATACGGGCTCACCTCAACATTATGATCCACTAGGTGATTCTGAAGGTCATTTTGAAGCAACGGAGCTTCTCCAGATGCAAGAGTCTTCCTTGACATCCCCACAACATCATATGCACGCTGATCATTTTCACGTCATTCAAGAAGATGAAGAGCTGGAAGAACCAACACCCCGGCGCGGATCTACTGACTCGAATGGATTCCGTAGCATGCTAATCTAAGTCTGGACATGATGTAGAAGATGAAGTATGGTGGAGCTGCTGTTTTGCAAATGCCACCACAAGCAAGAAAGAGTAGAGCTCCGCATTTTTCTCTCAAGGAATTATTTTTCCTAATTCTTAATGTCAGAGTGTGACCAGGTTCACACCAAGTGGACAGTCAGCTTACAGGTATGTCCAAGTGCAAATAAGATTTGTTGTCACATTCATTCTCCTGTTTTACCTTGACCTAACTTAACAAAAGGTGTGGGCTAATACTTAGATGCAGGGTTAACAATGCGCTACCTGTTTTAATGTGGGAATCTCTTTTAATGTGACAATCTATATCTTGGAAGAATAGATGAAATTGTAACCATTGTTGATAATATCTCTTGTGCTTTGTTTTGGGTGCTGGTGCTTGAATTTGCAATGACCCTCCTGAAGAAGCATTCCACATTCATACTCTTGGTTCTGCTTGGTGTTGGGAATGCAGGAGAGTGTTGGGATATTGTCTCAAATATTGGCATGCATCAGCTGTCTTCACACTCCCATACTTTGGAGAACTTTTGATGCAGAAAGCAAGTATTGAAGGAGAAAGTGATCCTGCAAGTATAGCTGCAACTGTAGTTTTAGTACATAGAAATGTAGCCCAGGTGCTCCTTGTTTTTCAGTGTGGATCTTGGACCAGTCTTGTGTTTTGAACATCAACTTATCCATTCTAGAAGAGATGAGATTTTCACCAGAATCAATACTGCCTCATTTGCTTTGTTTAGGGGTTCTAGACTTTCAGTAAACTGTAAACTAGACCTCCTGAAGCACATTTTATCCATTGTAAGCAATTTTTCTCTTTAGCTCTTTGTGTTTGTCAGGAATTCAGTAGGCTGTTGTCTATGAAATGTTAGTCACTTTGCAGTCTTTGGAGAACTCTTCATCAGAGACCAAGTATTGAAGGAGGAACAACTATAGAGTATATATTGGTGTAGCCAGGTGGAGGTATTTGTAGCTATAGTTGCACATGAACTAAGCATTGAAGGATTACACTCACGTTGTAAGCACATGGATTACACTCGTTGACACTACAAAGCTTTAGCTTATGTAATCATAAGCGAGAATGTTGCTTGTGGCATGGTAGTGTGTTCTATTCCTCCTCGTTTCTACTTCGTAGCCTTATCTGTGTCAATGGAACAGGACCGCTGCAATTTATTCTGTAACCTGCAAGAAAGTCTGAAGTTTGCAGTAGTCATTCACAAACATCAGGGGAGCAGTATTACTTCAGCCATCTTTCTGTGGTCCAGGAACAAGTGATTGCCTGATGAAAACATAATATAACGGTTCAGAATGAGCAAGTGATGAAGGTCAGGCTTCCATTTCCTTCAGACATTGCAGGAATTTCGGATCTTATCCTTTGTTGTGGTCAAATTTTTTGTTTTTTTTTGGCACAAATTGAAAATTCAATTGCAGAAAGAACCCAAAATATAATCAACCCGGCCGAAACAACGCAGCCCGAGTGGAAATCAAGAAATAATGCTCATCTGAGGCCTATCCTTCCAAGTAACGATTAAGTTGCTCTAGGTCACAATAAGACCTTTGACCCCCCAAGTCAAATCAAATTTGTTAAGAATGTCATGGTAGGCCACGTTCGGGGCTTTTTCTAAGTCCCTAAGCATCCGTTTCCATTCAATCCTCCCGTAATCCTGCAAGGCATCCCAAATGATTTGACATGTTTTCTCAATGGGCCATTGCAATTTATTAAAAATCAGATCATTCCGTTGCCGCCAGGTGATCCACAGAAGACCGCTTCTTAAGAAGAACCAGATGCGACTGAACCGTTTAAGTGTTTTGCACAAAGGTTGATCAAAAAGACATTGCAACATGGAAAAGGACTTGCGCGGGCCGAGATTCCCTTTTTTGGCGAAGAGTTGCCAAATGATGTTGGCAGCGTATCTCCACACTAGTTGAGCAAGGGGACAACTGTAGAACCTGTGCTCCACTGATTCCACCGACTGAGGGCCATGAGGGCAACTTTGGTCGATCTCCATCGAGATTTTACCACACCATTCATTAACTGCCACTGCCTTACGGGTAACCGACCAGAGGAATGCTGCCTCTTTCTACGCCTTAGCTTTGTGCCGTATCGTATTCCACCTGGGGGAGGTGGAAGGGAGAATTTCATTCCGCCACTTGTGCAAGATTGACTTCTTGAGGCCTATTTTGCTTAGTGATCCACTTCCTCCCTTCTTTGGCCGAGTAAGCGAAGAAGGGGGTAACCTCTAGCCACCACCAACGAGCGGGGTCAAAAAAAAAGTTGATCGAGTTTCCCAAACAACAGATTGAATTGAGTTTTGCTACTCCCTCTGGTGAGCCTATCAACCCTTACGCGTATCATCCAACCACTGAAAGCCGTTGGTGGTGGTGCATTCTTAGTGTTAGGTTTCATCTCGGTGAGGGTGAAATATTGCGATCCCACTGTAGATTTGGGAAAGGTGCCCATAAATTCAGCATTAAACTGAACAGGTCCAGGGCTAAATTCCTTGAGATAACCAGCGCAGACAACCCATTCAAATAGTGTATCCTCCGTGTTCCTATAAAGACCAACCCATTCTTGAGAGGTGAGCTGGGCATTTTGTTGGTTGAGCATCCTTTCTCGGAAAGGTCCATAGAATTCCGTAAATTTAAGCCAAAAGTCACGGTGAACTTTTTCTAGGGAGAATTTATCTTTAGCATCCTCCCAGTTCAAGAAATCATATCTCATGGGTCCCAAATATCCCTAAAATACCTTAAACCATTCATGTTCAAGGTGTATGCCCTGCTCATGATAATGCCAAAGTGGAGTCCTTGGTATTCCTCCCTCCACCAAAGATTGAGTTGCAGATATATTCGGGAGTTGTCAGAGAAAGGTATGTGACCGTTTTCGCCATTACTTTCCACAATTGGCTTATGTGGTGCCAAACTTTGGATCCACCTTTTGTAGAAAATTGTGGGGAAGACAACCATAAAGAGCAGGGACCCCATGGACTGTGGGGCGAAGGTTGTAACTGCGTGATGTGATGCCTTAGGATAATTTGAAGGTTCGATTTGCCAAGAAGTAAGGCTAGAACTATCTACATGTTGGTAACACTTCTCCTGAATTTTGGGTGGATATTGCACAAACTTACTTGGAGATTAGAGTGGCTCAAAATTGGTAGAATACTATTAAGATTTTGGAGAAAGAGGGCAAATATCCTAAATAGTGGATGCATTTCAAGAGGCGCTTACAAAGGCCTATGGAAATGTTAATCCTGAGCAAGTTGCCCGTGCCAAGCTTGGTAAGTTATCTCAACACTCATTGGTTGAAAGTTATGCCAATGAGTTTCAAGACTTATGTGCAAAAATTGTTACTTTATCCATGAGTGTTAATCATAAGATTCACCGTTTTATTGATGGATTAAAGCCATAAATAAGATTGAAGGTACCAGTGAACCCATTGAATGATGTCCAACCTTGGGAAGATTTCAGAGGCTAGTTACCTATGCCGTTTCCGTAGATTCTAATTTCCAACAAGTTAAGTCTAGGTTAGGGATTGCATCTACTAAGAACGGTGAGAAAAAAAACTCCTTCTATAGGAGTAGGTGGTTCAACCAAGAATCAAAAGAAATCTATCATGAAGTTTACTAATGGTAGGGAGATTGACTACAAAGAGTGGCAACCTTCAAGAAAGAAGGCAAATGCTATTTTTGTGAAGAAAAAGGCTAATAGTTGCCTTAAGAAGTCTAATTCCACTATTGACAAAGTGAAAAAAGATTTTTAGATCCTCAACAGAAAGATTGTGGGCAATCTGTTGAGGTAGAAAGGTGATCTACATTAGAATTTTTGGATTATATTATTAAGATCTTAGAGGCTAAGATAGGCAAGTCATTTGATTTTGTATTTTTTAGTAAAGATTCTAAGGTTTTTGGTCATTGTTTACTTATTGATTCATATTCCGAAAACCTAGCCAAGTATGTAAGTGCTTATGTAAAAGGTAACAACAAAAATATTCTTTGAGACTAGTGCTTGCATTTTAGTGGAAAAGAAATATTAAGGTCAAGGCCACAATAGATTATTGTCAAGATTTCAATTATTACATGAGTGTAAACACACTTATGTAGATGCTTTTGGATTGACAAAGAAATTCATATGGCAAGTGTATTATGATCCACCTCAACCTAGACTCTTGAATTCTATTTCGACTAATGATCTAACTATGTAATTTTCAAGGAAATTCTCTGGAATAGATGGGCATATTTTAGTAGATATTGTTGCTAGTCATTGTTATTTGAGTTCATCATATGCTAAACGCATAGGTTTGCATGTGAAAGAAAATAATGGTAAAGTGGTATTGGGAAATGGATTGGAAGTTGAAATGGAGGGGACTGTCAATGTGCATGTGAAAATTCAACAATACCAATCTCAAATGCTCACATGAAGTCCATATGAGAAGAAGGGAAACGAAGCCCACTTGTAGACACAAGGTATAATCTAGTAACACCATGTACATTGAATAGTCCTATTAATGTGGGCCACTAAATTCGCTAGAGCCCATGTTGATTCTCACAATATGAATTAATGTGGGCTACATCTTGGGGGGGACACTTCACTATACTTTGTGTGAACACGTGCGTTAAAGGGGTATTTAATGTAGGGGTATTATGTCTAGATGTTAGATTTGAACACACCGTTTAATTATATAATTCCCTAATATGGTGTATTATTATGATGCCTTACTATAGTTATAACTCACATAAGATTTTTTTTTCAACCCTATGTTCATTATAAAAAAATTAGCTCACCCTAATTTGTGTTTAAGGATTGCCTATGTTCATTACAAAATTCATTTGACATGCAATGAGAACTAGCATGAACAAGCATCACCACAAATCAATAACAATGCAAACAATCATCACCACCATGAGAATCAATGAACTATGAACTTGAATTACTAGCATGAACTACAACAATATTTGTGTTTAGAAACACAAGTCTGTGCACTGCAGTTACAAGTAGACCAACAAATTTAGAACTTTAGGGTCCAAGGTTTAGGGTGAACGAAGTTGGCTGCAATCTATTGCTGAGAAAACAGAGTCTAAACAACATTGTTGTTTTCCAAAATCAACACTTTAGTCTGTTGCACACAAGTGGAAGGAAGAACTTCAGAAACAAACTATCATTCTATCAAAATCCCTATGCTATATTATATCTAAAATCTTGATAAATTTCAATACTTAGTATACCCCAATATTATTTATAATATGGATTTTCAATTTAAATAGTCCATAGTTATATCCAATAATTTTCTAAATTTTATTGCTCATGAATAAAACACACCCTATATTTTAACGCACCATGTTTACTAATTTTCCTAAGTGTCCCCCCCGAGGGCCACATTAGTTTTCAACCCGTTCTAACTTTCTAGTGAAAAATAGTGTGGACCACGTCTTTTTTTCTTTTTTTCTTTTTTTCCTTCTAGAAAATTAATGTGGGTGATTGTTTTATTTTGTGCTACTTATGTCCTATAACGAATATTCAATGTGTTGGTCATAAGTCTTCATGAAGACTAATGGGTTGACTTGGGCTCTTGGATCCACATTAATTCCACCTTGATTAGAAAACTAATGAGGCCCGATCTAATTATTTCCATGCTAATTTTCCACCCGCACTAGTAGGACTAGTTTGTGTAGTTGCAACAACACATCATGTTGCAACATTATGGGTAGTTCGAGATTAACTACACAATCAGCACCAACTTTGTGTTGTAGGTGCAATTCATTCTTCAATCATTCAAAGGTTACTGAACTATATGTAAAGTCGAGTTGACACACTAGAATACAACCACCAACATAAAGTGACATGGATCACTGCCGTCGAGATTGCACGAGTTAAGAGAGGGGGGAGGCCATGGACGGAGCTCTCCGCACGCAGGCGCATCGCAGCGGCACCAACAGACAAGCAACACCGCAAGCAAGCTCCTCCCCAAACACAGCAGCCCCGAAGACTACATCGAACATAACGCAGGAGAGAGCCACACCAAGCACAGGAACATACACAAAAGAGAGGAGAACCCAGCAGACACAGCCACACCAAAACCAACAAAAAGAAGACCAGAGGAGAGCACGCAGATCTCACCACAGAGACAACCCTCGGAGGAGCCACTTTATAACCCTAATAGTGTTCTACACACTACTGAGCATCAATGAGCTTGCTACAACCCCTAAGCACTACCTAACCTACATCAAACTCACAGGCCCTACCCAAGGACAAGCAAATCCGCCACCGCGCGCAGCACCACCCCGACGCTCCAAACACTCCCCGCCGAAGTCGTCAAGAAGCGCGCCACCAACATGGAGCGTTCACAGACTCCCCGACCACCCCACAGGCGAGATCCGACACCAAACGCGCACCAGCTTCACCCTCAACACCACATGCGAGGAGAAGGCCGCCGGCATCCAGAGACAGTCGGGAGCCGCACACAACAGCAACACCCTCCCCACCACCAACAACCACCATAAATCAGACAACACCGAAAACACACAAAGGTACACCAAAAACCCTAACCATGACTCCCGCGGTCATTTCAGTACCCACCACCTCGAAAGATCCAATCATACAAAGCTCATACAATACCTCACACAAGGATGCACACAAAGATCGCCACACAACAATCTACCATACAAAGATCAACACCAGCAAAACACACGTACCTGCCGCCGCTTTAAATCAAACATGCCTCAGCACCACCCACGCTCCGAATATAACTCACCCTTGAAGGCCGCCCTCCTCCATACCGAGCAGCACCGCACACATAGCCACACACACCCATCCCCTAACAAACATACGACAAATCGATCACCCAAACCCAACAGGCACACCCACACATGCCACCACCCACAGCCACTCAACCCGCTGCCAACTACACGCCCAAAAACACACAGACACCCACATCCCCAAAGAAAACCACCCACAGACCCAAAAAAACCCCACTACCCCACATCAACCCTAATACAGCACAAAACAACACCAAACTCACACACCACAGCTCACAGTGACCTTGAAACACCTCCCCCCCAACCCCTCCACACACTAAAGATACCACACAACCACAGAAACCCCCAAACACGTAACCCCGCCACACCACCACGCCAAAAACCACACACAACCGCCAGCGCACACACAACTTACACGAACAACAAGACAAAACAAACAACAATCTCCAATGACCGCCAACAGATTGCCACCACAACAACCACAGTCGAACTAAAATCAAACACAACTACCTACATTAGAAAACACACAATACTACTTAATCAGCCCATCCAGACGTCCAGCAACACCCACACCTTCTCTCTCTCGCACTCATCTACACACCTTCTTCACCACTCTCACGCACTTCACACTCACCTCTCAATCTCTTCTCACACCTCCCCCACTCACTACATCTCTACCTCGTACACTCGCCTCTCAACCTCCCCTCACACCTCTCCCACCCACTCCTCCTCACTCTCACACCCACCTACACACAACACCTTTTTCCACTCTCCTCGCCACCCAGACACACCCACCTCCCACTCACACCACAGCACACACGGCACAGCACCTTCCTCAGCACCACGATCTCGGAGACAGCACTCCAACACAAACACAACAACCGGGCACCTGCGAGCCGACATCCAACATCCCGTGCCGACCACTGCAGCAGGACACGCACAACCTGCACACACCACCTCGCAAGTCAGTCGACAGACTCACAACACCAGCTTCGACACAAGTAACAACCCACCCCAACACAACAAGGTAAGCTTCGACTCCACCCACACTCACTCCATTTACACCATACTCAACATTACACTAACCCAATGGCTGAATTCATACAGATTCCACAAGAAAACTCAACAGCTCCCCAACACCAACAACAGGCACCTCAAACACTACAATCGCCCCAACGAACAAGCAAGACCCTTGCAAAGTCGCCCCCAAAAGCACACAACCGCCCCGCTCCATCGACTCCCCACCATCCAGCACCATCCACTCCCCACCACCCAACCCCGACCACTCCTACACATCAAACTGCACCGAATTCCGCACACACAACCGCACCAACCCGCTACATCCTGGCTACACAGACCCAGCTCCTCCCAGCCTCACAAGCTCACAACCACCCGCACACAGCTTCACCGACCCAGCTCCTCCCAGCCTCACAAGCTCACAACCACCCGCACACAGCTTCACCGACCCACTACCATCCAGCAATCCAAGACCAACCAGCCTCAACAACACCGCACCAGACACTACATCCGACACTGCCACACACCACCAACGGACACCTCCAAGCCGGCATTTGAACTCCCAGTAGCCCACCTGACCACAAGGCTAGGCCCCCAGAACGTCAAGTCAGCAAACAAAGTGCAGCCGCCAATAGGGATGGATGAGCAATACACGGCCTTTAGACATCAAATCCAAGCACCGCCGCCTATGCATCACACATCACACCCGATGCCTCACCAACATGGCATAGAAGCCGAAGAAGATTTGGACATGGACGCCCAACTCGAGAATGTGTCACCGGAGCGAGGAGGTAGTTCTCTACAAGTGTCATTAGAGAGACACTCAATCCAAGCCGTCCAAGAACCGTCACAAAAATCCACCCGCAACGAGAGCACACCACAAACATTACAATACCGGAACCCACGGATTGTAGATGCATCGGAGAGCCAAACTACCAAACGAAGGAAAGCCGAAGATTACATGGCAACGTCCACACTCCCTAGCAAGACCACACCAACACCGTCAAGTGCAAGATCAAAAAGAGTAGCCACACTAGGGATAGACATGATTGGCCAAATGTGGCTTGGATTTCAAATGCACGAGGCACTCTCCATTCAACGAGGCAAGAAGGAGCTATCGGAGAAGCGCACGGATGAAGAATTCAACATCATCGGAACACCCGACTCCGAAATCCATGAATTTCGATCACTCCGGCGCGCCTTCCCAAGAACGAAGCAAATCCTTTACCCATCCGAACGACCGGATGCGGTACCCGGACAACACTTACATTTCACACAAATCCCCATGTACGAGAAAATCTCCCACGACACGGGCCTCACCGAAGGCTTCCACATCACTATAAGGTTCGACGGCAACTACAAATCGCTCAACCGAAAGGAGGTAAAAACCGCATGCTTGGAAAGGTTACGCCACATGCACATTTCCCTAGGAACCACATACTCTAACCCAATTGATATAGGTATCAACACGGTCACAAGGAATTGGGCCGGCTTCATCAAACTTCACCTACTACACCCGAAGAAAGATGGATTGGCCCTCCTCCGAGGAGATAGAGCTTTCGTCATGGCTATGGGAGATGGAGAACGCGTCATCGGTAAGGTGGAGAAAGGCTTCGAACTAGTCACGAAAGCCAAGAATATGAGACTACACCTCAAAGGCGAAACTATCCGCAACAACACGGCCATCGACATACTAAGAACCCTCATGCGGGAGGCATACTACGACGGACGGGAGGTAGAAATACTTTCACTCACCAAATCCGATGTAGAAAAAGACTTTGCATTTATCACCCTCACCACGGAGGAAGCAAGGGAAGAAATCCTCACCAATGGTCTCACTTACCACTCCGAACGCCTCAAGGTAAGCATCACTAGGGACAAAGACATGGGCAACCAATCGGAATTGAGAATTAGCACAACAATAGTTGCCAATAACTTACCTCAACGTGAGTCACAATCTACCATCACCAAAGCACTCAAGAGATTGTTCGGAGAAGAGAACATCACCGGAATCACCTTCGGGTACAACACCAACCAAGGAGATGACCGCCAATCCGGATGGTGCCACATCCAATGTCTCAATGCGGCGGTCTACACGGAGTGGTTGCGGAAATCCGCCTACATACTTGGAAGGAGGGTGGACTTCATCCCGCACAAGGGGAGCATTGACGGCACCGACCCAAACCCAATGGCAATCCGACTCGCACACGCCCCCGTCCGTGAAGTCATCGCCCAAAAAGCCCAAGCAATGAGCAACACCGCCGCATCATCCCCGCTAGTCTCGGAGAAACTCTTCACCAAGACCATCAAGGAGCTAGTGGAGACGGTCGACGGCAAACTTACCACCCTCACCAACAACATAAACCTAAACACGGACAAGCGGATTGAAGCATCCACGGAAACACTCAAGACCCACGCCACCAACATACACAACATCATGAGTGCAATGGCCATGGAGTTTCAACAATCCAACCATCGCATGCATAGCATTATGCAAACACTAGCCGCCACATCACCGGAACCCCCCCACACCACCCTCGCAAGGCTACCGCAAGCACCAAGCACGTCCATGGCCAATGCTCAAGCGGGAAACAACAACATGCACCACCAAGCCCCCCCGGGATTCTCCGGAGCCCACTACCGGAGCCCATCACCAAGCATCCACAAAGACCAACAACATCTCCATGATTAGCAAAATATTAGTGTTCACATGGACGAAATTCGTAACTACATTGTATACCCTTCATCTACTTATCAATAAAGAGTCAAGTTTTGCACAACACATAACTCGCACATGGCTTGATTGCAAAACATACATAAACAAAACTAGTAAACAAAACCCAAAGCAACAATCTAGCCCAAGCTATACAATATCCCCCTCCACACAACTAAATCACAAAACCTACAACCTCCCACCAACATCAAGCACCAAGAACAACATAACCACTAGAACACACAAACATACCCACCACAATTCACCAAAAGATCACACACTCTATGCTACCTCCTACCTCATATACACCATAATAATCATAATCACCCTAAACATAATCCAAACCCACTACAACACCCCCATACAAAACACACAACCATTGGCCCTAGAATGGCACCAACACCCAATACATGCACAACAATACAACCACAAATCTTCGGTCACCTCACCGCACCATAACTACCACAACAACATACAAAATCCCACTCCACACAACCCACAAACAATATATGCCACAACAACACCACCCATCCAACACTTAACCCACATAGGCCACATCTACTACATATCCCACAAACATCTAAAATCCCCAAAATACATATCCATCCACTACTACACATGGAATAATACTACCCTCATCCTACTAAGTGGAGACATAGAAAGACACCCCGGACCACTCACACAAATCCTCAACAACCTCCCCGCGGACTACACCCAAAGACAACAACACTACTTCATACAAAACACACTAACCCTCAAAAAGCCTTACTCCCACCTAAAAGAAACATTCGAACGTTACATTACCCAACATCCCTCCACCCGACAAAGTGACCTTCCCCATCTAAGCAATCATAGCTCACTCCTCTCATCACACCCAATAGCACACCAACTATACGCCTTCATAATAGCATATAGCCCAAGCCCACAAATATGCAATGAAATGATGTCCAGTAGACTAGACCCAAGATGCCTCACCATCTTGAGAAGGCTAAACACCATACCCCATAATACATACCCAAACGAACAACACACCACCAACCACACTCACCACAACACCAAACCAATCACCATAACTCAAGCCTACAACCACATCAATGACAAGATTGCTAAAAGAGAACCAATAACTATAGCTAGCCTAACCAAAGAACTACCCTACCTCCCACCAAAAATCGTACATGAACTAACTAAATGCACACAAACAATAAGAGGATACCATCCCGCCACACAACCAACACAAAATACCGAAGCAACAATTAACCACACAATACCACAACACCCCCCCACCCACACTCTAAACATAATCACTTGGAACACGGGATGCATCAACTCTAGCCTACCCGGCATCAAAGAACTCACGAACAAAATGCAAGATAACCCACACATCATTCTCATTCAAGAAACCAAAATTCCAAAAACCAAATCCACATCATATATAGACCGCCAACTTCAAGATTATAAAATCATATACAACAATTCCAATAACACATTACAAAGATATAACAGATATTCCGGCCCCTCACAAGCAAGAGGAGGTATACTAGCCATGATACCCAAAGCAATATACACAAATGAAAACATTACCAAGCTACCAACTCCTAGCATAATATCCCCATACATACAAGCCATCCTAATCAATAACAAACCCCTCACACCGATACTTATCCTAAACTTGTACATGCCAACACACCAAGAAGACATACACTTAATCATAGAAATCCAACAACAAATCCGGACCCTTAAAACACAACATCCTAACCACCTAATCATTCTGGCAGGGGACTTCAACCGTGATATCCTACTCAAAGGGAGAAACACCAATGGCACACTAATCCCACCCACCACGATAGATCATGAATGGGCCAATTACATACAAAACATCGGCCTTAAAGCAATCACAAACCCAACAACTTTCACAAGACAAGGAGGTCACAATTATACATCCACAAGTCATATTGATGGCTTTTATTCCAACGCTCCCCCTACCTCCAACCTTCAAAGCCAAACACTTACCAACCTCAACCAAAACTCCGATCACTATCCGGTCCAACTACAACTAACTCCAAACACCATAGTCATCAAAATAACCACCACTCCCACATACAACCCACGACTCATATACCCCATACCCCCTAATAACTTACAAAACCTAGAAATAGAAAACCTCATACAATTACTACAAAACGAACACCTCACCCACACACAATGGGACGTAGCACAAAACAAACTACAAGAAATCACTAAATCCCTTAGCCTATGCATAGAACAAACTTGTATAACACAACCCACACCACCACTATCACACCGAGCCAAAAAACAAGGAGGTTTCTTGCCTAGAACACAACAAAAGAAATGGAAACATAAACTAAAAATATACCACAACACCCGTAAAGCCATAAGAGCCGCATGCCACCACCCTCACACGCACCTCCACAACGACCCGGACATCCAAACTCTACAACTCATCCAAAACCATAACATCCCACCCCTACCCATCAACCCCGCCGAAATACACACATGGATAGAAGAAATAGCTAACATCGGAAAGAATGCCAAAATAGAAGCCCACAAAATCATAACCAAACAAATTACGCTCAACTGCAAAAAAGCCATCCACAAATACAGAAGCCTACTAAATACCAAACCCAAGACAATTCATAAAAGAATATTCCACCCAACCACCAATAGCTCACTAGACTGCCTACAAAACTCACAAGGCCACATCATCACTGAACCCAACGACATATCTAAAGAAATATATCATACCCAAAAAATATCATTCCAAAGACAAGCACCCCTATGTGACGACACTATAGACCACCCCCACACATGTATGTGCGCAATACGAAAATATCCTTGGCACACACCCCAAGGCATTATTCTAGAAAAACGAGGCCCCCCAACCGCACAAATAGGCAACCAATTTACTAGAGAAACCTACGACAATTGCACTAAGAGGCTATCCAAAGGAAAAGCCCCCGGCCCCGACAACATCCCAAATGACATTATTAAAGCCTTACCCGCACAATGGCATAACCTTCTCTTTTTATTCTTTAAACATTGCTACAAACAAAAGAAAATTCCACAATATTGGAAGCATAGCAAAACCATCCTCTTACATAAAAAAGACGACCCGACACACTTGACCAATTATAGACCAATCGCACTAGCTAATACCATATACAAATTATATACTAGCACCCTAACAACACTACTCACAAGTTATGGGGAACAACATCGAATACTACACTTTAGCCAAGAAGGCTTTCGCCCACAACGTAACACATCCCGACAAATACAAACAATTATAGCAACCTTAGAAGATGCAAGACTTACCTCAAAAGACATATATTTAACATACATAGATTTCAGAAATGCCTTTGGCTCCATAGATCATGCAAGACTCCTAGCCACCATGGAGGACCTTGGATACCCCCAAGACGCGGTAGAAATCGTTGGTAACATATATGAGAACTCAACCACATCCTTTAACGGGAACCATTTTGGAACCACACCCCCAATAGAAATAAGCCGAGGAACAATCCAAGGCGACACCCTTAGCCCGTACCTCTTTATTATCTTTCTAGAACCCCTATTAAGATGGCTCGAAAAGGACAACCTAGGATACCACTTTACCACATCATCCTCTACATGCACCACAACCGCATACGCCGACGACCTAGCAATCATTACGGATAACATACAAAACATCCAACCACAAATAGCCAAACTTCATAAATTCGCGGAATGGTCAAAAATGGACCTCAATCTCTCAAAGTGTGCCATCACGGGATGCCCTAACAAATCCAAACTTAAACCCGCCACATTCAAAGCATATATTCAATCACAAAATATCACATACAACTACCAAAACTTCCCTATCCTCACCCAAAACGAACCTTATACATACCTAGGCATACACCTAACCCCGTCACTTAAATGGAACCTACAAAAAGATATCACACTCAAAAAAGTTAAACAACAAAGCCAGCTTCTTATTAATTCACCCGCTAGCCTCACACAAAAAATTAAAATCCTCAACACAGTCATTAAACCCCGAATCGCATACGCATACTATGCCGTACCATTCTCAAAACCCGACATTAAAAAACTAGATAAAATCATAAGCAAACTAACAAAAGAAATTTGTCACATACCCAAAAGCACCGCCAACATTCTTACACACCTCCCTCATAACAACTTCGGCATCAATGCAACCTCTCTTCTCCCTGACTACATAAGATGTATAGGACAACAATTAATCCAAGCTCTTAATGACCCGGGACAACTAGGCACCATATACCAAGGACTAGCCAAACACATAGCGGCTAAATATGGAGGCTCCCTCCACCTACCCAAACTCAAACAACAAGCATGTGTAAGGTCACCTATAGCTAGATCACTCTTCCTCCTCGAAAGAGAATACGAAATCCACGTTCAAACCGCAATTAGGGCATTCCCCATCAAAATAACTCCATTAGAAAAAGCTTGGAAAATCAACCCAAACTACAACACCCTCACCGACCTCTCCAAATCTAAAACCCAAAAATACCTTGATAAACTATACATGTATGGCATCACCACACTCCCACAAATCCAAAACCTCGTTACTGGAACCATACTAACACCGCAAGAATTTAAATCCACATACACACATATACCTAAAACTATCAAAGAGGCCCTCCAACAAGCATCAACAATATTCCCCCCCCATACACCAACCACAAATCCCACACACATCACACAACAAGCACAACTACAAGGAGAAACCACGGGGAACACTCCCCCCCACTCAACTCACATGATACTAGGTCAAGCAATTCAAACCATAATAAAGGAAAAAAACACCACCAAAAAAGACAAATGGGGAGCTCACGCGATACAAAAAATGTACCTATGCCAATGGCAAGCACCACAAGGAGCCATACAACAATGGCGAAAAGAAGATGAACTTCTACACCCGGACAATATCCTCCTAGAACACAACATGTTATGCCTCACACAATTTTACACAAAACAAGCCAAACTCAATACCACTCAAGAATATGCTAATTGCCTCAACTACATTCAATCAAAGGATAACAAATTTATACATCCCCCCCTACAAATCACCAACCTAAAACTATCCACACAAGAATGTAACCCCGATAAAGATATCCAAACTAACCAACCAACCATCCAAATACAAGCCTTGGAAGCTAATATCTATGATCAACAAGGAAACTACATGGCCACCATCACCACCGAAAGACTACAATGGTTATGGAACCAATTCTCCTACCACCGCCCCATACAATCAACAACTTCCTTCCAACCCCCCCCACAAGATTTCGAAACAGAAATACTTTGGCTCATACAAAGATACATAACCATACTCCCCAAGCGAAAACCAAAAATCATACAACCCAAAAACTTACACCACACATTACACCCGGCAATTATCAAAACCTTAATAGAATCTTTTAAAATTACACATTCATATTATTCATCTCCTCTCACATGCCCCATACAACTCACGCAATACCACTCCCCCCACAACCGGGATAAAATATTCGGCTCCATAGGACACGTACAAACCCACCGATGGAAAGGCACCGGCCTAGCATACCCCACGGATCACAACACTACCGTGGAAGCCATCCACTGGGCAAGAATGGCAGCCAAAGAAGATACAAACACTGCCACCATCCTCATAATTAACCACAATGATTGGACCCCACAACAAATCCCACTTAATGCACATGGAGACATACATACAATTGTTACCATCCCCCCACATACCATACTATACAATCCCACACCAGAATGGCCAAAATACTACCAATACGTAGAACCATCACTCATATCAATAATATGTATACATAACCAAACCAACCCCACAACAACCTTACAAACCCCCCAAGAACTCACACAAGTATTAGAACAAACCACTAACACACAAATAGACACCTTCCCCATATATCCCACGACACCGAATTACCACATCAAATACTCCAATTCTTGGAAACATGCCCCCATGAACAACACACCCCCACCAAGAAAAATCCCCCAAATGCCACTCCCAACTAAATATTACCGCCAACACCACCTCAAATACCCACCCCACCAATGCATATACACTGACGGTTCATTCATCCCACCAACTAAGAACTCCGAAGGACAAATAGAGGGAGACATCGCAGGCTCTGGAGTATACAGCCCTAACCAAAGTATCCACATATCAAAAAGACTACCAGGCTATCAAAACATCCTCCGAGCAGAATTAAACGCAATACTCATAGCCATCAAAACCATACAAACCACTCAAACCGACACACACGTATTCACAGACAGCCTTAATAGCATATATCTACTTAGTAATCACATGCAACACCCAACTTCACAACACCACCACCCAGACAAACTCCTCATAAAAGCCATAATCCACCAAATCTATTGGACACCGCACTTAATCCACATACACAAAGTAAGGGCACATACGGGCATCATAGGAAACGAAATAGCGGACACATTAGCCAATGAAGGAACAACCAAAGAAAAACCTACCCCCACACCCCACATACATATAGCCCACGCCACACCCTATTGGCTAGCAAGCTGCCCAACTGCCACACGAGATGGAGCAATTAGAAACCTACACACATTCATAACAAAGACACACGACTACCAAGAAGTTAGGATAGCCCAACATAAATACCCTTACGTAGACAAATGGCTATCCAATGACCAAATAAATCAAAAGCTCTCCAATCACTTTTGGAAAAACAACAAAATATCCGATGCTCAAATCACCCAAACACTAAAATTCCGTTACGCTCAATACATGGGCAATCACAGAAAAAACATCTTCTGGCCCCTCATATACCAAAACCCCAACTGCACACTATGCCACAAAAATGAAAGAGACACATGGCCACACCTATTATCAACATGCGAACACCCATACCTGAAAGGACTAAGAATAGCCCGCCACAACAAAGCTGTACACCTCATCACCCAAACACTACAAGCCAACAAACACACCAGATATTACACATTAACGAATGCAGGTAATCTCAATAACAACAACCAAGATAACACCGTCCCCGATTGGCTCATAAATTGTACATGCACACAAACAAGATGCCAATGCCACGCCAAACTAAGACCGGACATCCTCTGCATAATAGGGGCCCCGAACCACACACCTACACCTATAACACCCCAACATTCACACACAGTACAATTCATTGAATTTACATACAGCCATGATAGATTCCCTGAACAAGCTATCGCACAAAAGCACGCCAAATACGACCCACTAATTAATGAGATAAGAAACAACGGATGGAAAACGAAGCCCCTCATCACTATTACGGCAGGGGTACGAGGTGCCATACACGAACAATCCATCACCAAGTTAGCGGACCTCAACATCCCAAAGACAAACATCAAAAACCTCATGAAAAACATACATCAAAATGCCATTAAATACCTAACATACCTCGTACTCAACAAAAGGAAACTCGACAATAAACAAACCACCATTACACCACCCTAATGTGGAGATGTAATCTTAAAACCCATAGAGCCCACCTCCTAAAGAGGCATAACCCCTCATGTGATACCACGACCAAGTTGGGGTAAACATTTGGGTAACGGGCTCGCATTCATGCCGGTACAATGTACGGGCGTTTGTTTTTGTTTTTTTTTGTAAAGTCGAGTTGACTTTGATCGATTTGACGAAAAAGTGAGTATGAGAGTTAATATGTAAAAGTCATCCAAGTTTTCTTATGACTTGAAATAACTTGCTAAAAACCATAGTCCGTTCCTTGAGCTTAGATATGTTAATTACAACTCACAAAGTGGCCTGGAGTCTTCAACGGGTCTTAATCCTTCAGTTAAAAGATTCTTTAGTGAGCACATGAAAGTCTAGTGGCCCACGTCCACAACCCTCCACATTCTAGCGGACTGCCAAAATGTGGTTGGAGAGTGGCTTGTGCTTAACAACATGTGAACACCTCAGACCCACTATCATCTAGAATCTAGTGGGCGAGCGGCCTACATGGAAACTCGTCCGAATTCCCCCTCTCTCTTCGACCGTGTGGTCACCTGGTATAGTAGAACCACCTATTCTTGATCAAGAACCCATCAAGAATCTATAGGGTGCCATATTTTCGATCAAGCTGGGACTAATTTCGGTAATTTCTTTTCATGTGTGCTTAAAATAAGGTTTCATGTTTCACGGTTCCTAAGGGTTAGTTTCCATGTAGGCCACTCGCCCACCAAATTCTAGTGGAAATGCAGATGCCATCAGGTGGAATCTATATTTCCACTAGAATTTGGTGGGTGAAACGGCTTACACAGAAACTAACCCCAAGTCTCCAACTTCGGTTGTGGTATCAACAAGGATTGGATAGTGCCATGACACACATGTCCCCGCTTTTGAGTGCAAAAGTGAGGAGGCATTCGTCTCAAAATGAGCAGTCATAGCATTGGTAATGTGTTCGGACCAACTTTTGGCTTCAAAAATTCACAATACTTTCAATTGAAGGGATGAAATTACCGAAAACATTACCATCCTCCCGATTTCCATCTTCCTCCACGGGAAAGATTTGCACGGCGTATACTTCTCCAAACATGGGGCAAAATCTCTTAAGCGATCGGTTATGAAGGAATGATTGGAATTTCATGATCTTGGCAAAGAAATTCATGCACTGCCATGCAACTGGATTAGAAGGCTCCGAGTGTAAAATGAGTCAAACATAAATGCATATTTCCACATGTCACTTGAGGGCCACTTCATAGACGAGACCAAAGGCACGTGACCATTGCGTTCTAAGATCTCTCATTGGTCGAAAAGGCCGAGACCGTCCAAGTTCACGTCACACTAGAAGGTAGAGGGCTAAGGGCCCAAAGAAATTATCATGCATGAAAAGTCTACATGGATTCTTATATGGCATACCATGTTAATGGTATGGCCTTTGGGTGAGAATCAAAAGGGCCCTCACATTTACACAATCACAACACTTGGTCAATGCATGAAGTGGCCATGAGTGACGGTGCTAGTAAGGCATCTTCAATTCAAGGTAGATTAGTCATGTTTTTTTCTGTTTTTTGTGTGGATTGGATGGATTTTCATATTGACGTATCCAATAGGAAGTCCTCCCAACATTGGCTTCATCCACAAAGCACTCCCATGATTTGAGGAGCCAATTCCAGTAACCTCTCTCTTAAGTATGCACCCGTTTAAGTACGCATCCCGGTTAAGTACGCATTTTTTGGCAAAAAATTTAGGGTTCAAGATTTATTAGTATGCACGTAAGTACGCACCTACCAGCTAAGTACGCACAAATCGCGCAGGTTCAAGTTGCGTACTTAAGCGGGAGGTTACTGTAGACGGGCCATAATGACATTCATTATTCTATGTCTTTGGGGGGATGAGGGAGAGAACACATGATTGTAGCAAAAGGGTTACAATAGTGGTGACTAGTGGTGATTGATTGATGGAGGTCACATTCACAAAGTCCTAGATGAGTTTCAACTTAATACACATGTCAAAAAGGAACTCCATACTATGTTCTCGTATTTACTTGGAATGATTATGTTTTCGTCAACAACACTTGGAAATCTCATGACATAATTAAGATCAAATTGCCAACAATCATAATATATGGTTCGAATAAATGAGTACCATTATGAAATTTCAGGGGGATTTGGGTTTTCCACACCCACTAAAGGGGGAAGGGATGAAAAATGTGCCATGTGGATTTGTTGTTGATTCATCCACTATAACAATATATGAGGAGTGTTGGGGCACATAAGTCGGGGCCGATGAGGTGGACATAGTTACTTGTCCAACAATGTGATTGGACAACGGGGGGAGGGGGGTGTTTCTTGTTTGGAGTTGACAAGCTGAGTTGTGGTGGATGACTAAATGTGGGGATGGACGCTCATGTTAAGTGGTTGTGGAGATTGGCTATGGTTGGTCACCAGTCTTAGGTCTACTAGGTGGTTCTTTCCTCATGCATGGTACTCAACCTTGTCCAAGATAAGAGGTATTTAGAAGAGTTACAAGTAGTTAGCAAGATTGCCACTAGGGGTTACAAGTAGTTAATTGGGCTGCCACTAATCCATTTTTAATCACTCGGCTACATAATAGCCTAGTTGAGTGCACCCTTGAGGCTTCATAATAGTTTTGAGATGCCTCAAAGAATGAAAGCGACGGCTTATACAAAAGAATACACTAGAATATTGTGCACAATTGCTCTAGTTCTTCCACTCTTCGATGTTTGCATGTGTTGTGGAAATTGTTGAGAGTATTGTGCTTGCATGTTTAAGTCTTCGGTAGAGTCTTGTAAATGTGAAAGTGATATTGTTACTTCAACCTTTCAAAGTAATAGGTGTTGGTGATGTCTCAACCTCCATGCGTTTTTCTTTCCTAAAATATTTATGAGGGGTGTCTGCTATATTAATAGAATGCACAATATACAATATCCTAGCAAAAGCGGGACAAAACTTATCTTTTATTCCAATACCCAAGTCACTACATGACCTTTGTTATTATCAACAATGAATTGTTGAAATGGTAGTTGCCCACCTTTACTCGTTAGATATTGGAGTTGCCTTTGTGGTAAAATTTTAATGAAGTGGGACATAAATTCACTTGGGAACATACTTGAGAGCGTGCTTGGGATCGTGTTTGAGATGTGCATAACTATGGATAATGAAGTAGTATAGTCAATTGAGACATGCCATATGTGCAACACGTGCACTGAATACTCGTGAATAATATCACATTTGCAATGGATTAATAATGAGTTATACATATGAATACACAATATGACATGTCTAAGCACTAAACCTATTTTAAGTTAATATATTAGAACATCTTTGTCTTATTAAATTCCCATATCATTCTCATCTTCATGAGATGATTCTTCTTCATTTGTGTTAAAAACTACAAGCACTTGATCACTACTTAAAACCATGACCTCGTTTAATTTTAGACCAATTGATGTCGTATCTCTGTCTAATAATCGACATTGGTTTTATAGTGCCTAAAGAAGCAACGTCAACATTCGAATTTCTTTGACCAAAAACCTCCAAAAGAAAGAAACTTAGAGTTTGCTCAAACAACACATGCATTCGACGCCCAAAGATTGCAACCGGAAGGTGTGGAAGGCTTGATTACATTTAATCACGCTTAATTGGTTTGAATGCATATGAATACTTGTGAAAGTAGAAGGCATGACCTAAACTACCATTAAATATACACACTAAAATCAACACATTAATTTTAGTTTCATTTTAGAATGACAAAGTTATAACATCAATGGTAATTTTTCAAATGATAAGTCACAAAAGTTATAACATCAATGCTACAAGGATTTTGTAATGCTTTATTGAATCTCCGAGTCAAATACATGCTCTATTGACACTTTCCCGAGCTTCCTGAAAAAACAAAAAAAAAATTGCATTTTGGGGGGTGTTTGCTTTGGGCTTCACCCAAGCGCCATTGGCTCATATTGTTGAGCTTCACAATGGCATATTGTTGAGCTTCATTGGCTCTTGTTTTGGGGGGTGTTTTGCTTTGAGCTTCACCCGAGCTCCATTGGCTCACATTGTTGAGCTTCATTGGCTCGTATTGTTGAGCTTCATTGGCTCGTATTGCTGAGCTTCATTGGCTCTTCTTTTGAGGGGTGTTTTTGCTTTGAGCTTCACCCGATCTCCATCGGCTCATTTGCTGAGCTTCATTGGCTCTTCTTTTGAGGGGTGTTTTTGCTTTGAGCTTCACCCGATCTCCATCGGCTCATATTGTTGAGCTTCGATGGCATATTGCTGAGCTTCATTGGCTCTTCTTTTGAGGGGTGTTTTTGCTTTGAGCTTCACCCGATCTCCATCGGCTCATATTGTTGAGCTTCGATGGCATATTGCTGAGCTTCATTGGCTCTTCTTTTCAGGGGTGTTTTTGCTTTCGGCTTCACCCGATCTCCATCGGCTCATATTCTTGAGCTTCGATGGCATATTGTTGAGCTTCTTTGGCTCTTAGGCCTTGAGCGCGTCTTTTGTGCGCGTCAAGGCGTCGCTGCCGAGCTTCGGCGGCTCTTTGGATTTTGGCTTGCTTCGCGGCTTTTGCCTTCGCGAGCAAGCTTGCCATGCTAGGAGCGTGGGATCGCTCCATGGGAATGGAGCTTCCGTAGAATTCTTGCTCAGGAGTTGGATCCGCTGCTACCTCCGCCACCAATCGGAGGCACGGCAAGCGTTCCTCTTTGGAGCTCATTTTGAGGTGGTTTTACTTGTGGTTCCACGTGTGGTATGGCGAGGCAAGTCAGGGCGCAAGGATTACAACCCGAGACCTTGTGGGTTCTCAAGGGAAGCGCCTTGCCGTCGCCTCTTCACAGGAACCAAGCCCAGTATACGAGCACTGACCCTTTTATTCCTCAAAAGGAGTCCCAATCGACCTCATGGTGCTCACCCCGGCGATATGTGCGCGTGTGTGTATGGGCGTATGTGTGGGAGGCATATGACGGACACCGAGGAGAACAAACAGGAGCCCACGAGCAAGGAGCTCATGCACCTGGAGCGACAAAGGGACTCCATGAGCGACATCGCCTGTTCCTGAATTTTCTTTAAAAAAATTCACAACCAAAGCACTTCAATGCATTAAGTGTGTGATAGTGTCTTAAACCCTAAACCTCAAGTCCTGTGCTTCGCCACTCTGCAACACTGGCAAAATTTCGTCCACAACAACTGTATCTTCACCTTTGGGCACGAATATTTTGAGTTCCAATTTTGCCCGCGTTGTAAGAGCACCGCTCGTGCTTCAAATTCAATATTTACAAGGAAAACAATGCCCTGCGTGAAGCAAGCAAATAACAGTAGAAATCAAATCTTGCACTTCGCCGCATTCCAACACTTGCATAATTTATGTCCATCTGGAAGCAACCAAATTCGTTTTCATGGTGGACAATAATTCGCTTTAATTTGAACTCTGCCAGCATCACACTACGATTCTGTGTTCTGTTAATCGCGACTTTTGTTCTCATGATTTCGTGGAAGCTGTGCTGCATCGGGTGAGACTGACCATATTTACCTCTACACCTCACAAACCAGGAGAGACGACATCAACGACGCAAATGCAATGTGCAAGATCTTGAGTTCATTCCACCACCTCACTCATCGACAACGACGCTTCTGGATACTTACGACCCGGACCAAACAACACGTGCACCGAAACCGCCCACTGCCCATCGTACAAAAAGTCCCCTCGTGCAAAACAAATAGTTTATCTACAACACTCCCACTAGAAAACCCCGCCATAACTTTACCGCCGCCGCCTCATACAACAAAATTATCAACCAAATCACAATAACTGCATAAACTCATCTACTCACAGATATTTAACAACTCAAATCGTACACAATGTGCCGTCAAACCGACTCCTCCAGCCATCCATCACGCATACCATATCACCGATAAAAAATACGCCAAAGCACAACCACATCACCACTGCACATCTATCCACGAAAAATAGCAACGAACGCCAAACCTTTTAAGCGTGCACCAAATGCTCACCCTCGGCGTCAGGCCGCACGACCTTCACAACATCTCTGCACATGCCCCACTATCGCTGCGATGCGCGACAGACACGGATATTGGCTCCGGGTTTGGGCTTCTTCACTTATTATGGAGTGCCTTTCTAACTTAGGGCTACTCGAATTGATCTGAACCCTTCATTCACATCTGACGGTTCAGATGTCCCCTTTGCCACAGCGTGGGCCCCGTCAGGTGCAGAAACCTTAGGTCCCAAAACCCAAGCAGATATCTCCACTGAATGAAGATGACATTTCTAGACACTCGTAGATATGACAATACTACAGTCGTAGATATGTAGATCTGTGACACTCGATGAGTTTAGAGCTTAGGGTTTATGAATAAGTCTTCACTGGCCTCTTATCGTCGAGATTACAAGTGCGTGCAAAAAGGCATCAGTTCTCAAAGGTGTTTAGCATCACAAAAAATCAGATGCAAATTACCCATTCGAACTGTTTCATTACCGTCCTCTTCAAATATACAAGACCCAGAGGATTCAGGATACTTGCATCAATACACAAGCCCTCTACCACATACTAGGATATCCTCCCAAACATTCAACCATCAAAAAAACCCTATTCACATATTTTCAAACATCATACAGCCTCTGAAAACCCCTACAACCCTGAAATCAAATGTGACAAGGCATCAGTTATCCAAGGTGTTTAGCATCACAGAAATCAGGCGCAAATTACCCATTCGAAAGCGTTCCATCACACGCCTTGTTCTTCTACATCCTCGGCACTCAGAATGAGTAGGAAGTTAGGCTGCATCAACGAGCAAGCTCTCAACCAAATGCGTTGTAATCCTCACCGTGCATCAATCACCAAAACCCTAAAAAATACCCTAATCCAGTTTTCTGGATTTCTCCTTCCGAAACCCCAAAAGCTAAAAACCATTCATAAAAGGCATCAGTTCCCTAGGTATTTTGAAAGCATACAAGCAGATCCTTCATAGAAGGACACATCCCCCTTTCCAAAACTGAATGCTGTATAAACAACGAACTCAAATCAGAACCAAAACGACTACTGCACAGACACATGCACACATACTTTGTCAGTGCCTCTCTGGAACACCGATTCCCAAGACCCATGTGACCGCATGAAACAGAGTACAGGTAAGAAACTGAGATTGATGCGGGCCACAGCGAAGTAGGACACCATCCCTGCAACACATGAAGCGCTCGGTGTGATGCGTTTAGCAATGCTGCCACAGCTCTATTATCCAAAATGCTAAAACTTTCAGCCTACCACAACACTACATGCTACAAACACCCAAATGCTCAACCCCAACCCTTGCAAAACAGGCGCATGCACAGACAACCTTAAACCCTAAAACCCCGAAGGGAGGCTGAGAGGTAAAAGATGCCAAGCTATACAAAGGTAAGCCGAGGAGGCCAATCGCATGTATGAGTTCTTAAGCACAAAAATGGATGAAAGTTGTATGGTCTATAATAACTGACCCCTCATACAAAGCTTTTAGGTTACTAGGGTTCCGGTAATTTGGTTTATGGCTCATTCATCCCAATTTGCCTACGGAAAGGAAAAAGGAAAAGAAACATCGGTGTTTAAGGTATGTCGGTGTTATTTGGTTCTTTTTTCATGTTATCCAGCTTCGAACTGATTGGATTCACACAATAAAACTTGTGTTGCATTATTAGTAAATTTGTAATAAAACTTTCCTAAAAAACTAGATTGAAAATCGGACCTCCCCTTATATAATCATAGTTATAGTGCATGTTTGTTGATTGATTTTTTTAATTGGATACATAGGGTAGGCATTCATTGTTGAGTGTAGAGTAGTTATGAATATTTGAAGACGTAGTCCGATCTCTTTTACACAAGTATGGAGGTCTGATTTTCAATCCTGTTTTTTACAAATGTTTTATTACCAATTTGCTAATAATGCAACACAAGTTTTATTGTGTAAATCCAATTGGTTTGAAGCTGGAGAGCATGAAAAAGGAATCTCTATGATCCTCACCAAACCACGTACCAATCATATGTAGGGGTCTTATTAAGAAAATGAGCCACTTAAGACCCATCTACCTTATACCAACGTTTGTGTGAATGTTCATAACACCTACTAAGGGGGAGGGCAAAGGGGACAAGGGTGAAAATGTTGATTACTATTGTAGAGTTCAAGAATCCTATCTTAAGTCAACTTAGGCTTTAATGAAGGTCAAACACCTCAAATTAGTATATTCAGCTTAAATTAGTATGAATCAACAACCAACCTATAGGGGGCAGGTTTTTACTATCACCCCCTCAATAGGTGTTAGGAAACCAAATTGCCGACGGGTTTGAATGTGAGCCCGTTAGCCCTAATTACCCTATTCAAGAGTCCTTAACATTATTGAGATCCATAACAATGTTATGTGGGATTGACATTATTTTGCAAAATATTCCCCTCGTTCAATTTGAATTTGGGAATATTCTACATAAATTGTCAGTCCCAAATAACATTGTTATAAATCTGAATAATTTATGTCCTCTTTTGTTTAAGAAACCAATATCTAATCAATTGAATTGAGACCCGATTTTGATACTAACTATGGGGTCACAATACATTCAATGCAATAAGTGATGATAATAAAAGGTTTCCAACATTCTCACCTTCAATTTACATGGTTGCCATGTTGAATAATTGGGCTACGCATAAATGGATGTTCCTCTCAAGTACTTATGTTTGAATTTGTATGTATACCACCATGTTCTAACAAAGAAATTTTGTACATCAAGAACCTTAGTTGTGCCTATTTGGTTTCACACAAAATCGTTGTTTTTGGAAATAAAATTGTCATGTCTCATTGCTGCATTGATTGGAATATAATGGATATATGTGTTTCGGAGATCAAAACATTGAACCGAACAACCCTCCATAATTTATGAGAATATCATAATGTGGTTGCTTATGATTTTATGCAAACTCCAATGTCAATATCTTAAGGTCAGTGACACCCTAAAGCACCCTAAAGATAAAGTTGGCCTAGTTCTCATGTATTGTTTTGTCTTGTCTATACGATTTTACATAACATTATTTAGACCCGTGACAGTGTTATGTGGGAGTAACAGTACTCCAGTGAATATTCCCATTATTTTCCACATTTAGTATGAATGTGGGGAATATTCCTTGGAATATTGTCAGTCCCACATAACACTGTCATGGGTTTGAATAATGTCATGTACATGAGGATCATGCAATATTACTATAGAATTCAATGGGTATCCCACTTTGTTGGAAGTTATTATGGGAAGTGGGGGCCCTAATCTCAAACATGTAGTGATGGGTGCAAGCACGGTAAAGTGGACAGCTCTTGATCCTTGCTCAGGTTTAAGTGAAAGTGATCCAAAACAATATATTAACTTTGAATTTTATGAAATAGAAATTCATAAACATTTAGGAAACATATGAATCTACAAAGCCAAGCAATTTATGTTCACAAAAAACAATTTCAAACAACATATATGTATTTTAGAAGATGGTGCAAGTGGTGGTGCAAGTGGGTGTCATTGAAAAGATAATTGTCAAAAACTTGTTTAAAATACAATTACATTACATTAAATTGATGAATTTTTGAAAAAAAAAATTACGATGACCTCAAGTTTATAATGAATTCAAGGAATATGAAAAGAAATTTCAAGTTCAAAATATTTAAGGTCATGAAATTTACGTTCAAACTATATTTAGTCAGTTGCTTTTACGCGTCACTTTTGATGATAGGTTTTGAAGATCTCATATTGATATTCTATATTTGAGTACCTAACTTAACAATAGAGGTCATCATGAAAAATAATATATTTTAAATAACATTTTGCTACTACTTATAGGCGTTTGACCAAGAAAATCATGGCTTTCATATACCGGAGCACTTTTTTGGTCCACTTTACTATGCTTGCACCCTGATACATTGCACATTTGTATCAAAGTAAACAACATGGGCATTGGGTTGGGGGGGGGGGGTTATTTACTTATATGTTTGACAACCAGTCAATTAGATAAACTAAATTTTGCTAGGCTTCCTTCATGAGTTTTAAGCACAAAAATGGATGAAAGTTGTATGGTCTATAATAACTGACCCCTCATACAAAGCTTTTAGGTTACTAGGGTTCTGGTACAGTCTAAACTCTGTAGTATCACATCTGTGGCAACCAAAGTGCACGTGATATTACAGAGTTTTGTAGTGTTAACATGGATGCGTGATACTAGTGAATCAGTGTAGCACGTGACACTATGGAATAACACAAAGTGCAACATACAAAATGGTGTGGTGTGGTCCGCTCCACTTGGCCTTCCCGGGTGATGTGACGGATGCATGCACCAACATTCAACAAGTGGCATAAGAAGAAGAAGAAGAATGAGAATAAGAAGGTGACACTCCGCATATTGACACATGGCGCAATGCAAGGGTGTGGGTTGACTTCTTTGGTGGTTGCATTAATGACAAAATTCGTGATATAAGGGAGAGAAAGGCGACAATAAGGAGTGGGATTTGAACTACGAACATCCGTTCCCTAGGGTTTTGGGATATTAGAGAGTGAGTGACATTATGGAGGTTGATATTACGGAATTTAGGGAGTAATTTGGTTTATGACTCATTCATCCCAATTTGCCCAAGGAAAAGAAAAAGGAAAAGAAACATCGGTGTTTAAGGTATGTGGGTGTTATTTGGTTCCTTTTTCGTGTTCTCTAGCTTCGAACCGATTGGATTCACACAATAAAACTCGTGTTGCATTATTAGCAAATTTGTAATAAAACTTTTGTATTGAAAATCGGATTGAAAATCGAACCTCCCCTAATATACTCATAGTTATTGGAAGTGCATGATTGTTGATTGATTTTTTTTAATTGGATACGTAGGGTAGGCATTCACTATTGAGTGTAGAGTAGTTATGAATATTTGAAGACGTAGTCTAATCTCTTTTAAACATGTGTCTTTGTGATGTTTGCTCTTTGATCCTCACCCAACCACATACCAATCATGTGTAGGGGTATGATTAAGAAAACGAGCCACTTGAGACCCATCTACTTTATACCGACGTGTGCGTGACAGTACATAACACCTACTAAGGGGGAGGGCAAAGGGGACAAGGGTGAAAATGTTGATTACTATTGTAGAGTTCAAGAATCCTATCTTAAGTCAACTTAGGCTTTAATGAAGGCCAAACACCTCAAATTAGTATATTTAGTTTAAATTAGTATGAATCAACGACCAACCTATAGGGGGCAAGTTTTTACTATCACCCCCTCAATAGGTGTTAGGAAACCAAATTGCCAACGGGTTTGAATGTGAGCCCATTAGCCCTAATTACCCTATTCAAGAGTCCTCTTCGTTTGAGAAAGTAATACCTAATAAATTGATTTGAGACCCGATTTTGATACTAACTCCGGGGTCAAATACGTTCAATGCAATAAGTGATGATAATAAAAGGTTTCCAACATCTCACCTTCAATTTCCATGGTTGCCATGTTGAATACTTGGGCTACACATAAATGGATGTTCCTCTCAAGTACTTGTATTTGAATTTGTATGTATACCACCATGTTCTAACAAAGAAACTCGCACATGAAGGACCTTTGTTGTGCATGTTTGGTTTCACACAAAATCATTTTTTTGGAAATAAAATTGTCATGTCTCATTGCCGCATTGATTGGAAGATAATGGATTTAAGTGTTTCGGAGATCAAAACATTGAACTGAACAACACTCCATAATTCATGAGAATATCACGATGTGGTTGCTTATGATTTTATGCAAACTCCAATCATGTCAATATCTTAAGGTCAGTTTCACCCTAAAGATAAAGTTGGCCTAGTTCTTGTCTATAATTTTACATGAGGATCATGCAACATTACTAAAGAATTCAATGGGTATCCCACTTTGTTGGATGTTATTATGGGAAGTGGGGGCCCTAATCTCAACATGTAGTGATACATTGCACATTTGTATCAAAGTAAACAACACGGGCATTGGTTGGGGGGCGGGGGGGGGGTATTTACTTATATGTTTGACAACCAGTCAATTAGAGAAACTAAATTTTGTTAGGCTTCCTTTATGGGACTGGAGTAATTTTTCCTTAAAAATCTCTACTTTGGCGATGCAAGATTCTAAGTAGATTTTTCATTAACATGCAATGGCATGGGCCTTGGGTGTAAGTATAAATGAATTTGGAACACAAGCTATTTCTACGATCTTGGTGGAAATTTTATGCAAGTATTTTTTGAGTGGACTTCAATTCACGCTTTGTCATGTGACATTATATTCTAGGTCAAATTGTGTCTTTGAACTTAATCTTTTTTTGGGTTGATTTGATATCCTCTTAATTTCTTACACCAAGTAGGATGTAGTGTTTAACTAAAGTCTCACTAGGGTTAATAAGGTCTACCTAGAGTTTGACTAGTGAGACAATGTCTAACTAGATTTAAGGAGTTCTTCCCCTTAGCACCTTCTCCTTCTCTTGTTGGACCTCATGGGTTCTTGAGAGAGGATCCCAAGGGACTGTGATGGTTTCGGCATAAAGGGATCATAGTGTAGGAGGTCCTCTTGATAAGTCAAGCATTGGAGCTAGAGATAGCTAAGAGCTTATTGTACCTTGTTTTGACTATGATAGTTTTCCATTATATTAGTAAATCATATGATTTTCCTAATCTTGCATCTTCTACCTATCATATTCGCCATAGATTTAGGGTGAGAGTTATTCGGCTAAAAAATGTATGTAGGGAACATGAATTTTCTTTATACATAAAAATGAAACCCTACATGAAGACTTAGGGGGGAAGACTCATGGTTTTGGACCCACGTTAATTTCAATGCGATCAATGCTAGAAATCAATGCGATCCACGTTAATTATTCCCAAGCTATTTTCCACCCAACTATTAGGACTATTCAGTGTAGCTAGATGTGCTTTATAGCTTCAAGAGTATGCATTTGAGGTGGTGCATCAAGCATGATTCATTGACTTGGATGTAGATGAAATTCTTCTCAAAGTGGGGATTTTCATTGTATTGTGTGTATTACGTGGTAGGAATGGGAGACAAAAACCTCAATATTTACATTTGCAGTTAAATGTAGCAATATGTTTTGGTTCACACCAATCTAGGTGGCAGCTTACAATCTACGTGCATAGCCTAGACAAATTATGCAAACATTGCAACCAACGAATGAAACAACCATGGGAATATGCTCCAAAGACATTCATCCACACATTCATTTAGGGATAAAGTGATGAGCCAAAAATGTCAATGACACTGAGAGCCACCCTAGAGTTACAATATAAAGGAGTAAAATTGGCAATCTATGGCTACCTATGTTGGAACCCTTCAACTCTTTCGATTTTGTTGTGGTGTCCTACATGATGGATTTATCATATGTATATGTACATGCCTCCACTCGGTTTCTATTTTTTGGGAAAACATATAACACATGCTTTGTGTCCATTCTATCCTTGATTTTCAGTGTTCATAAGAGGTCACAATATGAAATACGTGCACCTACCTCTTGTTTGGTTATCAAATTAAGTGATGGGTTTGACTTGATTTCGGGAGATAATTGGTTGAATAAGCATAGAACCCACATTGATTATGATTCTAAAGCTTGTATATTGCATAAGGGCAATAAGAAAATTACAATTCAAAGTGTGGTAACAAGCAAGAAGAAGTCCATGCCTCAAGGCAACATGTTATCAACTTTGCAATTCAAGAGAGCAGTAAAGAAAGGTTGTACACCTTTACACATTCATTTGAAAAAAATAGACAATAAAGAATTGCCTTCAAGGTTGGAAGATAACCTTGTAGGGTCTTTGGTGAAGGAATATGAAGATATATTTCAACCCATACATGTAGGGCTTCCACCACATAGAGAGATGGCCCATACCATACCATTAGAAGAAGGTCATAAACCACCTTTTGGACCTATTTATAGACTCAATCATTTGGAGATTGAAGAAGCCAAAAGGCAAATTACAGAGAATAACCACAAAGGGTGGATAGAACCAAGCTCTTCACCTTATAGATTACCAATCTTATTTATTAAGAAGAAAGATGGTGGACTAAGAATGGTGATAGATTATAGAGCTTTGAATAAACTAACCATAAATATTCGATATCCATTGCCAATAATTGATGATCTATTTGATCAATTGGCCAGATCTCGTGTGTTTAGTTCATTAGACTTGGCTCAAGATTATCATCAAATTTCAGAAATTCATAAGCAAATGTACCTAAGATTGCATTTAGAATGCCTTTTGGCCATTATTAATTCAAAGTTTTGAGTTTTTGGATTGACTAATGCACCTGCAACTTTCTAAGGGATGATGAATATAAATTTTCAGCACCACTTAGGAAAGTTTGTTTTGGTATATTTTGATGATATTTTGGTATTTTCAAATACACAAGAAGAACACCTTGAACATTTATACAAAGTATTCAATATATTACGCGAGAACAAATTATATGCTAAGTTGAGTAAGTGTCATTTTGCAAAGAGTGAGTTAGGATACCTTGGCCATGTGGTGGGTAAGGATGGGATTAAGGTCGACCCTTGAAAGATTGATACAATGACTAGATGGGTAAGGCCCAATGATGTAAACCAATTGTTTCATTATTGGGTCTTAGTAAAATTTTCCATCGATTTATTCAAGGTTATTCAACCTTAGTCGCTCTCTTTGACTCATTCGACAAGAAAAAATGTGAAGTTCATTTGGACTGATCAATGTCAAAAGTGTTTTGAAGGGGTTAAGTATGCTTTAACTCACGCGTTTGTTTTGATTTAACCAATATTTGGTGAAAGATTTGAAATCATATGTGATGCTTCCTTGTTGGGTATAGGGACAATTTTTTCATAGAATGGTAGGCCAATTGCGTTTGAAAGCTGCAAGCTTACACTTGCCAAAAGAAATTATACCACAGGTGAACAAAAATTAACGGTCATTGTGCATGCCTTACGAACATGACGTTATTATTTAGAAGGTTCAGAATATGTAGTGATTACAAATCACGATCCATTAACCTATCTAAAGCCACAACATAATTTGTCAAGGTGTTAGACTTGGTAATTAGAGTATTTGGAGCAAACTTTTCATTATCAATGGGAGCATCGTCCTGGGAGAAGCAATGATGCCGATCCATTAAGTAGAAACTCATTAGATGAACAACGAGTCATGTTAGCCTTATTGACAAGAATCGCTTCAAGTCGTAGCTTCCAACTAGTGGCGGCCAACATTGGGAGGAGTGCTTCCATGGAGATGACAAACACTAGAAGAAATCCCCCTGGGTTTGACAATGAATTCTTTAATAAGATCATTGCATGGTATGCTTCAGATCCATGGTTTAAGGACACGGTTAATTTAGCAAAATTGGTCTTCAAAGATACCATTTGGTGGTTCCAAGCTGCAATTGTGGTACATGCAGTGGGTTCCCTTCGTAAAGATATACTCTTTGAATGTCATGATATTTTGTATAGTGGACATATGGGTATTACGAAGACCTTGAAGCAAGTTGAGACCAATTTTTGGTGGCCAAAGTTGAGGGATGATGTCAAGACTTATGTGAATATATGTGATGTATGTCAACGTAGCAAAGCCTCTGCAAGGATGGCAAGATTATTGCAACCCTTAGAAATTCCTGAAAGGAAGTGGGAATGTGTTAGCCTTGATTTTATCATTGGATTAGCTCCCACAAAACAAGGGCATGAAGCAATATTGGTGTGTGTGGATAAATTGAACTAAATGGCTCATTTTATAGCCATAGTGACCATAGTTACTACAGAAGAATCATCAAGAATATTCATAGACTTTGTGTATAAGCATCATGGTCTTCCTAGAAAGATAGTTAGTGATCAAAATACTCAATTTACTAGTCGGTTTTGGGTTGCATTATGTAATGTTTTGGGCACAAAACCTTAGGGAGGTGACTATCGGAATTTTAGAAAACCACATGAGATAAAAAAAATAGGGTCAATTTAATTCGTTTAGGGTAAAATTTATAATTTTGTTAGATCTACCATAACATTGGAAATATGTCCCCTACATGATTATATGTAAAATAGGGTGATGGGTAATTCCTTCATTTTAGTAATCTATAGAAAAAAAATATGGTCATAGACATAGGATCCCCTAAAAGTGTATAGTAGGATCAGTAGAATAGGTATGGGTTTGACTACTTGGATGAATAATTGTGTAGTTTCTATCCAAATTTGAATCAAGTGCGTTAGTATTGAGGGAAATGTCGTGGGATTTGTTTGGGGGAAGGAATGTGATGGTGCTCTTCAACAACTGTTGGGTTTTGCAACGACACTGAACATGTGGGACCTCGTTGGATGCTTGTCTATTTCAACTTGTCTATTTTTTTTATCTCCATATTTATTGGTAACCCTTTAACTAGTCTTAAATGCTATTGGTTGTGTTTTGAATGGTACTTTGAATGGTTTAGGATTGGTATTACTAATCGAAACCAAATGAATGACAATTTGAATGGTATGGAATGTTTGTTGCTCACATAGTCGGTTTCGCAATGCTATAGTATTCCGTCCATTATTTGGTATTTGTACGATTTATAAACAAAATATCGTACCAAAAATTGGCCTCTCTAAACAATTACAAATAAATATAGGGTGCTAGAAAATACGTCAAAGTTGCTTTTTATCTACAAATAGGAAGGGAAAAAATATTGAGAGGTGCATAAATATCCCCCCTTTACATACCCCATTATCGCACGTGGTTACAAAACGTAAGGGGGTGTGATTGCCCCGAGCACAAAACAAGCTATGTCTACAACTTTTCATCTTCAAACATATGGACAGATGGAGAGAGTTAATAGGATTCTAGAAGATATACTAAGGCATTATGTTAGTCCAACTTAAGATGATTGGGATCTTTATTTATCCTTGGTTGAGTTTGCATACAATAATGCTTGGCAAGAATCAATTTAAACCACTCATTTTATGTTGAATCATGGTCAGCATTCCTTGACACCTTGGAATATTGGAATCAACGGGTGTCATGTCCATGTTGCAAAGGACTTAGTGCAATCGATGTCCAGTATTATGCAAGAGGCTAAGAAGCATTTGCTAGCAACACAAAATAGACATAAATCCTATGTTGATACAAAGAGACGTGAAATCTCTTTTGATATTGGAACTCAAGTGTTGTTGAGTACACCTAACATTAAGTTAAAGATGCTAGGAGCAAGGAAATTGCTACCTAGATGGATTGGTCTTTTTAAGGTATTAAAAAAAGCGGGCAAAGTGACTTACAAATTAGAATTGCCAGAGACATTGAAAATACATGATGTATTTCATATCTCACTTCTAAAGTCATACAAGACTTTTGGCAAAGTACAACCTCCGCCACCACCAATCCTAGAAGATGATGAATTGTCATTTGATGTTGAACGCGTTCTTACACATGAGATAAGAGGTAGTCGTACAAGGCCTCATAAATTCTACCTTATTAAGTGGCTTGGATATGGACTTGAACATAATTCTTGGGAGCCATAAAAGAATTTGAGTTAAAAAATGCTCAACGAATATTGGGACACCGTGGCATGTTCACATGAACGGCTAACACGAAATAAAGGTGTTGAGAGTGTTAGTGTGTCCAATAAGATCAATAGAAGAAGCAATCATAAACGAGCCGATGGCTTGGGAGTTTAAGATAGTGTACCATTTGAGCAGAGACGTTCAAAATCAAATGGGGAGGAGTGTAACAAGGCCATTATTGGTACATGTTGGCTAGAACTAAGACAACGGTAGTCTAGAATGAGTTTAAAATAAAAGCATAGAGTTCATTATTTTTGCTAATAATGAAAATGCTTTTGCTTTGGTTAAACTTAAGAGAACCAGGCACGGTGAGGAGGTATATAAAGAACTCTTGCGCAAGAGTAAGAAGGTTTTTTTATTTTTTATTTATTTTTTATAATTAAGGTTTGTTACACTCCTCTATAACCTAGAGAGTTTTACCTGGTTTTTAGAAAAGACTTTGGTTATTTGGTAAAGCCATGTGGGGATGGGCCTTTAGTATTGTTGGACCCTAAATGGGGTCTTCACTAGGGGTTTAGGGTTTAAGGCTCATTCTTCATAAGCTCTTTTGTGCTGTGCTGTGCTGTGCGTGTGTGTTTTTATCTGTGTCTCTTGGGTTGCACTTTTGTGTGGCTATGGCGACGAACGCTTCGCAGCGACGAGGGGCGGGCGCTTCTTCGTATGCGGTGGCCACCGCAGACAGAGCCAGCTTCTCAGTGAAAGGAGGCCCTCCACAGCTCCTGTCACCGGACGGAGTACGCTTGGACGGACGTCCACCGCAGGAAACCCGTGCTCCTTGTAAGTTTAGGGTGGCAACACATTGCAAAAAAGAAAAGAAAAGAAAAGAAAGAAAAAGTTTCAGATCCTTAAGATTGTAATATTCCGCATTTGTGAAGCTTCTGGGTAGTCATGTGATGATGGTGTAAGAGACACATCAAAAGGCTGCAATGTGGTCCCTGTGAACCGAGAGATACATACAGTCAGTTGATTTAGTCAGCAGGGTTTAAGAAGTAAAATCATGTGGAAAAAAATTGCACCGTTTGAATGGTGTTACGAAATTGGCAAAACATTGTTGTAGATATGAAGACTGGAGCGGTGAGCGCAGCGGCAGGATCAGCGTACGCTGAATATGGCCAAACTAAGGTGATTGTCTCAGTGTATGTATCCATTCCTATTCCAAGTCCTCCTTATTGTATTCATCGTATTTAATAAACTTGATAGGAAATCAAGTCACCACACTCTTGAAGATGCTATCTCTGCAGTTTCGTAATAAATTGAAGGTGCAACGGGTTATGTCGAGATTCATTTGAGTTTGAGTTTCGTTAAGAAGTATTGGTGCCTCAATTGTAATTGAATCCACGCCCACCAGCAAAGATATTATAGACCATTGGTGTGCGGGTATCTAGGTTCAACCGAGATAGCAATAAGGGTATGTGTACAGGTATTTATTAACCAACTTGGAGGGTATCACATGCTTCAATACCAGTAGTGAAACACACTTAATATTTGCAGATGTTCCATTGCAAAATTCCATGGTATCACCTTGGTCATTTTATGGATACTATGAATACCAGGACCTGCAAGGTATCAAATTCTAACTTTTCTTTCAAAATCCCTTGCCCTTTGAAATATGATAACCATGCAACCTGCATAATACTGGTATAGATCGCGATCAGCTGGCGAGTTGTGGAATAGTTTAGGAGGTCCACATTCAGACAAGTAGTTCAGCAGCCTAATGTCATCAAAGAGCAATGGATCATGAGAGTATTGTTTGTGTGACAGGTTTGGACCTCGTGAGAGCAAAAAGGCAGAAGCATTTAGTGACATTGGTCGACTCAATTGTGATGTTCAGTTCGCCTCATTTGCCACCTCTGTAAGAGGTAAAGCCAGCCAGGTGAGCAGGATCTTCACCACCTAAAAAGTCACACATGCAATTTCCTCCTTTGTTTTCTTATCTGTTTGTTCACATTTCATTATGGGGGCCGTGACAGTTAGCAGAGAGGGATCAACTATGTTGCCTGATTTCTCTACCCTCTACATAGCTGTCTCCACCTGCGACGAGTCCCTATTAGTCAACCTGCTGCTCCAGTCCTTTTATGAATTAGGGTTATCCTTTAATTTAAAGGGACTTTTCGTTGGGAGTTGGTTGTTTTGTGTACAACATCCTCCATGTTTGGTACGTTTTCAGTGCATCCTTGGAGGTAGTGTGGAGGTTTGAATGAAGAACCTTCAATATTTGTTCATTGAGGGTCAAACTCATTTTGGTCTGCCAAGAGGTGCTCTATTGAGTTTTGCCCTCAATGGACTGAAATAGGTTGCCCTTCATTCAAATTCAAACATTACCTCCAAGCATGTATCACAGGTGGAAAGAATTTATTGATATTGTATGCAAATGAACCAATAGAAAATCAAAGGGGACCAACTCCTAATGATTACTCCCAATCTATTGAAGGATAACTTTAATATACTTGCATTGTTTGCCGATTTCTGGTTTGGGAAAAACTTTTGAAAGTTCTGTGGGGTTGTTTCATGAGTCAGGGGACAGAAGAGAAAGAGTATCCAGTAATGTTGCACAAAGCTCTAGAGAGTGCAGTGGCATTGCACACATTCCCCAAAACCACTGTTGATGTGTTTGCTCTAATCCTTCAGTCTGGTGGAGGTATGCTTTCTTCCCATATGACTAGTTCTTCCAAAATCATGTGCTATCATACTCATCTACTCTATTTTGGTTTACTAGATTCCTTCAATCTTCTAGCCATCTTGTTGATGGTGACGTGAAGTTTTGCAATGCAAAATATGAAATTACTTTGTTTGATTCCACCAATGTAAGATTTTGTTGAGCTCCTGGTTGGACTTTGCTTCATCCTGCTTAGGGGCACATAAAGGGTCTCAGCTGTTGTTTCCCAAACCTCAATGTATGTTTTTGGTGGGTCCTTACTGTTGAATGTGTCTTCCTATTCCACCTACAATTCAGTGGTCATAAAATAAGAAAGGGAGTCCAGAATCACTTTCTTTACACCCACAATGGCATCAGTTGGTGGTTTTATTGGAGGAAAATCCAAGGGAAATATCAGTCTTGGGGTACAACTATGGGAGTCTGAAGTCTACTATAGTCCAGTCCTATTTTTACAACTGATTTTGTGGTGTTCACAAAAGAAGACGCGATGGAGAATACTCCACTGTTTCTGGAGTGCAATTAGGAGATCTCAAACCTCAGTCTTGTCTGGTGTTATATATTTAGTTTAATTTCAGGTTTACTGAAATCCTATTTTCCAGAGGCCCCTACCCTTACTGTGAGAGGAATTAAGAGCACTCTACCTAATTCATTGCCTCTAGTTTTCTTCCTCATGAGCTTCAACCTGGAACAAATTTGACGTTTACCTCCCCTTTCTTCCTGTGATTGGTTAGCTTGTTTCTAATTTTCTATTTCTGTTGTGGATCTTGGGGTACCAGGAGACTTAGCTGTGGTAATTGCATGCGCATCAATGGCACTAGCTGATGCGGGCATTGAAATGTATGATATGGTCCCAGCAATATCTGCGGTATGCATCTTTACATACTGAAAACAGAGACACTAAGTGGTCATTGTTTTTCAATTATTCTCCAAGGATTCCAAAAATCTGCTATCTTTACTTCCAATATCTTTGCCAAGTAGATACTTGCATCTAGTTTTGTAAGAACAAGATATACCCTGTCAGTGGGAACACAGGGAGGGGGTTTTGGTCAACTACTTGGTGTACCTTATATTTTTTTGGTTAGTGTTGTGTGGGGAGGGAAGTACTCTTAGATCCCACTTTGGAGGAGGAGAAGTGGAGCGATGGTGAGATGATGGTGACTTATATGGCGTCGCGAAAAGAGGTTACTCAGCTCACCCTCACTGGAGAGTGGCCAGGCACAAGTGCTTCAGATGTACGTAAAATTTCTGCTTCCCTTGTTCTTTTCTCATCATAAGACAACTAGTTCACATCCTAAGGCATAATAGAGTTATCCTCTAACTCAACATGACTTTTGGTCAGGAGTTGGATGTTTTGCACACAACACCCTCTATGCTCGGTAAGTTTTCGGTGCATGCTTGGAGGTGGTGTGGAGGTTTGAACGATGAACATTCTATATTGGTTCACTGAGGGTCAAGCTCATTTGGAATGCTCAAGAGGTTCTAAAACGAGTTTGGCCCTAAATCCACCGAAATAGGTTGCTCTTCATTCAATTCAACACTACCTCCAAGCATGCACCACAAGTGGAAAAAAATCATTTTGTATGCAAAACCACGAATGAAAAATCATAAGGTGCCAACTCCTGACCAAAAGTCCCATTGAGTTAAAGGATAAGTCTAATCTCTTGGATACTCTAGCAAATTGTAAGATTTGATCTAGTCAACACATGTGAATTTCCATGCTCTTTTGGGATTATCTTAGAGTGCAACTCAGAATTGTTTACTTTAATAACCTCAAGTATTAACATCAATCTTGCAGTCCATTTTATTTCCCTCCGTCCCAAAATGAGTGTCCTACCCTCAGGAGTTTTTATCCCAAAATGTTTGTACTACAAACATTTTAAGACATAAAACTCCGGGGGGTAGGACAATGATTTTAGGACGGAGGGAGTATATGCTTTATCTAACAACTAATGTATGAAGTTGAATTGGAAACTGATAAGTACTCAACTTCTGGTTTTATTCTTAAGAGTGGTTACCTACCCACTGTGCTATGGCTCTGGTTGTCCTTTAAAATAGGTCTGGGCTTCTTTGGTGTTGATAATAGTGTGTTCTTGATTATTGCAGGCTTTACGTCTTTGTTTAGACGCATGTGGGAAAGTTGCTGATGTTATGAGGTTGTGCTTAAAAGAACAAGCTGGTGGAGATCTTGAATAAGGAGTGGGGTCAAGCTGTAATTTTACAAAGCTGCAAAATCTAAACCACCAAGTCAAGAAGATCGCCCTTGTTAAGTGACACATTGCACCTCACTCATGCACTGAAATTTTGCGAGGATGGACGTGAGTTTTGCAATGAAGACCATGGGCCACTGCTTTTGGTAAATTGGAGGGTGTTCCAAAATTCTCCTCTTATGAACCACCTCTCTTTTTGCCAGTAGTTGAACCTGAACCTCTGATTGCGCCATTAATTATAAGGAGCCTCACAGTACCTCGCATAACGAAGAAGGACGTGGTTGGGAAGGTGTTGATCTACACTGGCCGTAGAAAAAAGAACAGTGATTCTTCAGGAATCGTCTTACAGCCAAAAATATTTCTATTGGCAGTGGAAGTTGATTGATCAGTCTTTCATTCCAAGGGTGGGAGCGATTTGAGAAGTTTCAGTTGACAAATGCTCTCAGAGCTGGATATAGAGGAAAAGTTTGCATCTGAGTGGGAGTGAAATTGTTATTCCTCTCGAGATAGCATCAAAGAGGCTACCTTTCTGTGCAGAATGTTAAAATTTATGTATAAAGCATGGAAACTGTCTACAGTAATGCAAATGGCTGCACAGGACAGATGTGGTGGTTTGGCATCTATTGTTCCCTTTCCAGTTTCTTCTAACAGCAGCCAGAAAGGAAGGCTGACATATCATCATTTTAACATGTCTAAGATTGTCTTCTAAGCTCATTATCTGATCAGGGAGTCTTGAGAAGCTAAGCACACTTGGTATTTCAATAGTGGGCTCCACTGCTTGCAACCATTGACGGGCCTCCTATTTACTTGTTCTTGGTTGCTCCTTAAGTAGAAATTAGTCTACTTTTATGAGGTCAGATAGTTGCATCATATCTCAAAACATTACAGTCGGTGAGGCTCTGGTGGTATTTATTTTGTGGGTATGTGATGTGTGTCCATTACTTGACTGCCAAGATTGATATGTTAAACCATCAAGTCAGATTGTAGCCATGTCACAGTCAAACAGAAGAAGGGAAGACATGGAGTCCAAGAAGCGGACTTCAAGAGATTCAGTTTTTACTGCTCGTCAGCCTCCCATGCATGATTATTACTATATATACCTGGGTGAGAAAGTTGGACTTTTTGTCGTGTTGGGGAAAGCAATTGCAGAGATGCTATTGACTGAATGTTGTTCAAAATTCAAGTTACAACCTTATGGGAATGGTTAAGTGAGCAATGGAAGTGGCTTCTACTTTTCTCCTGTTGATGGCATTACACTATAGAGGTTCTGAAATTCTTGTTATTGTCAGCCTTCTCGTTCCAGGAAACTCATCAGTTAATAAAGTGTCTATAGCAAGAAAGTTTTTGTCTTTTTAGTGCCCATGTGAGAACAGGGGTGGGCGACCCTAAACCTTCTCCATATCTTTACACGTAACTTAGTTCCACTAAAAAAGGTGAACATGACGGCATTGCAATTTTCCTTATCATGGAATCCAAAATCATGATCAAATTCTTTCGATGGTTTTAGTTTTGAAGTTGAACCCAAAAAAAAACTCCTCTTTTTCTTTTCAACCAATCTTTTGCATGAGAATAGACTGGCAATTCAAAATAAAACCTCACAAACATATATGTAATTTGCGGGGAGCTTGTATCATGGTTGATAGGAGAGGAATTTGAGGAAAGCAGTCTCCTTTTCCATGATAAGTACCTGTGGACTATCTTCAAGTTCTTATGTTGACAGGGATAGACTAGACTTCAAAAGGGCTTGAATCAACCTCCTCACACTTGCCGCTGCTACCTATCTTCAACTGCGTTGCAGCAAAAGCACCCACAGCCTAAAAGCCGTTTGTATGGGGTTAGGTTAAATCAAAAGGGGGGCAAGGCAACATGTGATGAGTCTCTGTGAACTGCTTGTTTGCAATCTCCCAAGGTGAAACTATTTCTTTCAATGACAAACTAATAACTTATTAGGACATCATCGCTTTTACCACCCACCATTGCCAAATCAGAGTGGGTGGGCAGGGGAACTCAGTATTTATTCTGGAAATTGTGGGTTGCTCCCAACTTTGAAGGTTATCTATCTCGGGTGGTGGATTTTGCTGGACCGCAAATTTATTTGACTACTCACGAGCTTCACCGACATTGAACTTCAACATTTCGGAGACAGAAAGCTCGGACTGTTTTTGCGAATTATGTGAATATTTGGTGCTCCAGAACATGACAAATTGCTGTTTCATAGTCACAAGAAATGAGTAGGGATTGGCGAATTAGGGTTTTGAAGCGCATGTGAGAAATCAATTGGGATAGAATTTCGTCCACCGACTCATTGTTTCAGAGCAGGAATCGGCTACATTGTTGGTATTACTACAGATTTCGCACTTTTCTGGAATGATAACATCTTGTTCCTCTTCTCCGTTAACTCTAGGGTTAGGTGCTTGTAGTAGTCACGCAATGGCGAGTAGTAGAATGCTCTCAACATCGTCAACCAGGAGCATACCAACCACCATCACATGTGACCTTTATAATCATTTGAGTCATCCTAGTGCAAATTCGCACCAGAATCATCACCCCCCCATGTCATCAACATTTCGTTCCTTGAAAAAATCATCAGGGTTATCGATGACAAATGTCTCCACTCCTCGGAGGAGAGAAATTTGCTGTAAGGTATGGGGAAGGGGGGATGGAGATGGGAAGGAGATTGAAGGACCAAAGACAAAGAGGAAACCTTCAGTCGAGAGAAGCGAAGCTGCCAATGAGGAATTGTTACTCTTCTTCTTCCAACTTGACCTCACCACCAGATTGCAACGAGCTTTGAACCAAGACATGTACGATGTGGCCCAGCAGTTGAGAGAGAAGATTGCAGAGGTGGAGATAGAGGTGGCCAGACAGAGGGATGCTAAGATGGGGTCTGTGTCATCAAAAGATGAAGCGCAGGACACTGCAATTACCATTTTGCAGTTGAGGGCGGAGCTCCAGAAGTTCATCCAGGAGGAGGATTATGCTGGTGCGGGGAAATTGAAGAAGAAAATCTCTGGTCTTGAGGCGGAGTCTCTTGCTGCCCAGGCTAAAGCCATGGTGTTCCGCCAGCTCAATTTCCACTTCCACTTAGGGCAGAAGGTTAGGCACAGGGTTTATGGCTATCGAGGTGTGGTTTGTGGAATGGATCCCTTGTGTTGTGAGTCTGCTGCGTGGGCGGAGTCTGTGGGGGTTGATCAACTCCCTCGTGGCAGGAATCAACCTTTCTATCAGGTATTGTACATTCTCTCAACTCAATCCTTTACAATTTCTGATGGAACTCTTCGGTGAATTGAAGCATGCTTGAGGCAAATTCAATAGACTCCGTTCTGTAATACTAGGAACTGTTTCTTTCTTTCTTTCCTTTTTCCATTTCCAGATGAAAGAGGAATAGGACATCAATTCACAATCTTGATGAAACTCTTCGGTTGGTTAATCGAAGCATGCTTGAGGCAAATTCAAGACTTAGTTCTGTAATACTAGGAACAGTTTCCCTTGGGTTCACCGAAGCATGGTCGAGGCAAATTCAGGACTCCGTTTTGTAATTTTAGGAACAGTTTCATTCTTCTTCTTCTTCCATTGCCAGATGAAAGAAAAAAAGAAATGAATCCACAAGTTCTGATGGAAGTATTTTTTCACCAAAGAAGCATGGTTGAGGCAAATTCAAGATTCCATTTTGTAATACTAGGAACTATTTCATTCTTCTTCTTTTTTCCATTGCCAGATGGAAGAAAGGGACATCAATCCACAATCCTGAGGAAACTCTCCATTCATCGAAGCATGCTTGAGACAAATTCAACAAGGCTCCATCCTGTAATACTAGGAACGGGTCTCATTCCTCTTTTTCCATTGCCAGATGAAAGAAGGGTATCAATCCACAAATTCTGATCAAACTCTTAGATTCATCGAAGCATGCTTGAGGCAATTTCAACAAGACTCCGCTCTGTAATACTAGGAACTGTTTCATTCATTCTTCTTCTTCCATTGCCAGATGAAAGAAGGGACATGAATCACAATACTGATGAAACTTTTGGGTTCATCGAAGTGTTTCATTCTTGTTCTTTTTCCATTGCCAGATGAAAGAAGGGGATGTCTATCCAGAATCCTGATGAAACTCTTCGGTTCATTGAAGCATGCTCGAGGCAAATTCAAGAATCCATTCTGTAATACTATGAATTGATTCTCTTCGATCACTGATGCATGGTGAGGCAAATTTAGGACTCCGTTCTGTAATACTAGGAACAACTTCATTTTTCTTTTTCCCATTGCCAGATGAAAGGAAATCAATGCACAATCCTGCTGAAACTCCTTGGTACATTGAAGCATGGATGAGGCAAATTGAAGACTCCATTTTGTTATACTAGGAACTGTTTCATTCTTTCTCTTTTCTTTTTTGAGATGAATGGAAGATCCCATTGCCAGATGAAAGAAAAAAGGGAAATCAATCCACAATTCTGATGAAACTCTCCTGGACATCAATGAGGCATGCTCGAGGCAAATTCAAGTCTCCAGGCTGTGATACTAAAGAACCGTTCATTCTTCTACTTTTCTTCTTTTTTCGTTTTGAGACAAATGTATGATTCCATTGCCAGATGACAGTTCACAAAGAAGCATCTCCAGCATTACATTTTGTGCTGGGGTGATTCTGTACTATGGCCTGAGATTCCTCAGATTTTCAGTTGAATCTGCATGGTGTCCCTTTAGTACTGAATCTGCTTTTGAGTGTTTATTTCTAGTTCTGGTCCGCTGCATCAAGTACATAGCTTTCTTGAGTAGCCTATGTAGTCTCCGGGCAAACCCCTTCAATTGAACCATTCTATGCTCGGCATTCATGCATGCCATGATGGATCATGAATCTTGAAAATTTATTCTTGAGGCCATAATGTTCTTGAAGCTAGAATTTATTCTTGAACCTTACAAGACTCAAGAATGTTATGAGATCCTTCCAGAGTTTGTTCTTGTCGAATCGAAGATGGTGGATTGTAGAGACAGACACAAGATGGTTTTGGTTTGCCTGGCACTGCCTTGTGTAGGCCAGCAAATCTCAGACATGGTAACTTATGTAGATTGTTAGTTTTGAGTCCACCTATACATTCATGGGAGTGAGGGTGACTGATGTATTTCACCATATTTTACAGATTAATTTGTTCCTATTCCTAATTTTCTCTATGGCCGATGCACTTTTCTACCTGGTCAAAATTTAGCAGTTCACTTTGGTCAGTGGGCATCAAACTTAGGTTCCTGAAACTCTCAAGGGAAAAGTGTTGTTAGCAGTAAGAATGGATTGGTGATGATGTTTGGAAATGTGGTTTTCGCAGGTTTTGGTGGATGTTCGGGAGGAGCCATCTTTGATGGTAACTTATGTTGCGGAAGATAATCTGGATGTTCCTGAGGAACCCGACCTAGAACAATTTGACCACCCGTATATATATTTTCTCTTTTATGGTATGGATGGGGCTGGAGATTTTATTGCTTGCAAGCAACTTAGGGAGAAATATAATGCACCTCGACGAGAACTGCCTTATGAGGGTGATGAGGACTCTTCTTCCCCCCCAGGTCCAAGCGGCCCTGATTAAATACCCTCATTTCTTTTGATCCTATATCAATGTGAATAAAACCATTGCAATTGTGTACATAGATATCTTCCCCTGTGGTTCCTCCTATTGCAAACATGTCCTTTTCTTGCTCAAAGCGATTTGTTTGATCATTGAGACAACATCATAATCATAATCTCTCTCGGATCACTACAAGTACCTCCTAGTAACCCGAGTCGATCAAGGGCATTATATAGATCAAATAAGTCTAACTTAGGTCAATTACCTTCATTCTTGCACCTGCCTGCATCACATAGTTTGTGAGTGCAAGAACCTGTCTCATTCTGCAAGGTGAATCTACAATGGTGAAACCTATAATGGATAGTGCATGAACTTTGACTTGCAGCCCATTGTGTTTCTTAGCGTTATCCTTAAAGTCTCAGAAACTCATGATTTGGGAGGTAGTTTTTGCCCACTATTGACATTTATAATGTTAAGGAGTGTAAAACTTTAGGTGGAAATATATCTTAAATCAATGAAGGAAATCCGAAAGATTTCAACATGAAACTGGGTGGACTTGGAAACACTTGGATCTTGACCGATTATGTCCAAAATCTCCCTGGACATGGGTCCACTTGGACTACAGTAGCAAGTCAATGATGGCCTCAACACACTGACTTAATATTTAGTTCAAGTTCCCAATTCCGTCAAACTTGTCATTCTTAATAATGCTTCAAGTTCTACTCTAATATGTGCAATTAGGTTGCCTTATGCTAATTTATTGACATTGAACACTAATTTAAATACTTGTAACCGCAATACAAGATTTTTGAAACTGTAGTTGCTATATGGATGAATTAAGAAAGTTATAATTTTGTAATATGAATATGACCCAACTTAGGTAATTTGCATGGATAAAGAGGCAACTTAAGTACACATATGATTCAATGCAGAATTTTGAGAATTTTGAGGTAATGTAAGCAAGTTTCAATCTTATTGAGGGCAATAGGAACATTTGCTAGCAAGCATTCTTATTTTTCAACCAACAAAAAACATCCCAAGAATAGTGTGTAGGTTGGAGGTTAAATTATCAAAGATTTTATTGTGACAATTATTGTAGATTCAGTTACTCTAAATTTTTCGAGTAGTTAACTACATTTGAAATAAATTAACCACAAACTTATAGGGGACATGTTTTTTTTACTATAATCCTAATTTATGTAAATCTGGAGTATTTGATGAAAACATGACAAAAATGTGTTTTGGCATTGTGGAGAAAGAGTGTATATTTAACAATATTTCCAAGTGTGGAAATTGTAGTTACAATCCACATGCCACACGTTGTTTTGTGCCTCTTTTGTAAATATAATTGTGATCTTTGGTGATTGTTGGATGCAATGCCTCTACATTCACTGCGTACAACTTCTTATGTGGGATCCCAAGATACCAAATTCCCACCACATTCACTACACTTTGGCCTCAGGAGTTTCCATATTTGTTGCGTTTGCAACATCCAAGGCCTCAATGGCACGCTCTACAGCTTTGGCAGGTATTACATGTCTCTTTTGGATGTCATTCTTCCCACGCTTTGTGTACACCACACTTGAGTAATGGATGCTTCCCTCCATTGCTTAATATAGCAATCTCAGTACATGTTTTTCTTGGAAACCCTACTACTGTTCTCCCTCTTTAGTATGACACGTTTGGGAAACGCAAAAAATGTTGTATTATTGAGGTGTCGTCTTCTCGTTAATATGACAAATGGCGTAAAATTGTCGTACTATCAAGGGAATACAAAAACATAAGCAATATGAGCTTAAAAACATATACAACGAGTTTAAGCAATATAGATTGTATGAAATAATAACTTATAACTCCAAACAAATACAAATACTCTTAAGAACTCTTGAAATAAGAGTTCAAAGATCTCTGGTGTTGCCTACCTAAGTTAGCAACTGTCATCTTATCTAAATTCCCTACTAGCTTTTGAAAACTAATAATTTCATGAACACCAAAATGTAAAGAGTTGTCTAATAAGAAATTAGACAACAATGATGCATGACGTTTAGCATCACTAAGCTTTATTGTAGGTGGAGCAACATCATCCACATCTACTGAATGCAGATCAACATTAAGATCAAAGCCTTTTGCATAATTGATTCCCAAAGCAACATTCACCAATTCATCAATACTCAATTCTAGCTCAGTAATCTCTTCCCCTACCATCTGAATGTAAGACTCGATTGACATCTCATCATCATCCAATCGCAACTTTGAAATTAGAGCACCAAGTTCATCTGATTCTTCTCGCATTCTATTCTTCTCCCTTTCATCAACTAGGGCAAAATCAACATTCCATGTTGCAGGTAATATACGCACCATCCTCCAACAATTCCTAACTATTTGTGCATCCAACTCACTCCATACTTCATAACTCCACATGATAGCTTGTCTGATGTTGGGCACCACCTTCCTTAAGTCCTTCAATATAGCATCATCATACTGTGACAAAACCCACCGCAAAAGTTTCTTCTTGTATTGAATTTTGAAAGATGCTATTATACCTTGATCTAAAGGTTGAACTACGCTTGTAACATTGGGAGGAAGGAATACCAAAGTCATGTTGCTCAATTCCAAGGTTGAAAAACCACGAGACTTACCAACTTTGGCAGAGCTAACAACATGTGAAGATGCATTATCCAAAATCATAATCACCTTTCAATTTTGGCCTTTGAACTGATTGTTGAGCTGCAAAATCCAAGCTTCAAATATATCCCCCTTCATCCAAGCTATTTTATTTGAGTGCCACCGAACATACTCATGAGGCTGCCACCTTCCAAAACATCGTGGTTGCTTAGACTTATAAATCACAAGCAACTACAACTTATCAGTCCCAGTTGAATTAACAGCAAGAGCAAGTGTTACATGCTCCTTCTGTAACTTCCGACCCTTCACCTTCCCTTGTGCTAATGTTTTATTAGGATATGCTCTAAAATACAATCCAATCTCATCCATGTTGTAAACATCTTCGGGCTCATAACCTGACAAAAGAATAGGAAGTTGGCTTATTGCTTGGGCAACTCCATTAGCATCGGCATCACCACTTTCACCATGTAGATACACTTTGTACAATAGTGTGAGGATAATTCAATACAATGTAATCAAGACATGATCAATACTTAGTGTGGCCTTCTAGAGATAAAATGAGGACTTGCATGATCAAATAATAAAAATGAAACATATTCAATGTTTACCTTGCAATAATGTTCCTTTTCTTGAAATTTTCCACCCAACCATTTGAAATCTTGAAGTTTTTGTACTCTTCAACCTTGATTGGATCATTTGCAAGTTTTGCCACAAAAGATTCCCGAAGAATTACGGCCTTTCGCATGAGCATCTCATCAGTCAGTGCCCCATCTTTAGTTCTCACCTTTTACAAAATTAAAAAGATCAAAATTACTTGAAATGAATACAATTCCACCAAACAAAGAACAAAAAAACTTTAGGCTATGCTTAGGAGATGGAACATTCACCACATGGATCAAGAAGCGAGATTGGAGCGAGACTAGTCTGGAGTACTGCAAGATTGAATTGGAGATTGTAAGATTGTATTGGAGATTGTAGAAGATTGAATTGGAGATTGTAGAAGATTGAATTGGAGACTGCAAGAATGCAAGAGAGTGCACAAAGATACTATCTCACCCATGTACAAGGCAACATACTAGGCAAGAGGCCACTCTAACCCTAACCATGTCCATTCTACACTAGTAACCCTAATTATCATTAAGTTCCCAATCGTAAGTGAAGTTCTCAAGTAGTTCCCAAGTGGAAATGGATGTATTCTAGATGTACATAACATGGATGAAAGGAATTTTAGCATTTATTCCCTCTTTAATATGACAAAATGGAGTTTCTAAATGTCGTATTATCGAGTGTCATAGTCGTATAAAAGAGGGAGTTTTGAACTTTAAAGTTTGGTCGCGCAAAAATGTGTCGTAATATCGAGGGTGTCGTAGAAACGAGTGTTGTACTAACGAGGTTAGACTGTAGTTGTAGATGGTTCCCACCAAATGCAATGAAGACGTGGAGTTACGTTCGACTACTATGAAGGCCTACCCCAACTATACATGGTCTTGCATGGTCTCCATTCTTACCATAATAAAATCACCTAGCACTAGAATATCCCTCCATGGATTGAACTTGGGATTTGGTTTTTACTTTGTGGGTCCACAATAATCCATCTCCTCCTCGTCTTCGGTGTGGTGTTGTCCCTCTTGATTGCCATGTCAATTTCCGTGCTATTGTGGTCCATCCTCTAGTGGGGAATACTATCATGTGAGCAGTGACATATGAGCAGTGAATAAGAAAATGTCCATGGTTTTACATGCACTAATATCCTATAATCGTGGTCTTTTACCTAAAAAATTATTTGGACACATAGAAGATGATATATTATATGTTTGCTACACCCAAACTCGAGCTTACAATTCATTGAATTCTCTTTTTGCCAAGACAATGACCTTAACATTGCAGTCCAAAGAAGCTAAAATACCAAACATTGGTGGACACCCTTAAAGATGCCGGATGGTATATAACACTCATCATTACCACAGCAAGGATCCAAAGAGGCATACACACAAACAACATCACCAACTTATTTGAGTAATGCTACATCCCCTTAATGCCCATACATGCATGCATGCATGCAACAAATCCACCTAATAGCTATCCAATACCTCACCCTACTTATGCTCAACAAACGTAAACTTGACTACCACCAACAACTATTATTCCCCATCTAAGCAAACACCAAAACTACATACTCACAACAAAATCCCAGGAATGAATCTTGCAACATGATGCCTAAATCTGGTCAATTGGCTCCGATTAAGGTATAGAACAACCTCTTAGAGACACCCCTGAGAATCAAACCCAACTTAGGTTGCAACAAGTTAAGACACCATGATTTCATAACACCCACACTTGAGATGCATGACACTGCTAGACAAAACCCATATTCATGCTAATGGGCCTACAATGCCCCCCGTCATTGGTTACTAGTAGGGACCACCTCCGACATGAGGCTATAGCACTTGTCCCATAGTCCTAATCAATAAACTTGCTCCAGATTCACATGTGAGCTTCGCGGCTATAATCAACGTGAAGTGTCCCTCATTCATGCCAAACACTTGTAGTTGGTGTCATCTCTTTCTCTCTCTCTCTCTAGCTCTTGTTTAGTGCCTTGATATCTTATAAAAGAACTCTAACAAAAATCTACCTAGCAATAGTCTTTTTGAGAACAAAAAAGACTTCAAGCTCATTCGAAATCTACATGTACATGGGAAGGTATTACACTCATCATGAAAAGAAATATACCACTATAATAGATGAATAGGTAGACTAGCCAAGGTTACAGACATAACTCACGTTACTAAACCATGGTTAAAATCTAGGGTTCATGGGAACTTACCTTGGTTAAGGTGTCCAATATAAACCCTTAACCCTAAATGAGCTTCTTTTTTACCATTCACTCAAGCGAGAGGAGGTGCTCACATTGTTCATACTTAGTACTTACCGAGGTAGTAGATACATGCTAAACGTGGGAGAAGTTAGGGTAAACCACAAAAGAAGTATTCTACTTGGAGTTACCCAATCATTGCAAAGGAATAGGTTTGAACGTCCATTTGTCATCTTGCACTGAGTGAAATAGTTTGAAATACCACAATGCATTTGAACTTGTTAATGGTGTGTGACATGGATGACAATTGGGTCATGTTATTATTTGCCTTGTGTACACAACTAATCCTCAAATATTTGTTGGTTGGTGGCATGGGCACAAGTGAGGTAGGCCCTTCACACTTTCAACACGTACAATAATGCATTATGGTATACATTCTTGCAAAGCAACTTAGCCCAATACACAACTTGTGGATACCTTGCCATGCACATACTTAGCTATATTTGGAAACAAATATACTTTACCATGCAAACAAGTACTTCGTTACAAATGTGAATGTTGAAAAAGAAGTTGAAGGAGTCTAGGGAGAATTCCCACCCACCCACCCTTGCATTGCAATGAAGAAGAGTTTGAAGGGTGTGGCCTTTGAAAAGAGGAAGTTCAAGCTTTGAAAAAAGTTGTGAAAAGTCAACTCTCTCTCTCTCTCTCTCTCTCTCTCTCTCTACTCTGTTTTTGCTTTGCCATAAATGACTAGCATAGCCTTTAGCACATAACCCCAATGAATTATTTACTTTAGGGTTCGAAAAGGTTTATCCAGAAAATATCCACCATTGATCCGGTAGTATGCATCTACGGACAAGGATGTTTACCTAATCCTATATTAAGAGGAAGGAGACATGAGAGCCTCCTTTCCAAGGTTAAGCCGTAGTGGCAATCTACCCTAAGTAACTTTGAGGATTAGTGTAAAGTGTGTGGGCTTGTGGGAAGTGCATGTAAGCTACCTCAAGTTTAGGACACTCAAGTGTCAAAAATGGCTAAGGATCAGGTATAATACTCAATGGTAGTATTGGGTATGCATTGATACAAAATATATGATTATGCTGTGATTGTTTGTGTGACATAGATAACAATTGGGTTCTGTTGTTATTCACCTCGTGTACGTTACTAACCCTCTCTTTGGATTTGGTTGGTGGCATGGGCACATATGAGGCAGACCCTTCACAACTCGGACGGCACTCTTACGTTTTGTATATCATCTTTGTGCAAAAATGTCATGTGTATAATGCTTAGGTATAATGTGAGATACTAAGCATTGTTTATTTGTGATTGAACCTCGAAGTATAGTGCGAATATGCAGTACATGTACCTTTGAATTTGACTTGTAAATATTGGATATGGAATGCCATACTTTGGTTAAGGACACAAGGGTTACAACCTTGGTAGTCTGGGTAATCAAAGGTTTAACTATTGATGATACATATCAAGAGGAGATAGTAGTAAAGGTTTAGAGATAGGTTTGCAAAAGTTTGGCCAAGAGGGATCGTCCCACCCACCCTCCCGGGTTTTGATAGGTACATAGATATGTAAAAGAATGGTTTGACCTCTACACAAGAGGATGTTTTAAGAAGAGACTATGCTTGAATGTAAGCATAGATCTAGTCAAGAAATGTCCAGCTCTCTTTTTACCTTGCCATAAAGAAATTGAATAGGTAATAAAACATAACCCCAAAGAGCTAAGCACTTTAGGGTTAGGAAAGTGTTACCTAATAGATATCCACCATAGATATTATTCTAAGGATCTATGGATGAGAACAATCACCTAATCCTATATTAAGTAAGAGGAAGCATAAGAACCTCCAAGGTTTCAAAGGTTAAGCTGTAGATGTAGTTTACCCTAAGTAATTTCTAGGATTAGTGTAAGTAAGTAAGTGTGGACTTGTGGGAGGTGTATGCTACTTGCCTTAGTGTGTGGTCACACAAAGTTCAAAAGGCTAAGGAACAAGTAGAATACTTGATGTATGTTTAAGTATTATGTGATACAAAATGTATGATTATGTTGTTTTGACATAGATAACAATTGGGTTCTGTTGTTATTCGCCTTGTGTACGTTACTAACCCTCTCTTTGGATTTGGTTGGTGGCATGGGCATAGGTGAGGCAAACCTTCACAACTTGGATGGCTATCTTAGGTTTTGTATATCATCTTTGTGCAAAAATATTGTGTGTATAATGCTTGAATATATAGTGAGATACAAAGCATTTTTGATTTGTGAATGAAACTTGTGAAGTACATTATGAATGAGTGACACATATTCCGTTGAACTTGACTTTATAAGTATTGGATATGGAATGCCATATATTGTTTGAGGGCACAAAGGTTACAACCTTAGTAGTTTGAATACTCAAAGGTTTCAATATTTTTAGATACATACCAAGAGGAGATAGTAATAAAAGTTTAGAGATAAATTTGTAATGATATGGCCAAAAAGGATGGTCCCACCCACCCTTCCGGGTTTTGAAAGGTACATAGATATGTAGAGGAATTGAACAAGAGGATGTACTAAGAAGGAACTATGCTTGAATGTAAGCCACGGGGGGGGGGGTCACTCCATTGTCAAGTTGAACACCACGTGCAACCAAAAAAAATCTACTTTTGGTAAGTTGCATCACCAAAATGGGTCAAAATTTTATTAATTGTTTTTCATAGGTAGATATACACAGTATCTATTACATAGTAAAAAATGGTAATCAAATTTGATGATCTGTTTTTTTAATAAAATATATTGTTTCTAACTAGAATGACACAAAATTGAACTAAAATAATTGCTAATAAAAATGAAGATGACTAAAAATTTCAAAAAAATATACAAAAGATATTATCAATGGTTATGTATATGTAGAAAAAATATCATAATTTTTAAATTCATCTATTCCATGTAATATAGGGGTAGCAAACTTTGGCCGCACGTGGTGTTCAATTTGACATGGAGTGAACCCCCCGTGATGTAAGCATAGATCTATTTAAGAAATGCCCAACTCTCTTTTTACTTTGCCATAAATGAATTGCACAGATAATAAAATATAACCCCAAAGGACTAATTACTTTAGGCTTAGGTAAGTTTTACCTAACAAATATCCACCATAGATCCGATACTATGCATCTACGGACAAGGATATTTACCTAATCCTATATTAAGTGAAAGGAGACATGAGAACTTCCTTTCAAAGGTCAAGCCACATTAGCATTTTACCCTAAGTAACTTTTGGGATTAGTGTAAAGTGTGCAGACTTGTGTGAGGCGGAGGCTATTTGCCTCAATCTTCAATCACACAAAGTTCAAATGGCTAAGGAACAAGTAGAATACTCAATGGTAGTTTGGGTATGCAACGATACAAAATGTATGATTATGCCGTATTTGATTGTGTGACATAGATAACAATTGGGTTCTGTTGTTATTCACCTTGTGTACGTTACTAACCCTCTCTTTGGATTTGGTTGGTGGCATGGGCACAGGTGAGGCAAACCCTTCACAACTTTGACGGCATTATTAGGTTTTGTATTTCATCTTCTTTCAAAAATATTGTGTGTATAGTGCTGAGGTACTCTACAAAATGATGAGGAATACAAAGCATTTTTTATTTGTGAGTGAACCATTGGAGTACACTTTGAATACAGTCTTAAATTTTTTTTGAGTTTGACTTTGTAAGCCTTGGATATGGAATGCAACAAATTGGATTAGGGTACAAATGATACAACCTTAGGAGTTTGGATGCTCAAGGTTTTTAACTTCTTAGATACATACCAAGATGAGATAGTGGCAATAGCATAGAGATAGTTATGCAATGATATGGTCATGAGGGATGGTCCCACCCACCCTCCCGAGTTTTGGAAAGGTACATAGATGTGTAGGAGAATGATTTGGCCTCTGAATAAGAGGATGTATTATGAAAAGACTATGCTTGAAAATAAGCCTAGATCTATTCAAGAAATGCCCAGCTTTCCCTCCATTTGCTATATTTACAAATCTTAAACATTTGCCTTTTAGGTATGAAATTTCAAAATGAAGTCATTGTGTTAGAACTATGTAATTATTGAGCCTCATAAGATTCATTATTAACAATTGGAACTCCCAAATTGCATTTAAACACCATGGAAGCTTGACTCAAAAATTGAATTAAATGGAACAATAAATGTAGCTTGAATTATGGACACAAAAACATGTCCACTAATTGTTGTTTATTCAAACAAACATAAAAGAAAGAACATCAAAATAAATCAAAACCAAATCAAAATGTGTCTACTATTTGCTATGGTCACTATCACTTCTTTTTCTTCCTTTGCCTCATCATCTACAAAATGATTACAAACCCTATGTTTGGACCTTCAACAAATATGTGTTGAGGTGGCCACTATAACCTTAGCAACATTTTCTGCATGTGAAGGAAACAATTTTAAGTTGGCAGGTGGTGAAGTCTCTACTATCATGCTACTGCTCATACCAAAATAAGTAATTAGATGCATGGATTGAACAAAAAATATTGGATAATTTATAACTCAAATATTAAATGAATATTAATAACTGATACGAGATTGCTTCACCACATTTCGAATATGTTTTTATCATCATCAAACATCATTTGCGAGGTTGGTAAAGTGAGGCACACTTCCACATGTCACAAGAATATTAACATCACACAAAGGAGCCAATATCGCTTTGCATATGAAAGAGTCACCTCTAATTGTGACAAGGTGTCAACCACTATGCTTACAAGCATGAATAGAAGCCCCTAGAACCACACTGAACACTATCCATTAAAAAGGTCCCAAATACAAAAAAAAATTGTTCCAAATTTGAAGTGATTGAGAGACAATGGTTGCAATCACATGTGGATGCATAAGCATGAAGAACCATGGCTCCAATTTTAGTTAATGCCTTGACAAAGACAATGACTTGGTCACTTTCTAGATCGTTGAAAATTAGATGGCACTACCCAAATACTTAAATAAGAAGCCATCACTATTAAAAACCAACAAAATCCGATGAGATTTTGTGCATAGTGAAAAGACACAAGGGATTTGTGCAACAAATTACCATTACTATAAATTACCATCAACTCCCTTGGTTGCCTCCCAAGTATACTAGCAAACTCAAAAAGAGGGTAGCAAACAACCCTTTAAACTTGCAAGGACAATCCCAAAAGAAATGAGGTAGAAACCGTTGTGGATGGGTGAAGGCCAATTCCAAAAAACCACATATTATAATGAAATGATGGCCAGAAAGGGGCCCAAAAAGATGCATATAACCAACTTTAATGTATCCAAATTAATGGAAAAAACACCCTCTTGCAACCGAGAGGGTGTTTTTCAAGTTTTTTAGTATTTTCTAGAAGCCCTAAGAAGGCCTTAAGAAGTGATGGGGGCGTCATTTTTGGGAACTTTCTAAAAAATAAATAAAATTTGGAACCAACTTCAATGTGTCATATATATTAGAAAACACCCTCTTGCTACCAAGAGGGTGTTATTCAAATTTTTGGGCATTTTTTAGAAGCCTTAAGAGGGCCCTAGGAAGTAGTGTGGGCGTCATTTTTAAATATTTTTTTCAAAAAATTAGTAAAATTTGAAACCAACTTTGATGTGTCCAAAATGTTGAAAATTGTAATCTAGGCAATAAGACAAATAATTATGATTGTTTTGACATCGTAGTCTCAAGGCCTTAGCCACTTTCCTCATAATTTTCATAAAGCTCTCATGGTCCTCTTATTCATTATGAAAGTGACTCGGGGAGGTCACTCCCTCTTTAATTAATGCATACACGTGCGCTCAAGACCTATTTATTGGGGGGCTATTTACCTTGCAGAAAAGATTATAAGGCATGGTATTTTTCAAAATAAAGGTAAATGCTTATATTTTAATACACCCTATTAGGAATTATAATTTTTTGGGGGAATCATTTAAAAATACCCTATTTTACTTATACTACCAAAGAAAATTGGAAAGAAGATTGCAATTCAAACAACGCGCTGAAATTTTTCCTCCCGGCACATAGGTAGAGAACATTAACTCCACATTGGATATGTTGGTTCAGTAACGTTCAAGCCAACCAACCTGCGAAGTCATCCATCCAAGCTTTTTCAACAAAAAATTACCTCTTTTCATCCACTAGCACATACCCTACCCTAGACCCGCTACCCCTAGTAATTGTTTCCACGTTATTTTACATGTACTGACTAGATAAAAGAGGCCATTATATGTGATGGTATCTTACATGTAAACATGTTTCACTATTTTAGAACCCCCTATATTCTATGTACGTTTTTTGCAAAATTTATCTACAATGAATATATTATACCCTATTTTTTATTGCTCATTGTTTCTACGATTCTCGCTAGTGACCTCCCCGAGGAAAGTGAAGGTTCTTGTGCTCATTAAATGGTCATATAGCTCCCCGCAATTATGTTGACTACTAAACTTGGAATGCTTAGGATATTTTGAGCACATAGTCCAATATTTTAAAACATATGTATTTTGGGTATTTGTTGATTAGAAAATGGAAATGATTAGCAAATATTATATGTCACTCACCTTATTATGATGACGTTGGTCAACAACATCTTCTATGCTCGACGAATCTTGGGTTGTGTCACTCAAAATGTTTGTGTTGTCTTCCCAAAAATGCTTGATTACGATGTGTCAATTATATGTTTGTTTGTAAGTTGTCCTCTATGAAATAACTTTTTTCGTGTGAGATCTGCTTCCTCACACTCTTAGATTCCGTACAATCTTTTTTTTCATGTCTTGTCCTCTTCAGTTGTTTGGAGAAGGAAAAAAATAGTTGAGTCTCCGTCATGCATCTCCTCTGCCATGTGCCATGTTTTTCTTCTTGCAATTGTGAGATTACCTATGGGAGGGTTGGTGCATTGGTTGACATTGCAATAAAGGTATTTGTTACTTCTTGAAGTTCATAATATGTCTATTGCATATATCTTTTTAGGTTTAGGGCTTGTAATATGGCCTCATATGTGCTTGATGTCATAGGCGGCGTTCAGTCTTTCTTTAGGTGTGTGCCACATTCATTGAGTTTCAAAGTCATTTTATTCATCTCATATGCTATACTTGTATCTAGGGTTGCCTGACTTAGGGTTACAGACTCGTAGTTCAATTCAAGTTGTGTACAACATGCGCATTACACATAGTCTTGAGAATCATTTTGGTTTACCCAGTTATTTCCCATAATTTTCAATGGCTACCATTCAAGTGCATGGATCCTTCAATAATCTTCTAATGTATCAGTGTCGACTGCTATGATGCCAAGTGTTTGGACGATTTTGTGGCAAATCATAAATGACTGGACTTGGCTTCAATCACTACCTACTAACTAATGTGTTCCATTGTGTAGGCCACACATGTGAATCTTAATGACCATCATGGTTACCTGTGCCGCCAACACAAAAATATCAGAGTGGCGAAGCCAATCTGAAAATTTGCCAAAAATTTCACCTATGCCTTCATGTGTGTGCCCTACAATAGGGAAACCAACAACGACCTCCTTAAATACATGCCTTGTTGTCAACAACTTGGAACAAAATTCCATTAAGAATTAGTTTTTTTTCTTGTCTTTTGTAGTATTGCCAAGGTATATGGTACAAGTTCTTGGGCAAACACACCTCGGGCCCTCTTGTGGTTGTTGTTGAGGCTAACAATGCGCTCTGAAACCAATTTTAAATATTAACAAGAGGAATGAAATGCACCTTCCCACAACAATCTCTCTAAGCATAATTCCTCACACAAACTCCTCACAACTGCTATATTGCACACTGACCAGCCAAGGGCAATGACACTCCAAAATTGTGATGAAAGAGAACTCAAATCCAAGCTTTGAGCAGGTGCAACAAGCATACCTCAACCATGCATGAGGGGTTACATAACATGAACAAGCCTCAACCTCCATTATCCCCCATGACCCACCTTCAAACTCCACTCCACTCCCAAACCTCAAGATTTGTACCCAAATCACTAAAATCTAGTTTAATCACAAGGAGGCGCCACTAATCACCACTGATCACCACTATAGTAGGAAGGAGGGAATTACTACAACTTGGTATAAGCATAGAGAACAAGAGGGTGACACTAGAGGGGTGGAGAATGAAGGAGAAAGTGGTGACACCACTCACCACACCTAAGCAACCCTAGGCGACAAGAGCCCTTGGAGGGGAGGGTGGGCACCATCAAAGCTCACGATGGAGCTCAATGGTGGGTCCCAATTTTAGGTGACTGCATTCCACCCATATGAAGCTACACTGTTTTTTGCATTTAGTGTTGTGTGGCATTTAATGTTGTTACTATTCATTTACCTGCAACATTATCTACCAAACCTTGACAAATAGTGTTCAAGTAGTGGTGGTAGAGATGGTGGTGGTGCAACCATGCGGCAACAAAACACAAAACATAAAAAATATTATAACACTAATTGTGGAGATGTCAACATTAAGGGCGTCACTGGCATTTAGTGTTGTGGTTCGTAATTACTGTTGACAACACTAAATGCAAAAAACAGTGTAGTTGGTGCCACCTCTTACCCACAAAGAGTAAAGGTGGGACCTTACATGGCAAAATCTAACTTTTATTTAACATGTGGGTATAAATTAATTCATTTCACTGGAGCAAAGTGGCTACTAGTAGCTAGAAAAAAGAAATAAAGATCAATCCCATTCTTAAAGGGCAAAAGATCATGGCAAATCTTCTTTAAATATGTAGTTGAAAATGAGGCACACTTTTGTGTTGGAGTGTCCCCTCTACAGTTCCATTATAAGGTAGAGGGTGCTTAAACCAACACTTTAAGCTATTGCGCATACATATGGCTACATGGTTGATATTAAAAAAATCATATTAGCCTTTGTTCTAAACATAGGTATAAAGAAAGAAAGAAAATATTTAGCCTCGATTAAATATTTGATGAATATTCAAAGTCAAAACCACTAGCTTCCTTAAACCAATATATAGGCCCTGTGTGTGACGACCTTGGATATGATGAGGACCCCCACCTTCATTGCCTAGAACCAACACAACATAGTTGGGTACTAGACCCAAGCTAGATCAAAGACCAACTAGTAAAGGTATGCAAAGCCACATGGGCACCTCCATGATCCCACCTAGTTCGCTTGCAAAACCATCACCTTGCATCATGGGTACCAACCCCCTTTGTGCTTTGTGGGCCTACCTCCGTGACTTTGTGAATAGAATGGCTATAACCAAGGCATAAATTTGACAAGCCACAGCTTGTCCCGAAGCCAAATTCATGTCAATGAAAAGTAATTTTGAGAGAATCTTTTCATTTGTGAAAAGAGAAAAATAAGGAATCTTTTCAAAATGAAAAGTTTTTTTTTCAGCTAGTCCCTCCTATCCATGTTATATAATATAAAGTTAGGGTTTTGGCTACCAAGTTGTTATTATGGTTTAGGGTTATGAAGTTAGTGATCGGCCGGCGGCCGACTCAATTTTAATGGTTTAGGGTTCTTCTAATGGTTTTAGGTTAGGTAACATGTTTGCGGTGATGCATTGTTGCCCTTCCTCTCTTGAGCTGGCTTGCTACTCTTCATTGTCTTGCGAAAATTTGTCACGTTTTTATTGATATTGTTGGTCTCTAGAGAAGTTATGATCATGGGTAGGAAAAGGAAGAGTTCTTTGAATCAACCTACCCTTGCTGGTTTCCTCAAGAAATCAAGACCACAAGAGGTTGCTTTTGATTTGAATTTCAATGTCCAAGAGAATGAGAGGCAAGGAGAGAATTCTAACATTGATGAGGGCATTGTCTCAATAGTTGGGAGTGAGCATAGATGTGAGGATAGTGATGCAAATGAGAATCAAAATCAAGAGCAATCACATATTGATGCATTAGATTTGGAAGTAGGTTCATTTGGTGCTTCAAGTCTAAAAGAGAGGAGTTTTAGAGAGCAGTGGAAGCTTGAATTTCCTTGGGTGAGACCAATTGGCGTGGATGGCATCACGAGGCTCAAATGCATGTATTGCGAAAGGTTTGGAGTGAATAGTCCCTGGGGGATTGGTAAGGGTGCAAACGAGCAGCTTTGAAGGGCCACAATGATACTCAAATTCACAAGTTCTCAAGGACACGATGGTTGGCCGAGCAAGGGAGAATTGGCAAACCTATTGAACAACATGTTCAGGTGATTTCGGAATTTGTTAAAGCCAAAATTATCACTACTATGAAATTAGTGTATTGGATAGCATGTAATGGTTTTCCTTTGGCTTCTTATCCGGAATTGTGCAACCTTGCAAGAACTCTTGGTGTCCAAGGAATGCCTGCACAAGATGATTACGGCACTTATACTAACCAAGTTTATGGAAAGGAGTTTTTGCTATCCATATCGGATTATTTAGAAGCACTTCACATTCAAGAAATTTTGGCAATCCCTTTCTTTTCTTTCATGTTGGATGAATCCACAGATAGGTCTTTAGAATCGCACCTCATCATTTACATAACATACTTGGAAAAAGGAGGGTTAGGTCAACCGAAAACCATTTTCTTGAACTTAGTTGGGATCCCTGACGACAAAGCGCAATCCATATTTGATGCATGGGCATTGACACGAGAACATCACAAGTTGAAGAAAAAAAAAATTGGTTGGCTTGGCTACTGATGGATGTCCAGCCATGGCCGGTGTACGTGAAGGTTTTTCAACAAAGGTGAAACGAGAGGTTCCTCATTTATTCTGTGTGCATTGTGTAGCTCACAGGGAAGCTCTTGCTACCAAGGATGCTTTTGAAGATGTGAAAGCATTAGCTTTTGTTGAGAAATTGGCAAATCGTCTTCACGGATGGATTGGAAGATCATCCTTGAGAAATGAACAACTTCAGAGTTTGCTCAAATTGATGGAAATGGAAAGGCTTAAAGTATTGCATGTCATCAATGTGCGATGGTTGTCTATGGGACTGGTGATGCAGAGATTGGTTTCAATCATCCTTGCAGTGCTTACATTATTTGCACAAACAGATGAGCAATTGTACCATGACTTCACAAATTTTTCAGTCTTGTTCTTCATTCATTTATTGGCAAATGTTTTGGGAGATTTAAATATTTTGAATAAGAAGTTCCAAGCTCAAAACTTCGATTTGGCAGAGATTGGTGCAGCAATTGAGATCACAATTCGATCATTGAAGAGGAAATTTTGGTTCATGACGATGAGTTTGGATTGGATAGCACATTCATGAAGGACTTTTTGGAGATTACATGCAATGGTGTAATTGATTTTCAAGACTCCACAGGGATAGTTCATTCCACCATCTACATTATGAACCTCTTCTTGATTGCAGTTATGGTGGATCGTTACGTGGTTGGAGACAACTGGCGAGAGAGTATGTGCAAAAAGTGATCAAATGTTTGGAGGAACGATTTCCAGATGTAAGTGTCTTCAATGCAACAAAGTTGTTTAGCCCCATATCTTATCCTGATGATGAAGTCTTATTGTATAGAAATGCGCAGTTATGGCTGCGAATTTTCCTTGATCATTTCTGTATGGAAGGATCAAACTTCATGAACAGTCAGGGTTGCCAATTGGAGTTGTGCAGCTTTGTTGACACTATACAAGTTTCATGTTTTGGTTTGCGAATGCATCAAGCATGGATATTTACTATTCAAATGCAGATTATGTTGGAAGATTTCCACACATGACAAGATTATGGCAAGCAGTGCTTACAATTCCAGCTAGTACTGCTTGTTGTGAGAGAGGTTTTTCTACTCAAAATTACATCAAGTCATCCCTTCGTTGTAGTTTGAATTTGGACACATTAGAAGCTCACATGAGGATAGCAATGGCAAGCATTCCACTTGAGTCACTTGATTTTGAGGTTGCTTGGGCAACATGGGTCGGCAGAGCAACATACTGGCGGTTTCGTGATTAGTTCAAGAGCTTTTTGGTTAGGTTGTATTGAATGTTTTGTTTGAGTTGATATTTCAACTTACAAATTGTGATTCGTCAATGTTCAATGAATATTTGAAAGCAAGGCTCATGAAAAGATAAATTATGGGAGCTTGTCCCAGTGAATAGCAAGAGCAAAAGAATCTTGTCCTTTACTTTTTCTGGAATAGGAGAGTAAGTAGTCAAATTTATGCACTGGCTATAACCCCTCCCCCTGCAATGTATAGAATGGCTAGAATAGGCATTGACAAGCCACCCTAAACCCACCTTGAACCAACCCAAGATAGAGTGGAGCCCGTTACCTACCCTACATGAAGGTAGTGGAGGTCGCTATGAGGTGGCGCCACTAATGACACCTAAAAGCGTCACTCCGTGGGCCCATACACTCCTACACCATGGGGAACGCTTCAAGATAGTAGAGTGTTGGTGATTGGGAGGCGTTTATAGGTGTTGGTTTTGGGTGGGGTGTTGGTTTTACTCTACCTTAAATAGGTTTCCTTCCTATTCAAAATGCAGTACTAGGTAGTCTTAGGTCTTCTACCAACTAGACCATGAAGTTGTTATCAACCTCTATCTTATTAAGGCCACTACACTTCATTACTCTAGACTAGGGAATTAGCCTTTTTGACATCATCTTGATGTACTTCTAGTCCCATAAACCTTTTGACTTCCTGGACTTTTAAATAAATTTCATTTCATTGGAGTTGTAAACTACTAGAGAGCATGGTCCTAGTCTACGAGCATTGTCCAATCTACAATTATCATAGTTTGAATTCGACACATGTAAATGCTATCATGTCACAATGATTGCCCGTGTCAAATGGGAAGTGTGTGATAGTACCCACAATCCTAGTAGTGGTAGTTACAACTACTAGGATTGTGGGTACTACACTAAATATGTTATGTAGTGTCATATGATATTTTATGTCACCATGGTAACTTTTAGGATGACACTTCTTATGAGTAAGTGAACAAATATTGTCATGGATGATGGATGAGTTCATCCATTGGCCAAAAACCTACCTTCTCTTCTCAGCAACTTGTGATGAAATATTGGCATGGATGATTGAAATTTGGATGAAAAATCACTTGGTAAGTGACAGTTATTGCAACATTGTAAATCTATAATCCTTCAAAAAAATTACAAGGAATCAAAAATAATGTTGGATTGACATTTAGTGTTGGTGATACTACACCGCAGTTTACAATTAGTATTGAGCAAGACAATTAGAATTGGTGACATTAATGTCATTTTTAGTGTACCACACACTTTCATTTTTTATAATGGTCTTTTTGTGTCAAACATGTGGTGACTTTGAGCTGTATGCAAATATATAGTCACTTTGTAAGCTCCTAGTTGTTTGGTCCCACGACCTTGGCATATTTGTAGAGCGTAAGATAGTCATGGAGACTAAAAGCCTAAGATAGACGCGGGTGAAAACTACTTGTACTAGCTGCCAACTATAAAATAGTTAAGCCTAAAAGTGTCACGTTTTGGCTGGTTAAATGGCTTGGAAAAGTTTCAAAAAAATTCCATAGACTCGAAAAACTATTAAGAGTCCAGAGAATTTTTATAAAAATTAAATAAATTTATATGAAATCTATAGGATTTGCAAAAGTGGGTTCCATAAATAAGCCTTTTACTATCCACTAACATGTACTATCCATTGACATTTACTATTCATTGATATTTTACTATCCAATAAATACCATGGAGTTTGTGCAATAGATCATAGAGTTTTCTACTGTAAATCTTAATAAATTCGTTACCTAATAACTCCATTACCTACTAGCCATGTGCACATGCAATGTGAACAAAGTTGATGGCTAGGGACATAGTTTGGGATCCATGAGATGCCGGGTTCAAATTGTCTTGACCTTCATTTATCCTAGGCTTATCACCCTAGTCACTTGGAAAGTCCTAGTTGGGCCCTACCTACAAGTAGGTTTGCCTACGTACTATATAGGCTTTTTTTAAAGATTAAAAAACTACATTAAAATTCATCGTACAAGGAAGCGGTTCCTGTGGCATGGAGTGTCAAGTCAATTTGCAATATAATATACTCACCACATAAAAGTGTGAAAGCGACCATGGTCATTGCAACATGACCCCAATGACAACTTTTTGATTGGAGGCATCAAATTTGATCACTACATTGACATAGCCATATTCTATGAAAACCTAATCAAAATTATTGTCGTTGTGGACCAACATTCCTAGTACATTGATTATCCCATGTAGTGCGTGTTACTATTTGGAGTTACGCAATACTATAACTATTCAGTGAGACTGTGATATTTTACCAAACAATTATTAAAAATCTCATTAGTAAATTTTGAACTCATGTGTAAGATGTTATTGCATTGCGTAATTCCACATAGTAACACGCACTAAATGTTATATTCAGTGTAGTGTACAGGCTCAAAAATGATATGATCTGTAACTCTAATCTCTAAGTTGGTTCAGATCATGGCTCCCACCCTTTAATCTTAGTTTATTTGAGACCCTTAATTAATTGTGACCTAAGTGGCACACTAACATGAAGAAGAATCTGTAGGATAAAATTCTGTGGCTCTTCATGGCAACGGACAGTCAAGTTAGCAGTGGATCATAATCTGGTGGGTGCGTGTGGCTTTTCTCACTTGTTAAGGTATGTTCCATGCACAGACTCCTCTAATTAAAACCTCTATTTAAACTCGGTAAGGCCTAATAGTCATGAATCTTCTAATTTACCCAACCCACCTAATGAATGGGGAACACTGGCTGCTAGTTACAGATGAGCTGGTTGAGTTTGAGAAATAAGCAGTTGAAGTTTCTAGACTTCAGGAATATTACCGGTCATTTTAGAGGAATTTATAGAATGTACCTGAATTTGATAAAGGAAAAACAGGAAGATGTCAATATGTAACCGGTTGGACATGGAAACACTACGATATCATCAACCGATTACGCCCAAAAAATCTCCCGGGACACTGTAACCACCTCTTAATTTTGTTATACACCCATGCAAGCCCAATTGTGGCCCCTCCCCATCATCATGGGCCCCTGCCTTCGCTTCAGCTACGCTAACTACTTGGCCCATTATTCCCAGTTTTTAAGCTCAGGGCTTGCGGGAACAGCCCCAATTAGCTCCTGAGGGCCTCCACACTGTGCCCAATTCTCATGGAGAATGTGGGCACACGGGGCTATTTGGGCCTGGGAGGCTTATTTTTGGAGGGCCGCTAGATATATAATTGCATCATCATTTTAATTAGAGACAGAATTGAAATCCACCATTTGTGAGGGTGGCATCCATTTTTGGCAAATCAAGCCCAACCATGCCATGCTTAGCTCCTGGGGCCGTGGGTTGGGTAAATTCTAGTGATCTGAAGAACAAGATGATGATGATCTCTATGCCATAATTTTGAGTATGGTATGCAGCGGGTGTTCTGCGGTTCAGTTTTCTTGTTCTCCATCGTCTGTTGATCAGATCATGTCTTCAAAGGTGTGTTCACTACAAGCATATGAATCTTGGGCAATTGTCATGCGTCACTAGTAACTCCTATCTCATTAGAAAATATGCAAACTTATCACAAGAGGTAGATTTGCATTGTTGTTTCAACAACGCACGACAATTGCCTAGGACAAAGATGTTGGTTGTGGTTGCATTAACAAATGTATGATGAAACATCAACAAGACTAGATTGAACCTCCCGTGATTTAGTTTTGATTATCATAAGTGTGTGTTTGTTGATTCCTTATTTTGGAAACACAGGTCCTTCGATCCCAATTGTGTTCACTATTTAGCGTGGACTGGTTAATAAAGTTTGAGGATGTAGTAATCTCTTTCAAACATGTGTCTTTATGGCGCTTGTTCTTTGATCCTCACCCAACCATACGCTAATCAAATACAAGTGTCCAATTAACCAAAGTAACACCCACATACCTTATCACCGAAACTAGGAGTGTAAGTCTTGGCATTGGCTTAGCATAACAAAGCACGGGAAGTTTGCTTCTACTGATGAAATAAAGTTTTAAAGTCTAGGATGCCAATAAACTTTAATATGGAACTAGAAGTACATCAAGATGGCGTCAATGAAGCCAGTCTTAGTGGCCTCAGTAAAATACTAGAGGCTAATATCAACTTGATGGTCCCAATTGGAAAGACTTGAGATTTCCTAGTACTACATTCTGGAAGCATGGGAGCCCTTGAGTTCTAAGCGTGCTCCAGACAATCGAGTTCTTGACCATGGCCTGCATCAAAATGTATGCAGAAAACCGTCTCCGTCGAATTTTGGGAGCTGGTGATGATCTGTAGAGATTAAAAGACAACGGAAAGCCATGATATTATCTTTTTGTATTCCTGCGAGGACCACGATGTGAATTCGGCCTGTTTCAACCATTAGCCCATTTTAAGGTTGGTGTTGTTTTTTTCGTTTTAGCCTTTTGAGGCTCATCGTCTAGTTTATGTCTGTAGCCTGCCATGCAGCGTAAAGAAAGCAGCTTAAATAAAGAATTCCCTCCATAGGACCCACACACATAATTCCATGTTCCATCGACACTGATCAGACTCATAGGTACTTAGGGTTGTCTAATTCAGTCTTGTTGTCGTGGAGACCATCTCCATCGTTGTACAAATTAGAACTTGAAGCAACCAAATTAGCTCCTCTTTCAAAGAAACATGTAGAAATATTGCAGCCTTGTTCGCCTTTGCATGCCTCAACTTTCGCTGCAAAGTATAGCTTTGCAGCTAGTAGTTTGTTTGTACTGATCGATCGTCGTCGTAGCTGACGACTGCAGTGAAGTTTCGAATGAAGACAAGAATTTCAACCCGAGCCTCCAAACAGATACTAGATGAAGATCATCATCTCAATCATGAAAAACTTGGTTCGAGGTAGCAAGATTACCGGTCGACCCAAAGGATAAATTAGTAGAACCATCATGAGCGTCATCTCAAGCCTTCGTCCACAAATTTCATATATAATCTTAATTTAATCATGAGAATACCCAGACACTGACGCAGTGTCCAGTAGTACACATTAACATAGTTCTAATTATCAGACCGATAATACTGAACACTCAAAAGATCCCCTCCTCAAAGATGCCACTTATTCTCCTATAATAAAGTTGAAAATGAGGCTCTTTTTGTGTTGGAATGTCCCCTATATAACCCCATTAGAGATAAATTTTCATCATATTTGAGAATGTAGTTCTAAACAGCCTCAAGTCTTTCTTTTAATTGACCAGCAAGTGGACATTGACCTCTATCTAAGGAGGCTACACACTCCTAAAGAATTAGCTAGTTTAAAACCATCCTGATGTACTTTCAATCCCATTAGCCTTTTATGGCTTCCCAGACTTTAAAATCAATTTCATTTCATTTCATTTCGAAGACACAAGTTCTGGAATTCTCATTTGATTATCAGGGAATTACAGAAAGATGAAAGTAGTGATAACTCATATATGAAGGGGGCAGCCGCCATGGTGAGTGACTCAAGCAGCCAGGTTTCATTGCACATGAAAAATAAAATAAATAAATAAATACCCATCAAAAGAATCTTGATCTTTGAAGGGTCTGTTACATACTGCACTTTCGAGTATTTATCAACAAACCCAAGTTCTGAACAATCGTATTCTTTTCCCTGTAACATTGAAAGCTGTAGGTGATGATGATCATAAGGATCAGTTGTTCCTTATTGTAAATACCACACAACCGAGTGTCTACCTTCGGGAGAGGACTAACTTAGTACCACAAATCATTTCTTCCCCCCTAAGCTCTATGGAGAGCTAAAAAAGAAAAGTATTAAGCACTACTGCCACCTCCTCTCCTTGGCCTCCATTTGCACCCTCATAGTAGTATTTTCTCTTTTTTTTGGTTCATCATAGAGATTGACCACACATGATGGGATGCATGGTCAATGACTATGAAGACTCCGTCATGGAATCTACATATCATCCTTCCACTCGGAATTATACAAACAAAAAGTTTTACGGTGTCACAAACTGGCCTTAGGAAGGAAGCGCGGGTGCATCATCTTATGCCAATATAATTTGCTGCCAGACTTCTTCAATCAATCAATCAATCAATCAATCCAGCAGCTAGCGGAGGTGCACAGTTCCCATGCCTGGCAGAGGATTGCCAGTTCTCAAGTTAGCACTCCTCAAGTTAGCCTCCGAAGAAGAATGATTCAGATCCGCAGGGTTGAAGGTCTCGAAAAAGGGAGCCTGGGGTATCACCTTGGTGGAGAAAAGTGATGATGAGCTATGGTGGCCAACATCACCTCCGACATTATACTGCATGCTGGTCATGGGGTAGTGCATGTTGCAACCCCACATGGAGGTTCCCTCCGTGGAGAATTGCAACCCTGAGAAATCATACTTCATGGCCTTGAACTCGGGCACTTCGGGGATAATACTATTGTGATGGTGATGCTTGAAGTCCCTGTGATGATGAATATTGTTGTTGTTGTCCCTGCTGCTAATGTTCCCTAAACCCTTGTGCAAATTATTGGTGGGCATGGGACTCAAGGCCGAATCTGATTCTAGTCTTTGCCTCTTGGAATTCGGGGCCCTGCAGGTGGTGATAATGGAAGAGCTGCCCTTGGTTTGAGTGGAGTTGGAGTTGTCAGAGAAAGTAGGCTGCTGTAATAATTGGTTGTTGTTGTTGGTAGAATTAGTGGAGGTGGTGTTGGCGGAGCTGTTGTTGCTAATATTGAGGCTTTGGTCCTGGCATGCTGGATGCGCTTTCTTGTGCGCCACCAGGTTGCACTTGAACGCAAACTTCAACCCACATTTGCACTCGATTGGCTCGCCGCACAGCTTCTCATGGTCCCGCACATCCACCTGAAATGAACCAAAATGCGGTGATTTATTTATTTATTTATGCAGTACAACCACAAGAGTCAGGCTTAAGTTGTAGCATGTGTAAGAATTTCTAGTCTAGTTCTATATTAGGCAAGAATTGTAAGCCCTCCATGAGCTATTGGAGAGGTTGAGCCAAAACCAAGTCTACACCTAGAAAGTGGCGATTGTGAGCTATTGGAGAGGTGGAGCCGAATTCCAAACTCAAAACTTTCAACTTTAAGGAAGTGGAGATCATGAGCTTTTGGAGAGGTTGCGCCATAACCCCAACAGTACCAAGAAGGTGGAGATTATGAGCTACTGGAGAGGATGCACCAAAACCCAATCTCAAACCCCAACTCCGAGAAAGTGGAGATCATGAACTACTCAAGAGGTTGAGCCTCAAAACCCCAACATCAGAAGGTGAAGATTTAAATCTGTCTTGCTCCTCACCTCTCCTGAGTCTTCTATATCTCCCCCCATGCCTTACCTTAAGAATAAGATAAATTGACTAAAGTACCAAACTACTCTATTTACTTAGTTCCGTTCACGCGAGCCGGCTTAAACCTTACATGAATTTCGGAACCTTCGCACGTTACAATATGATCACCAAACTCCATGGAAACATCAAGAATCTCGATCCTTCATCCGCAATAAGTGTTCACATCAAAAGCTTACTGTCTACATGGAGGAATCAAGCATTTCGATAATTTCGCATCACAAGTGTTCTGCGGATCAAGAGCTTGCAGTCTCCATGAAATTTATCAAAAAAATTGATCGTAACGAATGTGAAGTTTTGAGATCAAGTCTAGTCCTAAGATTACAGTGTTGGAGGTGGTACCTCAATGTAGAATTTTTTGCCACACTTGCGGCAGCCGAATGGCTTCTCGCCCTCGGAGTGCTTGCGGCCGTAGTGTCGCCGAAGCTCGTACAGGCCGACGAACGTCTTCTTGCACTTGGGGCAGCGCGAGGGGATCTTCTTGTTTTGGCCCGCCTTGAGGGACGAGCTAAGAGTGGGGAGCGTCATGAGGCCGCCGCGGTTGGCAGCGCTGCCATCCGTGTAATGGGTCTTGTGGTGCATCTTCATGGTCTGCGGGTTCTTGAACGTCTTGGCGCACCCCTCGTGCCCGCACCGGAACGGTCGTCGGTTCTGGATCAACGCCACGGGCACAACGTCCGCCTCCATGTCCTCGTCCACGTTCAACTCCACCTTCTGTAGTTAATTCACACATTCACTCAGCTATTGTAACTTCACATCATTTAAGTAAGTTCACACAATTGCAAAAACATCGTCAGTGTCATCATCGTGACTCGACGAGCAACACATCACTGTTCCACGAACTTAATTATTCCTCATCATTATTTGCAAGAAACTAAAGCCTCGAAATCTAAGCCCTGGAATTGATGGACAGTGAGAATCTAGTAAGCCTTGAGATTGATAAAAGTGAAAATACAAGAAATTTAAGCCTGGATATATATAAAGCCTAGGATTGATGGACAGTGAGAATCTAAGATTTGAAACTAAGTCATGATTCAATTGATGGCTAGCGAAAATGCAAGAAACTTGAGTCTGGATATCTAAGCCCTGGAGTTAATTGATGGACAGTGAGAATCTAAGCCTTCAAAACTAAACCTACAATTTGATGACAGTGAAAATGCAAGAAATCTGAGCCTCGAAATTCATGAACGAGCATATTAAGTTCTGTCATGAAACTACGTATGAATTCTAAACAAGTGACTGGATGGACTTGAGCCTACTAGACTCGTGATGAACTTGGAACAACACCTTCAGTCTAACTCGGAGGAGTCTGTAAGTTAAGGAGAGGATAGAGGAGCACCTGCAAATCAGCCTGGGGATGATCAGGGGGTGGGAGGGAGGCTAACGGTAGAGGCTGTGACTCAAACACTGAAGTGGGGGTCGTCACACCACTGGCTACTGCATCCATTCTCGGCAACTCAGATGTAACCACTTGTTGATGGCATTGCCCTTGGAAGGCCGAAAACAAGGTCCCCAACCCTAGTGAATCCGAGTGCTGTTGCTGCTGCTGCTCAATGAAATGCTGCAAGGGAGAGTAACAGCCTAAGGGTGCTGCTGGCTGCACCATGTTCTTAAGAGTGCTGACTAGGTTAGGGTGCATGACTGGGGTGCAACCAGTGAGTTGCTGCAGAAACTCGGAGGTTTCACCGCCCAGAAGGATGTCCTCATCAGTGGGGTACACAAGTTGGGGGTTGCCATGAGTTGCTGAAGAAATTTGGTTGAGAGGGTTAACATGAGAGCCACTAAAGGGGTGCGGGCTGAAGAAAGGTTGGGTGGAATTAGTTGCAGAAGTAACGGTGGTGGTAGTGGTGGTGGTGGTAATGGTGGAGGAGCTGGAGGGTTGTAGCTGCTCCCAGCAGCAAGCTCCTGATGATGATGGTGACCCAAATTTGTTGCTGGGAGTGCTGTCAGCTCCATTGTTGTTGTTGTTGGTGTTGGTGTTGGTGTTGGTGTTGGTGAAGAGAGATTGCCCAGCCATGGTCACCGCCCCATTGTTGTCGATAGAGGTCCCAGCGCTCAAAACTTGGTGGTAGAATAAGCTTTGGTGAGGGTCGCTGATGTGAAAGCTGTGTAGATTGGAGCAGGGGGGTGGAGCCACTGCCATGATGAAAAGCACGTCGCAAAATTAAGGATGTCAATCTCAACTCTAGAATTTTCAGAGGTGATCAAAATTCTGGGTAAATTCAGCTTGTTCAATTTTGGAATGTCATCATTAACCTGCTGGAAAACCAGCTCGCGAGCGTGATTGAAGAATTGAATAATTGATCTCTCTGCAAGTTGCAAGTTGCAAGTCTAACGCTGTCGAAAAATCGGTGGTAATCCTGTCTGGATTCTCAAGGTTTGCAGGGGGGTGACAAAGGATAGGCAGACTTCTAAACCTACTAGACTTCAAGCAGCATTTCAGTCTTTGTTTCTTTCTCGGCCATTTATGGTAAGAGATCCGACACTTGTTCCTTTTGGAAAAAAATCTCGAAACAGCAACCGTACTCAAACCCAAAACCTTGATGAATCCATAACCTTTTATATGCGGGACCAGTACTGAACTTATACTTCCATCATGGACACACCCTCAAATGGCGATCTAAACTTGTACAACGCAAGTTCCCCCTTCCGCCGCCTTAAACTCCAACACTCACAACTCCGAAACCTAAGAGGAAGGCTAGAATTGATGCGAATTTTTTGATTACTTGTCAAACTCCCTGCTGCTAGACATATGTAGATCTAGTGTAACTGCTCCTGTTCAGATCTATTCAACTTGAAGTACCCTCTCATACAAAGACTTAGAATGCCAGCTAGACTTATGCGAACCTCCTTGGAGATCGGAACTACTCTCAGGGCCTTGCATTGCATTGCTTTAACACTAGTACTACTACTTAGCAACTCATGATCTCGATCACCAAGCTAACTTGTTCTAACTACTTGCAACACACTTCTTCATCATCACAACTCATCACACCCTCCCTACCATTCTTAGTGAGTACTGATCCTCCTCTCTCCCTCTCCGAGACGCTAGAATCTCTCTCTGCAATATCTGGTAGTTGACATATATTTTGCACTCCGCCTCCGCAACTGGCATACAAAATGTTGCTGCTGCTGCTTGATCTCACAAATCGACGATTTGTGGAACAACTTCATGCATCTTGGGGTTAAGCAAAGCTAAGCTAATCTAGCTCAGATGCATTCCCTTCCGAGGTTGCCGAATGAAAAGGAAGAGGAAGTTGGAATGCTCTTCTGTAGGCTCAACGATCATGGCAGACAAAGGCATCTAGAATATGATGAGCAAACTTTGGCAGCTGCAGGCCCACTGACACTGAGACTCCCGGCCCCCCTGCCTACATTAGCAATTGCAAGGTTTCATCTGTCAGCTGGTCATGGCCCCACCTCCATGGCTCCACATCGCATTCTATACCATACCAGAACCTATAACTAGCGGAGTCCCAATATAATTTCATCCTGCTCTAATTCGATCGGCCAGCGATTAGATTAAGTTAAGCCCGCCCCTACACTGACACATCACGCGGTAGCATCTTGTAAAACCTCATCATCAACACATGCTGATCATCATTCTAACTTAACAACAATAACAGCTTGGTGCTCATACACCCTAAATTCCGTAATATCAACCTCCATAATGTCACTCACTCTCTAATATCCCGAAACCCTAGGGAACGCATGTTCGTAGTTCAAATCTCACTCCTTATCGTCACATTTCTCTCCTTTATATCACGAATTTTGTCATTAATGCAAACCACCAAAGAAGTCAACCCACACCCTTGCATTATGCCATGTGTCAGTATGTGGAGTGTCACCTTTTTATTCTTATTATTCTACTTCTTCTTATGCCATTTGTTGAATGTTGGTGCATGCATCCGCCACATCGACCGGGAAGGCGAAGCGGAGTGGACCACACCACACCATTTAATATGCTGCACTTTGTGTTATTCCATAGTGTCACGTGCTACACTAATCCACTAGTATCACGCATCCATGTTAACACTACGTAATTCCGTAATATCACATGCACTTTGGTTGCCACAAGTGTGATACTACAGAGTTTAGAGTGTACTATGTCGAGAAATTGTAAGAAATTGTAGCATAAAGACACATGTTTACAAGAAATTGGTAATGAAGCATATTCAAACACTAGATTAAAAATAAGATCTTGCATGATTTAGTTACGAGGGTTATCGGAAGTGCATGTTTGTTGTTTCCTTGATTGAATACATAAGTCCTTCCAAGTGTGTTGGCTATTGAGTGTGAAGTGATTAATAGTCCAATTTCATGTAAACATGTGTCTTTATGTGCCCGAGATGACCCTATTAAACTACTGGGTGATAGTGGAGAGGTACCCATTTCCGAATGGAGTGGTTGGCGGTTTCATTCTTGATGTGAAATCTTCGCTCTACTTAATGGAAGGTAGCTAGGTAGGTAGAAAGCCAAGAACCCACCCACCGCAAGGTAGGTAGTAAACCCCACCCTGCACCAAGAGGATTCTTGAATAGGGTAAGGCCAACAGGCTCAGATTCACGTTGGATTGCCCAACATTGGTTATTTATTCATTTATCATGTCTTTATGGTGTTTGTTCTTTGATTCTCACCTAATTACACACCAATCAAATATATGTGTACAAATCAAGGAAAGTAACCAAATAACACCCACATGCCCCAAGTTATTGTTGCAATACTAAGCACCCACAACTGGTTGAGAACTTTAACAAAATGTCGAACATGTTTGCCATGATCCACGCATAGATAAGAAACTGTAAGTGTGCTTAATTCAAGTAAGTTACACCTAAAATACATAACTACTCTGCAAAACCAGTTCCAACCTTGCATTTGTGCCCCAAATTCATACAACTAAGTTAGAGGTTCCCCCAGCAATATAAACTCATCATGTGAGACATAAACACATGGGGTTGTTGACAATTTCATCCCTAATCTTATTCAAGACCATGTTAATTGCTATAATATTCAAGAAAATCATCAACTTTCAATCTTCAAAACGTGTTTATCTCCAAAGAAGAGTTGTTGGAAGTATTTTACTCTATTCACACACAAAAATGTAATAATAAGAAGAAGAAGCTGAGATTATATAAGTACTAAATTTCAAAACATTGAACTTAAATAAATTATAAGAAATACATATTGTATCAATTTAATTTCAAATTTGGTATGTGTATCACCAAGATGGTTATGTATGCATGAAAATTAATTTTGAATCAAATTCTCATCTTTGATGAAACAAATGACAAGTTTTAAGTTTCATTAACAAACATTGCTCACGCTCTATTCATACAATAATATTAAGTTACGCATTTAAAAGGGTATCATAAGATGGTGTTAACAGTTTTGAAAATGCACCTTTACCGGAGCAAAATAAGGTAGAAATTGAGTAGAGATTCAGGGATAAGAATTAGGGAAAAAGTGGATTAGATAAGGATAAGGTAGTTCAAGTTTCATTGAAGAGGAGCCAATGTTTTGAGGGATGGTTCAAATTGAAGGATAGAGATTAGAGATGAGGAAGTAGGAAAGCATTTGAGGAGAATAAGAATAGTGTTGGACGTGACCATCTAGTGTCACTTACTATTTGGAATTACACATGCTTTTATTACTATTAATATAATTGTTATTGTTAACCCTATGTAAAAATGATGTCACTTTCAAAGGAAAACATGTAATTTTGGGAAGGATAAGGATAGAACTACATTAAATAGGATATTTAGTGTTTGATTATATTTAATGTTGTTGCCACCCTATCCTGCTCAACACTAATTTTCAATTTTTTGACAATTAGTGTTAGAAGATATGCTAGAGATACATGTGCTAGAATTCTCCTTTTATCATTGTTATTTTTATTTTATTTTCATATCCTTACTAACACTAAATTCAAACATGTAACTTCCACATATTACCATAGTTGATATCTAGTGTTTGAATTTACATTTAATGTTACTTACTTTCATAGGGTTATTGATATTTAGTGTATGCGTTCGTATTTTGTGTATCAAACACTAAATATCCTATTTAGTGTACTAATTGGAGTAGTTGATTATAGGGATAGACGTTGTTTTAGTATTTAAGTAGCCCGATGCAGGAATACAGTAGCGCCAAAACGTGCTACAGAAAACTCATCAAACATACAACAGGTCGAACTAGGCTATTTCCTATGAGCAAGTAGTTAGTCTGAGAGGAAGGTCACAAAATATGTGTTAAAGCCAAGTTTACCATCAAAGTGGAAGCCAATGTTATATTTGAAGAAACCAAACTTAATCGTATATTTGATGCTATGTTAAGAGGTATCAGGATAGATTGGTACATAAAATCTACTAGGGATGAACTGATCGCAGGCATTGAACAAATGCAATGCATGTTTTGCAAACAATTTCATAGCACTAAGATGAATTATGAAGTCATGACAAAATTATATAATATCAAACAACTCCCGACTAAATCCGTTGATGAATATTATGCTCAATTTTGCAAAATGTGTGTTGCATTAAATTTGTGGCCTAAAGATGATATTGTCGTGGTATGGTTCCAAGGTGGATTGCAAACTTGGTTGAAACAAAATACGTCATCCATGCCTATGAATTTATTACAAAATTGCTATGAATGCGCTATAAACATTGAAGAACGCGGAGTCTCATAAAGATGGGGAAACCACCTATCACCGCCAATATGTTGACACGCCATGTACCAATTTGTTCAAAGTTTCATCCAAGAAATCCATGCCTTAACAATGACAAATATGTGTTTTATGTATTGCATGCCTTATTTTGGGATACATTGTATGTAAGGAGGGTACACTACATGACCTAGCCAAAATGCAATTTATTTTAAATTTGGAACTCCCTCAAGACCATAAAACCGTCCAACATTCTTGGGGACTTGCACAATTCAATTGTATGTTCATAAAAGATCTAGCCTTGCTAGCCAAACCTATCATGGATTTAAATTGTCCTTACTACAACTACCACGATCATTAGGATTTGCTCACATCAAACGGGTTTCAAAAAATCAAACACGCATATACACAATATTATGTGTTGTTAGTCCCTAACTAGAAACTCTCATTTCACATTCACCGATGCATCAAACTTAGCCATAGTTGTCATGTTGACCCAAAACATGTCAAGAAAATTGATCAGTTGGTGTCTTACGCTAGTTGAAAATTAACCCTCACTAAACATAATTACTCGACTGCCAAATGTGAAGCACTAGTAATGATATACACAATTAATAAATATTGCCATTATGGCTCTCTTATACACGCTAGTCGATGGCTAGCTATACATACAAGGTATAGACAACGTCCTACAAAAATGTCTCACTCAAGATGAGTTTAAAAATTAGTGAGGACTGAACTTTTCAACAAGTGAAACTAAATTCATGAATACATGCTCATTTACCATACATTTCAAGAAAATTAGTTTGTGCTCTAAGGTGTTTGTAGGGTGATAAAAAAATGCAAAAGTAAATAGTGCTAGGCTAAATAATGTTGGTGCTTTTAGTGAGTATTGTTGCTATGGATAGTATTTTCATAGAATAGTGTTGGGATGAACAAAGCTTCCTAGATCTTTTGGTGACACTAATTTCATAGTAAAGACATTTAGTGTCACCTTCATTAATTTTCCACATGCATTATTTGCCCTCCCTCACTAATTGGGATAACTAGTGTAGTACAGAGTTAATTTACTTCAACAAATATACACATGGTCATATATATCACTATATTCGTTAATTTGAGACTTTCTCTTGTCTCAAATTAGTATATGGACCACAACAACATGGTCTAATGTTTGGGTCGTCCTACCTAAACCATCTCGATATGAGTTCTTAATTGGGTTCTTGATATGAACACCCACTTCAAAGTATTTGCATCTTACAACATTCTCCAATATATGTGTGATTTTATCCATATTCTTATATTTGTAACTGTCTCAAAATGCCGAAAAAGTCCCAAATTAACGAATATAGTGATAATATGCTAACATTTCTCTATCTATGAGCAAGGTGAGTGTTATTTTATGCACCTTTTTTGATGCCATGAGGTAAGATGCAAGATAAAAATGTGCCAAGGTCCTATTATCTCTTTTAACCTTGGTAATGTCAATTTCATCAGGATTTAGCATGTGAATGGCATCATTTGTTCCTATGCTCTCCAACATCCTCAAGTTCGTTTGAATAAAAACCAAATTTTTACATTTGAGAGAAGGATAACATGTTGCATTTTTGTGGTTTGTACCAAGTTGAAGGTCGTCCAATTCTGCTCACTACCAGAATAATTGCAATCTTATGATAACACATGTAATGCCGTATGTTGTAAACATGGCATTTGTTTCCCATACTTTTCCCACCAAGAAACATGTCTCAACATTGATTCTCTCAAGAGCTTCTCTTCTAGAAAAATGTCTTTCTTTGTGTAAAACTTTAGAAGAGAATCTTGCAGCTCATTCTTCACAATAGAATCGGCACATACCATATCCAAATATGCAATCCATCCATCTTGGAGAAGAGGGGAAATAATGCCAAATTCAAACTCCATAACGGGTGCAATATTTGAGACACCATGTGTAGAGGATGTTGGAACCAACTCCATCTCGATGTTAATATGTCCTTCACCTAGGGTACATAGGAGCAACACATGCACAACCATAACGAAATCCAAAATCCTAATCCCAGACTCTTGTTTCAAAACACCAATCGAAACAAATGTTTATGTTCAATTCGAAATGGACAAAAACGTGTTTCATTGCAACTATGAGAAATAAGAACCCTGAAATTGATTGAGTAATTATAAACCTTACTATAGGGAGTAAGTTTTAGTAGAGTCAACACTCCTCATGACCTATGACGAACATGTTTAAAAATGGGTCTTAAGTGGCTTGTTTTCTTAATTGGATCCCTATATGTTGAATTGGTATGTGATTTGGTGAGGATCAAAGAGCAAACATCATAAAGACACATGTATAAAAGAGATTGGATTATGCCTTAAAATATTCATAACTACTCGACATTGAATAGTGAAGACAATCGGGAAGACCTAACAAACACACTTGTACTTCCAATAACCCATTACTAAATCAGGGGAGGTTAGATTTTTCAATCCGGTTTTTTTCACATGTTTCATAGTAGATTTGCAAATGATACACGTGTTTTGTGGTGGAACTCCAATTGGTAGAAGTTGGAGAACATGAAAAATGAACCAAATAATACCCGCATACATGAGTGGAATTGGTAGCCTTTGGAAATCTAGAACACATGATAAAATCATTCTAATGAACTACAATGATATGTGCAATTAATAGGTTGCCTTTGCAAACAAGTTGCCTATTTACCCATGCAAACTACCTTTCAATTGTTCAAAATCAAATTACAAATACTCATAGCTTTGTTTATCAACCCATGTGGCAACCACAGCGAGACCATATTTCATGTATAATGCTATTGTAGTAAACAATATCAAAAATAGTGTGGAATATCAATAAATTAGCATTGGGCAACCTAATTGCACATATTAGTGTACACAGTGATCCTTAAATCGTGCAACTGAAGAGGGTCATCAATACTTAGGCTTGATCAGTGAACGGGGAGATTTTTCGGCATAATCAGTTGAGTCTCTAGTGTTTGCAAGTCCAACCGGTTACATGTTGACATCCTTTGGTTTTCTTTTATTAAATTGAGATATATTCTATAAATTCCTCTAAAATGATCGGTAAATTTCCTGCAATCTTGAACTTCAACTGGTTATTTCTCAAACTCAACCGGTTCATCTGTAACTAACTGCCGGTTCTCCTCGATCATAGGGCTTGATATCCAAACACCCCATTCTTTTGGCACTAACTTAGATGTACGACTTTTCAGCAAAGAGACCTAAGGGGAGCTTCATTGAACGAGGATAAGTAATAACTTCAGCATGCTAGTTCTGAATGAGAAGATGTGGATGAGAAGAACCTCCCTCTCCTCACCTAGTTATAGGCTTTAAAAAGAGCACAGTTAATGACTAATTTCCAAAACCTTGATTAATGAGCCCATTGAAGGCTATAAAAAAAGCTGCGGTGTAATAATAATTTGGCACTCAAGTGCATTATCCGCACTTGGACTCCTAGCTTCCCCGATCGATGCCACCTCAGATTGGCTACAAACAGCCTCAAAACCCTAGAAACATGCTCCAAGGCCCATCACACTGTAACATGTCATCCACTGCTGATGAAGCGGCCCAACTTATAACCCTCCGACTCACCAAACGATCTTGTTACTTGTTGGTTAACTTCATTTAACTTGTGATGTGTCATCATAACTGAAGACCTGATCAAATGCCTCACCACATGGCCAGCAGTTAATATTTAGCCTGCAATAGAGGTGAGTCACACAAAAGAACCGGATATTAGTCCCGCCCACTTTTCTGGAAATCGTCAAGGGGGCAAAAATCCATGGGAAAATTCGAGACAGCTGTGGGGATCATGATTTGGTGCAATTAATTGGCATGCACAAGTTTATTGTAAACCCACAAAGTCCTCAACAAGCGGCTGCTACTAGCTCTAGTGCTGTGACTATTTCCTGGTACACCCTAAACTCCGTAATATCAACCTCCATAATGTCACACACTCTCTAATATCCCGAAACCCTAGCGAATGGATGTTCGTAGTTCAAATCTCACTCCTTGTTGTCACACTTCTCTCCCTTATATCACGAAATTTGTCATTAATGCAAACCACCCAAGAAGTCAACCTGCACCCTCGCATTGCGCCATGTGTCAACATGTGGAGTGTCACCTTCTTATTCTTTATTCTTATTCTTCTTCTCCTTCTTATGCCACTTGGTGCATGTGTCCACCACATCGCCCAAGAAGGCTAAGTGGAGCAGACCACACTAGCATAGGTGACGGGAGAACATATTCAAATTGTCCTCACATCTCCTTTGTGTTATTCCATAATGTCACATGCTACACTAATTCTATAGTATCACACATCCATGTTAACACTACAAAAACTCCGTAATATCACGTGCACTTTGGTTGCCACATGTGTGATACTACGGAGTTTAGAGTGTAATATGGGCAACAGGGGATTTTTGCATAAGAAAAGAATCACTAACATTGGCATTATTACCGACGTGAATTCTGATTTTCTTGGTCTTATTGCGTTCAAGAGTCTCTTTGGTAAATGGTAGGGTTTATTGTCTACTTGTAGGTTTTGAATTTTGAGTGTTGTGTTGAAATATTGAATGCTCCTATTGGGGGAGGGGCTTACAATATGTTTGTTTAGAACAAGGTATGTGATACTTGATAATATTTGGTGTATTACTTTCATTGATTGTGATAAAAAAAAGTAACCTCATCACTACACTAAATATACCAATTAGTGAGTGTGGGAAATTAATGAAGGTGATACTAAATTCCTTTACGCTATGAATTAGGTCCACCAAAAGATCTTAGATCTAAGACCAGGAAGCATTGTTCATCTCGGCACTTGGCACTATTCACTAAATGTATCAGCACTTGGCATTATTCACTAACACAAATCCTTGGTCGCCAATGATTAAGGTCCTTGTTGTCTCCTTCCTTTGGGATAAGACTAAGGAGCCCTCTAGTCATCCCTTTCTGGAACACAACCAGTTCTATACTTTTAAGAATCATCCAGTGGAAGTCAAAGCCAAGGGTTGGCCAAAGTTGTTGGAAAAAATCATAGGGGATCCCATCGTGACCTAGAGCTTTCCCTTTAGCCATAGAGTCTGATGTTGCTGAAAGTTTGCTCTATGTAATTTCTTTGATAATTAGTCAATCATAGCCTCGAAAATGGTAATTAGAAAGCCTTAAAGACCTTATGAAAGGCTTTCTCTAAAATTTCCATTTGTTTGTAAAGATTTTGATGAAAATCATGGAAAATTCTATCCAAATCTTCTCTCTTGGTGAACTCCCTCCCATGAATGTCCCTCAGTCCATAAATAATAGTAGCATAATTCTTTTGACAACCATCTTAAAGAATTCACAGTGCATTTGTCTCCCACTATACTCCATTTAACCCTTGACCTCATTGTTGCACCCCTAGTCTTTCTAGTCTCGATGTATCTAAAGACCTTTTAAGTTCACTGACCTCTCCATGTTTGTGAATGTTTTAGATATCCTAATGTAGGTTTGCAATGGCCACTTCAAGCCTAGCCCAAGTGTATGCTTCTTCTTTCCTACAGGCCTTAGCCTGTTGCTTACTAAGTTGTCTATAGAATCTTGACATGTGCCATAATTTTTTTTACAAGTAAAAGCTTCCCCTGGGAGCATGTCTCCCTAAGTTGATTGCAGACCTCTCCTTGCAAATGTGAGACATTCCATTTGAATGGGGATGTCCTAGGAACCTCATTGCCCAAGCTTAAAGTGATTTAGACTAGTGCATGACCAGACCCCACTGAATTTCCATGAATAAAGCACAACATAAGTCAACCAAAATTGCCATTATTTTGTGGATTGTAGATTCCATTTAGCCTAGCAAACTTCTGTGTTGGGCCAAATTGGCCATTGTTTCAAGAAAATTGCCCCCCCCCCCTTGGCGACTAACTATAACATGAATTTGACAAATGGTGAGTAACTCATTCTAGCTAAACCTTTCAAGGTTACTAATTGCCTCTACCACAATCATTGGACAAATCCACTAGTCTTTCCATCATGTTAATATCTCCTCCAATATTATAGTTACAGTCCTTAGGGAGGTTATCTGCCATAATGTGCATAAGTGCCACTGCTTCGTGGGAATATTAAGTGCATATACACATATGATTCCAAAAATACCCCGTTCAATGCCTTCGAGTTTAATCCATACTATCTATTCTTATAAAGCATCCCATGTCTTGTGACAAGTTTAGCAACTTAGTTGAATAAAAGGATCCCCAACCGCCCTTTGCCTGCAACATAAGGCCTAGCCAACTTCGTTCCCTAGGTGTTGCTTTAAGTATCCAACTAATGCAACTTGTCATCAATTTGTTGCCTAAGTTTTCCAATGACATCCCGTTAAGCTTGTGTTCTTGAATCATAACAATGCGCGCCCTAGGAATTCAAGAGTTAATGTTTTCTTGGTTGTTAAGGCCCCAGATGTTACGTGTAATGAAATTGAGCTTCATAGATAACAATGAGACATAGTAACCAAGGTCCTCTAGTTTCCACCTTAGGGGGATTTGCCTCTAAAATTCCAAAGTTTCCTTGCCTAGGAGTCAACACTTGTTTGCCTGCGGCCACCAAGTTAGTTGCACTATTCCTAATGGGAGTATTTGCATAAGATGTGGCCATCCCTTTCTTTGGTGTACGGTTGGGGGTTCTTTTAATTTTACTAGCTCTTGACTCTTTTGAGGAGGTAGGGCTACCCAACCCAATGCGGTCCAAAAAATCATTACAAAGGTGGTACTTACCGTCATCATCCTTATGCATATGCATTGTGAATATAGTAATCCAGGGGTGGGATGAGGCTTTGGACTTTGCTCCTTCTTCATGGTGATATGGCAACTTCGCGGCCCCTATTCCCGCACCATTAGGGCCATGCTCATGGCTATTGGAGGAAACACCATTCCCCACTGCCATTCCAAATCCATGCTCATTCCCATCCACCATTCTAGGTCCTTCCTCCTCGTCCTCCACGTCTACTCCCTCATCCTCTCCTTCAGACTTGGACTTGGACTCAAATTCACATTTATTCTTCTCCTCTTCCTCCACTTCCTCATGTGTCTCCCTCATTTTCTTCCTCTACAACATTCCTAGCAACATCTTCATGCTTAGCCTTGATGTCGGAGTCAATCTCTCTTGTTTCAGCCTCGCCAACAACACCAACTTTTTCCTCTTGATACTCTCCTTCCTCTATCCCTCTCCACTCATTTTCAACTCCTAGCATGTCCTCTGCATCCAATAATGCATCAATGGCTCTCTTGTTTCTTGTGACCTTCCATGACCTTCCGTGGTGACCGACTTATGTTGCAACCTCCCCGGGTTTGTGTGCGAAGCTCCCAAACTTTTGGTATCTGCCTATTGTTGGGTTTCAATCTCTTGATATTGGATATTGGGCGTGTACCATATGGCTTTGGCCACATGTGCCTAAGTTTTTGTTCATGTTACCTCGCAAACAATTTTGTGATAGCACATTCAATCTTACATCAATATCACTAAGCAGTCTAAGCATGAGGAACATTTGTTGAGGGACATATCTCGATGTGATCGGGGCTCCACCCCATCCTCTTGTGGCTCATTGCCCTCCCCAAGATTGCTAACATCAATCTTACATTAGTGATAAGCATGATGTTTGTTTGGCTCAAATATAGTATTTGAAGTTCTTTCAAGTACGTTCATTACAATGGGAGCTTCATGAATCACTTGAATTGTTTTGTTTTTATTTATTTATTTATTTGGAAACAAAAGGCAAATAGGCCAATGCCATAAATGATCAAGAATGGTAAAAACATGCCCACTTTGGGGCCCCTTGAGCGCATTAAACATCCACAGTAAAAGTAACAAAGACCCAACTCCATCAAGGGCAACCCACCACATCCACCAACCAAGGACACTCCCCACCCCACCAACCAAGGACAACCCAAGACCACCAAGTGATTAACAAAAATGTCAAGTTGCCTACGTACATTGTTGTTTCCAATTCCATGTGATTTCCACGTTAACCCTTCTACAAGGAACGCTTTCTAGCACCCCAAATTTGGTTGAAACCTTGGAGCAATGCCTTGGCCAAGAAAGTGCTAGTCTTCACAAACTTGACGACCCTCCCCAAAGCCTCCTTGGCAAACATAATGAGGTCGTTCCAAGCAAGGTATTTTACCTTGAATTCATTGCTCTTGGTTAAAAAAATTGTCAGTGCGTTCAATCCAAATTGAGAGTTAATACTGCAAACAAGATGCCAAATCTTACTCTCTTTAACAAATTTCTTGGAAATGTTTTTATAGCATTTCTAAGATATATTTTCATTTAAGTAACATGGTTTTAAGGGTTATAATTGTGTCTATTCAAAAGCCTATTAGATTGTTATGAGGTTATAAAAAATGCGAAACTCAAATACTTTGAGTTTTATTCTTAATTTTGAAATGAACATAGATGGCATAAAATCACATGCATGTTTCTATTTAGAGAATCCTTAATCAAATTTGCCAAAGAGGCCATGTTTCCAACGAAAGCTATCATGATAAAGTTCGTGCATGATAAAAGTGGCCCATCGCTAGACTCTCCTAGCCTGAATGCAACCCTAGAGTTTGTGTTTGATTGATTCCTTCGTGTTTGGAAGGCAAAAGAAATGTATTGCTTTGAGATAAAGGTGGTGCAATATGAGCCCTCCATTCATTAATTGTGACCACCTTGTGCCATATGGACCACATGAAGTTTGCTCCCTTGCCTGACTAAAGCGGATCCCAAATTTGTGACTAATGGAACTTGTAGTACCCTGGGGAGGTAGCCTTGCCATTTGTTTGTTGCCGGAGTTGTCCATGGAGTTTGGTTGATGATGAAGTCTCTACCAATCTTCGTGGTGTGATCAAGAAGGTGCAACCTCTCCATCCATCTCCAATGATGTGTGTCCCAATTAAGAGTGGCCATTTTGCCATGGAGAAAGAAGATTTCATGTTTCTTTCGGCCTCTAGTGGTACAAACAATTTAACAATTTAACCTCGTGAAAAAATCCAACCATGTTGGTCGTGGGGTTCTCCCATTTACTAAGGCATTGGGAACGGGTGCCTACCGTGAAGCATTTAATTGGAGAGGCATGGAGAAATATGATGATCCATGCAGGACATAGTGAAGGTGGTTGAGTATCGCATTACGAAGCTAAGTTTGCCTCCTATCTCTATAAAGCCCAATCCATTGCCCAAGGAGTGTCATGTCCGGATCCTCATCCAACAAGTGAGCTGAATTGTTGGTCGTAAGCGTGATCCGGTCATCGACCCCAATCGGGGCAAGGTTAAAACCTCATCCCACATGAAGAGATTCCAGTCCTCACTATTCCAAATGTCATCTACGCATTGAATACCCTTGTAGTAAAGCTCATGGGCCTTGGCATAGGAGGAATTGTTGCCAATGAGTTCAAGCCCAACACGCCGCCAAATGTTTGAATGGAGTAATTCCATAAGGGTGCGAGAGGGGAATTGTTAAGTGTTTTTCAACATAATTTTCCAAGCTTTACCGATGTGCCCCCAAACCTTAGACCTGGAGAAGCATTGGTTGCTTAGTAGTGAACCTATCAAGACTAACCTCCCAGTTTTCTTCCTCTTTTAGGATTAAATATGGCCAACATGTGCCTAAGCATGAGTTGAAGATTGAATTCACTAGGTCCATGGCCTTCACAATCCACTTTCTTAAGAGGATGGTCTTGGCAGCCGCTAGATCCACTAGCCCTAGCCCACCATACTTATTTTCACATGTATTTAACTAAATCTAGACATGTGAGGTGTCCAAAAATTAGTGCATGAGTCTTGGTATGCCGTCAGTGGCGGGTAACTATGCATGTATTCTTCATAAACTAACATGTACCTATAATTTTCCTGAGAATCTTATTAGACCTCTCCACACCATGGTAAAGGACCACAAGGTGGAGAGCAAAATGACCACTAAGTCTGCTAGGGTGAATTTCATGGCACTCCAATAGTCTAATTTCCTAGAAATTTTAGTGTAGAGAAATTGGTCCACATCAAGAGTATTAAAGTTCAACCCAAATGGGATACTTTTGGATACTTTCCTTTCCTCAACCCACTTCCAATTGTAACTCGCGAGCCACACTTGCTTGTGTGTGTAGTAGTTTTTTGTTTTTTGGCACAAATTGAAAATTGTGTGTGTAGTAGTCAAACTTGTAGGTGTAAGACTTCTCCCAATCAATCCGTAAGGCTTGATTGAATACCCTAAGGAGTGTTAGTAACTCATCAATGTATTGTTTGTGCCCTCTAACCATGAATGAGGAATCATCCACATATTGCACGATGTTTTGTTGTTGTTCACCCCTAGACAAACAATCCCCTTCAACCTACCTTGTGCCACAACTTCCTTGGTGATACAAGTGAGAACATCTCCAACTGTAAAAAATAAGTATGGTGTAAGTGAGCATCCTTGTTAATTTCCTCTTTTAATTTTGAGGTTTTCCCTTGGGCTACCGTTGAGATCAATTGTAATGGATGCATTACCAAATAATAATTTGGCCTAGCAAATGAATTTTTCACTAATCCTCATATTTTGCATAACACGGAAGAGAAATATTTATGAAACTTTATTATACTATTAGGCCTTAAAGAGGTCTAGTGTCAAGAATAAAAAGCCTTAGCCCATTGTTGAGTTTTTTGGATCAACATCATAAACGTGAAGGGAAGGAAGGCGGTTTGTTCGGGGCTAATGACATTATTGAGCATAGGTTGAAGTCTAAACTACATTGTTTTAGTGAAGATCTTATAAATCATCATGAGGAGCATGATTGGTCGCCAATTGTTAGGATTATTGGTTTCACCCTCCTTGGGTATGAGACCATTCAAGCCTCTAGATATCCCCTCATGAAAGGCTCATTGTACAAAGCATTTAAGATTCATCTAATGAAAGTCCAATGGCATGCCAAAGCTGCTAAAAACTTTGTGTGAAACTCCATCATGTCAAGGTGCTTTCCCTATTGCCATATATGTAATTGCGGATGAGTGCTCTATTTGAATGATATAGAGTAATATGCAAAATATTCTTCTATTTGATAAAGAAAACTAAAAGATGTCAACATGTAACCGGTGGGTATGGGAAACACTAGGATCTCGACCATTAATGCCCAAAAATCTCCACAAACGTTGATCTACAAAACTCGCCTTCTCCATAAACAAGGAGGTGAAATATATTGCAGGAAAAATTTGCATCAGAAATATGGTGCACAAGGGATTTGGGCGAACCAACCCATACACTCATTCCTTGTTGGATGCCTAAACCCTTGCCTCCAAGGAACCCGTGTACGGGTTGTTTTGCCCCACCCGTGCACAAGGTTACCTTCACAAGAGTTATGTAATGGGAGAAGGTGAAGTGAAGTTACTTGAAGATTCACCTGAATCCCAGGTTGGTCATGATGAAGCATGTGAAAGTTAAAGTACTTTCACAATGAAGTTGTTTAAGGTAGAAATACCATAAACCGTTAAAATAAGGCGATTCGCATTGAAGATCTGGTCTGACAAACATGAGATAATTTTCCAAGATAGACGAGAAGGATTCATGAAGAATGCAAGTTGTTTCGTATTTTTTTGCCTTGTACAAAAAGTTCCACAATTTTTCAAAGTGGAAAGTTTGTCCAATCCACTTCCCGTTCACTAGGCTCTCCTCATTTCGATACAGATTATCACCTAAACCCGTTAATCATGAGTACGTTAGATCTTGCCTCCCATTGGCTACACTGCATTGAAGTTGCCGCGCCATTTAAGACATGGCACTTACCATTATGAGGCGGTCTAGTACACCGCTATTGGGTGGTTAACGCTTTATGGTATTTCTACCTTATCACATATGGTAAATGTCATCCAAATACTCAGGATGCAGGCATGGGGAACTCACTCTCTTGCATATACAGATGTTAAGTGCAAATACAGATGCATATACATGATGAGTGGGCTTGCCCTCATGTTTGCTTCATTTTGCACCTTCTTGACGTCACCACTTTTCGAAGAAAGTAATTGACATCACTGAATGAGTTTGGCATCTTGGTCCCTCTGTTCTCTAATTGCGGAAGCTCATGATCAAGTGACTGACCTTTTATGTTGATTGATTGATGGCAGTGTAATATAACAAAAGATATCATGACAATGATGACATTATTTTCTTCACCCTAATTCTCAGACTGGTTAAGGCCTTAACTTTGGTTCTCTACTTGAGACTTTCTGGAAAAAGTGATATTAAGACTTCACATGTAGATGTAGGCAATGGGGCATCTTGAGAGGCGATGGGTGGTTACAGTTCTCCACTTGTGAAAGTCCGAAGATGATTGATGACAAGCAATTAACTGCAACAGATAAGGACATGAACTTTGTTGATACCTTATTATTTTCGACCCCAACCCATGCACCTTCTGGCTGGCCAGCAGCTCCCAATTTCCAAACGTCACATGTCCATCAATTATCGAGTCTTCTTTTGTATTTTGTAGAAAGCAAATGACAGAACCCATTTATGGCATCTTCGATAATTGATTGCAGTGTAAATTGCATAGGACAGAGAATTGAATGAATTTACCTTCTAGACCCTATGTTCTCCTCATCGAGAAGCGTCTGCTTTGAGGTCTCCTTAACTTATTGTATTGCAGAAAGTGAATGACATGATAATAAGATACGTACATAACTTATTATTGAGTGTGTGCTTCTTCTTCTCCATTTGTGGAAGACCGAAGATGATTGGTGACCCAGTGTGATTGCATAAGACAGGGACTTGAATGTTGTTACGTCTCGTTTCTAATACCTAGGTGATGAGTGCCCCTCCCCAGATGTTGAGGACAAGAACATGGTGTAAGTTAAGCATTCGTTTGGGCCTTGGGAGGTTTTCGTATATGATACCTCATTCTACCATAATACGAGCAGTTCTTTAATTCCAGAGGACGAGAGGGTGTGCACCAAAGGTCAACTTAATATTCATTGTCTCAAAGTAACTTGTTTTTTATGCCGGCGTGTCTGCAGAATCGGCCCCGACAAGTGGACTGTGAGACGGCTGGAGTTATATACGCTACAGGGAATTCGGTGCAAAACGTATCTAGAATTTCAGGGAGAATAGAGTTTAGTAGTTCGACTACTATAAGTTCTAGACAATCATCCTACGTCGGTGCAAGAACAATACAGATTATGATTGGTAGATTTCGAGATCTCCAACGAAATGGGACAATTTTCACTTGTCAGTTGTCCGAGACACATATGCTTCTAGTGTTCATGTTTATGAGATATTTCCCTACAACGATGCATATGTATGTGATGTTTATTACAACTACTATGGTAGCTAGTGGGTGAAAGTACACTACGGTCCCCAATTTAATACGTCACAAACACAGTTTTGCTAAAATCGTGTTTTTGAACATCAACCACGTCAAATATACAATGAATTTGTATCATTTTTTCATATTCTTGTAGTCTTTATCCTAAGGAAGAGATATCTTGTACTAAACCTCTATATAGTGTCATATTCTAAGAGAAACAAGTATTATTGTACAAAAAATTAATACTGTCACAGTATGTGCAGTATTATTTTTTTTCAAAAAATACTTCAAAAATGATTGAGATTACATTCAAATCGCTTGACTTTTGTTGTGAGCGTAGTATATAAGAGAAGACAATGAAATTTGTTAATTTCATGGATTTTGTCACATTTCATTTCTTTAAATGCTTTCTGGCACGTAACTTTTTTCCGTAAGCCATAAGTGCCAAAGAATTGCATTTAAAAAAAAATTGAAACCTTAATCATGAGAATTCCAAAATTGAGGTGGGCAATTTGTCCGATTTTCAAATTAGTTAATCCTAATGATTGTAGAGCAACTTGTATGAATTTTTATATACAAAAAGTACTAAAAAGTACTTCAAGGAGGGGCCACAAGTGGCTAGGGCGTAGTGTGCTTCTACCGTAGTACACATGATTGAGCAAGGGTTTGACTACTATGAGTTCTAGACAATCACCCTACGTCGGTGCAAGAACAATGCAAATTATGATCGGTAGATTTTGAGATCTCCAATGACATGGGACAATTTTCACATGTCAATTGCACGAGACACATATGCTTCTAGTGTTCACGTTTATGAGATATTTCCCTACAACGATGCATATGCATGTGATGTTCATTACAACTACTATGGTAGCTAGTACACATGATTGAGCAAGGGTGGCTTAAACCCAAGGCCTTAACCCATGTCTCATGGAATTCCAAGGTTAAGCCACTTGAGGTCGGAATAGTACTTGGATGGGTGACCTTCCTAACACTTGATTTGTGGTGTACCCTACCACCTACAATCCACCCAATCATAGTTGTGGTATTTGGTTGAGTTGGATATTTTAAACCAACCATGTGGGAACTAGAAAGGCTTGCCCTTGGGAGAAATAGGTGTCGGCCGGCTTGTCCACAACCGTTCAAGATGTTCACCTTATGAAGGAGGCAATAGTTATCGCATGCTTTCTGATTCTCGTAATGCTTGCTTTGGGATTACATATAGACTTAGACCAACTCAAAAATGAAGCAACACCATAATCAACGACGGTGGCAACATCAGAGTTGTAATTCTTTCTTACTTACACCTAATGGAGACCCTTACCCCAAAACAACTTTAATTCTTGCTTGAAATGAACAATTTTTATATGTGAGAGCCTAGGGTTAGTATTGGACACACCTATGATCTCCAATATTGCTGAATTTGTGGCTTCCTCAAATGGTGTCCAAAAAATCCATGCTAGGATGTGTCAAAATCCTCTCTCTATTATTAACATGACCTTAAAATATATTGTATTTTTTAATAATATAAATGTTGTTTAACTGTTCAAATAAAATGAAATTGATTAAAGTCCAAGAACCAAAAGGCTATGGAGCTAGATGTATATCAAGGTGTTGTCTAGCTCATTCCTTAGAGTAGTGGAGTGCAACGGCCTTGGTAAGATATAATCTAATATCAATTTGATGGTCCAGCTGAAAGAAAGACTTGGACTACCTAATACTACATTTTGAAAAAGGGAATGGAACCTACATCTAATGTTGTTGTAGTGGAAACACTTCAACACAAAGTGTGTCTTATTTTTCATTTCCTTTTTATAAATAAATTGGCATAATCTTTTATCCCTAGGAATTGGGATTGTCAACCACTGACCAATTTTCATAAGTCTATGATTTGAGGTGCAGTAAGCAACATTGGCTTTGCAATGGAGTGTTGTCATTGATTGCTTCAAGTAAAATTCACATCCATAGTTGAGAAACTCCTTGAGATGAAGGTATTCTAATTTCTTTCATGTGAGGTGGAATAGTCCCGCTTTAGCAAGAAAGACATGTTTGATGGCATCAAATATGATTTTTAGCAGTGTTGGGATGTCCAATGTTTCTCATTATGGTTAACCCCATGGTGCCTTCCAAATGGATATCATGATTTTGTACCAAGTGTCGAATCCTTGTTTAGTTGGGTGTTGAGAAAGTGAGGTTGTTGGATTAACTAAATAAGAAGATGGTAAATGAGCGGATCGTTGTTGGAAACCTATAGCTAGTTCAAGTGTATATATAATTCCCCGGGGAGATCCCCAAATTCAGCCAACAATCTATGTAGGATGTCAAAGAACGTGAGTCATCATGTGTATCCTTGTGCCTTTCTCACAAAACCTTCCAATGGAATTTTTTCAAATCCCCCCCTCCCAATCTCTACGTGTACCACATGAAAAAGTTGAAACTCCACGGCTTGGAATAGACGGGTTTTGAGTTCCCAGCATGTGACTTTAACTACTGCTTCTTCCTCAAGGTGGCCATCATAGCTCTCATACCTACAATTTGTTGCATTTTCCTTGAAATCTCACACGGTGAACGGGTATGGGTCATAGTTAACACATAGTCAAACACAAAGCTTTGACATGCTACTTCAACTAAAGCCTCTGCACAACCTAGTACATGGAGAGACCCTTTAAAAAGCAAGTTTAGATCTTTCCCAATGACAAAAGCCTTGTATGTTCCAGTCCTTAGAATGATACTAAGGTCAACTTTACACGAGGGATTGAGGCCTTCAAAATTTAAAGCCAATGTACACAATATATTGACTCGGGCCAAGAAAAGAGGAATCTCTAACACACTTGCAAGGAAGCAAGTTGGGTTTCCATTGTGGTCCAACCTAATTCTCTTCCCGCGGACCATATTAGATTTTGCCTTTGCACTAAAATATACTTTCACCTTGTTAGAATATCATTTTCAAGGAATGTCCTTGACTTCATCATGTAAAGACCTTGGGGTTGATTTAGGGTGAGTTTTCATGTAGGCCGCTCACTCACTAGATTCTAGAAAATAGTGGGTCGGAGGTGTTCGCAAGTAGTTAAGCACAAGCCACCATCCAACGACATTTTGCTGGGCCGCTAGAATGTGGAGGGTGGTGGACACGTGCAGCTAGCATTCCATGCGCCCCGCTAAAGAATCTTTAACCTACAAGTGCCAGCCACCAATGGATTGAAGACCCGTTTTAGAAGGAGGAGGAGGAGGTTAGTAAGTAGACCCCAAATATGAGAAAATGGGAGTAGCTAGTTGACACATACAAACCCTACCCCACTAGATTCCCTCTACATTTGAACGGGTTTGTCCTTATTCACACTAAAATCTGGTGGGCGAGCGGCCGACATGGAAACTCTCCCCTTAGTGGATTAGACCAATCACATACAAAAAATTATGCATACATAGCCCTAAATTGGGCTTGACACTCATGTAAAGCGGCCTAACTAATTATCAACCCTCAGGCTCCCTCATCATTAGGTATTGTTTTTCTAAACTTGTAGGAGAAATTTGGCCTCCTGCTAGGGCCTGGGCTATGACAACAGGTGCAAAAGACAAGCATGGATTCTTCTGACTAAATTATTTTTCCATTAGGTTGCTTCCTGATGCCTCAAACACTTAAATTGCCAACCACAGTTATAACCACTCTCAATGTTTTCTAACATAATATACACACAACATGATGCTGGCAGCTAGGCTTTTAGATTCATATTTTTGAACGAGCAGTTAAGTTAAGCTAAAAAAATTAAGTGAGAACATGCTAATAAGTGAGTCGGAATAAAAACTAAGCTACATTTGTCCCATGTTTTCCTTACGTACTGAGACCTTTCAGACCAGCACCTTGCAAAAGCATCTCCCTGGTGTAGGAATAGATAACCCACCTGTAATCAACTATATGTGTGCACACTGATGATCGTCTATGATGAATATGTTATTCTCCCAGTTAATTTATGTTGATGAGACGGAGCAATGCAATGAAATGGAATTGATTTTATAAGTCCCGGGAGCCAAAAGGCTTATGGGGACTAATTAAGTACATCATTATGATGTGGTCGAACCGGCTAATTAATCTCCAATAGCCTTCGTGAGATCGAGGCTAATATTGGCTTGACGGTTCTATGGAAAGAAAGACTTAAGATTCCCCAATACTACATTTTCAATGCGTGAATGGAACTTATCCCTAATGGAGTTATATACGGAACACTCCAACACAAAGTGTGTCTCGATTTCAATTACGTTATAAGATCAAACGTGTGGTCCGAGACGGCCCTAAACTATTGGATGATGGTGGAGAGATACTTAAATCTCAAGGAAGAGGTTGGCGGTTCGATTCCCAATTGTGAAATCTCCTCTCTACTCGACATAATCTTGCCAGGTGGTTTGCCTCCTATGCTTTGGCGTTGGCATGTTGGCCTTCTGTCTCAAAAATATATAAGATCAAAAGTGGCATAATCTTACTATCTTTAGAGATAGGAATTGTCGACCACCGCCCAGTTTCGGTGGCAAGTCTATGATTTGAGGAACGGTAAGCAACAATGATCTTGGTTGGTGGTGGTGTCAATGGTTGCTTAAAGTATGATTTACGTTCGTATTTGAGAAAATCCTTGAGGTGGAGGTAGTCTAGTTTCTTCCCAAGAGATGCAAAGAGTTCCATTCTTTAGCAAGAATAACCTCCTTGGGATCATTAAATGTGGGTTTTGATGGTGTTGAATTGTCTTGGGTTTCCCAATGAGATAGACCCATGATGCCTTCCACATGGTTGTCCATTTGTGCCATGTCTCAAACCCTTGTGCAATAGATCATAGAGGTTTATGTTCCATGTATCTCTAGTAAACAATTAAGCCCACTAAGGTAGAGGGTGATTAAACTGTCACTTTAAGCTCTGAGCATAACTATTACTATAACACAAAAAAAAATCATTATCTACCTACTAAATTAATAGAACTTATTAGCAATTTAAAAGGGACTCCAATGCACCAAAGTGTGTCTTCTTTAGATTTTGTATGCAGAAGTTATAAGGGTTCAAGGTTTTATTGGTAGATTACCGAAAATTGTTAGGAGGGCTTGACATTAAGGTGGTGGAGATTCTCATAATCATAATGTACTCATTGTGCAAGGTTTTTGGGTGTGGATTTTAAGTGGAGTGTTGGTTATAGCACCCTTACACTAGAGCGCGGGTTGAGAGCTCAAACTTGCAAAAGTCTTGGGGAATTTTAAACCCAAGGTCTAAACCTTTTTTTGATATCACCTTTTTTTGTTACTACTCCATGTATATATAATTTTACATCTTTTTTATACCAGTAGGGTACATGTATTGGAGGATACTTTGTTTAGATGCCAATTGGGTATATGTACATTCAAAGAACCTTCATACCTATGTAGAATTACCCTAATATCAATATGGCCAAAGGATGGTATTGACGTTTAGACCAACTCAAAGATGAAGCAACACCATAATTCATGTTAGTGGAACGTCAAAGTCGAAATCCCTTCTTATTCCCCTTATAACCATGTAATTTAGAATGAAGACTTTGACACTATGATCCAAAAAAATTAGTCATTAATTTCATCCAAGTAGTAAGTTGATGAGAACTGTAGTCAAATGGATGAAATCAATGAACTATGGACAATTTTGTGTGGTTGAAACTATGAGCATGGCTTTAGGAGCCCTAAGTTGGTTACACTATCGTCTTTTTGTTTGCCATAAGAAGAGAGGCGCATCATAGTCGGCATGTTTTTCTTAGAGTGTTTGAGCACAAAGAAAGAAACTACAAACTTGCCTCCCTCAACGTAGTAATTACATGCAAGTTTTTTCTTTTCTTTCTTTCTTTCTTTCTTAAGGATAATTATTCTTCTTAAGAGTGTGAAATCCAAAGTTTGGTTATCAGAAGGAGTGATTCCTAGACTTAAACTACTATTAGAGTCTTCTTCTGAAGTAGGAATGTATTACCTTGTTACGGAAATGGAAATGTGTCCAGAGTTGGATTATGAGGCATTGTGCAACCATAATCGTGTAGACTTTATTTAATTGTGATTTGAATGCATTGTGTAGTTGTCATCCTACGCTAAGTAAATATATGAGATCGATACTTGGTCTCAGACTATATATGTTAACTACTTGTTGCATGGTTGTAAGCCAAAATAAAAGATTGGATTACAACAATAAATATTTTGGCTTGTATTAGAATCAATATTGATCGATTAATGACGGAGCTTGATGTGATTTGAAGATGCATTGGCCAATGGTTACAAATACAATTGCTACACTCAACATCATTTACTAAGACAATGGTTCTACTTTAAAATTAGGAAATGCAAAATTACATACCACATCCAAAAGATAATTAGAATAAGATATTGAATTAAGATCCCAAGAGGATTTCTCAAGATAAAGAAGAGTGAAAGACATGCTAAGTATGTTCCCATAGTGAAATAGCTATCATTTTGTCTAATTAAAGAATTAAAAATTGACAAATGCTTGTATGATATTGTGAGGCCAAACCCACCACCCTTAAGCGTCCTAGTCCGGGTGTGGGTTTGAGAATCACATGTCTTATGTCAACAAAAGTAGAAGCTTGAAACTTAATTCAACTCTCCACCAATGCACTAGTCGTGCTAATCTTTATTAATTCCTTCTAAGAGTTTACATGCACCCTTCCTCTTACTCACCCTTGAGAGCTTGTCCCACTCTCCGTGTGAGAGCGACTAACTCACTACTTCCACCCCTTTAATGATTCACACTTATTTGGGAGTTTGCTTAGCTTCACCCGTTGCTTGAGATAACGATGCCTCGATGCCACTAGCATCGTGCACAGTCGCGTCCTTAGCCGACTCAAGCTCCCAAGTCATGGCCCTTGCCACACATGCCCTTGCCGATATTCCTCTTGAGCTTTTAGTCTTGATCCCCCGCGTCTCAACATCGTGAGAATCCATTACATTTTCCATCAACCATTACACCCAATTTATTCCATGGCGAGGATACAAGCGTTAAAAAACGCTATTCTCCGTTATCACAATCATAACACACTCCATTGCAACCCCCACATTACTCACATCCACTTCCAACTGCTAATCATACCATTCAGTGCCTCGTGTCTTCCCAACTTGCTAATGAACTAATTGTCTAAATTAATACTAAGTAGCAACCTAATTAACTCTAAGGCCCCCAGTAGCTGCGACTTGCAGCCTCGCGGGTAGCCCAGCAGCCAGTTAGCTGCAACAGCAGTCTCGTAGTAACCCAGCACTAGTTAGCTGCGACAGCAGTATGTAGTAACCCAGCCAGTTAGCTGCGACAGCAGTCTCGTAGTAGCCCAACACTAGTTAGCTGCGACAGCAGTCTGTAGTAACCCAGCACTAGTTAGCTGCGACAGCAGCCTCGCGGTTGCGACAAGGTTTGACTAATACTAAGGAAAGGAGGAAGAGACCAAGAGAGGGAGAGGAGAGGGAAGATATATGAGAGAAGAAGGAGAGAAAGAGGATAGGAGAGAAGGGGAGGAGAGGGCATCCAACCACAACCCTTTAAACTTTCTCCTACTTAGTAGGACCTTATCCTATCCACTAAACCCTCACCTCCTTAAACCAACAAGATAGAACCCAATTCAAACATTTAAACCCAAGGCTCTTCCCTTTGCCTCTTCAAACTTTACTCACCTAACCAAAGCACTCTCTAATGCCACTACGCTTCTAATTAACCACACAAAATAAGCCTAAGGCCTAAAACATAACTCCACACCAAGCCTCTACTACATTGCCATTCTAAAACTAGGGTTTCACTCTTTTTATATTTTTGAGAAACAACATAAAACCTAAAAGTCTAACTCCTAATGGCTTCAAAGGGTTAAGAACACATGTGGGCACTCTTTTGGGCTCACAAATACACTAGGTAACCCATTCCTCAAGAAAATGTACCCTAGGTTTTGTTCTTATTTAGAAGATGGCAAACTACCAACACATAGTCTCTTTGTCTGAAAAACGAACAATCGGGATGCTTAATGTCAAGAATCAACTAAAAACATGCATGTTGATTAATCACGTATTCTTAAATTGGCAACTTAAGTTGAATGAATCTTTGACTAAACTCAATACCATGGGAATTGTGGGGCATTATCATTGGTTTTCTTCCATTGGATGGCTTTGAGATCTATATCGTGGATTTAAATTTACTCTTACAAATAATATCATAAAAACTAATTCATGGTGGAAGAGAGCTACATTGATATGTGCAATTAGGTTGCCTTTGGAAATGGGCTGCAATTTACCTTTAGACAATATCATATTACACAAACTTACACCTTTGTTTATTCATATGTATAGAATCCAAGATTAATAAATAGAATATAATTTATTACTGTGGTCATAAATGTACAAAAAATTATAGAATTTGGATAAATCAGCGTGGGGCAACCTAATTGCACATATTAGTGTAGTGTTAAGGGTCACTTCTCACACAAGCCAAGAGTGGTGACCATGAAATTGTGAGAGCCCAAAAGAAAGTGTCCAAAGGCCGTCCCAAGACACCTCCAAAATCATGTACTGTGGTCACGGATCCTCAAGTGTAGTGTGAAGTCATATGTGACCAAGCCCTCAACCAAATGTTATTTCAATGAATTTTTATTCATGTGGGTCCCCACACACAATAAAACAAATAAATCAACGGTTGTGAGCGTTTGGAGTGCCATGGTCTCTCGGGGGGGGACACTTAGGAAAATTAGTAAACATGGTGCGTTAAAATATAGGGTGTGTTTTATTCATGAGCAATAAAATTTAGAAAATTATTGGATATAACTATGGACTATTTAAATTGAAAATCCATATTATAAATAATATTGGGGTATACTAAGTATTGAAATTTATCAAGATTTTAGATATAATATAGCATAGGGATTTTGATAGAATGATAGTTTGTTTCTGAAGTTCTTCCTTCCACTTGTGTGCAACAGACTAAAGTGTTGATTTTGGAAAACAACAATGTTGTTTAGACTCTATTTTCTCAGCAATAGATTGCAGCCAACTTCGTTCACCCTAAACCTTGGACTCTAAAGTTCTAAATTTGTTGGTCTGCTTGTGACTGCAGTGCACAGACTTGTGTTTCTAAACACAAACATTGTTGTAGTTCATGCTAGTAATTCAAGTTCATAGTTCATTGATTCTCATGGTGGTGATGATTGTTTGCATTGTTATTGATTTGTGGTGATGCTTGTTCATGCTAGTTCTCATTGCATGTCAAATGAATTTTGTAATGAACATAGGCAATCCTTAAACACAAATTAGGGTGAGCTAATTTTTTATAATGAACATAGGGTTGAAAAAAAAATCTTATGTGAGTTATAACTATAGTAAGGCATCATAATAATACACCATATTAGGGAATTACATAATTAAACGGTGTGTTCAAATCTAACATCTAGACATAATACCCCTACATTAAATACCCCTTTAACGCACGTGTTCACACAAAGTATAGTGAAGTGTCCCCCCCGAGCATGGTCTCCCGGTTTTGTGTTAGGCCTACCTCCAAGAGGTGGTTTTTGAAAATAGTCCAAGTGACCATGAAACATGATCCATCTGATGCCATGTAGGAATCCATGTAGACTTTACATCCATCTTGCATTCACATACTCTGTTGGTCCCTCAAGTGTAGTGTGAAGCGAGCTTGGACCGGCTCCACCTTTTCCACCAATGAGAGTGCTTGAAGTGTAATGGTCACATGCTCTTAGGGCCAGTTTACACTATGGACCATGAATATGGACCAGGGCTCTGCAAGGCAGATGATTGGCTGTTGAAGTTGTCCCGGGACAATTTCGGTTTACACTAAGGAAAAAATGTCAGAGGGACCATGGAGGTCGAGGTCCCCAAAATATAATTTTAAGGCCTAATAAATGCACTGACATGGTCCAACGGGTTTTGCGTAGAGAGAGGCAAGAGAGGTGGTCTGGTAGGAAAAGGCAAGGGCCCAAGGCAAAGAAATGCCATTTTAATAATTCCTTAATGAATCTACCCTCTATGTGCCTTAATCATAGCATAGCCCACAAGACATACCATAACTAAGGTCCGAGACGACCCTAAACTACCGGATGATGGTGGAGAGATACCCAAATCTTAAGGAAGAGGTTGGCGGTTCGATTCCCGGCTGTGAAATCTCCTCTCTACTTGACGGAAAAACTTGCCAGGTGGTCAATTCCCTCCTGTGCTTTGGTGCTGGCCTTTCGGCCTTCTGTCTCAAAAAAAAAAAAAACATACCATAACTACCTTGTTTTTCCCTTTAAACCGGCTCCCACGTGTTTCACCAAACAACGTGGGACATCTAGAACTTAAGAATTTGAGTGAAGATTTGTTTTTTTGCTCTACCAACTGCAATGTTTGGAATTGGGGGGCTTGTAATATACCGTTGGAAAGGTCTTGAAAATACCTTTCCAACGGTATATTACATGCCCCCAAAAATTTAAAATTACAGTTGCAAAACGAGAAAGAAAAATCTGTAGTTGTTTAGTGACTGCAGATCAGGGTGGTCAAAAGAACCGCAATGGGAAATCTTCTAACACTAATTATCAAAGAATTGAACTTTAGTGTTGAACAAGGTAGGGTGGTAACAAAATTAAATATAATCAAACACTAAATATCCTATTTAGTGTAGTGACAACACAAGGTACATGTCACATGTAAATTACATTGAACATGTACAAATTAAATCGCTCATTTTTTTTTGTAACAATTGTTGTGAGAAGATTTGCAAGCCACATCTTCGACACATTTAACAAGAAGTGAAGACAAGTGAAGCCCAAGAGAAAAACAAGAGAATGGTCAAACTTGAATTTTTTTCAAAATTGCCCTTTTTGAGCATGTATTAAAAAAAATCGGCACCTTCACTTTTTGGTGCATGGTCATTCTTCTTGGTCCACATTCGGTTTACACCCAGTGAGGGGCCCATGGCTCTTAAAACTAATTTTTTATGAACTCGGACCATGGAAGTCGGACCACGAACTCGGACCATTGACAAACGCCATCTTCCATGGTCCGACTTCATGGTCCACAGTGTAAACCGGCCCTCAGTTTCGCGTGTGAAGTGGCCCTAAGTTACATGATCCCTGTAGTGCTAGCTGTTGCTTAATTAGATGTCTTTGCAGCCACTTGCTAGCCACAAAGCCTAATTTGGTTGGGATCTATTGAATCGCCAAGGTGGCACAGCAGAAATTGGAATGCGAACATGATGGTGTGTACACATGTCTCATTTTCAACAACTTACACGGCAAGTGGAGGATGAAGCTGTTGTTTTTGTTGTTGTTATTTTTGTTATTTTAAATAAAAATATTTATTTTTGTTTTGAGATACTGTAGGAGGCCAAAAACCCAACGTCAAAATGTATCGAGAGCCAACACTACTAGAATTGTGGGACTTGCATTTGACACAATGATCTTTTGTGTCGAGGTAGCAATGGTCACTTTGCAAATGGTCACTTTGCCAAATGGCCATTACACCAAAGGACCATTGAGTCAATTGTAGCTGTGTGTTTGAACCCACCATCCTACTTATAGAAAGATTTGCCCACTCAAGCACACATATGATCACTTTGTAAGCCCCTTGTTTGGCCCCGCAACCATGGCAGATCCACAAAGCCTAAGACAGACTTTCAAGCATATAAGAGAGCTTGGAAAAATTTCAAAAAAATATATATAAGGTTGAGGCATCGATAACTGACAAAATCAGAGATTTTGCATTTGTTTAGGAGGAGTAGTAGCGGGATACTGTTTTTCTTGTGAAGAAAAACATATTATGAGGAGAATGCACTTTTTAAAGAGGTTTTTCATGAATATGGAAATTGCTACAAATTTCAAAGCGGTAAAGTTAGAGTAACACATAGTCAATCTATAGGTAAACTCATAACTGCTCATCTAAATGCTAATGCTTGACTATGACACTTGTCAAAAGTCTTATGAGGATGATCAATCACAACTTGCTAGCACATAAACTCTAACTTCGTTCGTTGAAAAAATATAGATCTCATCCATGTTGGCATTACATGACCCTAGTGAGCAGTTAAATGGACTTGGTTGACTATGGATGCCTCAACCTTAGGTCCGGTAAAGGCTACAAAGTCTACAACCTTTTTTCAAAAATAAAAAATTCATATGCAACCTATAGAAATTTGCAAAGTGTTTAAAGAAAAGAGCCCTTGCAGGCAAGTTAAATAGCTTGAATAAATTCCCAAAAAATCTATAGATTTGAAACCTATAAAGAGTCTACATAATTATTCTCAAAAATAATAAAATTTATATGCAACCTAAGGAATTTTGCAAAGTTATTCTAACAAATAAGCCTTTTAGCCATGTTAAATAGGTTGAACTAACTCCAAAAAAATTTCTTAGTTTTAAAACCTATAAAGAGTTTACATAATAATTTTTTTAAATTATAAATAAATTAGCATGCAACCTACACAAATTTGCAAAGTCTATAGTAACTCTAAGTAGCAACTATATACAATAATTATGTGCAATAATCATGTACAATAGCTCCATTAACCAATAACTATGTTACCTACTAGTTATGTGCACATATAATGTGAGCAGAGTTGATGGCTTAAGGTTTGGTTTGGGATCCATGGGGTCCCAAGTTCAAGGCCCCTTTGCCTTCCACTTCTTCTAGGCTAGCACCCTAGGCACTTGGGAAAGCATGTTGGCCCTATATGTCAATATATTTGACTATTTACTATGTAGGTATTTTTGAAATATTAAACAATGAGATTGAAATTCACCTTACTTAAATTAAAATAATAAATGGAGCGGGTCCCACAACACAAGGTGTCAGAATATTTGTAGTTTAATCAAAATCATAAATAAATATGAAGCGAGTCATGCATCACAAGTTGTCAGAATATGTGCATTATAATATACTCGCCACATAAAGAGTGTGAAAATAACCATGGTCATTGTGACATGACCCAAAGGATAGCCATTGGATTGGAGGTGTTAGATTTGGTCACTATATTGATTGTAGTCATATTAGTCATTTTCAATAAAAAACGGAGTAAAAATTGTTGTCACCTTGGCCTTGCGATCCGAGTAGCGCGAGGAAGACGCACTCACTTCAAGGGGAGGCGTGCTCCTCTGACGCACCACACTGCCACTTAAAAGTAACAAAACCCACTGAACTGCCATCCAAGGACCACCCCCAAGCCACCAGATGACCAACCAATTGCATACCAACCTAGTTACATTGTCTTTTCTAGCTAAGTGATGTGTAAATTGTTCCTTGTACAAAGGACATTTCTAGCACCCCAGGTTTGGTCAAAGAATTTTGGCCAAGTTGGCACTAGTCCTAACAAATTTAATAACCCTCTCTCAAGTCACTCTGGCGTACATGATGTGATGGTCCCAAATGAGGTGTTTAACTTTGGACTCGTGCCATTGTTCATGATTGAACAACCTATTATTGTGCTCAATCCAAATTGGCCAAAGAATAATGCTACGGAGAAGATGCCATATCTTGATTTTTCTAACAAACTTCTTAGGAATCCTCTCCCCAAAGAGGGCTTGTTTCCAATGAAAATTATCTTAGTTGTTGGTTCTAACGACATGAAGTTCATGCATGATGAAGGTAGCCATGTCCATGGTCTCTAGGCTTGAATGCAATCCCAAAATTTGTGCTCAACTAACTCGCTCGTGTGCGGAAGGCAAAAAACACATTGCTTGGATTATGGAGGTTGGAGCGTAGAGCGGTAACATGTGAGCAATTAGTCCAATTTAGGAAAAAAAAATCACGGGTTTAGGGATCACCTCATAAATGTGGCATAATGATTTATTATTTTTTCAAATATATTTAACAAACATTTATAGTGACTATAAATGGTGGGGGCCTATTACCATGTAAAATTGGAAAAACTTTCAGCCTCTTACTGATTTTTATTATTACAATTCAAAAAATTTATGTGTGCAACCATGTATGTTTCCAAACATATTATGTCATAAACTATATGGTGAATTCTACACTAGAATCAATACTAGCCCTCAACAATGTCGGCCAACTCAAGTAGTCATATGACCTCGTTGTAGGTGGATGTTGGAGCATGAATAAACTCGTCGTTGTCGTAATCCACCTTGCATAAAAATCTAAACACATAGTAAAGGTGTTTGCAGTACACCCATATCCCTTTCTTTCCCAAAACTTGAGAGGACATCTTTGTGAAATATGAGCAAATGCACTGTGGGATGTCGCCAATTGTAACATGCTAGGCATTGTCCTTCTTTGAGACGATGTTGATGATAACTCCAAATCTCGGGTAAGGAATGGTTGTGATTCTAGGGGTGGGCAATGGCAAAAATGTAGAAAACCATGTGCGAGAAAATGTAGGGTGGATTTTATTCAAGACACATAATTTTTACATTTTTTTAGATATACAATAGTGTCCTCTAAATGTGAATTTGGGAATTATATATAATGTACAGTGTGGTTTAAGTTTTTTTTAATTATATGTTCAACATAAATCGTTAGCCATTATTGGCATTGGATGAGAAATAGGCAAAATGTATGTAGACATGTAGATGGATTTGTTGAAACGGTCGCCTTTGGATGAAAAGTACTGTCATACGGCAATGGAAAGGTTGGTTGGTTTATTTAGGGTTTCTTGGGGGGTTCAAGAACCATACGCAAGGTATTAGGGTAGTAGGAACTATTTGCAAGGTATCAGGGTAGTATCGGGCATCCAACAAGCATGGAAGAGGTAGTCTTAGGGTTTTGGAAGGGGTCATTGAGCTCATTTTTTCATTTCCATCGTTAGGTTTTTGTTTTCTTCTCTAGCCGGGCGCTGCAGTCTCTCTTGATTGAGCGCTTGCCACGGGGAGGTCACTCCCTCTTTAGTTAATGCATACACGTGCGCTCATGACCTATTTATCGGGGGGCTATTTACCTTGCAGAAAAGATTATAAGGTATGGTATTTTTCAAAATAAAGGTAAATTCTTGTATTTTAATACACCCTATCAGTAATTATAATTTTTTGGGGGAATCATTTTAAAACACCCTATTTTATTTATACTACATTTTTTTTCCTTCCCAGCACGTGGGTAGAGACCATTAACTCCACGTTGGAACCGTTGGTTCAGTAACGTTCAAGCAAGCCAGCCTGCGAAGTCATCCATACAAGCATTTTCAATAGAAAATTACCTCTTTTCATCCACTAGCACAGACCCTACCCTAGACCTGCTACCCCTAGTAATTGTTTCCACGTTATTTTACATGTACTGACTAGATAAAAGAGGCCATTATATGTGATGGTATTTTACATGTAAACATGTTTCACTATTTTAAACCCCCTATATTATATGTACGTTTTTTGCAAAATTTACCTACAATGAATATATTAGACCCTATTTTTTATCGCACGTTGTTCTACGATTTTTCGCCAGTGACCTCCCCGTGGCGCTTGCACAATCTGCTTCAATTTAGGAGCGCTCGCTCACATGCTCATTCGCTCTTGTGCTTTGGAGGTTGAACGCTTGCTCGTTGTGTTTGCTTGCATTTATATTTTGGAGGCTGAAGTGCATTACCACATTTTGTTGCGATCAATATAGGAATGTGGGACAATACTTTGCGTGATACTATGAAATTGTCTTGCAAAGGGTTTCTTTTGCAAAGGCGGTGTTGGCGATGATTTAAATGACAAAAATAGAGGTGACAACAATGTAACAACAAAAACATGTAGTTTATTATCATCATAGAGAATAGTTCTAAAAGATCAAACTGATATTTTTTTTGTTGTTTGTTGGAGAAAAAAACCATTGAAAATTCCAGAGAAAGAATTCAACCCCTAAGCATCCATTGTGTATTTTTTGTAGTGTAGGGTTGTCGAACCCCCTGTTGCAAATCATCTGTTTATATGAAAAGGAGTTCAGTTTGTCTAGATTGACACATGTGGTGTTTTAGCTCTTTTGTGCTCTTCTATAGCCGAAATACTACGGTTTGTCTTTGATGTAAATGAAATCAATTGCACTTTATAAAAGAGAGTATTTAGAATCATTTACAGAAATTCACTTGTCAGTATTAATTTCTTGGTTTTGAGTTAGGTTGATGGAAGCCAAATGCACGAAATTTAGATTGCACTTAGGTCAAGCTCAACCATCAATCACGAGTCTTATCAACCTTGATCTTATCTATTTAACCTACTTTTGTATATATTGAATATGTTATTTTATCAAAAACATGTAGGCAAGCCATTGACTTCAGCATGTATGGGGTTTAGGTTACATGCCTTGCTTGACTCTATTTATTGGTTTGCGTTGTATAGGGTTGGATTTTTTTACTAAGTCAGTTGTTAACTTGTTAATGTGTAAGGGTTTGAGATTATGGCCAAGCATACAATGGCTTCTTCCACAAAGATTTTTGCGATTGAGATTGAGGGGGATGTTCATGAATACGTTGGCCTTGTTAATGTCGAATTGGATTGGAGGTATGCCAATTTGCAGAACTACCTTCAAGACAATACTATACTAGATTGGCAATTCCAATTTTGGGACATCAAGGAGTCTTCAAAAATTAGAGTAAAATTAGAGAGGTTGAATACTATTCCATCAAAGGTGTATGTGATTCAAGACTCAGCTATTGAAGAGAGGTTGGTGAAGCGCCGGTGTGTTGGAGATGCTTTTGTAGTGTTCGATTCAAACAACACTCGAATACCCAAATTTCTAAGTTGCGATCCGGTAGAAATTTTGAATGAAGATGATCTGCAAGAGAATCTTGCATCTACCTCTCGGGTTAGACATACAAACACAACACTTACTCTTCTTAGTTCAAAAATGATTTCCAAAGACGTCCTTGAGTGGTACACAAAGGCTGAGGATAAATTGAGGAATGACTTTGTTTACATCACATTAGATGATCACATTTAGATGTTGAAGTCATGGGACCAAAACATATTAACGATTATTAAGTTGTGATGTGAAGAATATATAGAATCATTTGGTGAAGATTCAGGTGATAATACAAAGGTTGGAGTAACGCATTTGTTTTTTAGCTTTAAAACAAGTCACGTAATGAATATTGGTTACACCCAAATTATTAACGTCGTAAAGGTATTGAGTGTAAATATTATCCACAATCTAGTCCTCAGAAAGGAGGAATTTTTTTAATTCTTATAGTTGAAGATCATAAACACCTAGTAAAAGAAGGAATTCAACTTGTGGAGATAATCAATGTAAAATTTGATTTCAAGATACCATCGTTTGTGGTAGTGGGGGACGTCAATTCAAACCAAGTTAAATGTTTTTGGCTGAAGGTGAAGTACACATACTACTTTGATTTTTTATCAATTGTGTTCTCCAAAGAAAAATATATTGGCAAATCTTAAAAACCACATACAAAGTACAAAACATTGTAAGGTTGTGGAGGATGATGCAGTTGTGATGGCTTACCATTTAACAAAAACTACGAATAAGAGGGATAGACCATGCATATCGTATGGCAAGAGGATGCAAAACAACCAAAAAAACTTGCACAAGTGGTTTAAGAATTATGTAGCTAGTGGTGAGGAAGGTGAGTTTTCTTAATGGGATCCGTTTATTTTTGTCAGTCATATATGTTGGAATTTGAGAGGGTTAAATTGTATGTAGCTGCTAAAATTATGATATTTTGACCCTATTGGAAGATCCTTATGTGGAAACAATCGGTTTCCTAAATCATATTTGTCATCAATTGTAGAATTAGAGGGTAAAAAAATTGTCGTAAATGGTATTTTTGGAAAATAAATAATGCTTGCATTTTTCTATGTATGTAGGCCTATTCACATATTTCACATGTACTATGTGTACTAGAATTCCTTTAGAGAAGGAGTTCCAGTGTAGGGTAGTTAGAGAAGATAATTTGATAGAAAAAAGTGTCGTGAGACAGCTGGTGGGTGACAAGTGGGATATCTGTCAGTGTTTGAATTGACTATACATAACTGGTTTATAACGAAAAAAATTAAAAATTGAACGCATGTATCATTATGTTGCTAGAGCCAGCATTTCAAGGCTAAAGGTACATCAACTAACTTTGAAAGAGGCTACAAAAGATTGTTCTAGTCAAACCAATGTTTTAAAGTTTTATAATAATATTATATCTACGTATAGGACTGGAGCATTTGGTGGGAAACCAATGTTATGGAATTCATGAAAGATGTAGCTAGCAATCTCAACTGCAGTAAGAAAGACTTCCGATTTAGCAACAATAGCAATTTTTTACACAATCGACGAAGATTTATGGAGGCTGACGCATATGCAATCTTTTTTCCCTAAATTATTGTAGATCTAGTTATAATACAACAAAAAGAAGGAAAAAATGAATAGTTTATTGGCGGAGAACACTCTGGAATTTTTGCTAGTGTGGCTAAAATTTAGAAAGACGCAAAAATAGCTCATGGAATTGTGGGACTGGTACCTGTGATTTTAACTGATGATGAGACAAAAATAAAGGGTAGTGTAACATGGGAGAAAAAATTAGATACTCTAGTTAGTTTTTTTGGGAAAAAACCATGTTTGTACGTCGTATTTTAAGCCGATTGTTGGGTCTAGCGATGATGGTTTCAATAGCATCGTAAATTTATTTAGAAATAACCGTGTTCGAAGATTTGCTAGGGTTGTCATGGTTAACCTATTGCATCAAAATTTGTCAAGGTTGTTTTTGTTGTCAATTGCACTTATAATTGTTTTGATGCTATTTGAATTCGTAAACAATGGAAAATGATTGAAAAAATTTAGAGAACGAATGTAAAGATATTATAGATCTAATTGTGGGTATGAACAATTCACCCCATATGATGAAAAGTCATAGAAATGGGTCGGTTGAGAGTGGAGAACCCTCACTTTTCCATACAATAGACTATTAACTAAGGGAGAAGTAAGAACACACATTCATATACATATAATCACACATGTATACATTTATACAATATGACAAATACACATAAATGTCCAAATTGTAATAAAATCACAAGAAAATGAACAATATAATGAGAAAGTAACCCTAACTAAGGCAGTTGGATCCTTCGTCACTCAAATGACCACTTCTCCTTTGTTTTTGTTTCACTTGAAGCATATTAGGGCTCTATTGAAAGTTAACTTGATGAAGCTCAACTTCTTTAAAGAATATCTTTTTATTCATATTCAATCGAGAGATATGACTTCTTAAAGTTCACATTATATAATCTCAAGAAACCGCTATTCCAATAGACATATATCCACTTAATTGACCACCACTTCTTCGTCTTTGATCCGATAAACGTAAGCCTAGGCTTTTTGAAAAAAATTACCTCAAAATGCTCCTTGCCTTTAAAGGACTCTTCAAGACTCACCACCAGTCAGCCGCATTACCTCCCAAAGTCAGCACCACCAAGTCGTCACGAGTAGTAAGTTATTTTGGTAGATTCGCCATTGCTCCCTCGTCGTTGCTCTTATGATAACAAGATTGGGCTTGTTGAAAAGCCAATTTGAAGGTGCTCATTTTTACTAAAGGTTTTTTAATTTTTTTTGCATTTTGCCGCCAATCAATTGTAATTGCTCTTCAAAGTCAACACCTCCATTGTCTTGGTAAAATCTTTCACAAGTTCAATTTTTCTACAATCTTCACATACCTACCCATACACACACCAAGATGCCTCTACCCACACTCTAATAACTACATTTTTTTTATCATCACACTTCATTAATACACATGTGTGACGTGTCTTATATTTGCCTAACTTCTGAAGAAACACACAATACAATAAAGAAAGAAAGAAAGAAAGAGGGCAAACCCTAAGAAAAATGATGGAGATGAAGAATGAATTTTTTTCCCTCTTATATAAAATTCCTCTCATATAATTTCTCATATATCTCTATCATTTTCTTCTATTTTTTCTACTTGCACTACTACCTTATGTCTGAATTCCCTAATTCTAATAATTTAGTTGAAAATTTCAATCAATCATTATACTCTCATGTCTAATTTGCTTTTGTAACACATTTGCCTAAGTTTCGCAATGACTTCCTAATCTATTTCTACAGATCCCATTTCAATGATTAAAAAAGAAACATGCACCCATCCCATTCGACTAATATGAATATCGTAGGTTACTAACTGTGTGGCACTTTCGCTAACCACGGTCCACCTACAAAAGTAGGCACTAAGCCACCCCTGTTACCCCCATAGCGATGTTGCCATATAGGCAGGAGGTGGTGAACGGACACTATATGTTAGTATAAAATGCACTTACATTCCTTTTTCTATTAGTTTCTTAATCATTGTGGTACCCTCCGTGAATTTCAACACATGAACTTAAAGTGGTAGGACCCCTATGACCATCTATGTTTGCCAACGCTAGCTCTCTCTCTCTCTCATAGCAAGACAAACTTATCAACATTAACCAAATATGGCTACTTAGGTTGCTATGATGATTGTTATGATACTTTCCATGAAATTCGATGTCTGAATGACCTCTATAACCGCATGTCTTTGCCACCGCTAACATGATTATGGAGTCTCTCACTCTCTTATTGCAAGCCAAACTTATCAATTTCATGGACCAACTACAGGTAAGGTATGTGGATGTTAATCAATCATTTTTTCATGTTTTCCAACTTCTACCAATTAGATTTACGCAACGAAACTTGTGTTGCATCAGCAAATCTTTGATGAAGGATCATCAAAGATTGGATTGAAAATAAGACCTCCCTTTGCAATTATCGAAAGTGCATGTGTGTTGCTTTTCTGAATGGGTATCTAGGTGACTCCAATTCTTTTGACTATTGAGTCTAGTATGATGGTTCATGTGTCTTCTCATGGTTCCATTCTTAGGGTCCACCGAACTGCACACCACTCAAATATAGGTCTCCGATTAAGATAATCAACAAAATAAGCTCTGCATATATACCTTGGATTGCTTTGCAAATTGAGGTCAAGCAGTACTCTCCATGACTTTCAACAATTGGATCTAAAGCAATGGAGCCAATATAACCGCCCCTTGACATTACGTGACATTCACACCAGCTTTAGGCATCACCTCCACCCTTTTCTGTAGTTTTTTTGTCGGCACAAATTTAGTGTCTGATCGGAAGTGCACGGTCACGCCTCCTCCCCGAATCATCTGTGCCGGTGGTAAAGACACTTATTCACGCGCTTCAAAGCATGTGGTTAATGATCACCATGTAAGCCAACATTGATGGCCTTGCACCATGTTCCGATCTCGAATAGAAATAGGGCCAAGTTCCAAGTTCCAACTCTTTGTTTGTTTGTAGCAGCATGCATGCGCCTTATTTTTAAGACTCGAACAAAAGCAATAGTCTCCGCAACGACCTTTGCAACTTAAGAATAGCACTTATTCACCGCACTTACAGAATAGTTCGTTGTTGCTCAAACACACACTGTTAGAGATCCACAAGTGGTTGCCTACCCTATTTCTTCGAATAGGTGGCACTATTGTGAGATTGACAACTTATCGTTTTTTGCTGGATGCATTGTTGGAATATCTACCCCAGGTGCAAACAAATGTAATCTTCCAATGAACGCAGTTGCATGCACTTTCCACAGTAAACTTACATGTCTTTCATGTCCAATTTTACCTAGCTCCCACCATGATCAGAGAATACAAATCATCTCCCATGAAACTTCTGGCATCTATTTCGACTTGTATGCCACAGATATAACTTCCAAGTTTCAATTGTGTAAGAAATTTATTCCATTCTTCAAATTTTTACAACACTACCATCTCATGAGATCACATCGAACTAATTCCCTAACACACCAAATTTCTGTGGGTACTCTCATGGGGGATCATTTGTACAAGCAACAGTACTAAGATTGTTGGCACTAGAGCACACGCTGCTTCAAGAAACCGAGTTTGTGTCAATGTAATGGTAACAGGGGGGTTGTTCACTTTAATGCCATAGTCCTTTTGGAACACACTTGCAGCACTAAGGTAAGGTAGAAATACCATAACCCGTGAAAATAAGGTGATTCGCATTGAAGATCTGATCTGACAATCATCAGATAATTTTCCAAGATAGACGAGAAGGATTCATGAAGAATGCAAGTTGTTTCATATTTTTCTGCCCTGTACAAAAAATGCTACAATTTTTCAAAGTGGAAAGTTGTCAAACCCCCTACTCGTTCACTAGATTCTCCCTACACCGAACACGGTAATATGCATTTCCATATGGTTACCTCATGAGTACATTGACACTCAACTCCCATTGGCTACACTAAGTGCACACACATTGAAGTTGCCGCCGAGCCATGATCCGTTTCAGAAATGGCACTTCACCATTATGACGGCGGTCTAGTGCATGGCTAGGGCTGGGGCGAACCAACCCCTATATTCGTACCTTACCGGGGAGGACGAACGGCTAGGGATTCGTGGCACTCACTTAAAATCAACCATCCTACATATCGTGGATGAAGTGGCTCCAATACAAAAAGACCCCCTATGAGGTTGAGGGCCGATTCATTCAAATGTGACATCACTAGACATCCGGTAAGGTACCAATGTATGGGTCGGTTCGCCCTGGCCCATGGCTAGAGGGTGGTTAACCGCTTATGGTATTTCTACCTTAGAGGGTGCTAAAACCAACACCTATAAACGCCTCTGTCGTGTAAATAACGATCGTGTGTCACTGCAACTCGAGTACCAACCACCACTAACAAATAACACTAAAACATAGCAAAGCCACACATACACAACACGCCTTCACAGAGAAGGAAGAGAGTCAAAGACAACTATGAGCTCTAGTTCTCTCTTCAAATATGCACACAAGTCAAGTTATCTCTCACTCCACCACGGAAGAATCCAAGAGTGTAAGTAAAGGGAGAAGAACTCAAGATTTCATTGCAAAATCATGCAACATTCACCTCACACAAGCTCTCTCCACACACTCACTCACAAGGCTTGACTTGGCAAGAATGCCAAGCCAAGGAGGAGACTCCTCACATAGGAGCATCTCCACCACTCCAAGGGTTTCATCCATCCATATTTAAATGGATGAAATCCCTCCGGATGCGGTGTGGCCACCGATGCCGCATACCGTGACAGCTGTCGTGTAAATAACGATCGTGTGTCACTGCAGCTCGAGTACCAACCACCACTAACAAATAACACTAAAACATAGCAAAGCCACACATACACAACACGCCTTCACATGCCCCCCCTCAGCTGACTATGGCGCCCCGCCAAGCAGCGAGGACCAAAGCCAATCCAAAGGGTATGGGTAATGAAGGATGGCTCCGCTACTAACTAAAGTGGTGAACCTCGTCCCAAGGAACTGTAGGCTAGGTGCAATGTGAGCCCCATCCTTAATCGCCTCTGATGTTTGGCCATCAGATTCCAAAGAATTAATTCCACCGCCTCGCGTTCGATAGTGTCCTTAAGCCATAACTCCTCATATTCCATTTGGGCAAGCAAAACACGATGAAAGCCATACAGGATCATGGAGTACGACTGGTGGAAGCACCAGGTACCGAAGATCCTCGACAGCGAGGACAACTCCACTGTCCAGATGGTAGAGAAGTCAAAGGTGGCCTCAAGCATGCCATGTGCCAACCACGTTGACACTGATCACACAATAGCATAGTAGCCGCTCTTTTCTTCTCCCCCCACACAAAACATGGAAGGCCCTCTGGCACGACGGCCAGTTCAGGATGAACTGTACCCTCAATGGGTAGGTGACATGGAGCACAGTTTTTGGAATGCTCGCGACATTCCCTGCTATCCTTGCCTTCCAACAATAACAAACCACTCGGCAACAACTCCTTCACCCGAAGGATAGTACGCCCCGCCTTCACCCGAAGGATAGTACGCCCCGCCTTAACATCCAATGTCGTAGGCGCCTCACGTTGGAGATAAACATAATCCCCTTGCCGGAATCTCCGCAACTGAGGTCGGTAAGCACCACTGCGAATGCGTGCATAACGCAGGGTATCACGGTGCTGAGCAATGGACAAATTCTCCATGGCCATAGGCATGGCCCTTTGGAAGAATTGAACCCGCTCCTGCAAACACTCTGCCCAAATGTTTGGGTCATCCAAGTCCACAACAGGAGCTAGTTTCTCCCGAATAGAACTCGGGAGTATGGGCTCACGTCCATACAACAACTGATATGGGCTGTAGGACGCCAAAGAGGCCTGCCTACTAAATCGGTAGCCCATAGCAATCCAAGGCAACATAAGGTCCCAATCCCGATGGCTCCCCCGAAGTAATCCATACTTCCTCAAGCCACGCTTGGTTGTCTGAACAACCCGTTCAGCCAAGCCATCCGCCTCCAGATGATCCCGCGAGGTGGTGCGGTGATCTATAAGGGCCTTAGTGCATAACTCCTCAAAAACACCGAGGAACTCCCTCCCTTGGTCCGTCAATACCTCAGCCGGTGCTCCAAAACGTGCCAACACACGATCCAAAAAGGCTGCCGCGGCCAACTCTGCCGAGTTTTGGGGTAGAGCGACAAGCTCAATCCACTTGCTGAAATGCTCCACCATCACCAACACGTACTTTGCTCCACGTGGTGTGACAACCAACGGTCCTGCAAAGTCGAGTGACCAACGGTAACCTAGTCCCATGATAGGTAAAGGCTGTAATTTGGGTGACAAGGTGTTGAAACTAGACCTGACCCGGCCGCAAACTTCACACCTCCCGACATAAGCAGTAACATGATGATACATGCCGGTCCACCAATATTGGCTGCGCAACATCGAATGTGTCCTGCGTACGCCAAAATGGCCAAGTTCCTCGTGCACTTGTCGCACTAAGGAGGCCCTCTGATCCGGTCTAGGAACAATCCGCCTTGTCCCATCCGACCACAATCGAAATAACAAACCGTTCTCCCAACGGAACCTTGTTATTCGATGTCCAATCCTATCCCTTTCCATCGTTGAGATGCACAAAGGAAAGGTTCCCTGCTGAAGCTTATGCAATACGGGAAGATCCTCCCATATATCCGCAATAGCTTGAGATCGATCAGTTTCATCATCCGAGCCCTGTATCGGAACCTCAGCAGCAGAGCTAGAAAATAAAGTGAGGTAAGCAGCTGCATGCCAACCTGGAACCGCCTCTTGATCACAATCCCCATGCCACCTGGTTCCGGTCAAGTCCTCGTCTGAAGGACTTGGATTGCGTGAGAGTCCATCCGCATCCAGGTTGGTAACACCGGCACGGTGCACCACCTCAAAGTCGTACTCCTGGAGCAATAAAGCCCACCTGGCGAGCTTGCCAGTAAGCTTATCCGACTCCATGAGCCACCGTAAAGGTTGATGATCAGTCACCAAAGTGAAGCGTTGACCATAGAGATATGGTCGGAAATGAGCAATAGCCCATACCGCCGCCAAAGCTTCTCCCTCATAGGACGAATAATTGGCCTCCGCACTGTTATTGCTTCGCGAAGCATAAGCAACTACATACTCCCGGCCAAAATCATCCTTCTGAGTGAGAACTGCTCCCAAACCCAATGAACTTCAGTCCGTATGCAACTGGAAAGATTTGGAAACATCAGGACGTCGAAGCACTGGAGCTGTACCCAGTCTGTGCTTCAATGTCTCAAATGCCTACTGTTGCTCTCGACCCCAAGTCCAAGGTTGGTCCTTGCTCGTGAGAATGGTGAGCGGTTTGGCAAGCAAGCTAAAGTTCTTGACGAATCGCCGGTAGTAATTCGCCAAACCCAAGAACGCACGAAGTCTCGGCACATCGACCGGTGCCGGAATCTTTTGCAAGGCGTCCACCTTAGCTTGCTGCACCCCAAGACCTCCTGGAACAATCATATGACCTAGATATGCCAGTCGGTCATGGAAAAACTTGCACTTGCCATGGTGCAAGCGCAATCCCCACCGTTGCAACCGTTCAAAAACGGCTTGCAAATGTCTCACATGCTTATGTGGTGTCCTGCTGAAGATGATCACATCGTCTATGTAACACCGAGCAAAGGGCAAGCCAGAGAGAACCTGGTCCATCACTCTCTGAAACTCAGCAGGTGCATTCTTCAAGCCAAATGGAAGAAACTTCCAATGGTAAAGTTGATCCTTCCCATTTTGATCAACTCCCCAGAATGCAGTCTTCACCCGATCTCCCACAAGTAATGGGAGCTGGTGATAGCCGGATCTCAAGTCCAAGGTATTGAAAACTCGAGAAAATCCGATGGCATCGAACAATTCCTCCGGGATTGGCATGGGATACCGATCCGACTTGGTCTTCCGGTTAACTGGACGGTAATCCCCGCACATCCGCTTCTCCGTTTAATTGCCAAAGATATCCTTCTTTGATGGCATAACCGTAGCACAAGCATACTCCCCGTTGGAAAGTTCGATTAATCTTGCTGCCAAAAGCTCTCGGCAACGAGCTTGGACGCCAATCCTCTCGGGAACACTAAGCCTATAAGGTCTCCGAAAAATAGGATGGTCGTCCTCCAGGTGAATGTGGATGGGCTTTCCTTTGTAGCCTTCAAGATCTTGAAGGCTAAAAGCAAAACACCTACGATACGAGCGAATGAATGCTCGTACCTTCCGTGTCTCAGCACCAGTGAGATGAGGGCCTAACTCCAATGGCCAATCATCAAACTTTGTGGTCTCCCTCTTCACCAAAGGGGAACCACCTGGTGCTGGCACGGACTCTAACTGCTACTCAGAGGAGGGGGCATTGACCATGCCCCCAACCTCGATGCCAACAGTCGAGTCTGGCCTCCCTTCATCACCACCAATATGTGATGATGAAGCCACCACCGGAGACGAAGAAGCCAAAGCAGTATAAGCCCGTTGAGCTCGAAGCTCCTCCATCACCTGCTGCTCGAATCGAGAGATTCGTTCGGCTTCTCCAACCAAGGCCTCAATTCCCTCCTCCATGGATGTGGACCGCTGTGCCCCCTGACCAGAGTCCTCTGCCCCCAGAGACAACAACTGGTCACCATGATGGCGTTGCAATGCAAGGCATAAACCAATAGTCCACACCATGGTGTTAAGATCCATAGCTTGGCCCAACACGAACCGCCGTTGGCCCTCAAAAAGGCCAGGAGCTACTGTGGTTCCGGTCCGGAATCCCATAGCACGCTCCCGTTCGTCAGCACAGGGTTCGCAATGGGTTCTTGTGTGTGCATCCCACACCATACCCGGTCCCTGATCGCGGAATGCGAATGACTGTGGGAAAGTCATAAAGGTGGAAAAGGCCCTCCGTGGTGCCCCCACTTTGTTGACCAATGCCAACGGGGGTAAATCATCTTGAACAACCGGCAAAGAGATCCGGTTTGGATCCAAGATGTCATCCACCTTTTGATCCAAAGGTGGAGGCACTGCAGAAAATGCTGCAGCTAAAGTGGATAGCGGTGCGAGGTTGGTCCAAATCCACCGAGGCCGGTGGAAATAAGAACCGAGGCTCGCGGCATCCACAAAAATGGGATCTCCAAGGTGTTGGCAAACATAATGTCGGCCTTCCAACACCTTGTCCCGAGAGTCTCCCAACAAAGGTACATTCTCGAATATGTACCCTGGAGGAAAAGGTTGGTGGGCAAACCACCACTGCATGAGCCGGATGAGGTCCCAGAAAAGGCTAGACCTGGGATCCTCTAAACCTCGGCCCGCTCCCGCACGTGAGTGGCCCTGGCATGGCCATCCCGCAATCACCAAATCCACGGGACCCAACCTTCGTAAGTCTTCCTCACTGATAAGTGTAACATCACGAGGAAGACGTCCGAAGCACCCACGGATGGCAGTCGGGTGGAGCTGCTGTGGGTACAACACCATCAACTGATGTAAATGGTGACGCGCCACACGAATAGATACATGACTGTTGTCGACATAAACATACTGTCGAACGGTAAGGCCGGCCTCCAACACGGCCGCCAATCCTGTCCCGATGCCCCCAAACAGTTCCACCAAAGTGATCCCCTCGTCTGGCGGACGCCATAAAATGGGATGTGCCAACGCTGATGGGGCATCCGGTATGACCGGTGTCGTAGAACCGAGAGAGAGGACAATGTCCTCACATCTCCGGAATAGCTCGGCGGAATCGCGCCAGGGAGGAAGAAGATCCTTGGGATGACGCACCAATGCACCCTTAGGTGGCATATCCCGTTGATCGTCCGAACTCCCCATGAATGCCAATGACTCCTCCAACAATGCGGAACCATAAGGCAATGTATCCACCATAGCACCACATCCAAAAACCATGGGTAACGGTGCTATGGTCGCGGCCGCCGCGAATGCCACAGGAATAAGTTCCCTGTGGCCGTCCCCAGCCGACCAACCTGGTCGGATCCAAACCTCCTCAGTCCAGTTGTCTAAACCAAAACCAAAGGGGTATAGTGCTTGCTGACCAACTAAGATGTCGTAGTTGGTCGCATCTGTCACCGCACACCTGAGAAGAAGAGGTGCGGGTGGATCTCCAGGCTTCACTCAGAAGCTAAGCTGTAATGGCTCCCGAGTATAACCCGTGGCCCGCTCCACGTGGCCGATGGATGTGACAATGGTAAATGAACATGGAGCCAAGTCCTCAGCCGCCAACCCCAACTCTTGGGCAAGTCTCTTGCCGATCATTACCGGTTGTGCTCCTGAATCCATCATCACACAACGGGGAGCAACCCGAGTGGCATTGCCCCCAGTCCGACTGATCACAAAATGCCGGTGTCATTCACCATACGCACGACACCGGGTCGAATTCCGCGGCGCTCACGAGCAGGTCGAGCGGCGACATCGGATAGATAAGCTGCTCTCGCGGATTCCGGTAAGTCATAAGAGATGGCCGGCCCTCTATCATCCGAGGTGTGTGCGTCAAAAGACGCAATGGTCTCCGCGGCAAGCCTCGCTCGCCGTTTGGCCACTTCCTCGGGATCTTCAGAGATAGGAATGTCCGTGGTGGCCTGGGCCACGGTCAAAGATGGTGCGGATGCCTTCCCTTCCAAAATTCTACCTGCTAAGTGGAAAACCTTAGCAGGTTGGAATTCTGGCGACAACAACTCCATCGCTGTGAACAAAGGTATGTGCAACACCTTCGATGCCAACGTGTGCACCATGTCGGTCGCTGGATTCGGAACCTCAATGCTCGAATTGCGACCACTGACAGATTGGACAGCATCGGCCAATCCAAAAGACAATGGTAGCCGTGTCTGTCCAATCTGATCCGCGGAACCATTGTCCCGAGCTCGTAAGCTTGCCACAGACTCCCCTGTGGCCGGAGGTGTGGTTCGTGGCATGGATTGAGCACGTGTCACGGCTGCCAAACTCATCACCTCCCCTGAAGCTCCGAACATATAGTAATCCGGAGTTGAAGAGCTAGCCTGAGCTCCGGATGGAGCCGGTGGTTCCAAGATTTGGCCAAATGACGCCAAATTCTTGAACCTCTCTTCCAAGGCGCCAATCTTCGCCTCCAATGCCTTTTCCCGATCGGAAGAAGGACGTTTCTCTGGATGGAGAGCGAAACAGTTGTCCACCGCGTGATTGTTCCGCCCGCAGTGAGAACACCTCAATTGTTTCGGATGAGGCTTGATAGCCTCCTTCGCCGGATCATGCGCGGAAACAACTGTCTTGCGCTTCAGCTTCTCCGCGGGTTGGACCTTCTTCTGCATAGAAGGACAATCCTTCTTAGCATGGCCCGACCGCCCACAAGACCAACAATATAAGGTCTTGTCCACCTCCGCATCTGCCAATCCTGCAGCCGCAACCGAAGTCTTCCGGGATTTGCTAGAATCCACTAGTAAGGACACCAAGTCAGTGGCATCGTGCTGACACAATGCACGATCACACTGCTCCACAATGGCGAATGCCTCTGCAAGTGTTGCCCGACCGCCATAATCCATGATGATCTTGGGCAGCGCTAAGTCAAGAAGGCGTTTGTCAATCTTAGACAAAAACACCTTCACCAACTGACTCTCCGTGAAAACACCTCCAGATTCCCTGGCAAACCTCGCCAACCTCGTGTACATGGTAGGAGGTGTGTCGTCCTTCTCCCGCCTGAAGTCTTGGATCCGTTGCATCTGATCCCGACGGAAACCTCCATATTCCTCCTCCAAATGGAGTTGGAATTCGTGTAGAGGATCAAAAATTGGCGGAGCCCCTAAAGAGGCTAATGCCGCCTGGGTAGCCTGGGCATACCGAGAGAGTGGAAGAATCGGGCCCGACGTACTCGCAGATGCGGGCGCGGAAGCCTTATCCTTAGGCTCACCGGGGAAACTCCCCTCCACATCCACCACTACGACGCCCGTGGCTTGCTCCGGCTTCACCACAGGATCGGCCAATGAACTGGAAGCTGCGCCTTCTTTCAACGTGGATACCAACTCCACCCGAGTCTCCCAGTACCACTCCACCTGGCGCAGCTCCATCCAATGAGCATCCCTCCACTGCTCATAAGTCTGGAGTGCCTCGTGCTCCAAATGCTGGGGCAGAAGCTCGAACGCATACCAGTCATTGAAACTGGTATTGCGTTGACGCTTCTCCCTCATCCACGTCCTGAACCGAATTTTCCAATCTTGCAGGGAAATGGTCCCCGCTCGACCGGAAAATCGGTCCCAGATGCCGCCTCGTGTCTCTTCCTCCATCTCGTCGAAGGATCCCACCCAAAGGACGCGAGACCAAGTGGCAGTCCCCCACGCCGAAGTAGGCTGAAAAGCCTCGTCGGGTGCTGCCACTGGTTCGACGTCCGAAAGGTCCGAAGATCGACCTTCCGATGCTGCCGGAGACGGAGAGCGATAGTGTTGACTCCGAGTTGTAACCATAAACCCGCAATGGATCTGGTTACTAGAGCCAACAACCCAATCCGATGTAGAATCAAGGTAAAGGATCAAAGAAAGGTAAGAGGCAACCTGCACCTGCAAAACCACCAAACTTATGGTCTACTGGTGATCAATCCAGCCTCACCAGAAGGGAAAACAAACACCGCCCACACAAGGGTCCCGTCGGTCATTACTCCGACCTCACACCCACAAAACCTTATCACAAACTAGTACACACACAAAATGGAGCAATGCTGGAAACTCCTAGCACCACAGCTCGCCACGGGGGAAGGTACCACAACAAAATATAAAAAACTATGCAAATACTGCACAGGATCCTCTTCCCCAAACAACACTGAAGCATAAATGGAAATTAACCGCGGCCAACCGGCACCCGCCTGCGGTTGGTGGTAAAAAATAAGGGCCCTTGTTGCCGGGAAAAGAAAATGACACATCTCTTATCTTCTCATTACACCCAAACATCTCTCCTCACAACAATGCCGGGAATATGTGTTAACAAACACAATTCGACCTTAATAATAATTTATTTTAGGCCGAACGGAAATTCCATATGCCACACAATCTCAAATGACACTCCCTCTTAGATCACGTGCACATGTAGTTCATATCCACATCACCCCCAGCTTCCATTCCTTTCAAAAAGTCTCAAAAACTTAAAGGAAATGAAAATTTTAAAAACCCAATTTCAAATGAAAAATCTAACATCATTATTGTGTTCCTTGTGTTTTTCTACTCAAAAACACCTAAGGACCACCTAAATCGGACACCAGAAGCTTCAAAAACCAAAAATATTCCATTTAGGTTGAGAATATTCTCTGCACTCTGCAATTCCATGGGGTTTTGCAGAGTTTCGGTTTTGGAGGCCTAACTTCCAAAAATCGTAACTAATTGCCACAAGCTCGGAATCGAGCGTGGTAAGTGGCAGTAGTTAGATCTTAACGTCTTCTACATGAATTTAAAATAACTCACAAAAATAAAAATTTAAAAATAATTTTAATCTAATAATTTCAACATATACTTCAAACAACTAGTTTGCAATCAAATTTTCCCCGTTTAAGATCACGAATTCGCTCTCAAAGCTCCATGGAGCAAATTCAAGCTTAAATGTGAACAAGTGACATGAAATGCCGTCGAAAAATCAACAAATTCTCATCAAAATTCACCTTGATGTGACATTATCACAAAAAGAATTTTTTTCTTCTTCTTTTTGTTGCTTCAACAATCCGCGACTTTCTCCGCTCCAAAACTCCGGAACTCCGTCACTCCTTGCTCTTACGCGCTTCCTTGCGTGTTATACCTCAAGAAGTCGAAAAAAATAGAAGAAAATAGAAAAATGAAGCATTCTTGCCAAGTGAGAAGGAAGAGAGTCAAAGACAACTATGAGCTCTAGTTCTCTCTTCAAATATGCACACAAGTCAAGTTATCTCTCACTCCACCACGGGAGAATCCAAGAGTGTAAGTAAAGGGAGAAGAACTCAAGATTTCATTGTAAAATCATGCAACATTCACCTCACACAAGCTCTCTCCACACACTCACTCACAAGGCTTGACTTGGCAAGAATGCCAAGCCAAGGAGGAGACTCCTCACATAGGAGCATCTCCACCACTCCAAGGGTTTCATCCATCCATATTTAAATGGATGAAATCCCTCCGGATGCGGTGTGGCCACCGATGCCGCATACCGTGACACCTCCCAATCACCAACACTCTACTACCTTGAAGCGTTCCCCATGGTGTAGGAGTGTATGGGCCCACGAAGTGACGCTTTTAGGTGCCATTAGTGGCGCCACCTCCTAGTGGCCTCCACTACCTCCATGTACCGAGACAGACAAACACCACCAGATAATTCTCTTAAATTGATAAAGATTGAAACATATTATATTAAACCAAATCCTCCCCTCTTTTTCTGCCAACAAAATATGCAATGGTCCCGCAACATGGTCCATTCTCACTTCACACTATGCTTGAGGACCCGTGACTACATAAAACGGCTTTCCCAACACCCATGGTACGGCCTTTGGATGAGAGTCAAGGGTCCTCACCATTACAAGGTCACGGCTCTTGGCTCATGTGTGAAGTGGCCCTAAGCACCCTCTATCTTAGCTTATATCCACCTCTGTGGGGCCATGAATCATGAGTTTGGTGCATATTATAAACAGATTGTATTCCAAGGCTGACAATACATGCTTGCTAACGCCAGATTACCACCCTCTGCCAAACTTACCTTCACCACCAAAGTTTTTTTTTGAGACAGAAGGCCAACAGGCCAACGCCAAAGCACAGGAGGTAGTTGGCCACCTGGCAAGTTTTCCGTCAGGTAGAGAGGAGATTTCACAGCCAGGATTCGAACCGCCAACCTCTTCCTTGAGATTTGGGTATCCCTCCACCATCATCCGGTAGTTTAGGGTCATCTCGGACCAATTCACCACCAAAGTGATAATGTGAGCCCAAAATGGTGCCCACAATTATTCTTACCATTAATTTCCGTCGGGTTTGGGTTTTTAATTTCATCATGCAATTAAAAAGCATTAAAAAGAGTGAAGTGTGGTGTGGGGTTATGTTTTGAGCTTAGGCTTGTGTGTGTGTGTGTGTGAGGTGAAGAATTAGCGGAATTAGCGTGTGGATTAATTTAGTTAAGCGTGGTGTGTTAGGTTGAGGGAAGAAGGCCAGAGTTTGGTGTCCTAATTAGAACCTTCTCGTGTTGGTTTAAGGGTTAGGGGGCTTAATGGATAAGCCTCGGCTTTCCATTTTGAATGGGATTTTCGGAGGTAGGGGTGTGTGTGATTTTTGGGGGAAGTCAGTAGTGACCGAGAGGCTCCTGAATGCGGCACCGAGAGGCTCCAGACTGCAGCACTGAGAGGCTCCAGACTGCGGCACCGAGAGGCTCCTGAATCGGCAGTTTAGCTTGAAGCCCTGAGCCGGCAGTTGAGGCCCTGGGCTAGTGGCTTGAGGCTCCTGGGCCGGTGGCTTGAAGCTCTGAAATCTGACGGGCAATGACGGGCACTGCCCGGAGCCGAACATCGCAATATCGTGAAGTGGTCGCCGACACTGAGACTTGGTTAGGGGCAGCATTAGTTAGTACTACGGCCATACTACTTGGGAAATGAGTTAATTGAGCAAAAGGTAGAGGGACTAAACTAGGGGTTAGCTCATTAGGGAGTTAGTGAGCCACTAAGTGGGCGGGAGATGATATTAGGGGTTAGCCTTAAGGGAGGTTTGGAGTGTTGGGGTGTGCTATAGTGTAAGGGAGAGGGGAATAATTAGAAAAGAGCATTTCTCAATGCTTGTACTATCATTATGAAATAAACCGGTGTGCCAATATTGATGTGGAAGGCGGTGGAAGTTGACAATATCTAGGGGATGGAATTCTGTGAACGATGAGTGCGAGCCCCATGCCCCCACCCGGACTATGACGCTTAAGGGTGGGTGGTTTGGCCTCACAGATAACATGACTCTTGTGACTACACTGATTATCCCAATTGCTGCGTGTTACTATTTGGAGCTACGCAGTGCTATAACTATTCAATTAGAATGTAACATTTTACCAAGAAAAGTCATTTATGTTCTATAATGTTTGCAGAACCTGTTGAACTTTTGTTAGTAAATAATGAACTCATGAGTAAGGTGTTATTGCACGCGTAACTCCGAATAGTAACACACACTAATGAGGATAATCAGTGTAGCGGGTAATGGAATGATCTACAATAAGTGAATTTTCCACGTCCATCCATTTGACGTTGCTTGCACTAAACTTGGCGTGAATTTAGGTACTTCTCTTTCATTGCAAATTGGCCAACATTTGGGGGGGGGTGTTAGGTTTTAGGGGGCGTTTAGGAAAACGAGGGAAGCAGAGAGCAAAAACTTTGAGTAGGCTTGAGGAACTTAGATTGTGGAGCCAAGTATGCAACAACATGCTCGTGGATTCCATCAGAGAAGCAATCCCCACTTGCTCATGGTGTCTCCTCTCCCTTGGCCATTTTTCCACCTCCAACTCCACCTCATCCAAGTAAGCCTGCAATAATTCACTCATGTTATGTATGCTTCTAGGGTTGGCTTTAGTAAAAAATGAATGTGCACACCTGCAGGGTTTTCATAAACGCGAGCAGACAATTTATGAGATTCTTAAGATCAAGATTGTAAAGAAGGTTGTAGATTGTAAGATGGACGGAGGATCTCTTGAAGTCTTGTGTGGACACATGGATCATTGATGAGATCATTCCTTTTGAGAGTTCTGATTGTTATCCCCTCCTAGATCCTTCAAGTGCCTCAAGTGGTAAAGAAAGAGGCCCCATAAGGATTAGGATTAGGGTTGAGTGATTGTCTAGGGTTCAACATTAGAATTGCCTAAAGTGATGTTTAACATTAAAAAATCCACATTATCCTAAAAAGGAGAATGTTAGGCAAACTCCTAATGTCCTCTCTAAATTATGACCTTGAGGAGAAAATATCTAATTTTGTCATTATCATGATTAAGGTTCAACCTCAATATTCGAAATTGCCCCACCATTTATGTGTAGGCTAATTGGGAGAGTTTTTGAAAGATTTCTTTCAATTTGTTGAGGCTTATCTTCTACATGTACATTGGATTCACAGTATCTACAAGCTTTATGATAGGACCCATCACCACATGCTCCTCCTTCTTTCCTTTACATTGTTCTTTCTTGCATACACAACTGCTAGGCAGGACTAAATCTAAGGAGATTGATCTACATGATGCTTTGTGTGTGTTTAGTCAAAATTTTGGAAGGTTCAAGGTAGTTATCCACAATTCTAGAAGGTAGTGTAACTTTCATGAATGTAGTTGGGTGCAAGCGTAGTATAGTAAACAACTCTTGATCCCTGCCAAGATTAAGTGAGAGTGATTCAAAACTATATTTGTGAAAAAAAATCATAAACATTTTAAAAACATATTGATCTTTAAAGCCAAGAAATTCAAGTTGACAAAAATCATTTCAAAAGAAGTATACATGTTCTAGAAGATGGTGTAAGTGGTGTGCAAGTAGGTGATACTGAACATGTTTTTTTAAGGTTTAAAATGTGATAAAATTACATTAAATTGATGATTTTCTACATTTTTTTTGATGCCCTCGAGTTTATACTAAATAAAAAATGCAAAAATTCAAGTTCAAAATATTTAAGGTCATGAAATTTATGTCCAAAAGCAAATTGAGCCATTTTCTTTTGAGCATTACTTTTAATTCAATGTATTGAATATCTCATTTGGATATTGTGTATGTGAATGGTTAACACAACAATAGAAGGCATCGTGGAAAAAAATCCAATCTATTGTGTTACCCCCTTACGTTTTGTAACCACATGCGATAATGGGATATTTAGTGGGGGGATATTTATGCACCTCTCAATATTTTTTCCCTCCCTATTTGTAGATATAAAGCTAATTTGACGCATTTTTAGCACCCTATATTTATTTGTAATTGTTTAGAGAGGCTAATTTTTGGCACCATATTTTTTTTATAAATTGTACAAGTACCAAATAGTGGACCGAATACTATAGCATTGCAAAATTGACTATGTGAGCAACAAACATTCCATACCATCCATCTTGTCATTCAATTGGTTTCAATCGGTTATACCAATCCTAAACCATTCAAAACACAACCAATAGCATTTGGATACTAGTTAAAGGGTTACCAATAAACATGGAGATAACAAAATATACAAGCTAACATAGACAAGTTGTAAACGCGGATAGAACAAAACAAGAAATACAATCAATTGTGACAAGACATAAAAGTTTGCACAACTATCTACTCCAAAAAAAAGATTGCATTCAAATACAAGAAAGCTAAATACAAAAATTAAAAACATTTCCTTTAATTGTGTTCACAAACACATTCAACTATAGTCCCATTCAAACTTTGTGCCAAATATTTACAATGTGAAGGGTTAGGATATCACTATGCACCCTCCAATACTATCAAAATACATGTTCAATATCCTCTACAATGTCATGATAAGACTAATAAATTGTAAGAGGTTTAACACCAATGACGGCAAATATCTAAAACTAGTTGTTGGCATGAGGCAAGCAACCTTCGAAGTCTCCAACCTCTCCACCGCGTCTTCCTCCAAGGCAAAGTGCAATCCTCCGAGTCTACCACGGTAAGGTTGCCAAATGTTGTAGCGCATCATCGATCATCTACAAAAGGTTGTTGTAGCAAAAGGGCAATCAATAGAAGGTTGGCATATTGGACATTATTAGCAAGACAAGTAAGAGCAACAATAAAAATTGATGAAGAATGAACCACGAGCCACCCTTCATTCTCATAATTTCATGGTTTGAAAACTAGATTTTTAGATTTAGAGAATTGAACATGCTCATTCAAAAATCTATACAAGACCAAACAACAAGAAAAGGTGCAAATTCAAGGTTTAGGAAAACATAGTACCTAGCTTCCTTGAAAGTTAACTCATCATCTTCATACATTTGAAAAGTCTAATACATGCTTATCACTTCAACCATCCAGTGCTCATTAATAAACGACATCTTTGAATGAAGCAAGAGAATTTCATAGAACGGTCTTGTTAAATCTCCCGTTGGAAAGATGAGTTGAAGAGTCCACAATCAGTAGGTCAGGAATGCTTATGATGGCATCATAACCTTGAAAACAACAACACTAATGCAGTAGGAAACATAGATGATTCTTTGTTAATCATTAGTACTGACAGACCTACTACAACCTGTGTGTTACATGCATAGAACACTATAATCTGCACTCGACAATCTGAGATTTAAGATCCCACATTTCTCCAACTTTAACCATTCACACACAAAAGGATATCCACAAAGGACATGATTAAGAACTTAATCTCTTTAACAAGACCATACTCAAATAACAGGCTCCAACTGATGTTGCTTTGAAACATGGAAACAAACATTTAGTAAAAGGTTGAGTACCTTGATGGGAGCATCAAAAGACTTCGCTACACTAACCATCACAGGGGTGCAAAACACCCAGAAGATATCGTATATAATTTGTCTTGCCTGCAAAATTTCATTTAAAAAAACTCATGTACTTCAATCAATCGACTTCATTCAATTGCTATGACAATGCACCACTTGGTAATAGAAATGAAAGAATTACAACATTAGCCAAAAGTGCACACCACAATCAAAAGATTGAAAATGTCCAAAAAAAATTCATATTTTCAGCAACACTAAGTAACAAAAAGAGGATAGACATTGTACATACACTAAGTAGCAAAGTTCGGGAGATTGACAAGTTCATACTGACCACTAGACATAGGTGTTGTTTCGAAACCAAGAATTCCATCCAATTTTTAATCAAACCTTTAGCCATGCTTAAGAAACCAAAAAAATTGGATGCATAGTGAGCCATGTCATGGTGCTGAGTGAGACCTGAATAGAGAATGCCAATCCCAGGGTATTATTGGCCAACCAATGCTTCTTCATCACATACTAGACACAAAAGAGTGTCCCTGGAATGCCTGCTACCAGTTGTGACTTGGTAAATTCCACCTCAACATCTGAACATTCAGATCCCACAAAATTAGTCCAGCACTCCACATTATCCAAACATGGCCTTTGTGATATGTCATATAAAATTTACATTTTAATAAGCATCTGAAACAAAGGACTCAACTTACTCTTCCAATACGGCAACCTCAATGTGATAACCTTATCATTCCATTGAATAGGAAGAATGCGCTCCAATGCTGGGAGAATAGTAGCTCTGAAACCACAAAACTCAAACACTAATGTAAATAATCGTATCCAGTAAGGACAATGCTAGTAACTGCCTGACGGGTCATGCACTCAAGGGCCAAAACCCCAAGCACAAAGAAGCATAGCATGAGAACTACGATGATCAGATGCTTTTAAGACTTTGAATAGCAAAGTATCTCACAAGACTGTAATGTACATAACAAAGACAAAACAAACTACCAAGAGCGCCTCCTTGATAAGAAATGCAACTCAAATGAGTATGCCACTTGACATACACAACTGCAGAATAAATAAATCAGGGAGTTGAAAAGCATAAGGTTCTTTGGGAACTTACGAAAGAGCCAAGACCCCCATCACAAAGAAGTAAAAGTGTGAGAACTGTGTTGATCACATCCTTTGGTAAGAACTTGAAAAGAAGAAACAATGACAAAAGGACTGCACTGCCAATGAATGGAAACTGCATGGCATGTTCCTTTGACATTGTTTCCTGCACAAATGTTTCAAAACGGTGTATTAGCCATAGGGTTACAAGCGCGACCATGACAGAAAATAGATATGGACTTCAAACACTAAATTGTGTAGAGAAGGAGAGTTAGTGTTTTTGTCGAGTTTTTATTGTCTGCAATCAACTAATATATTTTTTTCACAAAAATCAACAAATCCAATTAACACCCCTTCAAAAGTCAACACACCAATTTACCCTAAACCCTAATTCAACTCAACTTCTCAGTTTAGTTCATTATTCTTAGGCGTCATACCCTTCTTAGGGTCGTGTGGTTCCACCATGAGCTGTGCACTGCCTATGAGGACTTCGCCGGCAGAATTGGCCACGATGGCCGTAAGTTAAGAGTCTTCCGCTCTCTCTCAAAGCTTTGCTTGTATTGAATGATAAGTGTTTCACGATATGTTTCAATATCAATTATGTCCTTACCTACAAAGCTTATTGTAAGTCTATTCATCGCATACCTTGAAGTGCAACAACATTGTTCATCTTGAAATCCTACATCCAAAGAGAAATCAGTAGCATGTCATTGAAAAACGAGTAGTGGAAGGGAAAATCAAGGAGTTGGAGTTTGAAATCGACTCTTACCACACGAGAGTGGAGCAAGCCGAATCTTTGGCGCTCGTGGAACACCTTGTGTGAATGCTATGGAGCAAAGAAGAAAACTCCAAAAAATGTGTCTTACCTACCGCCTTTGCGCCACACTTCACCAACGCAAGATCTCCTACCCGAATGCTTCACCGCCTTTGTGCCTTGTGCTTGCCCAAACCCTAAGCAAGCCTTACCCTAAAATCGCACCATTGCAAAACCCAATGGCCGTTGAGAAGTCACAACATTCCTTCCCCCAAAAAAATCCCATCACATTTCCCTCCATACTAACGCGTTTCATTCAAATTTGGATAGAAACTACACACTTCTTCATCCAAGTAGTCAAACCTATAATTATTCTATTGATCCTACTACACACTTTTAGGGGGATCCAATATCTATAACCCTATTTTCTTTCTACCGATTACTAAAATAGAGGAATTATTCACCACCCTATTTTACATATAATCATGTAGGGGACATATTTCCAATGCTATGGTAGATCTAACGAAATTATAAATTTTACCCTCAACGAATTAAATTGACCCTATTTTTTATCTCACGTGGTTTCTAAAATTCCGATAGTCACCTCCCCGAGGTAAAACTTGGATCCGATATGGGTGAATCTCAGTTAAGGTAAACCTTTGGGAGCCAACATAGAACTAACGAAGGTTATCAATGAACTTAACACTCATGTGAACCTGGCCAAATTGAAAGTCCTACTAAACTACTAGATGATGGTGGAGAGATACCCAAATCTTAAGGAAGAGGTTGGCGGTTCGATTCCCGGCTGCGAAATCTCCTCTCTACTTGACAGAAACTTGCCAAGTGGTCAACTGCCTCATATGCTTCGGCGCTGGCCTGTCGGCCTTCTGTTTCAAAAAACAAAACAAAACAAAAAAAACAAATTGAAAGTCCTTTAGGTATTCCCCTTTCACCACCCACTTCAGAATCTTATCTATCTCATGTCTCCTATCAAGATATCATGTTAAACCAAGTATCCTCAAACAATCATGTGGGAACCTAGTGGCTTGATTTTGAGGGGTCATATAGGTGTGAATCGGCTATTATGCAATGTTTAAGAGACAAAGTTTATTCATGAGGTCCTTCTGAGTCTTGCCCCTAAGTCTAGTGATGGGTGTTTTGAGATCACATGTATGCCCACCTCAAAGATGAAACAACACCAACACCATTTTAATTAAAATGAGACAATTTGGCCTTTTTGAGACAAAAAATTAAGGTGAAATTTCGAGGCACCTTAAAGGAAATTTAAGGTGAAATCCAAGGGGAACTTTGTTCCCATAAGCCAAGTTCCAATGGGGTACATAGTGGGTACATGATAAAGTACCAAAAGTTCCCTACAGTGTTCCCCCACCACATTCACATCCTCCGCAATTATTCACCTTAATGTACGCTATTAAGGAGATTGGCAAAATGAGACTTTGAAAAGTCTCATTTTAATTAAAATGGTGTTCACCATGAATTCATGTCGGTGACAACATCAAAGGTCTCTCCCTCTCCTACCTATGATCATGATTTTTAGCATTTTTATGTAACAACAACAACAACAGTAACACCTCGTTTTTGTTTGAGAAGATGATTTTGTTAGGCAACTAGACATTCTATCAATAAAATGATACATGAGGCATTCGAGTAAATTTATGGAGTGGAACCATGGCAAACAACAAGGTGATTTTGGCAACGATAATTTTCTTGAGGTTTCCTTGCTTGTATCTTGTGATGTTTCTTTGTGCTACAAACATAAATTACTTGCTAGATGTACATTCCTCATGTACATCAAGCATTTTTTAAATTTTTATTTTATTTTAATGTTGGGTGATAGGGGCACATGTCATGGCTCAATACATCCCTTATGAAGACTCATGAAAGTGTGTATACTCACCTCCTCTATGTGCAATTATCCTTCGCAATTCCATAGACTACCTTATGATGCAAATGTCTTTGTATTTTCACCTTCCCAACGAATGTGGGTTAAATAAAAGAGCTACTTAGTGTTTGATTAATAAAACAACTGCATTGAACTCTTTTGAAACTAATTGGAGTTTAATATATTGGCTTTTACTTTGAACTGTATATTTTTTCTTTCATTTTGTTAAAGGGATGCTACAAGCTCTACTTAAGCTTTTGTCATGGCAAAACCTCTCTCTCTCTAATGTTGTTATTATTATTATTATTATTATTATTATTTCCAATTCTAATTTTAAACATTCATTTTTTGTGTAGCCATGTTATTGTGTAATTCTGGCCATGTTTGGTGTCATATGTAAGGCTATACAATTGGTATGCAATACACTTTTAGTTCTATTGGTACACAATTGAATGATAAGTGTGAGGAAGAAAATTGGGATCATTTCAATTAATTCTTGTTGTCCTTTTCATTCCTTAATCCTAAGGTCAACAATTATGATAGCAACCATAAATGTCCGTTAAGGAATCAAAATGATATCTTAGATAACCCTATTCCTTGTAAATTAACTTTGTCAATGTACTCATTATGGAATACTAAATGTAGGTATGATCCAAAATATGCTCCACAATACAAATCTAAGCACACCAACTATGTAAAATTATCTAATTTAGTCCTTAAACCGTTAGACACTCATTCTTGGTGCCCCAATCGTGAATGCCCCCATGAGCATGTCAGGAAGTGAATGAGAAAGTGACATGAAATCCTACATGTTCAAAATTGGATAATGTTTGGTGGTCACCCAAATTTTGTGGCAAGAGAACCTAAATAAGTTGTCTCAATGAGAAAAGGTGACCATATCACAAAGAAATTTAGTTATTTAGCCATTCTAAAGAAATATCTAAGTTTACTCGATGTTTTTTTATAGTAAATATTGATTTATTTTTATTTTGTAAAAAACACTACACCGTTTATGGTATTTAGTGTCACATGCGTAATAGTGTCACTTACCCTATTTTGAGGTGTATGCTAGGTTACACTAATGATCAACAAGTTTGCCATTAGCATCACCTCATGACATTTGGCTTTCAAGTGCACTGATTGATATCTTGGCATGAGTATGTTCAATAGTGTTATGAGGTGTATGCCTATTTTATACAATGGTCTACGTGTTGATTAAAGTGTACACACATGACACTTGGCATTTGTGTACACATTGCTCAATAATATCATTCTCCCCTTGCATACTAAAATGTGAATACATGACACTTGGCATTAGTATGCTCAATAATAGCATCTTCCCCTTGCACACTAAAATGAAAAACTATCATCACAAGTATCCCAATATGCTACGCTAAATGGTCATAATGTAGATAACATTTCACCTTAAAAAAGGTACTTATACTGACAAATAGTGTCATATTAGCAATTAGCGGACGTGACACTTTGAGACCTATAGACATCTAGTTTAGACCCTTTGCAAACAACGTATGTGACACTAAATACCATAAACGGTGTAGCACATCCCGATCTGAGTCTAAAATTGCATTATGTCCCGTGACCAAAGCTTTTAGAAAGTGATGTAGATTTCTCTTGGTCACAATTTTCGAAATACCTACCATGACCACGAGAAATTCTTAATCCTCTTTTATCACGGCCTTTGGTCACGAGGGTACAATGGCTTTTAGAGGGCCATGTACAGGTAATGAGTGGAGATCTACCTCGTTCACAACAAAAGTGTTGAATATGATCCCGAAGTTGTTGTTGGTGTCCAAGGAGGGGACACACCCACCGCGTGCACCAAAATAGGGTTGGTTATCCCATTGTACGTCGGTTGGTCCCGAATCTATTTTATCCCTTGACCCCCAAGTCTCCGAGATTGACTTAATTCTTGTTCAAGTACACATTCCCGTACCCATGGGCCCATGTTTTTCGGGTGGCGGTTCTTGGTCCAACGTGTGGGTATAGGTCTAGAAATATTAAGATATGCAAGCCCCAAACAAAACATCATTTGAAAGTTTAAACAAATTTTTTACTAGGCAATAACATGTCTATTCATTTTGGAATGCAAATCTAGGACAGACAAAGTGTGTGAGCCTAAAACATGCATTGTTGACTCTAAAGTAGTCATGAGTTTTTTTTGGTTTAATGGGATGGCAAGTTATGTGTCATTGGCATGTTTGGGAAAGTTTGTTTATGAGCCATGATGTGAGTGATGAGTATTAGCTAGTATGCATAAGGAGGTCAAAACCTAACATTTCTCATAGAAATGAGGTCCATGTCTGCTTCTTGGAGAACCTACAGGGGAAGATATGCTAGACAAGCATGTTGAACCTAAAGTTTGCAACAAGGGACAAACCAAGTTACACTATGAATAGAAGGCAACACCGTACATGACTAGAGAATTGTTGTGACGAGTGTCCTTTCCTACTATTAGGTGCATTTGTTCATAGGCACAATTTTGTAAACTTAGTTAATCAAGGGGTCTTAAATTATGGGAATGTTTTTCTAATTAAAAAAACTAAAAATGAAAGATTTGAATGCAACAAAGAGTACAGTTTAAAGCTTGCAATCATGCCGTCAATCTAATATGGGTCAATACTAAAAGTAAAACATGAAAAATGCAAAAGAGATCATTGGGACGATGGTGTTACTTCATCTTTTGAGCAAATATCGTTCTATTATAATCCTAAAACATTCCTTTACAAGAAGTCAAGGAAGCTCAAAGAACATTGTCTCCTTTTGAAGGTGAACACTTTGGGATGGGTTTAATGAAAGTTTCAACTTGGGATTTTGTACAAGTTGCAATGATCATAAATTGCTTAAAGAGCCACCAATTGCCTATATCCTGTGATCATGTAGACCTGTATACGTAGGGACCTGTATACGTAGACCTGTATACGTATCAATTTTAAAAAGCATTTTAGTATAAACTTTGCAAAAGGAGTAAAATACGACTTTAGTTATTTTATCAAAATCCCTGTACATAGGCGCAAACAAGTGAAACAAATGTGGTGGATAGAAAGCTTACATCAATTGATATTGGAACATAAATAAATTTTGAAAAGAAAACATCATAATATTCCATTAAAAGAAGCTTAGATTATAAATTATTTTTTTAATATTGAAAAAAAATTCAAATACAAGTTGAAATAGACACAACAATGGCCCATATTAGTACTTGTAGATCTTTTATGATGTCCACTACAACCCCATGCCATCAATTCCATGAAGGATTGTCGAATGTCATTCTATTGTAATTTATCTATTTTTTGACAATTTGAATTTTATTGGAAGCGTACAAATGCCGATTTCCATTGATAAAAATCACGTGCATGTTTAACATGATGTTTGACACTACCATAGAGGCATCATGCCAGAAGTTTGGCTTCGTTCCAAGTCTTGTATGTTTTGAAGGCTTTCTAGACAATTTCAAACAATATTGAGTATTTGAAGAGCCAATTTTGACATTTTATATCTTTCACACCCTAATTAAAATCCACTTCAAACTTTTTGGCACTATGTAGTACATCATGTACTACAACTTTCACTTGAATGCACTTGGATCTTGCCCATTCATGCTTATGGTATGATTTTTCAAATGGAAGTGAGTCAGAGTTGTACTCAGTTTTGTTTGTCACTGTATGTTGTAATGGGCCATTTTCTACCAGGAGGGTGAGTTTTTGATTTAGGATGCAAATGCCGTTTCTTGGCGGCATGGCCAACCGGATGCTGGCTTAAGTTTGGTTTTGCTAGTGCAAGTTTAGGTGTTTTCCTTATTGTTGCTACTTATTGGGGTTTGGTGAGGCTGTGATATGTTGTGTGTGCGGGTTGTTTTAATGCATTTTTTTTCAAGTTGGGTTGGTTGGTTGCCCGGGGAGTGCACTTAATGCTAAGACTAGGAATCACGTGAGTGCGTACTTTCGACCCCCCTATGTATGTACTAAAAAATCATTTAAAATTTGTTAAAATAATATGAAGTTGTTAAACACAATCTAAAGTTCTTGTTGTATAAATTTCAAAAAAATACTCACTTGTAAATATTTTTAAATTGATTTTTGAAGCGAAAAACAACACATTTCAGTTCAAACTTCTATAATTTTTTTTAATAAGATTTTAAAAACTTTTGGTCCTGAAATTTACACCAAATGATAGATATATACGTAATGATTTAGCACCTAAAAAATCTTAATTTAAAAACTATTTCAAGGTCAAGTACATAGGGGGGTATGCTATTAAAACGCACTCACGTGTATTCCTAGTCTTAGCATTAAGTGCACTCCCCGGGGTTGGTTGTTGTGTAGAGTCCCTTGGACGATTGCATCATTGGGATTTCATGGCCTAATCTTGACGGTCAAAGCTTTTTGGAATGGTATAAAATATTAGTGCCTTCATTACTTTTATATTCAATCCATGAAGACGATTTGAGAAAAATCCTAACTAACACCTAGTTTAACGCCCCCAATTGAAAACATAAAAATTGTTGTAGATTCTACTTCGCTCTACACGTGGTCCTTTAAGGGTCAAGGCCCACTCACCTTGATCAAAGGCCATGTTTACAATTGGGATGAAAGCATGTGTCATAGGCAGCCAACAATGAATTTCCTAATATTTTTGCGAGCGGGTTAATTTCAACCCGGACAACATGAGCCCTCTTACAGCAAGGTCAACTATAAACTCTACCATGTGCCAAGGGGACTCTTGAGCAGGGTAAGACCAACATGCTCAAATTCATATCGGAATGCTTGACATTGGTTTTTCTTTTCTTATCTTAACCCGGACAAAGGAGTTCAGAAGCTTGAATTTGAGGTCAACTAGGCAGTGATTTTGATGATTTCATCCACGTCCATCCTACCACTACACTAATTATCCCAATTAATGCGTGTTACTATTCAAAGTTACACAATGCTATGCCTTTTTTTTTTGAGAATGTAATATTTTACCAAGCAAAGTGTATAGTGTCCAAACAACCCGGTGAACTTGTGTTAGTAAAAATTGAGCTCCCGAGTAATCCTGTTAGTTATTGCACTTCGTAACTCCAAATAGTAATATGCACCACATGGGATTATCAGTGTAGTAAAATTAGCCTGTATTTATTTGGGGGTGGAATCTCCGCATGGTACGGAGGTAGTGGCGTCAAGCCCACATTCCCCCGTGAGTACTTAAGGGTTGTTACTATATTGGAGCCGCTATTTCATGGAATTGAAAAATGGGAATGGGGTGATAGTGGGGGCTAACCATGATTAATTAGGTCCCTTAATCATGGGCTCCAATTGAGTTGGGTCTAAATGGGGAAAGTGGTAGGCTAGGATACCTATGTTTAAACGACTCTCATAAAAAGTAAAAGTGAGCTTTTGAGGGGATCATGCGGTACTAACTAACCATTACTATGGGAGTGAATAGTTAGGGCCATCATTTAAAATTTTGTAGATAATCTTGTATAAGTTAGTTAATGCATGTTGTTGACTGCAGCTCGGCGTGAAAGGGCATGGAATCAACGGACCCGTATTGGACTTGCTTATTATCTTGTGCTCTCAGCTAAAGCTCGACGTATTATAACATTTCATTTGAACACTTAGAGGAGTTTCCCTGAAGGGTTATGAAGCGCATAAATGGATGTAATTCTCAAGCTTGTTTTTCTAAGGCATTTTGTTTTAAAACTTCCAATCTAAGTGCGTAAGTGGATGAAACATACATGGGCAAATTTGGAGGCATTGTGAAATATTTCCACTTGTGCAAATGATTTTAGTGCCATTGATTTGAAATGACTCACAAACCAAAATGGAAAGAAGTCTAGGTTACATGGCATGAGTTCGAAGTTAACCATCACCGTCACCATTGATTTGGAACATCTTGCTGTCAATGTTCAAATGTTGATAACGAAATCAGGCAACATCATTTCGCTATACTAAGGGTTTCCTTTTATTAGCAACAAGATGTTCTTTGCAGCTATTATCTTTGAGTTAACCTTCCAGTTGATAATCGGAATAAATCAATAATGAGGTGCCTCATTTTGCATCAAGTTGAGGTTTCTAGATTTCTTTGCTTTCAACTGCACTATTCAATGGGTATTGCTAAGATTGGTTGTGGCCCACACTAAATACCACAATCAGCGCGGCAGGGCCACTACCATTTTTACATAAAATGGGGTTATCACATAGAATGGCAATCACATATAATCACGATTTCAAGTTACAACTTGGGTGAGATTATGCTGCCAAGTACATGATTTCAAGTTCATCAAATTTTCTCATATGCTCAGCAGAGTGTGAAGAAATTTGTATATTTGTCAGCTCAGTGTGTAACATACAACATGAATTTACCACTCTTTCAAATGGCATTGAATCAATAAGAGGCGTAGGACTCACTGACCGGAACGAAAGCACAGGAGACAATATTTTTTTTGAGGTATAAACCAAAAAGTTGTCTAAACCTGGACACGCCTGCATGAATTTTGAGGATAAGAAGCATTTGGCAACCAAGGGTACGTTGTTGCCTGTTTCACCTAAAGTCATAACCATGTGGTAGCTATAAAACATTAGAACTTAGAGAATCCCACCATATACACCTGATCATCATGTGGCAGCTTGAAAGGTTCATTGCATTTTACGATCTTATGAAGCATAATATTTATGTGAGTTGGTTTAATTTATATGTGATAACTACTCACTGAAAAAGATTGCTAAGTTTTACAGTTGTGGGTACTAACACGTGGCCTACTGGGACTTTCAGTCTCCTGATTGGCATCTCACTCATCCCATATCTCGTTCACATCCTTAACAGGGCCGTCTATGGAATTGACAAATGCACTAGCATCTATGATACGCTTCTTTTCCTTGATGCCATCAATTGCGTTTATATCCTCGTCAGCAAGATCCCATCCAAAGACATCAAAATTGTTCACCTGCCGGCTATAAGTATAACTGCGTACAATTGGGACCACTTTCTTCGATATAGTCCATCTCAGTATCACCTGCACTCATGTTGCGGCACCAGTATACATTAGACATGCCTGAAATTGAAAGACTCATATTGTGAATTCCTGAACAACACTTTAACTTATAACTCTCCAGTAAACAAATGAGGTTCTGAAAACATGCCTTTAAACTACAGTCCATGTGGAGGTACTTGTTTTGAAGGTGAGGTAGTCTAAAAGGTGCTGAATTTGTATGAATTTGAGGCTCTGCTCTCAACAAAAGAAATTGACATCTGGGTTGTTGACTAACGTGAAATTATTCCATGTAGCAAGTACGAACCTGAGCAGGCGTTTTTCCCATCTTCTGAGCTATTTCGCTAATGATAGGATGAGACATGACATCTCCACTTCCATAAAAAGACCCTGGGGCTCCAAGTGAAGTATAAGCACACATGAGGATGCCCTTGCTCTCACAGTATGCACGCAACGAATTCTGCTGCAATAGAGGGTGAAACTCCACCTGCAAAAAGTTTCCAAATATTATAGTAGACCTTTGGTTCTCACTTGCGGAACAATATACCACTAGGACTGCACTTTGCACGACAGAATTTAATATTGGAAACGACAATTACAACTCACAAATTCAACCCACGTATATAAGTGCACCACCAGATAGAATGCATATACTGCATCATTAGGAGCGCAACACAAATTGTAGGCGTTTTATCCCAAATGCTACCAGTTGGGTTCTACCTTAACCCTTCAAGAACCAAGGCTTGAATATACGACCTGTATACAGATTTTCTACAACCCTCACCAAATCTTATGAAGTTTGTTTGTATTTGTGTTTGTTGGTATGAAAGTACGTTTAGTACATTATCCTACTTTAAGGAGAAAATAAACTTAACATTCATATGCGACATTGATGATCAAATACTAAGTATGAATATGCATCCAAGGGCACTCATGTTTGGTATTTGAACCCAAATCTTCAATAACATTAAGGTAATCAACTGATTTGAAAAATGCACTTGCAGAATGAGTTAGTTTTAGATGGGGCCACTTTTCATACGATTAATAAAAAATGGAAGTATGTAGGTCCAATATACGTTTTTGTGCAGCAAGAGGCTCGAATTGGGCCTCTTGGATGGTTAGGGGTTATGGTGTGGTTTGAAAATAAACCTGATTCACAGCAGGAGAGATATGGGCATGAAGTAGAAGCTCTTCGAGTTTTTTGATGGACCAATTGCTCACACCAATCGCCTTTGCTAGGCCTGCATTCACGCATGCCTCCATTGCCTCCCAGACTTCCTGTCTCTGTATGGGGCTCAGCACTTTGTAAGAACCTTTGCCAATGCTTTCCGCAGGCCAATGAACCAGATAGAGATCAACATAGTCCAGCTGCAAATTACTGCACATGCAATGAAGTACCTGATATACATCAGCAGATGGTTCTGTTTTGCAAGGGTCGTTTTGAAAGCAGCTGCTATATAGTTGCATAAATGATAAATACGTAGTACGTTTTAATCAATCAATAAATTACGATCTGGACAACAAATGCACCATAGTGGCTAAAACTGTGCTTCTCCTTGATTAAATGCATATTCTCTATCATTTGCTCTTCCTACTAGATTAGGCATGCCAATTTCGGCTTTTGTCTGGATTTCATTACCAACTTCTGTTATAGACATTTTTTTGAATTGCTCTTGTCGACGTGGCAGACTCCCACTGGCTTAGAGCAGGCCAGATATCTGCCTGACATCAACCTTTGTTTTCCTACCTTCCTTTTGTACCTCGCAGGGAAGTATGGCTGGGCCGAAACAACCCGTATACTGGTTCCTTGGAGGCAAGGGTTTAGGCATCCAACAAGGACCGAGTGTATGGGTTCGTTCGCTCAAATCGGGAAGTATATGGATTGTATTCTGCCTCAAAGTGAACGTTTTTCAGACGATTTCATGGTTCGAGCAGTTTAGTCATTGGCTATGTCCAGTGTTTTACTGCGATTCAACCTGCTACTCTCCTCTCATCAGAACAAATACCTAGTCCATAGCTGGTGCAAATTCTTTGCATGTTTAACATAGACCGGTCTTAACTTTCCAACACCCCCGAAATGTGGACACCCATATTTGAGTGGTGTGTGGTTAGGTGCGGATCTAAGAACGGACACCAAAAAGACATGTGTTTAAAAGAATTTGGACAATGTGTTAGAAAATGTTAACCATTCTAGGCTCACTAGTCCACATAATTGGGAGGGATCTATATTACCATTTAAGGAGCACAAGAATCTCCACTTTGATATTGCATAAGATATTCAAATGAGTGCCAAAAACTATGAGGGAAATGGCCATGTCCACGATTTGGATCTGCTAATCATGTCTCACTAATTGCGTGTTTAGTATCCTACGACAAGTGGGTTTAGAGTGCCCAACCTGAGGCTCTTTTGAAGACTCGGAAGGACGTTGGCAGGCTGGTTGTCCGCAGGAGATAGCTTAGTTGTCACAAACACGTCCTCTCTTTTCACCAACCCGCTCTTGAAAGCTAATTGTAGTGCCTCACCCACCGCCCCTTCTGTGTTGTACATAGTCGCGGTGTCGAATGCTCGGTAGCCAATCTATCCCAAGGAAGCAAGCACGCTTCCCCTCAGTACGTTACTTCCCTCACAAAATCTTAACAAATATCCCTCATAACACATGTAATCACAATCTCTGCCTCTCTACCCATGCCCGTTTGATGGTAACAATTGCATCATACTTAATTCCATCCTATGCCAGTGCAATTGAAGGATGGCAAATAGCCATAGCCAGGAACCATAGAGGAGCCACGCAAAGAAAATTTCACCTCATAACGACTGGCAAGGTGGAACACACGAGTCCCTGCTCATTAGTAACCGCTGCTCATGTAGGTTTTGCACATGACTTACCTTGATTGCATTAAGGATTGCGTCAACTACGCGATCATCCTTTGATCCTACACCTAACGCTATCTTAGGCGTCACTGCGCCCGTGTTGAGATTCATGCTGTTCACCTGCTGTAATTGGGACACTGCACACAACACCCGTCATTCATTTCCAGCGTTTAGGAAATCTAGATTCATGTCCATGACTTTTAGTATATCTCACACCATGTCCAAAATTTGAAGCTGAAAGCTCAGCTGCTTCGAGCGTGGAAAGACAGTGACCTATGAGCCTAAACACAAGTTCTGTACATACTGGACACATTCTTCCAGCATTGATCATCAGACACGAGTGTCTGTGCACGCCCACAGGGTTCTGTCATGTGAAGGGAAACAGTTTTGATTCTTGAAGTAGCAATAAAGAAACACAGAGAAAACTCATTGAATACAATTAACCTTCACAAGAAATACCGTAAACTGTGGGAGGAAAACAATCTACATTAAAGGTGACCCCGAAGGCCTCGAATTGCTCTCCACACCAATTGAGCTGCACTGAATTGTTGGAGATCGCCGAAGTGTTGCTCTTCGACCTTGTGGATGATGTCCAGAGAAAGTTGCAAAGCTTGGTGAGATAATTCCACACAACCCTACAAGCTCCAGCGCAGAGTGACAATCTCCAGTGAATATGTACTAGAGAGGTTGGGAAGAACAATTCCACATGTCACATATCAGGGACTGCTTGCATTGGAAATGTTACTCAATAGCTTCTCAGAAAGTCGACACCTTGCATCCTTGAGTCGCTTTGGCCGAGTGGTTAAGGCGTGTGCCTGCTAAGTACATGGGGTTTCCCCGCAAGAGTTCGAATCTCTTAGGCGACGGATGATGGTAAAGATTGGCGACTCTTCTCTTTTATATAAGCGGAGCACACCATGACACGTGAGATGGTAGTTTTGCATTTTAATATGCAAGGGGAAGATAAGTGTCCAATGTTGACATTTTAGCTTGCAAGGGAAGATATTCTTGAGCATACTAATGTCAAGAGTTGTTTGTGTACACTTTAATCAACTTGTAGACCATTGTGTGACATAGGCAAACACTTCACAATACTGTTCAACACACTCATGTCAAAGATTATTAGTTAGCGCACTTGGACGTTTTCGGTGGATGAATGAGAGAAAAATGACCTCTAGGTTACTTATTAATTCAAGATGTTTTTGTTGGATGAATGTGATGTGCGGTGGTGTGCAACATTTCCCCCTTGGAGTGGATTCCAGGGTTGTTTACCCTAGGGGTGGTTGTGGCCGTTGGAGTAGTAGAGGTTTACTTTCTTTAGTTCTACTTCCATGTAAAAGGCATATTAAATGCTAACAACCCGTACCCCATCAACCCGGGCTCAAGGAAGGAAAAGTATACAAGAAAAGTATTGTAGTTAGAGTAGTGTTGAAAATGAATGCACAATATAAAGTCACAAGTAATGTTGTTTTTGCAAGGGACATCTCCATCCATGGTTGGCTATAAAATTGCATTAAAGCAACCATGGTAAATTATGCTTGACATGTATGGGTCTGAGACCATGCCCAAGAGGAGTCAATGCAATAATTAATTATGAACTTCAACATTGTTGGTTGCATGTTCATTCCAATTTTGCCATCAACTTACTCTGGTTATTTGATCACACTTGGTCTCACCACTAGCCACCATTGGGACACCAACATGAATATAAGTTCGCAACCCATTTCGGGTCCTAGGAGCATTTAGGGGTTGAAGTGATGACTATATGGCATACTAATACCTAGTGTCTTGATGGATCTTGGTAAAATTAGTTTCTTGAATTTGTAAGTTACGGTGTTGAGATCATTAGGTTGGCTAAAGAGTTAAAATGTATGTTACTAGTATGGGTCCATGCCATCCCAACCCTTTGCATCCATACACATGACACATCGTTGCCCCCACATTTCTGGAACGGTGGGTAAAAGCAGGGAACAGCGGGGTGATGGCCTCACCACCACCACCACTTTGTCCATTATATATAGATGTGGGTTGCAATTCATGGTCTTTTAAACATTCTCATGAGGTCCTCCAGCTTTGGAGCAATAAGAGGCCAAGAATTTGAGAATTTAAGCCAATGAATTGGCGATTAATATTCTTCTTTCTTGTTATCATCAATCATATTTTCATTGAAATGCTTTGGTCCTTTCTTGTATTTATACTTGAAATACATAATTTTTAATGTATAGAACTGGTGTGATGAGTTGCTTAAAGTTTGAAATTTGGATTGGATTTTTAGGAGAATGAACGTACTCACATGTGACAACACATTTTATTTGAACTATTGAGGGTTATCATTTGGAGTTACATAGTGCTTTGAATATTAGATGGTGAGACATTATTTAACAACTACAACAAAAATAGATTGGTATGCACTACATAGAATATAACATTTAAAGCCTTGATGCTAAAGAGCTACAATGTCTCAAAGAAGTTATAGCACTTTCAAGTACTTCCAAGTCTAACCCCTAGTAATTTGAGTGAATGGTGTAGTGTTATTTTATCGTCTACACATCTACATTGTATTCTTGTACATGCTTTCTTAATTGAAGCATATAGATATTCAAGCTCCCATTTTTTATTTTTTAGTTTTTATAATGATATTTGGTGTATTTTTTTACACTCCTTGTCGCAACAAGACTTTGGTGTTGGCGAGATGACTTCTAAGTCAACCCCCTAAGTAAGAGGACATGCCAAACTCTCACGAGTTCACAAGCAGGTTTTAACCCATAACCTTGAACTTGACATCAATACAGAGTCAGATTCTTGCTCTTTGGGCCACTTCACACATGAGCCAAGAGCTGTGACCTTGTAATGGTGGGGACCCTTGCCTCTCATCCAAAGGCTGTACCATGGGTGTTGGGAAAGCCGTTTTATGTAGTCATGGGCCCTCAAGCATAGTGTGAAGTGAGAATGGACCATGTTGCGGGACCATTGCATATTTTGGTGGCGGAAAAAGAGGGGAGGATTTGGTTTAATATAATATGTCTCAAACTTTATCAATTTAAGAAAATTACTTGGTGGTGTTTGTTTGTCCTAGAATTTGTTCTAGAATCAGCCCTGCAATCTGTCTTAAAATATGTCCTGTTGGAAAAAAATATTAAAAAAATCATGGTCTCCCGGAATTCGCATTAGGCCCACCTCTTGGAGGTGGGCCTGACGAAAATTCCGGGGGACCATGAAACCTTATCCATAGTCCGCCATGTAGGACTCCATGTAGACTTTTCATCCATGAAGTCTTCTTTGGGCCTTTAGGCCTTCACCTGCGTGTGTGAAGTGAAAATGGACAGTCTCCGCCCTTTCGACCAATGAGAGCTCTTAGATTGCAATGGTCACGGTCATTCAGTCTTGTGTGTGAAGTGGCCCTTAGTGTTTTGGACACGCTCACAAAATCTTGTAGATTGCAAGTATAATAAACGTATAAACTCAGATATTTAAAATTTTGGTCCCTTAGCTTGAGTTGTAGTGCGAAAGAATCTATCAAAAGCTCGTGTCTGAAATCTAGTTGAAGTCCTTGCCAAGGCGAACTACTAAAGCTTAAGTAGGAGCTCGTGCATTGACTTTGGAAATTTCCAATGCAAGTCCCCATTCAAAATGCCCCGGGCTAGATCACATCTTCACTCGGTTGGGACCCGTCCCTCCCACGCCTCCTTAATTGTCCGGTCATCCTGCCCGCACCTGCGTGGGAACTCCTCCTCGTTGGGAACTAATGTGACAATACCTGGTCAAAACAGTGATCGGGGAGATTTTTGGGCATAATCGGTTGAGATCCTAGTGTTTGCAAGTCCAACTGGTTACATGTTGACATCCTCCGATTTCCTTTATTAAATTGGGGTATAGTCTATAAATTCCTCTAAAATGATTGGTAATTTTCCTACAGTCTTGAACTTCAACCGGTTATTTCTCAAACTCAACCGGTTCATCTGTAACTAACTGCCGGTTCTCCCTGATCATTGGGTCAAAATTACAAATATTCAAGTTGACATCACTGTCATTATTCCCAAGTTAATTGATGGAGTTCCTTCACATGCCAAAGGAGCTCAATGGCTTAAGTGACCGAGTATTAGTGCCGCGCACATGAGCAACCATCAGCCCTTCCGCCTAGCGGAGGCGATAATTCTCATCCAGCTCCGCCGGCGAGGGCGGCGAAGCAGACCCTCCGCCCCAACCCAGAACCCATGGATTCGCCATCCTCCGCCCCAACCCGGAACCCATGGATTCGCTGTCCTCCGCCAGGTAATTCTTTGCAAGTTTCTTACTGTGGCACTCAAATTTATTCTTTCTCCTTTCTCTATCACGACACCGAGATTACCCACGACACTGAAATAGGGTAAATGGAAGGCGGGGGAAGGTGGAGGCGGGCGCAACAAGGCGCTTTGTGCCCGCCTGACATATCAACCTCCCCCGCTAGCCAACCGTGGGGGGCCACTTGGTAGTCCGCTAGGCGGAGACCGCTGCCATGTGCTCAGGCCTATTGTCACATTGGTTCCCAACGAGGAAGAGTTCCCACACAAATGTGGATAAGAAGACCGGGCAGTGAAGGAGGCGTAGGAGAGACATGTCCCAGCCGAATGAAGATGTGATCTAGCCCGGGGCATTCAATATTGTCATTGATGATTTTGGAAGTTTCACAATGTATTGTTGAAAAGGAACAAAAAGGAATTCCACAAAAGCCACTTAATCAGGGCTTTGTATGTTTGTGAGAACCTTCCTCAACTACTTCCTATAGTTACTGATCGACAAGGATCTGGTGGGAATGCATAGGCGTCTAGAATGCCTACCATGTGGTCACCAATGAACGTGGAAAACCGACAACTACACTATTGTGTCTATTTAGTGTGGGTGGGAAATGCACGTGGGTTGGAAATTAGTGTGGGCCACTCTAAATTATAATTTGAAATTAGCGTGTTTTATTGGGAATTAGTGTGGCCCACACTAAATAGACACAATAGTGTAGTTACGGTTGAGTTTGAGAAATAACCGGTTGACGTTCAAGACTGCAGGAAAGTCACCCATCGTTTTAGAGGAATTCAGAGAATGTCCTTCAAAATAATAAAGAAAACCTGAAAGATATCAGCATGTAACCGATTGGACTCGGAAACACCAATGAACGGGGAAAACCGACAACTAGTTACAGATGAACCGGTTGAGTTTGAGAAATAACCGGTTGAAGTTCAAGACTTCAGGAAAGTTACCCATTGTTTTAGAGGAATTCAGAGAATCTGCTTCAAAATAATAAAGAAAAAATGAAAGATATCAACATGTAACCGATTGGACTCGGAAACACCAATGAACGGGGAAACCTGACAACTAAGTTACAGATGAACCGGTTGAGTTTGAGAAATAACCGGTTGAAGTTCAAGACTTCAGGAAAGTTACCCATCGTTTTAGAGGAATTCAGAGAATGTGCTATAATAAAGAAAAACTGAAAGATATCAACATGGAACCGATTGGACTCAGAAACACCAATGAATGGGGAAAACCGACAACTACACTATTGTGTCTAATTAGTGTGGGTGGGAAATTCACGTGGGTTGGAAATTAGTGTGGCCCACACTAAATTTCAAGTGTTTGCATCACTTTGGATGTAATTCGTACTGTCATCCATCCGTGTGTGTTAGGGTTCTCCGCAAACAACCTCCGTGGGATGTGTTAGATGCTTCCCGAGGTGCTTCCCGGGATGGAATTATGAAGTTTCATCCAATTGTGGAAACGACAACGCCCACACAAAGTTTTCACCTTTGAAATTAGTGTGGGCCACTCTAAATTATAATTTGAAATTAGTGTGTTTTATTGGGAATTAGTGTGGCCCACACTAATTAGACACAATAGTGTAGTTACAGATGAACCGGTTGAGTTTGAGAAATAACCGGTTGAGTTTGAGAAATAACCGGTTGAAGTTCAAGACTTCAGGAAAGTCACCCATTGTTTTAGAGGAATTCAGAGAATCTACTTCAAAATAATAAAGAAAAAATGAAAGATATCAACATGTAACCGATTGGACTCGGAAACACCAATGAACGGGGAAAACCGACAACTAGTTACAGATGAACCGGTTGAGTTTGAGAAATAACCGGTTGAAGTTCAAGACTTCAGGAAAGTCACCCATCGTTTTAGAGGAATTCAGAGAATGTACTTCAAAATAATAAAGAAAAACTGAAAGATATCAGCATGTAACTGATTGGACTCCGAAACACCAATGAACGGGGAAAACCGACAACTACACTATTGTGTCTAATTAGTGTGGGTTACCATTCGGAGTTACATGTTGCGATAACTTTTTACCAAAAGTACCTATTTTTACCAACTAAGTTATATCATATTCTTCGGTGTGTATACTAACTACTTATGTTATTTGGATAAAAAATGATACTCTCAGTAAAGTGTTATAGCAATGCGTAACTCCAAATGGTAACCCACACTAATTAGACACAATAGTGTAGTTACAGATGAACCGGTTGTGTTCAGGAAAGTTACCCATCGTTTTAGAGGAATTCAGAGAATGTACTTCAAAATAATGAAGAGAAACTGAAAGATATCAACATGTAACCAATTGGACTCGGAAACACTAGGATCTTGAACAATTACGTCCGAAAATCTCCCCAAATACAGGTGGTCACTCCTTATTCTTACCACGACCTGTGGTACTAAACTTGAGTGAAAATTTTGCAATAGCCCAGATTCCACATTTGGACTACACTAATTAATCCATTTAGTGAGGGTGGGCTAATAGTGCGTGTGGGAAATTAGTGAAAGTGATACTAAATTTCTTTACGCTATGAAATATGTGCCACAAAGAAGATCTAGGGTTTCAGGAGCTCAAAGTGCCAAAGTGCCAAAAACTCTAAATGCAAGCTCTCTTCAATTCCTTAATGTTAAGATAGGGATTGAGTGCCACCGATAGAAAAGAAGAAGAAGCCTCTTTGAACTCACAAAAAAAATTATGCACTTCACAAACACCTCAGAGCACGCACTAATTATCTTGAAATGTATGGTAAATGGGCATGTATTCATGAAATTTGAATCACTCAGTAAAATTCCAACCCTCATTAATTTTGAGATTTGGCAAAATAGTGGGTGTTTTGGGAATTAGTACCACACGCACTTAGTGGGATAATCGGTGTAGTTCTTTAGTTTATTCTTGAGTTATGTGTGGGTTTATATTGTAGAGAGGAAATTATTCTCTATGTGTGTACCTCTCATCCATTAAACATAAAAACTTGACCCCATATAGGTTTGTTGCTAATTCATCTCAAATGACCTCAAGCAGACTAATTTGGAATCTTTGAAGCTAATTCCAGTGTCTAATCAATTTTAAAAAGTAGCCTCTAAGTTGCATACAATTTCGGAGCTTTTATGTTAGATGAATGAGAGGTATGCTTGTATACAATAATACATTCTCTCTCTCTCCATTTCCATTAGGGTCTTTGTTCAAGAAACATTGGATCCAAAACAACCCTTAATTAATAGACTGTATTTCCGGACTCAAGATTGGACTCAAGCTCGAAGAATCATGGTTTTTGCAAACTAGTAGGAGAGTATTTTATTGTGTGGGACTATGAAGTTATGGTGGAAAAATGTTGTCACATTAGCACCACTCCATTACCTTGGATTTGAACCCTAGTGTAAATTCCTTGGGACAAAATTTGTTCAAGATCAATATAATGGCTTGATTTTGAAATTTCTTTGGTATTGGACCTTGGTGTAAGGTTTATATGAGAGAAATTGATAAAGTCAAATGCATTTGATCAAACCCGTTTGAAGCACACATACACGTGGAGATCTCTATACGCTAGAAACACCTACAATTATTCTTTTAACCCCTACATCTCACCCTCCACGGAAAAACCAAACTGGTTAAAAATAGAAGCTGGGTTGACTTTGCTAAAAATCGTGTTTTATTGGTTGTTGCATTCTTGACGCCCTTTTGGACGCGTGGCTATGTTTAGCCAGTTTACTTTTTTCTTTGTTAGAAATCGAGTTTTATTGTTTTACTACATTCTTGACGCCCTTTTGGACGCATGCTATTTTTAACCAGGTTGGTTTTTCCGTGGAGGGTGAGACATGCCAAAATAAAGTCTTCCCAAAATTGCATTAAAAAACAATCCAATGCAACAACTTATTAAAAAAATCATACCTTTGATGATGAATCTGACCATATGAATGGCATGTTTTGTAAAGTTAGTATTATTCACACAAGATGTCAGCCATCCACATGTATTAATGCAAAAGATTATAACGTATAACATGTACGCTAATATGGTCAAGCATAGATGATTGCCCAAACAAAAAATATGTATATGATATCGTCATATATATTGTGTCTTTGTGTAAGGTGGTAATGAGTGAAACCTCTACTTGGAAGAAATCGAATCTAAAATTTTAGAAAAATTCCACCCTCTCCTTTCACCCTCATGTATATATGATATTGTTATATACAATCAACAACAACAACAAACATGCTACTATTAGAATGCCTTCAACTCTGTTGGATCTCGGTAGCAATTGCAAGGGATTTCCAACGCATCTTAGCCTAAATCATTTGGATATTGTATGAATAAGTTGTGGATTTTCACAATGTTGCCCGGAAGTGTAACCCACAACTTTTGATCCTATGCTCTCGACTCTCATGTTATGAACATGTGCATCTTTGTAACCAATATGCCAATTTTAGAATCATGTTGTTGGTCAAATTTCTTCTTGGATTGAGTTTGCTTATGGGCATATCTACCCGATACATTTTTCGGCTACATATGGATACCATTGAGGAGTTCCTTTTCAAAGAAACAATCTTTATTAGAGTTGGTATGTGCACTAAATAGTCTTGTTAGTGTGGGTGCAAAACTAGCATAGAAATAATTAGTGTGGGCCACACTGATTTTCTAGTTGAAAGGTGGAATTATCGTGGGTCCAAGACCTCGGATGTTCTCCTGAGTCTTCATGGAGATTTCTGACCAACCACGGGGGGGTCACTCCATTGTCAAGTTGAACGCCACGTGCGACCAAAAAAATCTACTTTTGGTAAGTTGCATCACCAAAATGGGTCAAAATTTTATCAGTTATTTTCCTTGAGTAGATATACACAGCATCTATTACATAGAAAAAAATAGTAACCAAATTTGATGGTTTTTTTTATAAAATAAAGCATACCGTTTCTAACTAGAATGACGCAGAATTGAACTAAAACAATTACTACAAAAAATGAAGATGACTGAAAATTTCAAAAAATATATACAAAGATACTATCAATGGTTATGTATATGTAGAAAAAATATCATAATTTTTAAAATTATCTATGGCATGTAATATAGGGGTAGCAAACTTTGTCTGCACATGGTGTTCAACTTGACATGGAGTGACCCCCTGTGTGACCACACATTGGATATCAATTTTAAGAAAAAATTTGCACAAAATAAAATAATCACCCACATCAATTTTCTAAGAAGAAAAAAATGAATATCGCCCACACTAATTTGACTAGAGAGTTAGCGTGAGCTCTAAGAAATACATGTGGTCCACACTCATAGGACTCTCTTAGTGTAGCCTCGTACATAAAGGACTCTCAACTGTACGAGTCACATGCTCGGTGAGTTTGCAACATGGTGGTTGAATTTGGGAGTCTTTTCTAGCATCACTACGGGTTCATTGAATCATGGTGTCATGGGAGTCTCTTTCCCAATGTGCATATTTTTGTGTAAGGTATATATACATGTGTGCTTTATGGGGTCATTCTTCTTCATAGGGGCCGGTTCACATGGGGTCCCAAGTCCTAAGTCACTTGAGGTAAAACAACATCCGAGTGTCGCACATTGGGATGTTTGGACATGAAATCGAGCCCTTGTGAAATGAGCAAAACCAGGTGCTCTTATTTCACAACGGTCAATCCGTGCAATCTCAACCGTTGAGAGCATGGAAGTTGGGACTTACCACTTCACATGGGGTCCCAAGTCCTAAGTCCCAAGTATGACATGGATGTCTACATGGCAACACTTTTTGGAGGTAAAGCTTGGGACTCGTGTTGAGAGTTGGGTCAAGCAAAAAGCTAGATCCAACTCTCAACACAAGCCCCACGAATATTTCGCACAAAATATTCAAGATCCGACTTTAATGATAATTAACCATATTTTAATGGTTTGTTGAGGCTCAAAAGTTGGGACTTTGCCTCCATGTTGGGACTTGGGACCCCATTTGAGTCAGCCCTAAGTGGAAAATTGGCAAGGCTTATAGTTAATAACAAATGCGTGTTAGACTGAGATTGGACCATTGTTCTCCCTCTTTATTGAGACACGTTTGGTTGCGCAAGAAAGTGTCATATTATTTGAATGTTGTATGCTTGATAATATGACATTTTGGCCTCAAATGTCGTGCTATCGAGCTTTTTTCAAGAAAATGGTTTATGTCAATGTAAAATGTCATTTTGTATACATAATGAAGATACATAAGCATGAAAGAACATTTTAGACCTTGGACAGCTGGCCAACTAGCATCACCTAGCTAAATTTTCAGGGCCCCTATTTGTCACTTAGCTTTAGCTAGCTAGGTTCACCAAACCTAGGATTCTTACTTAGCTTTAGCTAGCTAACTTTTCTGGAACTCTCATTTTCACTCAGCTTCGACTAGCTAAAAAGTTGGGTGACATGCATATTCATTCTAAACCAAAGAGAACTCCATTCAAACGAAACCAAACAATATATATTTGGTTGTATTCTCTCGTTTGGCTATGTATTGTCATGTTGTTGCACAAGGAAATTGAAAGCTTAAAATCAACACGTATAGTCGGCTTCCTCACTTTTGACTAGCACTGGTGATTTCCATGACGGCGTTTGCTTGTAGTGGCGGTATAAGCATGGTGATTCGCAAAACTGTTTGATGCGATCTGGGAGCTGGTTAGACATTGCAAACGTGCTCTAGAACAAGTTCAATTGTTCCTGAGACTTGGCACTACATTGCGCAATTGTCTGGAACATCGTGCGGCATTGCACAGTTTTTGCTATATGGGATCTGCCCTAATATTGAAAAAACTTAGTGTATATTTCAGATTTCAACTAGCTATTAGCTAACTTCAGCTAGCTAACTTTCCTCTCCCGGATTATGGCACTTAGTTTTTGCTAGCTATTCTTTTGAGGCACTGAATTCCTGCGTAGCTTTAGCTAGTTGGAGTTTTTAGCTAGCTAAATAGATGCCCACTTAGTTAGTTGTCCAAGGTCTGGAACATTTGTATTGAAGAATCTGTACAACGTTCCCCAAGGTTCCTTGCATGTTCCGAAGTACTAAATCACATATGAACCTTGAAATACACATGGATCCCACCACATATGCACATTAACTACCTCTAGTATATGGCAAATCGGGCCTAAAAAATGTCATATTATGAGCGTTGTAGTCATAGTATGGAGGTAAATTAACACTAGAAAGTTTGGTCAATGGGAAATGCGTCATATAGTGGAGATGTCATATAACTGAGAGTCGTAATATGGAGCGTAGATTGTATCTTCAAATTTTGATAGTTAGTATCTTAACCTCTCCCACGTCAAAATATTAATAGCATAAAATCCAACTCCAAAAGAACATGTGCCGTTGCACCATTTATTTCACCTAAGGTAGATGAGGCTAATTCGGTTAGCTTCTTGAATTGAACATCTATTTTTGGCTCCTAATTGGTGGTATGGTCACTTTAATTTGGTGGGTGAGTAATTTAGTAGAGGCATCCATAACCAATCACTTAAGAGATTTTGCACTAGGTTTGGAGAAGTATAAGGGGGTGCAAATTTCTCCCATGTAGGAAGATAGAAATCAAGAGGATTGCAAATTTTTGGTGATTTGATTCCTTAAATTTGAAAATATTGTGAAATTTTTGAAGCCAAAAGTTGGTCCAAACATATTACCAATGTCTAGAGTCTGCCATAACTGCTCATTTGAGCCGCTCACTCCCCCTCACTCTAGCACTCAAAACTAGGACATGTGTCATAGCACTATTGGTTCTAGCCTAATCAAAATTCAATCCCAACCTGATTGAAATTCCAGTACCCTATAGATTGCCAATGGGGTCTTGATCAGGAATAGGTGCCTCTACTATACATGGTGATTTAGCTGCCTTAAAGATATTCGGGTTAGTCACCTTTGCAAAAGTCAAACTATAGTAGAGGGGCCTATTCCTGACCAAGACCCCATTGGCAATCTATTGAGTACCAAAACTTTGATAAGGCTGGGATTGAATTTTGATGAGGCCGAAAGCAATAGCTCCATGGCACATATCATGGTTTTGAGTGCCAAAGTGAGGAGAATAAGCACTTTAAATGAGCGGTTATGACAAACTTTAGACATTGGTAATATGTTTGGGCCAACTTTTGGCATCAAATATTCATAGTAATTTCATTTTAAGGAATGAAATCACCGAAATGCTTGCAATCCTCCTAATTTCTATCTTCCTACATGGAAATTTTTTGCACCACCTTATACTTCAACAAATCTAGCGCAAAATATCTTAAGTGATTGGTTGTGGGCGCCTCTACTCTACACCCACCATCCTCCATAATGAGGAGTGCTATCTACTGAGCTATGACACGCTTGATTTTTGTGTCTGAGGTGGGCAAATTAGGAGGCAACATGTGGCTGTGAGGTGCCAACCAACTTGTATTATGGGTATTCTATAATGAATAAACAATTCGGCAACAATGTGACCATGTACAACTAGGTCATTACATGTGACCACTTTAGAGACATGACACAACCAATTTTGGCATTAAACTTGGTTTTCATTGGCAAATGACCCCTGTAGAATCTGCTAATGATGTTGTCCACTTACACAACATTGAATGATAAAAGAGTTCCTCCCTATTATACCACATTGGGAAGTGGAGAATCTTCGATTATGGAGCCTAGATCAACACCTTCCTCAACTCCGATTTTAATGATTTCAAATTCTTTGGTCTTGATTCGCAACTGCTAACATGCTTAAGTTGCTTGAATCCATCGGCTAGATGATTCCATAGGGATGGAGGTCCACATTAGCCTCATCTACCTTACACTAAACATGTGGATATTGTAAGATGATCCCACAAACCCTCTAGTTCAAAGAAGGTAAGTTTGTGATATGGCATGTTGAAAACTCTCCAACAACATACAAATTCTACAATATGAAGAGAATGGTGATCATGCATGTTGTTTTGGGTTTGCCCTAGCAATCAATTCCACCCAAGACCATAGGGCATACAATAGAAAATTTGGCATATTTTAGGGTTTAGGTTTAAGACATGCATGCAACATATTGGTTTATTGCATTTTGGTATAACAACACACAATGTACCCACAACACTAAAATTTGAGTAATTCTAATTTTTATCTATTGTTAAATTTGTACTATTACATCAATATCTTGCTTTGCAATCAATTGATCGCCCAATGCAAGCAACAATTTGAACAATGTGAGTGACCCATGGATGATTGGTCAAATGGTATTGGATGGGTCAACCCATATTGTTCAACATATCATATGTGATGGTCATATGAATATGAATATGTTACAAGATTTGAAGACACTTAACCTAGTTTCCTAAATCCCTCCCATTGCTTAATAGTAACCACTCAAAACTTTCTTGTTGTTTGGGTGGTATGGGTGTAACCTTGGTGTCACCATCTATGGATAGGTGGATACTCATGGTTGACTAGATTTGGAGACATTGTCAGTTATAGACCATTGTTAGTTATATTTTTACTATTTTTATTTTGTGGGTATTGCCCCACACCTTGACATTTGTCTAGGGATATCTATTTTACCACTTTTGATGTCATATATGATGTGAAGTTTCATGTGCATTGTTACATTATACAAAATTCTCCTCTTAAGATCATTACCCAATATGGATGGTGGAAACAAATTATCCATGGGAGTGTAAGCACAATCCTTTTGTCTTCATTGATGAAATCTTTCATGTTACAAATAATATTTCTCATGGTTATTTATATACATGTGGTTGAATTGAGTTGTTTTTTAAAAATCCTCCGCAATCAATCGCTCATGCCAACTAGCCATCATTATGTTCCCATCACGTGCACTACATTAGATTGAGCAGACCAATTGTCTCATTTTAGTTGATAAGGCCATAGTAGCATATTTTGCTACTTCTATGAAGAATGCAAGTTGTTTCGTATTTTTTTGCCCTGTACAAAAAATTCTACAATTTTTCAAAGTGGAAAGTTGTCAAAACCCCTACTCGTTCACTAGATTCTCCCGACACCGAACACGGTAATCCGCATTTCCATACAGAAATCACCTAAACCATTTAACTCATGAGTACATTAAACTTGACTCCCATTGGCTACACTAAGTGTACACACATTGAAGTTGCCGCCTCGCCATGATCGGTTTCAAAAATGGCACTTCACTATTATGATGGCGGTCTAGTGCACGGGTAGAGGGTGGTTAACTGGTTTGGGTATTTCTACCTTAGTACGGGTTCATTGAAACGTAAGAAAAAAAATCGTTGACTCACCCTCAATAAGTGTTGCGTGTCAAACTTCTCTTGGTACGTACAATGACCTTCTTCATAATTACTCATGAAGCATTCTAGAAATTGTTCATTGACAACAATCAACTCAAAACTGTATTCATTAAGCCTCTCCAATCCCTCCCATGCCAATTGGCATTGTTTCAAAGCAAAACCTGAAAAAGAAAAAGAAAAGTCAAAACCAAGAGTTCCATATCACGACAGAAGTAAAGTAATCCCATGGCCACATGATTCAATTGCAAATCTAGTGCAAAGCAGAAGTTCTCTTAAAGAAGTACTTTGGTCTCTTACATGCGTGCAGACAACTGTCTCCCATTTCTCAAGCATCTAATTGGTGTGATGACTAACCTACTTCCTTCCAACTCATGGAATCTCCTTAAGTGTTGTGATGATAAACCGACTTGAAAGTAGGTTTCCTTACATGCTACAAACAAATGGCCGGGGATTCGTGGCACTCAAGTAAAATCATCCATGCGGATGAAAAAAACGCAGGAATCATCTAAATGACTATTTTTAGGTAATTTGATTCCGGAAATAGAGTCAAAGGCCCCGAATTAGTCTAGTGATGTCACATTCAAATGAATCGGCCCTCAACCCCATAGGGGGGCTTTTTTTATTGGAGCCACTTCATCCACGATATCTTGGATGGATGTTCCTTAGTGAGTGCCACGAATCCCCAGCCCAAACAAATCTCCACATAACATTGGTTTAAGTTCACTTGCAACGGCACTTCTTACATGTAATTCGCATGAAAAACAAAAAACAAAATTAAAAAATGAACTGACACTTTTTTTATTAAAAAAAGAATTTTTTTAGGGGGGGATTCTCTACTTTTGGCATCCCAATCAAAATTAAAAAGAAATCATCTCACATTGGAAATATAGCAAGAGAGTCACATTGTTGGCTATTTTTTGTAAAGTTATGAACATTACTGGTCAAATTCTGAAGTTTTGCACAGAACCTTTTGCCTGATTTAGCCTGTTTTTGGATTACATCTGGCTTAAACATGGTAGAAATAAAGTAATATAAAATAAATTGCACAACATATGAATGTACTACAAATTTTTGAAGTCACTTAGCCCTAGCTTCCCCAACCACCCCCATTTTTCGCCCAAACCACCCCCGCACTAAAACCAACACTCCACCCAATCAAAAATTTGAGCCCTTATGACTTTTGCATATGGGATATTAATAACACATATAAGTAACTCATCCCTGGCTACATCCAAACACTCGCCAAAATCTAATCCCACTTTCACCCAAAACAAACCCCACATTCTCCCACAACCGCCCCGCTTTTCACCCCAATCCTCCCCCACTTTGCACCAGAGGCATCTAGACATTTCAAGGTGTGCTTTGTTTATGGGTTTAGGAGGTGTGCATAAGGGACACTCTTAGGAAGGGGTTGGAATTAGCACCCTCTACCTTAAAGAGGCAACCTATTCACAAAGGTAACCTAATTGCACATATAAGTGTACATATACAAGACATGCAAATTCAGTCATGCACCAATGAACCTCAACACACATTCAATGCACAATCGTAGGAAACTCTGGATAAGGAACACAAAACAAACCAGGTTGAGAAGGTTTGAAAACAGCTTCAAATTTCCTGCCATGTCTATATCCTGTCAACATGTGGTTGCATTAGCATGGTTGGGGGGGGTGGGGGGAGCAGGGATGCCAAAACATTCAAGAAAAGAATACACAGGATACCCACATCGAGTGAACTTCACACCTTTGTACATAATACATGCTTGAAAGTTTTTGACATTCAAACAACACTTACAGATAAAGGTATCCAGTAAACCATACAATGCGCATCAAGATGGAGAGTTAGTGCAAAGCTTTTTAGATTGCAAAAGGAACCAAGATAAGAGTAAAGTGAAGTAGAAAATAAAAAGATAATACACACATGCAACAATAGTGTTATGTTAGCAATCTGCTACCAAACAAGCCACCTTTCACAACACCCCCACTGACTTCTTCAGTTCCTCACCGTACATCCTTGTCTTGAGTTTCTGCTATTGATCTCCAGAGATAACAAGAAGACTCAAGTTTATAGCATGCGTACTAAGACCTCAATTTCGAGAAAGGAAACAGGAGAGATAAGACCAAACCCTGAAATAAGAAAAACAAATCAAAAGCCAAAAGCTTCGTTTAGGTATTCAAGAGAATATTCTATATTTGCTTTCCCACCCTTTGTACATAAAACACTACCTTAGTAATTTACATTGAGCCTGGGCTCCATCTCCATGTCTCATTCCTAAGTGACTGGCAACTGCTACTCTATATAGTTCCTGCAACAACATTGCAACACAGACAATTGACAGCACAGGAACTAAGATACATCAAGAACCTCTACTCACCTCTTATTCTAGAGAAATCAAATCTGTTAACACATATGTGTAAGTAGTAATTGTCGAAAGCTGAGGGAATGATTTGCTGCAAGACCTGGATTCACAACAACAGAGTAAACCACCTTAAGCCAAAGCAGAATCATAAGAACACAAAACTGGCACACTCTTCATGCCAAACCTGTGCATCGAGTCGTCGAAGTGTTGGAGTGGGTCATAAAAGTGCCTGCCAGGGATTAGGGTTTAGCATAAACACAGGCACAGTAGCTGAGTGAACTTGAAATGCTTCCATGCCACAGAACCGAACCACTCACCTTTTTCACAAGACAAGATTGCGTTTGATTGTTGTTCGGATCCACCCATAACTTTGGCATGATCGTGAGTCCTGTAACGAAGACAAACTCTTTGGCAATTTTTTACTTCAAACGATTGCCTGCAATTCTGAGATTAGCAAGAACAGCAGGAGCTCCAATCACAGGCTCGCCGTGGCCAACCAAGATGCACTCCAAATGCATTTTTGAAGCGGTGTCTGGAAGAGATGCAACCCATTTTTTCAAAGATGGCAGATCATCAGCTAGAACAACACCCAGTTTGGTCACTCCGAAGCCATTCGCACTTCCAATCAGCCATGTCATAAAATCAGCAGTCTTGGGATCCAGGTTGAAGAAAATATCGTTGCAGACTAAGGCAGTTGCATTGGGGTTCTTCCCACCTTCTAATTTGAGGATATAAACTAGTTCGAGACGCTCGTCTGCAATTTTCATGTACGAAACCCCTGGCATTTTTGTGAAGCAATCGGTGCCTTCGGAGTATTCGTCCATAAGATCTTCGCAGTTCTGATCAACAGGTACCCGGAACTCGATCTTCTCACGAGCGAATGATGGACACATCACCATGGCGTCGGGGTACCGCTCCGCCCATGCCTTGGCATTCAGTCTATGACCTCGATTTGGGACAATAATATAGGTAACGGTTCCAAGACTATCTATCTGTTTTGCAACCGCTTCCCCCACGCAAATCACAGAATGCACAAGGAGTTGAGACGTCCCTGGAAGCTTGTAGATGACCATAATTCGTGGCAGCCTCGGTCCATTCTTCGGTAATGTCCCCCGAATGATCCAGAGATTGTCGAACAACTGCTCCAGGCCGGAATGTGGCAACACTTGTTGTGCGTAGGATCTTGGTTTCGGGACTTCTTTATCCATACGATCGAACATGGACAATATGAACCAACGCTTAGCGGAGCGTGGCGAGAAGTAGATGGCAGTCATAACCCCCACAATGACCATGGCACATCCTGATATGAATCCCATGGCGGCAAGACTTCCTCGTACTCTGAAAGTTGTGGAGCGGTCAAGTAGCGTTTAGGGTTTAGGGTTTCAAACTTCCATCAAAAACAACAAACAAGAGCATAGCAATGGCGATGACCAAGGCACGAGAACGATAGGCCCTGAATGCAGACGAGAAAATAGAGAATCAAGATCACATGATGCGAGGAACCGACAGCATCATATCCTCGACGAGAAGACAGCAAGATGAGCGAGAGAAGATCAGATGGCTGTACTCTACATGACCAGGAGATATACAGACAGACAGAAACCCTAAGCCTGTGAGCTTCCTACAAGGACCTTGAGTAATTAGGGAAGATGAGCACAAGGGCATATTTAAACTCACCAATTACTACGAACACAACAATTCCTACTCCGGCCCCGATCACACCAAACTTTCCGTCCGGTTCTAGCCGTGAAATTGCTGGGGATTGTGTTGAGAAATAGCCCACCACTTTTCACACTATCACAGCCGAGATGCCGACGGATGGTGCCAGTAGTGGCTGGTGTGATTAGCGATGAGGAGGGAAACACCGCCAACCTAAAAGCTTCTGCGGACGGAAGCGAGCAGTGGAAGATGGATGTGAACAGTCCGGAACAGTTCCAGCTGATCCCGACTTTCCAGCTACTTCAATATTTGAACTTAGTACTTACATGATTTTAGTGCATAGTGATAGGAAAATCTTCATCTTCGAGATCAATGCAGATGAATTCAACATTTTCGGATCGAGAATGTGAACCCTAAGTTAATAGTAAAGCTTCCTACAAGGACATAACGGTTGACCTCTAGTTGAGCAGATGAACACACGGATATTCCTTACCTAAGATCGCAATAACTTCCTTCTCACCGATGGGGAGGGGAGATATCACCAACGTAATGCTTCTGCGGACGGATGTGAGCAGAACCAGATGGATGTGACCAGTCCCGAGACAGTTCCACCCGATGCCGATTTTACTATTTCCAAAAATATATTTTCCAAACATGCACTCCGCATTGAATTCTTCTGCTTAAGTCTTTGCTTCTCCGTGTCGAATGTCTCCCACTTCTCGCAGTAATGACCGATATTCAGTTTACCTTTTCCACTGACAAATGTGTGAACATTACTTTTAATGCAGGGCAGCGATTAGAAAATCTACGTTTACATTCTTAACCCGCCTATGTAGGTTCCGATGCAAATAGAATGATTCTTAGGTCATCCGGATAACCTAAGAATGATTCCATTTGGGACACACCTATTCAATTGAATCTTGGGAAATGGAAGAAGGCTCCGTATCCCACGATAGGCAACAATGAGGTATCGACTAATCAGAGCTTGCCACTTGACTATGCTCCTTTGCATTCGCACATGTACTCAAGGACCTCGGTTTTTGAAATTTTGTTCTTGAAGCTAGAAACGAAAGAGAAAGTCATTACACATGCTTAAGATTGCTTTGTCCTATTCAAGATCAACGAAGATGAAATCAACATTATCGTATCGACCTTAAACCCTAACCCTGAAGCTGCCCATAAGGACCACGATTACCACGATCCAGATCATTTTTAATCTTGTTGTCGTATAATGTCATTTAGGGGCAATTTAGTGTGCACTTCCCATAGCACATCCGGAGATGAAGAAATTACCAGAATCTGATGAGATCTGTCACCATTAAATCTTGTGGCAACATATTAATTTCACCAGCCTGTTGCCTTCTACCCTCCAACCCATGCATGAGTACATCGTTTTTTGTGGCACAAAAAGAATACTTGATTGCAAGAGGAAATCAGAACAAACACATGCATGAATTTGGACCTGCTTGACCTTGATGTTGTCTTCAAAACCAGTAAAAATTCTCAACACCATGTCAAAACTGTGGACCAAATTTTTTCAGCTTCCGTATTCATTGCAAACCAATTTTGCCACACGTTCTTCACATGCAACCATCTTTCAGATTCCTTGATATTCTTCTATTGATTTGCTACCATTTTTTTGAAGATTGACGGTTTAAACATATTTCTCTTTCTTGTTGTATATCCGAGGGCGTAACACTCCATTCCCATTTCTAATCCCAGTACAACCTCTCAAAACATTGTAGCTTGACTAATATGTGTTCGACCACTGTTCACCTTTGGATCCTCTTTTGAACCCCCAAGATGCTCTATGTGAATGCTATATTTCGAGATTCAACCCAGAAACTGATTTTGAGGAATATCCTTTTGCTATTGTCTGAATATTCTCCTCAATTATTCTCTATGTTAGAGAGTAGGCAGACCTGTGTGATTAATGTTGCGGTAAGTGTCATCGTATGAATATAGCATCCTGTCAAATGTGATGTTTCTTTTTCCACATATTAAGCTTTGGACCTTGTGCAGTGTAGCCTGTGATTGCTGCATACAAATTTACAACAGCTTTCCAACCAGCTTGTGAAGGATGAATAAAATCGAATACAAGTGATTTCGTTGGGTCAGCGCAGACTTCCCACAATGATGTGTTTTGATTTCCACACAGTCCACTGCAACATGGTTTGAAGGGCTCCACAAAACCTGCAGCAATGAAGTGTAGTCAATCTTGAAGATTTTGTAACCACAACGTGCTATTCTAACTGCTCGCATTAGGACTCTTACCAAGCAAAGAGGAGATAAAATAAAGACAAATCGAGGCATTAACCCTTAAAGGTCCAAGAGGCTCCTTAATGGGCTTTAAGATGTTATGTGGAGGTGTTTAAGATTATTTATAGTGTTTTAGAGCTAAAAATATCAAAAGCAATCTCAAGTTTTGGATAATCTATTTAGAAACTGCATTCCTCCAATTGGAGAAACACACATAGCATGTATGTAAAAAGAATTAAGGAGATTTGGGTTTTTATGAAACACTTTGAAAACATATTATGTATATCTCATCACTGACTATGTAAGGTTGTATTTTCTCTTCTTCTTTGTATTAAGTTGTGTTGAACATAGTATCAACCTCAGGCCCTATAAATTTAACTTCAATATGTTTTGGGTTCGTATAAACTAATGCATATATACTAGTCCCTTCTATGGGTTAAACATGTGAACAAATCTACTAGAAGGGTTGGATAACAATGAGAATATATAATTGCAAGGACCATTATAATAAAAATGATCACAAGCATGTTCTATATTTGACCATAGCAATCATCACATGAGGCCTCACCATATTTTTCACCATTGTAAAAAAGTTCTTGAAAAGCTTTGGTCATATTGAGAATGATGATGTCGGCTCCATGTAGGCCAAGTCTATTGAGGAGTTTCACCCGGTCTTCAAGCAAAGAGTTGTGCAACATAGTCTGAGTGTTGATGGTGTCATTTGCGATACATGCAGTGGAGTTGTTAACTAGCAAGGTGCTATACGGCATGCATGCCCCAGGAGCTATGTTGGCCACCATAATATGTCGGATGCCAAGCCTTTGTATTCGCAGCATGTTGATTGCAATTCCATCCACCACATTTGCAACAATTGCATCCATCGCCTACAATTGTAGATCATGCGTTCCAATTTAGGGCTTAAAACAATGTTGTGCAAGTATATAGGGTCTATGTGAGAACATGGCACCCAATTGATATCAAAATCATAAAAGAGTTGTTTTTAAATGGTGAGGGTTAGGGTTAAACTCACCTTGTAATCTTATGTTGGGACCATGGTTCTATTTCTATCGAGCATGACACTCATGTGTTTGATGACTCAAATAGACACATGAGCGAATTCTCAATATGTTTATTCTTGGCGTCTTTGTGACATGATACATGGTAATTTGTTAAAGGTGGGGGTTAATGTTGGCCTTGGCGCTGAAGGTAGAAGGAGCCAATTCTTTTACAGCTAACATATATAGTCAAGATACTAGGTCGAACCCAGTACTACATTGTTCAGAACTACATTCAATTATCCTATTAATGTGGGTTACCATTTGGAATTACGTGTTGCTATAACTTTTTACCGATATTATCCTTTTTAATCAAGAAAGTCATATCATGTTCATTGATCTGCATACTAACTATTTATGTAGCTTGTGTAAAAAACCATGCCCTCAGTAAAATGTTATAGCAATACATAACTCCAAATGGTCCTACACTGATAGGACCATTCAATGTACCTTTTAAGAATTATAACTTTTACCCCATACGAAGACTGGTTACCAATCCAGCATCATAAGATTCAATACTCTCATACTAAACTCAAGATTTGGGTCCATGCCATATAGTTACATGTGCAATTTGGCCTAAGTATTGAGTTCATTACATGGTACATATATGTACCCAAATAGAACTAGAACTGTTGTCTTTCTTGAAACACTTATATGCAAATGGTATCAAGGAAAAAGAAATCATCAAAACAAGATGACACGCACACAACACTACACTAAAAAGGATATTTAGTGTTTGATACACTAAATACGAATGCATACACTAAAGGTCAATAACCCTATGAAAGTAAGTAACATTAAATGTAAACTCAAACACTAAATATCAACTATGGTAATATGTGGAAGTTACATGTTTGAATTTATTGTAAGTATATGAAAGTCCAATGAAATCCATGCTTCACAGTAAGGGAGGTGGCAGTAGGGAAAGGTAGTGGCACATTAATGTCTAACACTAATTATCAAGGAATTGAAAATTAGTGTTGAGCAGGGTAGGGTGGTAACAACATTAAATATAATCAATCACTAAATATCCTTTTTAGTGTAGTTCAAGAAGAACAGAAAGCTCATTAAAATGAGCACAAAGTTGTAAACCATGTAGATAAGCTTACTCCTTTTCACAAAGTCCTGACCTTCACAAACCCCTCTCTCTGCAAGCTCACATGAGCATGGGTTTAGGGTTTAGGATTTAGACATCGCATGTCATTATATTATAATGATGCTTCTTTTTCTTTTTCTTTTTCTTATTTGTTTTCACAAAACTCTATGATGAAAGTGATTATGGGATATGGTGGTACACTAAATATTACCTCAGGTGCACCATAAATGTTGTAGAATGTGTAGTCATTGATCCCAATTGAAACCAATGCAACAGAGTTCTGAAGATGTGCTTTTGTCCATAGCTGACCCTCGGCAAGTTTTGTAAATTTATCCACTTGTGCATCAAGAGTTCCGTGCCCATATGCATACGTCACACTTGCACCCGCCAATCCAAAGTTGACGCCACCATTGTTTGTTGTGTTATGTTTGTCCAATTGTTCCCACGGTGTAGGAGTTGGGACATCAAACAACTCCGCTACCACCACTCCATAACTTAGGATCACTTACACTTTGGGTGACCTCAAGCACTTCTTCTAAATCACTTGATCTTATTCTTCTAGCATGAATTCATGAATTGTCATGACATTATTTAGATCCATAACAATGTTCTGTGGGACTGACAATATTCTATAGGATATTCTCCACATTTAAACCCGACATGGGGAAGATCAGGAATATTCCATGGAATATTGTCAGTCCCACATAAGCATTGTTATGGAACTGAATAATGTTATGGTTATCTCATGAAGAAGTCTACCAATATCCTTGAGCAAGAGGGCGTTCAGATGATTCCATTTATACCATTTGTGTAAACTGTGAAAAAGTTCAATACACTTTCAAACATTGTTTTTGAAATAATTAGAAGTGACTTTTTCTAGAACAAAAATCACCATCTGGACCTCCTAGGTTTATGAAATTTTTCGCTTCTAAAAAATCTATGAATTATCTTAAAACTTTGTAGTGTTGGAGATTCTTGTAAGTTATAGCAAACCATAAAACATAACAAAAAATTGCATCTTCGAAATGTGTTAGCAACTCCAAATCATGTTTCAAAACATGGAGATGAGGTTGAGATGTGTACCAAAGTAGTCGACTTCGTTGCGGCCATCACTAGATCTATTTCCCGATCCCGGGACACCCGGCCAAGTCATTCCATACGGTGGTGGTGCACTTTCACCTGTGTCTGTGTACGAGTCTCCAAATACAAACAAGCCACATGCTCCTCCTTCCACACCACCTGGAAGCCCATGCCAACAAAATCCTCGAGACTTAGGGCCACTCCACACACGAGACTGAGAGCCCGTGACCATTACACTTCAAGCACTCTCATTGGTGGAAAAGGCGGAGCTGGTCCAAGTTTGCTTCACACTACGCTTGAGGGACCAACGGAGTATGTAAACGCAATATGGTTGTAAAGTCTACGTGGATTCCTACATGGCATCAGATGGATCATGTTTCATGGTCACTTGGACTATTTTCAAAAACCACCTCTTGGAGGTAGGCCTAACACAAAACCGGGAGACCATGGCGCTCTGAATACTCACAACCATTGATTTGTTCTGTTTTATCATGTGTGAGGACCGGCATGAATGGAAATTCATTGAAATAGCATTTGGTTGAGATCCCGGTCACATATGGCTTCACACTACACTTGAGGATCCGTGACCACACTACATGATTTTGGAGGTGTCTTGGGACGGCCTTTGGACACTTTCTTTTGGGCTCTCACAATTTCATGGTCACAACTCCTGGCTCGTGTGTGAAGTGGCCCTTAATTGCTAGCCTTGAAAATTATTTTAGTTGAAAATGCATTTCATCAGTTAAGTAAACTAGAGGGTTGCTTCTAGATCTGTAACTGAATGAAGGTGAAAATTTGGATCGAGATCCACACGAAAGATTTAAGGTAGAAATACCATAAAGCGTTAACCACCCAATAGCAGTGCACTAGACCGCCTCATAATGGTAAGTGCCATGTCTTAAATGGCGCGGCAACTTCAATGCAGTGTAGCCAATGGGAGGCAAGATCTAACGTACTCATGATTAACGGGTTTAGGTGATAATCTGTATCGAAATGCGGAGAGCCTAGTGAACCGGAAGTGGGTTGGACAAACTTTCCACTTTGAAAAATTGTGGAACTTTTTGTACAAGGCAGAAAAATACGAAACAACTTGCATTCTTCATGAATCCTTCTCGTCTATCTTGGAAAATTATCTCATGATTGTCAAACCAGATCTTCAATGCGAATCACCTTATTTTAACAGTTTATGGTATTTCTACCTTAGAATTGCTGCATAGATTTGTTCCTAAGGTTTTTGAATTGGATTGGTTCAGGCCAAGCCTTGAGCATTTATGGGGTTAAATGGATTTCCGGAAATTAGTCCCATGTCTTTGTGGTTCATCAACAACTGTGATAACTTCTACTACTCAACCCCTAACTTTCCACGCCCAATTTCTCTCAAATCTGCCAAGAAAATGTGATCTCAATTTCAAACGACCGTAGCTGAAGAAATCCAACCACATAGGTGTTTGCAGGTTAGAGGCGACTACTCACAGTCCAAATTTTGAACTTTGAGTTCTATTGTGTAGGAGATTATAATGAGAATGTCAATAGTGGTCTTGAGAGGCAACAATTTAGAGATTAAATTAGGGTTGGTTTTTTTATCGAACCTCCACTCAAATCATCTTCAAATGACAAAATGTTATCCTCATTCAAAAGAGGGGTGATATATACATCCTCAAATCGGCTCACAAATCTTGAGACCATTATTTTGTGATTTTTTGGGAAGCTTTGCAATTTGAGGCAGCAGTGCCACAATTGTGCATCTTCCACATGGATTTACACCCACCAACACATGTCCAACTAAAAATTCCAACGGTACATGTTTAGGATATGTTGTGTTTGAGTGTCATGCAAATTTTCAGATCAATTGGGAATCATTTGCGCATAGGGATCAACAAAAAACATGTTTAGGACATGCTACCCCTACACCACGGAGGTGACAAATGTCAAATTTTGGTTTGTAGACTAGTTCCATTGTAAACAAGTTGAGAGCACACTCCCATATTTGAATTAATCCAAAATAGCTAACTTTGTTGAATCAAAATTATTCACGCGATAGAACATAACAGACTTGAGCATGAACAAGAGGAGTAGTTGAAATAATAAGAAACCATCCAAACTAGTGTCAAAGGGATCAAAGCGAACTGCTCACGACCAGATTATAGTTGCATAGGATATTAGGGGTTAACAAAGGTGATGGTTGCCTTACCCACATTATAACCCAAGTGAAACAGTGTAAAACAGAATATTGATGCAGCGGCTGCAATAATTCTCTCCATGCTTTGGCAGCCATTCTCCATGATCCAAACAACTCTACACAATATAACTCCAAATTTATTAGGATCCTCCATGGAATTTGATAAGTGGAGTTTTACATGAGATCCCCATTCAACCTCTATCATTGCGATGATCACTGATTAATCCCAGATTCTGACTGTAGACATCTTTCAAGCAACATTCAACCTGGAACACTGATTCCGAATCGCATGGATGCCCCTGTTTTCAGTGTTCAAGATTGAAGTCTTCAATGCCCTTCAAACACGATTTGGCCCTTCAAAATTTACCTCTCTCAAAACAGCCTTTCAAAACGCAACCCCAAATTGAAAACGAAGACGTCACTTGAAGTCCTCAATATAATCTGCCCACCACAAGAACCAACAAGCGTAGGGCATTGTCACTACAAGAAGTGGAGTTAGATGGTTGATTCTTAATTCTTCACATTATACTAGAAACATGTACCATATAATTCATGCACAAGTTTAATATGAGTTTTGTATTTCATTTCTATATTCTTAGATTGACGTCTTGGATTGAACGAGTCCTTCAACTGAAGGGCTGAAATTTGAGAGCCCTTCAAAATGAAACTCATATGAGGGCTTCAATCTTGAACACTGCTTGTTTTGCTTCAAGATGGAACACAAGTTACAACACGATAACTTAGCCCACTAGCTAGGGAGCATGGATTATGTGGGCCTGATGTGGTCGCTTTTCTTCTCTAGCTTAGCACCCACATTTGAGTGGTCTATAGCAAGGTTGGTAGTTAAGAATGGACTCCAAAAAGACATGTATAATAATGAGATTAGGAAGAATGAGTGCTCAAATCATACTAGTCATTTTTAAATTTAATAGTTAGCATAATTGGGAAGCCTTTGTGAGCACTTGGAGAGAAAGAGAATCTTCATTGTGACCTCTAAAAGTCTTGCACCTCAAATTTGGTTCAAAATCTTGAAATGAGAATTTGTGTGATTAAGAATTGCTAATCGGATGAGCCAATTCCCGAGGTGATCTAACGGTCAGAGTGAAATGTATGACATGGTTGTTTGCTGATGGATGTTGAGTTGCATCAGCAACTCAGGTGTGTGGACCTTATGGGGTCACTTGCCTTGATTGGACACTTATATAGTACAGTGGTGCATGGCAAGGATTTTAATTAAGAATGGACACCAAACAAACATGTGTTATGATGAGCTCAGACTATATGCACAAAACATATTAACCAATATTGGACACAGTTGGGAGGGCCTAGTATACATGATCATTTAGAGAGAGAGAGGGAGAGAGAGACTTGCATGGACTCTCATAACTTTTGCATCTCTCCTCCGATTCTAAAACTTGAAATGAAATTTTCTTGTGATTTACAATCTCTAACCATATTAGACAGTTTCCAAGCCAATCCAACAATCAAAAATGTTGTGAAACTATAAGTATCCACAATGAAGCCACATATGGTAGACGTGCCTATATCTAACATAGCAATTAATTTGGAAACATGTATTTGAATGACATGTGGTTAGATGCGGATTTAAGACCGGACACACAAAAAGACAAATGTTAAATGAAGAGTGGACTACATGCTCAAAATATGCTAACCATGCAAAGTTCAATAATCAACATAATTGGGAAGGACCTATATGACCATCTAGTGAGCACAAGAAGCATTCACTTTGATAATCAAGAAGATTATCATACGATCTCCAGAAATTATGAGGCAAACGGCTACTAGCACGCTATGGATTTGCTAATCACCTTGCGCTAATTGCGTGTTTCGTAGCTTAGAAGAAGTGAGTTCAGAGAGAAAGCACCTGAATAACACTCGTCACCCTTACATACCTTGCAACATAGACTAATCCTCCACTACAATGATCGGGGAGAACCGTCAGTTAGTTACAGATGAACCGGCTGAGTTTGAGAAATAACTGGTTGAAGTTCAAGACTTCAGGAGAATTACCGATCACTTTACAGGAATTTATGGAATATACCTCAAATTAATATAGAAAAACCGAAGGATGTCAACATGTAACCGGTTGGACTTGCAAACACTTTACACTAGGTTCTCAACCGATTATGCCCAAAAATCTCCCCAATCACTGCTCCACTACACAAAACATGGAAACGTGATGCACAATGACATCAATATTCTTCCCTCGGTGCAACATCAAGTGCCGCATTGGTATCAGTGCAATGTAGACTCCCACGATTGCCCATAACTTACATAACTTATTTCAAGTGGAGCTTGCTCGACATTTGAACAGCAGCGGCATTGGAGATGGCATCCGAGTGCACAGTGCGTGTCCCTTGAATTGTGGTCTGTACAGGTCCACGAATATAAGGTGAGCACAAAGGCCACATACCTGAATTGGAGAGTGGCCTGTAGGGTGAGCCCGCCTGTTATGGACGCTTTTTGGACTTCATCATAATAAAATAAATAAAATAAAATAAAATAAAAGTAACGTTGGTGTTTCTTTTACACCGACGTGAATGGGAGCCCGTTCCTCTATACCGTGATCATGTTTGACCAAGCGTCACTGTAAGGGTACTTCCTCCCTCTCGGGAGGTGGGCTCCTTTAGTTTCCAGAGAAAGCACTATCCCTAACCTCTAGGGGGGGTCAACGGGGGGTTGTTTGTTGTCTAACTTTTTTTTGTTTAGTATCAGGTATGTGAGGGTGGGGTTGGCGTTAGGGGGGGTTGACTTTCTGTGGGGGCGCCTAGTACGCATAATATGTCTGGTCTGAGTCTGGCTAAGCATGTGCATTGTGTAGTGGGACATGTACATTGGAGTAGCCATGTTGGGACTGTGTTGTCTTGTGATCTAGAGTTTTGGTTGCCTGCATTTATAAGGGTATAGAATCTTGTATGTTTACTTGATTGTAGTGTGTTTATGATTTGGTGGACTGCTTTATTGTGGCGTGCTATGCGTAGGCCCTTGATGTGGGGGTTTGAACATGTAGAGAGTAAGTGTGGCCATGTATCTATGGTATTGTTGGGACATAGTGTGCAATTGGGATTGGGGAATAAATTAGGCCAGAAGATATTTTTACGATGGTTACCCATATATTGGGCATATCGGAGTTTTAGGGTTTGGACTTCATCACAATATATACGCTGATATGTGCAATTAGGTTACCCCACGCTAATTTATCGACATTCCACACTATTCTGAGTATTTGTTATCATAGTAACAAAGTACTGGAAACGTGTTTTTATTATGGTTGCCATTAGGTTGATGAACAAAGGTATAAGTTTCTGTGATATGATTTTGACCTAAGGTAATTTGCACGGGTAAAGAGGCAACCTATTCACAAAGACAACTTAATTGCACTTTTTATTTTTTTATTTTTTTTGGAGACAGAAGGCCAACAAGCCAGCTCCAAAGCACAAGAGGCAGTTGGCCACCTAGCAAGTTCATGTCAAGTAGAGAGGAGATTTCATAGCCGGGAATCGAACCACCAACCTCTTCCTTGAGATTTGGGCATCTCTCCACCATCATCCAGTAGTTCAGGGTCGTCTTGGACCGCTTAATTGCACATATCAGTGCATGAAAACTTTCACCCAAGGCTATGTAGACACCTTGCTCTTTGAGCTAGGCCTCCACTAATGTTACCATGGCAAAAGGGGTCTAGTAAAACTTGACCCCCATAGGTTTGTGGTTGATTCATTTTGACTAGTTTGGGGCCTTGAATGCTCATTCTTCAAGGGTCAAATCAGATAAAAAAATAATCATACGATGCAGTCTAACAAAAGTAGAGATTGCATGAGCACATTATTGAAACTTAATGAGGAACATTGGGGTTGAGCTTGCAGTTTGTGGAGATCATGTAATTGTTTTCTAGATTTGAAAGACAATCATCTAAAGACATCTATGACTTTCACTTCAAGAATACAAGTTTTTTCATCTTGACATTAAAAAAATAGCACGCTTAACTCTTATGTTCTTCATTTGAATTCATGATTGAGATCATGAGATTTGACATCATATCCCCTCCCCCCCTCCCCCTCCCCAAGCAAGTATATGTTGGAATGGGGTCATTGATGGAATTTGGCGCTTCTCCTGGGGGGTGCACTCCATTGTCAAGTTGAACACCATGTGCGATAAAAAAAAATCTACTTTTTACATAACGCATCACCAAAATGGGTCAAAATTTTATCACATTTTTTTCATGAGTAGATATACATGGTATCTATTACATAGTAAAAAATGGTAACCAAATTTGATGATTTAATTTTTTTTTATAAAACATACAGTTTCTAACTAGAATGACACAAAATTGAACTAAAACAATTACTACAAAAATGAAGATGACTAAAAATTTCAAAAAAAACATACAAAAGATATTATTGATGGTTATGTATATGTAGAAAAAATATCATAATTTTCAAAATTATCTATGGCATATAATATAGGATAACAAACTTTTATCGCACGTAATTATGAAATGTAAGGGGGTGTGATCGCCCCGAGACGCTTCTACATTAGGTACATTTTTTTGATTAGTATATTCTTCACACAACAAGTTGTGGTTGAAGAATTGTGGGCTCTTAGAACTTCTTGAATCATGTGTAGCGTGTTGAAAATGACAACAAGAAGATATAAGTGTGTGCATATTGCATACGGGTTCTATTTTGCTTCAATTGATTCAAAACTCAATGCCAAGACTCAAAACTACCATATGCTCAATTTCATTAGCTAAAGTCCGCTAAAGTTATCAATATGGAGGCATATAGCCGGGGACCTCCGCAATTATGAGTACATTCAATGAAATAATTATTGGAAGATATTACAAAATGAAACAAAGGATTGTAAGTTATGTTTAAATTGCCACAATAGGTCTATATGATGCATCGTTGCTCTTGTTTTGATATAATAAACCTAAATGATCAGTTGTTTGAGTCATTCTAAAGTTCATGCTTCCACTCATCAAATCTTCATATTAAGGGAGAGGGTGCTAAAACTACGGGGCACCCAATGCCAAGGTCTATAAAGTGTGGCTAAGTCCATGACCAACTAGCCCCTAAACCGTGAGTTAGGATTTTGGCGCTCATTAGGCATAGACGACAATGGTCAATGGGAACTTCGAGTGAACTTGGGTAATCGTATTTGAATTGCATGTGATCAAATTCACATTAATACATGGGTGGCAATTAAAACCTTATATTCATTAAATTGAGAGTTTTCCAGTGAATTGGGAGTACATAAAGCAAACTATTACTCCAAGAATGAAGTGAAAACCACTGGAGAGTTGTAGAGTTCAAGTAAAAAAAAATAACATTTGATTTCCCCGCCGTAAATTGCGGAGTGATGTGATGCCTAAAATTGACCATTTAGGATGACAGTTCAGGTCGACTCGACTTGAATTGACATGTACATTATGGCTACAGATATAGTATTCTAAATATTTAGGTCAAGTCAACCTAAATTGACTAACATATTGTCCTCATTTAGGTCGACTCAACCTAATGAGTCGATTCCCCAGCTCAATATACTCTCATTTTAATGGAAACTACACGTTTGAAGTATAATCTAGTATTTGTCAACCTAAATTGGCTACAAATATAACATGACTTTTGGGTGTCCAAATGGACAATATTATTTCGAGAGGATCCCACTCTCTCAAAATTTTGAATATTATAGTGTTTTAGGCTCCTACCAGTGTACTAAACATAAACAATTGGTGGTATCGTATGGCTCTTTGAAGCATACTTTGGTAAATTACCAAGTAGTTAATGGAGTTGCACACAAACTTGGACATGGGCATCCAATATACGATTTTAGCATTTTCAGTTAGCGGGATAGCATGCATATGTTGATGGTATTAGGTGCCTTTGTGATGGTGTATGGGGCACCTTTGAACACTTGAATACTATTTTGTAGTTGTTTAGCAATCTTGAGGTCCACATAATTTTCTCTTGTGCATAGTACGAGTGCCAACGATATTGCGATTGCAGTCAAGCTCCTGAGAACCTGGAAGGGAATTAAATTGGATTCCTATGGATTTGCTCTAAAGGAAAAAAAAACTCGTGACTTTCTATCTGCTTCACATTTCTCTATGAAGATACGTCTTCAAAAAGGTTTGAGGCTACAAGGATTTGGTTAGTCTATGATTTGAATGATTGGAAATTGGCATGATTTGGGCCCATGACATGGTTTGCTCTAGGATCCGATGTCAAGGAGGGCAACGGACATGAAGAGCAAGAGCCTAACATAAGAATTCAAGAGGTTATGGGCAAGGTGATCCCTTCTAAGGTAGAAATACCATAACCCATTTAAATAAGGTGATTCGCATTGAAGATTTGGTCTAACAATCATGAGACAATTTTCCAAGATAGACGAGAAGGATCCATGAAGAATGCAAGTTGTTTCGTATTTTTTTGCCTTGTACAAAAAATTCCACAATTTTTCAAAGTGGAAAGTTTGTCCAACTCACTTCCCGTTCACTAGGTACTCCGCATTTCGATACAAAACATCACCTAAACCGGTTAATCATGAGTACATTAGACCTTGCCTCCCATTGGCTACACTGCATTGAAGTTGCCGCCAAGCCATGCTCCATTTAAGACATGGCACCGAACCATTATGAGGCAGTCTAGTGCACCGCTATTGGGTGGTTAACGGGTTATGGTATTTCTACCTTACATAGGAGGGTCCATGGCAGTATTACGTTGTGCTAGATGTAGATGACGAGAATGATGCAAAGGAGGTTGGGAGGTTGGGGTGGATGGCCCGGAGAATGAGCAAGATGACAACATGGACTCCAAGGAGGAGAGTACTAATGGGGAAATGGAGGCTTAGGATATGAGAATCAAATTGCAAGAGGGGCGACGTTCTCCCCTTCTTGTAGGCTTCTTTACATTGATTCCTCTTGGTCCACATTCAGCTTACACCTAGTGAGGGGTCTAAAAACTTTGTAAATTGTTCTTTTCAAGAAATTGGACCATGGAAGTTGGACCATGAAGTCGGACCATGGAAAAAGACTATCTTCCATGGTCCGACTTCACAGTCCATGGTGTAAACCGGCCCTCACCTTCAAAACAAATGAATTTTGCCTCACAACTTACCTAAAACAAGATAAAACTCAACATGGACAAGCCTAGAAGGTCAAAATAGCCCCCTAAAGAAGGTCTCTCCACAAATACTATTGGCCAAATGAGGGGAAAATGTACCCATGGAATTCAGTTTATCATAATTCTCTCATATCGAAAAACCTGACTGTGCTATTGCTTCCTACTCTACAGCAAGCCTCATTAAATTAGGCGTTATATAAATAGACACCTTAAATGCATAAAATAATTTGAGTGGCGTGCATATATTAAGAAGAAGAAAAATGCCTAGAGGTTGTGCAATCCGACGTGTAGTTTAGGGTTTAGGGTTGGTCGTCTACGTTGATCATAACCTTCTATCCCACCATATAGATGGGAGAGCGTCAACACAATAAAACATGCCACACACAACACCATACGAAGCACACTCTAGTTGTCCAATTCCTAGCATTTTCCAATCATTTCTTGAAAAACGCTTATTTTATGTGCCTCGGATGCACGGTGTGCATAAATTAAGCTAATATATTTAATTTATGTGAACGCCTAATTTTATGAGGCCTGCTCTACAATCAACGTACAATTTTGGGAGCTTTGGCAACACGCCACAAGCATGCAAAGAAATTGCTATTAATGTGCATGACATCATTCTGCCATGAAATAATCCATAATACTGTACATCACACATAACTTAATTGTCCACAACATTACTCAAATGATGAGCTGTGTTCAACTGCCCTTGCTTCAAATTTAGTCTGAAGCACTAGGATTTCGGCATCTGGAGGCTTTATTCTTGAATCTATTGCGGGGTCCATGAACACAACTCATCAGCTAAGTATGTTATGTCAAATAAGTATTTCACTCATTTTTATGTGAAGTCTCCATGTCTTTCAACGGAGTCTCGGTCATGGTTCTTTGATAGAAATGCACACATACCGTAGTCAACGTAAAGTATGTGGCCCTAGTAATTTGTGGGCATTTCCAATTCCATATTCAATTTGACTATTGGATGGAATCGGGAATCTTCTCATCCAGTTAGCAATTGTTTGCACCACGCAATTTGTTATTTCAAAATTCAGGTTGGGGTTGAGATGCGAAAGTTTTAGGCTGTCAAGTGAAGATTCTATTCCGCTCAATCACACATTAGGCCCTCCCAATGTGTTAAAACCAGTTATGAAGAATGACCACATAAGGGTCACAAACTTTAGTGACAACAATTATTTTAAAATCTTAAACATAAGATTTTTATTGTTGTTGGCAACTTTATCACCAACCATCTGACATTTAGAGAAATAAAGCTTTTATAAAAATAGCTTTATCCTTCTAATGCGATTCTCCAATTGAATTAGTAAGTTGAAATGAGGACTGTTCAAAATGGTCATCTATGTGAAGGAGTCCAACATGATACAAATCTATGCAATATGCAACACTTTGAACCACCACTTACGCATATGGTTGTAATTTTTCTTTCTATCAATTGTGTTATCTACAGTTGAGACATAGATGTTGTGTTGTCCACAATAGGACATAGATGAGAATATATATCTGACACATCAATTTGAGCCTTGGTTTTTATACACAGTACCTTGCTAACATACTTCAATGAATATCTGCAATCAAAGTCGTGAATTGGGCAGGTTTTTTGGCATGCCAAGATGTTCAAGTAACTAGCTTTCGAGTGCATGGATGTAGTCTTTAAATGATTTGTAACTACTCTTCTATTAATGTAAACAACATTTGAGTCATTCATCATCTTAATGTTCAACATCAAAGTCTTTCAAGTTACATCTTCAATTTCAAAGTCATCTCACTGGCAATCCGCAAAAAAACCACCCTTTCACCGATGTAAGGGTCAAGAGGCAACCAAAAAGTGCAAAGAATAGAAACCCACAAACTTTTGTCTTTCCCTCGATTCTGCAGAGTCCTTTCCCTAGGAAAAGTCCTGATCCTCACACTTCCTCCAACCCCACATATGCAGGAATATGCTTGGATTGTGGTTGAAGCATTAGTTCTTTTGCCATCTTTACTCATCTCCGACTGACTACAATCTCAAAGTCATACAGACACATGGCAGTCGGTAACGTTCACAAATTTCAGAATTCAGTCGGAAAGTGGCAACCGCCGCACCACCTAATAATCTTATATTAAGATTAGCTGTGTACACAATGATTGGAATAGCTGCAGCTTTCTCTCTCATAAGAGCAAGCTGCCGTAGCCACGCTTATGATCTGTTCTGAGTTATGTGTGGCGTTGGTTGAACTTGGTCCTGAGTCCTCTTGTCTTTATTAAATGTTGGACAATGACTGTGATTCGGGACAAGTATGGTAGAGTTTGAATTTTCTTCCATCTCCAGATTGTCAGCAGAAACTTTAGACTTCCAGTAATCTTGGTGAAGATAATTAGATCAAACCATCCCTCATGTTGGACGATGAATATTTCTGTCATGTCAACCATTTTCAACATGACACACTGATGGAATGCTATACATGATATCCAAGCAGTGCATTTCAAACTAGTTTTGACAGTCATGTTGGCTTACTTTCTTCTGTTATATGCAAGTCATTAGGAATTAGGTGGGGTGTGCATGATTTCATGAGCAGTGCATTTAAAACTAGTTTTGACAGTCATGTTCGCTTACTTTCTTATGATTTTGTGCAAGTCATCAGGACTTAGGTGGAGTATACATGATATGTTGAGCAATGCATTTAAGTCTAGTTTTGGGAGTCCTATTAGCATAATTTCTTCTTATTTGTCACTAGGAATTAAGGTGGGGTAGATCATTCCTTGTTGATGGGCAATCATGTGTTGAAAGCAAAATACATGGGTTGTAGGCAAGTCTCTCCGCTCTTTTGGCTCAAGTGGAGTATACATGATATCCTGAGCGATGCATCTAAAACTAGTTTTGAGAGTCCTATTGGCTTACTAAGTTCTTCTTATCTGTGCAAATCACTAGGAACTAAGGTGGGGTAGATCACTGATTGTTGATAGGCAGTCACATGTGTTGAAAGCAAAGTACATGGGCCGTAGGCAAGTCTCTCCACTCTTTTAGCTCAGGTTAAAGGACTGCACTTGAATGTTGTGAACAAGGTCTGGTGGGATTTGAACCTGGACCTTCGCCACAATCCTTTCTCACCGGGATATCCTCAATCCCACTCACCCAACCTAATCAACCCACTCTGAACTCGCATTTGATTTTAGGATACCTTGCATAGAGCCTACCCCTGAAAGGAGACAATAGGGGGCGGTAGTCCGCCGGCAAAGTGGCTCTTCATTTATGCTTCCTCCCAAGGGAGCCGGCGTTTTTATCTACCTATATATCTATCTTGAAAGCAGATCCAACTGTCAATTCTTCCGTTTGTAATGTACATCAGAGTCTAGAAGTCAAAACATGGACTCTATGACTGTTCCATGTGCTTTCGCTTGACAGGTAGTTTTTGAAAATAAAATCTGCCTGTGAATGATGCACCTTGAAGTTCTTCTCCTATCAGTAAATCGTGAGATGGTGCTCAAGGTATATCACCAGTGGAAGATTGTGTCCTTGGCCAGGAAGGATGTCACCAGGTTAAATATTAAGTGAAAGATGTCACCAGGAAGGATGTCACCAGATTAAGTGAAGAATAAGGTAGAATAAAAAACTTGGTAGAAAAATGGATATATATCATCCAACATCAACCATGATTCTAGCAACTGAGTTGGTTGTTTGAATTGCAAGCGATCATGGCAAAGACGAAGACGTGGAAGAATTGCAGGGAGGTTGAACATCATCAACAACTTTTGATGAAATGTGCAAGCCCCAGTACTGATGTTGATGAAACTAATTGGTGAGAGCTTTTCCCCTAACGTATTGTCTCCATGATTTCTCCATCCATTGCTTTTGATGGTCTCTGAAGTGTGAGATGATCAATTATGATTCAATCACATCAAAAGCTGATGCTTATTAGACATAGTGTTGCAGTTTTCATCTATTGGGTCCATACTTTTAGGGTGCATGATCTAGTACTTGGTTGAATAGGATATGAACCAGATTTGATGAATGAATCGTTAGCTAAATGTTGGGTTACCACTAATAAGACATTAAACCTGGAAAGTGTGTATCAACATCCATTGCTAGTCATTTGTAATTTTGAGATGAGGTAACCAAGTGATCAAGGTCTTGGTTTGTGCAAGATGAGCTTTCATTCACGCCATTGTAAAATTTTACTACAACAAAGATGTGCATTACATGATTCTTCTCTGTTCTTTTTCTTGGTGGTTGTGCAGGAAAGGGGCAAGCTTGAAACCCAAACACACCATTTTTTTAAGCCACAGTGGAGTTCATAGGGACTTCACGGAGCAATTATGCAAGGATTTGGAAGCGTTGCAATACTTCTCGTTCTGCGACATTCGCCCTGACAGTTTGCCCAAGGGCGAGGAATTCCCTCCGCTCATCATAAAAGCTGCTGGGCAATGCCGACTCGCGATTCTCGTACTATCGAGAGAGTATTTCATGCGGAGCAAGTGGCCCATGGTGGAGTTGACCGAGTTTGTGAGAGCACAACGCTCGATAAACCCGGACCTAAGGATCGTGCCATTATATTTCAAGATTTCAATCGATGAATTCAAAGACACGAGGACTCGTGCAAGCTGGAAAAAAAGATGGCAAAGTTGGAAAAATGACGACAGTAGAATTGATGTGAAGGAGTGGGTGTGTGCCACCAAGGTTTTGGACCCAATAAATGGAATCGTGTATGATGAAACACAAGGAGAAGTGACATATAGGAGCAAAGTGGTGAAAGCTATTTGCAAATTGACTCCACCAGATCTAGAATGGGATGATTCTTACATCCAAGCAAAGCCAAGGCTTTGTGAGGTATGCAAACATTATTTCCCTCATTTTCATTTTTGTATGCAATGTTTTTTCGAAATGGAGGGGTCGCCCAACATATTCAAGGTGATTTTCACTTGATTGCTTTCTTGCCTATACAACAACATATAATCATATTTATCGTTCAGTCACATGAATGCTCATAGTCTAGGGGTGACATACACACAGATAATGAATATTTTCTTAAATATCTAAATTCTATAAATTATGTTGGGCTTAGATCACAAGAATCTTTTGTGAACACAAATATTTGATGGAGATTTGATTGCAAAGGTGAGGGTTTCTTGAAGGAGCCTTTAGATGTATTTTTCATGTCACTTCTTAAACCATGGGATTTTTTTTTAAATAAAAAAAATTAATTTTTTTAAATAATGTGATCAAACTTTTGGCAGCCGATACTCCAAAAAATACACGAGGTCGGAGAATCAAACAACAATGGTGTCCGCGTTGTGGGTTTATTTGGAATGGCAGGCTTTGGCAAGACCACCATCTCAAATGCTTTGTGTCATCAATTCTACGGAGAGTTTGGTGGGAAAGTATGTCATGTGGAGCTCGATATGGATGGCAAAAATTTGGTGGAGCCAATAAAGGAAGTAATACGAAAGCTTACACTTGCGAACGAAAAGCTACTTAGATCTACAAATGATCAAGCTTGCGAGGTATGGTTGAGAAAAATGGTTGACTCCAACTTTCAAGGGCAATATTGAATTGCGTTGGAAGAGTCACTAGTCCCCATCATGCTTGTACGTGGGTGTTTGGGTGGTCACCCATCCAAACACTATTTGGAGCTCATGTTACTTAATTTTTAGCTTTTCAATTGTTGTTTACTGAGTTCTTCAATTCTTGGGTTGCGGTTGCTTGTTCAATATAAATTTTTTGACATCATTGTTATGTACCAGCTTGTAGGTTTGTTGAAGACCAGGATAAAACAACACAGAGTGTTCTTAGTCCTTGACAATGTTTGGGAAAACCGAATTGAAGATGTCAGGAGATTATTGGAAGTAGGTCTTCAAAGTGCTCCAGGGAGCAGAATTCTTGTCACATCACGGTCTCTTGTTGTTCTCAAGAGCCTTTCAATCACGGAAAACGATTGCATACAAATGCCTAATCTAACGGAGCAAGATGCAACCAATTTGTTTCTACACCATGCTGCTCCTAACTTGATCCGGCCAATAAATGAGAGGGAGAGAGAAATCATCAAGAGGTGTGTTGGACAATGTTTGTTTTCCAAGAGGGATCTTGGAGGGTTCATGTACCATCTTAATGCGAGTCAATATCATCCATTAGCACTCAAGGTTTGGGGGTGTCAACTACGGGATATTAGTGAAGTTGATCCATCAAGATGGATGGAATCCTCAAGAATGCTCCAATTCTCCAAGGCAACAAAACAAAACATTTTCTCTATCCTTCGACAAGGCTATGATGCATTATGCATGACAGATCAAAATATATTCTTGGACTTGGCATTGTTTGTGCCTCACTTCCGTAAATGGAACAATATGGAGCATGTCTGGAGATGGCTAAGTGACATCTATGACATGAGTCAAGATGATATCAAGGACATCGTACGTTTTTTTTACTTTTGCCATCAACCTAGGTAGATGACATTCTGAATTCTATTTTTGCAATGTGAATTTAATGTAACTTTAAAAAAAATCATTACATGCACAACATTCTTTGTTTGTAGCAACACTCATCATGGTGTAACTTCAGGGATCATATAAAATCCTAACATCACAAAACAAATCATAACATGTACAACAATATTTCTTTGTAGTAAAGCACTCATCCTCAAGAACATCAAGTAACATAAGGGATACAAACTCCAAACATCACAAAAAATAATGACCATAACAACATTAATCATAAATACTTTAATACAGAGATGAATAAGTAAAAATTAGAGATTTGGTAGTGCAAACAAGGTTGCTTACATATTTCTTCCAAAAAGTTGGTTACAAAGATGATTTTTTTTTTTTTGGTTGACTCTATGTATGATGTTCCCTCAACCTAATTTCAAAATGTATTCTATATTCATAGTAACCTCTTTGTTGATCGAATGCATGTCGTCGAGCTGCAGTTAGATGTTCTAAGGAGGAAGGCTCTGCTTGGGAAAGTGAGCGAAGACGATCTTGGAATCCGAATCCATGATTTATATCTCGACTTTGCCAAAGACGAAGCGCAAGGTTCCGGCCCGTTGCACAAGAGGCGTTTGCTTTGCGATATTGGTGGGAAAACCGTTCCCCAGCTTCTGAAAACCCCTTGGTCGGAGTTGCAAAGAATCCGCATTTGCAAGAACAAAGTGCAAAGTCTCATGAAAGCCAAGTTCCATCTCTGCCCCAACGTTCAAGTGTTACAGCTCTCCGAATGTAAGAAATTGGAGGAAGTGGATGTTGGAGGGATGGACAATCTGATCAGCTTGCAGGTCAGCGGGTGCAAGCGGTTGGGCCCAAAATTTGCGGGAGTTGAAAAATTGGAGAGCCTAATTTGGTTGCAATGGAGAGACATGTGGGAGCCTGCACCATTTCTCCAAAGCATGTTCTACTTGACATCTCTTCAAGTTTTGCATTTAGGGGCAAGCTCCACATCCCAACTTTTGCAGCCCCCCAACCTCCATGGCTGCATCAACTTAAGGGAGCTCAGCATGTCTTATCATCGTAAAATGCGAAAATTCCCCGACTTTAGCAACTTGACCAAGTTGGAGCATGTCAATTTCTCGGAGCTCACGAGGGCACGAGGGGTTCCAAATCTGAGCAAGTTATCAAGATTGAGAACACTCGTTCTTTTATGTTGCTCCAAAATTTCAGGATGCTTGCCGGGTCTGAGCTCCTTGACAAACTTAGAAGAATTGACTCTGACTGGATGCAAGAAAATCAGTGATCTGTCAGGAGTATGTGGGCTTGTTGCATTAAAAAGGCTGATGGGTTTGGGGATAGGCATCTCTAGGCTGCCCGATTTAAGGAAGTTGAGACATTTGCAGCACTTAAATGTCAGTTTTTGTTCAAAACTGAGGAGCCTAGTGGGGATCGAGCATGCGACGGCCTTGGAACGTGTGGGTGCGAGGAATTGCAGAGAGTTGAAGGAGCTGCCAAATTTCAACAATTTGAGACAGCTAATCGTGGTCGATTTGACTGAGAGCAGTTTTTGCACTACACTGCCAGAAGGATTTGAGGAACTTGCGGAACGTAAAGTCTTGAAGTTGGCCCACTGTTGGGGTTTAATTAAACCTCTGGTGGACTTGTTGAAGGAGCTTCTATCCGATGGACGGCATGTCACTCGAAGGAGCCATGGCTGCAGCTCAAGTGTAAGTGTTGTAGTCATAATTTTAGCAAGTTGTTTACAGATTAGGTAACCCTGGAGGGTTAGGAGGCCCGAGCAAGATTACCAGACATAACCGTTTTGGCGCCCTGCCCTCTAAAGCCCTCTGATAATGAAGATCGATAGCCTAGATTAAGATCGTGGCAGGGCGAGGCCCTCTTGAGCGTGATTGTCGGACATAGTCTTTTTGGCGCCCTGTCCTCTAAACCCTCTGAACATGAAGATCGACAACCTAGATTGAGGTCGTTAGGAGGACAAGGTCATCCCGAGCGAGATTACCGGACATAACCATTTTGACGCCCTGTCTCTAAACCCTTTGATCATGAAGATTGGCGGTCTAGATTGAGGTCGTGAGAGGATGCAGTCCTCCCTAACAAGAAGTTCCGAACATTATAACCATTTAGGCGCCGTGCACTCTAAACCCCGTAATCATGAAGATCAACACCTTAGATTGAGGTACCAGGTGGACAAGATTATGCTATGGAGAAGTCACCCTCGTTCCCAATTCTAGAACGCCACCTCAAGTGCCAAATGGTTATGGTTACATGGTTGAATCTTCCTCATTTGAATGGGCCAGCTTGTTCACTAAAGATTTTAGTTGTGCTGTGTTGTGTTGTGTTGTTCAGAACTCATATTCAAACGAACCGCATTCAACCAACCACCTTCATTGTGACATGAGAAAGGACATCAATGTGGCGCATTATTTGGGTCAAATCTTCATCCAAGACGGGTGGATAAGCCCCCTAAGGATGTGCCCTCGCAGAACGATGGAGGAGATCGACATTCACTCTGTGATAAAAGCATTCTGTGAGCATGAAGACATGGGCCCCCTGGCTTATGTGATTGGGACAGCTGCTGCTTTACGTCTTCATTGGCCTGCACTGGCAGCACCTTCCTCGATTGAAACTCTGGCTTGTCGCATTGCACAATATTTCCAACGAGGAATTGGAGCACGTGAACAGTTCCTTCCAAAGCTCCGCTTTCTCACTGTAAATCACGACATGGCCCAGGCACTGATGGCGCACGGTCTACAGAGGTAGAGACAAAACAAATAGTGTAATAAATACAGTCACGAAGATGTTGAATAGATTGAATCACATTCTAGTATATTTGTGCATATTTCTAGTGTCAAGGTAGGCATGTTACATATACCTGGTTGCACATAATGTGATATAGGGGGTTGAAATTCCTTGGGGGATTTCTTTGTTTTTTTGGGTCTCCAAATCAGAAAGTGATTCCACTACAGAAATTGTGTGGTCTTACTAGTCACTCGGTTTCGGCCACTACGTGGTTTTATGATCCACGAGCATGGTAGAGTTCTGTAATACCACATGCATAGATTTTGTAAACATCTCAGTAAGAACAAGTGGTAAGACCACGTCACTCCCATAATGCACTTCTGCAGGAGGTTCAGTGTGAATACAATAGAATCATCAAAAAGACCAAATGATGCCAATTGTGTCAAATCAGCCGACAAACACATGAATGGCATTAGAAAAGCAAGGTGAGGCAAACCTCATATTGAAAGGCCAGTTGCAACAATGTAAAAACTTTGATTTCAGTTTTCGCTTTGAGTCTTTGCTTTCAGACTTTCAATGAAAACTTTCATGGATGTGAAATCATGTGTAATCACAGTAAAACTGACACTCATAAGTGAGACTCATGTGACCTAGAAAGGTTTTTCATTGTGTTCACTCGATTGAACATGACTGCAAAGAGTAGTATTCAGCTCTACAAACAAACAGATTCCATGAACCCGCCTTTCTGACAAGGTAAGAGAAGCTCAGTACTAAGCGTGCAGATCAAGTAACCTACTTCCTCTACAGTATCCTCTACCTCTACACCTGGTTCACAAAAAATTATTTACAGTTGTATGGTTCGGAAGAACCTTTACATGTTGTCTCTGATCAAGCTCCTCAAAAGAACTGCAAAATTAATAGCACGGTGCAAGCACGCGCATAAATGCAAACACCTCACCTGCTGGCTGAAGGATTACAAAACTGAAGTCACGCTGTCTTCAGTGACCTTGAGGATCATTTTACACACTCTCCATTGCAGTTCCTGATATCGTACCTCTCCAGGTTGAAAAGTCGACCACCACGTAGTCGACAAGTAAAATTGTGAGCAGGATGCCTCCCGCCAACATTGTATCAAACTGAGACCCCACTTGATTTTCAAGCTTGTGCAGGTCGGTCTCTATGCATTCGAGAGATGTTTGGCAAAGAATTAAATCGTAGAATTTCAAAGGATCTGACCATATTCCTTTCCCTTGGTCTTGTGCAGCAATTTACAAGTAGCAGTAATCGCCATCTTCGTTTACAAGATCTCAGCATGAAGTTCAGTTACCCTGCCACGGCTACTTTCTGAGAGCTCTCGAGAGCTTTTCTTCCAACCTTGTCTTTAGGCTTATGCAGAACCCAGTCCTTCGCCCGATGCAACAGAGAAGTACCTGCATCATTCCATAAATGTTCAGGGCAAGCCTCTTCTCATGTAATAACAAAATCAGTTCAACAGTGTGCCTCACCATTCACCTTGATTGACAGAGATCTAGTGGTCGCAGAATTGCTGAAGGGTGGCCTTACATCACAATCCTTTCGATCCAACTATCAACACCAATCTCACATCAAACTTATAACATTGAATAAATGCCTACCCAACATAGTACATAAGGTTGCAATATCAGTCTTTTGATTCTATACTCTGTAACTGCAAGATCGAAAAAGGAGCCATGAAACGTCGAGTTACATCAAAATCAAATGAATCCTTAGCTACATTTTGAATCACTAGCACTGTAAAGACATCAGACCCACCGACACTAACATCAAACGCTGGCCATTCGTGGAGCATCGCATTGTGAGATGCTACATGAGACAAAGTAAACGTCAGGAAGGTAATGCTGACACAAACAATCGTGCTCTACGTCCAATCCCAACGAGGTGCAATAACGTATGACAACTAACCCCTTGCCAAAGGGTTCCAGAAAATGGACCTGACGATTGCAAACTACGACATTGAATCATTGCCGACCAGGTTGCAATTTTAGTCTTGGTTTTCTAAACTCTGTAGTTACAAATCTAGAAGGACCAATGAAATGTAAGTTGAAACGATATTGAATGAACCACTAGCTAAATGTTGAATCATTAGCACAGTAATGACACAAAGTCCACCGACACTAACATCAACCGCTGGCCATTTGCATTTGCATTTGCTGGCCAAGATGCTACAAGAGACAGAGCAAAATCAGGAAGGAAATGCTCGCACATACAATTTTACACTACCCCCAACCTAACGAATTACAACAACATGCACAACTAATTCCTCACCGAAGCATTCGAGAAAAAGGGGCCTGAGGAGAGCAAACTACGATATTGAGTTATTGCCTATCAGACATAGGGTTGCGATTTTAGTTTTGGTTTCCTATATCTGCAGTTACAAATCTATAAGGACCGATGAAATGTGAGTTGAGTTATAATATTGAACGAACCATTAGCACTGTTAAGACACAAAGCCCATCGACACTACCATCAACCGCTGGCCATGTGCAGTTTGAGACATATTAACGTCAGGAAAGAAATTCTCACACATATATACAATTGCGCACTGTCCCCAACCTAACGAATTGCAACAACATGCACAACTAATTCCCTACCGAAGCATTCGAGAAAAGGGACTTGAGAAGAAATAGACCTGATGAGTGCTTCGGTGGTACAACAGATTTTTGCAGAATTCCTGCAGAAGACCTTCTTAAACTGTCCATCTTGGCATTGTTGTTGTTGGTGTTCTCTTTGCCAGCTCCAGACTTGGGCCGCATGTAGGAAGGCATTGACTGTTCGGTGGTGGCCCTGATTCCAGCATCCGAACCAGAGGTCCTACTTTTAGAATGCGAATTGACGTCCTTGGATGGACACCCTACAGAGCACTTGCTCTTCTCCTTCAACAGCACAACAGTGTTACTGTCCACTGTGGTGAGCTCTCTTGAGCTTCTCGGTGTGCTCACCGGAGCTAAGGCGTAAGATGTCATCCCTGATTTCTTATCCTTCATAGCTTTCATGGCCAGTCCTGCAGCACTGCTCCTGTGGGCCGGAGGCAATGGCAAAGAATCTGTAACCCCATGGTTCGAGCCTCGAGCTAGAGTGTCGGAAATCCTAGCTGGAGCGTCTGAAACCCTAGCTGGAGTGTCTGCAACCCTCGTTTCCGGTTTCTGAGCAGGCAGCCGAGAGATGAGTGTCGGAAGGTTGGATCCCTTGGAAACTTTTTTTCTTTGTTTAACGATCCCTGCTGTGGCAACAGCAGCCGATGATTCTCCAGAGACACTAGACTTGGAGAATCGGTGAATGAGCCAATTCTTGCTCCGTTTCGCTGGCCCCTTTCGAAGTGATGGAGAGTCAAAAGACAAAGGCTTAATCACTAGAGGTGGCGATCCATCTTTAATCCCTGCTTCACGTTTCTGTTGAGCTTCCTCTTCCATCAACAACCTGCAAGCTTCAACAAACTTCTCTGTGCTTCGTCTCACAGAAGCTGAATTTTGCAACCGAGCTTTCCTCTCGATGCTTCCCCGGATGATTGAGGATTGAGAAGTGGAAGAAGATCTGAGCTCCGGGTTAGTGGAGATTAATGAGCAAGGTTTCTGCACCAGAGTGCCTGACCTTCGTTTGTAAAGAGGTGAAGGTGTGGTGAGCTTGCGAGATTCGGTGAGTTTGCGTGCCTCCAATTGACGGAGACTGATTGCAGTTCCAGATTTGGCAGCCGGTCCTTCGCTGCTAAGAACCACCTTGAACACATGTGGAGGGGGTTTCCTCAGGGAATGATGTTTTTTGGAGCTTGACCTTCGGTTGATTTGAGCTCCTCCCTTGCCACTAGGGATCGGAGTGCTCTGCAAGCTCTCCACAGATGAACATACCGTTGGTGCAAATGTTGTGTCACCATCACCTTCGGACGGGGTTGAATCGAATGAGTTTGTCAAGGCGGAAGCTGGAGATTTCTTTTTCGGAGAAGGGTCAGTGGTGAAGTTAGTAGATTCGTGTGTGATCTTCTTCGCTGGCTTGTTTAGCCCATAGGTTTGACACTTCTCAAAGGAAGAGTTCCTACCTACCACATTTACAAATTGCTTGGTGAGCTGACTGGCTAATATGATTTCGGAGATCACATCGTGGACGTCCTTTGCTGGTGATGACCAATGCCTCCATCCGTCTGATGATTCAAGCACTCAGTGTCCCAACAAAGTTAGTGAAATTGTAAAGGCATTGCAAAACGAGGGATATACTGGAGAAATGGTTGTAGATATTTTGGAAAAAACGAATGTTTTTGGTTCACTCCAAGTGTTTGAGCATCCGTGTGGCAATTTAACGATATTTTTCAACATATAAACCTAAGTCACGGATTGTGTTGCTCAAGTTTTTTTCATCTTCTCTCTCGATGATGCCAAAGATCACAAATTAATTTCTGCTTAGGATTGACGAATGAGGAATGAATTTACAAAACGGGGGAGCTTTGAAGAAAAGAGTCTGGAATGAACAAATGAGTGTTGTGGGTTCTTTGCAAGTATTTGGGCAATTTGATGATAAAGCTCAACGTATAAACCCAAATCCTGGATTGTGTTACTCAAGTGTTGTTCATCTTCTGTCTCGGTGATGCCAAAGATCAAAAACAAAATTCTGCTCATGATTGATAAATGTACCTGCTAATGTGAGAGACTTGCGTCGCTCGTCTTTCGCAGACGCCATGCGGCCGAACTTTCTAATGTCTCCTGAAACTAACACATCATACAAATATACACAACCAATCATGTTTGGACTCAAAATCATACTGAGAACGGTTTTACGCTTTAATGCGACGCTTAACAATAAAAACTTCCCACTCAGATTCTAAAACTTGCAAAGACCTGCCACTCAAAATCCCCAGACCGAGCAATGCATGAGCCCTGAACTATGAGTCTTGACAAATAATCGGAAAAACAAGCGCAAAGTAAAAACAGCATAAATCGCAGCCCTGAGAGCATCAATCCCTCACCTCTACGATCAGCATTGCCTTTCTTGTTCGGGGAGTAGCCCAGAAGGTCTGGCATCCTGCGCAGAAAGAAAATTGCGCAGTCCTGTGAGTACCGCAAACAGATCAAACTGAAACCGATCTGGTGCTCAAACAGTAAATTACCAAACAAATGGAGACCACCGACCTGCAAGAAGAGGAAATCATTTTGGATGGGGTCGCCGGCTTGAGGCCGCTGATGCTACATTGCAATTCTTGTAAGCGGGCCACAACCTGCTCTACCTGCACATCCACAATTCCCATTCTTACATTCTAGCCCTTTCACTGCGACCTTCTCCTGTCCCTTTCATCCAGCCAGAACCGCGACAATTGACAATCAGAGAGAATGCACAAGTCTAATATGAATCACTAAATTGGACTTTCAATTGCATTTACTAAGGAGGCAGTTACGAAGTGGGTGTTAAGGACACAGGGGTCTGAAGAAGGTCTACCTTGGAAACCGCCTGCAACAAGAGCGGCTTTGGCAACAGCGCCGCCCTATTCGTCTCTCTTTGCATCCTGGTTGCCTTGATGAATATACTACTATCTCAATGAAATTTCTCACAAGACAACGCATCTGCTCCTTATATCCTTCTTATATCATCCCCTCAACATTGGAGTGAACAAATTGCTCCTTCCCGGTTCAACAAAACCCCGAGCTTTGATCAACGTCCGGTTCTCCACAACTCCTGAATTCATTCATTCGGCGACCCACATTTTGCCCTCAGCTGCCAAAACATCGACAACAATGAAGGTAACCGCCTCCTGCCCCACAATCCTTGTCAAAAACTTCGTTCCCCTTCCACCCTCCCACTGACTCGCTCACTACAATCTCGTTGTAATTCAGCACCCACAAAAACCCACCACTCATACACTCCCTGGCGAGAAATCCAAACGCTGAGCTACAAGCTAAATTCTGGTCTACAAGCGATTGAGAATAGGATCGATCGAAGGTGACACTTCCAATGATATTAAAAATAAAAACAATCAGAGCTTTCCACGCCCACCAAACTCGTAAATGTAAATTCCACAAAAACGCAGAACTCAGAACCGAAGTAACAAAACCATCTCCTCCAAACTTCAATCCATCACGATATACAGACGACTCCAAAATTAAATAAAAACTGTTGTTACGACTGAACACTAGAAACCTGTCACCCCCACTCAACACCCAAAGCCCACAAAAACCCACCACTCAGAATTCCTGATACGAGCAATCCCTGGACTCTAAACCACAATTCATCACGATATCAAACAAAAGCGGTTGCCACGGTTTAATGCGAAGCTTAACACTAGCTACTTTGATTTCTTCCCACACACTCTCCCTCCTCTTCCCACTCAAAATCCAAAACCCACAAAAACCCACCACTCCAAATCCCAAAGACGACCAATGCGCGAGCTGTGAGCTAGAATCGAGAGAATTGACACAATGATCGACACCACAAGTGGTTGTCGCTTGTGTGTTGTGGGGAGATGATCGCAATGCCGTTGCCTTGAGGGTTCCAGTGGCGGTGTCCGTAACTGTTTTGTTTATGGGTGTTGGTACTAAGTAATTGGTGCATCGGGATTGACTGAATTTCCCACGTCGCCAATGATCAACTTAGGGCTCCAACGGTCTCTTGAGGACTGTGTGACGCCATTCACACCGCCGACAGCTCCGGGGCCTGGGCTTGGCTTGGATTGGCTCTGTGTGTGTTGTCAGTCCGGCACTGCTCCCAACAGCTCTTTCCCTCTTTGTCTTTGCTATGGCACACCCACGCCATGATGTAAGTGCACATCTTCTGTGCGCTAATTTTTTATTATTGCAGGCATAGAGTTGTTTTTAGGAGGATTGAGTCAGGAATATGATGTTATTGCTAATTTGGGGTATGATAAAATTAACATACTTACCAATTTAGTATGAGGAATTTATGATTTTTACTTCTTTGTCTGATTACTGCCACACCTCTTTAACCGGTCATTTCTTTAACCGGATCCAGAGAGAGAAGGTAAAAGAACTTCTATTAGGTGGCCACCTCAAGGAACGAAGCAGTTGTTGGAGTCACATGTTGGGAACTCAGGGCCGTTTCACATACGAGATTAAAGGCCCCCTGTCCATTGTATTCTAAAATCTCTCATTGGTCAAAAAGGCCAAGATTGTCCAAGTTCACGTCACATTAGAAGGTGAAGGTCTAAGGGCCCAAAGAAATTACCATGGACGAAAAGTCTACATGAATTCCTACATGGCAAACTATAAGTAATATTTTAGGGTTTGTCGGCATTTGTGTCAAGCCCACCTCCAAGAGGTAAGCCTAACACAAACTCTGGCAGACCATGTCAATGGTGCAGCCTTTGGATGAGAATCGAGGTCCTTCACAGTTACATGGTCATGGGCCTTGGTTTGTGTGTGAAGTGACCCAAATCCCATCTATTCAAGGATTTGGTGCTTCCAACTTTCAGATATGGCACTGAAATTTGAGGAGGTGACTGTAAAAACTCTCATTGGAAGGTTTTTGAGAAGGGCATGAAGATAGACATGATGCATTGCATCAAAGTGCGTTCTTCAACACCCTACCAAATTGTGTTGGCCAAATTTGGAGAATTCTCCATGGAATTACACGCTCTTAAACTAACTAAAGGTTTTCAACTATGGCTTGCCCACCTACCCCTCCTCTTGTTTAGTCAAACACTTTCCCGACACCTTGCTAAACAAGGAGTTGACACCGAGCACAAATTGGCAACTATGTGGAAGCCATCATGGAGTCTATCTCGTTGGGAAACCCATGTCAAACCAACAACATCAAAAATCACATTTGATGATCTCACAAAGGCGTTTCTTGCTAGTAAAGAGTGGAATTCTTTCCATCTCTCAGGGACAAACCTAGTTTACCTCCACCTTGAGGATTTTCTCAAATATGAATGTGAATTGTACTCTTGACACAACCACAACACAAGATCATTGTTGCTTACCGCACCTTGAATCATAAACTTGCCATTGGAATTGGATGGAGACCGGACATTGGTCGGCTATCTCTATCTCCAGATATGATAGATTAAGCCACTTTTGCTCTTATAATGAGGTAAAAAACAAGGCACACTTTGTGTTGGAATGTCCCCTATATAGCTCCATTAGAGATAAGTTTCAATCACTCATCACATTATTTAGCTACATGGTCGTGTTTCATTCTATATTTAACATATGACATGGGCCTCCACTATCTTACCTTCATGGGAAGAACTTGGAAAATAAGAAGAAATTGACGCTAATGCGAATAATGAACAGTGTTGGTATGAACAGTAAGAATATTGTGAATAGTGTTGGTATTTTCAATGATAATGTTGCTTTGAATAGTATTTTCATTGAAGTATATTGGAATGGCATTTGTTCTTGTGAATAATGTCGGGAGTATAACTCCACCCAAATTTCCAAGTGTCAACCTCAATGTATAAATAGTTAATGAATATTCTTACTTTATTCAGGGGCCCACATACTTTAATTGACATGTCCCAGGGTCATGGAACCGACCCACATGGCTGAATAATGTTATGCTATTTGAGAATATATAGTAGTATTAGGGAGTCTTAAGTCTTTCTTTTAATTAGACCATCAAATCGATATTAGCCTCTATCTCACGGAGGCTACCACACTCTGCCACTCAAGGGAAGTAGCTGGTTTGATACCATCTTGATGTACTTTTAGTCCCCTAAGCCTTTCCAAACTTTAAAATCAATGTCATTACATTTCATTAGGTGTGAGGATGAAGTTACATCTCTCACAGATATATATGACATTGTGTTCACTTGGCACTTGATTCCTTTGGTCCTCATGTCCATATCTGTTGTTTCATCTACATTTGATGTTAGGTCAAATTATATGTTAGGACTTAATATTCGAATATTGGTGACACTACACAAGCGGGTTACAAATTAGTATTGAGCAAGACAAATAGAATTGGTGACACTAAATACAATATTTCCTGTAGTATCTTAATTAGGAAGATCCTACTAAGCACAAATTGTTCTTGGTGTTGTGAAGAGTTGTGTTTCATGACGAATCACAGTGCAACATAACACTACTCAGGTTATGAGTTGAGTTACATGATATTATGGAGTTTTGTAGTGTTAACATGGATGTGTGATACTATAGATTTAGTGTAGCATGTGACACTATGGAATAACACAAAGTGCAACATTTGAATGGTGTGGTGTGGTCCACTCCACGTGGCCTTCCCAGGCAATGTGGCATATGCATGCACCAACATTCAACAAGTGGCAGAAGAAGAAGAAGAAGAAGAAGAAGACACTCCACATATTGACACATGGCGCAATGCGAGGGTGTGGGTTGACTTCTTTGGCGGTTTGCATTAATGACAAAATTCGTGATATAAGAGAGAGAAATGTGACAATAAGGAGTGAGATTTGAACTACGAACATCCGTTCCCTAGGGTTTCGGGATATTAGAGAGTGAGTGACATTATGGAGGTTGATATTACGGAGTTTAGGGTGTATTGGGTAATGGCAAACAATAGCATCATTGGGCACCACAGATGATGGGAAAATGACAAGTTATGCATAATATATGTAAGTTACACTGGGAAAGCTCTTGGCAATTAGTGACAGAGATGCATGCTTCTGATGATTGGCATGATGGTGACCCGCAAAACCATGCGTCCCAAGGACATTGTAAATGCGATGATGGAACTGTGGGAAATAAGACAAGCTACAACTTTGTATCGTAATACAGGGATCAGGCCATTCTCCCCACCAGTGTCCAGGAAGATTTTTGGGCATAATGGGTTGATATCCTAGTGTTTCCAAGTCCAACCGGCCAGAGTCCGGGGAATTCTGTAGAGAAAACAGATAATTTCCTAGCTTCTAGGAGGTGGTTCGGATTTTTCAATTTTTACCTGTAAGTGGGCCTAGAGAGTGCAAATTTTATCGGTTGATATCCTCCATTTTCTAATGTATTTAGGCAATTAGCTGACATTTCTTTTTTCATTTTTCCAGTTTCTTGAATGCCTAAAATGGGGCTGGTTTTGTATTTTGGTGGTGGATGTTTATTCCCTCCTCATTTTTTTTCCTTTAAGTTTCATTGTCATTCATTCTCTCCTTTTTTTCAAGTGTTCAGGGTTAAAGAATGTTGGCATTCACTCTCTATTTTTTTTTTGTCTAAATAGTATCCTTAGCAGGAGTTGAACCTAGCAAAGCCCCTACCATCTTAGGGCCAAGGATGTAGCCTTCAAAAAATACAAGATCCACAAAGGGTCCAAGTATTTTCCGGAGGCTGGTTAGTATTGAAAGTCATGAAATTTGCGTACCATTGCTGTTAGTATCAACTGCCCCAAATGAACAAGACACATCACTCTCACTCGGTGTATTAGGAGAATTCAAATAAGAAGAGGGATTAGCATACAAAAAACTACGTTAACTTATAATATAAGTTAGCATTTCATATTGAATAATCTAGTGCAACTTAGTTAGACTATATACTAAGTACATTGTAAGACCCATTTGCATGCATCACTTTGAGCTTGAATGTATACAAGATGCATGCCTACAACCAAATGAAACTAAAAGTGTATTCCAGGGTGCAAGTTCTCTCCTCCCTCATGTAATGACACTACAAATCTCACAAGTACGTGAAAGCATTGCCAAAACCATCACACAAAGCTACAATCAACGTAATATGGTATTCTCAATGGGCTAACATGATAAGATTCAGAGTGACCTCCAAGGACAAACATTGCAGCAACTCTCATGATAAGCAAGACTCTTCACCAAGTGCACCATTTCTCAACATCCATCAAGGACTAAATCACAGGCTAACCAAGAGGAATACTTTGCAAGAAAACAAAACAATGGCTAACCATGTGCAAGGGGACTCCGACGGCGGCTCCATGCGCTGAGAGCTCCAATTGTATACAAGATGCATGCTTACAACCAAATGAAACTAAAAGTGTATTCCAGGGTGCAAGTTCTCTCTTCCCTCACGTAATGACACTACAAATCTCACAAATACGTGAAAGCATTGCCAAAACCATCACACAAAGCTGCAATCAACGTAATATGGTATTCTCAATGGGCTAAAAGTGAAGCTTTAGAGTGACGTCCAAGGACAAGCACTGTAGTGACTCTCATGATAAGCAAGACTCTTCACCAAGTGCACCATTTCTCAACATCCATGAAGGACTGACTCAATCACAAGCTAACCAAGAGGAATACTTTGCAAGAAGACAAAACAATGGCTAACTAGATGCAAGGGGACTCCGACGGTGGCTCCGTGCACTAAGAGCTCTAGATGTGAAACAAGAGATGTGGGAGTGGCACACAACCCTAACTCCCGCGACTGGGAGTATGCACAGAAGATTCACACAGACTCAATCACTCAACGATTCAACGATTCAAGATGTCAAGCACTCGGAAACTCGGAATGCAAGCTACGGCGGCAAGCAGCTAACCCTAAACAAAAAGCCAACAAGGCAACGGTAACTCCAAGTCTCCAACTATGCATAGTATTAAAAAAGATTCCTAAAAAGTATATGTCTGGTCAGCTACCCGCCGTGAAAAATGCCTTTCAATCGGTAATTTGCCGTGGATACTCTAGGGTAGCTTGCCTAAATGCCGGCATTTCTTTTTCTTTTTCTAATCGGCATTTCCGAAACCCCTTCCTAAACATTTCTATTTCATTCGGAAATTCTCAAAATCAACCGGCTAGCTTGTAACTAACTGCCGGCACTCCCCGTTCATTGCAACCGACTACATGTTGACATCTTTTAGTCTTTCATTATTAAGTTGGGATATATTTTATAAATTCCTCTAAAATGATTGGTAATTTTCCTGAAGCCTTAAACTTCAACTAGTTATTTCTCAAACTCAACCAATTCATTTGCAACTAACAGCATGTTCTCCCCGTTCGTTGCTCCCCACTATCATTTGTAAGGGTTTAAATGTGGTTGGGTGCTGATGATTGGAATTGGGTCCACTAAGGGTGGGTTCACACTAGGGTCTAAGACCAAAGAAACTCCAAAATCAAGCGATCTATTGGTGGAGAGCAAAATTTGGACCCAAGGAATTTCACTAAGGTTGAGGTTCAAGACATGAAAAAACGAAGTGGCAATAATGTGAGATCACTTTCTCACCAAATCTTAGCATTCCAACCTCATCATAATATTCCTCCTAAGTAGTTTGAGAAAATCAATCATCAAGGTTGGATCCAATCTTGAGTCCATTAAGGGGTGTTTTGGACCCAAAGTTTCTTGGACCCAGACCCTCATGAAAACCCACCCTGATATTAAACAGATTGTTTCCTCAAGAAAAGCTCAGGGTTGGAAACATAATTACAGTTCTTTTATAAGTTCGGGTTTTCAATGACGGGCTCCCCAAGTACGTCGCATGGTGTCAACCCATATTGAACAGCTATGAAAGATGAATTGAGAACTGGAAGTTCAGAGAGACCATGTGTATGCTGCTGGTCATGCATGCCAATATTTATTGTCCAATTGATTTCATTCACTCCAATTAGGGCAGAGTGTCAATAAGGGTGTCTTTGTCGGGACTCCTGAGTCATGACGTAAGTTGTCATCATTCTGAATTGAATTCCCTGGAGAGAGTCTGAAGTTTTAATAGTTTTCTCATCAATCCTACAGTACAAAGCCATCAATCAGTATTTAAAATCAGTTAAGTTTTAATAGTTCCCTCATCAATCCTCAGCAGTGAGATTGTTGAACCTGAAAGATTTGGGAGGCATTTAACAGTTTTGATTGAAAGTTGACATTGTTTGAATGAACTTCTTGTTTGCTTTGAATTCGCACACTCCCAACATCAAGTGGTACAAGTATACAAGTAGATGTGTTGTGCACATGGAAAGCACATAACCCTCTGAGCACTCATGGCATTCACTCCCAGCACCAAAAGATTTTACTGACTGCTCAATTGAATGCTACTGATCTCTGTAGCATTAGTAATCATATTTGAAATTCACCAAAATCAATTAGCAACCCCTCCTGCAAATGAACATATCCAGAGAGTATGATCTTGTGTAGACACTGAAGAAGAAAAGAGTAACTCGTGATAATCAATATCTCAATGAACTCTTTTCAGCTTCCCTTTAAAGCTATCTGAGAGAAAAGCACTTTGATTGGGATTATACGAGGTCAAATGTGGGATTAGCAGACCATGGATGTTTTTGAAGAGTAAACAAAATAAAATTACAAAATAAACCACGCTATGAACGAGAATTTGAATGAGAGCTTCAACGTGCAAAATACCACTCTTGGACCAGATTCTTGCATCTCAAAGTGCAGAAGCAAATTACCAAGCCCTCTGTTCACAAACCACTCTGAAACATCCTTTAAAGTAGCCTGATAGCAAAGAGTAAATTGAGATGGCTCCAGTATGCAAGAGCATCCTTCTGTTATTCAAGCGCTAGTGTACACATCCTCCAAAAGGGGGTTAAGTGAGGTCAACCTACTTCTATCCTCAATAAATATCAATGTCAGTGGTGCCATGTAGTATAATGGAAACTTGGGACTCGTCCAAGAGTGCTGAGCAAGCCCTCAGGTCCTTTTACATCCCCTAATTATTAGCAAAACCACCATTTCGATCATGTACTTGATCCCATGGCAAATGAAGAAAAAACTAGACAGGCGATTTTGAGAGTAAATGTACCTCACTAAGAGAAGCTTTCATGCTTAACCCTAGCCTTCAGAATACCCGGAACAGGGGGCCAAGGTTTACCAGCTACCGGCATAGAAGCATAGTAAGGGGAGCTGGGGAGGTCAGGATATGTGGAGCGCTGGAAAACACCAGACACTGGAGGCGAGTCCTCCTCAAATTGAACAAGACCATCATCAAACTCAGTATGGTTCAAAGCCTCAGCACTATCTCCACCTTGACGTTCCTGCAAGCTCATCTCCTTGAGGACATATGCATCATCATGTAGCTCAAATGGTGTACTGCAGTCATCCAGGCAACATACGAAACAGTAAGTGCGTATCAACTGATGCACCAGGTTCAAAGAAACAAATTATGAAGAAGCATATGCATTAAAAGGTGGACAATGTTTGCACGGTGCAGAATTGAAGGAGGAACCTATCTCAGAAAATGCTTGTGTGTTTAAAGTTCATGTCTCAGCTATTTGCTAACAACTCAATATCCAATGTTGGACTGGGATATAGGTTAAAGAATGGTATTAATACACAATAGACAGTGGTATTGAAGAATCTACCCGACTAGAATAACAATTTGTATTACTAGTCAGATAGTGATACTTAGTGGGTATCACAAAATGAGAGAATCTTTGTATACCCAAGTCGTAATTTGGGTCAACAATATCCTAATACCATATTGATACTAGGGTAATTTTACCTAGGTATGAAGCATTTTGGATGGTATATATACCTGCATGCTATTGAAAACGAAAAATCCTCAAATACCCATACCCTACTCACATCAAGATTTTGCAAAATCTTCATTATATTCCTGAGTGGTTTTCAGAATAGATGATACCGGACTCCAAGCTCGACCAGAAACAGTCTATATTTGGGACATGTACAAGATTCATCACCTTTCAAAACTGCTGAGAAGCACATATCTCTGAGAAAGGCATTAGAATCAACATTACTAAGCACACAACAAATATATGAGGTCCAGTGTATGAGAAAGGTGTCTCAGATGTCACCTAGAATCCTAGTATCACGAACCTGTTGAAGTCAAAGTGCACAACTTGCATGTCTTCTGAGATCTCTACCTCCACAGTCGCCTGAGGACGAGTCTGCATGCAAATAGAAAGGAAAACATTAACGGGCGCGTAGAAACAAGACAACCACGATATTGGCATACAGATTACCATGAATGTCTCACTAGAATCTTCATTTGGTTGCCAAAGGTCCAATGTTCACGGTAAACATAGAGGAGATATGCATAGTAGTACATACAGAAACCAACTACTAAGTGCATTCCACATATCTGGAGGAAAGATTCCAAGTTGTGCTCAAAGGCTACCTCTTTGCTACATTGGGCACTTCTCATTGCACTCTACAGCTTACAACAACAGATAACAAACAAACTAGTGGGCAGAGATAAACCTGGACAAGAATGAAGGGTAGGGCAACACCCCCAGGCGGAACAGAATTGTTTCCATGATAAAGTTGTTCATTGCGCATGACCAGATTGCGCAGGCCTACCATCTGTGCTTCACCCAAGGAAGGAGGATAAGATACGATAACTAAACCTTACAATATTTCACTTTTGAAACATGTTTTCTAGAGGGACTTGATGCAATTAATTGCAGAAACTGTCCCTAATTTGTTGTTATAGTACAGGGTGTTGAAGAATCAACACCACACTCATGCATGAAGGCAGAAGTGCTGTCCATAGCAAGTCAATTTGCAACACGTTACCTGCGCTTGTAATTCATGTAGATAAGCAGCCTTCCGGGCTATTTCTCCTCTGACACGCATCCCTTCAGCCTTCACCCAATCAGTGAAGATTTTTCTTAGTCTGCATGTGGCAGTAAGTCACTCGACAGAGTGCATCCTTCTATCATTCCAGCCAGACTTTTCTAACTGTAATAACATTCCAATCCTGCAAAAAAACAAGGGCTACAAATGCAGAGATGGTAGGTCACCTTTAGAGACTGCATGTCACTAAGACTCGCACATGGAAGCCCCTTCCACTCAATATCTTTCTTGTCCTTAAGAATAATACCCATTGCCATGAGCACATTCAGAGCGTCATACACACGCCGACGGATATTCTTTTCATCGTATTGTTGCTGTCCAGCAAACTCACATTGTTAGCACCATGAATACAACACTCTGCAAATAGATCGTGCAATTTTCACCAAAAACAAAAACAAAACAAAACAAACAATTCTCTGTATGAATGTGTGATGACTTGAAGAACAGATTCATGTACGAATCCATCATTGAACTCCCACCAGGAAACTGGCTCATTCTCTAATTTTCCTGTAAAACATACCAACTCACCTGATCTGCTGATACATGAGGACTATCAGGATTTGTAAACTCAGCCACTAATTCATCAGCCACCTGTTGAACCCCCAAGAAGCAAAAACATCAATATATCATTCAGTCAATCTCCATTCCTTGAAGCAAACACTTATCATGACAAAGTCATCAATCAAGCAATAGATAAAAATGACAACAAACCTCTTAATCTCTGATCAGAACCAAAATCTTAGGTACAACTGAAAACACTTAAACCTGGAACTTGCCTCATTATAAGTAGTCCGCCCCTTGCTCTCTACTTTCTCACAAACTGGTACAAACAAAATCAGTAAGGAAAAGTCAGTAGGTTATTTCATACAAAATACGATGAGAGTATCACATTCTTTCATAAAGCTTCACTATATACTGGTATGCTTCGTTCACTATGTGTCAATAGCCATGAGCATAACCATATTATTGAGTTTTAACTGCTTAACTCAAGAAACTACATCCTGATGTTGTAGAGCTGAAATTGAACTGCAAAGTCCCCCATTCCAGACCATTGGAGAAGTAAACAAGGGTTAAGGTAACCATCTCAACGAAATAGGCATACAGAGGAAAGACAAAGGTTAGCATTTCAACCCTTCATGCTGAAATGTCGAAGTCCTTTCCCATTCTTCTCCCCACCTGCGGCTCTTTGACCCCGCCTCTTCTTGCCCCTGATAAAACCAAAAGGGTAAGAAGCAATTCACAATGTTACCAATGACAAGGAATTACAACATTGTCTTGCCATACAGACCAGTAATCTTCGCTCGCATTACCAACACTGACACTCCCAAATAGAGAGAACCTCAACTCTGATCCAAATCTAGATGGAGAGATGTATGATACAGGAACTGGAAATAATGGTGCACAGATACTTGCAACAGAGTACATGAAGCATTGACTAGCAACAGAGTGTCTTATTTCCATGTTCTCGTAAGGCAATTTTGACCATAGTTTGAAATACCATGTCCTCGGGTGAGATGTACAACTCGGGAAATTCAATATGCAAGATTGCAAAACCATATCATTAATGCAGAATGGCAGTAGCATGTTCTGAGCAATAGCTGTTGTAGGAAGTGACAATACCAGACTATCCAAACATACAAACTTTCGTGATACCTAGATGTCCTTATTAGGTCAAGTGAAAGCCAAAGAAGGAGAAGACACTCACCCAATGACTTCAGTATCAGGGGAGTCAGGGTCATCATTCAGCGCTTCGAGATGCTGAAGCCGTGTATGGTCACCATTGCTCACCATTGCTTTGATGCTCAACGAGGTCTTGGACTTTTACTTTTTAGGGTGAAACCTCAAAGAAGGCTAGGGCTTAGCCCAATAGAAATGCTGGTAATCAAACCCAACGGATACTGTACACGTCGAAATGAGAAGCAGTAGCTCCACATGTGTACGTATATGGCAGGAATTTGTCATACACAATTAATGGTCCTCAGGTTCGGTTGTTCATAGCAATTGAAAGAGTCTGGAAAGCATTTTTGTGGGCACATGTAGTGCAGCACGTGATCAGATCAGACACAAAATGGGAGAACGACAGAACAAGAGCCTCTTTGGCTCTTGGAAAACTGGCTGCAACAAGAGCGGCTTAGGCAAGACCACCGCTCTATTCGTCTCTGTTCGCATGCCGGTTGCCTTCAATGTGCTATCTTACCAGAATTTTCCACGAGCAAGCGCATCTGCTCCTTATATCCTTCTTACATGTTCTCCTCATCATTGGAGTGCAGAGTTTGCTCCTTCCCGGTTCAACAAACCTAGAGCTATAATTGACGTCGGGTTCTCCAGAACTCCAGAATTTAGTCATTCGGCGACCCACATTTCGCCCTCAGCTTCCAAAATATTGACAACAATGAAGGTAACCGCCTTCTCTCCAACAGAAATCCTCATCAAAGACTTTGTTCCCCTTCCACCCTCCCACTAGCTCACTCGCTACAATCTCAATAAAATCCAGAACCACAAAAGTTCATCAATCAAAAACCCCAGGCGAGAGATCCAAACACTCTGACCTAAAAACGAAATTCAGATCTTAAGCTGTTGAGAGCAGGATCGAAAAATTCCAAACTTTCCACGCTCACCGCACCCGAAGTCTAAAACCCACAGACACGCAGCACTCAAACCTCCGAGGTAACACACACACACACACACACACACACACACACACACACACACTGACACACACAAAGAGCAGTTGCTATGATTGATTGTGATGACTAACCCTAGAAACCTCTCACCCCTCCAACTCAAATTCCAAAACACACAAAAACCCACCGCTCAGAATTTCTGACAAGAGCAATGCCTGGACTCTAAATCACAATTCATCACAATTCCAAATAGAAGCTTTTGTTACGCTTTAATGCGACGCTTAACAGTAGAATTTTTTATTCCCATCCACACACTCTCCCCTCTATTCCCACTCAAAATCCAAAACCCACAATAACCCACCACTTCAGATCCCCAAGAGCGAGCTGTGAGCTGTGAGCTAGAATCGAGAGAATTTACAGAATAATCGACACATCAAGCGGTTGAGGATTGTGTGTTATGGGGAATGATCGCAATGCCGTTGCTGTGGGGATCCTAGTGGCGAAGTCCGTATCTGTTTTCTTACTAATTGGTGCATCGGGGTTGATTGATTTTCCCACGTCGCCATTGATCAACTTAGGGCTCCCAACGGTCTCTTGAGGACTGTGTGACCCCATTCACACCGCCGACAACTCCGAGGCCTGGGCGTGGCTTGGCTCCAGTCCGGGCACAGTTTCCAACAGCTCTTTCCTTCTTTGCCCCGCTCACCGACGCCAATTCTTTTGTTAACTTATGGGCAGACTTGAAGTTTTTGGATGATTAATATATTAAGGGCCACGTCATACACGAGACTGAAGGCCCGTGACCATTGCATTCCAAGAACTCTCATTGGTCGAAAAGGCCAAGACCGTCCAGGTTCACTTCACACTAGAAGGCGAAGGCCTAACGGTCCAAAGAAATTATCATGGATGAAAAGTCTACATGGATTCTTACATGGCAAACTATAAATAATGTTCAAGGTCTACACCTCGAAGGAATAGGTATGACGCAAATACCGGCAGACCATGCTAGTCAAACAACTAATACAACCTTTGGATGTGAGAGTCGAGGGCCCTCACAACTACATGGTCACGGCCCTTGGCTTGTGTGTGAAGTGGGCCTAAGTCGGGATTCATGAATATGATACTTTGGTATTGTTGTTGGTATGGTGGACCGGTGGTAGCTATGGTTTATTTAGGGCCATTGTACACTAGGTAAAGCTTGATGGCCCTTGACCCTAGATATACAAATTATGAGTTTGGTGGAGAAGCCAAAGACAATCCAAGTTCACTTCAAACTTAGCCCTAAGGGCCTAAGGCACCAAAGAAATTTGAAGGGAAGCAAAATCTACATAGCGTCCTACATGGCATCAAGTAGATACTATATCATGTTCGACCATATATTGGGTTAGGCCCATCAAAAAGAGGTGGATCTAACTTAAAACTAAGGGTTGTGGCAAGCAATTAAATTGTCATGAACTCTTAAAGATGTTATATATATTGCCATGACATGGTCTTGGATTCAAATCTATTATTATGGATTGTCCATGAAATATATTACGGTCCCTCAACATGGTCCACTTTCACTTTATAAATAAGCTTGAGGACCCATCAATTGCAATGTTGGATTTCTATTTCCTACGGTATACCTAACCTTTGGACTATTTCTCAGGGTCACAGCTCTTGGTCCGTGTGTAAAGTGGCCCTTCCAATTTAAGGTAGAATCAAGGGTACTACCCATCAACTCCAAGCCCCTTTTGATGACCAACCTTGAAATGAAATGAAATTTAACAGGTTGTATGAGACCAACCTTCAAAATCCCACACAAAGGCTCTCATACGATGGGATGAATAATCAACCCCTTCATCTTGCAAATATTGATTTTTCATCTGCCAAATTTCATCCGTCAGAAGTTTATTTCGGGTTGCTTAAGCAATTTCGCAAACCGTAGGATGGGGCTCTGTGAATGGATGGCTTGGATGTGGTTTGCCCACGACCACACACCCTCCATTCACAACGCCTTAGTGACATGGGGACCATTGATGGCCAGAAGAATTTATATCCTAAGGATGAAGTTACACGACACATGTATTGTATGTAGGTAGTTGCTAGTGGCCACTTATTCCTTTAGTTTGGTCCATATCTCTGGCCCAGTCACTTGTGAGCACGGTTCTTTCTTGTTGTTTTGATGGTGTTTCTAATGCAATGGAAATCCAATTCTTCCTATTTAATTATTCAATTCAAAAAAAAATAGTTTGTATTTTAAATTTAGTAGCAACAACTATCAACATACCGCTTTGGTAAGATGACTTCATAGAAGTGCAAACTCAATTTAATGAAGGTTTCAAGCTACTTAGTTCATGAACCTTCCAACCAATGTTACCAGAGTATTCTACCAATTTCATGAATTTTTTAAATTAGTTCATGATTCTTTCAAACCGACTTGACATGTGGCACACCTTGATTTCATGATAGTGGACTTCTTTAGCAACTTCATGAATCTTCCAAACCAAATTCATAAATCTTTTTGCACTTTGTGGATTTCATATCCTCAACTTCTCGCCTCCTCGTTTCGCACTTTTTGCCTTCTCATTGATCCTTGGTTCCTCTTTGTTATGTGTTTACTTGGCAGCCTCTAGCCATACATTCTAGGTCACATTAGGGATGATGTACAAGCAATCACTATAGACATGGTCCAAGGTTGGATAAGAGAGGTCAATCGGAATTTTGGTAGAGCTAGTTGTGGGGAGGGATTAGGAAAATCTTATACATGATGTACCATTCTTTATGAAATAAAGTCATACAGTTCAAGAAATTGATTTTGTGAAGTTGCGAATATGGGCACCAAATCATGAAATTCTTCAAAACATGTAGTGAAATTGGTTGAAAGTTCAAGTTCAATTGGTTGTTTATATGATGAACCCAATTCATCATTACAATAAAAATTGATAGAACCTATTGCAAAATCATGAAATTGAGTTTGCATTTATGTGAATTCATCCTAGCAAAAGATTGTCTTGTCATGAAGACCTCAAACAATGCACTATGTGAAAGTGATGAAAAATGAATGGTGTAGGATTTTCTCCCACACTCCCCATGTGATGCTAGTGGTCAAAAGTGTAGATGCTACACATTTTTTTCATAAAGAGATCCCTCCTGAGACTTAACATGATAGTATCAGAGTCCCTTTACATTGTCTTCTTTGAAATAATTATAATCCATAAACTCTTCAATGTTATACCCTCCTTCAAATGTTTGCAAAATGTTCTCAAAATCATATATGTTTCAAACTACAAGTGGAAGTTGACAAACATATGTTTTGATTCTATTTATGAATTGTTCCTAGTTATAATAGAGAGAAGGGTTAGTAGTTTGAGAAAATCGTTTGAAAGTTATGCATGTCAATGACATACATAAGGTAGGTCATTGTGAGCAGTTGACAAGTGCTCTACAAAAAAACTTCCATGATTGTACATTGATGTGGGTAGGGTTCACAACAATACATGTTAAAATGTTACTTTTTAAGAATGGGAAAACTAAAAATAATATAAATAAACAAATTTCGCACTACTAGGTGTGAACAAAAAACAAGTTTATCAAGGAGAAATGCAATGTGATGATTCTTGTATAGCAAGGTTATGGCATTGTTAAGTGGCTAGAGATGAAGCTGAGAGATAAAAAAAATTTGTCTAGTATATGATTTGTGGTAGCCAATAACCTATATCTCGCATTGTGAATTGTGATGGTTGAATGGAAATAATACACACTTCCAAAGACAAAATTGTTGTGCACTTGTAAAGTAACATGACAAAAATGAATTTTTGTGCGTTGTGGAATACAACAGTAGATCCCTCTATTGCATCCACATATTTTTATAATATGAAAAGTAGAGAAGTGCAGTGGGATCCCCTTATAGCGATTGTAAGTACAAAACTATCACCGGAATGGAAATGCACAATTGATGTACAATAAGTGAGGCAGCTTACAAACAATATTTCAATGTCACAGTGAATCGCAAAATGCAAAAAATAGTATTATTACGATACAATTAGGTGGAAAATTTTATGTACATGCTCATTTTCACATATCATAGTTTTTTCCTTTCCCCAGCTAAGGTGTAGTATCATAATGAAATATCACGAGATGTCACATGGGAGCATCCACAAATATTGTCAACAATTAATAGAAGGGGCTCAACAGAAGTGCAATCTAGGGTCAATATGGGCGACTCTATAGGGTTGTACATGACTATCGGCACATGCTATTAAAAAAATAAGGTAAAAAAACTGCACTATTTGTATTGAAAATCATGAATTCGTATTGTTTTCTTTTGCGTTGTGTGCAGTTATGTTATAAATATTCTATCCATGAGCTATAATGAGAGTTAGCTTCAATGTTTATACAAGGGATGACTAATTGTAATTATGGATTCAAGATGAAAGCATACCAACAGTTTCATACGATTGGATATTTAGATCTAAATTAATAAGAAAACATGACTGTAATAGAAAATATGGAAAATATGAAAAATCATATTTGCGAGAGTATAAGCATGGCGTTGCTTATGTGAAGGGTTCCTTTGATTTCTTAATCAATTAACCTTATCGTGATGGTAAAAAATGATTATGAAGTAAAAGATTTGGTCGATTGGAGACCTTTAGGTTGGATATTACCTTAGTAAATATAATTCTAAAACAATGGGCATCAAAGGATCATTAGGAAATTTCTTAAGATTTACTAAGCTAAAGTCAAAGAACAAATGATAGATAAAAATATGGTTGTGATTATTCCGAGGATCCAAGGTCAATACGCACCAAAACAATCAATATAAGTGGAGCCGAGCGTAGTTATTTAATGGTAGGCCCTTTTGACTTCGCAAATTCGCATTGGCAATGTGGAATTCTATTTTGATAAGTTTTTTGACATTATTAAATCAATAATAGATGAAACTATTGGATAAAAATCAAACGGTGACTATTGTAGCACCATAGCTAGTTCATGCAAAAATAATTCCCCCAGAAAATTGTAAAAAACATAAATTATAAGCCCAGTCAAACGAATAAGTAAAATATTTATTAGAAAAAAACAAATTAATGGAAATTTTGGACTCTTCTCAACTCCAACCACGTCAACACGCCATGGGAGGTTGTATGCTAATGTGTTCATGGCTCGGCGCCGTGCCTTGCCTCTGGCTCAAATTTCATTCCATTTCGCATCACGGCAGGCGAAACGGCAAGTTGAGCTTGGAGGCGGGGGTTGGTGAGGGCGGAGGCAGGGCTGCTAATGCGAAGCGGGACTGTGGAGCACGGAGGCGGTGAGTGTACCGATCAAGCCTTGCTAGAGTCTGAATTAACCAAAGTCCACTACTCTTCACTCCTTTGGGTACCATTGGTTGCTCAATTAATTGATCCTTGTTTTTCGTTGGAGCCTGATTGGATATGATGCTCTCCTTAGGTACTGGATTTCAATTTGAGAAGTTTTGCTCAGTTGCACTTTCCAATTTTAATGTTTACGCATGTCTTGTGTGTGGAAATATTATCAAGGACAGGGCCACAAGTCTCATGCAACCTTGACGTTGGACACCACATTATTTTCAACATACATATGGAGAAGGTTGTCATTATTTTTGAGATGTTCCTTGTTATCTAGTGAATGAGGTGTAGGATTGTAGAATTTGTTGCTCAGTAGTGTGCGTGTTTTCTTATTCTTGTCAGTGTTTATTGATCTTTTGCTTGAACTGGTTGTAGTGCGAGAATAAACTTCGACAACTTCGGAGTAATGTCAGTGATCGACTTTGTTGTTCCATGTTCTTTGCAGATCATTTTATTGCCTAATGCTTTAGCAATAATGGTCATTCACTACAGAGCCATAATGAGTGTCCTTCATATGATGCTTCTAGCCACATGTAATCTTGTGTTGTCTCTGGTTTTATTGTTGAATTAGACTAGGCGGACACCATGCTAAGAAATATTATCTTGAAATTTAAAGATGTTGGTTAAAAGCTAAAGACGTTGTTACTAAAATAAAACTAAACATTAGTTCACAAAGATGTGCCGGTGGGAGATTAAGTAGATTGAGAAATCTCAGACAATAATAATTAATTCATCTTTGTCACGGTATGCGGCGTCGGTGGCCACACCGCATCCGGAGGGATTTCATCCATTTAGATATGGATGGATGAAACCCTTGGATTTGTGGAGATGCTTCTAGGTGAGGAGTCTCCTCCTTGGCTTGGCATTCTTGCCAAGTCAAGCCTTGTGAGTGAGTGTGTAGAGAGAGCCTTGTGTGAGGTGAATGATACATGATTTTGCAATGGAATCTTGAGTTCTTCTCCCCTTACTTATACTCTTGGATTCTCCCGTGGTGGAGTGAGAGATAACTTGACTTGTGTGCATATTTGAAGAGAGAACTAGAGCTCATAGTAGTCTTTGATTCTCTTCCTTCTCATTTGGCAAGAATGCTTCATTTTTCAATTTTTTTCTCTTTTCTTCTTGATTCTTGAAATTTAACGCGCAAGGGGGGGCGTAAGGGCAAGGAGAGACGAAGTTCCAGAGTTTCGGAGCGGAGAAAGCCGCGGATTATTGAAGCAACAAGAACAAAAATATTTTCTTATGAATGTCACATCAAATTGAAGTGTGACCATAAGTTTGGTGGTTTTGCAGGTACAGGTTGCCTCTTACCTTTCTTTGATCATTTACTTTGATACTACATCAGATTGGGTTGTTGGCTCTAGTAACCAGACCCATTGCGGGTTTATGGTTACAACTCGGAGCCAACATTATCGCTCTCAGTTTCCGGCAGCATCGGAAGGTCGATCTTTGGACCTCTCGGACGTCGAACCAGTGGCAGCACCCGACGAGGCTTTTCAGCCTACTTCGGCGTGGGGAACTTCCACTTGGTCTCACGTCCTTTGGGTGGGATCCTTCGACGAGATGGAGGAGGAGACACGAGACGGCATCCGAGACCGATTTTCCGGTCGAGCGGGGACCATTTCCCTGCAAGATTGGAAAATCCGATTCAGGACGTGGATGAGGGAAAAACGTCAATGCAATACCAGTTTCAATAATTGGTATGCGTTCGAGCTTCTGCCCCAGCATTTGGAGCACGAGGCGCTCCAGACTTATGAGCAGTGGAGGGATGCTCATTGGATGGAGCTGCACCAGGTGGAGCGGTACTGGGAGACTCGGGTGGAGTTAGTATCCGCGTTGAAGAAAGACGCAGCTTCCAGTTCATTAGCCGCTCCTGTGGTGAAGCCGGAGCAAGCCGAGGGCGTCGTCGTGGTGGATGTGGAGGGAAGTTTCCCCGTTGAGCCTAGAAATAAGGCTCCCGCGCCCGCATCTGCGAGTATGTCGAGCCCGATTCTTCCACTTTCCCGGTATGCTCAGGCTACCTAGGTGGCACTAGCCTCTTTAGGGGCTCCGCCAAATTTTGATCCTCTGCATGAATTCCAACCCCATTTGGAGGAGGAATATGGAGGTTTCCGTCGGGATCAGATGCAGCGGATCCAAGACTTCAGGCAGGAGAAGGACGACACACCTCGTACCATGTACACGAGGTTGGCGAGGTTTGTCAGGGAATCTGGAGGTGTTTTCGTGGAGAGTCAGTTGGTGAAGGTGTTTTTGTCAAAGATTGACAAACGCCTTCTTGATTTAGCGTTATCCAAGATCATCATGGATTATGGCGGTCGGGCAACACTCGCAAAGGCATTCGCCATTGTGGAGTAGTGTGATCGTACTTTATGTCAGCACGATGTCACTGACTTGGTGTCCTTACTAGTGGATTCTAGCAAATCCCGGAAGACTTCGGTCGCAGCTGCAGGATTGGCAGAGGCGGAGGTGGACAAGACCTTATATTGTTGGTCTTGTAGGCGGTCAGGCCATGCTAAGAAGGATTGTCCTTCAATGTAAAAGAAGGCCCAAACCGCGGAGAAGCCGAAGCGCAAGACAGTTGTTCCCGCGCATGATTCGGCGAAAGAGGCTGTCAAGCCTCAACCGAAACAGTTGAGGTGTTCTCACTGTGGGTAGAACAATCATGCGGTGGACAATTGTTTCGCTCTTCATCCAGAGAAACGTCCTTCTTCCGATCAGAAAAAGGCGTTGGAGGCGAAGATTGGCGCCTTGGAGGAGAGGTTTAAGAATTTGGCGTCATCTTGCCAAATCTTGGAATCACCGGCTCCATCCGGAGCTCAGGCTAGCTCTTCCACTCCGGATTACTATATGTTCGGAGCTTCAAGGGAGGTGATGAGTTCGGTAGCCGTGACACGTGCTCAAACCGTGCCACGAACCACACCTCCGACCACAGGGGAGTCTGTGGCAAGCTTACGAGCTCGGGACAATGGTTCCGCGGATCAGATTGGTCAGGCACGACTGCCATTGTCTTTTGGATTTGCCGATGCTGTCCAATCTATCAGTGGTCGTCCGAGGATTGAGGTTCCAAATCCGGCGACCGGCATGGTTCAGACATTGGCATCAAAGGTGTTGCACACACCTTTGTTTACAGCGATAGAGTGGTCATCGCCAGGGTTCCAGCCTTCTAAGGTTTTCCACTTAGCAAGTAGAATTTTGGAAGGGAAGGCATCTTCACCTTCTTTGACCGTGGCTCATGCCACCACGGACATCCCCGTCTCTGAGAATCCCGAGGAAGTGGCCAAACGGCAAGCGAGGTTTGCCGCGGAGACCATTGCGTCTTTTGACGCACACACCTCGAATGATAGAGGACCGGCCATCTCTTATGACTTACCGGAATCCGCAGGAACAACTTATCTATCCGATGTCGTTGCTCGACCTGCTCGTGAGCGCCGTGGCATTCGACCCGGTGTCGTGCATATAGTGAATGATACCGGCATTTTGGTGGTCAGTCGGACTGGGGGCAATGCCACTCAGGTTGCTCCCCGTTGTGTGATGATGGATTCAGGGGCACAACTGGTTATGATTGGCAAGAGGCTTGCCCATGAGTTAGGGTTGGCGGCCGAAGACTTGGCTCCCTGTCCATTCATCATTGTCACATCCATTGGCCACGTGGAGCGGGCCACGGGTTATACTCGGGAGTCATTACAGCTTAGCTTCTGAGTGAAGCCTGGAGATCCACCCGCACCTCTTCTTCTGAGGTGTGCGGTGACAGATGCGACCAACTACGACATTTTAGTTGATCAACAAACACTCTACCCCCTTCGTTTTGGTTTGGACAACTGGACTGAGGAGGCTTGGATCCGACCAGGTTGGTTGGCTGGGGACGGCCGTAGGGAACTTATTCCTGTAGCATTCGCGGCGGCCGCGACCATAGCACCGTTATCCATGGTTTTTGGAGGTGGTGCTATTGTGGATACATTGCCTTATGGTTCCGTATTGTTGGAGGAGTGATTGGCATTCATGGGGAGTTCGGCCGATCAACGGGATATGCCACCTAAGGGTGCATTGGTGCGCCATCCCAAGGATCCTCTTCCTCCATGGCGCGATTCCGCCGAGCTATTCCGGAGATGTGAGGACATTGTCCTCTCTCTCGGTTCTACGACACCGGTTATACCAGATGCCCCATCGGCATTGGCACATCCCATTTTATGGCGTCCGCCAGACCCCGGGGGTGCACTCCATTGTCAAGTTGAATACCACGTGCGATAAAAAAAATCTACTTTTTACATAAAGGATCATCAAAATGGGTCAAAATTTTATCATATATTTTTCATGAGTAGACATACATGGTATCTATTACATAGTAAAAAATGGTAACCAAATGTGATGATTTGTTTTTTTATAAAACATACCGTTTCTAACTAGAATGACACAGAATTGAACTAAAAAAATTGCTACAAAAAATAAAGATGACTAAAAATTTCAAAAAATTATAAAAAAATATAATCAATGGTTATGTATATGTAGAAAAAAATTCATAAATTTTAAAATTATCTATGGCATATAATTAGGGTACCAAACTTTTTATTGCATGTGATTATGAAACGTAAGGGGGTGTGATCGCCCCGTGCGCCAGACGAGGGGATCGCTTTGGTGGAACTGTTTGGGGGCATCGGGACAAGATTGGCGGCCGTGTTGGAGACCGGCCTTACCGTTCGACAGTACGTCTATGTCGACAACAGTCATGTATCTATTCGTGTGGCACGTCACCATTTACATCAGTTGATGGTGTTGTACCCACAGCAGCTCCACCCGACCGCCATCCGTGGGTACTTCGGACGTCTTCCTCGTGATGTTACACTTATCAATGAGGAAAACTTACGAAGGTTGGGTCCTGTGGATTTGGTCATTGCGGGATGGCCATGCCAGGGCTACTCACGTGCGGGAGCAGGTCGAGGTTTAGAGGATCACAGGTCTACCCTTTTTTGGGACCTCATCCGGCCTATGCAGTGGTGGTTTGTCCACCAACCTTTTATTCCAGGGTACATATTTGAGAATGTACCTATATTGGGAGACTCTCGAGACAAGGTGTTGGAAGGTCGACATTATGTTTCTCAACACCTTGGAGACCCCATTTTTGTGGATGCCGCGGGGCTTGGTTCGTATTCCCACCGTCCTCGGTGGCTTTGGACCAACTTCGCACCGCTATCCACACTAGCTGCAGTATTTTCTGCAGTGCCTCCACCTTTGGATCAAATGGTGGATGACATCTTGGATCCACACCGGACCTCTTTGCCAGTTGTTCGAGACGATTTACCCCCGTTGGCATTGGTCAACAAAGTGGGGGCACCACGGAGGGCTTTTCCCACAGTCATTCGCATTCCGCGATCAGGGGCCTGGTATGGTGTGGGATGCTCATACAAAAACCCACACCGAACCATTCGCCGACGAACGGGAGCGTGTTATGGGATTCCGGACCGGAACCACAACAACTTTTGGCCTTTTTGAGGGCCAACGGCAGTTTGTGTTGGGTCAGGCTATGGATCTTAATACCATGGTGTGGACTATTGGTTTATGCCTTGCATTGCAACGGTATCATGGTGACCAGTTGTTGTTTATGGGGGCAGAGGACTCTGGTCAGGGAACACAGCGGTCCACATCCATGGAGGGAATTGAGGCCATGGTTGGAGAAGCCTTACGAATCTCTCGATTCGAGCAGCAGGTGATGGAGGAGCTTCGAGCTCAATGGGTTTATACTACTTTGGTTTCTTCGCCTCCGGTGGTGGCTTCATCATCACATATTGGTGGTGATGAAGGGAGGCCAAACTCGACTGTTGGCATTGAGGTTGGGGGCATGGTTAATGTCCCCTCCTCTGAGTAGCAGTTAGAGTCCGTGCCAACACCAGGTGGGTCTCTTTTGGTGGAGAGGGAGACTACAGAGTTTGATGATTGGCCATTGGAGTTGGCCCGCATCTCACTGGTGCTGAGACACGGAAGGTACGAGCGTTCATTCGCTCGTACCGTAGGTGTTTTGCTTTTAGCCTTCAAGATCTTGAAGGCTACAAAGGAAAACCCATCCACATTCAATTGGAGGATGACCATCCTATTTTTTGGAGACCTTATAGGCTCAGTGCTCCCGAGAGGATTGGTGTCCAAGCTCGTTGCCGAGAGCTCTTGGCGGCAAGGCTAATCGAACTTTCCAACGGGAAGTATGCTTGTGTTACGGTTATGCCATCGAAGAAGGATATCTTTGGCAATTGGACAGAGAAGCGGATGTGCGGGGATTACCGTCCAGTTAACAGGAATACCAAGTCGGATCGGTATCCCATGCCAATCCCGGAGGAATTGTTCGATGCCATCGGATTTTCTCGAGTCTTCAGCACCTTGGACTTGAAATCCGACTATCACCAGCTCCCATTACTTGTAGGAGATCGGGTGAAAACTGCATTCTGGGGAGTTGATCAAGATGGAAAGGATCAACTTTACCATTGGAAGTTTCTTCCATTTGGCTTGAAGAATGCACCTGCTGAGTTTCAGAGAGTGATGGACCAGGTTCTCTTTGGCTTGCCCTTTGCTCGGTGTTACATAGACGATGTGATCATCTTCAGCAGGACACCACAGGAGCATGTGAGGCATCTGCAAGCCATTTTTGAACAGTTGCAGCGGTGGGAATTGCGCTTGCACCATGGCAAGTGCAAGTTTTTCCATGACCAACTGGCATATCTGGGTCATATGATTGTTCCAGGAGGTCTTGGGGTGCAACAAGCTAAGGTGGATGCCTTGCAGAAGATTCCGGCACCGGTCGATGTGCTGAGACTTCGTGCGTTCTTGGGTTTGGCGAATTACTACCGGCGATTCGTCAAGAACCTTAGCTTGATTGCCAAGCCACTGACCATTCTCACGAGCAAGGACCAACCTTGGACTTGGGGTCGTGAACAACAGCAGGCATTTGAGACATTGAAGTAGACTGGGTACAGCTCCAGTGCTTCGACGTCCTAATGTTTCCAAATCTTTCCAGTTGCATACGGACTGGAGTTCATTGGATTTGAGAGCAGTTCTCACTCAGAAATATGAGTTTGGTCGGGAGTATGTTGTTGCTTATGCTTCGCGAAGCAATAACAGTGCGGAGGCCAATTATTCATCCTATGAGGGAGAAGCTTTGGCGGCGGCATGGGCTATTGCTCATTTCTGACCATATCTCTATGGTCAGCGCTTCACTTTGGTGACCGATCATCAGCCTTTACGGTGGCTCATGGAGTCGGATAAGCTTATTAGTAAGCTCGCCAGGTGGGCTTTATTGCTCCAGGAGTACGACTTTGAGGTGGTGCACCGTGCCGGTGTTTCCAACCTGGATGCGGATGGACTTTCACGCAATCCAAGTCCTTCAGATGAGGACTTGACCGGAGCCAGGTGGCATGGGAATTGTGATCAAGAGGCGGTTCCAAGTTGGCATGCAGCTGCCTACCTCACTTTATTTTCTAGCTCTGCTGCTGAGGTTCCGATACAGGGCTCGGATGATGAGACTGATCGACCTCAAGCTATTGCGGATATATGAGAGGATCTTCCCGTATTACATAAGCTTCAGCAGGGAACCTTTCTTTTGTCCATCTCAGCGATGGAAATGAATAGGATTGGACATCGAATAACAAGGTTCCGTCTCGGGGGGGGGGGGGGACAGTGTGTTAAAAAATTAAGGATATAGGTGCGAACAACCACTATTTTATAGGGGGGTATTACTTCCAATTTTTTTTTTTTTTTCACATGCTATCATTATGTCAATTTCTACTTTGGGTTAATAGAAAAATGGCTTGCATTACTTATAATTCCAAATTACCTATTATTCCATACCCTATAGTACTTTAAAGATGTCCAATGCCATTTTTGATACCCTATATTACTCTTAAGTCCATTTATAATTTTTAGCCCCCATGTTTTTAAAATACCCTATCATTTGTTCGCACGTATATTGCTACTCCAACCAATGACTACCCCCCCCCCGAGGGTTCCGTTGGGAGAACTTATTTCGATTATGGTCGGATGGGACAAGGCGGATTGTTCCTAGACCGGATCAGAGGGCCTCCTTAGTGCGGCAAGTGCATGAGGAACTTGGCCATTTTGGCGTACGCAGGACACATTCGATGTTGCGTAGCCAATATTGGTGGACCGGCATATATCAGCAGGTTGCTGCTTATGTCGGGAGGTGTGAAGTTTGCGACCGGGTCAGGTCTAGCTTCAACATCTTGTCACCCAAATTACAGCCTTTACCTATCATGGGGACTAGGCTACCGTTGGTCACTCGACTTTGCGGGACCGTTGGTTGTCATATCACGTGGAACAAAGTACGTGTTGGTGATGGTGGAGCATTTCAGCAAGTGGATTGAGCTTGTCGCTCTACTCCAAAACTCGGCAGAGTTGGCCACGGCAGCCTTTTTGGATCGTGTGTTGGCACGTTTTGGAACACCGGCTGAGGTATTGATGGACCAAGGGAGGGAGTTCCTCGGTGTTTTTGAAGAATTGTGCACTAAGGCCCTTATAGATCACCGCACCACTTCGCGGGATCATCCGGAGGCGGATGGCTTGGCTGAACGGGTTGTTCAGACAACCAAGCGTGGCTTGAGGAAGCATGGATTATTTCGGGGGAGCCATCGGGATTGGAACCTTATATTGCCTTGGATTGCTATGGGCTACCGATTTAGTAGGTAGGCGTTTTTGGCGTCCTACAGCCCATATCAATTGTTGTATGGACGTGAGTCCATGCTCCCGAGTTCTATTCGGGAAAAGCTAGCTCCTGTTGTGGACTTGGATGACCCAAATATTTGGGCAGAGTGTTTGCAGGAGCAGGCTTAATTCTTCCAGAAGGCCATGCCTATGGCCATGGAGAATTTGTCCATTGCTCAGCACCGTGATACACTGCGTTATGCATGCATTCGCAGTGGTGCTTACCGACCTCAGTTGCGGAGATTCCGGCAGGGGGATTATGTTTATCTCCAACGTAAGGCGCCTACGACATTGGATGTCAAGGCGGGACGTACTATCCTTCGGGTGAAGGAGTTGTTGCCGAGTGGTTTGTTATTGTTGGAAGGCAAGGATGGCAGGGAATGTCGTGAGCATTCCAAAAACTGTGCTTCATGTCACCTACCCATTGAGGGTACAGTTCATCCTGAACTAGCCGTTGTGCCAGAGGGTCTTCCATGTTTTGTGTGCAGGAAGAAGAAATGAGCGGCTACTATGCTCTTATGTGATCAGTGTCAACGAGATTGGCACATGGCATGCTTGAGGCCACCCTTGACTTCTCTACCATCTGGACAGTGGAGTTGTCCTCGCTATCGAGGATCTTCGGTACCTGGTGCTTCCACCAGTCGGACTCCATGATCCTGTGTGGCTTGCAATGTATTTTGCTTGCCCAAGTGGAATATGAGGAGTTATGGCTTAGGGACGCGATCGAACGCGAGGCGGTGGAATTAATCCTTTGGAATCTGATGGCCAAACATCAGAGGCGATTAAGGATGGGGCTCACATTGCACCCAGCCTACAGTTCCTTGGGACGAGGTTCACCACTCTAGTTAGTAGCGGAGCCATCCCTCATTATCCATGCCCTTTGGATTGGCATTGGTCCTCGCTGCTTGGCGGGGCGTCATAGTCAGCTAAGGGGGGCATGTGAAGGCGTGTTGTGTATGTGTGGCTTTGCTATGTTTTAGTGTTATTTGTTAGTGGTGGTTGGTACTCGAGCTGCAGTGACACACGATCGTTATTTACACGACATCTTTATGACGTGACAACACCCTCCAATTTCAATTTTACAGCAGGCACCAAGAAATAAATGATTGTGCAAGAATTATCCAAATTGTAGGTAGAAGCAGAGATTCAAGTTGCATAAGTGTCATTCAAATTTCCTTTTGCAGTTCGTTTTTTTTGTGTTCATTGTAATTTTTGAAGAGTTACATATGTATTCAATATAATTTTTTATTGAGACTAATTTTTTTATTTTGGATCATATCTCTCAAGCATAATCAACTAATTGTAAACTACTTATTTTTTGGGATTTTTACTGAGATGGATTTTGAGGCTCTGATATCGCCTAGAATAGATTAGATGCCGGTGAGTATGCCCCTTTTGGACCAGTACTTGATGAGGAAGATGATTCCGGTGTTTGTACTTGCAGTCGACAAATTTGCAACTCTTGGTATGTCGTTGGGCGCATTAGCAATCTTAGGTATAAATTGGTAGCCGTAATATTTGAGTATTCTTCTTAGCAATGTAATATCTAATTTTCTCATAGTTCATAAAGTTTACAACAGTTTATATGACAATCAATTCAATCAGTAAGATAAATATTTTATATAATTATAACTTTGAATAATTATGAATCGAAGTAGTTGCAATATTCAACTTCATGCTTAAATTTTGGATACATGTATATGCAAATGAAAATATTTCACATAAAACACTTACACAATGAAAGTTGTCATTTCTTCTTACCTAGATTTTTAATAGTAGTCATATGGCTAGAAAAAATAGACTTTGGTAATTAGACAATATTTTCCAAACTCTCCTCCATAATAATGTCTAAAGGCACTTCAATATCTATCTCTTTGTTACACTATATGTTATATGTTTTAATTATCTTGAATAATGGTATTTTTATGTTGTCCAACATAGCTTGTTTTTGAAATTCTTTGCCAAATGCACATAGGAGTCCAGTCTGCTCTCAACTCTTAAGGACCACAATAATCTGACTTTGCTCATATAATATAAAGCCACTCATATATGTGAGGCTTTAGTTTATTTATTTTGAAGTCCATCTGTACATCATCATCTACCTTCAGTTGTTTTGTTATAACTTTCATAGTATACTTATTAAATATTTGTCAAAATGTATATTTGAATGGTTGTTGAAGAATAATATCTGCAGATTGATATATGCTTGTACAATTTTTTAGAATGTAGAGATTATAAATTTCAAGGTGATGATTTTTCATCCATCCTTGAAATTCCTTACTGGTATGAATACTCCAGCTATCGATGAATTAGATCATCTCTTACATTGCTCGAAGGTTCAATAATTCCACTTATGAAATCTTATACAGTAATAATATCTTCTTCACGAACTCTTTGTATATGTCTAAAGTAGACCAATGATAATGATTAAAAGTCAAATTCTATCATGCATGTTTACAATCATATCTCCCTCTTTCTGACTTTGGTAGATTTTTTTTTGTTATCCTTTCAAAATTTGCATAAAAATGGAGGCATTTTCCATTGGTTGTAAAAGATATTGCCACTATAATATGTTGAATATTATTTTATCCATATACCTTAATATGCTTAACACCTTTTGGTTCTCATATTTTACTACCACATATAAGAACAAGATGTATTCCAGTTTGGTCATTATTCACAACTAATTCCGAAGGAAGATTGTTATGATCATTCACTAAATATGCACATCTTTGAGCCATAGCCTTCTTTTATTCCCCATAATCTTTTGGTAGTTTTTCTGTTGCATCAATTGCTGCTCGATAACTCCAATTCAGTTCACTCTTCACAAATTTCTTAGTTCAAGTATAAAAAACATTAATTAAGGTCTTATGCGTGTCTACTAAAAATTATGGGTTTTGTTTTGGATTATTGTCTTTATGAGTAGTTAAATCCAAACTACATACAAAGGTTGGCATACCTTTCTTTGATTCATAAGAATGATACAAATTTTATCCTTTAAAACTAGATGAGATTCCAAGATTGGGTAGCATTGTGCAGTTTTGACAAAGTAAGTGCCAAAATTGATATAACATTTATAAGTCTTTTATAAATCCTCATTTAGATGAAACCATTCCCTCATAGAGTTTTTACATAAATTGTCATAGATACGAGAAAGGTTTCATGGTTTTTCTATAAGTTGACCTCAAACAACACCATGCCTTTGTGATATTACAATGTTATTTTACAGCCTTGTAAATAGGAGGTCAAAGAATAAGAGTGAACCGATTGGTGTATGAATCTTTGACCTTGTTTGGCTAGATAGTTGGTTTTATCCTCTCAACCTTTGTCTTCAGCAATACCGTCTGTTTCTCATTCTTTAATCTCCCAACTAGCCACTTGAACGTCTTTTTTTGGGCCTTGATTGCTCTTCCGACAATCTCTCATTCAAAATGACAAACTCTCTTTCTATGTCCATAACCCTCTCACCCTTGCTAATAGGGATAAAAACAAAAATCAACCCATCATTGTTTTGGTGTCATTTCTAACACTCTTCTCACACATGTCAATAAATACCCATAATCTAGTTGATGTTGTTCAATAATGTTAGGCATGCTCTAAGGTTTGTGATTAATTTACTTAACATACACACCACTAGATTAGATCTGAGTCTTTGAAGCTAATATTGGTGTCAAGTTATTTTTAAATTCTAAAGCATTGAACCACATGCTAGTTCTGGGCATATTACTCCTTTGGTAAGATGACTTCATAGAAACGCAAATTCAAATTCATGAAGATTCCAAACTTGTTCATGGACGTTCCAACATTCTTTTAAACCGACTTTGACATGTGGCACACATCAATTTCATGATAGTGGACCTTTACCTCTAGCAACTTCATGAATCTTCCAAACCAATCCCATAAATCTTTTTGTATTCTAGGGTTTTTGTATTGTCAACTTCTCAGTTCTTGCCTCCTTGTTTTGCATTATTTGCCTTCTCGTTGTTCATTGGATCCTCTTTGCTTTATGTTTACTTCGAAGTCTCTAGCCTTGACGTCGATTTTTTTTGGGTCTTTCATTAAAGTACCCTAAAGATGGAAGCAAACAATACATGTTCTTCTTTGGTCTTTGATTATTGTACATCGAAGCAAGCAACACAAACTCAATGTAGTTGGAGTGTGCAATCTCATTGATTTGAGATGTGCAAGCAATCACTGCAAACATTAATTTGAGTCACATTAATGATGATGTACAAGCAATCACTAGAGACATGGTCCAAGGTTGGATAAGATAGGTCAACTAAAATTTTGGTAGAGCTAGTTGTGGGGAGCGATTAGGAGAATCTTAGGGTGAGTTCCCATGTAGGCCGCTCGCCCACTAGATTCTCTAGTGTGAATGAGGACAAACCGGCCCAAATGTAGAGGGGATCTGGTGGGATAGGGTTCATATGTGCCAACTAGCTACTCCCATCTTCTCAAATCCGGGCCCACTCACTGACCTCCTCCTCCTAGTTACAAAGGATGGAGCACTAGATCAACATTGGTTCTCTCGAGTCTTCAACGGGTCTTAAACCTTCAGTGACCAACACTTGTAGGTTAAAGATTCTTTCGTGGGCGCATGGAAGTCTAGCGGCCCGTGTCCACGGCCCTCCACATTCTAGCGGACCTCCAGAATGTGGTTGGATGGTGGCTTGTGCTTAACTCCATGCAAACACCTCCAACCCACTATTATCTAGAATCTCACTATTATGGGGCAAAGGCCTACATGGAAACTCACCCTTGTGCATGATGTACCGTTCTTTCTAAAATAAAGTTATACAATTCATGAAATTGATTTTGTGAAGTTGTGAATATGGGTACCAAGTCATGAAATTGTTCACAATATGTAGTGAAATTGGTTGAAAGTTCGAGTTAAATCGGTTGTCTATATACTGAACTTGGTTCATGATTCCAATGAAATTGGTAGAACCTATTGCTAAATTGGTTTGTAAAAGCATGAAATTGAGTTTGCACTTCTATGATTTCATTTTTCCAAAGGAGTAAATGTTGGGTGAAATTGATATCAAAGTCCACGAAGCCAAAAGGTTGTTGGGACTAGAAGTACATCAAAGATGATGTCAAATATGTTATTTCCCTGCAGTAACAGAGTGTAGTGGCCTTAGTAAAATAGAAACTAATGTCAACTTGATTAATCCAATTGGAAAAACAAACTTCGAGACTACCTAATACTACCTCTTGAAATAGAGAAGGAAACCTATCTCTAAACGAGTTGAAGAGGGAACACTCCAACACAACGTGCATTAATCGGCGCAGAATTGAACCAATGAGAGGAATGGTGATGGCAAACATGGATATGAATGGACAGAAAAAGATGGTGGGAAAAAGACAAAGTAACCCATAAACAATTAACTAGCAGTAATTCAAAATTCCCTACAGTAACAGAGTGCAATGGCCTCAGTAAAATAAAGACCAATGCCAACTTGATTAATCCAATTGGAAAACAAACTTGAGACTACCTAATACTACCTCTTGAAATAGAGAAAGAAACCTATATCTTTAACGAGTTGAAGAGGGAACACTCACGGGGGGTTCACTCCATGTAAAGTTGAACACCACGTGCGGCCAAAGTTTGCTACCCCTATATTACATGGAATAGATAAATTTAAAAATTATGATATTTTTTCTACATATACATAATCATTGATAACATCTTTTGTATAGTTTTTTGAAATTTTTAGTCATCTTCATTTTTTGTAGCAATTATTTTAGTTCAATTCTGCGTCATTCTAGTTAGAAACGGTATGTTTTATTAAAAAAAAATATCATCAAATTTGGTTACCATTTTTTACTATGTAATAGATACCATGTATATCTACCCATGAAAAAAAATTGATAAAATTTTGACCCATTTTGGTGATGCAACTTACCAAAAGTAGATTTTTTTTGGCCGCACGTGGTGTTCAACTTGACAATGGAGTGACCCCCCCGTGGGAACACTCCAACACAACGTGCATTAATCGACGCAGAATTGAACCAATGCGAGAAACGGTGATGGCAAACATGTACATGAACGGACAGAAAAAGATGGTGGCAAAAAGACAAGCGACCCATAAACAATTAACTTGCACTGGGCAAGCTCATGACAAGCAAGTTAATAAGCAGTTACATAGTTGCATGCTTCTGATGATTGGCCGGCCTGATTGTGGTCTGCAAAACCGGCACGCACACCCGCGTGCTATGGTAACTTATGTGTGTGATTCCCAAGCACTAAATGCCATAGTAAGAGCATCCGCACCCTTGCTCTGTATACCCGGCCGCACTGGCTTTTGGCAGGCCCGGGCATGACGAACCCCCCCACCGCAACCCGGGCAACGGCTCTTTGAAGAGCGGGCTCGCCAAAATACTCCCCTGACTCGCCATTTTCCAGAGTCCGTGAGTTTCTTGGGCGCGCCCAAAAGCCGGGTGTTTTTGGGGAGATTTCGTTCTATTTTATTTTTTTAGTTGTTCGAAGTGTTTGTTTGGAGCGATGGTGGGCCGTGTGCGTGTGTTGAAGCATGCCGGAGTGGGAGAGTAGCTGAAGAATTCCCCCCATTCGCATGTCAGACTGCAGATTTATGGAGCGAGAGTGGGGGTCTTTCTTTTTGGCGAGTCACTCAACCCTTGTGGAGCCCTCTACTGGCCCTTTGCTGAGTGGTGGATTCAGAGCAAGAGTGCGGATGCTCTAACAAGAAGATGATGCTGATGATGCTGATGATGCTGATGCTGGAACTTCCAAGGCAAATCAGACAAGCTACAGCTTTGTATTCTGGCATCACCAGGTATGTTGTTAGCCTTGAGCACCTGTCTTGGCCAGGCGAGAGGGAATCGTCGCATACGAGCAGTGTTCAAGATTGAAGTCTTCAATGCCCTTCAAACGTGATTTGGCCCTTCAAAATATACCTCTCTCAAAACAGCCCTTCAAAACGCAACCCCAAATTGAAAATGAAGACGTCACTTGAAGTCCTCAATATAATATGCCCGCCACAAGAACCAGCAAGCGTAGGGCATTGTCACTACAAGAAGTGGAGTTAGATGGTAGATTCTTAATTCTTCACATTATACTGGAAACATGTACCATATAATTCATGCACAAGTTTAATATGAGTTTTGTATTTCATTTCTATATTCTTGGATTGACATCTTGGATTTGAACCAACCCTTCAATTGAAGGGCTAAAATTTGAGAGCCCTTCAAAATGAAACTCATATGAGGGCTTCAATCTTGAACACTGCATATGAGCGTCCCTAGCTCTCATCCATCCAACATAAAAACTTCACCCCCTATATGTTTGTGGTTGATTCATCTCAATGGCTTGGACTACACCGTTTATGGTATTTAGTGTCATGTACAGTATTTGCCAAGGGCCTAAACTAAGTGCCTAGAGGTTGCAAAGTGTCATGTCCACCAATTGCCGATATGATACTATTTGTCAACATAAGTAAATTTTCAAGTGAAAAATATACACATTATGATATCTAGCACATGGGGGTACTTGAGGTGATAGTTTTTCGTTTAAGTATGCAAGGGGAAGATATTGTTAAGCATACTAATGGCAAGTGTCATGTGTTTACATTTTAGTATGCAAGAGGAAGATATTCTCGAACATATAAATGTCAAGTGTCGATTGTGTACACTTTAGTCAACTTGTAGACCATTGTGTAACATAGGCATACACCTCATAACACTATTGAACATACTCATGCCAAGATATTAGTGAGCGCACTTGAATGCCAAGTGTCCTGGGGTGACACTAATTATGAAGTAGTTGGTCATTGGTGTAACCTAGCATACGCCTCAAAATAGGGTAGTGACACTTTTACACATGTGACATTAAATACCATCAACAGTGTAGACTAATCCGGGCTCTATAAAAGTTAAGTCCATGTCAAATCCACTAGAAATAGTATCTTTTGGGTTGCATAGGGTTTTATGTTGGATAAATGAGATGTGCACTCGTATTCTCTGTAGGTATGTATGTACGTGTGTATGTCTATGTCTATGTATATTAGTTTGTGGTTGGTTCATCTCCAGTTACTTGGAGTAGACTACGGTAAGGCACATGTGGGTCACTCTATAGGATTTTGTGCAACACGTGCAACGGATGGGTATTTGTTTAGGGGCTATTTACTTCCAAGGCATGAATTAAAGGTTCCCTCTAATTACTCAATTCTCTAAACAACCTATTTGTTTGCACCCTATCATTACTTATATTTCCCATGCCAATGCAATTTATTTTAGTTTATATTCCTTTTAAGTAATAAAAAGTAATCCATGTTCATGCATACCATTGCATACATACAGAATCCATGTTCATACATACTATTGCAAACATGATACCTAGAGTCATGAACTTTAGAGGAACTTCAAACAAGACACAACCACATCATACTTGCATATCATACACAACCATATCAACAAATCAAATATCATACACCATTTGCATTACAAAAGTGCAGGTGTATTCATCAAAAGAAGAAAAAACTGATTATTTGCTAAAAACATGCTCCGTAGGAGTGTGTGCATGAGCACAAAGAAAATCCTATATGGGTATTTTTGTTTTAAATGACAACCTCAAAATTTGACAACCTCTTGCGAATACAAAATCCCCTAGCTCCCAATTCTTAATCATACTAAACATAAATCCTAGGATCCTAAACTTCAACCTCTATATTAGTTCTACTAAAAAGTAATGGCCCACGTTTTATACCTATCTACTTTACTTATAATGAGATTGTCTACTTTTAAAGGACCCTTCATTATTTGGAATTCTTTTTTAATTTATAATTGAAATGAATTTAATCCTCCCTCCATAATGCCGCACATCATTTGTAAAATGCACTAAGTAACCACCCATGTTGTAAGGTGCTTCTTGGTTCATTTTTTTGAGGATGCCAAACTACAATCTTCACATGGGACCAAAATGGGTTTTAAGCAATATGAATTGACCTGTGACAAATTTTCAAGATTATTAATTTATTAAAAGCTAAAGTAGGAAGCACATTGCAATAACTGAGGGCCTTTGAAGCTAATTCCAATGTCAAATCAACTTCACAAAGTAACCTTTAGGTTGCATACTATTTCAAGGCTTCTATGTTGGATGAATGAGATATGCTCGTATGCAGTAATAACTCGGGGAGATCACTCCATTGTCAAGTTGAACACCACGTGCGAACAAAGTTTGCTACCCCTATATTACATGTCATAAATAATTTTAAATTTTATGATATTTTTTCTACATATACACAACCATTGATGGTATCTTTTGTATATTTTTTTGAAATTTTTAGTCATCTTCATTTTTGTAGCAATTTTTTTAGTTCAATTCTGCGTCATTCTAGTTAGAAACGGTATGTTTTATTAAAAAAATACATCATCAAATTTAGTCACCATTTTTTATTATGTAATAGGTACCATTTATATCTACTCATGGAAAAAATTTGATAAAATTGTGACCCGTTTTGGTGATGATTTTTACATTATTTACATTTTTTACATCTAAAATGATCACACGTGGTTGTTCAACTTTACAATGGAGTGATCTCCCCGAGAGTAATAAACTCATTCATTGTGGATCCTCCTACATCTAAGGGTCGATTCCTGTTAATTAGACCTTGTTAGACTAATTTGGGATCACTGATGCTATTTCCGTAGTCAAATAATCTCAAAACAATAATTTGCAATCTATAGAATACTCTATGTTTTCACCTTCCTAACGGATGGGTTTATGCAAACACCACACATATTGAATAAGGTAGAAGCGCATGTTGCAAATACTTTGAGCACCACAATCCCTTACCTAACCCAAACATATTATCCAATATTTCATTTGGGTTAGCAATTACATTATGAGCACAATCACATTAAGATCACATGGATCAAAGCATATCTAGTTTCTATAGTAATGTTCAAAGTCATTAATGTTCAATAATGTACAATCAACTTTCGCTAGTAAAAATTGAACTCCTGAGTTGGGCATCATTTCACTGCATAACTCTGAATAGTAATACAGACTAATTAGGATAATCAGTGGAGTGTTCATGTTGGGTTACATAGTTGCCGACTTTAACGGAAAAGTGGGTGTCAGAATTGGGGTCACACATGGAAATGGGCGCTTCTAAGGTAGAAATACCATAACCCGTTAACCACCCAATAGCGGTGCACTAGACCGCCTCATAATGGTAAAGTGCCATGTCTTAAATGAAGCGGCAACTTCAATGCAGTGTAGCCAATGGGAGGCAAGATCTAACGTACTCATGATTAACGGGTTTAGGTGATGTTCTGTATCGAAATGCGGAGAGCCTAGTGAACCAGAAGTGGGTTGGACAAACTTTCCACTTTGAAAAATTGTGGAACTTTTTGTACAAGGCAGCAAAATACAAAACAACTTGCATTCTTCATGAATCCTTCTCGTCTATCTTGGAAAATTATCTCATGATTGTCAGACCAGATCTTCAATGCGAATCACCTTATTTTAAGGTGTTATGGTATTTCTACCTTAATTGAGAACTGGCACCATGTGTACGCTGCTGTCCATGCATGCCACTATTTAATGTTCATCTGGTTTTATTCACTTCATTTATTGTGGAAATAAGAGTGGCAGTGTGGTGACTATCCAGTGTACACTGCACCATGCCCAAAGTAATAACTTCTCATCAATCCTGCAATACAAGTATTTCAAGCACCTGAAATTGATGAACATAAATGGCTTGGAGAGATTTAACAGTTTTCATTGAAAGTTGACATCCTTCAAGTAGATTGATTGTCAGCTTTGAATCCAAACACTCCCAGTATCAAGTTGTACAAACATTTAAGCCACCCCCAAGCAGATGCGTTGAGCACATGGAGAAAGCATTTGACTTTACCATCAAGGCCATTCCCAAGTACTCATGGCTTTCAATTTCAGACTTTAAATGTATCTGAGAGACGCACTTCAACTGGGATTGTGAGGTCAAATGTATGAGACAATCAGCCGCAGCCAGCGAACAAATGTGCCGTGCAAGAGCACTGAATAGACAGTTCAAGAGGAGTAAATTAAGACATCGCTCTGGTGTAGTACAAATTGAAGAAGAGGCTTACAAATCTCTAACCACTCTTGGCCAAGATTCTACTCTTGAGAGGCCTCATTTGTTGCATCTGAAAATGCTAAAGCACATTGTCAAAGCATCTGTTCCAAAGCCACTCTACAGAACAATGGTGGAAGTAGCTTAATGGCAAAGAGTAAATTGAGATGGCTCCAGTATGCAAGACCATCCTTCTGTTATTCAAGCGCTAGTGTACAAATCCTTGAAAGGGGGTTAGCTGAGGTTAACCTACTTCTATCCTCAATAAATATCAATGTCAGTGGTGCCATGCAGTATAATGGAAACTTGGGACTCTTGTCCAAGAGTGCTGAGCAAGCCCCTCAGGTCCTTTTACATCCCCTAATTATTATCAAAACCACCATCTCTGTCACGTCCTTGATCCCATGGCAAACAAAGAAAAACTAGAAAGGCAATTTTGAAAGCAAATGTACCTTACTAAGAGAAGTTTTCATGCTTAACCCTCGCCTTCAGAATACCCGGAACAGGGGGCCAAGGTTTACCAGCTACAGGCATAGAAGCATAGTAAGGAGAGCTGGGGACATCAGGATATGTGGAGCGCTGGAAAACACCAGACACTAGAGGCGAGTCCTCCTCAAAATGTACAAGACCATCATCAAAAATAGTATGGTTCAAAGCCTCAGCACTATCTCCACCTTGCTGTTCCTGCAAGCTCATCGCCTTGAGCACATATGCATCATCATGTAGCTCAAATGGTGTACTGCAGTCATCCAGGCAACATATGAAACAGTGTATGAATTCATGAACTGATGAGCCAGCTTAAAAGAGACAGATCATGCAGAAACATGCTACGATAGGTGGACAATTCTTACACAGTGCAGGAGTGAAGGAGCAATACATATACTCTAATGACCCAGCCATGAAGAAAATGCTCAGGTGTTTAAAGTTCGCGTGTCAGCTATTTGCAACCACTCATCATCCAGAAAAGCGATTTCTTCCTAGCTGTGTGATTCAGACACCAGGATGAACCATGAATAGTCCATCTTTGAAAACGTACTAGGTTGAACACCTGTCAAAACTGCTGAGCAGCGCATGTCTTCTGGAAGGGAATTAGTATCAACAATACTCTCTATGAGCTACCACGTAAACAGTTCTGCCATGTATTGGAAACTCGGAACGATCTGCTATGTATTGAAGGTAACTCAGAACTTCGCCATGTACACAACAAAGATATGAAGTCCAATTATATAAAAAAGGGGTCACCTAGATTGTAAGTATCACGAACCTGTTAAAGTCAAAGTGTACAACTTGCATATCTTCCGAGATCTCTACCTCCACAGTCGCCTGAGGACGAGTCTGCGTGCAAATAAAAAGAAAAAAAATTACCACCCGTCTAGAAACAAGTCAACCCATTCTTCTGGCATACCAGTTATCACTACAACACACTGTCTGACTATAATCTACATTTGATTTTCAAAGGTCTGACGTTAATGGCAAAGAAAATTAAATGTAGTAGGTACAGATATCACCCAACTGATGGACTATATTCTACATATCTGCACAAAGGCTATCCTTTATCTCATTTTGGGTCTTTCTCATCTAATTCCAAACAGACTACAGCTTACAACAACAGATAACAAACAAACTAGTGGGCAGAGATAAACCTGGACAAGAATGAAGGGTAGGGCAACACCCCCAGGCGGAACAGAATTGTTTCCGTGATAAAGTCGTTCATTGCGCACGACCAGATTGCGCAGGCCTACCATCTGTTTAAATCCAAGGAGGGAGCATTAGATAAGCTGACTTAAGCTTACAATATCTCACTTCATTTCTGAGACATCATTTCTAGAGGGAGGGAAAAGGTCCTTGATGTTAATATTACAGAAGTGCATGTCCCTGATTTGTTGTGGAGCAATCAAATTAGGATTTATTTACAGAAAGTCAAGTGCCAGCTGTTAAAAAAATCAACACCACACTCCTATTCAAGCAAAAGTGCTGTCCCCAGCAAGTCAATTTGCAGAAATATGTGCCCACGTTACCTGCGCTTGTAATTCATGTAGATAAGCAGCCTTCCGGGCTATTTCTCCCCTGACACGCATCCCTTCTGCCTGCACCAAATCAGTGATGATTTTCTTAGTCTGCATGGGGCAGTAAGTAACTGGACAGAGTACAAATATGTTCACCTATTAATGCAAAGGAAGAAAACACTATCCACTTCCTATGTCTCTTAGTCATTTGGTTCTTCCAGCCAGACCTTTCTAACTACAATAACATTCCAATCCTGCAAAGGAACAAGGGATAGAACTGCAGAGATGGACAGACACCTTTAAAGATTGGACGTCACTAAGACTTGCACATGGAAGTCCCTTCCACTGAATGTCTTTCTTGTCTTTGAGAATAATACCCATCGCCATGAGCACATTAAGAGCATCATACACACGCCGACGGATGTTCTTTTCATCATATTGTTGCTGCCCAGCAAACTCACATTGTTAGCTCTGTGAATACAACACTCTGCAAATAGATCATGCAATTTTTACCAAAAAACAAACAAACAATTCTCTCTACGAATGTGTGATGACTTGCAGAACAGATTCATGTACAAATCCATCATTGAACTCCCAACAAGTCAATGACCCATTCTCTAGTTTGCCTATATAGCATACTGACTCACCTTATCTGCTGATACATGAGGACTATCAGGATTTGTAACTTCAGCCACTAATTCATCAGCCACCTGTCGAACCCCCCAGAAGCAGAACTGTAAATAAATCAGAATGTGACCACTAACGAGATCCACAGGAGATCCCTTCAGTCAAACTCCATTCCTCAATTGTAGTGACCACTAAAACCGGATGCTGATAGCCTGGAAGCAAACGCTTATCACGATAAAGTAATCTATCAAGTGAGATTAATCTAGTAGATAACTATGACAACAAACAGTTCCACCTCTCAAAACTCTGTTCAACCAAAACCTTGGGTACAACTGAAAACCTTAAAGTTAGAACTTGCCTCGTTGTAAGTAGTTCGCCCCTTGCTTTCCACTTTCTCACAAACTGGTACATACAACATAAATAAGAAGAAATCAGTGCAATTGTTACAAACAAATACTACGAGAGAATCACATTGCTTCATAAAACGTCAATGTGTACGAGTATGTCGATAGCCATGAGCATAACTATATCGTAGCTTCAATGTGTACCAGTATGCTTGGTTCACTCCTCAACTAGGTGTCAATAGCCATGAGCATAACCATATTGTAACTTCAAACTGCTCAGGAACTCAAGCAACAACAACTATTGTTGCAGAGCAGAAATTCAACAGCGAAGTCATAAGGTCCACCATTCCAGACCATTGGAGAAGGCATCAAAGGTAACATCTCAAAGATCTAGGCATACAGAAAAAAAGGCATTTAAAGGTTAGTATCTGAACCCCTCATGCTGAAATGGCGAAGTCCTTTTCCATTCTTCTCCCCGCCTGTGGCTCTTTCACCCCGCTTCTTCTTGCCCCTGATAAAACCACAAGGGTAAGAAGCAATTCACAATGCCACCAATGACGAGGAATTGCAGCATTGTCTTGCTCAAGATAGTCTGAAGCCCTGAAGACTACGAACCTGCAGATACTGACACTGACACTACCATACAGACAAAACCTCACTCTGATCCAAGCAAAAACAGAAGTTAATGAAGGAAACCCTACAGACAAAAATGCACTAAGCAATTAAAACTCTTGAGCCTACTTATCAGCTGAACATTGTCGGGAAAATAGGAGTAGATATAGCAATTGAGGATGAAAGACGAAGACTCTCGAAACATACGCTCTTCGAAACCAGCAACCGACCTGACTACAGCAAGTGAGGGACATGATGGAAATGATGAAAATCCTCGAGATTCATGATAAAACGGCCCAGTTAGGTTGCAAGGGCGTACAGTTTCATTAAATTGCCGCTCTCCTGAATGAGGTCACACCCAAAACGTCGCAAAAGTGTTTCACTCTTCTCATCGACGCCGTCCTTTTGTGATGGAGAATTTGAAATTTGCTCTTGAGTAACATCGAGAGTGTCGAGGGCAGTGTAAATCATTTAGGCGGCACCTTCGGACACCAAACCACCCCGAATACAGCACTCCGCGCTTACTCACTCGAGGCGTCCAAAAAATCACACAAAACTCATCCCCAGAGCCCAGCTTCTTAGTCCGATCCACAAATATCGCTGTAAACTTAGCACCAAGAAAGTGGCACCAATCTGAAAACTCTCCGGAAACCACATCAAAATAATCACGTGCGATGCTCTCCTGGCGTCCCCCCGGGTCGTACGCGGTGCTCCCACTTGTGGTGGGCCAAAAGTAGAGAAATAACGAACGGCTGATGCTGAGACCGGTCTCGAACGAACGGAAGGGAGTAGAGGAAGCCAGAGCAAGGATCGCCGTTGGCAATCGATGCGCAGAGGAAGTGGACGATCATCGAATTGCTTGGCCCTCGATGATGCGATGCACCTCAAACCCTTTGTCTGACGATCATCTCTACCATTCCCAAAGCACGCTGCCATACGCCCGCAGTATCGTATCGTATTTCTCTGTATTACAATGTATCGCATGTATTAATAGCCTACATTGGCATCAACGGTCATAGGCTTCTCAAGTGTTTCACCCACTAAGATGATGACACGGTATATTAGCAATGACTCTTGTCCCACCCGATCTTCTAAAATATAAGGTGTGTGGGTGTTATTTGGTTTGTTTTCATGTTCTCCAACTTCTACCGATTATATTTGCACAACAAAACTCATGTTGCATTAGCAAATCTATGATGAAACATATGCAAAAACCAATTTGAAAATTAGACCTGCCCTAGTTTAGTTATGGTTATCGGGAGTGCATGTTTGTTGATTTTTTAACTAAATGCAGAGGTCCTCCCAATAGTGAAGAGTAGTTATTAAATTGAAGATAGTCCAATCTCTTTTACACATGTGTTTTTATGATGTTTGTTCTTTGATCCTCACCAACCCACACACCAATCAAATATAGGGGTCCAATTAAGAAAACAAGCCACTTAAGACCCATCTACCTTGTGCCAAACTTGCACAATAATTTTCTATACATAATTTTCATAAGGAAGCTGAGATTGTGTCCATTCGCACCCGAAGTTTCTTAGAGAAAAATCACGCATTCAAATTTGAGATATGCTATAAGGTTCTACAAATTGCTTACAAATCTCCTTCGCAATCCCTTCTCGATGAAAATTACCCAAGATGATTGGCATTAAGTCGACCTATCTCACGGCAAGAAGAAATTATTTTGACAATTGCCGGATGAAAGAGAGGTTGCAATAATATGTTCTTTCTTAAGACAAATTTGACATTGTAAATATGTTGAAAGACCCAACTTATTCTAGCAAAGCCACAAACGAAATTACAACACGAGAGATCCAGTTCATGACAAAATTAAAATATTCCTTGGCCACATGCTTCAAGTGCAAACTTGTGATTGCACTAAGTATCGCAAAGCATGACTCCTATTGAAGAAGGTCGTTCTCTTATATATGTACACATATTTGTCTTCCACTTCTCTTGCATCCAAGTGTTGTGGTGACTAAGATGTATAGATTTTATTTTTTGTGCTCACTGCAAACAACAAGGTATCCACATGTCAGTTTGAGTTCACATGCACGTAATATTTTCCCCCCATGAATCACATGATTGAATGCACCACTAGCCAATGGAATATTATTTTGAAAACTCCACTTTAGTGCCTCATTTAGAACCCCCCCCCCCATCTCACCTTGGGATCCCTATATTGTGTACCACAAATGGCACATGTAGTTGAATATAGGCATATTACAAAACTTTGATATGAATATAAACATCATGAGGTTGGAGATCTAGTGCATGCTTAACTTAGGGCCAACTTACACATTGACCAAGAGCCGTGACCATGAAAAGTAAGGGCCCTTGAAATTCATCCAAAGGGTGTGCATGGGAAATAGAAAGGTTGTGCATGGGAAATTCCAATTTTGCAATTGATGGACCCTCTAACTTAATTTACAGTTCAAGTGGACCATGTTTGGGGACTGCAACATATGTTTGGGTTCATGTCCTCACCATGGCAATATAATATACGAGCCTTGTTCATGCACATTAGGGGCCCAACATATATATATTGAACCCAATGGCAATTTCATTGATTGCCACAACCCCCTAGCTTTGTGTAAAACCCACCTCTTTTTGATGGGCATAATGCAATGTCCAGCACACCCCGAAACCTTATCCACTTGTTGTCATGTAGGGCACCATGTAGCTTTACAATCCATTCAAATTTCTTTGGTCCCTCGGACCTTCAAGGTCTAGTGTAAAGTGAACTCGGACCGTCTTGGCTTCTCAACCAATCATATCATTTATATATCATGAGTCTAGGGCCCTTGCTTAGCTCTAGTGCAAAGGGCCACTTCACACACGAGTCAAGGGCCATGACCACGTAATTGTGAGGACCCTCAACTCTCATCCAAAGGTTATACCAATTATTCAACTGACATGGTATGCCGGGATTTTTGTCAGATCTATCTCTCGGAGGTGAGCCTAACTCAAACTCCAGCAGACCATGAGACATTATTTACAATCTACCATGTACAAAACCATGTAGATTGTGTCATCCATGATAGTCATTTCTTTGGGTCCTTAGGCCTTTACCTTCTAGTGTGAAGCGAACTTGGACGGTCTCGACCCTTCTTTTTTTTACCAAGGAGAGACCTTAAAATGCAATTATCACGGGCCTTCAGTCACGTGTGTGAAGCGGCCCGTACATATTCACATATTTCCTTTCAGCTGTGGTGAGAAAACTGTTCATTAGCTGACTTTCTCCATACACATTTATTGTGAAGGATGTCCTCTAACACGTACTAATGTGTATTTTTGGGGCCCAATTTGACCCATCAATAGCTATCATGAGAGGCTTGTTCATTCGGCACACTGGCATGAGCTTAAAGTGCCTCATTGTTCCCGGTAGCATTACCATTTTTGTCATGGCTAAAAATCCCGACTAGGTCTTGTCTTGTAGGTAGTTACGCTCTTCTTTTACATTGAATATTAACTACACTAAGGGCCGGTTTACATGGGGTCACAAGTCCCACTCATATTAGCAAGTCTCAACTTTGAGTCTCAAGACACCGTTAAAATATGGTTTATATTCATTGAAATCGGATCTTGCTATCTTTTGCAAAAAAAAACTCGTGAACTTGTGTGAAGAGTTGGGTCCAGCTTTTTGCTCGACCCAACTCTCAATACAAGTCCCAAGCCTCACCTCCAAATGAATTGTCATTATCAATCCACGTGAGTTGTTTTGCATCACTAGGTCACAACTAAAGAGGACGTCACTTGCATGTCCTACACAACAAGTTGCAAAGTCACTATGTTTAACATGGCAAACTCATTTTAATGCTACAACTAAATCACATGTTTGGGGCTGGTTCACACTGGGTCCCAAGTCCTGAAATCCCAAGGCACTTGAGAAAATCTCAAGGCACCGAAAATCTCAACTGTTGAGAGCATGGAAGTTGTGACTCACCACTTCACACGACAACTCGAGCCTTAGGTCCCAAGTATGACATGGATGTCTACATGGCAACCAAAATTTGACAGAAATGTAAAATTGTTTAAAATTGCCTAAGGTTGCCATGTCAACTCCCATTTACATTCGATTCTTGCAAGAAGGGTTCGGTGGATGAGAATAGGGTTAGTGGACGAGTTTTGATTTGATGGAAATGTGACAACACAATGTATGGATTTTTAAAAACGTGACATTTAAGTGCTACACATATAGAATCGTGAAACTTTAAATTATATGTAGTGGATGGGGAGCTAGACAAACGCTTTGCACAAGGTTAGGAGGTGTAGAGTAATGAGAGGTTGAAAACCTCCCAGAAGCCTATGCTTAGGTTGACTAATGCCCTACCCACACATTATGGTGGGCATAGCCAGTGGACAACTCCCACTTGTATGGGTGGTTTTATCGTTCATTTTTAACCAGCAAATGGGTAAAACTTCACTATGTTACATCCAGTCACTGGCTAAAAGCTACAAAAATAACCATCCATGTTGGTAGGAGATGTCCACTAGCTATGCCCACTAGTATATGCGGGTAGGACATAAGATGTGTCTTCAAAATTTCACTTCTTTTTGCGGGGTGGGGGTTATGAATTTCCATGAAGTAATATTATGTTCTTTTGCACCAACAAAAAGGAATTTTACCAAAAAAAAAAATGAAGAAATGATGAAACAAAACTTGTATCCATGTACTTGTAACCTTGTGAAAACCACAAAACAAAGAATGGTAAATTACAAATTTGAGTTTTTGAGCCTTTCTAAATGTGTTGTACGATGTTCAATATACAAAGCTTTAGAATGTATCAAAAGAATACATTCTTGTGAGATTATGTGTGGACATTACACATTTTTACATTTTCATTATCATTTCAATAATTGACATCAACAATAACTTGTCCAATTCAAACGAGCATTCAATAATATGCATCTTTATGAACGGATGATGCAATTTAGTTATATCATCTTAGGAGATAAATTGAAAGGCCTAACATGACAAGGACAAGGAGAACGGGCTCATATTGACGTTGATGCATGAACATTGACATTTTTCATCTTTTTCTTCTTCTGGAAGATCTATATGGTCCATTCTTTTATAATATTGTTTACAATCTTTTATAAAGTAAGTTTTATTTTAGAAGAAACGATTCCTTTACTCATGGGGCAAACATTCACCAATGCCCAACAATATCAATGTACACATTTATATTATTTTGGGATAAGTGGACAACTAATGTTTTCTTGTGAAGAATCCTATCTCTACAAAGATTTCATCCGTATTGTTAGATTGCTAACCTCTAAGAGTTAAGGATGTTGGGTTGAGTTCGTAGTTCCAACAAAGGGCCTGCACATGCCTTGTTCAATTCGCAAAAGGCAACCAAAGGGACCACACAACAATTGTGGACTCCTCTGAAGAGACTTCCATGTGAGTCTTGTTTCTAAGTTGGAGTCTATTGGCGCTACTGCATTTCTAAACAACTAGTCCTTATATACTGCTACATGGCATTATCTCAATGGCTTGTCCTATACTGTGTGTGATGTAGAATGCAAACGTTGTTGGCCCTAATATTGATGAGTTAATCCCCTAGCTTGCCATTTCCTCTTTTACTTTTTACTCCCAATTTTTGGATCAATGGGCTATCATAGATCTACCCTAAAAAACGTTGATTTTCTTCAATGAGTTTCTTGATAAGATTGAATTGTTTTGGGTGATTTTGGGATGATTTTGCTTTGGCCTATAGGGGGTTGGGGCGAAACAACCCGTACACTGGTTCGTTGGAGGCAAGGGTTTAGGGACTTGGGCGAACCAACCCATAAACTTGTTCCTTGTTGGATGCCTAAACCCTGGCTGGGGCGAAACAACATGTACATTGGTTCCTTGGAGGCAAGGGTTTAGGCATCCAACAAGGAACGAGTGTATGGGTTGGTTCACCCAAATCCCTAAACCCTTGCCTCCAAGGAACCAATGTACATGTTGTTTCGCCCCAGCCAGGGTTTAGGCATCCAACAAGGAACGAGTGTATGGGTTGGTTCGCCCAAATCCCTAAACCCTTGCCTCCAACGAACCAGTGTACGGGTTGTTTCGCCCCAACCAAGGTTTAGGCATCCAACAAGGAACGAGTGTATGGGTTGGTTCACCCAAATCCCTATAGGGCCGGATAGACAATAATGAACCATATGTTCCCGGAAAAATTACCTCATGTTTGGAAAGCGTGCATTGGGTACAGTGAACTTATTTCAAAACATTCTTTGAATCAAGGGACGTGGTGTACTGTTTGCTAGGTTCAAACCCCTTAATTACAAATTTAGAACACCATGAGGTCCGCATATCTGAACGCTAACCTGTTTGTCATTAATGCACTACAGAAATCTGCAAATTATTGCAACTAAATTCATAAAGACGGTCATCAACAACTACAGAATGAACCTGTTCATGAGAGGACTTATTCCAAGTGCATTGATTATGCAAGTGATTTCCATTCTCAGGGCCCTTGCTTTCCTCTTGGCTAAAGTGCTACAAGTGGTGATGAAGTGATTTTTTGTTCAAATTTTCACTGGTGACAACTATTGAAGGGATGAAGCCAAAATGGATGATGATACACATATTCATCCAGAAGTTAGCGTGTTCATCCAACATCCGGGGATTTCATCCGATGTTCTTTATGTTTTTAGTAGTTTTATTGCTATCAAATGGATGAAGAGAATATGGAGTTGGGCTCCATTGAACTCTTTGAGTTGGTCCCCATTGATGTTACTGTGGTAAAGGGGTCTAGTAAAAACTTGGGTCCTTAAATTTGTGGTTGATTCATCTCAAGTCGGTCCCCCTAACCAATTTGAGGCCATTGCTGGTAATTTTGAGATCGTTTATTAAAAAAATAGAAATATTAATGTTAAAATATAATTGATTGTGTTTTCACCTTGGGTAATGGTGTTGGGGGGCCAACTGAAAGAGGTGGATATCTAGCCTTTGCCCGCTCCCAAGCAATAGGAGGCCTACTCTTGGTAAGCACTGAGCATGGCTAGAAACATGGTATGGTGTATGAAAGTGCATGGATGAATGATGACAAACAAATGTTTCATTCTCATTCGACTTTACACTATATTTAATTTGAAGTCAATGGTTGAAGCCCAAGTACAATTCACATTCACAATCAAGAAAGTCCAAGAGGTGAAGGTAATCCTAGATATTTCTTGTGAGGTGAAAACAATTTCAGCCTTTAGCAAGGAAAACCTCCTTGAGAGCATCAAATATGGATTTTGGTGATTACACAAACAATCTAACAAGTTCCCTCATCTAATCTCTGTCTCCAGCTCCATGGGCTCCAATAGACAAACACCAATGAACAAGAGAATGGCCTACCCGTCTCCCATCCATTTCCCCAACCCATGGAAATGACTACATAGACAAAGTAAATGAATGAATGCAGACGGACCAATATGGATTACACTCTACCAACATACGACTCCTACACAATTGTCTTGTGTTGGTGAGAACAATTATGTAAAAATACTATTGTGGTAGATATGCATAATTTATAATAATACATGTGAATTGCCAAGGACTTGTATGCTTGTAGCGAAAGGAGCATATGATTTCCAAGTTCCTCCTCTTTCCCTTTGGCCTTTCAAATTCCTCATCCTTCCCTTAAAGTAGATGGGTCTTAACCCCTAAAATGGAATGCTCAACCTTCACATTCCATTTTTGGGCATTTCTAGTACTAGTGTTGAAAATTTATTTTACGTAGCAAAATAGATTGTGTTTTCCTAAAATCCAGCCATATGTGTGTGAACTAAATCACCATATATTTTTTGTTGGAAACATTTGAAGCCAATCATACCACATTGGCTAGGTTAGATGACATATGAACATGGCCTTCATAAGGGGGCCAACTTGAGAAAACTTTGATTTGTTGTTTGTTTCATGACCATTTCAATCAAGCCACAAATTTTTGATAGCTGAAAACTTTGCCATAATATATTTTGTGGTTGACAAATGAGTTGCTCCCAAAAAATTTGGTTTTTTTTTAAATGAACATTAGATGAAATCCATCACCCTCAAAGTTGAAGGGTCACATCACTAGTACAATATGTGAGATTTGTGCAGGCGGATTGGCCCATGGGGGGGGGAGGTTGGCATAAATTTAGAGGGCCAACATTCTAATAGCCGGCGGGGAGGGAGTTTATTTTTTGTGATTTTCATGTGGCGGGGGTTTGTGATACTAATATGTTTAAAGGTGTGCATAGGATTTTGGTGTTGTTGCGTAGTTGCATTCCAATGCATGGTCCCAAATTTGTTGAATTGCTTGCAATGGTTCCAAGGACGTGTGCGATCGCTCAGTCTCAAGGTCAAGAATGAACTCAATCGTTGCTCAAGTATTTCGAAACGTCTGTGATAATTGCGGTGGGTGGAATGGATATTGACATTAGACTTCTTGTGAATTTAAGGACGTTCAGTTGAGGAGGAATATATGGTGAGGTTTGTGCTCCTTGGAGCGTGGTAGGGCATTGACACACAAACATTTTCAAATGGTTGTGAAAGGGAATTTTAGTAGTCTACCGTTGTTGAACAAGAAAATCAAAGTTTGTTTGGGATGGGATGTGAATTGTCTGACGGGTCATGTTGTCTTTTGCAAGAGGTTGAGAGATGAGGGTTTGCACATGTTCTTGGGTATGGCAGGGTATTGCATGAAAGATAATGGGGAGGAACGTTTTGAGTTTGTGCATCACAATGTTTCCGCAAATGACATGAATGAAGGCAAACTTTGGAGTATGCAAAGTTCAAGAAGGTTGGTTTGAACAATCGTGTGAGCCTTTCTCATAGCAACATATTGCAAAGGGCTCATCAATGAGCTTGTTTTTGTATTTAAAAAACACCTAGGTGTTACTCTCCTTGGTAGTTTATTTACATGTGCAGGATTGCTCAATTTTACCCGAATTCCACATGGGTTATTCCTATGAGATCCATAGGTATGAATGTTAGGAGGGCCACATATATGAAATATCATGATGAATTCCCATGATATAGAGATGGAAGATATCTCAAATGTCTTCTTTAATATCGTTTCCGAGGTGTCAAACATGAGGTATTTCAAGTCACAACAAATGGCACTTGATCATCGCGAGGAGGAAACCGAAGTTAATTGCATTCTTCATGCTAACTGTGGTGTCAATGTGGATTCGGAGGCGAGGTATTTGGAAGAAAGGTGGTTGCACGAGGAAGAAGTTGAGGGTGTTGCCGAGGGTCTAGCTACTAATGTAGGCGATGGAGTACATGTTGTCATAGTTGCAGTGCGAGGGGCCTCTGGTTGTTGAGAATGGGCTATGCTAACCACAGTGGTGCTAGCCACAACCATAGCTCCCCAAGGCGTCCACCTCCGGCAATGTGCATAGTGCCTCCACTAGGGTTATGTCGTGGGTCCCACTGTATGTGGCAATGACAAGCTTGAGGGACATTATTGCATACAATGTTTTGTAAGCCTTCTTTGTGTAAATTTCAGTGCAAAATTAAAAAAAATGGTTGCTATTGGAATGTCAACATGGTTTTTTTTTTGTTGACTAGTTTTTTGGGGTCCTTGGCATCCCCTGCATCCTCTTTATGTTGATCTAACTCCCAATAACCTCCGCTAAGCCCAAAAAAAGCACGATTGTTTTGAACATTTGTTTCAACACAAAACAACCAAAAAATGTCCATTTGACACATGTAAAAATTTGGTCCATGGCTCCTAAGGTGGTCCAAAAAATTTATTCATGCCATGTGCTAATGGTCATGCCCCTTTTGACACAAACCAAATTTTATTTAAACACTAACAAATTCTTCCTTATGATATGGTAATTTTCTCATCCATGGTAATTTTTATATAGTAATTTATAGAGGTAATTTTAAACTTGAATTTAATCATATTTATACCATTAAATAGCCTATTTAAAACATATGTAGGCCCTCCCCAAGTAAGTTGGTTAAGGTACACAATCACCTACAAGGTTAGGCAATGAGTGGTGGCCAAGTAATTTGAACCATGTATCTCATAGGCCCCACTTGGATATCTTAGCCAACAACTAATTGAACCACGCATGAGCAAAGAGAGGGCTTTGAACCACTCTATTTGCCAAGGGTGCTTTTACTTTGAAATATATTAATCTACCAAGTAAAGTACCTCTCATCCATCCAACATAAAAACTTGCCCCCTATAAATTGGTTGGCTCCTCTCAAATGAATTGGACTAGATTAATTTGGGGTCTTTAAACCTAAATTTGGCGTATAACACCTAATTATAGTACAAATACATATCATTTACTATTTCAACGCTTCTATATTGGATGAATGAAACACACTTGTATGCGGTAATTCCTCTCTTACACATTATAATTACTTAGGAAGGTGACTCACATCTAGATCTAGATCTATAAGTTCTCCAAAACTAAACAAAGAATAGAACATCCCCTAAACGGACATTCAATAATAAACATGGAATCTAGTGTGTAAGTTTGAATGATTAGCCAAAAATATGACAATTTTGAAGAGGGTAAATATATTACTAAGCTTAGGTGTAGTAGTAAGAAGACAAAGCAAAGTATCACTTACATTGAGTCATGCAAAAGAAGCCCTCTTACAATATTACCTCCAAGAATCATTACAAAACCTTATAAGAGGAATCCGCGCCTGCTACAAAAATAGATCAAGGGGTTGTTGTTGTATGTGGGCATGCAAAGTTGTTTCCAAATCGATTAATATTAGACCTAGTACAAAGACAATGTTTGGAGGTTCTCACCAACAACCATATGTTGTGAAACGAGAAGTTGAGAATATGCGAACAACATAGTGCAAAAATATTTATGAAATTGGTTTGGAAGATTCATGAAGTTGTTAGAGATAAAGGTCCACTATTATGAAATTGAGGTCTGCCACATGTCAAGTCAGTTTAGAGGAATCATGAACTAATATAGAAGGTTCATGAATTGAAAGAACACTTCGAAAACATGGGATGGAAGGTTCATGAACTAGCCTGGAACCTTCAAAAATTTGAGTTTGCATTTTTGTGATGTCATCTTACCAAAGGAGTAAGTAGCCAAAAATATAACAAAATCTTCACAAACCTTTCACATGGCCAACAAAATAGCAAGATGGCATCATGGCCCACAACAATGTGATTATAATCTAGAAGATTAATAGCACAAAATTATGGGTGACCCAAATGACAAAATGGCTCCAACGGTGGTCCAAAAGACCGTGGATTTCAACACAAAAAATCCCGTGCCAAAGCCAAGTCTTTGAAAGAGCCATGTTATATACTAGTGCATGATGACATTTTGGGATATTCACTCTTTGATTGGGAGTAAGCAACATGTGCACTATTTTTTTTCTTTTCCAAATCCATCCAATGAAGTTGTGCACAACCGTTACCTTGTCCTACTGGAAAAAAACCTCACCCAAATTGGGCAACATATGTGAACCATATTGGCTCCTACATTTGGACATGTCATGGGACCGCCTCCCAAACCCCGGGGGTGGACTCTTCATACCACGTATGCACTAATGTGAGTGCAAGAAGGGGTATTATTTGAGGCAATAGCATGTATAGTGTACATAAGGAGGGCTATTAATTTCTCTTGTTTGGACATTTAAAGAAGCTATTAAGAAGAATTTTGAAGTAAAGATAGATGTGCCAAAAAGGGCCCTAGGGTTTAGAGAAAAAATTGACAATAGATGCATTAATGCCATCCAAATATGTTTTCATCCATTGTTGTCATATGCAGCGAATTTTTTTCCACTTTTCATTGGGAGGTGAAAGGACTATTTTAATGGTATTTTACATTGCAATTTTGGCTATGTGAGCATATTAGGAAATTGTAAAAATTGCGATGAAATGTGTGGTAGAATAAAATTGCTGCTATTTTAAAATGGCCATAGGGAATTGCAAATGCGATACTTGTTTGAATGGCTTTTGGAACTTTAGCTAAGTGCAAAAAACAAAATATTACAAGGCCACTATTGGAACAAGGAAATGCAGCAGTAAATATGCGAAATTACATCTCACAAATCTTTGCAAAAAAAAAATGAGGAAACCACTTTTGTATTCAGAATGGCATGCATTGCCAATAAGCCATGTGAGTATATAAAGCAAACTATTAATCCAAGAATGAAGTGAAAACCAGTGGAAAGCTGTAGAATTCAAGCAAAAAAATAACATTTGATTTACCGCCGTAAATTATGGAGTGATGTGCTGCCGGGGAAAGGTCGTATGCGAGCGGAGAGCAGAGGCTGAAGAGCAGAAAATAGACATTTGGAATGCCATTTTAAGATGAATCAACTGCTATAACCGTGGAATTTTTTGACAACTTCATTACTAATTTAAACTTTTGATATGTATAACTGTGGATTTTCAATTTAAAAATATAATCTTTGTACATGTTTCCACCGCTTTGGTTTAGGGTTTAGGGTTCATCACAATTTCTATGCATCAATTAGGGTTGACGTCATGATGATGTCAAAGTTCAAGAGCCGCACATCGGCCTTCACTTATATATCTCAATATCTTTTATCCATTTTCCTTTAAAGAATCAAAATTTATGTGATTGTTCATTTGTCATTGATCTCTTTTATTTATTCACTAAATGGTTAACATCCATGCCCAATCAATCTTAAACTATTTTTTTTATTTACATTAAAAACTTCTCAAAGACTTATTATCTTTTATTAACAATGATTTATCCCTTATAGAATCCTAATTCTTTTGGTTGTTCAATTTTGAATCATCCCTTCTATTCATTAACAATTTTGTTAACATTTATGCCCTATCATCTGTAATTTTTATTTTCCTCACTTCTCAGTCTCAAAGACTTGTTACCTTCAATTTGTTTTATCTTATCATTTTTTTCCATTTGCCATTTCTAATTTTATAAAAAAATTATCCATTGTCCATTGTTTTTTTAAAATTTACTTTCTTAATTTTTTTTCTATTCTTTTTCCTGTTGAGAAAACTCATTTTTGGGTTGTTTATTTGTCAATGATCTCTTCTAAAGATAAACTCTTTGGATAACATCAATGCCCTATCTATCTTAATATTCATTTTTCTCTCTTCTCATGACTTCTCAAAGACTTCTACTCTTTAATTCTTTGTTGCTCATTTTCATTTTTACAACCATACTAACTTTTTCTCTCAAATTCATGTTTTTTCTCTCAACTTTCAACTAATGCATGCTCGACATTCATATCTCCTACAATGTCTAAGTAACGACATGATTGAACCCCTCGATATGTCAAGGTCAACATCCAAAATCTATGCATGAACATGATTTTGTTCTTTGGGTGGAACTCAACATTTCACTGAGATGTGGACGAAGCTAGTTTGCGTGCCTAGAGCGGTGAGCAGTGAGCCTAGAGCGGTGAGCAGTGAGCCTAGAGCGGTGAATGGAGAGCATAGAGCAGAAAAAAGAATAAAGTAATCAACATTTATTGGAAGTTTACAAAAATAGAAATAAAAAAATATTTTCCCCCAAATTTAGTAATTATTTGGACCTATTACCGTTGAATAAGGGTGCTCCTATGACCATGGGAATGAATGATTCAATGTCAATGATGATTCAATGAGTAGTAAAAAATGCACAACAATAACGTCGTGGTGGCCCTTTTAGTCTCACCACTTTTCCATTCAATAAAAAAAAAGAATTGTACAATGTAACCCTCGGGTTCAATTGCATCTCTAGGTTGCTGGTTGCTTTAGTAGCACCATCTGAATAACACGCTTAATTTCGTTGAAGCTGAAACTAGGAGCGTGCATAAAAACATCTATCTCACTATCCAATCCACAAACTACGTGAAATATGTAGTACAAATGCTTACAATTTGTCCATTGCCCACGCTTTCCCAATGCTTTGCCCGACATATCTTTGAAAAAGGGGCATGAACAACTGGGAAACCGGCCAATCTTAAATAAATATTGCAAAATTTTGAGACCATTCCGGGACTCAAAGGTGATGATGCAACCCAGGGCAGGATTTGGTACCATAGAAACCTTCAGAATCTGCCCAATGACAGTAAGAGCAGATGCGTAGGAATTGGCGTGCTTCGTTGAAGGTGCCTTTGGATTCCGCTTGATGTTCTTTCCGAATCTGCGCTTTGGAAAGTCGTTAGAGAACTCCGGGGTAGGGTACTCTGATAAGTCCACCAATGACCCCTCTTCTCTGAACAACTTCCTTGGAGAGAGCTCCAGACGTGGTGCCAATCGAAAACCAGCGTTCTCCAAGTCTAGTATCTCCTTCGGTGTGAGATTGGTGCCAATCTTAACAGGCCAAATTTTTGGAACTGCAGGGTTGGAAACCACCCACTTACGACGGGTACCCTTCACGCACCTCTCAATGTCGTCGTTGCAGAAGAAGAACTGCATGCGCTCTTGCTTATTCTTCCTATAGTTGTGCATGATGCCGTTGTAAGTTGGTGCAGCTGTACTCTTTCCATCTTGTACAATTCGTGCCACATATTTCTTCTTGGTGATGGCCTGTTGAGCGAAACAAGCTTTTGCTGACATCTTTGGAAGTCGCGCGATGTGCCATTCGTGCTCATCGCATGTTGTTTCTTGTATAGCCTTCACATGCTCCACGGCTGGATTCGTGGGAGGTGTCTCTAGTTGAACCGGATTATCATGCAGGTTTTCAGTTGCTTCTTGTTGTGCGTCACCCTGTAAAGTGAGATCATAAAATATTGCACCTCCTGCTCGCGTTTGTACCCGGGGGAGAGAAATGCTAATCTTGTCAGGTCTATTAGAGTCGAACTCCGACCCAAGAGGAAGATCTGGTTTGCGCTTAAGGGAGAGAAATACTTCCTCACCTTGAAGATGAGGCTCGCGAGTGCAAAAACCTTCAGCTCCGGGCATGTTTCGGAGCGCTTGATGAAGCGATTTTGGGTTGCCAGAACGTTGGGCGGTTTGTTGAGCGACTCGCAACAACAATTTTTTTTTTCAGGTCCAGTACCCGGTCTCTCACCATTCAAATATTGGTAGTATGCAACCATTTGCATGAAAGCACGTACGTAATCATCGACAGTTGCCACATATAAGTCATTACCTCGTTTACCGCTTTGTTGAAGCCACTTATTGTGTACAGTCTCCGCTAAATTGCATGAAGGCATTTCAGCAAGCTCAGCCTCGGAAAGAGCCTGTGATGTCAAATGAATGGTAATAAAATTTAGAATGAGGTTACAACTTCACAGGGAAACTGAAAGCAAAAAGGCCTTGAGCAAAGTGTGAACTTACCAAATCCATAAAACCACCCCATTGGCGATAGCGGAAGTGCCAGAAAGCAAGCCATAGGTCAAGACGAACGACCCCTTCATCAGTTGTTGCCCCGGAGGAAAACCACCATGACCTGATAGCAAGGTACCGCTCTTCAGCCTCTTCTAACGACTTGGCATTCTTGTATTGCATGCAGAGTTGACGATGTTGTGGTTGCAGGTCCGCCCGAATGTCAGCCTTTGTATGTTTCTCCAATGATTGGGTCCAATGGAACAAACAAATACGTTCTTGGTCCTCCATAGGAATTGAAGCATCACCGCTACCATACACAATACGAATTGCATTCCAGTTCGCTTGTGCATTGTCTGCCATAAAGCCCTTGAATTGTACGTTAGAAACGTTGTGTCTAGCGACAACAACATTCAAGTTATTCCAGAAGATGATTTGAGCAGCAACATCTTTCGACTTCATATCACACACTGCAATGGTCATTACCCGACAATAGGTAGCATCATAAACATGGCAGGCCATGGAAGTCCAGTCCTTTACATGTTTGACATGGTCAAACATGATCCATGCATTCTGTAAATCTCCACCCGGCTGCATTCTTGTCACGAGATCAACTCCACTTCTTGGCCCGACTTCAGACATCTTGAAAACAAAGACCTTGTCGGATTCGGACCCTTGGCCAGGGAATTTGTTCTCTTGGACAAATGCCCAATAGCAATGAAGGAGAAACCTTGCAGATTTTACACACGACAGTTGAGCCCTTTGGAGGGTTAGATCCGATTTCAAAGGTGGACAAGGAGATTCCATCCCATTCGGTTTCGTTAGCTTGGGAGGACCGGTGCACACGACATAAATAATCACAAGCTGTGTTGGTGCATTGCAAATAACCCAAGCACGAAGACATTCTAAATGTTAAACCCATGTCATTCTTGATATTGGAGGTGATGGTGCGAGTCCAAGCATGGCCATCATGACATTTGTCCATGTCATGAAGGAGCTTTGCTTGTGACTGTGATGCATACTTCCTTGGGGGGGGTAACTCAAACATCACGTCACCATCAAATCTAGGGGGAAGAAATTCCATTCTCTCAGTTTTTATTTTGGTAAAGTCTACCTTAGACAAGATAGACTTCGATCCTTTCCTTGCAGCCAATTTTTTGAGACAATTAACAACGCTTATATAGTCCTTAATTGTGTTCGTTTTGTATTTTATTTTGGGGCTTTGAATATAGACATTTGGGTTGTGTTTCATTTTCGGGTCATGATTTATATGACCACCTTTCATTTTTCTCTTTTGCACTATCCTTATATGTGTTATTTGGTTTTCCTAGATGGCGGATTCAAACTTCAAATCGTTATCACCTTCGGCGGCTTCCCTCCTGCCATCTCCGGATATTCACCCTCATTATGAGAATGCAGTTAGGGATGTTTTGATTGCTGAAAAAATAAATACTGTGGACATTTTAGAATCTTTGAAGATCCCACCAAAAGAGAAATCTAGGCTCAACATCCCGCTTTGTCGCATGATTTCTAGGCCTATTGTACGTCCTGCCCTGCAAACAGATGTGAACAAACTTGAGGCAAATTTTGTGTACGGCTATCGTGATTGGGAGAAAGTCTTTCACGTTTCAGTTACTGATGAAGATGAAAATTTTGCCTTTCTTACTCCCGAGATTTCTTAATCTTGGAGTGATAATTGGAAGTTTGTTAATGAGCAATTCGAGCTTTTTCTCCAAGCTGACGTTGACCTTGTCAAGCTCAGTGGAAAAATGTTTTTTGTCTTCGATGGAAATCACAGGCTTCAAGCATGGAAACCGTACATCGACATACTCCATTCTAACGACCTCAAATGACATTATTATGTGGACTCCATCGTTCTTGATATTTCTTCCAATATGCCACAAGTTTTGATTTCTATGAATGATATAAACAAGTAAGTTCTCTTGCATTTCATTCCTCCTATTTTATTCATTTTCATCTTTTATATTTCATACTTATTTCATATGCAATTTTTTGTAGGTCAACGGAGAATTCTCACGTAAAGACAAATCTTGTGCACATTCTTTATCGTTTGCAATTTCAAGGACAAAAAAAAATTGAGTTCTTCCAAAATTGTTTGAGTCAAGATGATCTCAAAAAAATAGCGGCCAAACCGCCAAATTCTTGGTATACATTGACAAGAGAGCGATTTTGCAAATACATTTACTCTGTAAGTATTTCATTTCAATATTTTTCACATTATTCCACAATATGTTGTATCTAAAGGTTTATGTTTTCCTAAATTCCGTGATATTTTATGTTTCATTTTTTATCAATATCTTTGCATTTTCAGCAAGAAATTGCTGAAGCAGGTGAGGAAGCCGTTCAAAAATATTATGAATCTGTGCCTGATCTCACCAAAAGACGTAGTGACCATGCTATACAAGCCCTTCATGATGGAATGCAAGCCAAATTGGTATCCTATCTCAATCAATTCCATAAGCAATTGGCATTGGCTGACCCGGCTTTGACAGACAATTTTTTGCTTGAGGTAATCATTTTCCCTTGCATTTCATTTCTTTTCATTTATTTCTCTTCTTATTTTCTTCTATTTGCTTCTTATTTTTGCATCTTCGCGCAGGTCACCAAACACTACAACAATGTCCTTAAACCAGAAATGACGCAAAAAAGGCTCAATGTGCTTTCTACAGCTGCTGTAGATGCAGAGACTAAAGTTTATTGGTTGAAATTGTGAAACACGAGCAAAATCAATAGGGAATTTTCTAAATTTCCTACGGGCAAGACACTTTCTGATAGGAATTTCTTGCTTTGGCTTCATAAGGCGACATTTTGGGCTCAGGTACTTCTACCCCATATGAATTGATTTTTTAGATTTCAAGGCACTTGCTTCTCGCTCATTTTTTCAACTAAATCTTGATTTTCTTTCATGTAGCTTCAAAAAGAGGCAATTACGTATTTTGAATCATGTATGATTGACAATGATATCTCCATCAATATGGATGTTCCGAGCAAACCAATGGGATTAAAAAAATATATGGATCAATGGCGCGTTATGTTATGGGATTTTGCATTTCATACGTCTTTCAAGACAAAAGATGCAATTTCTAAGTCCAAATTATGGAAGGATCAAGAAGGTGGTGAGTCCGTCTTGAAACGTCTTATTCTAAGGTGTGCATTTTTATTATGTTTTTTTAATAAAAATAAGTTGTATATATTTTTATTGTACATATGTATATATATATCCTCACATTCATTTTTTTTGTTCTTAGGTACTGGAAACATGTATTGGTGCCTGCTGGTGCTATCCAAGACGATCTCCCTTTCTTTAATATTTGGACAGACATTGCCACCCTTCTCATATATTTACTACGCATCAATTGCAACTTTGGAGTTTGCTCCATCTTCAATCATGTGCATGGTATATTGAATGTCCTCTAGACAAAACCCCTTCTTCGGAGCAAAACTTACGATTGAGCTTAGAGAAAGCTACCCCTACCCCTTCTCGCATTCTAACCAATCAATCTACAGGTGATGATGTCGTTGTTCTAGGTGATACCCTTGATGCATTTGGCATTCAAGATGTCTCTATACAATCTAGCCAACGAGTTTCTCAAGATGATATTGATGTTAGGCCAACTCAACCTACTAGAAAACATGCTAGAGATGTCCCTACACATGAATCTATTCCCATTGATCCTCCACCCAAATCACGAAGATTCCTAGCTCATGTAAGACATTCTCCTTCTAGTTCCAGCATTATCCATCATGATGCTCAAACTCTCTGTCCTCATCTCATATCAAGGGATCATAATTTTTTTGTTTTTGAGCTTGTCCTCAATGATATAGTGGCCAATATACAGAAGACTTTCAAAGCCACCAACCAATGGCCTTCGACATATCATGAAATGTCTTCATTTCTTGATAAGGTAATTTTTATATTTTTATGAATATCATATTCATCATCTCAAGTCTTCTTTGTATTCGTTTTTATAACCATCTTTTGATCAATGATTTGTCCTTGTGCAAATTAGTCGTGGCCGTAAGGTATATTTGCATGAAAATCAAGTGCCTCAACCTTCAGTTGATCTTGTTATTGCGGACATACCCGAGGGTCTGCCAGTTCTTGGACTGTGTGATCCTGATCACACGATTCCTCCTTGGAATGCCAAAAATGTTGATTCCATTCAATCCATTTTTTCATTTTGCAAAAAATATTTGCACGATGATGGAGCCCTTTTGGTTTTTCAACCCCTTGAATCCAGGAAGCTCTTGATGCCATATCTCAAATCGGCTTGTCTCGAAATTTCTTTGTTTTGGACATGCTATAATGGAATGATGCTCACTCATCCAATTCTTCCCAATCAGGAGGTAATATATTTACTATTACATCTTTACTCATTTTTTTCCTCCATTATTTCTATTTTATATCATACATGAATAATTCAATGTATTTTTTTTTCAGACCCGATATTTTGCTGCCGTTCTGCTCATCCGTGCCACCTCTGAAACGATGAAACGAAAGCCTTCTTTTCAACTTCATTCTGACAAAGACTGGTTAACACTGATTTTGATCCTATTTCCGGTCTATCCATTCCAAATTTCATTGATAAAAGTAATCTAACTATGCATTCTGATGGTGTTACTCCATGAAGAGGTGCTCGGGAGAAAACCTCCATATTTATGCAAATGCTTATTGAAGCATGTTCTGCTCCGAGTAGTAGGATAGTTGATTTGACTGTTGGAACAGGTAACCGTTTCTACAAACTGGTTTTCCCATTTTGATTTCCTCCTCAAATTTCTTTGCAATTTTTTCCTCAAACATATATCATATATTATACATCGTTTTTCTTCAATCATTTTCTAAAGTTTTTTTCTCACAGGTGCTGCACTTCATGCGTGTCGAGCATCAGGTCGACATTTCTTGGGGTTTGAGGAGGTTATCACTTTATTCAATGATGTTCTTAAACCCTTGTTGGCAGGCCCATCTACACTTGATGCAGTGGGAAAACCTTGAGGATGACGATGACGATTATGAGGATATTGAGCTCGATGAATTTTGTACGTAAGTTAGTCAATAGTTTTATTTTTATTGTTTATTTCAAATTTTTCTTAATCATAATCTTTCATCAAATACTGATTATGATTTTTTTTCCCAAGACTCCTCGTTATGCAACTTCTTCTTTTCACTTGGATTTGTGGACGAGTCCCTCTCATTCTTTTACACTCCCCCCTTGGCAAGAAAATATGGCAAGAGCTTTAGCATCTATGCCTGATAAAGTTTACTACAATCGGATTAAATATGATGTTCGAGTTAAACAATATCTTGATTTGTCCGCCGATGAATGTTCAGAATCAAGTACTTCTTCTTCTAACACTAGTAATCATCAATAAATGATTGATATTTATTCATCTAATATATTTAAAATTTGTTTGTTAACGTGAAACTATATGCATTATACTTAACTTCATTTTGGTTTATGTATCTTTGGTTGTGTTTTGAAACACAACCTTATTTAAATAAAGATTACAATACATATGATTTTCTTGTTTTTTTATGATCTTCTTAGTGCTCAATGATTCATGTTGTTAAACTTTGCACATTCTTGAATTTAATTGATAATGTATATTAATTCTTTTACTTCCTCTTTGGAATTCTATATGTGTGATTATCTTAATTTTATTGAATCTTCCTTGTTGTTGTTGCATCAACATCGTTATTGAAAATGGATTTCCAACATGCATAGTTTGCGCATCATTCATATTGAATGTGGTTTGCATATCTTCGGTCAACGAACGTAGTTCTGAAGACGAAGACAACACCTATAGCTAGTTTTACGACTTGCATTTGTTTTTATTTGGATTTGATTTGGATTAGAGTTGGTCAAACTTGGATGTGATTTGGCTTTGATTTGATTTTCATATACGTACACTATATATGTTCTACATATTTTTCCTATTCAATTGTATCACCTAATATATGTTTATTATTTCTCTAAATGTTTTGGGTATCCAAACTATCTAACATTTCAAGATCCGTATATTTTGTAACATCTCTAACAAGGGATCAACATAGTCCAATGGTTGAGATGGATAAGAATGATCTACAAATGCCCTGAGGGTCATCCCACGGTTATAGGTTTCATCTTAAAGAATGTGTCAAAATTCACGGCCATAGGCCATGGTATATTCATTTTCACGGAAAAATATTTCAAAATTGCTCATTTATTTGTGTTCACTGCTCACCGCTCACCGCCAGGGATTGCACGTCACGTCACATTTTGTGACAGCGACGTGACGGCTGACCAAAAAACGTCACGTCCGCGGGGGGGGGGGTAAATCCGGCAGTTACCCCAGGGGTAAACTGACGCGGTCAACCCCCTGGTCAACCCCTTGGTCGACTGCTAAGTCGACTGCAAATAGCAGTCGACCTAGCAGTCGACTGCCAAAAAAAATTAAAAAAATCCAAAAAAATTCTGGACCGTCAGATCTTCTTGCCAAGAAGATCTGACGGTCCAGAATTTTTTTGGATTTTTTTAATTTTTTTTGGCAGTCGATTGCTAATTCGACTGCTATTTGTAGTCGACTTAGCAGTCGACTGCAAAAAAATTAAAAACAATTAAAAACAATTATGGACCGTCAGATCTTCTTGCCAAGAAGATCTGACGGTCCAAAATTTTTTTTGGAATTTTTTAATTTTTTTTGGCAGTCGACTGCTAGGTCGACTGCTATTTGCAGTCGTTTGCTAAGTCGACTGTTAATAGCAGTCGAATGCAAAAAATTACTTTTGCAGTCGACCAAGACCAGTCGACTGCTATTAGCAGTCGACTTCAAGGAAAACCAAAAATAAAAATAAAAAAATTCTAAAAAAAAATCATGGACCGTTAGATCTTCAATCCAAGAAGATCTAACGGTTCAGATTTTTTAATAGATTTTTTTAATTTTTTTAATTTTTGTTTTCTGAAGTCGACTGCCCGTAGCAGTCGACTAGAGCAGTCGTCCCAAAAAGTTACAAAAAAGTTACAAAAAATTGGTACATTAACTTTTTTTTGTCACGTCAGTGCGCGTCACGCCCCGATGTGACGCAACGTGACGCAAAAAGGCCGCGTCACGTCCATTTGCACATCCCTGCTCACCGCTCTAGGCTCACATAATAGCAATCCCCACTGAGATGTTGTCCCCAAAATAAAAATCAATGTCGTTATGCAAAATAAAAATTCTCAACAACATGAGCACCCAGAAGTTGGTTTCAAATATGATTGTAATTTTTTTAAAGGCTTGACAAATGGCCCTATATAAACTTTCCAAGTTATAACAAATGGCTTTGAATGAAACAAAATGGAAACTAAATTTGGTCACAAATCCTTTTTTCTTGCAACTGATTTGCAAATGGCCCTTGTAGCACTTCCTAGGGCTTGCAAAAGGATTTTGACAAATCTCCAAAAACTTGAAATTAGTCACCTTGTTGCTGAGGGTACAAATATCAACATTTGGATAATTTTGAATTTCTCTCACAAGTTCTTCTAATTTTCTCAAATAGTTTACAAATGGCCCTCACGTTGCTTCCCAAAGACTTTCAAAGTGATTATGAAAATGTCCAAAAATTTGAAATTACCTACCTCATCACTGAGGGTACTAATGTCAACGTTTGGATAACATTTGATGCATGTGACAACTTCATTTGTTTTTCTTTAAAAAAATCAAATGGCCCTTTGAATCACTTCTAAGGATTTTTGAAGTTATTTTGACAAATCTCCAAGAAAATGAAATTTGTACCTACAGTTCCAAGGATACAAATATCAACATTTTAGTAACTTTAAATTTGACTCAAGATTTAGTTTATCTCTCTCAAATGATTTATACTTGGCCCTTGTATGGCTTTCAAAATGACCTTGAAAATCTCAAAACTTGAAATTTGTATGTTGGTGCCAAGGATACAAATATCAACATTTGGGTAACCTTGAAGATAGCTCAAAATGTCATTTAATTTCTACTAATGCTTGTAAATGGTGTTGTCAAAACTTCCGTATAGGCTCTCATGGCATCGTGTTGTAATTAGCCGAACGTAGAATTAGGTTATTTTGTAAAGAGGCAACCACATCTAATATTGTATGTAATTTCTCTCAAAAACATATAACTCATGCATGTTTCATGCGAGGGTTTAGGGTATGGATGTACCATAGGCAAAGATTGATGATAGTTGTAATTCAGTGGTAAAAATGAAATTAACACAGTTTGAAAACATAAAAGTAGCCATTACAATGGCTCTCCAAATTGGAGATATGATTGATTGGTTGAGAAAAAAAGAAATGAGGTCTATTCACTAATAGCCTCATCATCCACATAAATCAAACCGTTACCAACAAAGTTGGTGGATAGAGAAATAGAACCACCAACAAAATCACTAGGGTTGGCTTGAGTGTCAGTCAAGCCGATCTCAAAATCAACATCTGCAGCAACATCTAAGAATTTCAAAACACGAGGGTTATACTTCGGAGAGGCATTTGACTGGAGAGATGGAGATGCTTGTAGTGTTTGCAGCTTAGCAATTTTTTCTGCATACGAAGGGAGTGTCCAACTCTTAGCTGGACTAGGATAGTCTCTGCAATATTGCAACATTTTAAAGAGTTTAGGCACAAGTGATATCATGGTTCTCAGAAAACTATGAATATTGACCAATGAAATAGAAAGAGTAAGCGGTACTTACTTACTCAGAGTCCTCAACACGACGCCGCTTCACTGCAGCAACCTTCTTTGGCTTCTTTGCAACTGGCACAGGGGCAGGAGGTGGAAGTGGTGGAGCAATAGACATCAAAGGCTGAAGAAGAACCCCAAACAACTTCTTGTCACTCTTCAGGCCCAGTACGTGCTTGCTAGTACTCTTGCAAGCATGAATAGAATTGCCTACAAAGAAATCAATAATTTGTAATAAGTACCATATTCACAAAGTGATTAGTTTGAATTCAGATCAAGGATGAGATTCACTAGTAGAAAACATGGCAAAAAAGAACCGCAATCGTTTTTCCATTGCGGTTCTTTTGACCACCCTGATCTGCAGTCACTAAACGACTGCAAATTTGTTTTTTTGGTTTGCCGGCTGAAATTTTAAGAATTTGGGGCCTTATAATATACCGTTGGAAAGGTCTTGAAAATATCTTTCCAACGGTATATAACATGCCCCATAACCTCAATATTACAGTCGTAAAACCAAAAAAACAAATCTGCAGTCGTTTAGTGACTGCAGATCAGGGTGGTCAAAAGAACCGCAATGGGAAACGATTAAGGGTTTTTTTTGCCATGTTTTCCACTAGTGAATGAAGTGAAATTCATACCAGTGGCAGCTGCAACATCAATAACCAAGTCCCCGACTATGGTTAGAGCCATAATGAGGCATGAAAAGAAGTACTCATCCTTCTCTCTTGGGCCTCTCCACGGTCGAGCACCATCCATGAGTGGATCGGTGCAAAAATTAATCAATGTGTCGTTGAGGCCAACGTCCACACCCTGCGCCACCAACTCTGGCACATAACAAATGGAAAATGTAGAAGTCCAAGACACTAAGTCCTCGGGCCGCGAAACCCGCTTGAGAAGAAGGATATTGAATCTGTTCGTGGTGGTATTGGGAATCCTTGCCGAGCTAATGGGCAAGAAATTGACCTCCATCCACTTCTTGCACACGGCAAAGCCAAAAGAATCATAAAACCTCTCAATGTCCTCAAGGAACACTCCGTTATCAAATGGAAAAAAAGTAGCAAGGCACCATTATCGTGTAGAATCTCATCTACAAAATCAAACAACTCCTGCAAGTAGTCATCACTCTTCTCATTCCAAGTGGGTACTACTGATGATGGCACCGAGACAGTTGGAACCGGCAGACCTTCCGGTAAGTCTGCAATCACCAAGTCAGCTACTCCACGCAATGAAGGGACGCCGTAGATTCTCCATGAGCGAGAAGGAGAACATGATACAACAAACTTGCGCACCTCACGAAAGAATTGTTGTTGTTTAAGAATGGAGTCGTTGATGACAAGGACTTGCGGTTTGCTCTCAGAAGAAGGATGCTGAGACAAAGAGGGAGGAGTTGGTACCTTCACACGGTTCTGAGTGAGTTGAAGGGGCTCACTATCAGCTTCGCCCATCAGAGTGTCTTCATTTGTGGCAGATCCAGTGGCAACCAATGAAGCAACAATCGCTCTACTCTTCTTGGACACTCCAGTTGTTGAAGTCTTTGCAGCAAGCTTCTTCTTACTAGAAGACCTCTCTCCATCCAAGGTAGGTGAAACTTCAAGAGTAGCAATCTCTTGAACCTCTTGTGCATCATCATCATTAGGGAGATCCTGTGTGACAGTCAAGGATTTCTTGATCTCAGACTCCGAGTCAGGCACAAAATCCTTAGTACATTCAATGTACCAGCAACATTCAATGAAATTCTCTCTACTAAAGTTCTTCTTCTGTGCCTTTGAGAAGATGAAGGTCGGTGAAGAAGAATCGCACCACCCCTGCATACAAGGAGGTAGCTTCCGAATTGCCCCAGCTTTAAAGAGCACGTGCTTCATATACCTTCAAAATTCAGCAAAAGACACTAGATGAGATTCACTAGTAGAAAATATGGCAAAAAAGAACCGTAATCGTTTCCCATTGCGGTTCTTTTGACCACCCTGATCTGCAGTCACTAAACGACTGCAGATTTGTTTTTTTGGTTTGCCAACTGAAATTTTAAGAATTTGGGGGCTTATAATATACCATTGGAAAGGTATTGAAAATATATTTCAACGGTGTATAACATGCCCCCATAATTTCAATATTGCAGTCGTAAAACCAAAAAAAAAAATTGCAGTCGTTTAATGACTGCAGATCAGGGTGGTCAAAAGAACCGCAATGGGAAAACGAATGCGGTTCTTTTCTACCATGTTTTCTACTAGTGATTGGTAAGAAAACATGAATGAGCAAGGCACACATAGCATCACACTAAAGCAAAACCGCAAGCAGCCATCGGCATTGAAAAAAAATATAATGAAATGAATAAATAACTAACTCATACATGAGGCAAAGCCGCTTCACAAGAAGATCCCCATCCTTGACTTTATCAAACACAAGGGATTTATTGTGTGCATTAGAACCAGATAAGAGGGAGTTAAATGTCTTGTCCCAAAGGCAAATCCGCCAAGTGTCAATGTAGTCCTCAAGACTCTCTACATCCTTGGACTTATCAACCCCACCCACTAGTGCTATGTAACCAAGAAGCTCTTGAGTGGCACTCTCCTCTATCACTGTCCAAAGAGCAGCACGGTCCATCCATTTCTTCAGCATGTTCTCACCAGCATGGTACTTTGGAAACCTGAGGTCATTTCGAATAGCTTCTGAATTGTTCCACCACTTGAACCAGCGCACTTTGTACTTGGGCTCAACCGCTGCAGTTGCCACCATCTGCAGTTTCTCTAGTGACATCTCAACTTTGGCAACAACGTGTGCACTGTAATGCGCAATAACCTGCATGTCCAAGGAGGTAATGCATAAGCAAAGGAAGAGCTAAGGTCTTGAGTCAAAATCAAAATCCAAGTAAAATTCACTCACCTCTTCCATGAAGCCCTCCCCTACGGCTGGATTAGCAACTGATTGGGCTTTGTTGAAGTAGGTAAATAGCTCCTCCTTCTTCTTAGCAATAGCCTTGTCAACATATTCCTGGAGGCATGAATCGCTCTGCACGCTTTTATCCACCTCTTCTAAGTATAACTGCCCAACCTCGCTAGCCATTTGGACTATGTCATCTTGAAGAATGAAGCAAACAATCAAAACTAAACTCTCAAATCAAGTGATTGCACTAGTAGTGTCACCAAAAATCCTCCACCCTTCGATTTCGTCCTAGCCCGAGTGGAAAAGTTTATAATGACATGTAGAGACTTCTCTCTTTGTAACCCAATATATAATTCCAATCTACCCTTGGAATATACACAACTTGATTAACACCACACTATGTAGTTTTACATTCCTTAATGTCGGGCAAGGTTATATCCTTAGCTTTTTCTAATGTCCACCCGGCCGCTTTGGCCACGCATGCCTTCAAAGATATCCCTCTTGTGAATCGAGTCCTTGCCGTCGACTCCACACTACTACATGAGTTTTCGTTTATTGATTCCGTGCTATCACATATCATCGTGGTTGATTCCGTATTGGTACATGACACTTCGCTTGTGGATTCCATGAGCACATAGGCTTTAAATACAAGTATTAAAAAATACTTATATACTTATCCTTGCCCTTCCTTCTCTAAGTTCTTCTTGATGTAAATCTCTATCAATGTCTTCCTACTAAACTTCAGAATAGTATAACTCCCACCCAACTTATGTTCTTCAAGTGAAATTTGGTACACTTGTTAAATACCTTATCAAAAATCTTCACACCAAATTTTGGCACAAACAGAGTTCATATGCAAAAGTTATGCATGAAATTCTAACTCTAACTACTTAGTATGAATGATGTGATAAAGCATCCGGTCATTAAAACTCTAATAACTTCCAACTCCTACGTCCAATCAATCTAAAATTTTGACACAAGATAGATATATAAGTTCAGAAGATAGTGTCAAATTTTGGTATCCATATCTATAACCCTCTAAGAGATACATATTTTCAAACCTTGCTGCTTTGTTCCTAGACACCCTCCCCTTCAACTTTTAATAACTCTTTCATCCCAATGACTGAAGCTCTCAAATTTTTACCACAACTCCCATACTTTATAATAAACAATCCTTCAAATTTTCATACCCATTGAACACTCTGATCATCCATAATTGACAAATCTCTCACTATAAAGTTCTGCTCAAGTTCATCACTAATAAAACACTACAAGTAATGCACCTAGTACAATCTAGTCACTCTAAATGCCACAAGTTTAAACAAATTTGAACTCTCTCACTTCAATATGAATCTCAATGCAACAAGTTGAAGTTTACAATCAAACTCCAAATTCCTTAAACCCAATCTACTTCTAACAAGAGGTCAATCCCTCTTCAAGGCTAAATAGCCTTGGCTCTTCTCCTAAGAACTAAGCACACACATGTGCTCCTATCTTGCTTCCCACACACCCACACTTATAACCCGTGGGGTGCTTAAGGAGCACGAAGGAAAGAGAGGATGAGTGAGGGAAGAATGAGGGATTATATAGTGAGTTGAGAGGGAGAGAGGGCATGAGATAAGGATAGGGTGAGAGGATTAGAGCCTCCAATCACAACCCCTTAACCTTCTCCTTCTAAGTAGGGACTCATCCCATCCACAAGGCTCTCGATAAGCCTTCGAAATCTCCTCCTACTTTGTAGGCTCTCATCTTATCTCCTAAGCCTTCCTCCCTCAAATGATCAACAAAGATCCTAATTCAAACATTTAACTAACCTTGGCTTTCTACCTACCACACTTTATCAAGATATGTCCTCATACTACTTAAGTCCACTCCACACAAGCCTAATGCTTCAAACTTAGCTTTCTTCAAGCTTCATTTTTTTTATATTTTTGTGAATAATCATAAATCAACAAAACACTACTTGTAATGTTTTACAATTGTTAACAACACATGTGGGCATCAATTTGGGCTCACAAATAAAAAATATGGCAAAAAAGAACCGTAATCGTTTCCTATTGCGGTTCTTTTGACAACCCTGATCTGCAGTCACTAAACGATTGTAGATTTGTTTTTTGGTTTGCCAGCTGAAATTTTAAGAATTTGGGGGCTTATAATATACCGATGGAAAGGTATTAAAAATATCTTTCCAACGGTGTATAACATGCCCCCATAATCTTAATATTGCAATCGTAAAACCAAAAAAACAAATCTACAGTCGTTTAATGACTGCAGATCAGGGTGGTCAAAAGAACCGCAATGGGAAAACGAATGCGATTCTTTTCTACCATGTTTTCTACTAGTGTTACAGATAAGGAAGAAACTTGAAGGAAATGAGATCCTTACACTGAAGATGAAGTTGACCATCAAATTTCTAGTATGTGGATACGACGTCTTCTTTGATTTCCTGAGGTATGATTTGATATAGTCCGGAGTAAGCATGGGCTTGAAGTACTCAATGTCATACGATCCGTATTTCTGAATACGGTGAAGAGTATGAACTAAGCTAGTCTTCACATGTGCCGTTTGATTGGACCTGCACAATTGGCATGTGAGATTGCATAAATTGTGAAGCGCCAAATAAGAGGAACAAAAACAATACGAGATCAGCAAGAAATTACCTGTTGATATTGTGCATGACAGTGAGGATATCTCCAGAACCTCCAGCGGTGTCAAGTACAACGCATTCGGGATTACCATTTTTTGAAACCCAATGTTGATCTTCAGCATAAAGAGTTTCAATCACCTTCTTCCAAGCTAAGAGCCTATGGTTATCATCATAAACAAAGAACATTGAGCCACTCAAGCCCACGAGATCATGATCGGATTTCAAACAGTTTTCGAATGCATCATTTTCTTGAATCCAACAAGGGCTCCATTGCTCTACATCGTCTTGAGTGACAACCCTGCTATGACCCTCGTCATCCGTCACGGACACATACATAGCACATGAATGGGGCTTGTACCCATAGCGAAACGCTCCCATCAACTTAAGAACATCACATCGAAGTGTAGGTCTAACCATGGGCATGTGAATCATCCTACATAATGGAATTCGAAGGATTACTTTTGAGACGGGTTGCCGCCTCATACGGTCAATTACCTCATACATATTATCATGGAGCAATATGGCTTGCACATTGTTCCCAACCTTCGTCAAGCCCTTAACTTGCCTTCGAGCATGCTCCATAGATGATTCAAAATGGCCTCCAATACCACTACTATGGCCTTGACTAGAACTACCAGGAGGATGGTGATTATCATCCCCTACTAAATCCGTCCCAAGCGGAGGCTGCGAATCATCACCGTCGTCGCAATCTCCACTCTCACTAGACTCAGACTGAGAAATGCACCGCAGTCTTCCATTTCCCTTCCTTGATGCAATGCCTACATCATGAGACCCATGGGTAACCTCCAAGTCCATGGCTCCTCTACAAAGACTCCCCGAAACGCTTGTTGATGACACTCCAGCTGCAACCTCCACAACTTCCTCAACAATCGACATCATACCAATCTGCACAAAAGCCACTTTAAGAGGCCTCAGTCTAGGTAACAAGTAAACATGACCCCTCAAAAAAAATTTTGTGGATCTAAATCACTCTCTACAACTCAAAGTCTCGGACCCACGAAGTCCGCACTCACTATCCCTTCGCTGGCTGCCAACTCCCTCGCCTCTTGTGGCACCCCTTTGCTCTTATCCAACCCTTTCCGAAATTGTAACCCTAATTATTTCTCGTCAGTCTTGCAGTCCAGCCGAGTAGCGCACATGAATTCTAAGGTTTAGTCCTTATCCGTGAACGTCCCATTCGAGGTTGTTCCTAACCTTGCACCAAGTGGCAATTTATAATATAAAAAACAACACTAATTAATGAGTGGGTTATCAAATACCTGACTCTCTTCGACAATACTGAAGTCCACCGATAGTTGGAGCTCGGTCTCACACTTTGAGTGTAAAGGTAAAGTAACTTCTTGTTCGACAACTTGATTTTGTACAATCTCGACTGGAAGCTTCGCAAACTGGCTCGTTAACGACTTGACGGTACCGTCCAAGTTTGCAAACCGCATTCTCTTAGTCTCTGCATGTCTCATCCTAGCACGCCTAATCTGCTTTGAACTAGAGAATAGGGGCTTTCTCCTTCTCCTTCGCTTTGCGATCGAAGGTGTCACACCGTCTAATGGATACACAACATGCATCTGAGATACTACCTCATTCACAAACTCAGCTCATCTTTATGCAATCTGAGAGGACTTTTATGGTGTTTTGCATCTTGTTTAAATCTCCACTACATTCCAATTTAATGGACCCTTTTAATGATTTACTTATAATAACGCATAATTGTTATTTTCATCCTTCAAATTGTGGCCGAGGGCAATCGATTTTACACCTAAACCTCTGATTCTAAATTGGATAGATATTTAATCGATCCAATAAATGACGTCGGCTGTGCCTAAATTCGGTTGCCACACATTCCACACATCTACTTATGTGCTGACATACCTTCGATCACCCTTGCCCATGAATTTTACAGCTGCTATAATAATTTTAGCAAACAGCCAATTATCCTACAATCCTCTAAATTATCGAACTCCATTCTCATTAGCTAGTGACACTCTAGAGTAAGCCATTACCAATTCAATAAATGCATTGGCACGCGCCTCTTTTGATTGCCTTTCTATATAGCAACATCATTCCAGTTGAGTTGGTCTCAATCTCTACTCGCCATGGCGGATTCAGTCTCAACCGCTGCGTTGATTGTGCTCCGCGCCCATGGCATGGGCATTCCTCTTACCTTTCGCGTGGATGAGAACGGACATGCTTCAGTGTCTAGTCAGCGTTTGAGTCTTAGATTCACTTTTCTGGAAGACACTATTAATATTGAGGAGGAGGTTTTCGATGACCTCACGTCTGAACTAACTCACACAATTGGCCAGTTATCAATTCGTGATGAGAATGACTGCAAGATGTGGAGACTTGCTTCCGGCAGGTATAGGGTCTATGGATTGACAGATTCCCAGATGGCAGCATCTATGGAAATTCTTACCCCTAGCCGTTCATCTACGTGCACTATGTATACCCCTCTTCCTACTAATATAAAGGTTAAGGTAGAGCCAGGACCAGAGACTCCTCTTCTTGCAAAAGTTAAGGTTGAACCGGGCACTTTTAATTCAGTCATCACTCTTTCATCAGACGACGACGACAGTCTTCGCAGATCCACGCCTTTAGTTCCTAGTCCACCCAACCCTTCTGTTCAGTCGAAATCTCATGTAGTTGTTTCATATAAGTGTCCTCCATTGCAACCGCCTTCTTCATGTGTGCGCATCAGTATCGTAGACTGTTTGAAGAAGTTGGCTACTAGGCCAGGGAAGAAGAATCTCCTAAAGAAACTTGACTACAGTTCCATTAGACATGAGAAAGTTGAGTACTTGCCTGCAATATTTAATGGTGATGTCATGTTTGAATTGCCTTTTGCCGGTACTTCAGCCTCACGAACGCAGGCAAAATCTATGCAGGGCATGGATAAACGATACGATGGTCATGTCTGGACCAAAACCATCACGACCAACATCACTAATGATATGGGTCTCTCTTTCCGGTTCTCAAGTTGTGTCGGTCACCTGCGGTGTGAGAATAAGGAGTGCGCCTACCTGACCCGTGAGCATCGCATCTTCGAAGTGAACGAGACAGAGTTTGACGGATGTACCTTGCAAGCATTTGTTGTTGGCCAGGGTCCTCCCAAAGATTCGACTTTGGTTTCCAAGGTGTGTAAGGAACCTCCCGCTTGTCTTGCCACTTGTAGAGCTAAGATCTATTATGTCTCGGGCAAGCGCAACAACACCCGTGTTTGCATCCACCTTGGAACCCATGAGCATCATGTTAAAGTTGGCGACTATAGAGATTCAAAGGTCGAAATTAGTAGCCTCATCAAAGATCAGATCGAGAAGACTCCACAGGCCACGAAGAGTGTAGTTGTGTTGGAAGCAAGTAAGATGCTTGTTGGCAACTACTTGTTGAGGTCCGAGGACGATCCGCCGAAGACGCTTACTTTTGAGGAACTCGTTCCGGTGCTTGACCGATGCAAGGACATGGCGTCGCCCAACATCCGGAACAAGGTTGTCACCTTTAGATACTTGAGGAGGTATGGCATGATGGATAGTATTACCAAGTTGCGGCTCTCAGCAACTGGGCTTTTGTGCAAAAGAACATGTTTCCCGGTCAAGGTGCAGAGCTTGACAAGGTCTTCGTGTTCAAGATGTCGGAGGTGGGGCCTGGAAGTGGGGTGGACTTGGTGAAGTGAATGCAGCCCAAGGGGGACCTCGAGAATGCTTGGATAATGTTCGACCACGTCAAACGGGTGAGGCAGTGGACCACCATGGCTTGTCATGTTTACGACTCGACTTATTGCCGTGTGATGACCATCGCATGTTACGACATGCAATCCGAGGATATTGATGCGCAGATGGTCTTTTGGAAAAACCTCAACGCAGTGATGGAGAGACATGGCGTCGAGAGGCCTTACTTCAAAGGATTCATGGCGGACAGTGCGCAAGCAAATTGGAATGCCGTCCGGGTCGTATACGGGAACGGCAAGAAGGAGGATCGCATGGAAGATCGAGAGAGGACTTGTCAGTTTCACTGGACCCAGTCCATGTTGAAATACACAGACAAACACATCGCTGAAAACATGAGGGAACAACACGTGAAGATGTGCCACCAGTAGAGGACGGCACGGACGTTGGCCGAGGCCGAGAGTCTTTACCATGGGCTGAGGGCTTGGTGGGTATCTGCTGGGGCCGTGATTGAGAAAGCGTTGAGTAAATTGGAGTTGTGGCTTGCCTTTTGGCACTTCCGCTATCGCCAATGGGGTGGATTTATGACAAGGGTAAGCTCATTCGATTTTTGCCATGAACATCAATTTGGACTTTGAAGGGTGATATAGTTTTGAATTTTATGCTAACTTGACCTCACATGCGATGCCCATAAATTCACGGAGGTAGAACTTGCGGAGATGCCGTCTTGCAACCTTGCGGAGACTGTCCACAACAAGCGGCTTCAAGCGTCCGGCAACAATGGCGGTGATCTTTACGTCGCCACGGTGGATGACTATATCCGGGCATTCCTACAGGTTGTCAATTACTACCAGTACTTGAAGGGCGACGTGGGTGGGACTGGACCAAGCAAGAAGGAGCTAAGGCACGGGGAGGTCACTAGCGAAAATCGTAGAAACAACATGCGATAAAAAATAGGGTCTAATATATTCATTGTAGGTAAATTTTGCAAAAAACGTACATATAATATAGGGGGTTTTAAAATAATAAAACATGTTTACATGTAAAATACCATCACATATAATGGCCTCTTTTATCTAGTCATTACATGTAAAATAGCATGGAAACAATTACTAGGGGTAGCGGATCTAGGGTAGGGTTGTGCTAGTGGATGAAAAGAGGTTTTATGTTGAAAATGCTTGGATGGATGACTTCACAGGCTGGCTTGCTTGAACGTTATTGAACCAACGGTTCCAATGTGAAGTTAATGGTCTCTACCCACGTGCCGGGAAGGAAAAAAATGCAGTATAAGTAAAATAGGGTATTTTTAAACGATTCCCCCCAACAATTATACTTACTGATAGGGTGTATTAAAATACAAACATTTACCTTTATTTTGAAAAATACCATACCTTATAATCTTTTCTGCAAGGTAAATATCCCCCTGATAAATAGGTCATGAGCGCACGTGTATGCAGTAATTAAAGAGGGAGTGACCTCCCCGTGAGCTAAGGCTGCCGATGGCGGAACGTAGGGCCCAGAAAACAGGTGATCCTAAGGTCCTCCATGACCCCATGCTAGATATGCCTGGAGCCGACGAGTTCTGTACACGCGACCCTCACATGGCGGGAGAGGAAGTGTTTGGCTCGATGAAGCGGAAGCTAGACCTATCCCTTGGAGCTGATGAAGAGTCGCACAGGCCTGATAAGGTCAACTTTTCACATCCTCGTGGCTCTGGTAGGGCTGTCAGGACTCATTCCACTCACATGCCAATAATTCTTGAAGAGGAAGATTCCGATGTCCAGGAAGTTGCACCCCTAGCGCCACATGCCGACGATGTCGTCCCGTCCCCCACCCACGAGGGACGGATCCAGCACGTCCCTGCCGTCGAGGAGACTAGGGTGAATGTGAAGGAGTGGCACATTGCTCGGTTGCCAAAGACTTCTGCCAAATGTTGTTGGGCCCAGAGAGTTGTCACCAAAAAGAAGTGTACTGAGAGAATCGTAAGGGGTGCGAAATCAACCCCCGCCCCTACGTACACCAGTCTATGGCACAGCACCAGGAGGAATGTGAAAGAGTCCAGAGAGTTTTTCTTCTGCTCATATGATATCGAGAGGTCCGTCAAGGGTAGGAGGCGCAAATGGGTCGTTCAATACTCTGCACAGCAGGAGAGACCAAGCATTCCGAATGTTTGGCCAGTGAAACTTGGTACAAACCTCAAGCAATGTGAGATCCTGGCCCTCAAAGCGGCCGGATTCCAACTGCCACAGAAAGTGTCGGTCTCGCCCAGAAGGCTCTTTTCCACAGCCCCGTCTCCGGCAAATCTAGACTTTGTGCCGGTGCCCGCGGATGCGGACATGTTTCCTGGGAAGAGAGAAGGGAAAATCGTCAAGCGCACCGCAACCCGTCCAAACCCTCAACAGAGGTTATCCATGGGCTCTTCGGACTCCCTCAAAGCTCGACTCCGCTCGGTCACGATGATTCCTCACCCTAGCCATGGCTGCATCATTGCGCTAGACTCGATGACGCCACCCGACGTGACACAATACCAGATCACCATCAGCTCCCTTCCGGGTTGCACCTGTCCCGCATTCAAGAAGACAATGACCAACTTTCGAGGGAAGAGTCAGTTCTCGTATTGCAAGCATGTCTACTTCATCTTTTTAAAGGTTTGTCATCGCAATCCTGATGTAGACCTTTTCATCCACGCGCCAACCTTCAGCTTCAACGAGGTCAAAGTAGCCCTCGAGAGTGGAATCTTAACTCACCCTTTGGATCGGACCTAGAAATTAGTCTAGGGATGTCCCTTTCTAAAATCGACCTGGTCGATGAAGTAGTGCCTATTCATCCATGTTTCTAATCGAGTCCGACATTGACTAAGTAATATAAAATTTGCACTCAATAATATAAGATTGTCAGTTTGTCTCCACCCTGGTCAGATTGAGCATCTAAATCTTGGTAGCAGTTCAATATATGTTGTGTATTCTCAAATCAACTATCCATATCACGCTCCACACAATTTGCTATAATAAATATAATCTCAAAGATTATTTTTATTCCTTTCAAAATGTTGTATTACAATACCCAATTGTGTCATGTGTCTTTCTCCCGGTTGAACACTACATGTTCAATTTGGAGGTGCTTCCTATGTCTATCAACTCTACTTCCGTGTTGCCAACCTCCTAGATGATTCGGACTTCATTTCATCGTCCCTTTTTGATGGAGGTGGACCCGGTCGAAGCAAATCAACGTACGAAACCGTTTTATCCCTCATTCGATCCTTCAATGGACGACGATGCGGCGATAATCCTTTCATCCTCTCGCGAAATGACAAAGACCTCGAAGATTCGCCTACCACCTTTACCTCCTCCTCCGTTTCGATCGATTTATCTTCATTCAAATCAACATCATTCTCCGACACATCCGCTCGCCTCTTAGGGTTTTTTGCATATCGTTTATGCTCCTCCTCCACCCTCCACCTCCATGCTTGTGTGGACTGCGAAAATGGAGTCATTTTGTAATCATCACTATATCGATTTGCAGCACCTATGTCATGTTCCGGCGATGGATTAAAAGGAACATGCGGATCTCCTAGACTTCTAATCTCCTTCTCCCATCCTAGGCCAGCAAACATGTCTCTCTCCTCTCCCATTGTATGCATGTGTATCTACACTCATATTGGGTATGAGTCTAATTTATGTCCTCATATATATTCAGCTGAAGATAATCTCTTCGACCACAAACAATAATTGTTGGAGTCCAAGCTCTAGAGTTGACTCACACATAGGACAAAGACAAAAGTGATGGAATAAAAATGAAGCAAGTTGGTCGCCCTTTGTATTTTGATTGACTCCTTCTTCAATTATACCAATCTCAAAAAAATCATTTTCATTTATTCTTTCTTGGGATCATCTTTGGTTTTAATCATATACTTGTCTATTATATCACAATTTTTCTATCATTTTAACCCTTCCCCGTATCCAAATTTAATGAGACCATTTCAAATTCAGGGCCTTTTAATTTATTTTTGGACCTATACGTTCCATGGAAATAGGTCATGAATTTTTACTATTTTTGGAAGAATCTAGAATATTCTGAGATTATTTGAATCTTTTCTAAATTTAGTATGGGAAGTTTATTATTTTTACGTCATTTCCGCTCTCCGCTCTCCACATCTCTGCTCTCCGCTCTCCGCTCTCTGCTCACCGCTCACATATAAGTGTCGTCCATGTGTTGCCTAAAATTGACCATTTAGGATAACAGTTCAGATTGACTCGACCTGAATTGGCATGTATATTATGGCTATAAATATAGTATTATTAATATTTAGGTAAAGCCAACCTAAATCGACAAACATATTCTCCTCATTTAGGTCGAGTCAACCTAAATCGACAAACATATTGTCCTCGTTTAGGTCGACCCAACCTAAATCGACAAACATATTCTCATCATTTAGGTCGAGTCAACCTAAATCGACAAACATATTGTCCTCGTTTAGGTCGACCCAACCTAAATCGACAAACATATTCTCATCATTTAGGTCGAGTCAACCTAAATTGACAAACATATTGTCCAACGATGCACAACTTTGAAGCGATGGATGGGCAGGGACGTGAGGGAGTGGAGCGATGGATGGGCGGCGGCATGAGGGAGTGGAGCGATGGATGGGCGGCGATGCAAGGGAGTGGAGCGATGGATGACGGGATCAACCTGGCCCAACGACGAAGTGAGGCTGGAGGCGGGAGGAAGGGGTGGCAAATCCCAACTATGGGCGATTTGATTAGGGCAGATTTAGGCGATTTGATGAGGGCTGGATTTGATTATTATAATAGGGAATTTCGTACCATCATTTAGTTATAGCATTGAGTGCGAAGAATCGCCCAAAAAAAATTCACTGGTCATATGGTAATAGTCCTCAATGACTACCTTGTGCATGGATTTGGGCGAACCAACCCATACACTCGTTCCTTGTTGGATGCCTCAGCCCTTGTCTCCAAGGAACCAGTGTACGAGTTGTTTCGCCCCAGCCCTTCTACATGCTTGATGGGGTTTGCATTTGGGTTCTAGGTATTTACCAACCAGAGGCTCTTGGAGTGCTCATGGGCTCCCTTGAGTTTTGTTTTTTTGTATTGTGGCTAATTAATTGTGCTATTGTCTTTATTTGCTTGATGCAACCTTTGAGTTACATGCTATGGATGAAAAAAATGTTCAATGACGTCTTACTCGAGAGTAAATAATTTTATATGTAATAAATGTTTATTTGATTCAAGTTTTATATTTTGTATATGTAATGGAGGCATTTCATAAAGTACATTGAAAAGCTTAGCATGAGTCTATTTTCTAGCTTCCCGTTAGTATGTATACATTGTTTTCTCTATAAACTTCTCATATACATAGCGACCCACGCATGTCATTTAGGTTTATGAAGAGTCCACCCCCCAGGTCCCAAACAAATAACTCCAAATTAACAAAAAAATCCTACATGCTTGAAGTATGAGATTCTCTTATGTTATTTTGGCCCACATGATAGTTGGCAACACCCTACACTAGTAGATACCTTCCATCCACATAGATTGCCACCTAGTGGGTTGCAAACCCCATCTTAATATTAGGTGGCGACTCATATTGGGTTGCATGATCATTTATCGATTAAGTGACTCGTTTTCTTAATTGAACCCCTATGTTTGATTGGTATTTGGTTCGGTAAGGATCAAAGTGCAAACATTATAAGGACACATGAAGAAATTGGACTACATCTTCAAATATTAATAACTACTCTATACTCAATAGTGAACACAGTTGGGAGGACCTATGCATCCAATTAAGAAATCAACAAGTATGCACTTCCAATAATCTTAACTAAATATGGGGAGGTCCAATTTTCAACCTGGTGTTTACAAATATTTAATTGTAGATTTGCTAATGCAACACAAGTTTTGTTGTATAAATCTAATTGATAAAAGTTGGAGAATTCAAAAAACAAACCAACTAACACCCACATACCTCAGGGCCACTTCACACAGAGCCAAGAGCCGTGACCATGAAATTGTGAGAGCCCAAAAGAAAGTGTCCCAGTCCGTCCCAAGACACCTCCAAAATCATGTAGTGTGGTCATGGATCCTCAAGTGTAGTGTGAAGCCATATATGACCAGGCCCTCAACCAAATGCTATTTCGATAAATTCCTATTCATGCAGGTCCTTAGATATGATAGAATAGAATAAATCAACAGTTGTGAGCATTTGGAATGCCATGGTCTCCCGGTTTTGTGTTAGGCCTACTTCCAAGAGGTGGTTTTTGAAAACAGTCCAAGTGAACATGAAACATGATCCACTTGATGCTATGTAGGAATCCATGTAGACTTTACATCTATCTTGCATTCACATACTCCGTTGGTCCCTCAAGCATAGTGTGAAGCGAACTTGGACTGGCTCCGCCTTTTCCAACAATGAGAGTGCTTGAAGTGCAATGGTCACGGGCTCTCAGTCTCGTTTGTGAAAGTGGCCTTTAGACATGGAACATGTCATGGCAAATGATCTCTTGAGTCTCCTTCTAACTTAAGCTTAAATAGTGACAAGGGTGGAACTCATGGAGTCACAATTGTACCATTTTAGGGCCATTTGCTTTTAAGGTAAGAATGTTACGTAGAGCTACTTATAGCAAGAGAAAAATTAGGCCCCAAGAATATTGAAGTACTTGTAAATTTAATGAGCTTGGAATAAGTCCGCTCGTGAACAAGTACATTCTGTAATTGTTAATGACAAATCTTATTCTTATGAACAGTTTTGGTTGCAATAATTTGCAGAATCTGGTGGTGCATTAGTACACTTTAATGTTCGGACATTCGAATTTCGGATCTCATGGTGTTTGAATTTCGTATTTAGAGGGTTGAACTTTTGTGAATCAAGGGAACAGTAAGTACACCACATCCCATGGCTCAAAGAATGTTGTGAAATACTGTTCTCCCCCTTCAATATGACACATTTGGTCGAGCAAGAAAGTGTCGTACGATTTGAATGTTGTATTCTGCATAATACGACATTTTAGTCTAAAATGTCGTACTATTGAGATTTTCAAGAAAATGGCCTATTTCAATGTAAAAAATCATTAGGTATACAAAATGAAGATACATAAGCATGAGAGAATATTTTTATTAAAGAAATATGCTCACAATGTCACACAATATGAAGTTTAAAAATATATATAGTCCAATGATAATGTCTTCACCATATCACACATTACGAAAGTAAGAATCTATTGTCTTATGATGATGTTTGTTGATGTTGGAATTTGACATCTTGTTCAATTACTCTTGAGGAATCTTGACTATTGGTGTTGGATGGTCATCCACATCATTCCCCTCCATTGGCTCTTCATTCAAATCTAAACCCAAATGGATTTCTCTACCCATGCCAAATCCACCAACTCAACCATGTTGTACTATCCATCAACAATTTCCTCTTGTGCCAATTGCCAATTGCACAATAAACATTACTCCACTTCTAATATTCAGATAGGAAACAAGATTTGCCAATTCATTTGTTGCTTCTTTCATTCTCAATTTCTCATGTTCATCATCTATGGCAAAATCGACATCCCGGTCTGCAAGTAAAGTCTTGGACATCCTCCAATTGTTTCATATAATTTGGGGATTCATCTCTCTCCACACCTGAAAGCACCACATAGTAGCATGCCTTACATTAGGCACCAATTTCCTCGAGTCTTGGTGAGTAGTAGAAGTATCATACTAAAAGAGAACCCATTCCAAAAGTATTTTTCTCATACTGAACTTGAATAAAGAAATTATTCCTTGTTCTAAAGGTTGTACCACACTTGCAAACATTAGGTGGTAAGAAAACAATAGTAATATTATCCAACTACAAGGTTGAAAAACCAAATGATTCACTCCTACCAACATGCGCGAGGAAATGAGTAGGATAATTGTCCATAATTAAAAATACCTTCCATTTTTTAGATTTGAAATGTACATTGAGGCTCATCATCCAACTTTCAAATACATATGATGTCATCCAAGTCGTTCGATTTGCAAACCACCACAGATAATATGTTGGCAACCACCTTCCAAACCATCATGGGAATAGAGATTTGTAAATGATCACAAGTTTTTGTACAACAAGAGCAAGAGTGAGACGGCCCTTCTAAATTTTGCGCCCATAAACTTTTCCTTGCACTAGTGTCTTGTTTGGCTGGGCTCGGTAAAATAAACCAATTTCATCCATACTGTAAACATCTTCCGGTGCCATAACCAATGCGGAGGAGGTCAGTGCTTACCAAGATGTGTGCAACTTGTTTTGTGTGTAGACGTGGCCATCAACATTGAAATTACTGAAATTCTAACCGAAATGAAAAACATACACCACTCAAGACTGCCATCACCTCTAGAGCCAAGAAATTGAAGAGTGGCATGGGCAAATCTAGAAGCATAAGTCGGTGGGGATTGAAATTTCCAATTTAAAGAGATGCGAGATTTAAATGTGAGGACAAATTTTGAATCAAGAAAATAAATCAACAAGTTCATAATTCTACTTTACATATCCAACAATCCCTAAACCCTTAAGCTTCCATCCAAATCCAAAGACTCGAAAATGCAATGTCGGTTCTGAAAACAAGGTTTGAAACAATTAAGTTGAGTTGAGCTAAGTAAAGTACACCCATTGATGAATTCACCATGTACTCTCCAATCCCAAGGCAAATCCTTTGTGTGGATCCCACCACATGCACACAATAATCACATGTATTATATGACAAATCGGGCTTAAAAAGGTTGTATTACGAGCGTCATGGTTGTAATATTGGGATAAATTAACACTATAAAATTTGGTTGACAAGAAATGTGTCATATAATTGAGGTGTTGTATTATTGAATGTCATATTTTGGGGATAGATTGTAATACATCTACTATACCCAATGCACACATGCTTCTTGAGCAAAACAATTTTGGGTTCATTAAGTAGTTAAAGAAATTATTTCTTAGAAAACACAACTTGGTTTTGTAGTACGAGAACCCCTAAACAATATCATAAAAATTTATACTATATGAAAATATTAGTGTGGTATGCTTAGAATGCATCAACCTTCCATTTCTAGGGGTTACATCTTATTGGATGTTTGTTTGAATTTGAACAAATTGTTGTTTACATTTGTTTTTTGATGACTCCTTTCCCATTGAACAACTATGGCACCACCTTAGTTCCATGGCTCGCCTAGAAGAAACTCAACAAATGTTAGACCCCAAACTCCTCAAGATCCTCTTCACTGAACACCTCACTACCATCCATGATACTATTGATTCCACAAGCATACGCATCCTCACTTCATAAACCTTGAAACTCTAATATGTCAAATGCACCAAATTTAGCCAACAAACACTTGCACATGCTTGGAAACTTTTCTTCTATACACACCACAAATGCAACACCCGTTGCACACACCCCTGCCCCACACCACCACCTCCAAACATCACCCCAACCCCCTCTTCAACACACCCCAACCAATGACCCCAATTCCCAAACATATATCATAGAGGCCATCCCGAGGAGTTTGCATAGACTACATATCGAACTCCAATGGAATCACCAAATCCAAACACACGTACCTCTGCCATTGGAAAGGTTACCTTGACTCGACATATACTTGGGAACCTAAAGAAAACCTCTTTAAAACCCACAATAATTGTGACCCCACACACAACACACATCTTCTCACCAAGCACTACACCCAAACCACCACACATGATCACCTACACAAAATACACCACAAAACACTACCTACAACCTCAAACCAAAGACGCCTGCTTCGTTGACAAATCAATGCACCTCCCGCAGATCCACTTCAACACGACCAAATGTAATCCCAAAACGGATATAAACACCACAACATCCACCATCCACATCTCTCTCCCCCCCTCCCACCATATCACACCTCCACACATTCACACGCTCCACTCTCCACGAATACTCAGCCACACGCATCCAATGGCTCTAGAACCAATACCAACAAAGTCACAACTCCTCACTCATCCCATCACTAGAGCCCACCCTAGGACTTCATAATCAAACTAACATGGCTCACCCAACAATACATCTCAAACCTACCCCCTAGCCCCCTACCAACCCCACTACACTTAAACATGCCCTTGCCCACAACGCTATACCGCATCCATACTAGCATTTTTCATAGACTCATCCTCACTCGCCTACTCATATTACTCTAGCCCGCTAACATGCCCCCTCAAACTCCATAACTACACTAAATATGGTAGTTAGTGTCATATGGTATTTTATGTCACTATGGTAATTTTTCAAATGACATTTCTTACAAATTAGTGAACAAATATTGACATGAATGATGGATGTGTTCATCCATTGGCCAAAACCCTATCTTCTCTTGTCATTAACTTATGATAAATTATTGTCATGGATGATTGAAATTTGGATAAAAATCATTAGGTCAGTGATAGTAATTGCAAAACTGTAAATCTGTAATCCCTCCAAAAGTTTACGAGGAATGACAAATAATTTTCAGTTAATATTTAGTGTTGGTGACACTATATGCGATTTCCAATTAGTATCGAGCAAAGCGATTAGAATTGGTCACACTAAATATCATATTTAGTGTACCACTCTCCCCTATCCAAAAAGCACAAGATTCGGTGTCCACAACAACGCCTATTCCACCCAATGGGTGGGAAGAGACACCCACTCACTGAACTCACAAACATCAATTAAAGCACTACACTAGGCCAAAATGGCAACATACACATACCTGGAGACCGTTACGATTCTCATCCTATCACATGAAAATTGGTACAACAAACGACACCATCTCACCAACCCCCACCCATATATCAATGTACATGTTCATAAATAGGATTCCCAACACATTTAACTAGAACTGAATCCAAAATCGTCATGATCTTATGTATGCACAAATTCTAGATACCCTCCATTACCCCCGTCTTCGCCGAAATATTTCAATACTACCTTGAAGCCGCACTACACCTAGCATAATTTCCCCTCACACGAAACCCCAACCCATGTGACACAACCACCAAGGTCTCAACCTATCCAAGAAATGCAAACACACCCCACCCCCTTCCTACTACTTGAATACCCTCCCCCCCCCTCACTCTACCCCTTCCAACCTCGTTTTACTTACAACATCAACTATAATACCCCACCACATACACCTACTACACACACAACTCCGTCACCCCCCCTCGACAGAGCAATGAAGGCACCGCCAGATTAGGTGTTCACCATCCCACCAACAACACTCAATACAGCTATAGACTTCTTGGATATCCTACACATATAACTAACAACCATCTACGTCGCCCTCCACTTCACCAAAGACAACACCACACATTCATACATCTTTAGAAACAACCTCAACTCCATCTTCCTTATCCACAACCACCTCGCCAACCCTCCTCTCAACATAACCACCAGAGAAGAAACGTTGACCTTAATGGGATCAGCGTGATTGAAATGCCCGTTCGACCCACCCTTGGTATTATGTCCACTGGACATAATATCAGTGGTGCATGACTACTAACCCCTCTCGGGGTGGGCACTATAGTAACCAGGGTGACCAAAGTGACCATGGGAACCGAGTGACTAGATGATCTTTGTAGTGGCGGGGTTAGTGTGGTTGTGGTATTGTAGGGATATATGACCATTTTTCTTTGTGAGGTGGCCGCTGAGTCACAAGACTTCTTAGTGGTTCATTGTAGCATCACATGTTTAGTGGTCCGGGTTCGATCCCTTATGGCCTTGTACGAGCATTGTATTGTGATGTGAGTGACTTGGCATTTGTTGTGTGAGTTGCTTGGCAGGAAAGTTGTATCATATAGCCACCAACCCCTACCGTAAGTTGTGACAGTTCCTTAGCCAGTGTTGGCATTTATTCTTTTGTAATCCTAATTATTTATTGGTTGGTGGATATTTGGGGTTGCTATGGTAGTTGTGTGTCTATTGGTTGTGGTTCGTTATTTTCTATCCTTCTCTTGTGTAGAATTATGGACATAGCATGTTGTATGGCGATGACATTGATTTCCTCAAATGTGTATTTGATGCTTAGCTTAGGGGTTTTGAATGTTGTTTCGATACTTTCCATGGAAAGAATGTGTGTGGCTACCCTAGCACATGCTGTGATGACTATTAGTGGATCTACATTCCATCCCTTGTTGATAACATTGTCTATTAGTGGTTTATATTTTTATATTTTTTAGATTATAGTTTCATATGGTATTCTATCGTTACAATATGTAAATTCAATGAATTGTATTGTTAGGTTATCATTAGGTTCTGTTGGTGGTGGAGATTGATATGGTAGTCCTTTCACACAAAGAAGGTATGCTTTGAATCTGGCATTGCAGTGGCATCTTGGTTGGCCACACGTGCAAGGTAATACCCATGGGGGGACAATGTTTTTTTGGGGGTCATTATTGAATGTGCCTGCATTCATGAGAACATAGCATCTTGACTTTTTCGATGCCACTATGAGTTTTCTTAATTCCCATACTGCTTTATTGTGTCTTTTGGTTCGGAGGGCATGTATGTGGTGTTGTTTGCACTTTAGAAGTACATGTAGCCATGTATCAGAGTCTGGGGAGTTACATATGGGGCATGTGATTGATGGAAAGGCTTCCCTACCAAAGAACAATTGTTTCATGGCATTCCCCATGTATTGACCGTGTCTTAATTTTAGAAGACATGTTTTTTGAGAGTCAGTTATGTTTTTGTTTGTCCAAAATTTATTTGATAGCTCATTATCTATTTCTCGTTGGCTATCCATTTATCTATGTTGGGATATAGTATAGGGATCAGTTCTAGATTTATATTCTTATTGTATTTCGTGAGATGTTTTTCTAGATATCTAATAGGTCCTTTGTCGGGAGTTGTTCCCATTGATGGCCATTCGTCTCTTTGGTAGTAGTACGGTGTTGAGTGGGCAAATTCATGTGGTTGTGAGGCATTAACTTAATGTGTTCTTTTGATGTACCTTCTTTAGCAAGTGTGTCGGCTTCCTCGTTTCCTTTGATGTTTGCATGTGCTCTTACTTTATATAATGTTGTGGGTTGAGTTCTTTGTATAAGGACCACCACAACATAACCACCACAACAAATTACTTATACAAGCCATAATCTAACGACTATCACCCATTGGGTAGAGTAGGCATTGCCATGAGTGCCGAAGATTGTGTTCGTGGGTGGGGTGAGTGGTAGTTGTGGACTTCTATGGGGCATGTAAACGGGCTAGAGTAGTATGCATGTATGAGGGAAAACGAGTCAATGAGAAATTCTAGTATGAAGGGGGTTAGGGTGTTGTGGGTAAATGCTGAATTTAGTATAATTGGGTTGGTAGGGAGGGTAGGAGGGGGGGGGCTAAGTTTGGTAAATATATTTGGGTGAGCCATGTCAGTTCGGTTGTGAAATCATGGGGAGGATGGTTTAGTGTTGGGATGAGTGAGAAATTGGGGTTGTGGGGGGCGTTGTTTGGCGGAGGCAGTGTGAGTGGGGGATGGGTTGGGAGTTGTGGAGGGGGGGGGCTTTGGGCTAGAGTGGGTCATGTATTTGGAGAGGACGGTGAGATTATTGCATTTGTGGGGGCATGGTTTGTAAAATGGGTTGTGTAGCTGTGGTGTGTGAAGCATACAAATTTATGAGCATTTGCTAGCACTTGTTGCACCAGTAGAAAACTATGCCCAAAAAACTGCAATCGAAATCGGTTGTGGTTATTTTGACCAATCGTTTAGCGACTACAAATCGGTTTGGTCAAAAGAACCGCAGTCGATTTTGGTTGAGGTTCTTTTTGGCATAGTTTTCTACTAGTGTTGGTTGAGTTTTTTTTGCACTTGCTGTAGTTGAGTTTAAAGATTTTTGGTGTGAGGATGTGTGAAGCATGTAATACCTTGGATCGAGGTAAATTGTTGGTCGAGGAAGGTGTTGAGGAGTTTGTGGTGTAACATTTGTTTGGTTGCGTCTAACCTAACTATGGAGCTGGGGTCGTTCCATAGTTGTTCCACATGGGATGGGTGGTATGGAAAGTCAAGTATGTTATTTTTAGATGGATGTTTAGTGTTTGCATTGTTTGGAGGGATCATGTGGTGGGGGAGTGGAGGCAAGCTTGTGGTGGGAGTTTGGGGAAGGTGTTGAGGCCACTAAGTTTATTTGCGATCTGGCGGTGGAGAATTGATATATTAGACCAAAGGTTGTCGAGATTGTCAAGGGAGTTCCAGTATTGGGAGGTTAAGGTGCAAATGTATGTTGGTAGGAAGGAGTGGCCGTTAATGCCAAAAAGGTGTTGGGGTGTTTGGATGATGGTGTTAAGGATGGAGGTGGGGAGTTTGCAAGTTTTTTTTTGACTAGTTGTATTATGGTCTGATTTAATTTCTTGATGCCTAGAATTGAGAATGGTATTGTGCAAAAGGTGTATTATGCTCCTGGGCAAATGGTGTTGTTGACCATGTGGAGTTTGGGGCGTATGGTGGCTAGTGATTGGGTAAGGAGATTGGCTTTGGTCTTAATTTTGTGGAGTGTGGTAGCTTGTTGGATAGACCATTTAAGGGAGGGTATGAGTTGATCCCAAGGCATGTACATGCTTCATTTTGGGAGTGTAGGTTACATTTCTCCTTTAAAGGTGAGGTCGCAATGGTCCATTTTGGTTTTAGTTTGGTTTTTGGTGTGTGTGTTGGGGGGTGAGGCGGCATTTTGGGATGCTAATCTCCATCCATGCCCAAACGTTGAAGTGTTCAAGTTTGGTGATTTGGAATTGCGCATGGGGGATATAATAGTTGGTCCTCTGCATATGTAGTGGAGCTTGTTTGAGTGTTGAATGCATTGAAGTGATATCCGTAATCATCCCTATCTAGCCATTGGAGTAGCAGTTCAAGAAAAATTAATAAGAGGCAGGGGTTGATGGTGTTGCCTTGGATGGTACCTCTTGATATGGGTACAAGTTGGGCTTGTTTGAAGTAGGGACCAATGAAGGTGTTTGAGGCTTTGGAGTAGATGTTGCCAATAAAGCTCATGGCATTGGGAGGTATTCTAAATCTTCCACAATGGCCAAGAGGCATAGGTGGTCTATGGAACTGTAGGCATTTTTTGAAGTTGATGCTATGAATAGCATTTGGATTTGACAAGTTTATTTGCGGTCATTCTTGGATCCTTGTTGGCTATCGTTAAGTATTTGGTATGTTTCTCTGTGTTATTGGAGGAGGGTGGTGTTAGTGCCATTGGTGTGAGAGATTATCACCATTCTAACAAAGCTAATCCAACAATACGGTAACAATTGTCTAGCAAGTGTTCTAAGAACATTGATGCAATTCTAACAAGACCATTGGGTGTAATGTCTTTTGCTACATTGATTAGGTTTAGCAAGATCACCCTTTTGATTACTTAGTTATGTAGACATAACAGAGGAAAGTTCTACCATGTCATTAGGCTCTTTGATTGTTAGTCCAAGGTGTTGCTAAGCAAGCATGTCCACGGTTAAACCAACAATTGGTTATGTGAGATGTGTACTTGTTACTATGGTTGAGGGGTAGCTTGACTACCAAGCAATTTGATAACTAGCTTGGAACTACTCTGTAGCAGTATGATGATCAATTTGAGTATTGGATGAGTCTATGACTTTACACACCTAACCAGGGGTTTGTACAACCTCCTAATTAGCAACTTGTGATGAGCGATGGCACTTCGTTGGTAATCAGTACTAGTACTCTACTGTTTACGATACTCTGTGATTAGTTCATAAAACAGACTTGTCAAGAGAAGAAGTGCTCTTGCAAGGTTTTGATGAGGATGTTTTTATGTTTGGTTTTGTTTAACACACAGGGTATGGTAGAAAAGACATACAGTCTAACCTTGATAATGTCACTCTTGTTTATAGAACACCTTGATATTGTCACCCAAAACTTCGAAACCAAATTTTCTAGTGTAAAACTCCCTCGTTATTATCCCTATCACCCTTGATAATGTCACTATTTTTTCCAAAATTTGTAGTGTAAGTGTGATAATAACAAGTAACATGGATAAAAAAGGTCGGATGGACAACAAATTCTATGGATGACATCGGCAACATTGAATTTGGGCTTTGATGTCCAAGGCAAGCCTCTAGAGAAGCTTTCTCCATTGGAGTACATAAACATGGAAGGTGAAGATGATTTTGAGGTGGAGTATTCTACTGAGGAGCTTGTGCAATTAGTGCAAGATGGCCAGGAGGTACATGATCCCGTAGAAGTAGACCCATTGATTGATGATAGCAATGATGTTGAGTCTAAGGTAGTGAAGTTAAGTGATGCACAAAAATCTATTAAAGATGTTTTGAATTTTATGGCTAGTCAAGGTTCTCAAATTTTCAACACTATGGAGTTGTTAGGAATGGAAAAAATCCATGACAAGCTCATTAGAATTGGTGTTGCACATTTAACATCAATGTCAACAAAACAATGTGACATTAGGAGCTTCTTTGTCTCTAGTGAGAGGTCTTTACCTGATCTCAATGACACATTATGATGTGCTATCTTCGTTATTCAAGCTTTTGGATTTGATGTTATATTTAAAAACATTGAATTCTCATCTTTGTTATTTTCTTTTGAACATTGTAATTTTTTATTTGTTTTTCTACCTATTTCTTTGATAATATCACATTATGCATAAATCTTCCAAATGTGACATTATCAAATATGTCACACCTTGTTTATATCACACTTTTTGGTGAAACGGATGGTGTGACATTATCAAGGTTAGACTGTACTTGGTTTAGATGTTCGGGGTGGTGTATTGCAAGCAGCTCCTCTAGAAGTTGGTAACTCCACTGCTTTGGTTAGCTTTTTCATTGCAATTGGTTAATCAACTGCGGATTTAGCTAATCAGCCACTTGTTCGTCAATAAACTTTGGTGCTGGCAGCTACAAGCTTCGGTGCGGGAATGCATTGGCTCATCTATTGATTGCGGCATTGGAGTGCTCAACTAAACAACTTCAGTGTTGAGCTTTGATGGGGGTTGTGCCTTGTGGTTACTCAGCTAAGGAATCAAGTAATCAGCCACGGTTTAGCTACATATTACAGTGTTGAAAACTACCGACTTCGGTGCGAGCACTGATGGAGGTTGTGCCTCGAGTTGTGGGTTTTGGTGCTGGAGTGTTGCAGGATTAAGCTAGACTTTGTATTCAATCATTGAGGTGGATTTCCGCAGTTATGCGACAACAAGTCTCCTCAGTAGCTTGACATTAGATCTCAATGGCAGCAGTATTGAGATCATTTGAGATCATCCCGTGGCTAATCTCAGCAGTAGACCTCCTGCTATTAATCCCAGCAGTATTGAGATCATTTCAGACCTTGGACAACTGCCAAAATAACTATAGTTAACTAGATTTTTTTAATACATTTTAGGGAACAACTAGTTAACTAGAAAAAAATTCAAACTAATTTGAAGAATAATTATAGTTAACTAGAAAAAATTCCAAGTATTATTATATTTTTGAAAAAGTCCGCCTCTTGATTTGCTTCAATTGAGGGTTTTTAATATGCTCGGGCCACCGAGGATCATCAAGAAACGCCTTTCTATGATCACTCACAGTGATGGGCTTTGGAACAACCTCCATGTACACCAACATAAAAAACACACTAGTGACACTAAAACACTACAACAAAATTCCGTGAATAGGTTGCACTCAACTTTAGTTAACTAGATATTTCTTTAACTAGATATAACTATAGTTAAGTACATTTTTTGACAGGTCAAATTGCAAACAACTGTAGTTACGAAAGGCAACTAGTTAACTAATAGTTGAATCAGTTGGTTAGTTGTCCAAGGTCTGGATCATTTGTTGGAGGCTGCTCATTTGATCATTTGTAGGGAATTTGTCCTACATAATAAATGTGCATGGAAAAATTCAGCCAAAGAACAATTTTCTCACCACACTTGGGCATTTTGGGGTGAAACGGGTGAACTCAATGACGTGGGTTCTGGAAATTTTGAAAGGAGATTGACACATGTTTTGGTGAAATGTATTCATACAGATGTGAGTCGGTCGTAGTCTTCATTATCTTAGTACCAATTCACTCCAAAGGAAATTCCACCAATTCATTTGAATGTGATTTTTTTCAATGCTTGCAATGCCCTAATCTTGAATGATGCCCCCAATGAGCTTAGAACTTCAACTAAATGGATGGACGTTTAAAAAAAATGAATATGGAAATTATTCCCAACAATGGATGTTCTTCAAATGCCAATCAATACATTACTAGATAATAACATGGTATTCATGAAAATGCCACATGGCATGCAAAAATGTCACAAATGCCATTTTCTCAAATACAAGGAAGGCTAGCTTGAATTGGTCTTTGGAGGCAGCTTTGTCAACTACATCTGGATGTGTTCACAAAATGCTAGTAGCATGTGCAAGTGATAAGGAGGGAATAAGTGTTTTTATATCATGAATGTTATGTTCTTCATTGTTACTTCAAACACTCTTGATAGCAATCAAAACATAACATTCATGATATAAAAAGACGACTTCTTTACTCTATGAGCTTGTATCCATATAGAATTAGTTTCAAAAAGCAAATTTTTCCCAACTTGAAATGCACTCCACGAGACTAGAAACTAAGTCGGCCTTGAATTAAAAAACCGTCACATGTGAATGTGACATTATCACAGATACTATGTTACAAAATTTCAACCCAATTGACCAAGTTATGATGTGCGAAATAAGGTTTTGACACATGAAACCTCGAAAATTTGTTTGGCCAAGATCACCATTGGTTGGGTGAGGCATTGCCACACGATTCTCCGATCTACTAATTGGTACCATTATGAGTAGAGGGTTTTACTAGACGACACATAGATGGTAGATAGATAGATAAAAACTTCGGTCCTTTTGAGAGGCCGGCATGAATAAAGTGTATGTTCGTAGTGTTATGACCCGGTGCCCACCGGACAGGGGACCATTGGAACAATACTACTCTCCTCTACTGAGAACAAACACTTTAGCACTAGACGATACAACCCCCTTCCTACATTAAAAATTGCCTTAGGCCATTCAATTACATTTTTCCATTTTGTATTTGCAGAAGATGCTTCATTACTATATGTAACTTTTGCCCAAAATTTGAGCCATTTTGGATGATATACCTATACCATATGAAAACTTGTGTGCAACTTGGGGTCATATAACTCCAAATGCATTCAAATATTGTCCTACCTATTCAAATTTGATGGAAATTCTATGAAATCATATAATACCAAAGCTACATGTAATATATTTTAAAATTAAAAGTCAAAAATAAAAATTGGAAAACATAGATTTTCAAATTTGTCAAATTATATATATATATATATATATATATATATTCAAACACATATTGAATTTGTTTTTAAGAATTGAAACCACCCAATTAGGGGGGGTATTGTTGGAAGGTCAATTGCAACGGTCTGCAAAATTTGCTAAAAAATTATGTTAAGTGTGCTTTAGGGCCACTTCACACACGAGCCAAGAGCCGTGACCATGAAATTGTGAGAGCCCAAAAGAAAGTGTCCAAAGACTGTTCCAATTCACCTCCAAAATCATGTAGTGTGGTCACGGACCCTCAAGTGGAGTGTGAAGTCATATGTAACCGGGCCCTCAACAAATGCTATTTTATTGAATTTCTATTCACGCGGGTCCTCGCACATGATAAAATATAATAAATCAATGGTTGTGAGCGTTCGGAATGCCATGGTCTCCCGGTTTTTCGTTAGACCTACCTCCAAGAGGTGGTTTTTGAAAATAGTCCAAGTGACCATGAAACACGATCCATTCGACGCCATGTAGGAATCCATGTAGACTTTACATCCATCTTGCATTCACATACTCCGTTGGTCCCTCAAGCGTAGTGTGAAGCGAACTTGGAACGGCTCCGCCTTTTCCACCAATGAGAGTGCTTGAAGTGTAATGGTCACGGGCTCTCAGTCTTGTGTGTGAAGTGGCCCTTAGTGCTCTAACCCCACGATGTCTTTTTTATAACATCAAAATTTTGGAAGTAAAAGGAAAGTACGACAACTACCTATGAACTACATGTGCCTTCTAAGGTAAAGGACCCTTATTTGGTCAAGTCAAGTGTGAAGTGAAGTGTCACCTTTTAGTGTGAAGTGAATTTGGATGGTCTCGGCCCTTTCTACCAATGAGAGATCTTAGATTGCAATGGTCATGGGCCTTCAGTCTTGTGTGTGAAGTGGCCTTGATTGAATCTCATGAGGCGTTATAAGGCACCACACTTTGTAATTGACCATGCCAACTTAAGTTGTCGATTGCCTCAACACACGATTTGATTTAGTAGTTGGAATTTCTAAGTGGTACTTATTGTGATATTGTGACTGTTATGATCAAGTCAAGAGAGTCAAGACCATCTATATCTAATGAAAGACATGGTGGTGGTGGTGGTGAGGCAGTTCCCGGGCTGCCGTTCCCCACCCTTTGTGTCTAAATTTTCATAAAATAATGATCACATGCCATAGATTTCCTTCCAAATCAAACATGTGATTAAAGAAAAAGGAAACAATCTAGAAAAAGGTGAGGGAAGAGAGGTGAGTATGGTGGGGAAATCCAGGGGAGGTGGAGGGCTTGGAGCTAAGGTAGCAGGCATGGTGACTATTTGGATGAAAGTCAAGCATGGAGGCTCATTCCATACTCCAAAATAGTGAGAGAAGATCCAAAAGACTATATTTCAGTGAGTGAACAAATACTTGTTGAAAACAAATTTGAGTGTAGTGAATATGCATGTGATGAGGAAGGTCAAGAAGTGTAGCACACTTAGGCTCAAGGCCGGGTTCACCTAGATTTAATATTTCATTCGGTTTTACTGTAAATACCAATAGGGACCACCTCCAAGGTGAGGCAGTAGCACTTGTCCCATAACCCTAGTCCGTAAACCTGTTTCATTTCGTCGTGCAATGCACACAACTACCTCATGTAAAAGGGGATGCAACGTACTTGGAGGCCGATCAAAAGAGTTGCTCTTTGACAAATTTTGCCCTTGAAAGTCAATTAAGTGTGGGTCTTGGTGTCAATACCAAGGTGTCCGCATCCAAGGAAGAGGCATCCTCAATAGTCTAACGAGTCTCATACTGGGATTTGAGGTACGAAATGGTTGCCCACATTGACTTGTTTGTTGCAAATGGGTTTGGTTGTTGGATTAATGAAGTTGGAACATGGGTGGTTGCATTATCAAAGTGGGTTTCACAAGGTTGGTGGTTGGGTTAGGGTGATTAGGATGATAAATTGGCTAACTCGGTGATCTTGGTGTGCAAATTGTGGAGTGGTGATTCAGGAACTAATGGTGACCATGAAACAATCACCTTTTGGCCAAACTAGAAGGCCTATGAGGTTGCTTCACTAACTATCATCATCACAACCAACAATGAGAAACTTTGCCACAAGCCACACTCGCACACCAACGAGAGGAGACATTTAAACAAACTATCACTAGTGTCAATTGACGAGCCCGTCCAAAAAGGGATACATGTGTTTGAATGTGTGATTTGCCCAAGGAAACTTCGGGTGACGGATGCAACCTTTTCCCATTTAATTATGTAAAAAACTTCTTGTGCAAGTTTGGCCTATATTATTTTGCACGAGTGGGTGGGAAGAGAGTCACTAACTAATAAGTTATACACCGCGTCATCCACGTGTCATCATCGTAGGGGGTGGGAACACTTGAGAAGCCTATGACCGTTGACGCTGTGTAGGTTATCAATACGACATGCGATAGAGTATATGGTATGATACGATATGATACGATACGATACCGAGGGCGTATGGCAGTCTCCTCTGAGAGAGGGCTCTTTTCGCAAGCTTGGAGTGCTCGGGATCGGCAGGCAAGGGTTTGAGGCGCATCGCATCATCGAGGGCCACGCCATCGCATCGTCGACTTCCTCTGCGCCTCGATTGCCAACGGGGACCCTTGCTTCGTTTTCCTTTACTCCCTCCCGTTCGTTTGAGGCCGGTCTCAGCGTCAGCTGTTCGTGATTTCTCTACTTCCGCGCCACCGCAGCGGGAGCAACGCGTGCGAGCCGGGGGGCGGGCGCGAGGAGAGCACCGCGTGTGATTTTTTGATGTGGTTTCCGGAAGGGTTTCATATTGGTGCCACTTTCTCGGTGTTGCTGTAAGTTTTCAACGATATTTGTGGAGCGGACTAAGAAGCTGGGGTTTGTGGATGAGTTTTGTGAGATATTCGTGAGGTATTTGCTGTGGTTGCTTGTGTCTCGTAGTTCCCATAGTGCGCTGCCGCGCCATTTGCAGCCCGCCGGGTCTTGTGAGAGGCCGATGATACTCTGAGGAGGACGCCCAGAGTGAGTAGCGCGCAGTGCTTTTTGGGGTGGTTTGGTGTCAAAAGGTGCCGCCTAAATGATTTACACTGCCCTCGACACTTTCTATGTTACTGAAGAGCAAATTTCAAATTCGCCATCACGAAAAGATGGCGTCGATGAGAAGACTGAAGCAATTTTGCGCCGCTTTGGGTGTGACCTCATTCAGGAGAGCGGCATCTTAATGAAACTGTACGCCCTTGCAACCTAACTGGGCCGGTTTATCGTGAAACTTGAGGATTTCAATCATTTTCATGTCCCTCACTTATTGTAGTCAGGTGGTTGCTGGTTTGGAAGAGTGCATGTTTAGAGAGTCTTCGTCTTCATCCTCAATTGCTATATCTATTCTTATTTTGCTGACAATGTTCAGCTGATAAGTATGTTCATGAATTTTAATTGCTTAGTACAAGATTTGTTTCTAGGGTTTCCTTCATTAACTTCTGGTTTCGAATGTTATCAGGCCACAAGCAGTTATGGCTACAGGGCAGGTGCTTTTTCATCGATTTTACTGCAAAAAATCTTTTGCACGGTTCAATGTTAAGGTGTGTGGTCCCATCATTCAGTCTGGACTTGAGAATGTGGATGTTATGTGTAGTTAGGTCTCCACACACTCAAGGTAGCTAAAATGATCATATGCGCCCTTACATGTGATCAAATTCTCACATATGAAGGTTGTATTTACTACAGTCGCAAGTTGAGGATTGCACGTTCCAATAGCTACATATCTTTTTTGACCTAGACGATACACCTTGGTCTCGTACACTTGAAGTTTGTCTGTTGTTTTACAATTGTTAAATTACAATCTTTAGGTCTGATTGCTGTTATGCATGTTGTTAGGAAACTTGTGTTCAGTGTGGATGTTTGATGCAGTAGTAATTATATTCTGTGCAACTACTGATTGCAGAGAGTGGCAGCTAGTTGTGTCTGGCTTGCTGCTAAACTTGAAGAGAACCAACGAAAGATTCGTGAAATATTGCAAGTATTCAATCGCATGGAACGGAGACGTGCAAACCAACCCCTTGACCTCTTGGAATTAGCGTCTCAGGTACATAACATAGCTACATGCGCTCCTTCTGTTTCTGTTATGATGTGAGAACTTTTATTCCCAATTTCAGTGGAACTTTTTTCTTATCTGAATATCTTCAAGGTCTAAATGTTGTGATGCTTAATGTGTATGTGATGGTTTGCTGTGATGCTGTATGGCTCTGCTAAATTCAAGTTTGCCTGATAGGCTGAGGTTTCAGGGATTGATTTATTAACTAATGATTTCTTGACTTGCAGAAGTATGAAGAGGTGAAGACCGATTTGATTAGGACAGAGAGACATCTTCTCAAGGAAATGGGTTTCATTTGTCATGTTGAGCATCCTCACAAGTTCATCATGAGTTACTTGAAGGCCCTTGAAACACCCTCTGAGCTTATGCAAATGGCCTGGAATCTTGCAAATGACAGGTGCGGTTTGTCATCCTCAGTATTTTGTCTCACCTTTGCTTTATAATAGATTCTCACCCAACTTCTGTGTATGTATATAAATCTGGTGCGTTCTATTTGTATTTGTCTGCTTGCAGGTTGTGTAAGTGCAAGGGCTGATAGTTACTCTTTCTGTGTGGTGCAGCTTACGATTAACGGTTTGATTCGGGGTCAAGGACCTTAATCCTCTTGCACTGTTCATGCAAGAGCTGATATTACTTGTTCTGTTTGTTGCAGCTTACGCACTACACTTTGTGTGCGATTTAAGAGTGAGGTAGTTGCATGTGGAGTTGTCTATGCTGCTGCTCGCAAGTTCCAGATATCATTGCCAGACAGATGGTGGGAAGTGTTTGATGCCAAATGGAGTGATGTGGAGACAGTGTGTAAGAGCCTGGCGGAGCTGTACAGACAACCAAAAGGTTACTATGTGGAAGTTGGGCGGGAGAAATCTTTTGTGCTGACCAGCAAAGCTTGGGATATGCCTACTGAAGGACAGGCACGTCTTTTTCATTACTAGGCCTCATCTGGTTATATTTGATTAAGTTTAGACATCATTGCTAAAGGGATGGCATTTCTTTGACAGCTGCACTTGAGCAATCAGGTTGTGTTTGTAAAGTTCAGAGATGATGGGTACTGTGCAGCATTCCTTCACTTTCTCTGACTGCAGTACTTGGTCTGGAGTTTTTTTTGATGCACTCAATCTAAAGCCTCTTTAAGTTGTTTGATTCCTATCAGATGCAATTTGTCTTATTTGCAAGTTCTGTTGATGGAGTCTTGATGTGGAGCTAATTTTCTGTCCTGTTGTATTTATCCTGTGACGTTACTCTAATAAGCCTTATGTTTGCAGGAAGGTCTTATAAAGACTATCGCCAATGGAGCAACCCCTGTTGAGCAGGTACAGACCATGACAAGCTCAGATGCTGGGATCCAGAAGGAGCCAGTGTTGAAAGGGTCTGTAGACAGACTGAAACCAACATTGGTGAAGGATGGCAGTAAGGATACCGAGGAAGGTCAGGTTTCCACTACTAATGGTGCGTTGAGGGATGACCCTGTAGTAGCAAAGGAAAAGTCTGCTAATTATATTGAAGATGAAGCAGGGGACAAAAATAGGGATAAGGATAGGGAAAGACAAAAGCCTCGTGAATTTCGGGATGGTGGCAGGGATTGGGATGCTGAACGAGAACCAGAACGTAGTAGGGCACGGGGCAGGGATCGGGATAGAGAAAGAAGGGATAAGGAGCGAGAACGGGAGGAGCGGGAGAATGCCAAAGAAAGGGATTATCGTCGAAAGGAAAGAAGCAGGGACCTAGGTGAGTTTTGCACACTTATGGACTCTATTCCAGAATGCTCTTGAAAGGCATCCAGGACTTGAAAGTATGAAAGCACAGAGCCTATTTATTTTTGAGCCTGACATTGAGTTGAGCATGCAATTTGGTATTACTGGTCTCTCATAGCGCATTGATACAAGTCACACTTTTCTCTTTCTTGTGTGAACATATCAGAAGGGCTTTGAATGTGGTAGTACATTGTCTTGTGGTCTGTATGTTCTGGTTGTTTGAAAGTTCTTATATGTTTCCCTTGATGTCCAATAGTTGATAAAAGGTGTGAAAATATGTGATTACAGTTTTCTCCATTATCCAGCAGCTGTTGAATGGCCTTGGCTGTGAGGACAAGATCACCGTGCAATCTTGTTTGCAGACATGATGTGCTTTTTGACACTTTGGGTGTTGGTCTTGAGACTACTCTTTGGATTTACATCTGAGGCCGTTCAACAGCTGCTCTGGTAGGGGACCTTGATTTCCAGTCTGCTCCTGATGCTTGATATCAAACCAAAGGTCAGTGAATGGATTTGTTATTTTGATTATGTCTACTATCTGTGACATCGGAATGGGCGTCGATGAGGCTTTGTTTCCTTTTAGTTCTCTAGCTTTCAGTACTCTGATTCTTCATCTTATTGGGGTCTTGTATAGGTCATGCTGAGAAGATTCGGCATAATGCTGTCTCTAGGGGTAAGTTCATGAAACCTTTGATCCTCAATTCTTCTCAAATTTTGTGCACATTGTATGTGATGGACATGGTGAATGCATGTTGAGGAATATTTGACATGTAACAAATTGATGAATGGTGATGTGTTCAATATCTACCTGCTTTTATATAGAAACTTTCCACCACCACCTTAGTTTGTGGTCTCAGAATTTGCTACAACGTAGTGAAGTACCCACAGCAGGAAATGATTGGCAGTATTGAAAAGAGCTTGTATTTTATAGTTTCCTTAGGTTTAATTCTACAGTATATTCTTAATTATCCTGCAGCCAAGGTGGAGGTGATTAGTTATCCTTGGAAAATTCCTTACATTATACAGTAATCTGTGTGCAGAACGGGAGTTCCAAGTGGTCAGAGAGAAAGATCGACACCAACATCATCGTCGGCAAAATGTTTAAAAAAAAAGGGCCATTGGATAAATAGTGGTCTTATCCTGCATGAGTAGAACAATTCCGGCCATTGTAGTCTACACTGAGGCATGCATGCATGCTATTTGATCGTCTTAGGCACACGGTCCTGCGTTGGTGGCCAGCTGGAATTCTTTTCCACCTACTCTTTCTTATCTCCTATAAATTCTGTTGTTTAGAATGAACTGATGTCACCAGCTTCATCTGGCAGAAATGGCCTGACACAGAACAACGAACATGGAGAAAGGAGTACCTGGCTACGAGCTATTGTGGATGGGACCTGGCGGCATTCTCACGGTCGGTTCCATGACTCACGTTCAGTGTTAGTGGAGCGCTAGCTATGGGTGCTGAGTAGGGTTTTGTGGATTTGTTGATATGTAGACCCTTTTATACCTACATGACGATGCATTGTGGTGAGTTTCAAATAACAAAAAGATTTATGGAACATGTAGCACCAAGGTTAGGAAACGTTTCCTGTTTGTCATCTCCTTTGGGAAATGAGCAGGGTGCCCTCACATTTAACATGTGCCGTGCTGTACTCCAAGGTTTTGACTGCTGTAATGTATATATCTTCCTTGATGGGATGTGCAGGAGGGATGGTTCCAATGCGGCCCGCATTTTTATGTCCATTCATGCATGAGCTTGAAAATTTAGAGATAGTCCTCCCATGTTCAGAAGTGCATAAACCATCTCTGGCATTGTAAATTTCCATAGGTTGTACTTTTCTCTTTTCCCTTGCACCTGTGGGTTGGGGTGGGACACTTAATTTTTACTAATCACGGATGTGCATGCATGTGCACAATACTGTAGCAGCCCCTCATCCCAGCAAGAAGCACTCAGAGTGCTTACGGGGGACAGCGAGGCGTGTGCTTCTTCTCTTCATCTAGCTGGTGGTAAGTGCGGGCTATCAATCAAATTTTGCTGCATTTGACAGCTGCAGCAGGTATTATCAACAGACCCCAGGCACAGCTGGAGAAGGGACTTTAATATTATAAAAGAATGATCTGTTCAATTGTCAGGAAGTTTTAGGCAGTCTAGGGGCAATCCACTCTGGTGCTGTTGGCAAGATAGTCATGTGGCCACCAAAGTGAATGATGCATCGATTGGCTTTTTGTCTATCTCTGTGTCTTTGTGTTAGCGCTTCTCTGATTACTATTGTGTCCTTTTGGTGTCTTTATTGTTATCTTTGTATTTTTGGCCCCGTAAGTCAGCTCTGACCATTCTAAGTATATTGGGAAGTTTTCTGTGGATCTCGTAGAGGTTGCGTATGGAGAACAACAGTGCCTGGTATCTCATTCCTGAGGTGTATTGAGCACATTGAGGTTTGAAATGTTGTTGGCTGCAACATGAGTTTGTTGAGTTTTTGGCCAGTAGAAGCTACTATACACCAACATCTCATCCACTAGTTTTACCCAGATTGCCTGCAAGAAACAAAAGTATGTGAAGCATATATTTCTGCTCTTATCAAGTCCAGTTTTTTAGTCAAGCCTGAATGTTGTTAATTGTTTGGAGCTTTGTAAATGTGTTGGCTCAATTGGCAAGGTTATGTGTGAAGGTTTTGGCAGCTTTTGGCGGTTGCAAGCTAAAGCAACAGGTATGCTGCATTGCTGGTTGTCATGTCATTTGCCAGTCCAGTTTTGTGAGAGCTACCTGTTGGGATTAGATGTAATCAGTTCAGAATGGATAATGGCTGTTGTGGTTAATTTCCTGCTTTCAGGTGGTCACTCTGTTCCCTAATGGCAAGTTGGCTAGGATGAAAGTTGTATGTCTCCTGCAGTCTGATCCCCTCATGTGCTTTTCTGTGGCCATTACTGTACTTCCCTCTCTTTCTATTTCTACCCTTTTCAAAAATTCTGGTCCAATTTTAGGCAACTTCTCACCCAGGTCCATCTGTCAATATTTGCCAAAGTCGGATCTGGTTAGCACATGCCCTGACTTCGCAGTAGGTAGTTGATCGAGTATCAAGGATTTCTGGGACAAAGTATTATTCTAATGATGATCTTTCAGGTACGGGCCTCATCTCACTTGGACGTATTGAACATCAAATCTATTGACCAGGTGTGAGGTGCAGTGGTGTTGGTGTGCATCTGTCTACACCTTCCCTATACTTAGTCCTCAAGGTCTTAGTAGATTAATAAACTTGGTTTTGGTTTTAAGTCCATGCTTTTAAGACACTGGAGTGTTTGTTAGGGTGTGTTGGTTTGATGGTGGGGGCAATGCACATGAAAAGAAATTACAATGATGTGAGGGAACAAGGTTGAATAAAGCAATTGGAAACACAACATTGAACACAAGAAGTGACCTTAATTCATTGTATGCTTGTACAGTGTGTTATGTCTGATGATATCTATCTGGTGTAGTGCTACTTTCCGCTGTGTGGTTTGTCTGTTTGTCAGGTCCAAATGGATAACAAGAGGAGTATCCAAAGGCTCTTGCTAAAGACTCTGTGGACGCATTAATAGGTAGAAGAACTTATGAATCAAAACTTGTAGCTGTAGTGCTGTTTGGTTGTATGTCTCTGGGATGTGAATGCTTTGTTTGAACCTATGTACTTGTTTGCAATACACATTTGATAAATTTTACCCCCACAAAGGGTTTGCAGTATAGGGAGGAAGATTGGTGGATGGTGACTTTCAAGATTATTTAATGATGATAATCATCATCATCACAAATAATGTAACCGAGCTCCATCTTGCTCATGAAATGTTAACAAATTTGGACCAGTGCATACCTCACCGGTTATTGAGTTCCATTGATTCCAATCTCAGCCCCATTTGTTTCATGTTAATGGTGCAGGCCATGTTAGTATCAGGAATGAATTCTTCACTAACAAAGCTTGTTGGGCCACTTCTGCCACAAGGATGAATCAGAGCTTGAGCAACACTGGATTCTAGTAGTCATGCTTTACTCTTCTCTCCACTTTTAGTCTTGTGTTGGACACAAATCTTTGAAATGTCAAAATCTGTAAGTAGAGGATTTCCTAGCTGTGAATTTATCTGTTGACAAATGTATTCTCATTCTCGTTAATGCAAACTCAAAACTTTTGAATTGCTTTGAGAATGTCTCTGTGGATATTTGACATGTATTGTCATGCGTCAACTGTTTTGAAAAGCCACTCAAGTATAATTATCACAGTGTGCTTTAAGTTTTGGCTCTGAAGAGGTGTAAATTATCATTCCTTCTCTGGCATATTATTACCCCTATCTAGTTGTTTTCTTTATGTAGATGGGCGGTTCCCAATTTAGGTAGGTGATTTGAGTGTTTTATAGTCATTCAAAATTAATGATCATATATGTATACATGTTCTCTAGTCAATGACAACAAAGTTTTTCTGGCTCTCAGTTGATCGCAAGCCATGATTGGCAGCTTAGGCATGTTGTAGTTCCTAGTTTCTTCAACTTTGGTTTACTACCATCCAGACATCCAGACATCCAGACATCCAGGAGTGCATCTGTGTCTATCCAAACATCCAGGAGTGCATCTGTGCTACCATCCAGACATCCAGTACATCTTTTGGGAATCTGGAGGCCAATTGTTCATGGTCAAGGATATTTGTAGGATTGGGGAAAGTGAAAGTGGATTTAGAATTTATAAGTTCTCTTCCACATATAGATAAGAATTTGAAGAAGGAAATACAGAGATGGAGTACCACTATGTAGTTCCAGAGAGGCATATTTTGCTGTGTTCCACATCTCATTCAGAGACATGATTATTTGAAGCAGATCTATGTTTCTTATGGTTATGAGACTACAACAGTCAAACCACATTTAAATAAATGCACTGATGGGTTTAATTTGTATTGTAACTCAAGTTGAGCTACTTGAGTTACACTCATGTTAATGGTGTTGCAATCTCAAGAATATACAGAACAGCGTTTTTCTCCTTGGGTGCCAACTACAAATCTGAGTATCCGAGTTGGCCACCTCTTGGGAGTAAATCCCTGTTAAGGAAATTCATGCTCACTCTGATTCCAAATCTGTAGCTAGACTCTCAAGCTCAATGCTCCCAGTGTTAATCAAAGTTTGGAGCTCCGTGGTAATTGGAATTAATGGCAGGATGTCATGCAAAATGATTATGTTTGCAGGCTGATGATGCCCATAAGATTCAATGTTGTGGCTTTGCTCTTGTTAGAATTGTGCAATGTTTATGGATCGGCCAAGATATGTTCATATGCACCTTGTTGACGTTAGGATTTTGAGGCTTAAAAAATACAGATTTTCACAGTTTCACCCTTCCATGTAACAAATTCCTTTCACTCCAGGTGACATGGCCCATTCACCGTGCTGGACTTGAGTAATTTTCTTGCAATGTTATTGAGAGTTCTGTCAAGTGCCACATTTTCATTCTTAAAAAGCAGCAAAAGACAAGTACACTAATTATATCCCAATTAGTGCATATTATTATTCGGAGTTATGCAGTGCAATAATGTCTTTACTTAGGAGTTCAATTTCCACCAACGAAAGTTCAATAGGTTGCTTGGACATTATAGAGCATAAATAACTTTGCTTGGTGAAAAATTACGTTTCATTAAATAGTTATAGAACTGCGTAAATCCAAATAGTAACATGCACTATTTGGGATAATCAGTGTAGTTCTCTCCTCGTTTGCATGCTGTTCTATTCTTGTATGTGTAGCAATTGAGGGTGCCAGGTGGTAAACACTTCACCTTGCTATTGTCCTGTTAATAGGTAGTTAAAAAACACTCTATATTGACTGCTTATGTGCAAGGTATGTGGCTGTCCTGCGGTTACTTTTTCTTAATCAATCCCCTATATTTGATTGATTTGTGGTTTAGTGCGGATCAAAGAACAAATACCATGAAGTCACATGTTTATGAGAGATTAGACTACGTCTTCGTCTTCAAATTTTGTTAACTACTCCACACTCAATAATGATAGTGAACACAAGTGGGAGGACCCATACATTTAGTTAAGGAATCAACAATCATACCCTTTTGATAATCATAACTAAACTAGGAGAGTTCCAATTTTAAATCCAATTTTTGCTCATGCTGCATCATATATTTAATAATGTAACACTAGGTTTGTTGTGTAAATCTAATCAGTAGAAGTTGAAGAACACGAAAAACCAAACTGAGTATTAACATCCACATACCTTACCAAGTTTTGGTTCAACTCCCAGTTAGCCTGCGTGGTTGTAATCTGGTGGGGGTCGGTCGATCAATCTATACCTATTGTATATTATCGAACTTCTTTCTGTTACACTTCTTTCAGTTTCTCAAATTTGACAGTTAGTAGCTCAGTAAAGCTCCTGTGAATCAATGCACGGGGAGAACCGGCCACTAGTTACAGATGAACTGGTTGAGTTTGAGAAATAACCAGTTTGAAGTTCAATACCTCAGGAAAGGTACCATCATTTTAGAGGAATCTGTGGAATATACCTCAAATTAATAAAGAAAAACTGAAAGATGACAACATGTAACTGGTTGAACTTGAAAACTCTGGGATTTTGACTGATTATGCCCAAAAATCTCCCCCGACACTGCTGTGAATGTAAATGGCTCTCTAATAAGTTTGACATCCTCTGGCCATCAGACAATGGTCATGTCACAAACGTAGCTGCCACGATGCCAGAGTCCCACCTATATTTAGAACATAAATAAGACGGGAGTTGCATTGGTTGATTTTTCTACACCATCCATTCATAATAAAGGCTCCCTGAAGGCCTGACAAGGGGGAGCCTGGCATCATGCTGTACTTATGGGTGCATGTTGTGGATGTTACTACAATACCTATTCTCGCTCTGATATTTGGAAGAACTCAATTAATATCGTTTGCTTTATTAATGGATCCATCCGAGTGGAGCCTTCCACTGGCAAATTCTTTTGTGTGATCTTCTTTTCTAAACAGGAATTCTAAGGTAGAAATACCATAACCCGTGAAAATAAGGTGATTCGCATTGAAGATATGGTCTTACAATCATGAGATAATTTTTCAAGATAGACGAGAAGGATTCATGAAGAATGCAAGTTGTTTCATATTTTTTTTGCCTTGTACAAAAAATTCTACAATTTTGCCAAGTGGAAAGCTGTCAAACCCCCTACACGTTCACTAGATTCTCCCTACACCGAACACAGTAATCCGCATTTCCATACTGAACATCACCTAAACTGGTTAACTCATGAGTACATTAAACTTGACTCCCATTGGCTACACTAAGTGTACACGCATCGAAGTTGCGGCCTCGCCATGATCGGTTTCAAAAATGGCACTTCACTTTTATGACGGCGGTCTAGTGCATGGGTAGAGGGTGGTTAACTGGTTTGGGTATTTCTACCTTAAACATGTGGTTGCACTTTAAACATTCATGGAAGGGTTATTTCTCCAGGTTCAGAACTTACGTAATTTATGTCTCCCACTTCTCGACTTGTTAGCATCGTCCATTGAAAGTCAAATTACCAATAACTACACGAATGGACTTTGCTCACGGTTGGGGCGAAACAACCCATAAGGTAGAAATACCCAAACCGGTTAACCACCCTCTACCCGTGCACTAGACCACCGTCATAAAAGTGAAGTGCCATTTTTGAAACCGATCATGGCAAGGCTGCAACTTCAATGCGTGTACACTTAGAGTAGCCAATGGGAGTCAAGTTTAATGTGCTCATGAGTTAACCGGTTTAAGTGATGTTCTGTATGGAAAAGCGGATTACCGTGTTCGGTGTAGGGAGAATCTAGTTCCACTACTTCCACAAGCCAATACCGACGTGAGTGAAGCTAGGACATGAGCATGAGCATGAGCATGAACAAGCCCTATCACCAATTTTTTTGGACCTGCCCATGATTTATTAGGATTATTTTAAGGGGTATACACACCCCTATGACCAAGTTCGCGAGGCGGCTACCCATAATGATTTTTGTGATGCCCAAACTACATTTATAGGTGCCCGTTCAAAACCTAGAGACACATGACTTCTGAGGCCGGTCTTTTGTTGAGGGTCAATATTCTAGAATAGGGTTTACTTTTCATTAGACAATGAGAATTTTCAAAGGATGTACAAATTTGGATATGATGTAATATTATTTTGGTAGGGTTGAGTCAATGTGCTCAAAACATTACATGTGAAAGCAACAAATAACATGCTCAAATAGGGATAGGGATTTTTTGGTTTAGGGATTATAGGTGTGATTGATGTCAGTGCAAACATTATATTCCCAAGATTATGATTAGAAATAAACAACACACATTTGATGCGAACAATGTCAAGCAATGTCCATAATGCCACAAAACATTGTTTAAACATATTGTTTTAGTGAGATTAAATGGCACAATCTATTCAAATAAGATGCATGATTGGAATGCCTCAAAAGTATGGGCATTTCAAAACATCTTACAACTATCAACCTCATTGAAATACTAAATGTCTACAACAATAAAACAAGTGTTCTCTCAACATCCCCAACCCTTTGGTCCAAAACTCAACTCCTACACTGATCTCTAACATTCAACCCCAAGTTCAAACCATTGTCCTCTGTAATGGTCTCCAAAAATAGGGCAATGCAAGGCCCGCACATGTATGTAGGATGTGACATGGATATGAAGGCATATGCCTTTGTATGTATCATCTATCATCCATCAAATGGGTCATTGTGGAGAAGTTTGGCCACCTCATAATCACTCCAGGTTGCATTGTGGATACACACATCCACTACAGGGTCAGCTTGCAAAACAACCAACAACACCACGGGGGGTTCACTCCATGTCAAATTGAACACCACGTGCGGCCAAAGTTTGCTACCCCTATATTACATGGAATAGATAAATTTAAAAATTATGATATTTTTTCTACATATACATAACCATTGATAATATATTTTGTATATTTTTTTGAAATTTTTAGTCATCTTCATTTTTTTTAGCAATTATTTTAGTTCAATTCTGCGTCATTCTAGTTAGAAACGGTATGTTTTATTTAAAAAAAAGACCATCAAATTTTATTACCATTTTTTACTATGTAATAGATACTGTGTATATCTACCCATGAAAAAAAATTGATAAAATTTTGACCCATTTTGGTGATGCAACTTACCAAAAGTAGATTTTTTTTGGCCGCACGTGGTGTTCAACTTGACAATGGAGTGACCCCCCCGTGAACAACACATAATATTGATGCTTGCAAGGGATGTATTTCCTTTTCTTCCCAATATTGGAGAAGAACATCCTACGAAAATCAGGGCAATTACATCTTGGGAACTTGTCAACTGTCACAGTCCACTCCATGGTAGGATTTGTGCTATTCTGGTTTGTTAAGAGATACAATCTGCCTCCAGGAAGAGGCATCCTCTTGTTTATTGTCGCAACCATAAAGCGTCCAAAATCCATTTTTGTAAAATGGTCTACTGTGGGTTGCACTCGACGAACTGTTTTGTTGTCACGCATTGTGGGATGTGTATCATCCAACTTAGACTGGGTATGTTGGCTGGAGACCTCCTCCTTTGGGGACAATGAAGCCTTCTCACCTAATGTCTCCAATATGAAACCACCATCATTAAGCATAAGTACTTCAGTAGTCGTCAAATTGGTTCCCCTTTTCATAGGCCAAACAAGAGGGATTGTTGGCTTACAAAGTATAGCATCACGTACTGTGCCCATCACACACATCCCAATATCACCTGCACAAAACCAATGGAGTTTTGGCTTTGACTCTTTGAATGAAGGCAGTTTATAAGGGCCTTCATAACATGGTGCAAGAGTATCGCCACCAATGAGATTCTTGCACTTCTCAAAGGTTATTGCTCTGATGGCAGAGCACTTCACATTGGAGCCCGTGACCCTATCCAGTTCGACTTGCATTGCAAATGGGACATTCCTCATGTTTTGCAAGGCTGCAGTAAAACGTCCACATGAACATCCATCAACACACACACTACAGTGTCAACATAGATGTGTACAGCAGCAAATCCAACCATTAAGAATTAGTGAATCGTTAAGAAAGAGATGCAATCCCCTAAGACTCTGTTCTGGACTTTGGAGCATCCACATTGGGATTCTAATCGTGCAAAGAAATTCTATAATTGTTGTGACCCTATTAGCCAGGCAACGAGCTCTAACCCAATTCCGCCAACTTCACGAAAATTACAGATGGTTCTAGAAGATTTATTTAGAATTTAGTTGCACTGAATGAAGCAAAATCGGAATATGTCAACATGTAACTGGTTGGACTTCGAAACTCACTGGAATCTGTTTGGATGAGGCAGCCATGGCTCAGTCCGAGCTTGGCACCTCGACACTAGTACTGCACAGTACTAGTGTCGAGCTCACTTAATTTTTGCCTTCAAATTTTAACAAGGATCGTGATTGAACTGGGATGGTTTGAGAGCTCACCGTTGAAGGTCAAGACTTCACAAAAATTACAGATGTTTCTAGAGGATTTATTTAGAATTTAGCTTCACTGAATGAAGCAAAATGGGAACATGTCAACATGTAAGTGGTTGGACTTCGAAACTCCCCAGAAATTGTTTGGATGCCGCAGCCATGGCTCAGTCCGAGCTTGGCACCTCGACACTAGTACTGCACAGTACTAGTGTCAAGCTCACTTAATTCTTGCCTTCAAATTTTAACAAGGATCGTGATTGAACTGGGATGGTTTGAGAGCTCATCGGTTGAAGGTCAAGACTTCACAAAAATTACAGATGTTTCTAGAGGATTTATTTAGAATTTAGCTTCACTGAATGAAGCAAAATGGGAACATGTCAACATGTAAGTGGTTGGACTTCGAAACTCCCCAGAAATTGTTTGGATGCCGCAACCATGGCTCAGTCCGAGCTTGGCACCTCGACACTAGTACTGCACAGTACTAGTGTCAAGCTCACTTAATTCTTGCATTCAAATTTTAACAAGGATCGTGATTGAACTGGGATGGTTTGAGAGATCACCGGTTGAAGGTCAAGACTTCACAAAAATTACAGATGTTTCTAGAGGATTTAGTTAGAATTTAGCTTCACTGAATGAAGCAAAATTGGAACATGTCAACATGTAAGTAGTTGGACTTCGGAACTCCCCATAAACTGTTTGGATGCCGCAGCCATGGCTTAGTCCGAGCTTGGCACCTCGACACTAGTACTGCACAGTACTAGTGTCGAGCTCATTAATTTCTTGTCTCGAGGTCTTCTCGAAGTTCAAAATTTGAGAAATAACTAGTTGAAGGTGAAGAGTTTAGGGAAATTATTTATGAAAATTACCAATGATTCTAAAGGAATTTATCATGGAACTGGTTGGACTTTGAAATAATAGGATGTCCCTTGACACTGTTTGGATGTCGCGGCCAACCATCAATATGAGGTTGGCACCTCGACACTAGTATTGCACAATACTAGTGTCGAGCTCACTCAATTCTTCTCTCGGGATTCTTTCCAGGTTTTGAATTGAACCGAAAGGGTTCGAGAGCTAACCAGTTGAAGGTCAAGATTTTACGTGAATTACGGTCGATTTTAGATGACTTTCATACAATATCGCTTCACTGATTGAAGGAAAATAGTAAGATGTCAGCATGTAACTGGTTGGACTTCGAAACATTCCAATGTGCCACAAATCTCCCTTGCCACTTTTTGGTTGTCGCGGCCATGGCTCGATCCAAGGTTGGTACCTTGGCACTAGTACTGCACAGTACTAGTGTCGAGCTCACTCAATTCTTCTCTCGGGATTCTTTCCAGGTTTTGAATTGAACCGAAAGGGTTCAAGAGCTAACCAGTTGAAGGTCAAGATTTTACGTGAATTACGGTCGATTTTAGATGAATTTCATACAATATAGCTCCACTGATTGAAGCAAAACAATAAGATGTCAACATGTAACTGGTTGGACTTTGGAACATTAGGATGTGCCTAGAAATCTCCCTGGGCACTTTTTGGTTGTCGCGGCCATGGCTCGATCCGAGGTTGGCACCTCGACACTAGTACTGCACAGTACTAGTGTCGAGCTCACTTAATTTTTGTCTCGAGGTTTTTACCAAGTTCATAATCGAACCAAAAGGGTTTGGGAGCTAACCAGTTGAAGGTCACGACTTTACGTGAATTACAGTCGATTTTAGATGAATTTTACAGAATATAGCTTCGCTAAATGAAGCAAAACAGAAAGATGTCAACATGTAACTGGTTGGACTTCGGAACATTAGGATGTGCCCAGAAATCTCCTTGTACACTTTGCGGTTGTCACGGCCATGGCTCGATCCGAGGTTAGCACCTCGACACTAGTACTGCACAGTACTAGTGTCGAGCTCACTCATTTCTTGTGTTGAGGTTCTGTAACCATCACAAATGGACCGGAAGAATTTGAGAAATAACCGGTTGAAGTTCATGACTTGAGAAAATTTCCGATCATTTTAGAGGACCTCAACACTAGAATGCAATGGCCTCGACACTAGTACTGTGCAGTACTAGTGTCGAGGTCATTGTTTTTTTTTAGTGTTGAGGTCCTCTAAAATGATCGGTAAATTTCTCAAGTCTTCCCAATGTAAGCTCTTGAGGCTAATTTGGGGTTAGCTTAAACCTATTGCTTGTATTTAGAATAGTAGTGAAGGGATGTGATTTCTAGGATATGGTTGGCAGGACATGTGGTGCACTTCATAATGTGGTCTTATGGTAATGACATTATGAGGGATAATATGATGATTTTTGTTCAAGTATCTACTTCGCCGTCGTCATCTGTGACTTTGCATGCCGCGAATTTAGCCAATCTTAATACTACACCCATGCCCACAACTATGTCTATGATTCCATTGGCAACATCGCCACCTGTTGGGGCGAGCATGCGAAACAAGAAAAGAAAAAAAATCCGGATGTCGAGGTGTAGAACGCAACGTCCGAGAATATGTTGCGGTTACATCGTCCAAGACCCCTTTAGCTTTTCCTTCATCCCCACAAACAATATCAAGGAAGGATACTTCTACGTTACTTGAGAAATCTGGATCAGTGGTCGTTGATGCGCCATTTCACATTCCCCAAACGTCCTCATCCTCTACTAAGCTAGGTAGTGTTTTGTGCATTACTGAAAACTTCATGGATATGATGGCCTCAATGACATAACCCAAGGAGAAGGGGAAGAGAAGAAAATCAAGTAAGACACCTGGGTCGGCCCCTATGGTCCCTTCAGGCTCATGGGATGAATTAGAGAATTTCCTTGTGAAGGTATGAGATTTTTCCTCTTCCATTGCTTTTCATTATTTCAATATTTGATAACTCTATGTAATGATATATATTAAAATATTATTTTCTATGTTCAGGAGAAATCAACATGGATTGGAGGAAGGTTGTCTAAGTACGGAGCTGACTTGGTTGTATATGATTTCCCGGAGGGTCTGCCTGTGCCGCACTTTGCATTTGGAGAGGGTGTTCCACCTTGGAATGAATACAACATACGTTGTTGGAAGTAGAATTTTTTTTTGCACCCAATTCCTTACTGACAATGGTGTATTCTTGGTGTTCTGCACTTCCCATTCCGAGATTATGGCCCACAGGGAGGAGTGGATGAATAAAGCAGGCTTTGAGATCATAGAACATTGAACACATATTTAAGTAAATTTAGACAATTAAGGAGTCTAAATTTAATTTATAATTAAATAAACATGATTAATAGATCATTAATGTATAAATTAAATGAAAGCGGCTCGCAATATATCGTGCCACGGAGGGGGATCGGGTAGTCTCCCGATGGCAATGAGTGGGAAGCATGCACAAAAATGATAGAAAAAACAAGGCAGTGATGTATACAAGAACATCGGGAGATCTCCCCATCCAGAAAAATTCAATTACAAGACAGTGAACAATACATAAAACGATGGACATGTTATTGTACATAGTAATCAATGAATTCTTGAACCAAAGCCGTGCATTGTCATTGACAAGCCATGCACGAAAAATAGAACATAAAATTAGAATCCAACATCCATACTTGAAAAATGCTTGTAGCACCAGAATTGAACAACGGGAAGGCTAAGCGTTTAAATCTCTAAGTATTGAAGCAGTACAACTTCCCGGACTACGTCTGGGTAGACCATAGGACCGGGAGGGCTCCCGGTGCGAATGAAGGGATGAGCGACGGAGCATCAGTGGTCGATTCGTTCTGGGCAGAACCTAGAGGCGTGGGAACCCGAGGATGTCCGAGATGGGGATGACATAGTTGAGCCTGCAAATGCAAAAAACGAAAAATGTGAGGAAACATGAAGAGGTTAGCACATGCAGAAAGCAATACCAAATGAGATTAAAAAAAGAGACGTGAAGTACCGTGAGAAAGTTGAAGGCGGCGTTTAACTGGAAATCTCCTCCACTGTGGAATTGATGAATTGGCTGCCTTGATTTGCAATAGGCGGTAAGCAGCATAGGAGTTACAGGTTGAACTCTTGGTGGGCTTCAATTCGACTCGCTTCTTGGGAGATTTCTTTGGTTTCAAAAATGTGGTCCCCAAAAGTGCCGCGCTCGAGGACACTCCAGACGACAAAAGCGAAAGTTAAAGTATGTTAGAAACATGAGAGAGGGTGAGCGAACATCATCGATCGGGAGGTCTCCCGGTGTGAATTTAGGAAATGAAAAGCAAAATCAAACAGGGGAAAAAGAATTGAAGTGAGAATGAATTGAAAGTATTGGAAGAGGAGGCGTGTATGAAGCACATACGGAAAGTGTCGCGAGAATGGACGGAGTATGGCGCGCAATTGGCGGTCACGAATGGGCTAAACCATTTATGGTAACGTGGGAGTGGGGGTTGTCCGTCTGTGATATGATTATGCAAATAGAGAGGAACATTTGGTGCGTGTATGAGTCCCTCGATGTAAGGGTACAATGCGGTTGTGATGTTATCGATGACTCTGTGACCCGGCCAAGTGTGAGGGAAATAGCAACAGTCGGAGGGTTTGTTCCTAATATGACGGCTGGGTTGGTCGTCGACAAACAATATATTGCCCTCCCTACAACCGAAATAATTTGCATGGTGACTGAGGAGGACTTGTTTTTCTTTAAGGAAGAAAGGGACGTCCTTACTAATGAAACCGTTTGTATTCGTGCACATGGATTTACCCCAGACAAACTTGAGCGCAGATATGACGTTTTCGCGAAAGAGGCGGCGAAGGACAGTGTGGAGAACTGAATCTTCCATGCACGACCAGATAGCGACATGGAAATCGCGTAGGAGTAGGGACATGAACTCTCTCAACCCGGGACGGACTTCGAGATCCCATAGCTTGTCCATGAAAAGGCCGCCGTTGCCCCCGAAACGCGCGAAGCACTTGGCTCGAACCCTCTCCGGGGCGCGCCTACAAAGAAGACCATCGACGGAGAGAACAATCAACTTGAAGGGCTTGGGTTTGGGTTGGAATCGAGGGCGCACAGGAGTAATAGAAACCTCAAAACCCTGCACATGAGAGGCACCGGGAGGTCTCCCGAAGAGAATATGAAGAGAGAAACGGCGGGGGAAATGTTGACAATGCATGATGAAAAAAATTCATTCAACGAGTAACACAGTTACAAACACATTCACGACGCAAGAAATGAACAGGTTGGTAAGAAACGAGGAAGTTATTACAAAGACATGAGAGTACTTAAAAACATGAATAACGGTGTTTGGTTGCTGGTTGCATGTCCAAAATGTTAGATGGAAGAAGGGCACCCAAAAAATGAAACCCAAAACAAAGAAATGAGGAAATCCAAAAGAGAAACTTAGCGTCAACCCAAGCCCACCTCCGTGACAGATTCAGGGGAGCCAGAGGACATGGAAATCTGCCGAAGATGCGCAGAACCGCACTCCGAGAGCAACTGGCCAGTATGGATACTTCCAGAGAACCCAGAGTAACCAGGAACATGTCCAGCCGACTGGACAGCAAGTGACGTTGGAGAACCCAGAATATTGGCAATTTTCTGGGACACCTGAAGGGGCAACGTGGAATCACCTCTTTCCTTTCTTTTGAGTGGCCTTCTTTCCTCTGACACCTGAAAAAAATGGGAACACCGTGAGACGCTGGGCAAAGCATCGGGAGGTCTCCCGATGTCAATACTTGGGTTGAAACTCTGGCGCTCTGTCCACATCATCTGGCTTATACCTCCTGGAGTAGCCAGCCATAAGCTTAACGTAGCGAGAGTCAGACTTACGGAGCTGGGCCTTTCCATCCGGGAGGGGGTTCTTTTCAACAAACTTTCGCACATCCATGTTTGAGGCCAAGAGATTTTTCAACCACTCAAACAAAGTCCGGAGAAGGTAATTATCCTCATGTAGGAATTCAGGCCTAAACGTGGGAGGATGGATGGCCTGACTCCAGTGGTTAGGACAATTTTTATCCGGGGAGTCATCAATAAGCAGAACATTACGTAAGGTAGCATTAGGAAGTTTTTTGAAAACCCTAAGTGTGAGATCCTTCATCAAAATGGGTTGGTCGGGATTATCCCTATGCTTGGAGATAGTGCAATGATCCTGATAAAAGAATCCATAGTCATCAAAGGGAATATCAAGGCGACCAAGCTTGAATCGCCTGCAATCCTGCATAAGAGCATCAACCATCTGCAAGGCTTTCTGCTTCCGGGTTGAAGTCCACAACAAGACGTCAGCCTTCTCGTACAACCAATCTAGGAGTTCACGGGCACCACTCCGCAAAAGGGTCTTGTCATTTTTGTTACGCGGTTTAGAGCAAAGGAGCCCGTTGAGATCAAAGACTAGGAAATATCTTACCGATGGCACACTAATGGACTGCGGAGGCAAGTCAGTCGTTGCTGCAAGACAATGGAACATAATTTCAGAACAAGGTTACATGAACCTCATACAATAAAAGTATATCTATGGAGATCCATCATCGGGAGACCTCCCGGTCCTCAAAGAGAATATTGCAAAAGAGTATTAAAGTGAGAAAGAACTCACCTCGGGGGGACATTTCAGTGGCCGGAGTCTCCTGGAGGATAGCAGCATCCGCAGCGACAGACTCCACGCTACGCTGTTCTCTGTTAGTAGTGGCGGTGCGCCTAGATCTCAGTTTGGGTGAATGCGAGCCCGAATTGCCCATGGGCATGGGACCACCAACCACTTGGGACTTAAGCTTCTGGCGAAGAGGGCGAGGGGGAGAAAAACTCCTGTCATCAACATCTACTGCAGTAGAAATATCATTGACGAATTCATTCTGCATGGCTTCATCCGCAGCAACATCCATGTCAAGATCCTGGTCATCAAGGAGGATAAGCGATTGAGGTTGCGCGGTTGGAGGAGACATTGCTGCGGGTAGAGGCATCGGGAGGTGTCCCGATGCCCGAGGAGGTGAGGGTGCACGAGAAATGTTGCTTGGGCCAATGGCAGAGTGAGTGGGCGAAGCAACAAAGTCGGGCGCGACGTCTTCGGCCATCGGGAGGTCGCCCGATGGATCACCGAGGTGAGAGGGGCCTCCTCTATCGCCTGGCTGCTCACAGTCACCAAGGTGAATAACCTCCATCTCATCGTCTGAGTCTTCAGCAGGGGTGGGTTCGTCCAGTTCCACGACCTTTTTCTTCTTCTTGTCCTTCCTGGAGGCACGAACAAGTTGTTTCAACGCCAGCCCTTGCAGATATTGAATGATCCGTTCTCCCAAATCTGTGGCCCGACTGTAACTCACATTGTCCTGGGCGATGTCCGCAGTGGGTACAAGTTTATGGAGACCCAAAATCGTCAAATTTCCCCCGCATTGTATGTTCAGGAGAATCCTGTCGGGTTTAAGAACACCACCCATAATTGCGTCGAGGGAGGCGACGCTCAGATCTGCGTGTAGGGTCGTCCAATTTCCCAAATCAGATTGCTCGAGGGACTTGGCATCCACAAAGGTGGGTAGCTTGGGTGAACCGAAAATCCTCCGCAAATGTTTGGCGCTATCAGCATCCTCGTCAACCCTCGGGAATACAACCAAGATGTACACGAGCACCTGTGTCTCATGGACGGGAGTAACAAATTTTTCCTGTTCCTTGTGTGGGGAATACACGACTATGTGATAATCCCAGACGGACGAATTACTCACCCACATGGCAAATTCTGAAGCGGTCGGGAAGGAGCAAAAGAAATAGTGGACCCCCAAAGTTGAAGAGTTTTCCTCGAAGACCTCTAGGAATTCTGGAGTTATAGGATGTTTGGAAGGGACGCCTCTTTTTCTGTCCCAGAAATTGGAGGCACTGACAATGTAAGGATCATCAGAGATATTCCAAGCGCGCACAACATGAAGAATATCTTCAGCGCCCTTCGCCTTGATGACAAGGTGTTTTGACCTGATGGCATCATCTGCACGCGGCGTTGAAGTTGCCCCCTGCAGGTAAGCATTGTAAGCATCCCAGAAATCAGGAAGAGTAGGTTCCTGGGAGATTTTCATCAAGTCTTTCCTCTCCTTCAACCAAGCTTTCCCAGCTTCTGTTCCCCTGACAAGCTTACGCATCATGGCCATGAAAGCGGCATCGAATTTGTGCTCTTTGGCCACGGCTTCCCATTCTGAATAGGTCCAAGCCTTGTATCCTTTCCCCTTGTGTGGTCTCTCCCAGCCGAACTTTGTCATCACCTCTTGCCTAATGACCATCTCGTCCTTCTTCTCGTCGCACATATCAGTGAGGGAGACAAGACCTGCAACACCAGGCTGCAAAAATTTGCAACACACTTTCCCTTTGAGAATGAGGTTGCCAATCTCCTGGAGCATATCGTCAGGGAGGCCCTGAATTCTGCTAACATCGGATTTGGTGAGGGGAGGTCGTTTTGATGTCCCGGTAAGAATGACCCCGTGACCGTCGGGAATGTTCCCATCAACCCAGTTGTCAAACACCAATCTCCAAGTGGTAAACGTCATTTCGCTGCATATGACAAGGGGGAGACACTCTTTGATACTTCTAGTGTTGTGGAATGTTGTTGTCACTGCATGCTTGAATTTCTGGACATGGTGTAGAGCGACGTCAGAATATGTGACAATAGAAACAGTAAGCTAAAGGCATCGGGAGGCCTCCCGATAAATGGATATGTATCTCAAAACTCGAACAATAATATTGAGGAGAATAGTACTTACATTCCATTCAGGAGAGTGTATGCCACCCAACTTAGCAGGTTGTGGTTGGTTGTGGTCCTTCCAGACTGCACGCCCTTGAGTCACGTCCTCGAAGAATGTAGGCTTGGCGTCTTTGTCGTGAATTTTGAGGTTCAACACTTTGGACATGTACATAACTTTCTCCTTGTCTAGGGACCACACCACGACAATCTCGTGATTCTCGCAATAGGTCTTCATGTCCTGCTTGGAGGCGAGCTCTGGCATGGCCATTACCTCTTTCATGGCCTGAATTGTGTGTTGGCCACCAATAATCCAAAAGTCGCATTCCCGCATATCGTCTTTCACGGTCGGTTTCAAATCGAAAGGCTTGAACTCGTTCAATGTGTTATCAAATACAATTGGCATGACAAACACTGGTTGCTTAGCCCTGGATCCATGGAGCACGATGACTTCGTCCATCAACTGTTGGCGTCGCCCCATTGTGACTTGCATGTGCACCCAAGTAGCCGGTGCGCAGTGCAGCCGGTGCAATGACACCTTGACCCTCCGACCATCGGCGTCGTCGAGTGGCTCGCAGCCCCAAACGTACAATGGCTCAAGATGGTTGTGGATGGCCTGGTTGATGATTTCCAGCTTCTTGGGGTCGGTCCTGGAGCTCTTCTGCATGCGCAAAAGATCTTCGAGGCTAGCTTCTTTTGCGGTCTTAGGTGGCCTGGAGGCTGCCCTCCTTTGTCTCTCCGGAGTCCCACCTGGAGTCGAACCAGGAGCGGAGCCTCTGGAGACCGGGAGGTCTCCCGATCCTGGTGTGGAACCCCTCTCGCCTTCTTCTGTGTTGGCGGGATGACGATGGCCTTCAAATCCTCCACCATAGACACAAACCTTTCACGCACGTCGCTTGGCAGCTTCTCGTCGTTGGGGAGCCACATGAAGCCAAAATCTGTCGATCTCCCACAAATATCTGTGTCTAATTTCGCGACGGGAACCACCAGGCCCACATAATTCGTGGCCACGGTGGGGGAGGATTCGCAAAGGCTCAAGATGACGCAGGCATCTGAATACTCCTTACAATCAACGACATCAACTGAGGTCGGTGACGTGACCTTCCCACCGACCACATAGACAAACCTAATTTTCAACCTTTGTTGAGAGGTGTCCTCCACAACCTCAGCGCCCCACTTCTCAACCTGGTTCTTGACTAAATAGGAGGCCACAGAAGGTGGCTCGAAAAGACCTACATTCTCTCCAATCTTTTCAGACACCAGATGCTTCAACCGCAAGGTGCCCATATCGTCTCTGATTCAAACAAGACATTGTGAGCTTCTAAACATGCTACGAGAGACCAAATTCAAATATAAATTTATAGAAATCATTCAGCATCGGGAGGCCTCCCGATGCTGGGGGATTGCGAATGAGAATTCAATTTGGTGTACTTGCATCGGGAGGCCTCCCGATGCTGGGTGAATGGGAATGACAATTGAATTTCGAGTACAGGGATCGGGAGGCCTTCCGATGCTGGGGGTTTGGGAATGAAAATTGAATTTCGAGTACTTGCAAAAATTCATGTATGCGGAAACATTTTTCGTGCAATCCAATTGACATCGGGAGACCTCCCGGTGGTGAAATATAATGGCCAACAAACTAAAATTTCCACTGCAACAACTCACCAGTAGATATGTGCGGCTACTCCACGCTCTGTGTGCTCCACCTCCGTGTGCTCCACGCGACACCTCCGTGTGCTCCAACCCTCTACCTCGGACTGCACATTCAAAAATTACCACATGGATGAGAGTAATGTGGATGGATGATAAATGATGCGGATGGATGATAAATTCTGTGCAAGGATGGATGAACTATGCGTTCATGTCATGGAGGAGAGTCTGAACGTCCTCTATGTGCTCACTCCAGAATGCAGCAGGGCTTCGCCGTGGAGCAAGTGTTGCAAATGGCTCCGGGAGAGCTCCTCATATATACTGCTTCGGAGCCGACATCCTAAACCCTATTTCTTCCCTACGTCAGCTATACAACGTGTGGACTACATCGCGATGTGACTGCAGGTTGCTGTCCACAGAGATTAGATTCTTAATCTCTTAGCACGCTCTGTTTAATGATCACGTCGTGCACTTAATGAGGGCGCCAACGGCTCCAATCGCCACCACTTTGCACGCCAATGGCGTCTGCATTGTCACTGTCGCATGTGCCGCTCGCCATCAAATCGCCGTCTTCAATCAACACTTTATTCGTCACGCATTCCAAGACTTTCTCTGGCACGATTCCAAAACTCCTGTCGTCTAACTGAAATGGCGACGAGTGGCCGACAACCCTCTATCATAGGAGAGCTAAATATAGCCATATTCTAGCGCCTTCTCAAAAATTACAAGCGGTAATAATGCTTGTGAATAAAATTTACAGCGAGTGAATATATCCTTTGACATCCATCCGACAATATCGGGAGGCCTCCCGATGCAGACAAAAACTGACAGAATGTCAGGATTCTTGCTTCAGGGTAATAGAGCAGCGTGGAGGGTATAGAAATTGAATGCGGAACTACATGAATCCAGCATCTCAAGACCGGATTCACGCAAAAAAAAATGAATTTAGAAAACAATGTTGATCGGATTCAAAATTTGGAATTATGAAATCACTTACCCCATTCTAAGTTCAATTGTCGTTTCGATGGAGACAAGAATGTCAGGGCTCGGCGCTATGGTTGAACGATGACCATTAATGATGACGAGGCCTTCTGCGAGAACAAGTGGTGGAAGAACCAAGGCGATAAGAATCCAAAAATAGATAAACAACAAGAAGTAATCCAATGGATCCAATGCAGTAGAAGAGAAGGCATCTTTTGGATTAGGCCGATATCACAATGACCTCCACAGAAATCCCTCTAAACCTTTTCATTCTGAGGTTGCGACTCCTCATTTCTAATGCTTCATTGTGCGTGCTTGACGCTTCATTCCACTACGTCCCGTGTATGTTCTTGTGTAGTGTACAATCCTCTTGCTGCATCAATACGCAAGTTTCTCACAGGCCACACTTACTTTCATTCGCACACATTCATCCCGAGACTTTCATTCACAAGCTTTCATTCTCTGATATTCATTCATCCACAGTATTCATCCCTCTCATTCATCCTCAGTGACGTCAGCAGTGGACACTGTGACGCAAGACCGGGAGGTCTCCCGATGATCTGAGTTGTGACATTGTTTTCTTATCCTGGAACACCAACAGGATCGGGAGGTCTCCCGATTCCGTCGCTCAGGGTTTAGTATGTTCAACTCCCAATCAATGGATCGGGAGGTCTCCCGATGCTCGTAGAGTTGGATACTTTAGCTGAGATTTTTGGAACACCCGACCAAGCATCGGGAGACCTCCCGATGCACGTTTACCACCCCCCTAGCACATCCTAGTCATTGTTGTTCATACAGGATCGGGAGGCCTCCCAATCTTGAATGATTTGTGGACATGGCTTTTAGCACAGGCCGAAAAGTCTATTTCAGATTGAATGACATCCAGGTAGGTATAGGCGTAGTGGTGGATGGCGGGTGCATTCAAGATCCTCCTTTGCCAGGGCAAGTATTCATCAAAGCACTGCGTGTGCACTACGGCCTCGACCAGATCGTAATCGACTACCCGAATGTTGGTGATTGCATTGGCGACTCGGTGGGAGGTCCAATTCCATGGGCCCCTGAGAATCTTGTGGTGTGTGTCGGGGACGTTGTGGAGTCCTCCATTGATTCGTCAGAGGATCTCACTGTATTCGAAGATGATGACGAAGAAATGGAGGATCCCCAGAATTCCGAGCCTTTGCTGCCAAGTTCTCCAGAACCGAACGAATTGATTCTCCCAATGTCGACGCCATCGCATCCGATGGAAGCTTCTTACCCCTCGCGGACGGAGTGGAGACACAAAATTTGCAACTTGGAGGACAACACGGGTGCTGTGTTGGCGACAGGCCGAATCTATGCTTGCTTGCCAGAAGAGGTATTTGTCATGGATATGATTGGACCCGATCACGTTGGCGTGATGGTCATCAGTTCGATTCCAGGAAATGGGGACCAGATAATGTCCATGAGATTGTGGCCATTAAAGGAAACTCGTTTCCTGGACGGTCTCCTACTCTCTGAGGTGGACCAGCACCTTTGTGACAATCCATCGAGTGAGAGCGAAGAAGAATTCTTCGCAGGTGTTAAGAAATCTGCTTATCGCAGTTCCATTCGCAAAAAGAAAACACCGGAGAAGGCGCCCAAAATTGGTCGTCTCCTCGACTTGGCGTCTATTCGTGCTATAAGTGCGCAAGAATGTTACTCGATGAACTGTTGTCAATTGTTTCCATGGTCGTCCACCCAACATGTCAGAGTGAACTACTGGAGAAAGTCCTTTGATGAACGGAGGGAATGGGGTACGGAGGTTTTTAGTAGGATGCAACCCATGGGATCGGGACATGGAGTTGTGTTAGAAGGCAAAATTGTCTGTCTCTGTGCTTGGTGGAAAATTCATGGCGTATCTCGTGCAACGTTCATGACTTACAAGCAACGATATAGAAATGGAAAGAGATCGTCAACTCATGGCAACAAGGGCATGCAAAAACCTAGAGCGAGGACCATCCAAGCTCAAGCGACTATGGAGTCCATCATTCGCATGAATGCTGATCAAATGCCCCATCAGATGAAAGGAACTGGAAATGGACGGCATGATATTCGCAAAGTTCTCCCTGCTCATCTCACCTGGGAGAAGGTGCGGGAGGAAGTTAATGAGGTGAGAAGACGTCCACATTATTTATTGTCTTTAAGGAATCCTCAACATCGGGAGACCTCCCGATGTCCAGCCCTGTTTCTGTGATTAGTGCATTCCTTTGTCATGCAGTCCAGGCAGATATTGAAATCTTCTGCATATTTGTTTTGGTCCACTGTCACGCATAGCATCGGGAGGTCTCCCGATTCTATGCATTTCTCGTGTAGAGCTCCTGTTGGAATTTCGTTTCCGCTGTTCTATTTCTTCCCTGTTTGTGTTCCCTTCCTCGATTTATATTTATTACTTTTGGATTCGAAGGCCATTTCATTATGTTTTTTTACTTCTCTTCTTTGTCTACATAGGGTGATCCATGACCATCGGGAGGCTATTGACAGCTACTTTAGCTACTTGTCCAAACAACTCAAAACAACCAACACCTTTGTCCTCTCCGACCTCATGAAAACGTTCATGGAATCATAGTTCCTTTCCTTCATACTCGAGTTGATTCAGGAGGTCGCTGATTTCAAATCCTTCATTAAGGGATACGCCGAGGAGCTCATCGGTCTTAAAGAAATGCACATTTTTCGCTTCTTCCTCGATAACGATGACTGGCCTGTATTCCAGTATAAAAAATCCGCACTTGATCCGGATTGGTTGCCACGAAGCAGCTCCGTTCGCATGTGGAAGGACGATGGTCGTGGTCGTCCCCTCCTCCCCTCTGGCGACCCTCCTGCTCTACAGATTAGGCCTCCTTGGGGCCACGTTCTTCTTGGCCGTTACGGTGACAAAGAAGCAACTGGTGACGATGCACGTGATGCGAATCAGAAGAAGGATGGGATTCGTGCTGGTATCAGAAAATATATCGAAATTTGGGAGAGCGGCTGTCTTGAGAATGATACCTACCGTCAAAAAATGGAAGATTATGTCACCTACTGGAAAGATGTCGCTGAGGAATTGGATGCTCATTTCCCCCCCACGCCTCCCACCCTACAGCTTGGTTTTTGGCCTTCTACTTCTTACACCACTCCAAATTTATCTATGTCTGACCTTGTTCAGACTGATACAACCCCCGAGGATGTTCCCATTGACCCCTTCTGTGGAGTGGCCCGCGACAAACCCAAGGAATCCTTCAATTCTTACAGAGATGTTCTCCTTGGTGACTTTGTTCTTGTTCGTCCTTCCGACCCTGACCTCTACCCTGTCTGGATGGGCCGAGCACTCACTGCTGTTCAACTCGATCGTAGCCATCCCCAGTATGGTCAATTTCAAATTCGATATGGAGGCCAACCAAAGGCAGGAAAAAAATTTCTGACCATGATCGCTACAAATGGGCTTGGAATTCTAAGTGGGAGTGTGACCCATCTTCCACAGCTGTCATGTGGATAGAATGTAGTTCTGTTCTTTATTCCAATAATCACTATATTCGTTAATTTGAGACTTTCTCTTGTCTCAAATTAATATATGGACCACAACAACATGGTCTAATGTTTGGGTCGTCTTATCTAAACCATCTTGATATGAGTTCTTGATTGGGTTCTTGATATGAACACCCGCTTCAAAGTATTTGCATCTTACAACATTCTTCAATATTTGTGTGATTTTATCCATGTTTTTATATTTGTAACTGTCTCAAAATGCCGAAAAAGTCCAAAATTAACGAATATAGTGATAATAGAGCTAGGAAAAACACAAACGACACTTCTGTTGTGCAAATAGGCAAATCTGAAAAGAAGTTTGCTCAACAAAACCTAGAACTTGCAAACTCTGTAAGTCAGCCTTCTTAGAACAACCATCGGGAGCCCTTCCGGTGTTTCCATTTTCAATTTTCCTTCCAATTAATATATGTTCATCTTCTATTTCGCTCGTCGTGGTGCTCCTCTTTCTTGCACTTGCACATGGCTATCGTTTCACATGTTTTGTATTTTTTTTCGTGTATATCCTCGCTCGTGCTCATTTCTTTCACATTTTATGTGATTTTTGTTCTCAATTGCTTCACACTGCATTTTTTTGTGTCGTCCACTTTTCGGGAGACCTCCCGATGTTTTCTGCTTTGCACGCACATGTTGTGGACTTCATGCCATTCTCTTCTCGTCCCATATCAGGAGACTTTGTTGCATACTGTTTTTTTAGTTTTCTTATGTTCTGTGTTTTCTCCTATTAGTGTGGGATGCTATTCTTTGGTGGTCGTACTCCCCAATTGTGTTACATGAGAACACGGGGAGGTCTCCCGATGCTTCTTTACTTTGCCTCCATAATTTACAGATTGGTGATTAGCATCGGGAGATCTCCCCATGTTATGTTTGGTTTTCCTTTTTTCCTTACATCATTATCGCTAATTTTATTCTCTACCTACATTGTCTACCATAATTAATTGTTTTAATTTACTATTTTAAGCCCATGATTATAGTAATCACATTCTAATTTAGTCTAATTTTAATTCATACGTCTAGTTTTAGTTAAATATGTGTTATTGGACTGGTGTAAACAGTCTTTCCTTGGTGAAAGGTGATTTCCCGGGAAAAGAGGTAAATGGTTTGTGGACTCTTTGAAAAGCCTATTGAATGCCTTATAGTAGTGTCTTCGGTGTCATTAATCCTCAAAGTCCTCAAGTGTCTAACCCTTTAATGTCAAATTTCTCGTGTGGCAGACATATTCATTTGAGTGCTTTGTATTTGTAAGGAAACACAGTGCAACCCACCCTAATCCAAAATACACCCATCCCACGCTTCACATTGGAAGTTTGTCTTGGAAAACCAATCCGTTTAAAGGGGACGTTGTTTTCAACAACGCCACCTTGGAGGATTTGACATTGGATTCCACTAAACATGCATACAGAGGCTCCCGTGAAAAGAGTCCCGCATTCATAATGAGATTCTTGGAGTGTTGCTCACCTTCAAGGGGTATGGTTGTAGATCTGAACATTTCCACAAGTATCGCACCCATCTCATATCATGTATTTGTTGTCCTTGCAAGTTATCATTCTTGTTTGTATGCTTTATAAATTTTTCCTCATGTGTAATTTTTGTTCTTTTAACTATGATATTAGGTGCATCACTTGTAGCTTGCCAAACTCTAGGCCGTGACTTGGCTTTTTTTTCCCCGGATGCTAACCTACACATCAACGTCATTAAAAAATTGTTGGAGGCCCCTGGATCTTTGTCACATTCCGACAATAGTGAAGAATCTTCAGATGGAAGCAGTGATTCTGGGCATGTGGTGGAGGTCTTCAAGAAAAAGTGTGGGGACATTCTCCATCATTTGTTATTTGCCTTCACGTTTCAACCAAGGATTTTAATTTCTAGTGTTGATTGTTGTAAGTTCTATGTAATAACTTCCAATATTTTGTGTTCTTCTCGTTCAGGATGTCTTTGGTGTCTCCTTCACGTGATTTCACTCTTCCATATTGGGTGGAGGCTGTTGCACAACAATGCGTCAAATGTAGGCTCTCCCCCAAGTAGACGCAAACGTCGCAAATTCAGTGAAGACGTGGAAGAGTTTATGGACATAGAGGTTGTTTGCAAACCTTAGTTTTGTGGGTGTTGGGTATTTGAGTTGTTTAATAAACGCCTTTGCATTCATACTCCTCATAGTACAAGCTTTCTTTTGGAACATTTCACTTACTAAAATGAGTAGTGAAGCTAGGACATGAACATGAGCATGAGCAAGCCTTATCACCAATTTTTTTGGACCCATCCATGATTTTTGGACACCGAAATTTGCATGTATAAATATTTTTTGTCAGGGCTGCTAAATTGTATTTGGTGGCACCTCTGCCCGTGGATCCTTAGGCCCCTATAATCGAGGGTCAGAACCCTATAACCCCTATAACCGAGGGGTCTGACATGAGCATGTCATGCTCATGTCAGGGCGCTCATGAAATAGCAACCCCCATACCGACGTGGGTAAGTCTGATGAAGGAAGAGGACATTATCTTGAATAAGAGCTCAAAATTAGGCTGATTTTCTCGCATGTCCTCAAGCATGTTGGTTGTCGTAATGAAAAAATAAAGTCAGTTTCATAAATGCAGGTGCGATTCTTTACCAAACCAGTCCAAAGGGTTGGCAAGCTGATCTGTGATGACAATGCCGATTTTGCATCCCACCATAACCCATGGATATACGACTTGTCAATATCTCCCGTGATCTGACACACAGCGTTACTTGCAGTTACCTTGTGAGCACCTGTCTGCAGAAGTAAGTGAGCATGAAATCAACCTAATGGATAATCCACCCTTATAGAATCATGTGTGGCAGGCTGGACGCGCCAGAGATGGGAAAGCTGTTAATCAGTTGTTTTTGATTAGATGGACTGCGGCCTGCGCCACATAGATCTCAGCTTCTAAAGATGATCGGAATGGAAGACTATATAACCATGGGAGGTTACCTTCCATCTTCATCCACTACTTCCTCAGGCACTAGCATCTCCTCCGAGTTCTTTGACTCGACTCTTCAGTCTCACTCTAATTCGAAATTGCGGGAGAGAGACGATGGCTTCCATGGCGAAAACTACGTTCTTGCTCATGCTGTTGCTGACCGCAGTGGTGGCCGCCCAGGCCCACAAATGCAAATGCAAGAACAGCACCCCCAAGATCATCACGGTGGAGGGTAAGGTAATCGACGTGGGCTTGGAGATCGAGCTGGACCTTCTGGACCTCGTCGACGTCGACATCACCATTGAGGTCTTGGACAAGTTCGGCAAGAAGGTGAAGGGGAAATGCCACGTCCCCAGGTATGTGACTGGGCTGGATCTCCTGTACGTGGCCGTGGACAAGAGCATCGTGGTGAAGGTGACCGGAGTGGACTCACTGTTGGGAGGACTCTTGGGTGCCGTCGGCAGCCTCCTCGCCACGATCGGGGTTATCCTCTAGTAGACATTCTTCACCCATTGGATAATAGTCAGGTAAAGTAAGTTCAATTCTGGAGACATTTTGACTAGCATGGCAGTGATTTGTGGATTACTGTGAGTGGCTGTCGGATTGTGAAGCTGCGAGGGATTAAATTCCTCATGAACAAATATATAGGCGTAAGAGATAGTGTAAGCATGATCAAGCTTAGTGCTCTATGGAAGTTTTGATAATGAGAGTTCAAGAGAGAGATCTCTCATTATCACAAGTACACAAATACAAAATACCTAAACCTAAGTGCGCCTTGAGATGAGAAATCTAACGTTGGATGTGCAAGAATGGATTTCAAGGTGATGGTTTGAGACTAGTAGAGGTTGGATTAATAGTCTTTTACGTACAGTGATGCAACCGTAGGTGCGAGGCAAGGTTAACAAAGTGTACTACCAACAAATAGATCTTGAGACGTTGGGTTGTTGGCTGGTGGATTGTTAGGAGGACATGATGCTCTCTCGTCATTATCGGAATTTGGATCTGACAATATCTCGTTCTGTTGCCTACAGATCGATCCGGTTTCCAGCTAACCTAGGCTCTGTCTGCATAATACAAGCTACAAACTTTCTTGAGAAGCGGTCATAATATGTGCACGAAGTGATGAGCTGCGTCAAAGGAGTGTTGAAATGGAGACGGCTTCATATCGCCGCGCCTTTGCTGCTGGAGATTCGTGTTTTGTAATAGTCTGTAAAAACCAATTTGAATCTGGTCTGTGCAATGTCGACCGCTTTATGAAGTTATTACAATTTATATTACAAGATTGTGGTGCTTACAAATTCATCAGAATAGATATCATGAGTTGAGATCATTCCTTGAAAATCTTGCGTGAATGTTGATTGCAGTTTCAGACATGCATTAACAATTACTTGAAATAAATGTGAGTAAATGGGTTATCGCGGTGCAAGAAATTTGCGTGTATTTTGCGAACCTGTCATAGAATCTACTGGACTAATTCGCTGGAGCATTGCTTCGAGGGAGGACATATTTTGCTCATAACGTCAGCAATTCAGTGAAGACGGACGTTGATAATTGGACCCTGATGTCTTAAAATTCCTATATGTTATGACTTGAACTGTCTCCAAACTCTTGCATGGCATGTTAGAAGGGTACGACCCCCAGAGACGAACTTTAACCCTCCGCTAGATGGTTTCCTCCCTTTCGTAAAGACAGTAAAAATTATATTCACTGATGATCATAATAGCATAATAGCATTCTTCTCAACACTGATGATCTTCGTCACCTTGAAAATGACGAGGCAAATCTCACATGGAAAATGCGAACCCGCGATACCACTCTGCCAAATAGAAATCGAACAATAATGAGACACATCAATGTCTGACAACCAGCTTCTGTCAATTTGTAACAAACTGGGATATAGCTTTGAAATATATGTTGACAATCCGCGTTGAGAATTTGATTAGAAGACAAAGTTATTCCCTGTCACTACATCGCAAATCATCTCTATGTGCAACTCTTATCAATTAACACACCACTGCTTTTGCATCAATGAGAACAGTCCCCTGCGGTATCTCTTCAAACATGGCTTTCACAGGGGTTGAAATACAACCCTCTGAATATCAACATCAAGGGCTGAACTGGCCCTATGATCGGTTTGGAAAAGAAATTGATCACGGAGCGGTTAAATGCGTGCAGTATTGATCTTCTATTTTGGAAGGACGTCTGTTTCAACTCTCTGCCTCAACACATACAAGTCTCTGTTGTAAGACTTTACTATAGGCTAGAGAACCCTTTATGGTTGACCCCACTATTAGCTAGGAGTATGTCTGCTTTTGCCAGTTAACTACACCATTTAATATTGTATTTAGTGTCAAATGGTATTTTTATGGCAGTGTGGCTACTTTTCTAATGCCCCTTTCCCACCTAACTTTACCAAATAACCAAAGTCTTTCCTAAAAACCGGGTAAAGCTCTCTCGGTTATAGCGGAGGCATCCGGCTATCCCAATGCACCTACAAGAACTTGGTCCAGAGATTTTCGAGTAGGTTTTAGTTAAGTAGTTTTCACGCATGTTCATTGTTTTAACTACCAAGCAATGGATGTTGGATAGTTTTTGTCCCATCCCCAAATGCCTTACTACCTATCTATCTTACTATCGGTTTTTGTTAATGGAGCTCCTCGTGCCCTCATAACGAAGACTAAAAGCAATCAATCATAAGAGCGGGAGGCGACACATTTAAAGGTCCTACATTTTTGCCTCATGTCTAGATACCGATGGGAGGGTCGGTGCTTGAAGCTTAAAACTTCCACTTTTAAACCATGCCACATCATTTGCCAACTAGGCTGGTGACTAGATAGTGTTGATGGTGTGAAGGCCGTGTTTTTAGAACCAACTTTTAGGCTTAGCTAAAGTCAAGTGGGAAGGGGGCATAATGACCTTGTGAAAAAGTTTACAAGTACTCTCATCCTAACTTACTTTTAGTTCATCCAAATGCCAATTATTGACAACAAAGTTTGGTATATTTTGCATCCTGTTATTTTTACAATGAGATATTGTCATGGGTATTGAAAGTTGGATGAAAAATCACTTTGTAAGTGAAAGTAATTGTACAATTGTAAATCTATAATGTTCAAATAATTTCACAAGGAATGACAAATAGTGTTAGATTTACATGTGGTGTTGGTTACACTACACGGGCCATTTACAATGAGTATTGAGCAAGACAAATAGAATTGGTTGCACTAAATACAATATTTAGTGTAGTTTGAAGTTGTTTTTTTTCTGCGTTAATTACTTGGGGCCAGCCAAGTTGGTTACCAAGCAGGAGTGTTGTTAGGTAGGTAGTTAGGTCTGATCACCATGGTATGTATGCCCTGTTTGTTTACGCTCACTTTACTTGAATATATGAGCTTGGGTATTGCAAATCAGGTGCGAAAACAGTTTCAGAAACCCTGGAGATCTCACTCTTTGTAAAAGTAAGAATCGTCTAGTACTAAGTCAGACTAACTATATTTTCCTAATGCTCCCAAAAGATGAATAAGAGTTCACTATGCTCTCTGTAAACCTCGACATATTTTTACCTTGTGAATGTGAAAGCATATTCAGGCATATACACATCAGAACTGGGTCGGAATTGAACTGCCAAGTAAAGCTCTTCGTGATTTCAGATGTTTATAAGGTAGACTTGTGCTAATTTTATATAGCAAGTAATCTCGACACCTACATTTGGATGGTATGTAGTAAGTTTGCGTCTAGAAATGGACATCAAAAAGACATATGTGTGAAAGAGATTTGACTACGTGCTCAAAATATGCTATATGAGCACAAGAATCTTCACTTTGATTATGAGTAAGATAATCATATGAGCTACAAAACTTATGGGGCAAATGGCTACGGGAACGATTTGCATTTCCTAATCATCTCGCACTAATTGCATGTTTCATATCCTACGAGAAGTAGGTGCAGAGAGAGAAGTATCCGAATAGCACACTTCTACCTTAGAGCGTTGCCTATCCAGTGTTGACCGCCTGAAAGAGCGAGCTAAATTTGGTTGTGATATTGTGCCCTGGGAAGTGTTTCACAACCATAGTATGAGGAGCTCCACATCATCAGCTCATAGCCAGGAAACTATGCAGATATTACTAGCTAGCAACCAAATCATGCAAGACCTCTCACAAATTGAAAAGTGCAGCGCCATTGACCTGCACAACATGACAGATCGAGGTAGTCGAATTGATACTGGCTCGACAATCCATCCCTAAAGCTATGTCAAATGAGAATCAGGAGCTTGAAATCCGTCTAATCATCAGCAGTTGTACACTTTTCATGCAAAGAAGATCTGCGCCATGTGGCCTGTGTATAAGCCCAGGTGTGAAAATTAGCGCCAGTCGGCGTTAATATTATCCATACTTCCTTTACTAAGCGAGACTCTCATTGTTCGTGGATTTCATTGGAATCCATGTCACAAAGAATCAACACTTTTATACGTCGAATCATCAGCAATGATTACCACTTTCCAGAATGCATGGCTGCTGAGGTTTGTGCCATGTGGCCCATGTGCATAATAAGCCTAAGGGTGAATATTAACACTCTCAGCGCAGAGTATACATTCCTTACTCCCTTTACTCTGCGAGACTTTGTTCCTGAATGAAAGAAGAACCTATGATTCATTATAATCTCATTAAAATTCCAAAAACTAAACTCTGCGAGGGCTGAATCAGCAGCGGCAATGAACGCCACTTTTCAGAATGCACGGCTGCTGAAATTTCTTAATTTCCATGTGGACTCCCGGTTAAGCCTACTGAGGGATGAATACAAGGACTCAGTGGAGAATCATGATAGATACTACCTTTACTCTGCAAGGATTTGTTTATAAATGAAGCAGAATCTCTGATTGAATCGTAAGGATCTCATTACCCCTCCAGAACAGTAAATCTTAATGCACCGTGCATTGTATAGGTGCCAAATACATTTGTTACCGATTGGAACCTTTCCAGGAAGAAGAAGCCGCATTTGGACTACTAATCAAGGAGTAATAGGAAATATAACCGACAAACTACAGATTTCCCACAAATCCTGCATTGGATGTTCTGAAGCTGTGAATTTAGAACCATTACTTGAAAAATGTTGAGAACATGCCAGTGAGACTTCTAGTAAATCATGAATGATCCGTGTTCGGGGAAAGATCTGTGTTGATTCAGCCAAGACAACCCAACTCACCAAAACTGAAGTATCTCGCGGATTCCGCAGCCCATTTGAAGAAAATTGAGGTAAACACATAAATTGCAGAATATCAAGGGATCTATAGTACTTTTCCTCACCATCCAAACTCGACTTGATCCAGCTGGATATAAACGAAGGTGTATATCATGATCAGTACATGATATTGGGAGATTAATTTCGATTTCTTGATGTAATCAACCACCGGAAGAAGATGAAGACAGAGGACTGCCAGAAGTCATATTGTACATCAAGGCTTTAAAATCATCAATTAATGTTTGTCTACTTCGACTTCTGGAAGGAGCAAAGCGTAACCTTCCCGTTGCATTGTTTTCAGCATTTATTTGAGCAAGTAATAATTATCCAAAGGAGATTCATTACACCGTGTATGGTATTTACTGTCAAATGCGTAATATCGTCACTTGTCCTATTATAAGGCCTATATTAGGTTCATTAATATCCTCAATAATGTAATGAGGTCTACATGTATAGGTTACACAATGGTCAACGAGTAGACTATATGTGTAAATACTTAGTCAACTCTTGACACTAGTATGTTCAATAATATCTTCCTTTTGCATGCTAAAACGTAAGCACATGATACATGCCATTAGTATTCTCAACAACATCTTCTTCTTGCATACTTAATGTAAAACTATCATCTCAAGTATTCTAATGTGTAGTGCTAAAAATCATGCCATAAAATGCTATGCACTTCAATTGATCACTCATGTTAATGATTGTAACAATAAATATAGTATTTAGTGTCATTTACTATTTGGAATTACACACTAAATTATTTATTGTATAACTTATTTTTTGCCAACAAATGCTAGATTGGGTGTTTGGACATTATAGAACATTAACATCTTTACTTGGTGAAAAATTACATGACTAGTAAGAAGATATAGCATTGTATAACTCCAAATAGTATGTAACACGAAATACGATATTTAGTGTAATGCCTTGTCGTCAATTAGTGGACATGACACTACTAAGCCTCTAGGCAACTTGTTTATTCCGTTTGTCAATTATAGTGTACGTGATATTAAATACCATAAACAGTGTAGTGATATTTTACCATTTCACCTTGTTTCATGCACTAACGACAACCCATTTGCGCATAATGTAATAAACATCCACGCATGAGCTTTAAATCAAGCTAATACAATGTAGTGTAACCAATGCAGACACAATTTCTAGTGACTATTTCGATTCATGCTACCTTGAAATATCAAATCCGCAAGTACCACAAGTTCACAAGGTTGTACAGTGCAACACCGGAAATTTATTTATACAGCGGTCGAAAGGATCCTCCTTTCTATTCCAACTGCCAACTACACCGTATGACTTTCTATGACAAAACTTACAAAAATTGACGAGCATTAAACTCCAACAGCAGAGGCGCGCGGATATGAATCTAACACTCCTTTCCCGTAGATCATCACTTCTCAAGTCATTTCATGGCTTGCATTATGCAGGATGGGCCATCGCTAGCAGGACGCCGGATCGATCTGTAGGCAACAGAACGAGATATCAGCCCCAATATGCTTCCCAACAAACCAGCAAGCTGCCAATTCAGTATCCCAAGATCTCCCACGGGAACTATTTGTTGCGGCTACCTATCTGTCCGCCATGAAATTAATCCCTAGCGGCTTCACCATCCAACAGCCAATTTCCATAATCCACATATCACTGACATGCCAGTCGAAATGTCTCTAGAACTGAACAAAGTTTACCTGACTAATAGCCAATTGGTGAAGAATGTCTAGTAGAGGATGACCCTGATCTTGACGAGGAGGCTGCCGATGACACCCAAGAGTCCTCCCAACAGTGAGTTCACTCCGGTCACCTTCACCACGATGCTCTTGTCCACGGCCACGTAAAGGAGCTCCAGCCCAGTCACATACCTGGGGACGTGGCAGTTCCCCTTCACCTTCTTGCCGAACTTGTCCAAGACTTCAATGGTGATGTCGACGTCGACGAGGTCCAGAAGTTCCAGCTCGATCACGGCGTCCACGTTGATGACCTTACCCTCCACCGTGATGAGCTTGGGGGTGTTGTTCTTGCATTTGCATTTATGGGCCTGGGTGGCCACCACTGCGGTCAGCAACAGCATGAGCAAGAAACTAGTCTTCGCCATGGAAGCCATTGTCTATCTCCTGCGGCTTCGAATCAGAGCGAAACTGAAGAGTAGTGGAATGAAGTCGGAGGAAGCAGCTAGTGCTTGAGGAAGTAATGGATGAAGATGGAAGACAGCCTCTCATGCTTATATAGCCTCTATTCTGCTCATCTTTGGAAGCTGAGATCGACGTGGCGCAGTCCATCCAATCAACGATGACCTGATGCTTTCCCATCTCTGGCGCACAAGGTTGAGTTAGAATTAGTTACCGTGTGGAGATAAATTTTCGTTTAGATCTTTGCATGTGAGCTACAAAGACTAGGCACGCTGAAGGGGCGGTTGTGGGTGTGGTTGTGGTTCGGTCCCACTTTCACCCACAACTACGATTCTTTCTCATCTACGGATAGCTATTACTTGTATTTAAAGAGTGAATTTGACCTTAACTTATGATCGACTATAGTTCCTTCTGAATTAGCGCAGTCCGTGGACAGGTGGACACAAAGACATATTCTATGGATCCCAGGGGCATTGTTTGGTATAAGAGTAATGACCTCGTAAAAAGTCTCTTTTATGCTTTTATCATGTACTTGAAGTGGTCGGTGCTACATACTAAACGCCAACCAAATACAAAGATGGAAAGTTAACAACAATCACGTGCAGAGTGTATCGTAGTTGTTTACCGGTGGTTGTCTGGACTCTCCCCTTGTCTTTAAACGCAAAAAGAATCAAGTAACTTTAATTTCAAGGGCAAGTCGTAAGAATTCTCTATCCTCTCCAAAAAAATGGAACCATTCTTACCTATACAATGTAAAGCATATTCAGGCACAAAGACACCGGAAGGCCAAGTTGTTTGTGGGACTAGATTAAACAGATATTCATTAGACCTGTCCTATTTAGAGTTGACCGTCTGAATAGGAATGTAAATGATGTCGTGGCAGGGGAAGCATCAACGCTTTCATAATCAAAGTTATAAGGGACTTCACGTCATCATCTTAATGCCATTGACCTGCACAATGTGACAAGTCGAATTTATACGGATTCGTGAATCCACCCTTAACGCTGTATCAGATAGGAATTAGGAGTTTGAAGGCCGTCGAAATGTCACTAGTGTAAACCACTTTTCTGGATACACGGCTGCTGAGAATTGCGCCATGTGGCATGTGTGTGTAAGCCCAGGTGTGAAAATTAGCGACAGTCGGCGCTAATATTATCCATGCTTCCTATACTCAGAGACTCTCATTGTTTGTGGATTTCATTAGAATGCATGTCATGCCTGCAACCAAAGAATTAAATCTTTTATATGTCTAATCATCCACAATGATCAGCACATTCCAGAGTGCATGGCTGCTGAGCTTTGTGCCATGTGGCCCTTTGTGTATAATAAGCCGAGGGGTGAATATTGGCACTCTCAGCGCAGAGTCTATCTTACTCCGTTTACTCTGCGAGACTTTGCTTATGAATGAGAGCAGATTTTCTGATTAGAGCACAATTTCACAACTAAAATTTTCGAAGGCCGATCACCAGCGGCAATGAAGGCCACTTTCAGAATGCACGGCTGCTGAAATTTCTTGATTTCCACGTCGACTCCCGATGAAGTCAACATGGACTCAAGCGGAGAATCATGATGGATACTACCTTTACTCTGCAAGGATTTCTTCATGACTGGCCGCAGGATCTCTAATTGGATGATAAGAATTTCATTACATCTCCGAAATATTAAAACTTGTGCACCGCGGTCCGTGAATCAAAAATTGCCAAATACAATATTACCGACTAGAAGCTTCCACGAAGAACCAACCAATCAAGGAGCAGCAGAAAACTCCAAAGTACAGCAGTAATTTCCCGCAAATTTTGCGATGGAGGGTTTTGAAGCTGCGAACTATGAACCAATACCTCCGAGAATTCAGTGAACATGCCAGCGACATCTCTGCAATTTTAGGAGGTGTCTGTTCTATCGGAGAATGATCTGTGTTTATAAGCCAAGAAACCCAACATGCAAAATCTGAAGAACCTTTCAGAGTTTGAAGCTCATTTGAAAATTTGAAACTGAGGTAAACACATAAATGGTAGATTATCAACCGACCTATGTTACTCTTCCTCACCTTCCAAACTCTTCGCCTTCATTCAGCTAGATATAAAGATTTGACTGTCATAATCGGTACAATGATTGATACTATTCGTTTCCACCAAGCACTGAAAGAAGATGACGTGCTCACGAAATTCAGTGTGAATACTGCCCAAAGATTGCCAGAAGACAAATTTGACATCAAACTTTTAAAACCTGAGCAAAATATGACCTTCTCGTCGTATTGATTTCACATTCACTTGACCAGGTGAAGATTATCCATTGCATCCTACGAATGAAGACGTCCAAATCCACCTTGTTGCTTACATGATCAATAATCCGTTTGCACACATTGTTTATCAACAATCTAGCGTAAGTTTGAAATTGAAATACGCCAATCTAGTGGAACTAATGCAGACGCAATTTCAAGCGACTACTTCGACTCATGTCGTCCTTAAATATAAAAATCGCAAGCACCACGAGCTACTCATAGGTATATACAAAGAAACAACGGTAATTTATTCATCGGTCAAAAGTGTTCTCCTTTCTATTCCAACGGCCAACTTCATCGAATGAATTTCTATTAACAATAGAAATAACAAAAATAAGAAATACTACACTCAAAGCAGCAGAGGCGCAGTGATACGAATCCAACACTCCTCTGACGCAGATCATCACTTCATGCATATATCATGAATAGTTTCTCAACTCCTTGGATAGCGTGTATTACACAGACCGGGCCGTGTTAAGCTGGAAGCCAGATCGATCTGTAGGCAACAGAAAAAGATATTTGTCAGACCCAATAACCATGAGCGACCATTATGTCTTCCTAACAATCCAACATCTGAAGATCTCTCAGTGGAGCTACCTCTTACGCCTGTATATTTGTTAGCATGGATCTAATCCCTCACGGGTTTCAATCCAGCAGCCAATTACCATAATCCACAAAACACTAATGTGCCAGTCGAAATGTCTCTAGAATTGAACTTACTTTACCTGACTAATAGCCAATTGGTGAAGAATGTCTAGTAGAGGATGACCCCGATCGTGGCGAGGAGGCTGCCGATGGCACCCAAGAGTCCTCCCAACAGTGAGTCCACCCCGGTCACCTTCACCACTATGCTCTTGTCCACAGCCACGTACAGGAGTTCCAGCCCAGTCACATACCTGGGGACGTGGCATTTCCCCGTCACCTGCTTGCCGAACTTGTCCAAGACTTCAATGGTGATGTCGACGACGACGAGGTCCAGAAGGTCCAGCTCGATCTCCGCGCCCACGTCGATGAGCTTGCCGTCCACCGTGATGATCTTGGGGGTGCTGTTCTTGCATTTGCACTTGTTGGCCTGGGTGGCCACCACTGCGGTGAGCAACAGCATGAGCAAGAAACTAGTCTTCGCCATGGAAGCCATTGTCTATCTCCTGCAGCTTCGAATCAGAGCGAAACTCAAGAGCAGTGGGAATGAAGTCGGAGGAAGCAGGTAGTGCTTGGGGAAGTAGTGGATGGCATTATATTGATCTCCCGGGGTTATATAGTCCTCCATTCCAATCATCTTTGGAAGTGAGATACATGAGGCGCAGTTCATCCAATCAAACATGATCTGAACACCTGGTTCTCTATCTCTGGCGCCCTTGGCCTGCCACATGATTCAAGGGTGGTGTATCCACAAGGGTGGTGTATCCACAAGGCTCAGTTGACTAAGGTTTAGAGATAACTTTTAGGTTTTGCATGAGTTTTGCATGACTAGTATGTGAACTGAAGGGGCTTTTACAGCAACTACCCTAAATTTTGTATTTAGTGTCATCAATTCTATTTATCTTGCTCAATAATTGTAAACCGCCCGTGTGGCTAGGGCGAACCGACCCATACATTGGTACCTTACTGGATGTCTAGTGATGTCACATTCGAATGAATCGGCCCTCAACCTCATAGGGGGTCTTTTTGTATTGGAGCCACTTCATCCACAATATGTAGGATGGTTGATTTTAAGTGAGTGCCATGAATCCCCAGCCGTTCGCCCTCCCCGGTAAGGTACCGATATATGGGTTGGTTCGCCCCAGCCCCGCCCGTGCAGTGTCACCAACACTACATGTAAAATGTAACATTATTTGTCATTACTTGTGAAAAAATTTGGGCATTATAGATTTACAATGTTGCAAAGACTACACTAAATATTGTATTTAGTGTCACTTACTATTTACTCTATATCTCATTTTTTCCAACAAAGGTGGAATTGGTTGTTTGGACAATATAGAACATTAATATCTTTACTTGGTCAAAATATACATTAGTAGTAAAAATTTAGTAGTACATTAGTAGTACTTCTTCTCTTCATAGTGCTAGTTGGATTGGTTCTTGTATAGAACGTGTTGTCCGATGTTGATGTTCTGTACGTTGATCCAACAATTTTGATCATGTTATCTTCCTCCAAAATCCGCATGATTAAGGTCTTCCGAGCATCCGGGATACTTTTCCACCCTCCTAATATGTGCCTAAACTTGGACGGCAAACCACTTAAAATCTTGGAGATCACCTGTTCTTCCGAGAACTTATGTCCAATCATGTCTCAAGTCTCTTTGCCATGAATCACTATATTCGTTAATTTGGGACTTTTTCGGCATTTTGAGACAGTTACAAATATAAGAACATGGATAAAATCACACAGATATTGGAGAATGTTGTAAGATGCAAATACTTTGAAGTGGGTGTTCATATCAAGAACCCAATTAAGAACTCATATCAAGATGGTTTAGGTAGGACGACCCAAACATTAGACCATGTTGTTGTGGTCCATATATTAATTTGAGACAAGAGAAAGTCTCAAATTAACGAATATAGTGATATGACTTCTATCTTCACAATATGCTTCCCAATGGAGGTCGCCGTTCTAATATTTATATTTGAAGAATTGTAGTGTCAACAGGTAAATTCTCTCGGTAGAGTATTGTTCATGTATCACTGTGAGTTTTTTAAGGCTTTTTTTTATATCTATTTAGGTAGTTATTTTCACTATTTAGAATTAATTATGTTGATTTCTAAGACAAAAATAATGCCAAGAGACAATAAATGTTTTAGTCTGGGCTAAATTATATCTAGATAAATATAAATAGCTATAAAGCAATGGGAAAAGTTGGCGAGGTCAAAATTTAAAGGTAGTTGTGCTTTTGGAAGAGCCTTCCGAAACCCACATTGAAAACTGTAATCCAACTTTTTGGCTAGATGAGTTTAGTTTTTGAACTTTGATGATGTTGGTAGTCAAAATTTTCATTTTGGACCTCGAACTCATGCAGAATCTTTGATTTTAGCAAATACTAAGCTAGAAAAGGGTTAGTAACTGTTATAAGGCACATTCAGACTATTGGCAGGAGCTAGTGAGTGGGCCATGGACATGTGATCAATGTGCGGAATCAATTGAAATAAGGCTATGGACATATGTAACCCTCGATGGCCAAGCTCCCTGCTCCACTCACCCTTACATGCTATTGCAAACGATGGCCAGCAGTAAACACTATATTCGGTAATCGGAGACTTTTTGATGACTTTGAGACTTTTTAAGGACGTGGCTTTCACATTTGTAGGAAGGAAAACACTACAAATATACTATGTTCCCAATTTTGAACACAAGTATGAGACACAAATGCATGAGACACACACGCCGAAATAAGAAAATGGGATATATGAAAACAATTGCGTATACAAAAATGGTATCGTATTTATTGAATAGGATTGAAATACAAAATACAAGTGGAATATCCAATATTAGGCCAAAATCCTTCAAATATAATCGATCACCAACCAGTGCATTCGACAATTAAATACATATTAATATGATTTATACGTTTGGATCGTCAATACGACGCACTCCTTTTATTTTTGCGATAGCCTTTGCGGCCGTCTCTTTTTCTTTTGCTTTAATGGCCTCCATGGCTCTGAAGATCTCGGGCCCGCGGCTGTAACCTTGTTTGTTTGTTGGTCCGGAATATGTGCCGTTCGACCATATTTGGCGACGCGCTACCGAATTGTAGGACGTGGTGTTGTAAGTGGAATACGAAGGCGTTTGCGAAATGGAATGTCTTGCACTCTTCCGAAGGGCCAAACAACGATCGGACTCGCAAGAAGCGGTCTTGAGGGTTCCCCTATCCAATGAAGAAGTCGAGCATGGACGGCCCACATTCGAGTACGGTGGGGTCTGAAACAACGACCACAAAGTCATACAATGAAGCGGGTTGGTATGAGTGAGCACAAGTTACGGATGCAAGTCCGAAAACCCCAAGAAACACAAATGCACTAATACACGGAAACCAGCAAGGAAAAACTGGAGAAGGCCAAAAGTTGGGCACCTTGGCATTGGGGGTGTTGGATTGAGCTTCGGGGACATCGAGGGGGGCAGATACAAGCACGACAGGGACGTTCGTAAACGTCGGGACATCAATCCGGGGTTCATCCATGCAAAGGCGTCTGGTCGATCGTGGGGCCTTGGGGACGGTATATTTGGATGGTGACGCATCGAAGTCAATAATACGAACGTGCTTCTCGTTGCGGAGGGGAGATGGAGACGGAGACGGAGCGCGGTTGTGTTTTGCTACCTTTGCAGGAGGGCTATCCACGACTCCATCTTCAAACCCAGAGTCTTTGGAGTAATCAACAGCAGAGGCGGCATCGACGGCCGAGAATTGGAATAGGGAAGGCATTGCAACGTAGCTCACACCAAGGGAAGGGGAGCCGGGGACCGACGGAGATGCGGACGGGCCATTGACGACACTTTGGGACGCTTGGTGAGGCAACTAGGACACAAAAATACATTACAAAGAAAAGGGGGGAACGGTTAGATATAAACAAGGAGAATCCAAGTACAAGTCCAAAAATGTTCAAAGTTCTCAAATTAATTTATTGAGTTTGGCGTACCCGTACAACATCCTAAATACTTCATCTCGTGGACCGAGAGGCCTATTGCCAATGGGGTTGGAGAGCACAAAATCCGGGACACTTCCGGGGTGACATGCAAGCCTCCTAATGTATGGACCTAGCTCATTCTCTAGGAAGGTGTCGTCTCTATCGCCTTTCCAAGGATCCGGGAAGATGGCGTTGCCGGGGGGGTTGAGGATGCTCTTCGCGGGGCTGTCGTCGACGAGGAGAGTGTTCTCCGGCGTTGGCCAAGAACCGTGGGGCACCCCCTCCAACATGGGGACGCCGACCCAGAGGTTCTTCCTGAGGACCTTCAGGAATTGCGGCCCGCCGCCTCCTGCGACCTTCGGTACAATCCTGCCACTACGGTCATGGAGCTCATCGCAGTGTTCTTGACCGAGAAGCAAGCAAGGCATTGCGAGTTCTCGGAAAAGGAAACCGGCGATGGCCTCCGTGTTGTCCATGAGCATAGAGCTCCAGACGATGACATGAGCCAAGCCAAGGACGTCACGGAGGAAGCGCCTCAAGCCGGGTCGGGCCCGGACGGCCTTGTTGTTAATGAAGGTATCCAAGCGCCCGCCGTAATCCATGTCTTGTGGACTACGGAGGGGCCCCCTGGGCGCGCCATGCGGGATGTGTTTGGAATGGCAAAGCACCCCATTGAGGTCAAATATTATGAACGGTTTCCTCATGGGCCGATTTGGTCTTCCAAAGGGGTTGCGAGCTATCTCCGACGGACCCTGTGATGAAACATTTTACCTAGGTGAATGTTGCTACTAACGAAAACCAATTGACAAACATTTCATGAATTCAACAAAGAAACATAATGCCAAAATTGTGCGAACTATGTAGTTCGAAAAGATTTATAAATGTAAATGGTGATATACAATTTTCAAAGGACATCTATCGATGAGCCCAAGAATCTAGCGCTTTCTCTGCTGAAGCTAATGGATCCTACGCTACAAAATTTGCGTCCACTCGCGGGGGGGAGGCCGGAGTTGAACTTGTAAAAATACACCGCCACGAAGGTGACACACAGGGAACATACGGACGCGCGTCCGCAACGAGGGAGGCATGCTCAAAGGTTGGTTACCTCGTCATCGGCGAGATCCGCGCGAGCAGTGCCTCCCTCAGCAGGACTCGTCACCATGGGCGCAGCTCCCGGACGCGCGTCCGTAAAGTCGTACAGTCCATCTGTGTCGACCAGCAATGTGTCTCCAGCTGCTTGAGAGGCTTGGGTGCCTGCGTAAGCTTCCTCCGCGGAGTCCTGGCTGCCCCGCATATGTACATCTTCATCCTCGAGGGGGGCCTCTATGTCCTCGTGGCTTGTCCTATCGCGTGTCGGGCTCTCCTGCGACTCCTCCACATTGTCGGTGTGTCGCGCAGTGTCATTGCCCGCCCTATTTACATCCGCCCCCGAAATCGCGAAATCGGAGGCGCCCGCCTCTGTGGCCCTCTGAGGGGGTGCGCCCCCTCCAATGAGAATGGAGGGCAGCTCAGCAATGTTTCGGACGCGCGTCCGTAAGTCTTGGACGTTCGACGAGGTAGGTCGGGGGGAGGGATCTGCTGTGGGCGCAACCTGGGCAAGGGGTGGGACGTCCAACGCGGGGGTTGCATAGGCATGCTCTGGTATGTACACGGCATGGCTATGAGATGGAGGCGGCATGAGATCGGCGGGCATCGGCATGCCGGCCTGGGGAGGTGCATACACCAACGGAGGCCTCGCCTGCAGGCTCTGCATCATGCTCATGAATTGCTGGCTCTGGGCCAGGAACTGTTGATTCTGAGCCATGAGATCGGCGTGCCTGCGAGCGGATTCCAACCTGGATTGTTCCATCTCAGCTTGGATGGCAGCCATCTTCTTGGCGTGCAGCTCGTTTGCCTCCCGGAGCCGTTGGTCAAGCTCCTCCCTCATTCTCTTCTCCATCTTCTCGTCCAATTCGGAGACGGACATCGGCTCTTTCTTCACCTTGCCGGGCTCGCTAGGCAAGGCGGAGATGGCATTGTACATCTGGACCTCGTCCTCGTCTTCATCGGAAAGGTCCAAGATCGCCCCTTCAGGGTATTCGTTGTAAGGGGTCTTGTTTCTCTTCCGTCGGGTCTCACGGTAGAGAGAGAGGTCGGGCCTCAAGATCAGCTCCAACACATCCCTGCCCTCCATAGCTGGGAGCTCTGCCTGCTGAGACTCCCCCCCGGAAGAAGCTGTGCAGCCGGCTTCTGTCGCGAGCTCCACATCCACATCTGCTCTAACCCCCGCAGCACGAGACGGACCCGCAGTGGAAGGAAACCCAACACGCGAAGTGGGAGTCCCAAATGGCGAGGCACTGGGACCATGAGGGACCCTCAACGGAGTGACGGTAGGATGCGGCTCCTCCGTTTCCATTGGATCCGCGCCCAGGAGGAAATGACCTGTTGTGGGATCACGAACAAGGCTCGGTAAATCCTGGTGCGCCCTGGGCCGTTCAGGCGGGTGGATGGGATCCTGCTCTGCGTCAGTGTCCGTCTCCATTTCAGGCATCGCCTCAATTCGCGATGCGAGCGGCAACACAGGCTGGGGAGGTAGCACGTCCACGATGTCGAGGATGTCCATTTTGGAGGCATTGACCCTGTGGGCCTTTGCATCGTCGTAGTCGCCGACATCCACAAACGAATTGACCTGCAGCCCAAGCATCTGGAACATAACAACGAGTTAGGGGCAAATGTATCAGGGGACATACAAATGAGGCCAGATATGACAAAATGTAACAAAATGAAATAGTGTACTTTTACGGACGCGCGTCCGTAAAATTACACAGCCAAGAGGTGTTGGGGAACAATGCATATGAATATAAATCTTAAATTTACGGACGCGCGTCCGTGAATTTCCATTGGGGCAGGCAACTCACCAATGCTGCATACACAAATTTGGTGCCGCCGAAGACGTTGTACACAGTCTCGCTCATAACGGTCAAAACCTTGAGGATCCCGATGTAGAATTCCATGCGAAGCTCGTACGCCGGGTAGATTGTGTACATCGTCTCCTCCACGAGCTCCTTAGGGTGTGGTGTGGGTAACGAGTACATTTTCTTGAACACAGCAGTAGCCTTCACAGGCGGCCGCCCAATCGGCGAAGACTTGTGCGTCAAGAAATACAGTTGCACGGCTCCCACTTGCTTGACCCCCCTGGCCTCTTGCACAGCTGTGACCCCTTCCGTCTTGGCCGGGATGTACGTGCTGTGGTAGAGGTCGTAGTCGACGTCCATCTTCGAGTTGTAGAGCTCCACGATTGCTGCGGACTTCTCTTGCTCTACAATCCAAAGCCACACATTTGGCTCGCGGAGGGCCGGCGACCGAAATGCCTTGAAGGCTCCAAAGAACGGCTCGTAGAAAGGGGTTCCGGCAGCTCCCTGTTTCCAAGCTCCGGGGATTGCACGGAAGTCGAAGATTGCAAATGGACACCCCCGGGGGTCGTCTCTCACCGAGGCTCTTGAGGCGTGGGTGTCCCATTTGCCGAACTTCAAAGGCGTAGCAACTGTGCAAAATCTTGCAACCCCCCCAAACTTGGCGTTCTTCTTTCTATTGAGGAAGTTCGAGTACATCATCGTCTCCCTCTCGTCAATGGCGCCCTTCTTCTCATTCTTCCTGGATCGTTGGGCCAGGAAGGTGGAAGCCTCTCTTGTCAGAGCTCGCATGGAGAGGCTATTGATGTGGTACTCGTCCTTCAACCTCCTCCAATTCTCCCACACGATCTCCCCGTCGGCATTGGTGAGGTTGTAGGCGGGCAGCAATTTGCTGATCTCCCTTATGGCCATGGTCTTCTTCTTCCTGTATTCGCACCACTCCTTCATGTGGTACGTGGAAGGCTTCATGTGCTTGGGCCTCTTGAGGAAGATCTTTGGGTAGGGCAGAGTCCTTCTTGGAGTTTCGAGAAGGACGTGCGCTGCCGCTCGGTACATCTCCGAGTCGAGCAACCCTTGGAGCGGACGGAAGAACTCTCTCAGGATGGGTGGTATTTTCAACCTGGAGTCAATCTTGTAGGTGTTCTCCGTGTCTGGATTGACCAGGTCCCCGTGGTTGTGAGCATCGAAGAGTCTCAACCAGATTGCCCATGTCTCTTCTGATGCAGTGATGAGCTTGATCTCACCTTTTAATTCCTGCACCGTCTTCGTGCCGCTGGTCTTCATGTCAATGCTGGAGAACTTTGTCAACATGGCATTGTTGAATGTCTGCAAGAGGGATGAACATCAAGGAATCAGCAAAGAGAACATTCAGACAATGAAAACATTCAAGATAGAAGGGCCAGGGTTACGGACGCGCGTCCGTAAAGCTATTATAGTGGCCTACCTGCCATTTAGGATTTTTCACAGTTGCGTTCTCCCTTTCCTTTGGTGGGCAGTCGTGCTCCATCCATAAGGTCCTCCCAACCACGATGTTGGCTGCCCATGAAGCCTCAAACTGCCTCACTTTGTTGCCTTGGTTCATGAAGGCAGAGATAGCGATCAGTTGGTTCGAGTCCTTGGAATGCACGAGAAATGCCTTCCAATATCGAATCGCCTCCTTCCATGGGCTTTTCCACTCATCGTTCTCGAGGAGAGCTTTTGCAGCCATCACGCTGTGCTGGCCGTCGACTATGTAGAACTCTCCTTCCTTGAGGATTGGCCAATTCCTCTCGTTCACTTCAACCGCCGGGTCCTTGGGCGTCACACAAATCGTTTGCCTGTCGAACTTGGGGTTGTTCATAAGGTTATTCATTTGCCACCACACCCCCTGTTCTTCTTTAGCCCTCGTGTTCATACTCTCCGTCCCGGGGTGGCACTTGTAAACGTCCACATCGAACGTGAAATACCTGCCCAGTGGCCAGCATCCCTTTGTCTTCTCGTCGAACTCTTGGAATATCTTTGTCGAGAGTTCGGCGTCAGGTCGTTGGCCCTTTTTAAGGAGAGGGGCGACAGCAAGAGACGAGCTGAAGTCTGGCCCCTCTGTGAGCCCAGATGACTCCATCAGCGAGTGCGACCGTTTGCTTCGTTGTCTGCTCCCAGATGACGCACCACTCTGGGACGGTCTTGAATTGCTTGGGACGGGCTTAGGCACACGTTTTGTTTGCGCAGTTGTGGAAGGTTTCTTCTTTTCTTTCCCTTTTTTGGCCTCTACCAATGCGCCATTCACTCTTGTGACATTGTTCAAGAGGCGTCCTAGCCGCTTACCCGTCCAAGGCGCATTGCACGCGTAGTCTTGGAATTCCTTCGCGAGATTCAAGCAACCCGCATCTGGACTGTTATTTTCACACTCGTTTTTGTTGAAGGGATGGTACGACTCGTACAAAATGAACGTTATTCTATCCTCCTTCTTCTCGAGGTCAATCACGACGTAGTCCCCCTGGGCTACTGCGCACTCTATTGTCCAGAATTTTAGCCTGACCCATTTCTCTGGTTCTTCTAATGGTGTCCTTAATTGATACGAAAATCTGAGCACAAATATATCTTTTTCATCTTTTTCTACAATGACTGTCCAATTGTCTACAGTATCTTCCTTCGGCTTGTAGTGGTCGTTGTTGCTTAGATCTTTGATTGCGTCTGGAAGTGGAGGAGAGAGAAGCTCCGCGAACATGTCAATAGCGGGTCTCTTCGTGGATGCCATCTGAAGAATAGGACAAACAGTAAGTTAGTGTAATATATTCAAGGATAGCGTGCCTAATTTAAGAACGCGCGTTCGTAAATATAGGTTGAACATTAGAGGAGAGGATTTCTTTTACGTACATTGTTGGGTATTTAGCAAATATCATTTAGCACTATATTTTAAGGTATATATATCTTGCGTTGATATAATTACAGGAGTCTACTTTATATTATTCAATTTAATCAATACTGATCAGAACACAAAGCACATACATTGTCTATTTACGGACGCGCGGCCGTAAGCATGGATAAGATTAAAATATTCTTTCATGAATTTAGTCGTGCGGTAATTAATTTATGCATTGCATTGCACAGTGCGTACAATTCCCAGTGAACTTGTGCCTCTTTCATGAAGACTTTGAGAGGGTAGCATGACTGGGTTTTATTATGACATTTAATCGCCTCATATGTTCATGGCTTAGTGTTTTTGATCTCTAATTATATTGTTTGGACGGCTTTTTACGGACGCGCGTCCGTAAGATATTCGGCGGTATGAGGCCAACAGATGGACAAGCTATTATATGATGAATATATTTACAGACGTGAGTCCGGAATCTGTGTCGGCATATTATTCAATGGCCATTAGATAAATCGGCTATTATTCAATGTATATATTTATGGACGTGCGTCCGTAAACTCTGCACATATATTGTGCATTAGAATTGCATGCCTTGAGCAGACATCCCGAGTTTACGGACGCGCGTCCGTAAACTCTGCACATATATTGTGCATTGGAATTGTCTTTCTTGAGCAAACATACCGAGTTTGCGGACGCGCGTCCGTAAACTCTGCACATATTTTGTGCATTAGAATTGCATGTCTTGAGCAAACATCCCGAGTTTACGGACGCGCGTCCGTAAACATCACACTATTTCGTTGCTCCGCATTTTTCGGGCATTGTTGGGTTTAGGGCACTATACAATAATCTACAATGTTTCTTACCATGAAATACGATTTGGCTCTCTTGCGAGTTGAAAGCAATAGCTGACTCTGCACTGCATAGTGACAGATTAACACCAGCAACATATGTTAGAAACAATGAATCATAGAGACATCTGTACGGAAATTATGAGACAATGATTTCTACAATGCACATTCTTGCTGTTTTGGAGCCTCGATCTTAACAACTCAGTCTACTTCTTCAATCTGCACTCTTATACCTCAATCTCATTCCTCAATCTTCCAACGCTCGACTATTGAAACCCCAATCACAAATTCTGCAAAACCTTTCAAGCCCTCTATTGCCAAACGCATATCTTTGAAATCTCAGAAAGTTGTGGACCAACTCAATGCTCTCAAAGCTCTTGCAGGTCTTAAAGCCTTCAACTCTCAAATCTCAGATGTCAATTGCCCTTTAGAATAATGAAATGCCTAAAACTAAATGATTTCTGGAATATGGCCTTTTATCAAGCTACCAAACAAACCCTAAATTGCTTCAAACTGAAACCTCACATGCTCTCAATCCGTATGAAGCACACATGCTGTCAAGCTAACAAAACAAACTCTAAGCCCCAACAACCCAGAAGTGCAATCATACGAAAAACAAGAGCAATGTTACAGCAATACTTACCTCTTGTAGAATGCTAGCTCCCACACTACAACTCCTCTTCTGAACCCTCTCAAACCTCTCAAACCTCTCAAGCTCTCAAACTCTCAAACCTCTCAAGCTCTCAAGCTCTCAAATCTCTGAAGCCTCTGAAGCTCTCAAACCTCTCAAGCTCCCAAGCTCTCAAGCTCTCAAGCTCTCTAGCTCTGAAACCTCCCAAGCATCTCAAGTTGCTTCAGAAAAGAAAGCACAACTCCAAACAAAATCCTCACAATACTCACTCACACACACTCGCTCACACCCTCAACCAACACACACTCTCTCAACAAAAACCCTAGCGCAAGAATGCTACTATGCAGACGAAAAAATTCGCCAGCACCGCCCAACACCAAGCGCACAACGTTGGAAATGACGCTGGTGTGAGCGGGCGGCGTCGCTTAGGGTTGGGGAGAGGGGGAGAGAGGGCGCGGGCACGTGGCACCTCTTGGGATGGGGTGCATGGGATAGGGGGATGGGGCCATAGGGGGATGGGGATGGGATAGGAGGCTGGGATGGAGGGTTGGGATGGGAAGGGGGGATGGGATGGAGGGCTGGGATGGGATGAGGGGATGGGATGGGATGGTGGGCTGGGGGGGATGGGATGGGATTGGGGCTGGGTTGGGATGGAATGGGGGGCTAGGGGGCAATGGGTTAGGGCGACACTCATTAATACAACACTCGTTTACACGACACCCTCGATATTACGACACATTTTTTTGTGACCAAACTTTTTAGTTCAAACTGCCTCTTTTATATGACTACGACACTTGATAATGCGACATTTAGAATCCCCGTTTTGTCATATTAAAGAGGTAGGTCATGCTAAAATGCCTTTCATCTGTATTATGTACATCTAACATACATCCATTTTCACTTGGGAACTGCTTGGGAACTTCACTTATCATTGGGAACTTAATGATTATTAGGGTTTCTAGTGTAGAATGGACATGGTTAGGGTTAGAGTGGCCTCCTGCCTAGTATGTTGCCTTGCACTCATGGTGATATCTTTTATTGATGCTATACGTCATGCATCATTGTTGTCTAGTTTCTTATTAAAGAACTCTTTATATTTTGGTGATATTGAAATTATTAGTTTTCCAAAGTTAGTAGGGAATTTAGAAAAGATGATAGTTGCTAACTTGGGTACTAGGCAACACGAGAGATATTTGGACTCCTATATCAAGAGATCTTGAGAATATTTATATTTGTTTGGAGTTATAGGTTATTATTTCATACCATCTATATTGCTTAACCTCGTGGTGTATATGTTTAAGATCATATTACTTAAGTTTTCGTATTCCCTCAATAATACGACATCTTTTGTGTTTCCCAAACATGTCGTACTAAAGTAGGACACTTTGGATGCTTTGATGCGAGTATCATTATGCAACATAGAGTTGGAGAATATGGATTGGAACGCAATACTTAAGTTAATATGGTGCAACATGAGGAACCCCAAACCCTAAACCCTAAACCCTAAACCCATAAACCATAAACCCATTTTGCACAGTTGAATGCCAAGTGTGAAGGGTGATACTAACGGTGAAGTTGTTAACCATTATTGTATCCTAGCGTACCCCTAAAAATACGCAAAGTGACATACATTTCCCCTCCGACATCTTAATTCCCTAAAATAAAAGCAATCCTAGACTATGCGCGAGTCACATTGTTTGCGAATACATGCAAACCCACTACCACCAATCCCTCTTGTACATTAAACAACCTTCAAGATTAATTCAATCTTTGCACATGTAGGTCTGATCTTGTATTATAGCCTATAACACTATATTCGTTAAATGGAGACTTTGGGAAGTCTCAAAATAAATGTGGCCCATAGTTTAGGATGCCAATACCATGAATGTTGGGAACATTGGGAACATTGGGAACATTGGGAACATTGGGAAGAATTATGGAGTCCAAAAAAAACCATTGGATTTATTATTATGGACTATTGGATGCGCATCCGTAACATAGGGGTTGTGTTGAATAGGATGGTACATTCCAAAGCATGCACAACATTCCCAAATGTAACATTTGGAGTAGTATATTATTTTGGCAAATGCACAATGTATTATGTAGCTACTCAACATTTACAAGACATTTGATAGCACAATGTGGGAAAGTTTGTTTCAATACAATGTGTAGACAATTGCAAATTTCATGCAAAACATAGCTTGTCTTGTTAGATTTCTTAAAATTTTGAACCTACAAACAAATGAGCCCAATCCAAGCAATTTTGGCCCCAATGGTGCCATATAATTCCTATAATAAAGCTCTTTACATACTATTTAACACAATCATGAACCTAGTTTGCTCTTGTGCTCTTATTCACAATCTTCATCTTCAACCTCGTTTCCATTCTCAATGTCATTTTCTGCGGCCGCAATACGAGCCAAGTTGTCTTTGGCAAAATCAATATGTTTTTGGGGGATGGTCATTGTCTCCGATTTGGACCCTTTTCGCGGCTTCCAAGCACAAAGTATAGTATCCGTGTTTATCCATACTGGTTCAAATGCCGAGTCCATTGTCCACTTAAAACCTTTTTTTGTATCCCAACCTAAATAGGTCCGCAACACATTTGGGTCTCTCGTGCTTGGGCGGCAGTACTCCACCTCAATTTGACGGAAATTGGGGCTAGTTGGAACAAAATTAGGCGACGACAATGCTTTTACCAACCATATGGGCTTGGGGTGTTCCTCGTCTCCGGCACGTACGAGGACCATATAGCCTTCGTGGCAATCAACACCAACGCGAAATGACGGAGCTGGGCGATTGCGAGCAGGGCCTACGTAATGCTCGTCTGCAGCGAATTCCTCACGGACATCCCCATTGCTGAAGAACATGGCGTCAGACTCCAACACAGTCACTCGACTTTGTGGCCAAAAGCCTTGTGTCAAAATTGACCGGGTATCAATATCCATCGTTTGCAAAGCGGACCGAATGCGATCCCAATACTCGATGAGTGGTTCATGTGTATCCCGAACAACCCTTGTGATGTCTTCCTCACACAACTCTTTCCAGTATTCGATGAATCCCGATATGCCCTTAATGATTTCCGGCCCATTCCTCATGGGGTCGGGTTTGCAAGGCTTTGGCTCCCCATCCGGTAACATACATTTCCCATCCTCGTCTCGGCGCCAAACAAGGATTCCTTCATCTGGGCCCCAATTCGGTGACGTGCACAAAACTTTGAATTGCATTGCCGGCATACCATCATCGCGCATGTAGAAGCGGAATTGTTGAGCTTTGGTATGGCCAACTAAGCGGTCGCCTCCTTTGAGAATGAATGGTTTGATGAATGCCTTGAAATCAGGTACCTCTTCAATCAAATGCGGAATGACCGGTACATTATCTAAATCCATGTACGATTTCATGAGAAGTGGAATTGTTGGAAAATCTTCTTCATGCAATTTCATACTCCAACGTCCAAATGAAGCATCAATGTCATCATGTGTATGACCAACCATCAAGAAAGAAACAAAGACCTCCTTGAAAATTCCTTTGGCTACGAGCAATGACCAAAAGCAAAAAACGTATCGACATTTGTTGTCCTTTGCACAATTATCAAGTTGCACATGCAGAGTCGGCGGTAGTTGTTTTCCAGGAACGTGTTGTTGAGGGGGTTCCGCCAATGAATTCAAACACACCTCCTTCCCATCAAGTACGGCCTCATAAAGAGGTGTTGTTCCGGCACCCTCAAACAGAGCACGGGACGAAGACGTCGGTGGTTTTTCAAGATCTCGTAGAAGTTTGGCAAAAGATCCCACGGTATGGTTGGCATCTCCAGGGTAGAAGTCCAAACCATAATGCGCATACTTCACGTCCACATGGCCATGTGCGATCATTCCTAGAAATAAAACAATGCGTTAAAAACGATAACATGAAGTGAGGACTACATCCAAGATTTTTTTGAAATAGTGCATGGAGAGAGAAAATTTTCTAGCAACATATAGAAAGGACAAAGCTACGGATGCGCGCCCGTAACCTTCCAGAAATGAATAAGTCATCGTTGTGGTTTACGAACCTGTGACAGCTATTGGGAGCTTGAAAAGTCCATCGGTGGCTTTGATTTTGCGAGCATAGCAAGGGCAAGCAGTTTTGGCATGGTCCATCTTGTCATGAATGATAGTCAAAACCTCGTTCGGCCTCATTATAGAAAGTGCACGATTCTTGTAGTAATCTTGGCGGTGTGCATCTTGGTTGTTGACATGCTCGATGTACTTCCTTTGATGTCTACTGTGCGATTCCGTGCCAATGGGATGAGCATCTCGAAGGCCTTTGTATTTTTCACAAGCAGTACAACGCGCAAACTTGTCACCCGGTCTTTTCGTAACATACTCCGCAAATTGTTGGCTTCTGATGACACTCAACTTGGACAAAGAAATGGGCCCACATCCCGCTCTTTGGCCAACATCATTGACATCCACCAAGATGTTCTTCCATTTTGTTCCAGCCGGCAAAACCATTTGAACAACCTTCTCTCCCGAAGGGAGAGTTCTTGTCTTGTGGGGCATGGCATCAGCCAAGGGCAAAATAAGGGATGATAATGTTGCAGCAGCCTGACGTGTAGCCTCCCTAGGCTTCTTTGTGCCGAAGTTACCATGGAAGGAAGAACGGCGCCCTAGAGAGGAATGATTACGAAACCGATAAAAGTCGGCCTTCGATACCGCATGGATGGTGTACCATGCCTTACAACATACTTCCACATTTTCCAATGTGACCATCTTATGACCTCCACCATCCATGTGTATATTGCGATGAACCTCAAGCTTCTTTGATGTTCGCATTCGGAAATCCGCAAGCCACATTTCTTGCCGTAGAGATTTAATTTTATCACGAGGAAACAATTGGCAACACTTCTTCCGACAACAATCCACCGTTGCCACAGATCTAATAGATCCATCTCCCAATACATGGTCACGACGACGTTGTGACATTGCAGGAGGTACACGCTCAGAGTCATATTTTCGGAAACCTTTTCGAGGACGCATGGATTCCAACAAAGCATGTTGAATTTGTATGTGACGGCGTCCTTGATTCCATAAGCTTACTCCATCGTGCATGACATTACGGTGAGGCCAACGCCGAAGAGAGAAACGCCAACCCGGGGGCACATCCGCGGGTGCCAAAGAATTCAAAATGCAAACACCAACGTCATCATCACCTAGGGGGAGAGCATCAACACAATCCTTGGGGTTTGTATTTCTACAAACACCATCAGCAACAGGAGCGCCATGTTCATTGACAAGGACAACGTCAAGACCAATCCATTGATCTCTTGAATAACCCTGACACGGTGGAAGATATTCATCGTTATCATCATCCAACACCGCTTCAATGGACGGATTGGGATTGTGACCAATTCCATCCACAATGTTGGAGATAGGGGTTTGAAATGCATCACCAATGGCGTCTTCAAATTCGTCATCAGAGGTTGAGGGATCCGACGACAACTCAAATGCGCTATCGCCTACACAGTCGACAAACAAAGCAATGTTAGCAAGAGTAGTGTTACGAACGCGCGTCCGTAAAGCATGATCAGTAGCACAGATCCAGTGACATCAATAGAGGTATGAAGTTGCAATGAAAGTACAGTTCAGGCCAGGAACAACCAAAAGAACAGTTTGATTTGAAGCTGAAGGAATTGCAGCAAACCATAGTGGTGAAAGAGAAAAATGGTAAAAGGTAGGTGGCCAACGCAGGTTTACGGACGCACGCCCGTAAACTCGATAGCATTGAAAGAAATGTATAATCTAAGAAATAAGTCACATGAAGTAGTCACAGGAAATGTTACGGACGCGCGTCCGTATACTAACCGCGCTGGAATTGACACAAAGGTCTAATCAAGGAAGTGAGTCACTGGAAACTGTTAGATGGAAGGCAACGGACGCGAGTACGTAACCTGACCGAGATGGTATTAATACAAAGGTCTGTTAAACCCCTAAACCAAGAAGAAGTTAACAGGGATGGTTACGGACGCGCGTCCGTAACCTAACCGCGCTGGAATTGACAGAAAGGTCTAATCAGGGAACCAAGTCACTGGAAACTGTAAGACGGAAGGTTACGGACGCGCGTCCGTAACCTAACAGAGCTAGAATTGATACAAAGTTCTACTCTGAGAACCGACTGGAAACTGTCAGATGGAAGGTTACGGACGCGCGTCCGTAAACATACCGCGTTTGCATTGACACAAACGCGACAGTACTCAGAGACCTCGGACACGATCATCTGCCAGAATGAAGGTTACGGACGCGCGTCCGTAAACTAACAGTGCTAGCATTGACACAAATGAAGAACCGGATAGGGTCTACTCAGTTTCTCGCGACTAGTGCTCTAGAGATGATGACGCGTAAAGGTTACGGACGCGCGTCCGTAACCTTCCGGTATTTACGGCGGTATTAGCGGTGATGCCGCTTGGCGACATGACATACCGCGTAAATCGCTCTCCATTGCCGCTATGACTGGGGGTTCTCCTCTCGGAGCTATCGAGGACGACGTCCCACCAGACAGTGCAAAAAGAGTCTTTCGGTGGGGGGGCCAGCCCTTATGTAGTACTCCGCATCCAAAGATAAATTATATATAAATTTTTAAACACTCAACCCTAAAGCCGATTCCCGCCGCCTACTGCCCCTATAAATACCCCACATCGCACATGGTATCTTCCATGATACGCACTATGTTTGCTTGATGCTTATCATGATTGCACGATGACCACGCAATAAATGGAAGTGGGGGCATCCTAGAGGGAAATTATAAAATGTAAGCCTATTTTAGGATTTGTTTGGCTTCAAAATGCAAGATTGGGAGTTCCAAAGTTTGGGATGGGCTTACAATTGAACCCCTAAATGCCTAAGAAGCCAAAAAACGGTTGACAACATCTTTCAAAGATACATTTTTGATTGACAATTTTTTTTTTCCCTTGTTTTTTTTCTTGCACCTTGACATAATAAAGATTTGCAGGAGAAATTTGATTGACGATTAAGGGGAGATTAGTAATAATGAGCCTTGAATATAAAGCCATGATCATTCGTCATCTGTAAAATAAGTGTTAGCTTGTACATTACCTTAGTGTGTGTTTAGTTTTATGTTTCAGGCATATTATGTCAATTGTCAAATTTAGGCTATTCCAATAGGTTTACACACCCTTCTATAGCCCAATGTATCAATTGAGGCTTGATATCTCTTCGATTTAGTTGTAGTGTTTATGATTGTGAAATATATAATTATATTAAGAGAGTTACAAATATGCCCGCTTTCGGTTTGGAACTCATGCAACAAGAATTTGGTAGTTGCTTGCATAATAATATGTGATCACACAATGTCATTGCTTACAAAAGTAAAAGCACCACCTTCTAAGGTACTGTTAAATGATTCTAATTTTAGAACTGATAAATAACTAAATTCGAATATTGTGAACACAACCTTGGATATACCAAATGTTTTTAGGGTTTAGGGTCAGGGTTTAGGCTTTGGAGTTTAGGGTTTAGGGTTTAGGGTCCCATTTCACCATTTTCTCGCAATCTTGACACTCTTTAGAAAGAGTTTTGGATATTATTTTATTAATATGTTAGGTTTATAAACAAAACTTATCACAACTAGTAAATATATTTTGATTAGATGTGACTGATGGTGTTGAAAGTGGTTGCAAGCCTTTCTCAAAGAATCTATATTTTTGAAGGCATACTCGTTGAATTTTTTTTTTTTTTTTCTTTCTTGCATCTTGACACAATAATTTATAAAGCCATCATGGATTTGAATCTAGAGCAAGCCGAATGGAATGTTATATCAACACAGGTAGGTCACTTAGTGCATTATAAAAACGACATGCGGAATAATATAGGGAAGATTGAATTCATTTGACATAAAATTTATAAAAGAATTCCAAATAATGAAGGGTCCAATTAAAGTAGACAATCCCATTACAAGTAGGGTAGATAGGTATAAAAGTCGGGCCATTCCTTTTTTGTAAAAATAATATAGGGGCTAAAAATAAGGATCCAAGGACATTGTATGTTTAGTAGGTCCATCAATTTTGTCCGCATGCTCAAGCAGGGGATGGATGAAAAATGGCTCATCATTTGCCTAACTTGCCTAACTCTCTTCTCGACTTCGCTTGGTGGTTGTCCAAGTTTGTGACCCTAAACGAATCATAATATACTAGGGTTCATGACCAAGCCCGGCTCATCTTCAAGTGTTTCACACTATCATGTAAGTATTGTACACTATGTTTATGGTCTTCACTAGACTTATGTAAATTGACTTTGGGTGAAGGACTTTTACGGAGCGGGTGTTGTGTTTGTGAACACACGCTCACTCTTGTTGTGTTTCCATCTAAAGATTTTGCACTTGCTTTTCGCAATGGTATGTATTCTTTATACCTTTTGTTGCCATGCTTTTTCCCACCACTTTTGCATTGCATACCCATTGCAATGACATGCGGCATTATAAGTAACGGTAGGGTGCAAAAAAAATGCCATTTTAGAAATTTAAGTAATTATAGGGAGCTCTTAATTCGTGCCTTGGAGGTAAATAGCCCCTAAACAAATACCTCTCCGCCGTACGTGCTGCACAAAAATCATATAGAGTGACCTGCCCGTGTATATTAATGAGTCTAAGATATGGACCATGCAGTGGTTGGAACCATGCTTCATGTTTTGTTTGTTTAGGGGTTAATTATTTTGGGAAGTAACAATATTAGCGACATGAATATTTTTAGGTTTTCCCCGAAAACTATGCAACATGTATTTTTAGCCAATCATATCAAAGATCAAACACTGACTTTGATATCTCATATTGGAATTTGATGTGTCATATGATTTTGATATGTCATATTGATTTTGGTGGAAACCATTAACAAAGATCCATATTCCTAAAGACCTCTAAATGTTAGCCTTGAGGGTTTACATTGAGCCGTCTTGGTGTGCTAATTAGGGTTGTGAACAATGTTTTCTATTATTTTGTGCTCATGTTCAATAGAGGTTGTTTGAGATTTTACAAGCATATTAGCTAAGAGCTAGAGGAAAATTAGTCATATGTTCCATAATTTTATTTAATACTAAATTGAGACTACTTAAATGTTAAATCCCAACCCTAAGGGCCACTTCACACACAAGGCCGAAGGCCCTGACCTGGGCGATGTAAGAGCTCTCATTGGTCGAAAAGACGGAGACCATCCAAGTTCACTTCACACTAGGAGGTGAAGGCCTAAAGGCCCAAAGAAAAGTTCGTGGATGAAAAGTCCCAATGGAGTCCTACATGGCAGGTTGTGGATAAGGGAGCATGGTCTACCGAAATATGCGTCTGGCCCACCTCCAAGAGGTGGGTCTGAAGAAAATTCCGGGAGACCATGACTTTTTTAATATTTTTTCCGATAGGACAAATTTCAGGACAGATTTCAGGGCAGATTCCAGAATACATTCCAAGACACATTCCAGGACAGCCAACACCACCAAGTAATTCTCTTAAATTGAAATTTTTTGGAGACATATTATATTAAACCAAATCCTCCCCTCTTTTTCCGCCAACAAAATATGCAATGGTCCCACAACATGGTCCATTCTCACTTCACACTATGCTTGAGGGCCCGTGACTACCTAAAACGGCTTTCCCAACACCTATGGTACGGCCTGTGGATGAGAGACATGGGTCCTCACCATTACAAGGTCACGGCTCTTGGCTCATGTGTGAAGTGGCCCTAACCCTACCCATATAATCCCTCTCCCTTCCCATCCCATCACATCCCACCCCAACTACCAATGCAGCACTCCCACGTGTCGTGCTAGACAAGACACGAAACGGCATCGTGCGTAACCCTAGGCCCATTCGAAACGGGCTGTCTTTCTCTCTCCCGCTTGTTCTCTCATTTCTCTCCGCTCCTCTTTTTTTCCCCCCTCCTTCCTACTGTTGCGCTTGCTCTCTCCCTTGCGCTTGCTGCTCCTCTTGCGCTTGCTGCTCCTCTTGCGCTTGCTGCTGCGCTTGCTGCTCCTCTTGCGCTTGCTGCTCCTCTTGCGCTTGCTGCTGCGCTTGCTGCTCCTCTTGCGCTTGCTGCTGCTCTTGCGCTTTGCTCTTACTCTGTCTCTTGCTCTTGCTCTTGCTCTTACTCTTACATTTGCTCACGCTCTTCCTCTTTCTCTTGCTTTTGCCATTGGTAAGTTCAGGTTTTGCTCTACTTTTGCTCAAGCTCCTTACTGCACCGCATCGCTACGGTGCTCCACTTTGAAGTCCTTACATTGTTTCGCATTAGAGAGAGAGTAGTGGTGACATTAGTAGGGAGATCAGTAGTGACATTTCTCAGAAGAGAGATTTTTTTTCCCAGTATTAAATTAGGTTATTCATAACAGAGGCATTTTGCGACAAAGGTGGTACAGTAGTGAGAGCAATAGAGAGAGCAGTAGACAGAATATTAGAGAGAGCAGTAGATAGAATATTGGAGAGAGCAGTAGAGACAGTAGAGTTTGCCTTTTTTCAGTATAGAGTTCGATTTTTCACACGAGAGTTTACATTTTGTGACACAGGTGCTACAGTAAAGAGAGTGAGGAACGCGCTTTCAAAACAGGTTAGTATTATTGTTTTTTGCTAGTTCCATTTCCTTGCTTGCATTTAGAGTTTGCATGTGGTGCTTGCATGTAGTGTTTGCAACTTTGTTTGCATGTACTGCTTTGCATGTAGTCATTGTATGCAGTGAACTTGTTTCTCTGAACAGCTTTTCATTTTTTGGAATAGCATTCTGTAATAGCAATTGCATAAAGATGCTATAGTCATTGACTGACGATGTTGCAATTGCTATGTGTACAGGTTTAGTGCAACAGAGGAGTTTCCACCAAAAACCAGCAAAGGTATGTTCTTGCACCCCCGCAATTTCCGGAAGCAGTTAGACCACAGGTTACGGACGCGCGTCCGTAACTTGACAACCCCTTAAACCCTCCAAGGTTACGGACGCGCGTCCGTAACCTTCTGTATGAACATGACCTTACGTGTCAACATGCCAAGGTACGTGACATCATGCCAAGGTTACGGACGCGCGCCCAGAACCTTGGCATGTTGTCAATTGAGGTCATGTTGAGGGTCAGGTTTACGGACGCGCGTCCGCAACCTTGTCAGGGTTTAAGGCTCCGAAAATAATACTACGTCCTAGGTTACGGACGTGCGTCCGTAACCTGCAAGAAACCCCTGGAACACTCCAAAATCAACTGAATACTAAACAAATAAACACAAAAGAAATCAATAATCACATTTATATGCATACATATTGCGAAAGCACTATAACCCTACACCCTCTATCAATAACCAGAAGGTTACGGACGCGCGTTCGTATTCTTGCGGGAATTGATACAGGGTGTTGGGTTACAGACGTGCGTTCGTAATCATTTAACTCAAACAATATTGCGGACGCATAGTAGCCCAATTCGCGGTCTTGAACCCCAAAGGTGTGCATTTTCAGTACACTTACGGGGTTCAAGACAACGAATTGGGTTACGGACGTGCGTCCGTAATTAATCAACTCAAACAATATTGCGGACGCATAGTAGCCCAATTCGCGGTCTTGAACCCCAAAGGTGTGCATTTTGAGTACACTTACGGGGTTCAAGACAACGAATTGGGTTACGGACGTGCGTCCGTAATTAATCAACTCAAACAATATTGCGGACGCATAGTAGCCCAATTCGCGGTCTTGAACCCCAAAGGTGTGCATTTTGAGTACACTTACGGAATTCAAGACAACGAATTGGGTTACGGACGTGCGTCCGTAATTAATCAACTCAAACAATATTGCGGACGCATAGTAGCCCAATTCGCGGTCTTGAACCCCAAAGGTGTGCATTTTGAGTACACTTACGGGGTTCAAGACAACGAATTGGGTTACGGACGTGCGTCCGTAATTAATTAACGCTAACAATATTGCAGATGCATAGTAGCCCAATTCTTGGTCTTGAACCCCAAAGGTGTACATTTTCAGTACATTTACGGGGTTCAAGACAAAGAATTGGGTTACGGACGTGCGTCCGTAACATTCACACTGCCAATCATTAAAACTCTGACAATATTTTCATCACCCCGTTTCAATAGGTTGAGCTAGTTATTCAATTTCGTCACTGAATTTGCATTCTAGTTTGTGTTATTCCTTCAACTTACGAACGCACGTCCGTATTTGTGCTTCTACGTAAGCACACGTGTTTTGCAGATGGGGGATAGGCATGCGATTCAGATGTTCTGTAAGTTGCTCGCCAAACCATACCCTGCCGACATCCAGGATATAAACTCCAACGACCACTACGAGCCGAAGGAAGATGTGGTGGACAACTGGACCACTATTGTCGAGAAAGACGCCGATGGATTGTTTGTCATGCGTTTCGCTTACCAGCTAAAAGTCCCCATAGATGCAGAGGAGAATTGGGTAAAACTGACGTCTTGGAAAATAGAATGCGTTGTAGCACAGGGTGACTTTGTTGTGGTAGATTTAGAAAAGAACAACGATGACAGAGTCATGTTTATTTTGCATTCCTTGCTCCATCCATTCAGTAAAAATCAATGCGAAATAAGTAGTCCAGAAGCAGGATGTTTTGGCTTAGCGACCGTGTTCTCGGATTATGCCTTGAATGCGCCTTGGACGGGAAAGAGGCTAGGGAGGCTTCTTAACAATGTCACAAAGGTAAACGCAGCCATTGAAGAAGGGAGTAAGGGAAAGAAGAAGAAGGTTCCAACGTCAGAACGGGTCCCCCGCGTCCCAAAACCTGTTTCTGGAACGTCTCGCGTACTAGTTCAAAGCGAGACTTCGAAGGGCAGTAGGAAATCAAAGCGTTCCCACTCGCAGATGGACACTTCCGGAGTGACAGAGGGCCCAGAGGTGAGCTCTACCCTTTCTGTGGCGCCTCTTCTCAAAAGAGGACAGGTCCCCGACGCTGAATTGTCGACTAAGATATTTCAAGAATTTAACGACAGGACCAAGGATTGCTGGCCTCTTGGAAGATTCTACACATTTGAAGTCGACATTTTCAAATGTCATGGTGCGCCGAGTATCATGAACGTCAGGGCAGAAGAAAAAGACGGCGTGACTTGGCAAATGAACAACATCATGAATAACCCGAAGGGGGACCGCCAAACCATATGCGTGACACCCAAGGACCCGCAGCTGCCAGTCACAAAAGAGAACTGGGAGGAGATTCGTAAAGGGGACTTCTATGTTATTGATGGGCAACACAGTGTAGCTGCAGCAAAGATTTTGCTCAAGACCGACGCCTGGAAGAGCCCCCTCAAGAAGGATCTTCGTTATTGGAAGTCCTTCATTGTGTACAGCGATAACATGAATACCCTCACATATATATCTGGCTTCATGAATCAAGGGAACAAAGTCCGCCAATTCGAGGCGTCGTGGGCAGCCAACCTATTGGCGGCAAGGTCTGTTTGGGTGCATCTAAACCGTCCGCAGAAGGAGAGGGAGAATGCTGCTGTCAAGAATCCTCAATGGAAGGTATGCTCTGCACTTGGTTACGGACGCGCGTCCGTAACATCTTCATTTTTCATGTGACTTCCTTCATTGCCGTATCCACTTTACGGACGTGCGTCCGTAAAGTGGCACATTGCTTACATTCCTTCCCTTACTTTCACTTCTCTTTTGTCCTGTAGACTTTCTGTGACGCCATAGTCACCAAGTTCTCGAGCATCGACATGAAGTCCAGCGCAACAAAGACGGTGATGGAGCTCAAAGGGGAGCTCAAGCTCATCACATCAACTGACAAAACATGGGAAATGTGGTGCCGGGTTTTTGACTCCCACAACCACGGCAACATTGTCAACCCGGAGACGGAGGTGACATATAGTAGCGACGCCAAGGTGAAGGTGCCTCCCATCCTCCGGGAGTTCTTCAGACCCCTCCAAGGACTGACGGAGTTGGAGCTTTACAGGGCAGCTCAACACATTTTGCTGGAGACACCCAGGAGGACATTGCCATACCCGAAGATCTTCCTAAAACGTCCTAGGCATATGAAGCCATCGACCTACCACATCAAAGAGTGGTGCGAGTATAGGAAGCGCAAGACGCTGGCGGTAAGGGAGCTTAGCAAGCTCGTACCGGAGAGGCAGCTCGTCAATTTAGATGGGGAGATAATTTGGGAGAACTGGAGGTCCTTCAAGGTGGACTACCATATCAACGGTGCTTCTATGAAAGCATTGGTGAAAGAGGCCACCCCTTTCTTGGCTAGTAGGGCAAGGAAGAATGAGAAGAAGGCCTCTTTAGAGGACAGGGAGAAGATAATATACGTTTTCTTTCTTGATAGGAAGAAAAATGTAAAATTTGAAGGGGCGGCTAGGTTTTGCATGGTCGAGCCAAAGACCATGCGTTTCAGCCCATACGACGACCATGCCTCTAGAGCGACAGTGAGGGAGGATCCAAGGGGATCACCTTTCGCCATTTTTGATTTTAGAGGGATTCCAGGAGCGTGGAAATCTGGAACGGCGGATAGTCCTTTCTACGAGCCCTTCTATTCCGCCTTCAAAAAACATCGCTCTCCTGCCATTCGTGAGCCTCACGTGTGGCTGTGGATTGTGGAGCTCGAGAAAGCTGCTCAAGTGATTGATCTCCACAACAAAACTCTGAGCACCGACTACGACATTTTCGTGAGCATGTATGTGCCGGCAAAAACCGAAGGGCTAACAGTGGTTCAGGAGGCGAGGGGGTTCAAGCAAGTGGGGGCGGTGCAATTGATTTTTTTAACTTGCAAGAAATCATCAACAGGGAGGGTTCCGGTCAAGCACGCAACCTTCAAGAAGATATATGAATTGTCTGCACCCCACCCAAAGGATTTGATAGAGGAGACAATGTACACTATATATCCGGCCGTTGAATTGCGAATGGATTTCTACTTGGAGATCCTGCAACGCTTGACTGTACCTGGGGACACCGTGTACAACGTTTTTGGAGGCACCAAATTCATGTATGCCTCATTGGTAAGTTGCGCCCTACTTACTGTATAACATACGGACGCGCGTCCGTAAATTCGCCACAACGGGTACGCGTTGCATATGTGGTGAATTTGCGGACGCGCGTCCGTATGTTCTATACTGGTTTTGTTTTACTTACGGACGCGCGTCCGCAAGTTTATATTTGTCTTCTATCTGACATTTTCTTTGTTTCCCTTCAGATGGTCGGGCTCATCGTGAACTCCTTCGTCGCGACTTCTGACTACGACGAAGCCGATGTTCACAGGGCGCAGGCGTCCAAGATGGATATCTTGGACATCCTCCCCACGCTCGGTGCCCAGAGCATAAACCCCCTTGCATCCCGTAGCGAGACTGCTGCAATGGACACAGATTCCGACACTGAAGCAGGTCCCTCAAACACGCCGCGCGCCCTAACCCCCCCTGACAACGCAGTGCGGGATCCACTCACAGGGCTGTACTTCTTGGGTGTTGGTGGAAGTGGCGAACGGGACACGAGTGAAGCTGTGGACACACCTTTTGGAACCCCTACGTCACGAGTGGGTTTGCCTTCAACTGCGCGGCAATCGCCTGCTCGCCGTTTCCAGTCCGGCAGCATCGCCGGACCTTCACGAGCAGAAGATTGCTCGGCCTCATCGGGTGAGGAAGAAACACCTCCCGCCTCAACCCCAACACTCCCGCCCATTGACGTGCTTGACATGAGGGCACGTCCAAGCCTCGAAGTCTACCGAGAGAACCGTAGGAGCCGGAACAAGGTCCCTTATGTCGAGTTTGGGATCAATGACGTTGTCGTCATATCCGACGAGGACGAAGACGAGATCAAGATGTACGATATGGTGCGAGGCGTTCCGGAGGGGCCTCTCTCGGTGAAGAAGGAGACCATGACGGTGGCAGAGCTGGACGAGAAGCTGGCCAAACGCATGAATGATGAAATCTCCCAGCGGATTTCTCAAAACAACCAGGAGCACGCGATGAAGATGGAGGCAATCCAGTTTGAACTGGAAAGACAACGAAGAGAGTCTCAAGAGATGCACGCCCAACTCATGGGTTTTTTCGCGCAGATGACCGCCAGACCGCCAATGGTGTACGCTCCTCCCCCCAGCACGTCAAATATGCCACCTTTCGTCGTGCCTCCACCGCCTGTTCAATTTCAGTACCCTCCCGCCCCTGCCATAGACACGGTGCCTGTAGGTTCCACCCAGTTGTCGATCCCAACGGTGATTCCGGCTGTGAGTGAGGTGGACGAGTTACGGACGCGCGTCCGTAACTCTGCAGGTCATTCCACCATCCCGCTTCGGGGGTCCGTGTCCGAGGATGAGTCTACCAGCTTCACCGTTCTCAAGAGGGATTTGGATAGGTCGGGCTATGACACTGCGATACACACTGAACGTGTGGAGGAATCGCAGGAGAGCCCGACACCTTCCCAACAACCTTTCCAGACGGAAGGCGCGCAGAGCCGAAGTCAAGTTTGGCAGGACGACGTCGGCACCCAGGCGTCCCAGTCCCTCTCCAGAGATATGGACACCGACGTGGAGATCTTGCCCGAGTTTACGGACGCGCGTCCGCAAGTCGACCAGGGCCGCGACGAGGAGGGCAATGGCGGCGCCTCGCCTCCACATGCTGAGGTAACCAACCTTGCTTGAGGCCTGCCTGCCTCCCCCTCCCCTGGTTACGGACGCGCGTCCGCATGTCTTCATGGGTCCTGCTTTATGTCGAGTGTGCCTTCGACCTTCACCCCATATTGGCGCGACATTTTTGTAGTTTAGATTCCGGTCTGCACGGATGGCCTTACATTTATTACGCGCGGAGTTAGTTTGTGAATAGAGAAAACAAAATGTATATTACACCTTGAAATAAATTATTATTTTCGAACTATATTACTTGCACGTCGTTGTCTATATTACTTGTAACTATATTACTTGCACTTCGTTGTCGATGTAATTTCGTTCTCTATTGTTTCTTTGCTTATCCTTGGGATTTTGCTTTGCCAGTTGTTCTTAGTTTTCTTTCATGGTAACATTGTCCTAGTTAAATGTTAATCACAGGGTCCATCGGAGATAGCTCGCATCCCATCGGAAAGAAGACGTCAACCCGGTCGTAAACCATTCATAGTATTTGACCTCAATGGGGTGTTGTGTCACACCAAACACATCCCTAGGGTCCCCTTGACTCCCTTCCAAAGTCCGGAAGAGATGGACTACGACGGGGAACTCGACACCCTCGTTAATCGAAAGGCCGTTCGAGCCCGTCCCGGCTTGCGCGCCTTTCTCCGCGAGGTGCTCGACCTTGCTCATGTCGTCGTATGGAGCTCCATGGTTTTGGACAACACGGAGCCCATTGTTAAGTTCCTTTTTGCCGGGCTCCCGAGTCCTTGCCTAGTACTAGGGCAGGAGGCGTGTGATGAGATGTTCGATGAGAGGGGTGCGCCTGTGCCCAAGTTCGGAGGGGGCGGGGGCCAACAGTTCTTGAAAGTCCTCAAATCTAGACTTTGGGTTGGCATTCCTCGGTTGGAGGGGGTCCCTCACGGGTGGTGGCCGACCTCGGACAACACCCTCCTTGTTGACGATAGCCCAACCAAGAGTGTCCTTAATCCCCCTGGCACCGTCGTCTTCCCCGACTCATGGACCGGCCGTAGAAATGACACCTTCCTAGTTAGTGAGCTAGGTCCTTACATTAGGAGGCTTGTGCGTCACCCCGGTAGCGTCCCGGATTTTGTCCTCACTAACCCTATTGGCAATGGGCCGCTTGCCCCCAACTCAGATGTATATAGGGCCATCCGCCGGCTCGCGGCTTTCAATAATTTAATTTGAGATTATCTACACTTTGTGGTCGTGTGCCAATATGTTCCTTGACATTGTTGTAGTACCTAATGCTTGCTATTTTCCATGGGTATGTGTTCTCATAGTTGCACCCCCAAAGTGTGTCCCCTGTCACCAACGGCCCCTATGTGTCCCCGTCTTCTCCCGGCTCCCTGTCTTGTGGTTTGAGCGAATTCCAATTGCCCTCACTCTACCAGTTCTCGGCGGTGGACGCAGCCTCCGCTGTTGATTATTCCAAAGACGCCGAGGGCAACAACGGCGTCGTGGACAGCCCGCCCGCACGAGTCGTCAACCTCACATATGCTCCTTCGCCCTCTCCTCTTTGCAAAGATAAACGGGCACTCGAACGCCGTCGAGGGACCTCGCCGTCCGGGTTTGACGACGATGTACGTCAAGGTCCCAATAGACGTCTATGCTTGGAGGCTCCCCTTCCATGCGGCGACCCCGACGATTCCGTTCCTTGTGCAACAAACCTGCTCCCTGTCGATGTGCCTCCGTGTGTCGATGCCCCCCCGCTACGTATCGTCGGAACCGAACCCAAATCAACTCCCCCAACCGTGTGCCGGTCTGAGTCCGACCGTTGTCTCACACTTCGACGGAGTGGGAGACATTCCTCATCAATGTATGAGTTGGCAAATGGCAGTGTTGGCCCGTTCAAAACTATGACCCCTGTCTCAGAACCCGCAACAAAGGTACGCTATCACTTGCTCATATTCCGTTTTCTAAGCATTCTTATAGTAGTTTATTTGGAAAACTGTATGAAACTTTCATTGGCTCCTAAATTTTTTGGCGTTGACCCAAGTTTACGGACTCGCATCCTAAACGTCTTGTTGTGGTATGTTCCTTCGAACCTCATATTAGGTCTCTTCTCCAATGATAGTTGGGCCATCAAAATCTGAGCATTCCCTTGGGCTTCGCCGGAGTGTTAGGCAATCATCAACATACGATACACCAAGCTCCATCTCCTCCCATAGTGCGGTATCCCAACGGAATTATTTGAATGCGCTTGGATCAATGGGCCCTGTCCGGAACAAAAGTTACAGCCGCAAAGATGAGATTTTTAGGGGCATCGAGGCACGGAAAGCAAAAGAGAAGGAGGCGGCCGCAAAGGCTATCGCATATAATCAACACTAAATTATTTTTAATATTCCTAGTACCTAGACATTTGATGGTTTGAATTTTTAATTAGTATTATTTCTTGAATACTACTCCTTGTGTTCGATATTCAATATATATAATATATTTATTTTCCATCTTGGTTTGCATTGTATACGTTTGGGTGCATCAATATTGTCTTTATTGTTGGAGATTTTGTTCGTGCTCTACGACTCATGTAATTAATGTTTGTTTTATGGTTGTAATTCATCTATTTCCATGTAATTTGTTTGTGGTTTGGGTACTTTGTATCATTTGTTTATGACTTTACATACTTCAATAGTCTCAAAATCATGAAAAAGTCTCCATTTAACGAATATAGTGTTCTATAAGTAGACGCAAAATGTTGGTTAAATTGGAGTATGGTTTCCATGTTGGCATGTATTGTTGTGTTAAGTACTTTATTATAGAATATCAATATGAGATCCTCAAAACCTTTCATCAAAACTAATGGTTTAAAGCAAATGATTGAATTATATGGTTTAGAACATAAATTTCTTGAATCTTAAATATTTTCAAGTTGTCATTGTTTTTATAATACTCCTTGAATTCATTATGAACTTGAGGTCAACATAATTTATTGACACAACTCGATCAATGCGATTTAATGTTTTCGTATTTTAAACAAGTTTGCGTGACAATTCTTTGTTCAATGCCACCTACTTTTTCAAATTTTCACCACTTACACCGTACTATTCTAGAATTATACTTTGTGAACATATATTTGCTCGACTTTTCGAATGTTTATGATGTTTTTCACAAAATTTAAAGTTACTATATTAATAAAGGTTTGAATTATTTGGCCTTTACCATGTTTGCACCCCTATGTCCTCATGTTTGTTTAGGGTATAGGCGGCTATACCATGGTCTTAAGTCATTTAACACGTATATGTGAAATAAAAATAAACCCCAACACCTTGGTCTTAAATCGAAATTAGCCCAACACCCAATAATGATACAATGTTTTGTACCATTGCATACAAATGTTTTGTTTGATACCAAATACGAACTAGTGTGAGTGTAAGAGTTGGTATTGTTGAGTCATTGCCGTACATAATATACATAAGGTACTCAAAAATGTTTTTTCTCACGTATAGTACATAAAGAAGGCTCTTAGTTTTTTTGAAGTAAATGTTGATGTACTCAAGGGGGCACTAAGGATTCGAGAGGAAAATGGCAATATTGATTTTAATTCAACCCAGACCTAGGACAATAGATGTGTTGCTCTCATGGCGTCTAGGCGTTGCTAGTTTGTGTATCTATTAATACAATTATGTATACGTGTGTATAGGTGGGTAGATTAAACGGGTTTAATGGTAGGATGGTGGTCAATGTAATTGCAATACTAAATGCAAGATGACATGAGATAACATGATATTGTGGTGAATACCACTACATTGTATGCAAACCAATCAAATATTTGCTATTAATTTTCAATTTTGAATTACATATATTCTTATATTCCACGTACTATTGTTGTTGTTGTGGTCCATTTGTCCCATGATTCTATAATTTTTGTCTACTCATTCTACAATAAATTCTTAATACTAGGCATTCCAATATTATAAACCACCCCTAAAAAATGTATAATGCTCATATATTATTGGCCAATAGATGCCTTTGGTTTGTCTCTATGTGGACTCATGCTCTATGGATGCTCTCCGCCATGAATACATGTTCCATTGTGAGCATGGCCCATGGAATATAGCAACCTTAGGTTTTTATTTTTAGGCTTTGGTTGGCGGCTAGTATCCTATGTCGAAAAACGGATCCGAGGAAGAACGATCACTACTTAAGGGGACATCCCCTCACCAAGGGACTCTTTTTGCATCTCAGATGTGGGTTGCGCTCCCTGGACCCTTCTAGTATGCCGGATGCTTTTCTCGTCCAGGTACGGACCCCGATGCAATGGTCCGGTTATGCCGCCGGAAATACCGGAGGTTTACGAACGCGCGTCCGTAAACCTTAACCCTCCTGGCGAGTATAACCTCTATATTAGCCCTAAACATTGTGTTTGAAGTAGTAATGAGGTTTCCGTCAGAGAGGTTTACGGACGCACGTCCGTAAACCTACCTCACCCTATGCACCATAGTAGAATATTTTGACATTGTGAAAAAACCAGTAGGTATATTAACTTGTCCAAATTCGTGTTGTCATGAGCCCTGGGTATACATGTAGGTGTCACCTACACCTCTTGATGCCCTGAACCTGTAGGCTTCTTGGTCAACACTGAGTTTCTACATACAGATGTTTACGGACGCGCGTCCGTAAACCTATGGGCTATAGGTTACCAAGGCCTTTACGGTTCGCAGTGACCTCTCTACACAGGAAGAGGATTACGGACGCGCGTCCGTAAACCTCTGCCTGTCCAGAGAGGTCACTGTGAACCGTAAAGGCCTTGGTAACCTATAGCCCATCTGCCTGTCCAGAGAGGTCACTGCGAACCGTAAAGGCCTTGGTAACCTATAGACCATCTTCCTGTCCAAAGAGGTCACTGCGAACCGTAAAGGCCTTGGTAACCTATAGACCATCTTCCTGTCCAGAGAGGTCACTGGGAACCGTAAAGACCTTGGTAACCTATAGACCATAGGGTTAAGGACGCGCGTCCGTAAATCTATGGTCTATAGGTTACCAAGGTCTTTACGGTTCCCAGTGACCTCTCTGGACAGGAAGAGGTGTACGTAAGCGCAAACCTAACCCTATGGTCTATATGTAACCAAAGCCTTTACGCCTGGCAGTGACCTCTCTGGACAGGCATTGGTTTACGGACGCGCGTCCTTAACCCTATGGTCTATTGGTTACCAGAGCATTTACGCCTGGCAGTGACCTCCCTGGACAGGCATAGGTTTACGGACGCACGGCCGCAAACCCCATGTCTATGTCTGCAATGACAGTGTTGCCACATGGAGTTAATCGGACGCGCGTCCTTAACCCTATGGTCTATTGGTTACCAGAGCATTTACGCCTGGCAGTGACCTCCCTGGACAGGCATAGGTTTACGGACGCACGGCCGCAAACCCCATGTCTATGTCTGCAATGACAGTGTTGCCACATGGAGTTAATCGGACGCGCGTTCGTATACCATTGTGTTTTTGTTTCCACGCCATGAAAGCCACTATTGCCCGTATTGTGTTTTTCTTGATAATATGTGTTTGCGCTATCCATGACATACACTTGGACCTATGCTTAATTGGATATTTTGACATACTCCTAATTTGACTTTCTTGTAGTGGCCATGGATTCCGACGTCGGTGATAGTGCGTTCGAGTTGTCTTCGGATCCATCAACCTCTGCTAGCGATTTTGAATCTGTCGTGGAACATGGAGCCACAAGTGGTGTTGCCAATGTAGTCGACGACATAGTAACTGGAAGGTCTCGTCCGGACGTTGCTGTTGGGTTTGTTGATAGCGCAGAGGATGATTTCCTTCCACCATGTGAGGGTTATTCACGAGAACAGTGGGTTGATCTTGATGTTGTCCTAGTCAATGGCTGTGGCGTTCCCGTGGCTGATGGTGTTTGTAGGAACTCGGATCCTAAGGATTGTATTGATGCATATCCCCTTGGGGAGGAAGATGTTGGGGTGTGCATTTTAAATTCTTTCCACCCATTGGAAGTGCCTCCAGGTTGGAGATTCTCTCTTCGTCGATGGCCGTTGCGAAGTGTTCTTCATGATGGTGTCAGCTTGTGGAATCATTCCCGCCGTTATGGGGAACTACAAGCAGCTTTGTTGGCCACAATGCGTCTTAGAAAAGGTGTACGGAAATATGATTCTTGTCGTGTGCCTCGGGAACCCACGCAACGTCGTCGAGATCAAACATTGGAAGAAACATCTATTAGGTCCGTAGCAACAAAAGATTGTTGTGCGAAGAAGTGTTGCCAACTATTTCCACGTGACAAAATAAAATCTTTGAGGCAAGAGATGTGGCTTGCGGACTTTCGAATGCGATCCGCAAAGAAACTTGAGGTTCATCGCAACACGCACTTTGATGCCGAAGGTCGTAAGGTGGTGACCTTGGAAAATATAGAAGTGTGTTGCACGGCGTGGTATATTATTCATGCAATTTCAAAGGCTGATTTTTATAGGTTCCGGAACTACTCGTCCCAAGGACGGCGTTCTCGGTTCCATGGCAATTTTGGCACGAAGAAGCCTAGGGAGGCAACACTCCAAGCGGCTGCAACACTATCAACCATCATTATGCCATTAGCGGATGCGATGCCACACAAGACCAGGACTCTGGCGTCGGGGGAAAAGGTTGTTCAGATGGTTTTGCCAACAGGGACGAAATGGAAGAACATACTAATGGACGTTAATGAAGTTGGCGAAAAAGTAGGATGTGGGCCAATTTCGTTGTCAAAACTGAGTGTGATCAAGAATCAACAATTCGCGGAATACATTACGAAGAGACCTGGGGACAAGTTTGCTAGGTGTACTGCTTGTGAGAAATACAAAGGCCTTCGAGACGCACATCCAATAGGGACTGAGTCGCACAATAGACATCAACGGAAATACATTGAGCATGTCAACAACCAGGAGGCACACCGTCAAGACTACTATAAGAACCGCGCACTATCGATAATTAGGCCGAACGAGGTTTTGACGATCATTCATGACAAAATGGACCATGCGAAGACTGCGTGCCCATGTTATGCACGGAAAATAAAGGCTACAGATGGATATTTTAAACTCCCAATAGCTGTCACAGGTTCGTTAGTCTTTCACATTATTTTTTACGCACCCACATACACATTTGTACGGGTTACGGATGCACGTCCGCAAATGTGTGTTCATTTTTGTCAATTGTTTGTGGGAAAATCCAATTTGTTTCGCATGGATGATTTCGGAATGTATGTCTCATTTGTATGTTTGAACGTGTTTATCTAAACTCAGGTATGATCGCACATGGCCATGTGGACGTCAAGTATGCACATTATGGCTTGGACTTCTACCCTGGCGATGCCAACCATACAGTAGGGTCTTTTGCAAAACTTCTACGGGATCTTGAGAGGCCACCAACATCATCCTCTCGTGCTCTTTTCGTGGGATGTGGAACAACACCGATTTATGAGGCAGTGCTAGAGGGGAAGGAAGTTTGTCTATCTTCATTGCAAGAACCGCCTGAACAACCTGTTCTTGCCAAACCTTTGCCTCCAACTCTACACGTGCAACTTGACAATTGTGCCAAGGACAACAAATGTCGATACGTGTTTTGTTTTTGGTCTTTGCTCGTAGCCAAAGGCATATTCAAGGAAGTTTTCGTGTCTTTTTTGATGGTTGGCCATACGCACGATGACATTGATGCTTCATTTGGACGTTGGAGTATGAAGTTGCACGAGGAAGATTTTCCAACAATTCCTCTTCTAATGAAATCGTACATGGATTTGGATAATGTGCCAGTCATTCCGCATTTGATTGAAGAAGTGCCCGATTTCAAAACGTTTATCAAACCATTCATTCTTAAAGGAGGTGACCGATTGGTAGGCCATACCAAGGCTCAACAATTCCGATTCTATATGCGTGATGACGGTCTGCCGGCCATGCAGTTCAAGGCTTTGTGCACTTCACCGAATTGGGGTCCAGAGGAAGGGATACTCGTATGGCGCCAAGACGAAGATGGCAAATGTATGCTACCCGATGGGGAGCCAAAGCCTTGCACACCTAACCCCATGAGGAATGGACCGGAAATCATCAAAGGTATATCTGGATTCATTGAGTACTGGAAAGAATTGTGTGAGGAAGACATCACAAGACGCATTCGGGATACCCACGAACCATTGATTACGTATTGGGATCGCATTCGCTCGGCATTGCTGGCACCTGATGTCGATACACGTCCATATTTGACACAAGGATTTTGGCCACAAAGCCGAGTGACAATCGTGGAGTCTGAGGCCATGTTCTTCAGCAATGGAGACGTACGTGAAGAGTTCGCTGCGGACGACCATTACGTTGGCCCTGCTCGAAATCGTCCGGCTCCATCATTTCGTGTGGCTGTTGATTGCTACGAAGGTTACATGGTCCTCGTACGAGCAGGAGATGAGGAGCACCCTAAACCGGTTTGGTTGGTGAAAGCATTGTCGTCACCGAATTTTGTCCCAACTAGCCCCAATTTTCGTCAAATTGAGGTGGAATATTGCCGTCCAAGCACCAAAGATCAAAATGTGTTGCGCACATATTTAGGTTGGGACACCAAAAAGGGTTTCAAGTGGACAATGGACTCGGCGTACGAACCAGTTTGGATAAACACGGATACCATACTTTGTGCTTGGAAGCCACGCAAAGGTTCCAAATCGGAGACAATGACCATCCCACAAAAACATATAGAATTTGCTAAAGACAACTTGGCCCGTATTGCTGCCGCAGAAAACAATGTCCAGAATGGAAACGAAGCTGAAGATGAAGATGGGGAATGATAGTGACGCAAGTTAGGACCAAAGTTGTTTGAAATATGTATTCATCTTTTCATGAAATATATGACATTGGGGTCGAATACTATATTAGACACACTTTATAGAAATTTTATAGATTACAATTATATTGCATGATTGTATTAGTTTACAGATGTGGAAACCAACTTCCCATGCGCTATCAAATGTTTTTTATATATTTTGTTACGGATGTGGAATCCAAATTATATATTCTAGATGCTAATTTGCAAATTCTCATGAACAATGTCAAATTATTTTAAGTATTGGTAGGTTTGGGATGTGCCGTCCAATTCAATAAGACCTTTATGTTTGGGATGCGCATCCAAGAGTCTTTAGTGAAAAAAAAAATGGTTATTTATGGATTCAATAATTTTGTTCGATGCAAAACTGATAAAACAAAATATTTTTGAATTTTTGTCATTGAAATATCATGTTTGATGTAGTTTTGATTATCATTATATAACTACTATATTTAGAAACATACATATTCATTGCATATGGATTTCCCAAACATTATGTTGTCATTGTTCCCTATGTTCCCGATGTTCCCTATGTTCACAATATTCACATCCGAAACTATGGGTCAAATTTATTTTGAGACTTCCCAAAGTCTCCGATTAACGAATATAGTGATAGTAGTCATGAGAGACTCAGGGGGAGATATAGAGATGAGATATTCCTCTCGGGAAGAGAGAAGATGTTTTTATTCTTTTCATAGAGTCTAAATTGCTCGAGGACCATATTAATCGGAGAGGACTCAAGCTTTCTTTGTGATTATCAAATTGTAATCCCTCTCGGTAAGAGAGTGGATTTCTTTTGAAGTCTAATTTCTTACAATCGTTTGGGTGCAGTGTTGGAGTATGAAGCTCCTGGTATATTGTTATATCATTTTTATCTGAGTAGTATATGGGATTGACCTTTGACCTTGTGAAAATTGAGTAAGTCGATACTAGTCTCAACTCTCGGGAAGAGAGCGTTTCATGTTTGAGAATGACAATGGCCTGAGTACATTCCAATATATATATATATATATATAGATATATATTGGTGATCAAAATGAAGCCCTAGTTTACTTGGAGACTTATGTAATGGATAATATCGAGTTACAATCAAATTTTCAGTAAAATTATGTGCACCATTGTCTTAACCCTTGAGAAGAGAGTAAAATAAGTAAGTGCATTATGTATTTGTCACCAATGGTGTATAATGTTTGAGTATGGTCCAGTGATTTGTTTAAAGTAAGTGACCATCGTCTTGAGAATAACGTGGTCTTAATACACCGGACTATTTGTGCAAAAGTTTAAGTTGAGTCCCAGGGTGAGAAGCCTTGGTTGAGACGAGTGAACCTGAATCGTGTAGGTCTAGGTCAGTAGTCTGTACAAAAGATCTGTTGTTATAAGGAGAAGCTTTTGATTTTTGAGAGGTTGTCTTCTATGAGCAATATCCAATTGTAACAATCTGCACAATGAAATTACGTAGACATTCGTCCTTACTCTTGGCAAAAAAAAGTTGAAATTCTCTTGGGTTGCGAAATTCGGCCAAAAGCCCTGGTCGAAAAACAAAGGATGTGAAGTCTTGTGGCCCTGAAGTTTATCCTCTTGGACTTGCAAAGTGAATGAGAAAAATCATTTGGTGTGTTTGTATATTAGTTGTATTGAGAGTTGGCATGTTTAGTTATCTGCTCTTCGGTTATCTACCCTACGAAAGGAAGGCAGGCTGTCTTGGGGGAGATAGACCATTGTCAGAAAAACGACTATTGTCCATTGAAGATAAAGGGGAGCGGACTAGAACACGCGATGAGTCCATGGTTTGTGTTAACCAGTATGCTAGTCTAGAGAAGTTGAGGAGGGGTGAAAGTACTAGAAATGTTGCTAGAGACTTACAGGTATCCCAAAGTTGGGTTGCACAATTTCGTAAGCAACATTTGAGTGAATTGAGTGATGTCAATCACAGTTTTGGTGGCAGGCCACAGGTGTACAGTGCAGCTGATCGTAGAGCTTGTGTGAGAGAAATCACTGTGGGTGGCTTAGAAACTGCACACAAAGTTGGAAATTGCTTGAGAGAAGAGCTTCATGTTGGTATGAGCGATAGTACTGTGAGGAGAGTGTTACGAAAAGCAGGTTTGAAATGTAAAGTGAAGCAAAAGAAACCAAAGCTCACACTTCTTCAAATTAAGGGACGATTAGAATTTGCTAGATCTCATTGCCATTGGACTAATGATGATTGGGATTGTGTAGTATTCTCCGATGAAACAAAAATCAACCGATTTTTCTCTGATGGTCGCAGTTGGTGTTGGTTTCGTGATGGACAGAGTAGAAGTGCTGGAATGGTGCAACAAACTGTCAAGTTTGGAGGTGAGGGAGTGATGATGTGGGGTTGCATGACTCCGAGTGGCCCTAGTATGATGTGTAGGATTGAGGGAAGAATGGATCAGTACATGTATAGAGAAATTTTAGAGTGAGAGTTGATTCATACGCTGCATGCATACAATTTGGATCTTGCCAATTTGATTTTTCAACATGATAATGACCCGAAACATACATCCAAGAGTGTGCGCCGTTGGCTGAATTCGCAAGAATTTATTATTTTGAAGTGGCCGGTGCAATCTCCAGACTTGAATTCGATCGAACACTTGTGGGCAACTTTAAAACGTCGACTAAACCAATATGAGAGACCTCCCAAAGGAATGTTAGAATTGTGGGAGCGTGTTGAGGATTGTTGGGCTTCAATTACTCCCAATGAGTGTAAGAACTTGTATAGGAGCATGCCTAAGCGCATTGCAGCTGTTATAGCTGCTAAGGGTAGGTGGACAAATTTTTAACTTTGTTCCAGCTTGTGTGAGCAAAACTGAGTTTTGGATTGAACTTCACTTTACTTTTTGTTTGTACATGCATACTTGTGTGTAATAGGCCTCAATTCCCATAGAAGTATGACTGATTGCAATGGTAATCCTATGCAATTTATGGTTTCATTTTTGGTGCATCCAATTTCCTTACATTGTTTGTTGAATTTCAATAACACCATTTTCATTAAAATGAGACAATTTGGCCTTTTTGAGACAAAAAATTAAGGTGAAATTTCGAGGCACCTTAAAGGAAATTTAGGGTGAAATCCAAGGGGAACTTTGTTCCCATAAGCCAAGTTCCAATGGGGTACATAGTGGGTACACCGTACATGACAAAGTACCAAAAGTTCCCTACAAGTGTTCCCCCACCACGTTCACATCCTCCGAAATTATTCACCTTAATGTACGCTATTAAGGTGATTGGCAAAATGAGACTTTCAAAAGTCTCATTTTAATTAAAATGGTGTTATATGTTGTGTTTGTACTCAGTTTTGGCAATCACTGTAGTCCGGTGTATTAAGACCACGTTATTCTCAAGACGATGGTCACTTAATTTAAACAAATCACTGGACCATACTCAAACATTATACACCATTGGTGACAAATACATAATGCACTTACTTATTTTACTCTCTTCTCAAGGGTTAAGACAATGGTGCACATAATTTTACTGAAAATTTGATTGTAACTTGATATTATCCATTACATAAGTCTCCAAGTAAACTAGGGTTTCATTTTGATCACCAATATATATATATATATATATATATATTGGAATGTACTCAGGCCATTGTCATTCTCAAACATGAAATGCTCTCTTCCCGAGAGTTGAGACTATCGACTTACTCAATTTTCACAAGGTCAAAGGTCAATCCCATATACTACTCAGATAAAAATGATATAACAATATACCAGGAGCTTCATACTCCAACACTGCACCCAAACGATTGTAAGAAATTAGACTTCAAAAGAAATCCACTCTCTTATCGAGAGGGATTACAATTTGATAATCACAAAGAAAGCTTGAGTCCTCTCCGATTATGGTCCTCGAGCAATTTAGACTCTATGAAAAGAATAAAAACATCTTCTCTCTTCCCGAGAGGAATATCTCATCTCTATATCTCCCCCTGAGTCTCTCCTGACTACTGCTGGCCATCGTTTGCAATAGCATGTAAGGGTGAGTGGAGCAGGGAGCTTGGCCATCGAGGGTTACATATGTCCATAGCCTTATTTCAATTGATTCCGCACATTGATCACATGTCCATGGCCCACTCACTAGCTCCTGCCAATAGTCTGAAAGTGCCTTATAACAGTTACTAACCCTTTTCTAGCTTAGTATTTGCTAAAATCAAAGATTCTGCATGAGTTCGAGGTCCAAAATGAAAATTTTGATTACCAACATCATCAAAGTTCAAAAACTAAACTCATCTAGCCAAAAAGTTGGATTACAGTTTTCAATGTGGGTTTCGGAAGGCTCTTCCAAAAGCACAACTACCTTTAAATTTTGACCTCACCAACTTTTCCCATTGCTTTATAGCTATTTATATTTATTTAGATATAATTTAGCCCAGACTAAAACATTTATTGTCACTTGGCATTATTTTTGTCTTAGAAATCAACATAATTAATTCTAAGTAGTGAAAATAACTACCTAAATAGATATAAAAAAGCCTTAAAAAACTCAAAGTGATACAGGAACAATACTCTACCACACTACAATTCTTCAAATATAAATACTAGAGCGGCGACCTCCATTGGGAAGCATATTGTGAAGATAGAAGTCATGGCAAAGAGACTTGAGACATGATTGGACATAAGTTCTCGGAAGAACAGGTGATCTCCAAGATTTTAAGTGGTTTGCCGTCTAAGTTTAGGCACATATTAGGAGGGTGGAAAAGTATCCCGGATGCTCGGAAGACCTTAATCATGCGGATTTTGGAGGAAGATAACATGATCAAAATTGTTGGATCAACGTACAGAACATCAACATCGGACAACACGTTCTATACAAGAACCAATCCAACTAGCACTATGAAGAGAAGAAGTACTACTAATGTACTACTAAATTTTTACTACTAATGTATATTTTGACCAAGTAAAGATATTAATGTTCTATATTGTCCAAACAACCAATTCCACCTTTGTTGGAAAAAATGAGATATAGAGTAAATAGTAAGTGACACTAAATACAATATTTAGTGTAGTCTTTGCAACATTGTAAATCTATAATGCCCAATTTTTTTCACAAGTAATGATAAATAATGTTACATTTTACATTTAGTGTTGGTGACACTACACGGGCGGTTTACAATTATTGAGCAAGATAAATAGAATTGATGACACTAAATACAAAATTTAGGGTAGTTGCTATAAAAAGGATTTTTGTTTTTCAAATAAGAGACAATTGTCAAGGGCTAGAATGAATAGACGTATTCCTCGAATGATAGGAGTGGACCTATAAGGCACAACAAGAAATTTGACTTTCAAAGATATTGTAGCATGTGAAACCATATTAAAGGAAGATGTCTTCGAACATGAAATCACTACATATGAAGCTTAACCACATATTGTCTCTAGATGCAATGAGGAGGAAGATGATGACAAAGACATTGATGGAGAGAAAATGACACAATATAAAGAGGATGAACAACCATCTGAGCTAGAGATGGAGGCAAGAAGTACGAACGAAATGGTAAGATAATAACCTTGAAATGATAATAAAATTGAAGGTATATGATATAATTTCAATGTTAATGAAAATTTTATAATGTTTTGTTATCTTCAAGCTAATTACGTGCTTCATTAATGGTTTCGCTTCTGGAATGAAATTCCAATCAATTTCTTATTTACTAATTGGAAGTGCACATATATATTGGATTTTAGACCTTAAAGGTGAAGTGCACTCAATATGGGATTTGTAGTCAAGCGACCATGTCCAGCCATGCCCACACACATTAGTGTTCCGGCGTTGTAATGTTCCAGCAACTCGGGTTCGAGACACTACGCAGTGTCCCAAACGTCAGCAAGTTACAATTGTATTTATTGCCTTGGGGGGAGTAGAATGGGCCAGGTACCGCAACGGGGTCCGCATGCCACGGTGGCCACATGCGAGCCAACTGTGCGTTACTACAAGGGATTTAGCCTTCTCTGATGATGACAACTACAAGATTGCCAATTTTGGCATAATTGTGAATAATGATGGATTTCTCTTCATCCTTTGGCACTCACCAATGAGTTGTTGTGAGAGCTCTCCACAACATGAATGATGGTCCAAATCACTATATTCGTTAATTTGGGATTTTTTCAACATTTTGAAACAATTACAAATATAAGAATGTGGATAAAATCACACAGATATTGGAGAATGTTGTAAGATGGGTGCAAGCACGGTAAAGTGGACAGCTATTGATCCTTGCTCAGGTTTAAGTGAAAGTGATCCAAAACTATATAGTAACTTTGAATTTTATGAAATAGAAATTCATAAACATTTAGAAAACATATGAATCTACAAAGCCAAGCAATTTATGTTCACAAAAAACAATTTCAAACAACGTATATGTATTTTAGAAGACGGTGCAAGTGATGGTTTAAGTGGGTGTCATTGAAAAGGTAATTGTCAAAAACTTGTTTAGAATATAATTACATTACATTAAATTGATTAATTTTTGAAAAAAAATTACGATGACCTCAAGTTTATAGGGTGGATGCATGGTTGAGTGGACCAATACCGGTCCATACCCATTTTTTGAAGTCCATACCCATTTTTTGTATATGTAATTGATTATTTTTAAATTTATTTTACACACATTCTTTGAAGCATATAAAACTCAAATCAAAAGAAAAAATTGTAATACCTTCATTTTATATTTGATTATAATATTTTGAAAAACTGATCAAAATTTGCTTTAAATATATAAATAATTCTAAAGACAATTAAGTATTTCTAAATAGAAGCCCACCTAAAGCTTATAGATCTTAACACTCATAAAAAAACTTGCCTCCGCAAACCTCTACTATGGACCTATTATGGACTTCCGAAAATTTGGCCCATTTTAGTGTACTTAAAAGTCCATAAGTAGTATATTAATATACATAATGAAAAAAATGAAAAAAGTATGATGGACCTTACAGTCCAACGCATCACATACAAAGTCACTCCTACGAGAAGGAATTGTTTTTTTTTATGCAAAACACCTAAATCCTATACGAATACCTGCCTGTGACAGTCCATACTTTTACTTTAAAAGTCCCATATTCTTTATTTATAGAAAAAAATTTAAAGACAAAATTTTATTTGTAAAGACACTTAAGTTAACAATCTATGCCCAAAGTTTCAAAAGGATTTATCAGGTAGATTTTTTTTAATTCAACTTACAATACAAAGAGGTATCCTGAAAACTGGCTGTGACACGAAAAGTGGTCCACTCAACCATGCATTCACCCTATAATGAATTCAAGGAATGTGAAAAGAAATTCCAAGTTCAAAATATTTAAGGTCATAAAATTTACGTTCAAAACTGCTTTTACGCGTCACTTTTGATGATAGGTTTTGAAGATCTCATATTGATATTCTATATTTGAGTACCTAACTTAACAATAGAGGTCATCATGAAAAATAATCTATTTTAAACAACATTTTGCTACTACTTATAGGCGTTTGACCAAGAAAATCATGGCTTCCATATACCGGAGCACTTTTTTGGTCCACTTTACTATGCTTGCACCTAGATGCAAATACTTTGAAGTGGGTGTTCATATCAAGAACCCAATTAAGAACTCATATCAAGATGGTTTGAGTAGGACGACCCAAACATTAGACCATGTTGTTGTGGTCCATATATTAATTTGAGACAAGAGAAAGTCTCAAATTAACAAATATAGCCATCCAACCACATTGACGTTAGATGACATTCCTTACATCAATGGCTATATTCGTTAATTTGAGACTTTCTCTTGTCTCAAATTATTATATGGACCATAACAACATGGTCTAATGTTTGGGTCATCCTACCCAAACCATCTTGATATGAGTTCTTGATATGAACACCCGCTTCAAAGTATTTACATCTTACAACATTCTCCAATATCTGTGTGGTTTTATCCACGTTCTTATATTTGTAACTGTCTCAAAATGTTGAAAAAGTCCCAAATTAACGAATATAGTGATAATCGTCAAATGGGCCGGGGTAATATGCATCAAACTAAACATGGTTGTTGCCTTTATTTCCTACTTAAGGCAGGATACTACCACCTTGGCACCATTCTTTGAAACACTCCAAGAAGCCTCACATGAAAGTTGGGCCTTAGAAATCACAATGTTCAAGCCATGTAGAATCTTTTCTTAAATAAGATGTCAGAATGCTCCTTGGAACGTAGTTGCATTTAACGTTTCTTATTGTGGCCCTATACAATTTAACCAAGCCCCACTGATGTCGGTGGAGGGAACGGTGTCTATTGCTAGCGTGGCCATGGTTTCAATAGCAATGTCAAGGTTCATGGATGCAACCATCAAGGTGTGGTAGATGATGGCAAGGGGATTGACATAATTATGGTATGTGACCCTATTGTAGGCACTTCCATATTTAATTATGATCGTTGGACCGGATTGAAAAATTTCATCCCATCTGGGTAACACTTGTGAATCACAAAGATTATCATTCCAAGTTTTAAAATGTTGATTGAGATATAAATGTAAAGTTATGAAAAGCTAAGATTCCCTTCGACAAGCCCTCTCTAAGCAATCATATAGGCTCTCTCGAGTCTCGATTGTAAACCTAGAATAATGACCATACTTTGAACACATAGTCCAATCTCATCGTAACCTATGTCTTTTTTTTGGTGTCCATACTTAACTACAAGCCTTGTCATATACCACTGACATATATATGTGTGTGTGTGTGTTCAATTAAGAACACAACATTACTGAACTAATGAGTCATGTTCATGGGCCCAATAATAAATTCGAAAATAAAGACTTTAAATGTTGGAATCCCATTGCTTCATACTGAAATCAGGACAACTTAACATAGCTCATCAACTGAGTAATGTTATTAAGAGTGCCTACATGTAAAGGTCCACATAGCTTACCTTGTAAAGCACATTCCAGGACATGCAAAACGAAGGGAGAATTGAAGTTCTTTGGTTGTACTATCAAGTATGCGTAGCATGTTTCGTATCCAGAGTAGACTGTCGAAAACAGTCAGCCAAAGTTGTTCATGACAGGAGGCACATTCATTATGAGCATGAGCTTGTGGTAAGTTGTAATTGGCCCCACAAAGCATAACTCAGACATCGTATTTATTAGTACAGACATACAGACATCATCGTCTTCCATGGCTGCTAGCCTGCCACAAAAGTGTGCCACGAAAGCTGAAGTCAGCTTTAATTGTGTTTATGAATCCAACCTGTGACCTGTGGGAGATGGAAAGGAACGTGTAGGACGAATCACGAATCACCAGCAATTGCCGATGGCTGAAATAAATTTCTCCATTGATTTAGGGCCGCTTTAAACTACACTGATTTTCCCATTTTAGTGCCTGTTACTATGTGGAATTACGTCATGCGACTGTAATATTTGGATCAATTACTTTGCAAATGTTAATATCATTATAGTCGATAAGTAAGCATAACATTATTCAGATCTATAATAGTGTTTTGCAAGACTGACAACATTTTGCAGAATATTCTCCACAGTGAGTATGAACGTGGGGAATATTCCATAGAATATTGTCAGTCCCGCAGAACACTGTTATGGATCTGAATAATGTCCTGAGGAGACACACTTGAATAACAAAATAAACTTACGCAATTTCACGTGTCTCCACGAGTCTATGACTGGGATTGGATTCATCTTAGTGAATTGGAACTGCAAGTCAACAAAGAAAGTCACGGTGTTTAAAAGATCACACTAGTGAGCCTATTTGGTGTAGAGCTTGAGGGTTGAACATGTAGTTGGTGTTTTTCCCTTTTGGATTCTTAGGTTGGAAAGGTCTTCTCTAGGAATACATTAGCGATTTTGAGTCTCACCTTTTATCTCTGTACACTTTGAAGTGTTTGCTGAACATTGGACTACATTCTTTCTTTTCTTTAGTGTGTACTTTACTATAGCAAACTTTTGTCACTACTTTAATTGGCGTCATTTGATGTGACGATGCACACAATAGCAAAACACCACATTATGCTACAAAATAGGGAATTCTGTGTACTACGGTGCAAGAGAATAGTTCTTTGGTGGGACTCCATGTGTTCCAGTATACCGTAGGTGATAAGGTGATTTGACACAAATTAATACGAGATTTGAGAAAACTGCCACTTATCACTTTTCTGTTACTTAGAACCGTTTACAATTTGTGCCATCTAAAAAAAAAGTAGCATTTTGACATCAAAGTGTCAAACTTGCTCAACACCTACAGTATACAACAACTTTACTTGTTTAGGCAAGAAAGGACCAAAATTGGATGAAATCATCATTTTGGATGGATATGTCCATATTTGGATAAAAACCTCCAAATATTATCCAGACGTGGCTTATCACTCCAATGTTTGTCGCCATTTTGGCTTTTTTAACAATTTGAAAAACAGAAAGGATTCGTCTACAATCACCTTCCAAATTTGACTATACGCATCAAAGTATGAAAATACATGCAACTTATTATTTTCCAAGGAGAAAAGGAAAATTTAAAGGACACCATTTGTAATAAGAGTCACTCAAAGAGTGGCATGTCCAGTTACATTCGGCATCAGCTTTAGCCTCTAGTTTACATCAGCTTTCATGTGATGATGACATCAATTTTGTGAGCTTGTGTTTTGCTAGAGCCTGATGTGGTGGTGTTGGCATGCGACATTGAGTCTTAGATTCTGCACACTTGTGCAAAGTGCAGATGTGCTTTATTAACAAGTAGTGCACTTATTTGCTTAGCCCCCACCTTTTTAAAATTTTTAAAATTTATTCTCATATTTAATATTTACATTTTCTCCAATACTCGATAACTGGATGACAAATCGCTCCTCTTATTTCAAAGATTAAAAAAATAATGCATTTCCATGCTTGAATCATCAACCCCTAAAAGCCAAGGGTTTTGGTTTGAATCCAAGATGTACTATAAAGTATGAATTAGAAACTTCATTTTGTATTGTCATACAAAAGAAAGTTTTAGAGGGTTAATTTAAAATCACATCCGTGTGGTTGGATTATGGATCTTTGTCCTTGGTCTCCACCAAATCATTTTACAATCATTTTCCTTCATAAAATAATAAAAATTTCAAGATGTATCAAAACCACTTGATCTTTGATACGATTGGTTAAAATGACGAGTTTCATAATTTGATGGGAACAACCCAAAATACTTATGTCACTGACATTGTAACCTTCCCAAAATAGCTGATTTAGTAACAAAAAAATTGAAGGGTTCCAACCACTTTGAGGTCCATACCTTGGAGTCATTAATATAAAATTTTGATAGCTTTGCTCTAGATGGTGCAAAACTTTATTATGTCAAGGTGCACAAAAAAAGAAAAAAGAAAAAGTTTGCCTTGGGAAATATATCTTTGAAAACACTCGCAACCACTTCTTGACTTCTTGGACATTTAGGAGTTAAGGTAGGACTTCTAGACTTGAATTTTACAGGTTGTCCACCGATCGTCTTCTGCAAGTAATCCATATTGTCAGGCAAAATGCTGAGGAATACCAACCAACCTTTGGACGTCAAAAATATGCGATCAATGAGAGTGTTGGTTGAAGTTTCGAACCTTATCAGTAGTTCAATATGAGACCAACTATTTTCACGCACTTGAAGCATGTTGGTTGTCCCAAAGGGAACAGCCCAAATTCCAAATTCATATGAATGCTTTCATATGCGTGAGACCTAGGTGCTGCTCATCACCAGATCAGACCAAAGGGTTTTGATAAGCTTAGGGCCGGTTCACATGGGTCCCAAGTGCGAAGGGCCACTTCACACACGAGACTGAGGGCCCGTGACCATTGCACTTCAAGCTCTCTCATTGGTGGAAAAGGCGGAGCCAGTCCAAGTTCGCTTCACACTACGCTTGAGGGAGCAATGGAGTACTAAGTGAATGCAAGGTGGATGTAAAGTCTACGTGGATTCATACGTGGCATCAAATGGATCGTGTTTCATGGTCACTTGGACTGTTTTCAAAAACCACCACTTGGAGGTAGGCCTAGCACAAAACCGGGAGGCCATGAAACTCCGAAATCTCACAACCATTGATTTGTTATATTTTATCATGTGTGAGGACCCCGCATGAATAGAAATTCATTGAAATAGCATTTAGTCAAGGGTCTTGTCACTTGTGATTTCACACTACACTTGAGGGCATGTGACCACACTAAATGATTTTGGAAGTATCTTTGGAGGGCCTTTGGACACTTCATTTGGGTTCTCACAATTTCATGGTCGCTGCTCTTGGGCTTGTGTGTGAAGTGGTCCTAACTTCTAAGTCCTAGTTCACTTGAGGTCAATCTATGCAATCTCAATCTTTGTGAGCATAACTAGGATTTAAGTATATTTGGATTTATGCATGAATTTTGGAAAATTTCAACCGCTGATATTACGTACACTAGATTGCAAAACTATACAAATATGACAGTTGACGAACATAGAATACAAACACTCAAAGTTGTGGTTGTTGTGTTGTTGCTATCTTGTTATTGCTTGATGTTGTTTGTCCTCCCATTGTGTTCACTATCAAGTGTGGAGTAGATAATAGTGAACTTGACGCATCATGTGTCTTTATGGTGTTTGTTCTTTGATCCTCACCAAACCACACATTAATCAAATGTAGGTGTCTGATTAAGCTGAAAAAGCAACCAAATAACATCTGCATACCTTAGATACTGTACAGAGATGATGAACTTCAAGGCTGTTACATATGCAAATCTTCATTCAGTTGGAGCAGTATTGGACGAATTTTCCGGCAGTAGAGTACAGTGCAAATAAATTTCGGCGCTTGTTTCAGGAAATAGAAATAATAATAGAAATGATAGAAATCTTTAAACTCAAACTTCTTTCCTGCTCTGACACAAATTCCAATTCGCCTCTCACACACAAAGATCTGCACACAGTACAGTCTAACCTCGATGATGTCACTCTTGTTTATAGAACAACTTGATATTGTCACCCAAAACTTCGAAACCAAATTTTCTAGTGTAAAACTCCCTCGTTATTATCCCTATCACTCTTGATAATGTCACTATTTATTTCCAAAATTTGTAGTGTAAGTGTGATAATAACAAGTAATATGGATGAAAAAAGGCCGGATGGACAACAAATTCTATGGATGGCATCGGCATCTCCGTTGAGTATTCTACTGAGGAGCTTGTACAATTAGTGCAAGATGGCCAGGAGGCACATGATCCCGTAGAAGTAGACCCATTGATTGATGATAGCAATGATGTTGAGTCTAAGGTAGTGAAGTTAAGTGATGCACAAAAATATGTTAAAGATGTTTTGAATTTCAACACTATGGAGTTGTTAGGAATGGAAAAAATCCATGACAAGCTCATTAGAATTGGTGTTGCACATTTAACATCAATGTCAACAAAACAATGTGACATTAGGAGCTTCTTTGTCTCTAGTGAGAGGTCTTTACCTGATCTCAATGACACATTATGATGTGCTATCTTCGTTATTCAAGCTTTTGGATTTGATTTTATATTTAAAAACATTGAATTCTCATCTTTGTTATTTTCTTTTGAACATTGTAATTTTTATTTGCTTTTCTACCTATTTCTTTGATAATATCACATTATGCATAAATCTTCCAAATGTGACATTATCAAATATGTCACACCTTGTTTATGTCACACTTTTTGGCGAAACGGATGGTGTGACATTATCAAGGTTAGACTGTAATCAAGTCAGCCTACTAATAAAACCGCCAATGCGTTCATGAGGCTGGGCGCCAGAGATGGGGAACCAGATGTTCAGATCATGTTTGATTGGATAACTGCGCCTCGTGGATCTCACCTTCCAACGATAATCGGAATGGAGGACTATATAACCCCAGGAGATCAATATAATGCCATCCACAACTTCCCCAAGCACTAGCTGCTTCCTCCGACTTCATTCCCACTACTCTTCAGTTTCGCTCTGAGCAGGAGATAGACAATGGCTTCCATGGCGAAGACTAGTTTCTTGCTCATGCTGTTGCTGACCGCAGTGGTGGCCACCCAGGCCCACAAATGCAAATGCAAGAACAGCACCCCCAAGATCATCACGGTGGAGGGTAAGCTCATCGACGTGGGCTTGGAGATCGAGCTGGACCTTCTGGACCTCGTCGACGTCGACATCACCATTGAAGTCTTGGACAAGTTCGGCAAGAAGGTGAATGGGAAATGCCACGTCCCCAGGTATGTGACTGGGCTGGATATCCTGTACGTGGCCGTGGACAAGAGCATCGTGGTGAAGGTGACCGGAGTGGACTCACTGTTGGGAGGACTCTTGGGTGCCATCGGCAGCCTCCTCGCCACGATCGGGGTCATCCTCTAGTAGACATTCTTCACCCATTGGATATTAGTCAGGTAAAGTAAGTTCAATTCTGGAGACATTTCGACTAGCATGGCAGTGATTTGTGGATTACTGTGAGTGGCTGTCGGATTGTGAAGCTGCGAGGGATTAAATTCCTCATGACCAAATATATAGGCGTAAGAGATCATAGTGTAAGCATGATCAAGCTTAGTGCTCTATGGAAGTTTTGATAATGAGAGTTCAAGAGAGAGATCTCTCATCATCACAAGTACATAAATACAAAATACCTAAACCTGAGTGCGTCTTGAGATGAGAAATCTAACGTTGGATGTGCAAGAATGGATTTCAAGGTGATGGTTTGAGACTAGTAGAGGTTGGATTAATAGTCTTTTACGTACAGTGATGCAACCGTAGGTGCGAGGCAAGGTTAACAAAGTGTACTACCAACAAATAGATCTTGAGACGTTTGGTTGTTGGCTGGTGGATTGTTAGGAAGACATGATGCTCTCTCGTCATTATTGGAATTTGGGTCTGACAATATCTCGTTCTGTTGCCTACAGATCGATCCGGTTTCCAGCTAACCTAGGCTCTGTCTGCATAATACAAGCTACCAACTGACTTGAGAAGTAGTCATAATATCTACACGAAGTGATGATCTGCGTCAAAGGAGTGTTGAAATGGAGACGGCTTCATATCGCCGCGCCTTTGCTGCTGGAGTTTCGTGTTTTTAAATAGTCTGTAAAACCAATTTGAATCTGGTCTGTGCAATGTCGACCGCTTTATGAAGTTGTTATTACAATTTATATTTACAAGATTGTGGTGCTTGCGAATTCATCATAATAGATATCATGAGTTGAGATCATTCCTTGAAAATCTTGCGTGAATGTTGATTGCAGTTTCAGACATGCATTAACAATTACTTGAAATAAATGTGAGTAAATGGGTTATCGCGGTGTAAGAAATTTGCGTGTATTTTGCGAACCTGTCATAGAATCTACTGGACTAATTCGCTGGAGCATTGCTTCGAGGGAGTACATATTGTGCTCTATAACGTCAGCAATTCAGTGAAGACGGACGTTGATAATTGGACCCTGATGTCTTAAAATTCCTATATGTTATGACTTTAACTGTCTCCGAACTTTTGCATGGGATGTTAGAAGGTTACGACGCCCAGAGACGAACTTTAACCCTCCGCTAGATGGTTTCCTCCCTTTCGTAAAGACAGTAAAAAGTATGTTCACTGATGATCACAATAGCATAATAGCATTCTTTCTCAACACTGATGATCTTCGTCACCTTGAAAATGACGAGGCAAATCTCACATGGCAAATGCGAACCCGCGATACCACTCTGCCAAATAGAAATCGAACAATAATGAAACACATCAATGGCTGACAACCAGCTTCTGTAAATTTGTAACAAACTGGGATATAACTTTGAAATATATGTTGACAATCCGCGTTGAGAACTTGATCAGAAGACAAAGTCATTCCCTGTCACTACATCGCAAATCATCTCTATGTGCAACTCTTATCAATTAACACACCACTGCTTTTGCATCAATGAGAACAGTCCCTTGCGGTATCTCTTCAAACATGGTTTTCACAGGGGTTGAAATGCTACCCTCTGAATATCAACATCAAGGGCTGAACTGGCCCTATGATCGGTTTGGAAAAGAAATTGATCACGGAGCGGTTAAATGCGTGCAGTATTGATCTTCTATTTTGGAAGGACGTCTGTTTCAACTCCTTGCCTCGACACATACAAGTCTCTGTTGTAAGACTTTACTGTAGGCTAGAGAACCCTTTATGGTTGACCCCACTATTAGCTAGGAGGGCTAGGGCGAACCGACCCATACATTGGTACCTTACCGGATGTCTAGTGATGTCACATTCGAATGAATCGGCCCTCAACCTCATAGGGGTCTTTTTGTATTGGAGCCACTTCATCCACAATATGTAGGATGGTTGATTTTAAGTGAGTGCCACGAATCCCCAGCCGTTCGCCCTCCCCGGTAAGGTACGGATATATGGGTTGGTTCGCCCCAGCCTAGCTAGGAGTATGTCTGCTTTTGCCAGTTAACTACACCATTTAATATTGTATTTAGTGTCAAAAACACTATATTCGTTAAATTGAGACTTTCTCTAGTCTCAAATTAATATATGGATCAAACAACATGAAGATGCCCGAAACTATATTGTCAACAATCTCAAATATATTATATGTTCTAATTTTCCAAAATGTATGATGTCCCGACATGAGCACATTGGGTAGAGCACTTGATACCAACTTCATCAACAAAAACATACTCAAATCAAATTGGGTAGAGCACTCCAAACCAAATTCACCCAACAAATCACATAGAACCATGGCTATTATTAGCATGTTTAATAATATATAGACATTGCGACGTACATAGCATAGGGTTTAGGGTGCATATTTAATCGACCCGACAATCTAGTCCCAAACTTAATCATAAAAAGAAATTCACATTTGTTATGAAATATAGTATATGGATATTCATCCAACCCCAAATAATATAGCATTCGTAAGTTCTACCCAAATTCTACCCCTACTTTTAGAAGTACACATATGACTAATATATATTGCTAGAATTACATATGAAACTATAATCAATGCTAAAACAATCCTACCAACTTCTCATTCAACGGGGGTTGTTTCTTGTGCGATCCGAGCAAGGTTGTCTTTTGCAAAAGTTATGTACTTTTGAGGGATGGACACTGATCCACTATGATTTTTCCGTGGTTTCCATGCTATGAATATGGAATCTGTATCTACCCAAGATGGACCATGCTCTGAATCCACCTTCCACCGAAAATTATGGTTTGTATCCCAGCCTGTATAATGCCGAATCACATCTTCATTCCGTGCCGTCGGTCGGTAGTACTCCACCTGAATTTGTCGAAAATGCGGGCTTGAAGTTGCGAAATTTGGTTTGGACAAAGCTCTTGCCACCCATACAGGCTTCGCATATGTCTCATCACCAGGACGTAGAATGAGCATATAACCTTCATGACAATCCACCGCAATGCGGAAAGAAGGTGGGGGACGTTGACTAGCAGGCCCAACGTAATGGTCGTCCACATCAAACTCCTCACGAACCTCTCCATTTTCCAAAAGTCTAACCTCGGAAGCTTGTACATCGACACGAGTTTGAGGCCAAAATCCGTGCCTCAAAGTAAGGGGGCTATCTTGGTGAAGGTCTGCCAAAGCGGCACGAACACGTGTCCAATACTGTATCCAACTCCCATAACGATGCCAACATGATCCACCAACGTCCGCTATCTTCAAACTCTCCCAATATTGTATGAAGCCTGATATACCTTTCAAAATATCCTCCAAATTCTTCATGGGTATTGGCTTGCAAGGCCTAGGCTCTCCATCCGGTAACATCGTCTTTCCATCCGCATCCACGCGCCACACAAGGAGACCCTCCGGCGGGCTCCAATCTTGTGTCGTGCACAACAACTTGTATTGCATGGCGGGTACACCATCGTTACGCATGTAGAAGCGGAATTGTTGTGCCTTCGTATGCCCGATCAATCGGTGAGCTCCACTTCGAATATAAGGTTCTATAAATGCCTTGAAGTCTGGCACCTCCTCAATCATATGGGGGATGACGGGAACGTTCTCCAAATCCATGTATGACTTCATCAATAACGGGATTGTTGGAAAATCCTCCTCCCTCAACTTCATGCTCCACCGCCCAAAAGATGCATCAATATCATCGTGCGTGTGGCCTACCAATAGGAAGGACACAAAAACCTCCTTGAAAATGCCTTTCGCAACCAACAACGACCAATATGCAAATACATATCTACTTTTATTGTCCTTGGCACAATTGTCCAATTGGACACGCAAAGTGGGGGGCAACTTCTTCGCAATCACGGGTTCACTGGGTGGCTCTGGCAACGAATACAAGCATACATCTTTTCCATCCAACACCGCTTCATATAAAGGTGTTGAACCCGACGTATTGTCAAATAACAATCCTGAAGAATAGGCCGGCGGTTTCTCCAAATCACGTAAAAGCCTTGCGAATGACCCTATCGTGTGGTTTGAATCCGCTGGATACAAATCAAGAGCATAATGAGCAAACTTGACATCACCATGTCCATGTGCAATCATTCCTGCAATGCCAACCCAGTGTGATTAGTATCTATGCATAAATAAACCAATTTGCGTGAATCCATGTTCTGAAGCACATCACGTAATAAAACGCCACAACATTTAGGGTATGCGATGACATTGTTTCCAAATTCACCTGTAACCGATACAGGCAGCTTAAAAAATCCATCCGTGGCCTTGATTCGATTTGCAAAACATGGGGAGGCTGTTTTGGCATGGTCCATTTTGTCATGGATGACCGTAAGAACCTCCAAGGGCCTGGAGATGGACAAAGCTCTATTTGTGTAGTAATCATTACGGTGTGCCTCTTGCATGTTTACATGCTTGAAATAGTTCAATTGATGTGCCGCATAAGACTCGGTACCCATCGTGTGTGCATCCCGAAGGCGCTTCAACTTCTCGCAAGTAGAGCACCGTGCAAATTTGTCCCCTCGTCTTTTTGTAATGTATTCGCTAAAGTTTGCTTTCTTGATTGCACTCAATTTTGACAATGAAATTGGCTCCAAACCGACCTTCTCGCCAACAGCATTCACATCCAACAATATGTCTTTCCATTTTGTGCCTGTGGGAAGAACTTTCTCCACAACCTTTTCCCCGGTTGTGAGTGTGCGTGTTTTGTGTGGCATTGCATCGGCAAGCGGGACGATGATGGTCGCCAGAGTGGCCGTTGCTTGCCTTGTTGCTTCCCTGGGTTTCTTTGAGCCCACGTTCCCATGGTGACGAGACCGTCGGCCTTCCTTGGCATAAGCAGCTTGTCTATAAAAGTCCGCTTTTGACACACCGTGAATGGTGTACCATGCCTTACAACACACGTCTATGCTTTCAATGGTGATGACCTTGCGACCCGTCCCATTCACATGTATCGCCCTATGGACATCAAGTTTTTTGGTGGATCTTAGACGGAAATCTCCAAGCCACATTTCTTCGCGGATGGCCTTCAATTTATCCCTTGGAAACAATTGGCAACAACGATGCACACAACAATCCTTTGTGGCAACTTCTCTAATGGACTCCTCGCCGAGCAACCTTTGGCGTTTACAATCAGTTGCAGAGGGAGTAGGACGTGCCAATGTCTCGTACTTTCGTAAGCCTTTGCGGGGCCGAATGTTTACTTGGAGCTCCATTTGGTTTTGCATGTATTGTCGCTCATGGTCACGCAAGCTAACTCCATCAATCGTGACATTCCTCAATGGCCACCTGCGGAGGGAGAACCTATGAATGGGATCCACCTCGGAATGAATGAGTGACTCCAATATGACAACCCCAACGTCCTCTGTGCCAAGTGGGTTCTCATCAATGCAATCTTGTGGATGGGTGTTACGACAAATACCATCCGCCACAGCAACTCCACTATCATTAACGAGCACCACCTCCAAATTCACCCACGAAGCCCTTGAAAGTCCCGTACATTCAACAATGGTTTCGTGCGCTACGGAAGGCGAAGGTAAATCCAAATGATCTTCGTCTGCACTGTCATCCATAGTAGCCTCCCCGACGATGTCTAGCTCATCCTCAGATGCAGATGGCCAAGTGGCCATGTCTTCAGATGACCAATCCCCTCTTTCACTAAACCCATCCATTGTGCCTACACACATGAACATTGAACCTTGTCAAAAAAAGCACAAAAATTGTAGGTTCCAATCAAAGAATTCAATACCATCTTATATAATCAAAATGACTGCTATGCCATTGGGTTTGTAAAGGTTTGGGTTGTCCAGCGGACACACTGTCATCCAGAGCCCATCCACACTGTGGGGATGGGTTTGGGTCGAGCGACCCAAACCTTGTGGCAGGATGGGATCATGGTCATCCATAGCCCATCCACAATGTGGGGATGGGCTTGGGTCGAGCGACCCAAACCTTTTGGCGGGATGGGGTCGTGGTCACCCAGAGCCCATTCACAATGTGGGGATGGGTTTGGGTCGAGCGACCCAAACCTTGTGGCGGGATGGGTTCATTGTCACCCAGAGCCCATTCACAATGTTGGGATGGGTTTGGGTCGAGCGACCCAAACCTTGTGGCGGGATGGGTTCATTGTCACCCAGAGCCCATTCACAATGTTGGGATGGGTTTGGTTCTATCAGGGTCAAACTAAAAACCACCCACACTAGGGCAGGGGTTTGGGTCGACCGACCCAAACTTTATAAGGGTCATACTAAAAACCGCCAACACTAGTGTAGGGGTTTGGGTCGACCGACCCAAACCTCCTCAAGGTCATACTAAATCCGCCCACAATGGGGTATGGGTTTGGGTCGACCGACCCAAACTCACCGCAAAATCCGGCGTATAGTGCGGCGGAAATTGCGAAGTGGGTTTGGTTTGAGCTCATTGCGAAGTTCACAGTGGGGTTGCATGCTGTGGATAGGTGCTCATGAACGGCAAACCTTGAAGTACAGCTCCGGCTGAGAGTTCTCCCTACGATTTCAGGAGTGGGAGAAGAGCAAAAAGAACCGACTTTTGGGGGGTGCGCCCCTTTATACTATCCACCTCCGCTTCCCCAACTTCCTCATTGGATGCCTTTCCCGCCTAGTTCTCCTGCAGAGATTATTTTCAAACTTCCTGACAGAATTCCCCGCTTTTTGTTGATTATAAAAATTGCGAATTTAACCTGGCTCTTGGATACGCCAAACGTCATCTGACTTAGTGTGTGTTGAGAATGTCTATTGAAAGTAATGTGGATATTTAATCCGTTTTTTATTGTTTGATGTGGATATGACAATTTACTTATATTGACATATTATATGTGTCGTGAATAAATGTCCATTGACAATATTTGAAATGTTGAGTATCGTTGTGATTATATTATGTGAATATGACATGCACCATTGGGAGGAAGGGTGGCCGCCACATGAATTTTTATAAATATAATAAGGGAAGGGGCATCTGATAAGTGATTTACAAAAACCATCCCCTACGCGTTCATTTTCATGTATCCAGAATATTACCCTACATAAACTCAAACAATATAGTATATTTCAAACAATATATTGACAAACGATATACCAACATTATGAAACTTCATATAGTAAAACTCAATAAATACAATACTTAATGTAGTTATTAAAACTCTCACATGTGGAATTGTATATTGAAAACAATGAAGAGATGTGATGTCAAATTTGAACTATTTGGCCGACTTTCAATTTGCGCTAATACAAATGAGAAAAGCTTTAAAAGGACATATGTCATTTGTAAGGTGTGCACACAATGTTGCTTCATTCCAAGCATGCAAATGTGGCAATGTTTAATCTATGTTAGGACAAGTTATGAATGGGATCCTAACCAAGAGTGGCATTTTTTTGTTCACTCTTTCAAATAATGTTTCAATCTAATATCCTCAATTACACTTCAACTCTAACAATGTTTGCAAGCAAAACTTGCAAAGTTGGAAATGTACGTCCTCATAACATCCACAACATGAAAGGTTCCTTGAATTAGTATAGATTCTTGAATTGTCTCAAATAATATAATATGAACATGCTCAAGATCGTATCTGCCCCTGGACTCTTCTTGCTATTAAGATAAGGTTACAATTGAATTTTGGATAACCTAATGTTGAGCACTATGTCACATGTTCATGTTAGTGACTTCATTTCTACACCACCATACAACCACCTTCCATGTTTGGCAATGAAAATGATGTGATGTCTATATACATTTGTGTCTAAAACTATGATCAGCAACGCCCCATCATTTGACCTACGTGCTGCTCATTTATGGCTTAAACCCTAAACCCTAAACCCTAAACCCTGAATTTTGTACATGTTCATTGATGCCTACATATACAAACAACAACTACTATATTATGTGCCATTATGTAATATATGTCGTTTCAAACATGTGGAGGAAACATGAAACATCAAAGTTTTTGCTTGCTTGGCTGCATATTATGATGTTCACCTTGGGTTAAGGTGGATACATTTGTATTCATCTTGCTTCTCCTGTAGACTTTAGGGGTCAACTCCCAAGTAAATATATAAATGTTTCATGATATAAATCAATCAACCGATTCGGTGCTTTTGGCAAACAAAAATTGGTAATAAATGACAATACATTAACTTGTAGTGAATTAGTGTAATGGTACTTGTTAGGGGATGCACGGTAAGCTAGAGCCATGCCCTCTAGCAACATACATCATATAAATCTCAATACATATTATTCATATTCATTTATTGCACCATGTAAAGGGATACCATATCCATTTTAAAAGACCGTGTAATTGCAACATAATTTTTAAATACCCCTCTTAGACTATCATGTATCATTGTTGTCTGATTCCATATGTCTAGATGGCGGAAGCTATACACATAATGGATTCATTTTACAATGTTTTGTCACTGGAGACAATTGGAGTTGCATATCATGTGCTTCAGTTGCCCTAAATCCTTAGTAACTTGTCTGTTAAAATCATTTTACTTTAGTTTAATCTTGTGATATATTATGAACCATGGTTTATTGTGCACTACATGATTCATCAAAGTGAATATGTAAGGGTTGACTATAAGCTCAAGCATGTTAGCAATTCCATATAAGGACCATGCAGAACAAAACCATTAAAATTGGAGTTGGGAATGGTACTCAACAAATATTACATACTAGTTGAAAGTCAAATGAATTATTTTATTTCTCTAAAGTGGTCAAACAACTTAACCCTTAAACGTCGGAGAGGCCCTATCAGGGCCTCGTTGACCCTAAACTATTTGACCATAAGATAACGTCAAAACATGTCGGAATTGCAAATTTTTTTTCCCCAAAATGTGTATCTCAAACTTCCATATTCAAATATAATATATGCCGATCGCAGTAAAAGAATTACATGGAGGTCTGAACTTCGGTAAACATAGGCTGATGGGAGAGGACCTCTCACCCCCCCTTGGACGTTTAAGGGTTAAGACCCAACGAGTTTAATTTGTTCGCAAAATTAGGCTATGGTTTAGGGTGAATTGATAATTTTAAGCAATACCTTAGGCTATGTAGCTGATTGAGAAAATTAATTGGTGCTAAGGAATAGCGGGTTAGGGTTTGGGAATTAGGGCTGGCCCGTAATCCCATTTGCGTGTGTGCTCTAAACACGTGGGTGCCCTAATCCCGTATTGTAGGGCCTTTTCCCGAGGGGTACAAATCTCGAAACGTCACCCTCTTTCGCCCCTTTTCTCGTTCTCCGCGCCAAGCTTTGCTTCGCTAAGCGCCGCCTCCACGAACCGCCGCCTTCGTGAAGCGCCGCTCCCGCGCTTTCTCTTGCGTTCTCTCTTCCTTTCTCGCATCTTCTGATTCTTCTCCTCACTCTCCTTTCTCTTGCTTTCTCCGATTCTCCTTTCTCTTGCTCTCTAGGTTTATGAGTGTAGTGTGAGTTGTTTCTGATTTGAAAAAGCTTGCTCTCTTTTTCCAACTTGAGATTGAGAGAGTTTAGGGTTGCATTGTGTGACAACATTGAGTGGTATAGAGTGTTTGCTCATTTCGTTTTGGTCTATGTTGTTGAGTATCCCTCACACTCCACTATGGTGAGTGTTTGCGATAGAGGTTTCTGTTAGTAACATTCAGAGTGTTAGAAATCATTGAGAAATGGCATTGAGTGGGTTTTGCGAGGTTCATACTTTTCTGATATTCAGGTGTAGTGTTCTTTTAGAGTATTTGTGACATTGAGCTTGCAATACCCACCTGCAAGAACAGATTGTTCTACAGCTTGTACGCAAAGGTAATTTTTCAATGACTCAATGTGTTTCAGTTGCATTAGGGTCTTGAAGCATACACAATGCATAAGCATTGTGTATGTTGCGTGCACACAAAAAGGAAGCTCTCCTGAAACAAAATAGTTTCGAGAGGCGACCGAAACAGTAAGTCTTATCCAAAACCACGGAAGCATTTTTTGCCTAAATTTGCTTCACTTTCTTAAAAAAACAATCTTTTTGTTCTCTCACTTGTTTGGGTCGATCTACCCAAACATAACACCTTGTTTGGGTCGGTCGACCCAAACCATACACATTCCTTAATAACAGATACTACATTTCAAGACTTGCTCTTCAAAGCTGTAGTCAACAATTGACTGATATTGAAATCCACAAATAATCCAGTGGGGTTTGGGTCGATCGACCTAAACCATATACACAAAAACACCCCAAGGTTTGGGTCGATCGACCCAAACCATCCAAACAAAAAACCCAAGGTTTGGGTCGACCGACCCAAACCAAAGAAACAAAAATGCCGCAAAGTTTTGGGTCGATCGACCCAAACATGGCGTTAAAAAACCCCTCCCCAATAATCCATCCATACTGGTGCCCAAAATAAAACATAATTTGGATATTCCTTATAATACAAGGATATGGATAATGTACACTCATAAGAACAAGGAATAACGATACGGCCAATCATCCGAAATTTTCCCCTTTGATCATTATATCCACCTTCATTAAACTCTAATGACCCGGTCATATCTTAAGCAGAAGAGAAAATTAATTACCAAATTTTCAGAATTCAGCTGGCTTGTGTTTGGGTCGATCGACCCAAACCTGTCCATAGCTGACATTGACATATTTAGCCTCTTGAAAATTCGATAACATGCCTATCTCTACATGAAAGAGTTTGGGTCGTCCGACCGAAACTAACAGTTCCCATCCTTTCCTTGCAGATGGCCCCCAAAAAAAGACCTGGAGAGAGGTGGTTCATGCAAGCACCAGATGTGTTATGCGAGGAGTACGAAACACCTCCAGACGACTCCTATGTGCCCAAGGACGGGATTGTGCTTGCATGGTCACTTCAGGTGGTCAAGGCGTCGCAATACAAAATCCTGTTCGTGGTAAAAGTTGGGACATTTGAGCAGAATACTTGGGCGACTCTGACGGGGTGGGAGGTGGCGTCAGTCCAGGCTCTTGGGGAGCACGTGGACGTCATCCTAGAGAACTCAGCGGTGCAGAACATCCACATGTTCATGCACCAGTTCTCCGAGCCGTTTGACACCATCTACGCCAAAGAGTCATGTGCCGAACCAGAGGTGGTGAAACCAGAGGCGATATTCATTGATGGGAATTGTACGAACACGAAGGTTGCAAGCAGGTTCACTAAACTAAAGCAGGCAATCACCGTGATCAACAAGGCCCAACAAAAACCACAGCAAGTGGTGAGACGGAAGGCCACCACTGAGGAAGGTGCAGGGTCGTCCAGACCTCAAGCACTGAGGAAGCCACGAGCGGTCCCGGGTGACTCAAGAAGGAGCACTCCCTCGGAAACACCGGCTGACAGCCAGACGCCAACGCCGTCGACCAGCCGGCAGACTACACCGTCGAGGAGGCAGTCATCGGTGATGACTGACGAGGTAGTTCCCCAAGAGCTGCGGATGCCCAAACCTGGGCAAGAGGTGGATACAGGGGAGATTCAAAGAATCGTCGACAACTTCACGACGAAATGCTCCCACTGCTTCTTCATGGGCAGGGATTTCAAGTTCGACGTGAACATTGCCCAGTGCCACCTTGCGCCTCCAGAGAAATGTGTCCGAGCCAAGGAGGACGCCTACGTCGACTGGATGGTCGCCCAGATCGTCGGCGGGCAGTTCAAGGACGACAGGCAGACGATTGTGGTCATGCCTCAAGGGCTGAAGAGAATGCCGACGTCTGATATGTGGCCGGCAATTTCAAAAGGAGATTTTTGGCTGATTGACGGCCAGCACAGTGTGGAGGCGTCGAAAAAAATCCAGCTGATGACTGAGTGGGACGACCCCAACAAGCAGAAGGAGAAGCTGAAGGTGTGGAAAGCACTGGTGGTATGGTCTGACAACGAGACCATACTCAGCGACATCTCCCGGTTCTTCAACATGGGGAACAAGAAGAGGGCGTACCAGGCATCGTGGATCAGGAACATCATGGCCTCGAGGGAGGTGTGGGAGTTCTATGGCAGGCCTCCCAAGGAAAGGGAGAATGCAAAAGATAAGAACCCCAAATGGGAGGTGAGTATGGTTTGGGTCGATCGACCCAAACTCTGCCATTGTGTTATGTCTTCGCCATATTTATAGTTTGGGTCGATCGACCTAAACCCTTGTAATGTTTTATCGTCTTTGTCAATTTTGTAGTTTGGGTCGATCGACCCAAACTGTTGTTGCAGTTGTTGTTTCATGACATGTTGTCTAACATGTGTTGTCTGCTTCGTGTGCAGGACTTCAAATATCAAATGATCAATAAATTCTCCTCCATAGACAACGCCAGCCACAAGCAGAAAAAATACAACGAGTTGCGAGGAGAAATTTATTTGATCACAGCATCCGAAGCCGTTTGGAAGAAGTGGAAGAGGGTGTTCGAAAAGCATGAGACGGGGGATCTCATCGATCCCGACACAGGAATGCTTTTCAACGCAACCGCGCGCTTCAAGCAAATGAAGCCTCTGGTGAGAGAGTTCTTCCGTTCTCTCCAAGGGCTTTCGGAGACGGAGATGGGAAAGGCGGCTTCCCATATCCTGCACGTGCAGCCGTCGGCAAAGAGGTGCTGGGTGCACCCGAAGATCGTCTTCACCAAGCCAAAGAGCTTCGTTCCTTCATGCTACACCATGAAGGAATGGACGGAGAACAGGAAAAAGAAGACAATAATTGTGCAGGAGCTGCACAAGTTGGTGCCCGAGCGGAATATTTTCGTGGACGGCGAGGTCCACGAGGCGCACTGGAGAGCATTCAAAGAAGAATACAAGTTCACCAGTGCGTCGATGGCGGCTTTGATGAGGGAAGCTGGAGAAGACTTCCTCAAATCCAAGTTGGTGAAGGGCGGGAAGAAGCGGGAGCTCCCTGAGCACACGGCGCGGGCCTTCTCCAACTTCGTGAAGGAGAAAAGGATCGTTAGTTTTGAGGGGGACGCACATTTCAATCCCGTCACCCTCGAGCCGTTGAAAATCCAGGGCTGGCCTGGAGTTGAGCCTAGGAAGGCTATCCGGACAAGAGCGAGGGACCACTTTCCCTTTGCCATGATAGACTTCAGGAACATTTCGGGGAGCTCATTCGAGGGCACCATGAGCACCCTGTTCCACGAGCCTTTCATGGCAAAGTTCGTGGATTATGCCAGCCCCAAGCTCAGGGAGGTCGACATATGGCTGTGGATAGTGGAGGACAGGAGGGCGGAGCAGGTATACGAGATTGTGCGGAAACTGCAGCCGGAGTATGCGGTTTCGAAATCTCACTACATTGCAGCATCAGCGGAGGGGGCGTACAGTACGATGAAGGACAAAAAAACCAGGGTCGTCAACGTGCTGTGTTTGTACTTCGTGTACAAGGCGGAGTTTATCAAGGTGCCGAACCACCCTATAACCCGGATGGAAAAGATATTCCAGGTTCCAGAAGGGTTGGGTGCCAGCAAAACCTTGTACGACGAGGCCAAGTACGCCAATTATCCTTCGGATGAGCTGCGGATGGAGTTCTACCTGAGGATCCTGAGGACACTGACGAGAAGAGGGGACTGCATCTTCAACGTCTTCGGGGGGTCCAAGCCAGTCTATGCAGCCATGGTAAGTGTCATCATGTAGCTCCTGTGCAGTTTGGGTCGACCGACCCAAACTGAGAGTTGATTTGGCTATAGTTTGGGTCGATCGACCCAAACTAAGAGTTGTTTCAGTTTGGGTCGGTCGACCCAAACTAAGAGCTGGTTTAGTTTGGGTCGGTCGACCCAAAGTAGACATTGTATTAGCCATTTGTATCCCTTCGTTTTCGTCGCCTTCTCTTCTTTTGCTATCTTAGTATTGGCGCACCTGAAAAACTGATGATGTGGGAATGTGCAGATGTTGGGGTTGAACGTCTACTCCTACGTAGAAGACACGGATGTTCCATTTTACAAGACCCAGAAATCGCTGGCGAAGAAGATGGACATCCTCGACTGGATACCAGGGGGCTACGGGGAGGAGATTGTTCAAGGCGGTGAAAGCCCGATCGATAGGGCGAGGCGCGTGAACCCTGAGGAGGTCACCATGAGGGCTCCGGTTGTAGAACCCGAACCTCTGGTGCTATTACATCCGGGCGAATCGTCTCGGGGGCCGGGCGAGGAGGTGGAAGAGGAGGAGGAGGAGGAAGAAGAAGAAGCAGAGAAGGCAGAGGGGGAGGTGGAAGAAGGGGCAACCGGATTCACGCAAGAATCCCAGGCGCCCCAACGGAAGAAGGCCATGCGGGTGGCCACTCCGCAAAGCAGAATGGTGCCCGTGCTCACGGTGGATGATGCGCGGGACATGTACTCCCGGGACGGAACCTCCACGTTCAGGGAGAAGAGGAGGATGAAGGGGAAGAAGCTTTATGGCGACTACGCAGTGGACGAGACAATCGCCATAAGCAGCGAGGACGAGGACGACATGGAGCTCGCCAAACGGCTCAGGTCGGATCCTCCCTCCCCGAGAGCGTTCGCTGGCATGGTCATGGTGAAACCCGAAGTCCTGACTGTGGAGGAAGCCAACGAGAAGATGCGGCGGGACGAGGAGCAGCGCCTCCGCCTTCAGAAGGCTGCAGCTGAAGAACCTTCAATGCGGAACGAGGTCGCAGAGTTGAGGGCCCTCCTATTGGATCAGGAGCGGCAAAGGGCGTTGGCCCAGCCTCCCTCTAGCGCAGACCTGATCTCTCAGGTCATACAGGGGATGTGGGCGCAAGGCTTGGTGGTCGCTCCCCCAGGAGCATTTCCACACCTGCCCCCCGGGTTCCCACCTCAGAACATCCCACAGCAGCCTGTGCCGCAGTCGTCGTTCAGTTTTCAGCACATGATGGGGTCCCACGTCCGACCTTACGCCCCAGTGCAGCAAATCGACGACCCCAGCCTCTGGAGCGTGGGCGGATCCTCCAGGCCTTTGACGCCCCCACCATTGCGGCCTCCCGTCGACATGCCCCCCCCTCACCAGCAGGACGACCCCCACATGTTTGGGTCGTCCGACCCAAACCCGCCAGAGCCTGTGGTGCGCCAGGACGAACCCCACGATGCAGGAGGGTTTGGGTCGGTCGACCCAAACCTCGACAATGCGCAGTCCCCTGCTGCCCAGCATGGTTGCGAAGACGCAACCATGGTAGACGTTGAAGGCCCGCAAGGGCCTGGTGATACATCTAACCCTACCCCAATCGATGAACACATGCATGATTCGCATGCGGAGGTTGGGTTAGGACAAGGGCCTCATGCTGAGCCTTTGCAGGAGCAGGTCGCTGACGTCGTCGGAGAAGGCGGGGCCGTGAGAGGCGGGGCAGCGGAGATGGCGGAAGCGTCCACAGCATCCAGACATGACCAGGACGAGGTAATGTACTGAGACCTCTAGTTTGGGTCGTTCGACCCAAACTTCCTGGCCATTGTCTTGTTGCCGTGGTCGTGTCCCCCTAGCTAGGAGGAACTGCCCCACCCCCCACCGCACCCCCCTACCTCCCCCCCGCTCTCGTTCCTTTCATCCCCCTACATGGCCCCCCTCCGCGTGCGACGATTCTCGATCTCTGGCGGACGCAATCAAATTTTGTAGATTTACATTTAGGATAGTGTGAACGACTCGTTCAACGCGGCTCCCCTCATTCAAATTGTACATAGAGATTTTTATAACAAATAAAATCATTCTTTTTGGTGCCCATACGCTTGCTCTTGTGTTCCGAATGTATGTTGTGAGTTTTCCCCATTGTATGGTGTCGTTGCCACAGCTACTTCGGGAAACTCAAGTATGTGAGCGTAGAGCAGAGAGCGGAGAGCGGAGAGCGGAGATTGGAGAGCGGAAAATTTAGATTTTGTTAGGTAATTTTAGGAGAAGCAGTACCTATTTCCGTGGAATTAGAGATATTTTCAATTACATTTTTTGGAAAGGAACCCCATTCCCGTGGACAGTATAACTTAGAATTGTTTGAGAAACCAATGGATCCTATAGGCGTGGAAGATTGCATTTGTTATTAAACATCTTTTAGTATATGTTTAAAATGTAATATATTTGATTAGGGCTAACATCAACAAATGAAAATCAAAATACCATACACAAAAAATAATTTATTGGTCAACAAAATGTATCCAACATGAAGACTTACAAAAATGTGTAGTTAGTTCAAGTAGCTATATAGTCTAGTTTAGGGCCATCTACACCCTATCTGCGGGGCATGTCCAATATGGGTAAAAAGATCCAAAAAACATGCCATAAAACTCCGTTGCACCATAACAACTTTCTAATTCATCTCTAAGCCTAGCCAAATTACGCAAAGACAACTCCGCCAACTCCGACCGCAAAATCCTCTTGGAAATTGTTGAGGTGACGTGGCGGCTCTGCGAAAACAACATGAGGTTCAATTTAAAAAGTTTTACCAGGTTGTGTTCGCGTGGCAAACACAACTCTGGGAGAGCATGTGGACCCATCCTAAACTCATGCGCCGCCAAACGAAGCGCATGGTACTCCACACTGGTATCGACAATGTCCTTCCATGCTTTGCAACATAGTCGTAATTTGCCGATCACCAACAAACGGCGCTTGAGTGGCAGACTTCTTTGCTTTGCCCTTTCCTCTTGGTGCCTTAGGAGGAGGAGGGGGAAGCTCAACGATATCAGGCTCGTCCAAGCTGAGAATGTTATCATCCGGAGCACTACCCACTAGGCTAGCAAACAAAGCCTTCTCTTCCCCGGGGACGAATCCTGCAGCACAATCCAAGTACCATCCACCACCCTGCAAGTGCAATTCGGAGAACTTGCTTGTTTGCGCCGACGTGTACACACAAAGGCTAGAATAAACATTCACCCAGTCCGAGAGGTACTCCGGCAAGGAAGACGAGGCCAATGCATTTTTCTCAACCAACTCTCTCATAATATACCTACATGACAAAACAAGAAAGTAAGAAAAACAAGAAAAAGAGCAAGAAATGAGAATAAGGATAGGTGCGAGAAGATGATAGATATATTACCGATACGCCACACGCTTGACAGCGAGTGACCCCTCCTCGAACTCCAAGAGGTTATCACCTTTGGCAAAGCCGATGTTAGGTTTATCGCCGAGGTAAGGCTTGAAGGCCTTGTCCCAAAGGATAATCCGCCAGTGATCAACGTATTCACGAGGGCGAAGGATAGTTTCTGATGCGTCCCAATCAATGTCCACGGAGAGGCTTTCCTCTAAGGTCTCAATTTCAACCGCGACTTCCTTCTCCAACTGCAGAGGGAGATGATTAGATACGAGATAACTCCAATAAAGGAAAATGAAATCAAAGAAGGCCGAGAAAGGGATTTACCTGAGCCCAAAAGGACGCCTTGTGTAGCCAGTCGTCCAAAGCCCTCTCCCTCAAAGGCTTGTCGACGGGGAACTTGTTATCTAACCTTTCAGGAAGAGGGGCGTTCCACCAATGAAGCCACTTAGCTTTGAACGAAGCTTCGACCGGACATGTGACAATTTTTTGTAATTTTCCAATTGTCATGTCCGTCGACGAGAACTCATTAAAATGGCGGTCAATCTGTGCACGAAGAAAAAATGATTTGAGATAAAGAGAGTCAATGCTTGAATGGGATGAGTTGGATTCTAGAGTGATTTGAGATGAAGACAGTACCTCATGAAAGAAATCATCTCCATTGTCAGGGTGTGCAACGGATATGTACTTCTCAAAAGAACGGGCCCGAATACTCTTAATTGTTCTCTCTTGGGCTTTGGTCATAACATTCCAAATCTCAGTGGCTGATCTCTCTGCAACTGGTGTCGTCTCACGGTAATGCCTCACTGCAATGTCTGCTTGAGCTGAAATGTCTCTCTGCGAGATAGAACTTGGTGAGTTTATATTAAAGGAGATTGTCTATGTTGGAAGCTATAAATGATTGAATGCACAAAACCATACCTTGTAAAGAAACTTAACGAACACATCAGCCGTCAAGGTGTACCAAGTTGGGCGACTCTCCTTTATTTTCTCGCATGCTTTGTAGTCAGCTGGCGATATGAGATCCTTGAAGGTGGACAATTCTAACCTTCCAAAAGTGCGGATTCGAAGAAGCTTGGCCGGAATATTTGCTTTGACATAATCATGCTCGGTTGACCTGAGACAAAGTATGTGAGGAAGTTGCACTGAAAATAATGCAAAAAAATTGAATAAAAAATGCAAAATGAATGAATAAGTGAGTGAGTTTACCAATTAATGTCGCTCATGGCATTGAGGAATACACCAGTGTAGCCTCTAGGGTCAACAATTATGCAGTCCACCGAGATATGCCAACTCTTTTCATCGGGGTGGTGGTTATTGACATGCCTCCACCAAGCAGTGAGACGATGATTGCCTTCCCAAACGAAGAACATCTTCCCCGCGAAATGTGCGAGATCCGGATCCAGCTTGAGCTTGGTATCAAATTCTGCGGAGGCCTCTTGCCAAAGGGGGCTCCAAGAGGCCATGATGCCAGGGGGAATGGGAAGGTCCACGGGAACATCGTTGAAAATAGAAACGTAAAGAACTCGATCACCCTCTCGGTATCCCATTACAAACTCACATTCCAAGCGCTGCACCTCAACCTCACTGATAGGACGGACAAGAGGGAGGGCTCTCAAGCGGCACAAAGGAATGGATAAACGGGACTTACCCGTTGGCTTAATCCGGAGGCGTTGGATAACACCAACGGAATCTTCCTTTTGTGATTTCCGAAGCTCAAGTTCACACACAACAGGATCGGTGTCGGAAACAGCTTGCACGGCATCGTCACTCATTGGGAGAGCCTAACAAAATCACAAACAAGAAATGAATGCTAAGAATGCTTGAACACAAGAAATTTGCTAAACACATCACTCAACAACCATCCAACTTACCTCTACTTGCATTTCGCCTTCTGAATTAAAAGCATCCACCTGGACGGCTTCAACTTCAACCAACGGAGCCTCAACAACAACATCCTCTCCAAATTCGGGTTGCGATTGAGCGCCTTGTGAAGAGTCCATTTCCTAAGAACATGAAGAGAATGAGAATTTCAAAAAGCAAGGTCAATATTTTAGTGACCATAAAAAAACAAAAACCCAAACCTCCTTCCACACACCATAGACTCGAAAATATGAAATCAGTTTGTACACTCTAGAATGAGGCCTCGGATCCGAGGCCTCTTCCCACAACTCATACAAATACCCTAGCATAACCTGAAATGGCCGAGGGGGCCTCAAAATCATCATATTAGCCCCCGTTAAGAAATCAGTTTGTGCACTCTAGAATGAGGCCTCGGATGCGAGGCCTCTTCCCACAAGTCGTACACTTAGCCTATCAGAACCTGAAATGGCCGAGAGGGCCTCAAAATCATCATATTGGCCCCCCTTAAGAAATCAGATTGTGCACTCTAGAATGAGGCCTCGGATCCGAGGCCTCTTCCCACAAGCCATACATTTAGCCTATCAGAACCTGAAATGGCCGAGAGGGCCTCAAAATCATCATATTGGCCCCCCTTAAGAAATCAGTTTGTGCACTCTAGAATGAGGCCTCGGATCCAAGGCCTCTTCCCACATTCATACAAATACCCTAGCATAACCTGAAATGGCCGAGGGGGCCTCAAAATCATCATATTAGCCCCCCTTAAGAAATCAGATTGTGCACTCTAGAATGAGGCCTCGGATCCGAGGCCTCTTCCCACAAGTCATACACTTAGCCTATCAGAACCTGAAATGGCCGAGAGGGCCTCAAAATCATCATATTGGCCCCCCTTAAGAAATCAGATTGTCCACTCTAGAATGAGGCCTCGGATCCGAGGCCTCTTCCCACAAGTCATACACTTAGCCTATCAGAACTTGAAATGGCCGAGAGGGCCTCCAAATCATCATATTGGCCCCCCTTAAGAAATCAGTTTGTGCACTCTAGAATGAGGCCTCGGATCCGAGGCCTCTTCCCACATTCATACAAATACCCTAGCATAACCTGAAATGGCCGAGGGGGCCTCAAAATCATCATATTAGCCCCCCTTAAGAAATCAGATTGTGCCCTCTAGAATGAGGCCTCGGATCCGAGGCCTCTTCTCACAAGTCATACACTTAGCCTATGAGAACCTGAAATGGCCGAGAGGGCCTCAAAATCATCATATTGGCCCCCCTTAAGAAATCAGATTGTGCACTCTAGAATGAGGCCTCGGATCCGAGGCCTCTTCCCACAAGTCATACACTTAGCCTATCAGAACCTGAAATGGCCGAGAGGGCCTCAAAATCATCATATTGGCCCCCCTTAAGAAATCAGTTTGTGCACTCTAGAATGAGGCCTCGGATCCGAGGCCTCTTCCCACAAGTCATACACTTAGCCTATCAGAACCTGAAATGGCCGAGAGGGCCTCAAAATCATCATATTGGCCCCCCTTAAGAAATCAGTTTGTGCACTCTAGAATGAGGCCTCGGATCCGAGGCCTCTTCCCACAAGTCATACACTTAGCCTATGAGAACCTGAAATGGCCGAGAGGGCCTCAAAATCATCATATTGGCCCCCCTTAAGAAATCAGTTTGTGCACTCTAGAATGAGGCCTCGGATCCGAGGCCTCTTCCCACAAGTCATACACTTAGCCTATAAGAACCTGAAATGGCCGAGGGGGCCTCAAAATCATCATATTGGCCCCCCTTAAGAAATCAGATTGTGCACTCTAGAATGAGGCCTCGGATCCGAGGCCTCTTCCCACAAGTCATACACTTAGCCTATCTGAACCTCAAATGGCCGAGAGGGCCTCAAAATCATCATATTGGCCCCTCTTAAGAAATCAGTTTGTGCACTCTAGAATGAGGCCTCGGATCCGAGGCCTCTTCCCACATTCATACAAATACCCTAGCATAACCTGAAATGGCCGAGGGGGCCTCAAAATCATCATATTGGCCCCCCTTAAGAAATCAGTTTGTGCACTCTAGAATGAGGCCTCGGATCCGAGGCCTCTTCCCACAAGTCATACACTTAGCCTATCAGAACCTGAAATGGCCGAGAGGGCCTCAAAATCATCATATTGGCCCCCCTTAAGAAATCAGATTGTCCACTCTAGAATGAGGCCTCGGATCCGAGGCCTCTTCCCACAAGTCATACACTTAGCCTATCAGAACTTGAAATGGCCGAGAGGGCCTCAAAATCATCATATTGGCCCCCCTTAAGAAATCAGTTTGTGCACTCTAGAATGAGGCCTCGGATCCGAGGCCTCTTCCCACATTCATACAAATACCCTAGCATAACCTGAAATGGCCGAGGGGGCCTCAAAATCATCATATTAGCCCCCCTTAAGAAATCAGATTGTGCCCTCTAGAATGAGGCCTCGGATCCGAGGCCTCTTCTCACAAGTCATACACTTAGCCTATGAGAACCTGAAATGGCCGAGAGGGCCTCAAAATCATCATATTGGCCCCCCTTAAGAAATCAGATTGTGCACTCTAGAATGAGGCCTCGGATCCGAGGCCTCTTCCCACAAGTCATACACTTAGCCTATCAGAACCTGAAATGGCCGAGAGGGCCTCAAAATCATCATATTGGCCCCCCTTAAGAAATCAGTTTGTGCACTCTAGAATGAGGCCTCGGATCCGAGGCCTCTTCCCACAAGTCATACACTTAGCCTATAAGAACCTGGAATGGCCGAGAGGGCCTCAAAATCATCATATTGGCCCCCCTTAAGAAATCAGTTTGTGCACTCTAGAATGAGGCCTCGGACCACAAGTCATACACTTAGCCTATCAGAACCTGAAATGGCCGAGAGGGCCTCAAAATCATCATATTGGCCCCCCTTAAGAAATCAGTTTGTGCACTCTAGAATGAGGCCTCGGATCCGAGGCCTCTTCCCACATTCATACAAATACCCTAGCATAACCTGAAATGGCCGAGGGGGCCTCAAAATCATCATATTGGCCCCCCTTAAGAAATCAGATTGTGCCCTCTAGAATGAGGCCTCGGATCCGAGGCCTCTTCCCACAAGTCATACACTTAGCCTATGAGAACCTGAAATGGCCGAGAGGGCCTCAAAATCATCATATTGGCCCCCCTTAAGAAATCAGTTTGTGCACTCTAGAATGAGGCCTCGGATCCGAGGCCTCTTCCCACATTCATACAAATACCCTAGCATAACCTGAAATGGCCGAGGGGGCCTCAAAATCATCATATTAGCCCCCCTTAAGAAATCAGATTGTGCACTCTAGAATGAGGCCTCGGATCCGAGGCCTCTTCCCACAAGTCATACACTTAGCCTATGAGAACCTGAAATGGCCGAGAGGGCCTCAAAATCATCATATTGGCCCCCCTTAAGAAATCAGTTTGTGCACTCTAGAATGAGGCCTCGGATCCGAGGCCTCTTCCCACAAGTCATACACTTAGCCTATAAGAACCTGAAATGGCCGAGGGGGCCTCAAAATCATCATATTAGCCCCCCTTAAGAAATCAGTTTGTGCACTCTAGAATGAGGCCTCGGATCCGAGGCCTCTTCCCACAAGTCATACACTTAGCCTATCAGAACCTGAAATGGCCGAGAGGGCCTCAAAATCATCATATTGGCCCCCTTAAGAAATCAGTTTGTGCACTCTAGAATGAGGCCTCGGATCCGAGGCCTCTTCCCACATTCATACAAATACCCTAGCATAACCTGAAATGGCCGAGGGGGCCTCAAAATCATCATATTAGCCCCCCTTAAGAAATCAGATTGTGCCCTCTAGAATGAGGCCTCGGATCCGAGGCCTCTTCCCACAAGCCATACATTTAGCCTATCAGAACCTGAAATGGCCGAGAGGGCCTCAAAATCATCATATTGGCCCCCCTTAAGAAATCAGTTTGTGCACTCTAGAATGAGGCCTCGGATCCGAGGCCTCTTCCCACATTCATACAAATACCCTAGCATAACCTGAAATGGCCGAGGGGGCCTCAAAATCATCATATTAGCCCCCCTTAAGAAATCAGTTTGTGCACTCTAGAATGAGGCCTCGGATCCGAGGCCTCTTCCCACAACTCATACACTTAGCCTATCAGAACCTGAAATGGCCGAGAGGGCCTCAAAATCATCATATTGGCCCCCCTTAAGAAATCAGTTTGTGCACTCTAGAATGAGGCCTCGGATCCGAGGCCTCTTCCCACAACTCATACAAATACCCTAGCATAACCTGAAATGGCCGAGGGGGCCTCAAAATCATCACATTAGCCCCCCTTAAGAAATCAGTTTGTGCACTCTAGAATGAGGCCTCGGATCCGAGGCCTCTTCCCACAAGTCATACACTTAGCCTAGCATAACCTGAAATGGCCGAGAGGGCCTCAAAATCATCATATTAGCCCCCCTTAAGAAATCAGATTGTGCACTCTAGAATGAGGCCTCGGATCCGAGGCCTCTTCCCACAAGTCATACACTTAGCCTATCAGAACCTGAAATGGCCGAGAGGGCCTCAAAATCATCATATTGGCCCCCCTTAAGAAATCAGTTTGTGCACTCTAGAATGAGGCCTCGGATCCGAGGCCTCTTCCCACAAGTCATACACTTAGCCTATCAGAACCTGAAATGGCCGAGAGGGCCTCAAAATCATCATATTGGCCCCCCTTAAGAAATCAGTTTGTGCACTCTAGAATGAGGCCTCGGATCCGAGGCCTCTTCCCACAACTCATACAAATACCCTAGCATAACCTGAAATGGCCGAGGGGGCCTTAAAATCATCATATTAGCCCCCCTTAAGAAATCAGTTTGTGCACTCTAGAATGAGGCCTCGGATCCGAGGCCTCTTCCCACACGTCATACACTTAGCCTATCAGAACCTGAAATGGCCGAGAGGGCCTCAAAATCATCATATTGGCCCCCCTTAAGAAATCAGTTTGTGCACTCTAGAATGAGGCCTCGGATCCGAGGCCTCTTCCCACATTCATACAAATACCCTAGCATAACCTGAAATGGCCGAGGGGGCCTCAAAATCATCATATTAGCCCCCCTTAAGAAATCAGATTGTGCACTCTAGAATGAGGCCTCGGATCCGAGGCCTCTTCCCACAAGTCATACACTTAGCCTATCAGAACCTGAAATGGCCGAGAGGGTCTCAAAATCATCATATTGGCCCCCCTTAAGAAATCAGTTTGTGCACTCTAGAATGAGGCCTCGGATCCGAGGCCTCTTCCCACAAGTCATACACTTAGCCTATCAGAACCTGAAATGGCCGAGAGGGCCTCAAAATCATCATATTGGCCCCCCTTAAGAAATCAGATTGTGCACTCTAGAATGAGGCCTCGGATCCGAGGCCTCTTCCCACAAGTCATACACTTAGCCTATCAGAACCTGAAATGGCCGAGAGGGCCTCAAAATCATCATATTGGCCCCCCTTAAGAAATCAGTTTGTGCACTCTAGAATGAGGCCTCGGATCCGAGGCCTCTTCCCACAACTCATACAAATACCCTAGCATAACCTGAAATGGCCGAGGGGGCCTCAAAATCATCATATTAGCCCCCCTTAAGAAATCAGTTTGTGCACTCTAGAATGAGGCCTCGGATCCGAGGCCTCTTCCCACAAGTCATACACTTAGCCTAGCATAACCTGAAATGGCCGAGAGGGCCTCAAAATCATCATATTAGGCCCCCTTAAGAAATCAGATTGTGCACTCTAGAATGAGGCCTCGGATCCGAGGCCTCTTCCCACAAGTCATACACTTAGCCTATCAGAACCTGAAATGGCCGAGAGGGCCTCAAAATCATCATATTGGCCCCCCTTAAGAAATCAGTTTGTGCACTCTAGAATGAGGCCTCGGATCCGAGGCCTCTTCCCACAAGTCATACACTTAGCCTATCAGAACCTGAAATGGCCGAGAGGGCCTCAAAATCATCATATTGGCCCCCCTTAAGAAATCAGTTTGTGCACTCTAGAATGAGGCCTCGGATCCGAGGCCTCTTCCCACAACTCATACAAATACCCTAGCATAACCTGAAATGGCCGAGGGGGCCTCAAAATCATCACATTAGCCCCCCTTAAGAAATCAGTTTGTGCACTCTAGAATGAGGCCTCGGATCCGAGGCCTCTTCCCACAAGTCATACACTTAGCCTAGCATAACCTGAAATGGCCGAGAGGGCCTCAAAATCATCATATTAGCCCCCCTTAAGAAATCAGATTGTGCACTCTAGAATGAGGCCTCGGATCCGAGGCCTCTTCCCACAAGTCATACACTTAGCCTATCAGAACCTGAAATGGCCGAGAGGGCCTCAAAATCATCATATTGGCCCCCCTTAAGAAATCAGTTTGTGCACTCTAGAATGAGGCCTCGGATCCGAGGCCTCTTCCCACAAGTCATACACTTAGCCTATCAGAACCTGAAATGGCCGAGAGGGCCTCAAAATCATCATATTGGCCCCCCTTAAGAAATCAGTTTGTGCACTCTAGAATGAGGCCTCGGATCCGAGGCCTCTTCCCACAACTCATACAAATACCCTAGCATAACCTGAAATGGCCGAGGGGGCCTTAAAATCATCATATTAGCCCCCCTTAAGAAATCAGTTTGTGCACTCTAGAATGAGGCCTCGGATCCGAGGCCTCTTCCCACACGTCATACACTTAGCCTATCAGAACCTGAAATGGCCGAGAGGGCCTCAAAATCATCATATTGGCCCCCCTTAAGAAATCAGTTTGTGCACTCTAGAATGAGGCCTCGGATCCGAGGCCTCTTCCCACATTCATACAAATACCCTAGCATAACCTGAAATGGCCGAGGGGGCCTCAAAATCATCATATTAGCCCCCCTTAAGAAATCAGATTGTGCACTCTAGAATGAGGCCTCGGATCCGAGGCCTCTTCCCACAAGTCATACACTTAGCCTATCAGAACCTGAAATGGCCGAGAGGGCCTCAAAATCATCATATTGGCCCCCCTTAAGAAATCAGTTTGTGCACTCTAGAATGAGGCCTCGGATCCGAGGCCTCTTCCCACAAGTCATACACTTAGCCTATCAGAACCTGAAATGGCCGAGAGGGCCTCAAAATCATCATATTGGCCCCCCTTAAGAAATCAGTTTGTGCACTCTAGAATGAGGCCTCGGATCCGAGGCCTCTTCCCACAACTCATACAAATACCCTAGCATAACCTGAAATGGCCGAGGGGGCCTCAAAATCATCATATTAGCCCCCCTTAAGAAATCAGTTTGTGCACTCTAGAATGAGGCCTCGGATCCGAGGCCTCTTCCCACAAGTCATACACTTAGCCTAGCATAACCTGAAATGGCCGAGAGGGCCTCAAAATCATCATATTAGGCCCCCTTAAGAAATCAGATTGTGCACTCTAGAATGAGGCCTCGGATCCGAGGCCTCTTCCCACAAGTCATACACTTAGCCTATCAGAACCTGAAATGGCCGAGAGGGCCTCAAAATCATCATATTGGCCCCCCTTAAGAAATCAGTTTGTGCACTCTAGAATGAGGCCTCGGATCCGAGGCCTCTTCCCACAAGTCATACACTTAGCCTATCAGAACCTGAAATGGCCGAGAGGGCCTCAAAATCATCATATTGGCCCCCCTTAAGAAATCAGTTTGTGCACTCTAGAATGAGGCCTCGGATCCGAGGCCTCTTCCCACAACTCATACACTTAGCCTATGAGAACCTGAAATGGCCGAGAGGGCCTCAAAATCATCATATTGGCCCCCCTTAAGAAATCAGTTTGTGCACTCTAGAATGAGGCCTCGGATCCGAGGCCTCTTCCCACAACTCATACACTTAGCCTATGAGAACCTGAAATGGCCGAGAGGGCCTCAAAATCATCATATTGGCCCCCCTTAAGAAATCAGTTTGTGCACTCTAGAATGAGGCCTCGGATCCGAGGCCTCTTCCCACAAGTCATACACTTAGCCTATAAGAACCTGAAATGGCCGAGGGGGCCTCAAAATCATCATATTAGCCCCCCTTAAGAAATCAGTTTGTGCACTCTAGAATGAGGCCTCGGATCCGAGGCCTCTTCCCACAAGTCATACACTTAGCCTATCAGAACCTGAAATGGCCGAGAGGGCCTCAAAATCATCATATTGGCCCCCCTTAAGAAATCAGATTGTGCACTCTAGAATGAGGCCTCGGATCCGAGGCCTCTTCCCACAAGTCATACACTTAGCCTATCAGAACCTGAAATGGCCGAGAGGGCCTCAAAATCATCATATTGGCCCCCCTTAAGAAATCAGTTTGTGCACTCTAGAATGAGGCCTCGGATCCGAGGCCTCTTCCCACAAGTCATACGCTTAGCCTATGAGAACCTGAAATGGCCGAGAGGGCCTCAAAATCATCATATTGGCCCCCCTTAAGAAATCAGATTGTGCACTCTAGAATGAGGCCTCGGATCCGAGGCCTCTTCCCACAACTCATACAAATACCCTAGCATAACCTGAAATGGCCGAAAGGGCCTCAAAATCATCATATTAGCCCCCCTTAAGAAATCAGATTGTGCACTCTAGAATGAGGGCTCGGATCCGAGGCCTCTTCCCACAACTCATACAAATACCCTAGCATAACCTGAAATGGCCGAGAGGGCCTCAAAATCATCATATTAGCCCCCCTTAAGAAATCAGATTGTGCACTCTAGAATGAGGCCTCGGATCCGAGGCCTCTTCCCACAACTCATACAAATACCCTAGCATAACCTGAAATGGCCGAGGGGGCCTCAAAATCATCATATTAGCCCCCCTTAAGAAATCAGATTGTGCCTCTAGAATGAGGCCTCGGATCCGAGGCCTCTTCCCACAAGTCATACACTTAGCCTATCAGAACCTGAAATGGCCGAGAGGGCCTCAAAATCATCATATTGGCCCCCCTTAAGAAATCAGTTTGTGCACTCTAGAATGAGGCCTTGGATCCGAGGCCTCTTCCCACAACTCATACAAATACCCTAGCATAACCTGAAATGGCCGAGCGGGCCTCAAAATCATCATATTGGCCCCCCTTAAGAAATCAGTTTGTGCACTCTAGAATGAGGCCTCGGATCCGAGGCCTCTTCCCACAACTCATACAAATACCCTAGCATAACCTGAAATGGCCGAGGGGGCCTCAAAATCATCATATTGGCCCCCCTTAAGAAATCAGTTTGTGCACTCTAGAATGAGGCCTCGGATCCGAGGCCTCTTCCCACAAGTCATACAAATACCCTAGCATAACCTGAAATGGCCGAGAGGGCCTCAAAATCATCATATTAGCCCCCGTTAAGAAATCAGTTTGTGCACTCTAGAATGAGGCCTCGGATCCGAGGCCTCTTCCCACAACTCGTTCACATACCCTAGCATAATCTGAAATGGCCGAGAGTGCCTCAAATCCAAACATATATTCAATATTCTGAAATCAAATTTTGCACTCTAGAATGAGGCCTCGCCTCTTTGCACATTCATACACATATCCTAGTATAACCTGAAATGGCCGAGAGTGCCTCAAAACCTGAAATGGCTGGGAGCACCTCAAACTTGAGATGGCCGAGAGCACCTCCAACTCTCCTTCTCATCCGAATGCTCCTTATCCACTAGCCTAACCAAAGGCCGAAAGTATTCCTCCATGCACCTACCTTTTTGGTTGTTCTAACACATTCTCTCACCCAAACCCTACTTGGATTGGCCAAGACTAAGTATAGCGCAATGGCCGAAAGTAAATCTAGTGGAATGGCCGCGAATAAGTCTAGAGGAGTGGCCGCAAGTAAATAAGGTGATTGGCCTAGAGCATGCCAAACTGGATGGCCGACAGCATGCCACTGGAACATTCATTGGTGTTTGAGAACGCATAATCCCTCTCATTTGCTTGAAACCCTACATCTCAAATCCTCCTAAACCCAAAACAATACATCGCCGTCAGTATGTTAAGTGGACATTCCATGTAGCCGACGCCTTACCAGATTTTGAAGTATGCCCTCCACTGTTGCCCCGACATCGGCTCCACTGTCTTCAGATGTCCCGTCCCCTGGCGGCGTTAGTGGAGTGCTCCTCGAATCGCCGAGGTTTACCTCTGCCATTCCTCTCCCGCGTCCACGCCCTCGCCTTGATGTTGGTTGTGTTCCGCCCGCCTTGCTTCGCAGAATTCTTGGAGCATGTGTCACATTATCTTGAACGAGGGTTTCAGTTCCTAAGTCTCCTCCCTCCTCTCTTTCTCGGTCTCCCATCAAATTCGATCTGAGCTCTTCCTTTGCCACTTTCCTCTTGGACGCCTTCATATTTTCTCTTCCTTGAATTGTTGGCTGTCCCGACACCGGTTCTCGCTCATCTAACCCCTTCTCAATTTCTTGTGCTACCTCCTCGTTGTTTTCTTCGTGGATATTTCCACTATCTCCACTTTCCCCATCCGCCTATATTTACCAGCGTCCCAATGGTTATAACAATGATAAGAAACCCGAATACTTAAAAAAAAGTAAATTCAGCGTTGAATTTGTACTACCATTTTCATTATGTGCTAAATCAACAGAATATTTGTAGATCCCAAGAATACGTACGACACTGCTAGAGTTCGTGTGTTCGCGTGAATCTTCTTGGATGCTGTCAATTCCCAACTCCTCCCCTTCTGCCATTGACCGCGGTTTACTTCCGTCCGCCTCTTCTACAATTGGTGATAAGTGAAAAGGCGGAATTTCACAATCTAGCCTCCACGAAGGTTTCCGCAGGTCTTTTATGCTTTCGCTCAAATCCTCAGGCGTCCCACGGCCCTCGATTGGCGCCTTCCTTGCCTGTGTCTTCTGTGTCCTCACCCTGTTTCTCTTCTTGTCGGTGTAATGTGTAGACGTTCGCCTCCTCTTCTTTTTCTTGGATGGTTCCGCTGTCGGAGGTTGTGAATTCCCTATTTCCTTCATGTGTTCAACCCTCCCGTGATTCAAACCTACTCGCTCTATTTCCTTTCCACAACCTCACCGCATCAACCTCAAACATTGGAAAGAAAGTGGGCAATCTCATTCCTCTCCGTATATAATTGCGATAACTCCCGATGTTAGGCGCGCTTCACTATCGCCCAACCGTGTTCCTAATTAGGGCTATCTTTTTTTAGTATGCCTGACAAGTTTGTCTCTCTCTGCTAATTATGCTTATTTCTTTATAACCTCATCGTTATCACCATTCTCCTTCTTTATGGATCTTCAAATTTTTGTTCCTTTACGTTTTCATTGTCTGCCTTCATGGCTTCCACCTCAATTATTCCTCCCGTCTCTGAGATGGCCGAGCTTCGGTGGGGAAGAGTTTTGCACTCGCGATCCCCACCTTGAGGGCGCCGAGGTGTTTGGATCGCAGAAGCGAAGACCCGACACTCCAATTGGTGATGATGGCGAGACCCACCGTCCCGATACAGTGAACTTCTCTCGCCCTCCCCCTGCTAAGCGAGTCACTCGCTCTCAACCTGAAACACTGCCTACTATCATTGAGGAGTCTTCCCCCTCTGTACAAGAGGTTCAAGTGCCTTCACCTGCAGGACTTGGTTTCCAGCGTGTCACCGCAGTGCAAGAAACCAAAGTAGATGTCTCTCTTTGGCATATTGCCCGCATACCCTATACCTCTGGAAAGTCTTGTTGGGCTAATCATGCGGGCACGAAAAAAAAATGCACCGCAAGAATCGTCACCAATAACAAGAGCGTCCCTGCGCCCACCTACACCGGTATGTGGCATCATTACAAACTCCAATCTATGAAGCGCACAGACTTTGTCTTTTGCCCAGACGACATCGAGCGTTGCGTCAAGGGCCCTCGTCGGAAATGGGTCATGCCGTTCTCTGCTAATGACCAGAAGCCTCCTATCCCCCCAATCTGGCCCGTGAAGATTGGTACCAACCTCACCCGCTCGGAGATCTTCGCGCTTGAGAACGCAGGTTTTCAACTCCCACCAAAGGAGCGCATCACACCGTCTCGACTCTTCACCAACTCTGCGACCCCGCTGGATATGTCTCGAATCCGTGTTCCAGAAAACCCCGACGCCATCCCTACGACAAGATTGTCCAAACTTGTTCGGCGATCCAGTAGCGCTCCTTCCGCAAAGCAGAGGCAGATGGTGGCATCTGCTGAAGCTATGCATGCTACTGTTCTCAAGTTAACTATGATCCCTCAACCGGGATTTGGTTGCATTATCACACTGCAGTCCAAGTCAGAACCGCAGCCACCCATCTACCAAGTCACAGTGAGTTCTCTTCCAGAATGCAACTGCCCATACTTCTTGGATATGATTTCCAAGTTCGGCCGCAAACGGAATTCTTATATGAATTGTAAGCATCTGTATTACATCTACGTCAAGGTTTCTAATTTGGATGCGGATGTAAATTTGTTCATACACGCCCCGACATTTAGCTTCAATGAGGTCAAACTCATCATGGAGGGAGGTCTCTTGACACATTCAACTTCCTAGAATTCCTCTCAGCCTAGCACTACATTAGGCTATGATATTTGTGTCCATTTCTGGACATCTTGTGAAGCAATAATTGATTGATATAATAAAGGTATAATCTCAATGATTATTTTTATTTACTTCAAAATTGTGTATTACAATGCTTCCTACCAGCTTAGGCAGAAAATATATATTTACAAGACTGCCTAAATTATCTGGATACACATTCAAGCATCAACAATTTAAGATACATGACGTTTCTCTTCGGCCTCCAGCGCATTGAAGTGACTCTTCATCTGTAGCTCTACTCCGCATAGAGTACACAAAATGTAGTGAACTATGAAAGGAGCATGGTTGAAAGAGGTGTGGCCAAATTCGAGTCATCGAATTTGGACACACCTCTTTCAACCATGTCCCTTTCATGGTTCACTACATTTTGGGTACTCTTATCTCTTCCAGATCCCTCCTTTCCAAGAACCGTCACCGCCGAAACCAATTGCAATAATTTATTGATATACTAAAGGTATGATTACAATGCTTCCTATGTCTATCAACTCTATTTCCGTTTTGCATACTTCTTGGATGAATCCGAGGGAGGTGGACCCGGTCGAAGCAAATCCATATAAGAAACTGTCTTATCTTTCATTCGTTCCTTTAGCGGAAGATGATGCGGCGTCATTCCCCTCATCCGTTCGCGAAATGAAAGAGACTTCGAAGATTCCCCTATAACGTTCACCTCCTCCTCCGTCTCGTTCGATTTGTCTTCATCCAAATCAGCGTCCTTCTCCGGCACATCTTCTTGCCTCTTTTCTTTTTGCTCGCGTTGTTTTTGCTCCTCCCGCGTCCTCCACCTCCATGCTTGTGTAGACTGCGAAAATGGAGTCAGGTCATAGTCATCACTACTTCGATTTCCAGCAGCAAACGAAAATTCCGGCGATAAATTAACCGGAATATGAGGATCTGCTAGACTCCTTATTTCCTTCTCCCATCCTAATCCAGCAAACATATCTCTTTCATCACCCATTGTATGCAAGTGTATATACAATGATGTTGGGTAAGAGTCCAATATATAATCTATTCGGCCACACACAATAATTGCTAAAGTCCAAGCTATAGAGTTGACTCACATATAAGACAAAGAGAAAAGTGATGAATCCAAACAAAGGAAGTTAATTATTTTGATTCCTTTGTATTTTGATTGACTCATTCTTTAATTATACCAATCTCCGAAAATCAATTTTCATTGATTTTTTCTTGTGATCATCCTTGGTTTTAATAATTCAACCACCTCACGGTTTCCAAACTTAATGAGACCATTCCAAATTCCGGGCCTTTACCCTCCACGGAAATAGGTCCTTTTTTTTACTATATTTGGCAGATTCAAGAATATTCCAGGTATATTCCAGTCTATATTTACAAATGTCTTTTTTTGGCATTTCAAGTTTGCTATTATTATATCTTCTACGCTCTCCGCTCTCCAAATCTCCGCTCTCCGCTCTCCGCTCTCCGCTCTACGCTCACATACAAGTGTCGTCCCAGCTACTTCAATTGTTTCTTGTCTTTTACACAAACAATTTCCGGTATGCTTGAAAATGGACATAGCATGACATAGCCTTCGCCGCCTTCTCTCGCTCGTCTCCACAGGGATTGGAGCGTAGCGTTGCGGCTCCCCGTCGATCCTCTCCCCGAAGCGTGGACGACAGCGCGGCGGCCTCCCCGATTTTACCCGCGCCGGCCTTGCAGCCTAAGACCCGGTTCCTGGTGCTAGACCTCAACGGGGTCCTTGTCCAATGCGTGCATTGCCCAAGGGCCCCCACGGTGTCTTTCTCCAAGCCCGAGGACACGAACTACGATGGCCCCCCCACGTACATCAAAAGCAAGCTCGTGTACCTCCGGCCGTGGCTTCGGCGCTTCCTGCAGGTCGCCCTAAAGAAATGGTGGGTGATCGTGTGGAGCTCCATGAAGTCCGAAAACACCCAGGCGGTCGTGGAGTTCATCTTCAAGGGCCTCGAACCCCCGTGCTTGGTCCTAGGACAGGAGTCGTGTAGGACTTTGACCACCCCCGAAGGCAGGGTTGTCAGGAAGCCCAACAACCCCGCAGTGAGCCAATACCTGAAGGTCTTGAAGCCAATCGTGTGGGACGTCCGTCCCTCAATGGTCGGCTGTCCCTACGACGTCCGCCCCACCCGCGACAACACCCTCATGGTGGACGACAGCGCGTCCAAAAACATTTTGAACCCGACCTCCAACTTCATAGTGTGCCCTACGTGGACGGTCGGGAAGGTCCAAGACCGCTTTTTGTTAGACCTCCTTAAATACTTGCAGGCGCTCGCGGGGAGCGGACTCCCCGTGCCCAACTTCGTATCTCGTAATCCAATAGGCGAGAGATACTTGGATCCGAGGGACTATTTGTACAGGGATTTGTACGCTCACGCGAAATATAATAAACTCATTTGAGATAGTACTTGGTGTGACATTTGTGTGTGTGTATATATGCCTTAAATGTATATGGATTTTCACATGCTCCCTTCCCCCCCCCCTTTCCCTTGGGTTTTGTTTGGTTCTTTTGTTTGGCATCAGCGCTTGGAGCCCTCTATTGACATCGTCAGTGAGTCAAACTTGGGAAGCTTCTTCTACGAGACCGTTTACGATGCCGCGTCCACCATCGACTACTCCAAGGAGCCTCTAGATGCCGGGGTCGTCGATAGCCCCCCGCCCAAGCAAATCTTCCGACAATCGCCGTCTCCGTCCCCGCTCAAGGGCATAGATCGCTACTGCGTCCGGGCGTCACCCTCGCGGGAAGGCGGGAGTGTTACACCTCAACGGCGGCTATGTATGGACGCTCGGCCTACAAAGAGTGGACCCCTCCCTATCCCTTTGCGGGACGCCTTGCCCCTCCTCGCCAACTCGGACGCGAGTGCCCGTCGTGCCAAGGTAAGCCCCCCTCCCCATAAATGCACCATGCGTTACAATCATTCTATCCTTAAAAGACCGTGCGACATGTTTGGGCCTTTCTCCTCAAACTAACACATGTTTGCCGGTTCTTAATTGGTTGCAGGTTGCGTCCGGCCTCAAACCTCCACGGTCCAATGCGTCCATTGAGCTGGAGCGCGAGTACGCCATGCGCCGATATGCCGGACAGTCTACGTCGTCGTATTCGAATTCCTCGTCTTATAATTCGGGCGGTCGACGGAATCCAAAATGTGTTATGGTGGGCCCGCATCCAAAACTCGGCTACAGTCGCGGGCCAGAGATTCTCAGAAATGTTGAGGCGATGCGAGCTAAACAAGCGGCGGCAAAAGAAAAAGATGCGGTCTCCAAGCCTAGATAGGCCATCGTAGGCGTAGACATTGCATGTAGGCGGGATGATTTTAGGCCGCACTATCCAATTGATTTGTGCCATTAGTATGCTATTCAATTTCTCATGCCATACATTGTATATTCTACTTGCAATAATATAAGTTGCAATAATATAAGTGTTATGGGATTACCCCTTCAATATGGTCTAAGGTTTGGATTGCCCTACCTAAACCATCACAAATATGAGTTCTCATATCTTGTATGCAATATTATATTGGTTAACATATTTCCCCTTCAATATGGTCTATGGTTTGGAAACCCCTACCTAAACCATATCCATACAAGCTCTCATGTTTTGTGTGCAATAATATGAATGTTTTAAGATTTCCCCTTCAATTTGGTCTAAGGTTTGGATTGCCCACCGTAAACCATCACAAATATGAGTTATTAATGGGGTTCTTGGTATGAACACCTCTTCAAAGTGTTCGCATCTTACAACTTTCTCCAATATGTGTTCCATTTATCCTTGTTCTTATTTCTGTGAATGTCTCAAAATGCCCAAAAAGTCTCAATTTAACGAATATAGTGTTCAAATGGTATTTTTATGGCAGTGTGGCTACTTTTCTAATGCCCCTTTCCCACCTAACTTTACCAAATAACCAAAGTCTTTCCTAAAAACCGGGTAAAGCTCTCTCGGTTATAGCGGAGGCATCCGGCTATCCCAATGCACCTACAAGAACTTGGTCCAGAGATTTTCGAGTAGGTTTTAGTTAAGTAGTTTTCACGCATGTTCATTGTTTTATCTACCAAGCAATGGATGTTGGATAGTTTTTGTCCCATCCCCAAATGCCTTACTACCCATCTATCTTACCATCGGTTTTTGTTAATGGAGCTCCTCGTGCCCTCATAACTAAGACTAAAAGCAATCAATCACAAGAGTGGGAGGCGACACTTTTAAAGGTCCTACATTTTTGCCTCATGTCTAGATACCGATGGGAGGGTCGGTGCTTGAAGCTTAAAACTTCCACTTTTAAACCATGCCACATCATTTGCCAACTAGGCTCGGGACTAGATAGTGTCGATGGTGTGAAGGCCGTGTTTTTAGAACCAACTTTTAGGCTCAGCTAAAGTCAAGTGGGAAGGGGGCATAATGACCTTGTGAAAAAGTTTACAAGTACTCTCATCCTAACTTACTTTTAGTTCATCCAGATGCCAATTATTGACAACAAAGTTTGGTATATTTTGCATCCTGTTCTTTTTACAATGAGATATTGTCATGGGTATTGAAAGTTGGATGAAAATCCACTTTGTAAGTGAAAGTAATTGTACAATTGTAAATCTATAATGTTCAAATAATTTCACAAGGAATGACAAATAATGTTAGATTACATGTGATGTTGGTTACACTACACGGGCCACTTACAATGAGTATTGAGCAAGACAAATAGAATTGGTTGCACTAAATGCAATATTTAGTGTAGTTTCAAGGTGCTTTTTTGTCTGCGTTAATTACTTGGGGCCAGCCAAGTTGGTTACCAAGCAGGAGTGTTGTTAGGTAGGTAGTTAGGTCTGATCACCATGGTATGTATGCCCTGTTTGTTACGCTCACTTTACTTGAATATATGAGCTTGGGTATTGCAAATCAGGTGCTAAAACAGTTTCAGAAACCCTGGCGATCTCACTGTTTGTAAAAGTAAGAATCGTCTACTATTAAGTCAGAATAACTATATTTCCCTAATGCTCCCAAAAGATGAATAAGAGTTCACTATGCTCTCTGTAAACCTCGACATATTTTTACCTTGTGAATATGAAAGCATATTCAGGCACATACACATGAGCATTGGGTTGGAATTGGACTGCCAAGTAAAGCTCTTCGTGATTTCAGATGTTTATAAGATAGACTTGTGCTAATTCTATATAGCAAGTAATCTCGACACCTACATTTGGGTGGTATGTAGTTAGGTGTGCGTCTAGAAAGGAGGACGTTAAGTTCCCCCCTACGAACTTCTAGGGATTCTCTCTGACAGCGTCAGGGCTGCCCGTGAAGTGACATCATCAACGAAACCCGTCTCCGTCCACCCCACTTTCACGTCCATACACGTCCGCGTTGCAGGCAGACATCCTGTCACACAGCCCATGTCCTTCAGATCCATGTCCTACAGATCTAGCACTGCAAATATTGTCCTGCAGATATTTTTCCTGCGGATTTTGTCCTGCATATATATTGTAATGAAGATATTGTCACGCATATCATGTACTGCAGATCTTGACCTGTACTGCAGATCTTGACCTGTTCTGCAGATCTTGACTTGTACTGCAGATCTTGACCTGTTCTGCAGATCTTGACCTGTACTGCAGATCTTGACCTGTTCCGCAGATCTTGACCTGTTCTGCAGATCTCGTTCTGCATATCAAGTTCTACATTTTCGGTTTCTACATATATGGTTCTACATGCCTGGTTCTGCATACCATGTTCTACATAGTTAGTTTTGTAGATCTGGGTGTTCCGTGATTTTCGGATCCATGGTTTAGGGTTGCTCGAACGATGAGCACAGAGTTCTCTGCATTCTGTGTGCTATGCGGGACATCACTGTGTTCGTCATTTGTGTTGTGGTGTTATGATGTTCAGTTCCTTGCAATTCATTTTCCACTTCTGTGGATCGTTTTATGGAGAATGCAAAGCTTTAGGGACATGTGAAGTGAAGTAGGTAGGTCTTTAAAGTACTGTTATCTTCATCACTGCTTTCACCTTCATTGTAAGGACATAGGACTTAGAGGTTCAGGGCCTCATCACATTCGCCTTCATCGAAATGGCCTCCACAAATGATGTCCATCACATGGGAAGCACCCATTTTCCCCGCAATACGTCTCATCTTGAAACTATTGTGGAATCTGATGACGAGCTTGCTCAATTTGCTCCAGCAACATTTCGTGCAAAGCAGGCTGACTTGATAATTTCGTTGAGAGAGAAAGTTCAAAATCCCCCTCCAGGTGCATTTGCCATGGACGACTTGGTGTGGACCAGCCACGCTACCCAGGGCAAGGGGATACACAAAACCTCTATGCTAGCCGTCATATTGTGGGAAAGACTTGAGGATTTCATTAAAGGCGAGCAACAACATCCTCATTTTCCTTGCAATTTCACCAAGGACATCGTATGTGTTAACTTGCCGCACTCCTTGCGAACACCTCGTGCACACAGTCCGGCACTTGTACTGAGGTTTGACCTTCTGCCTTCTCTGGAATTGGAACCACACCCATTGTTCTTCATGTCCTGCTTATCATAATGTGCCAGTAATACACATTTCATTCCACACCAAAGGATTGGGAGTTCGTTGTACTTACGGATCATGAGGGTGCATGATTTTGATGTCCTTCACCTGTTGTTTGTTGTTCTACATGAACATACTCATGAACGCATATCTCTTCACTGTGTCCTGTAATAGCGTTGGTTGTGTGTTCTTCATATACCATTAAATGTAATTGAATGTGCATAAACCAGTACAGCCCATCGTTCCCATATACCACACATCCAATCCACATATATTATCATTAATTTTATTCGTCCATGGCCATTCCAGATACAGGTGCAACTTTGGCCCTGAAGATAAGACCAATATAGTGCCACATGACATGCAAGCTCTACTGAAATCCACTCAGAAAAAGAAGAAGCAGAAGGTGTTGCAAAAGAAAAAGCGAAGGAAGAAGGTCATACCTGAATACGAGTCTTTCACTGCGACCAAGTCAACCCGTCCAAAGGCAACGCGCATTGGCAAAACACTAGCAGGCAACTCCGTCAAGCGAGGGTGCCAACGTTGTTTTGTTGCGAAAAAACCTTACCTGGACCATTCGTTGTGTTTGCTTGTTTACGAAAATGTAGAACACTTGAATTCCGCTGGAGAACACTGCCATGGAACCATGGTCGGTGGATTTCGATATGCACTCGGTGCTGGGCTGTCAGAGGAAATGAAACTGAAAATTGTTGAAATGCATTCATATGGGTTATCTCCTGCACAAATTATGCAACAACACACCAAAGAGGTTCGGGAGTTGGCCGTGTCCAACGGATTTGTCACGCGTGACACATTCTTGTTGCCATTTGACGTTAGGAACATTTGTCGTAGGAGGGCGGAAGAGTTGTGGGAGAAACATCCATCTGACCCCGTCAGCATCCGTATGTGGGTAGCTGAGAATCCCGACAGTGTGTTCTACTACCAAGAGCACACGCTAATGGACCTTAATTCTCAAACACAAGATGACTCACCTTTCACTCTAGGCATTCAAACAGAATGGCAACTACAGATGATGGCAAAGTTCGGCCACAACAGTGCTCTGTCGATTGACGCCACATTTGGCACCAGCCAGACTAGGGTGAGACAATCTATGTCCTTCAGCCTTGTCCCTGTGTTCTTCAATGTCAATGCCGCACGGTACTACCATTCACTGTCTCATCCTGTTATTGTGTCATTTATTACGTATCTACCATGATTCGCTCCTTTCCTAACAATGTTGCTGCAAGTGTTCTGCAGTACCCACTCTATACGATTATGGTGTTTGACGATTGGAGAAATGGCATACCTGTGGCTTTTTTTGTCATTTCACGGACACGCGAACAAGACCTCCGCCCAGTTCTTCAGGCTCTGCATGACAGGGTTCAAAGCATCAATTCTGAATGGAATCCATCTTCTCTTATCGTTGACAATGCCCAGGCTGAAATTAATACATTGGGGTAAGGGCGTTTGCGAGTGTTCTTCATTTATTCAATTGTAATTTCACTTCATTATTTATGTCCTTCACAGTCATAGCAGTGTCCTTCAATTTCAATTACCCATTAATGGTTCAACATAACATGTGGTTAGTTGTTAATGTCCTCCATCCCACGTCATATTCTGTTCTGTTCTGCATGCGCAGCATGGTGTGGCCGGATGCTAGGATTTTCTTGTGCTTATGGCATGTGAGGAAGGCCTGGTCGGAGAATGCCGTCAAAAAAATTTCCAGCGCTGCAGAACGTACCCTTGTTCTTCAACTGCTTGTTGACATAATGTACGGAAAAGGTTGCAAAGTTGACGATGATCCTATCGACTGGGCCCTACACCAAATGGACAAGATATCTAGCACCCATCCAAGGGCAGCTGCATTCATGAGATACATGAACGAGTTTTGGCGGGCCAAGACACCAATGTGGTGTGTTGGAGCACGACGGATACCGCATGCAGGACAGAACACTAACGCAGCTATTGAATCCTACCACTGCAACTTGAAGAGTGTTCTGAACTCCGCCAAGGAAAGGCTTGTGGGCAGGCGTATGGACTGGCTTATTTATCATCTTACGGGTGACGTTTTGACGCATTATTGGTACAGTGTCCAGTGCAAAGCCTATGGATTCATACGCAACAAGAAACAAGAGGGTATTGTTGCATCGGCAATTATAAGAGCGAAGGACATACCTGACACGAACGTCTTCATTTGTATGGATGAAGATGTTGCGTATGTTGGGTCTGTTAACAACCGCCCAAAGGTGTGGACCGTCAAATGTCCGGACTCCGAATGGGCACAGTGCGACTGCCCTGTTGCGCAGGAGGGCATGATTTGCAAACACACTGTAAAAGTGTTCAAGATGCTCCACCCTGGAGTTGATGATGGTCTCATAGTTCGCGAAGCCGGTACAAAACATGGAACGCAACGCGCCCCTCCAATGGCGCATTCCTATGTCAGGATGTCACAACAAACCACTCACCTGCATGTTCCGTCCGACGTGGTCAGCCCCGTCTTGTCTGAACCTGTGGTGCAGGACACTATTTTCAGTGTAGATGTTGAAGAAGAACATACTCCTCTAACTCCTGTCCAGCCTCTGATTGTTGACTCAGAGGATCCCTCACAGTTCTCTTCTCAGTTCTCAAAGGGGGACTCCTTCAACCCCATAACCCTTTCCCAGGAGAGTTCTTCACAGGCAGCTCCGGCCGCTACCGCGCACGACATATATACCTCACTTGCGCTGAAGGCAGAACAACATCCTGTTCTTCAAGATCACTTGATTGCTGGCCTTAGGCAGATTCGGGGCAGGCAAACCCAGCTGATAGCACAAGGTGTCACAAGGATGCCTTTGACCCCTACGACAACCTCTTTCCCAGAGAGGACAGGCGACAACTCTTTGAAACGTCGCCGAAGTTTTTTGGAGTTCCCGTTGCCAAGAAAGAGGCTATCGAAGCCCAATTGATACCCCTTATTCATTTTGGCTTCACCGTTTATATTGTCCCAATACATGTTAATTTCCGGTCAATAACTATCCTGCATGTCACTGTCCTACAAGGCAATTGTGTTTTGGAATTGTTAGTTCTTGCTTGTTATTTGCAGTGATTGGATAGATTTCTATTTCTTGTAGCGTATTCTGCAAGATATAAGAGTTTACTTGCTATGTTCTACAAGGTGTGATGGTTTTAAAACCATCCTCCACAAATTAGGGTCATTGATAAACTATGTTCTGCATTACCATGTACTATGTTATGCTACATCATAAACTGTGTTCGGCAGTACAATAAAATATGTTCTGCTTTATCATAAAATATGTTCTGCGTTACCATATACTATGTTTTGCATTACCATATACTATGTTCTACGTTACCATAAACTATGTTCTGCGTTACCATAAACTATGTTCTGCGTTACCATAAACTATGTTCTGCTTTATCATAAACTATGATCTAGTGCATTCTCTGCATAATCTATGTTCTGCGTTGTCTACGTCGTGCTGCATTTTCATATTTTATGTTCTGCAATGTTCTAAAGTTTGTCCTGTAGTATATGAAACATTTGCTACGTGGATTAATTTTACTCTAAGTATTGTACAGTATACCAGGGTTCTACATGCTTTACATATAAGTGTCTTTAGTAATCATGCAATGGTTATACAATCAAGGTTGGTCTTATATGACTTACTGTATGCAGCCACTCCCCGCGTCCGTTGCGTATCCTGCATGGTCACCGTTCTTCGCCAGCACTACCGACTGCCCTTCCAAGTTAATGCTTTACCTTCCTGACCTTCGTGTCAACATACCCAGAACCTTTATTATGTGAAGCATAATATCAGTGTTCTTCATACAACATGCATCATATTGAATTGAAGCACTTGCAGTGTAGAAGAAAGGTTCCCCAACCACGCACATCACTCCTGCCTATGTGCAATGATTGTGCTTTATATCAAAATGTGTGCGCATGAATGCAGTACATGTGGTCTTTGACCAGCGTATGTTCTGTGTTTCCTGAACTAGAATACTACAAACTATTGCCTTGTGTACACTGTCATGAAAATTTTGTATCTACTTTACAACATGTTACACATGTTACACATGTTACAATTGCACCCTACTAGCTGTTGACTATTCTCAGAGGTGTGATCATCTTCCTGACTCTGCGATGTCGTTTCGCTGCAGGTCTTCGGCGTGCGGCAAGCTATTCTGCAGTCTCCATTACAACTTCGACATTCCACTCGGTCGTAGAACGTCGTCCCTTCTCGATCACATCAATCACTGCATTCCTGATGATTTTCCTTGTACGTAATGCATCGACCCGATTATAGTTCAATGTAAATCCCTGCAAGGGCACGACCGCCGTCAGAACATTGCAGAACATAGCACGCAGAACACCCCCATGCAGAACATATATGCGCTATATACTACTATTCGTAGGCTCTATGTTTATGTTTCAAGGGTCTTAGAGGTCTATGTCCAATTTACCTCACACAATGTGTGGGGTTTATCTCTCACTGTCCTTGCGTACTCCATTATGTTCTTCAACATGTAGAACCCGCAAGCCCAGCTTGAGTTTTGTTGGGGCACACTTGCTTGTATCCACACTTCCGGAAATTGTACCCTACACCACATTTCGCTATCGTCCTCATAGCCTTTCCATGCAGCCCACAACTTTGCGAGGTTCACCCTCAGCTTGGTGTCGGAGTGCAAACCCGATGACACCAGCGAATCCAAATGAAAGAAACCATGTTCCCCTACTACGTAAACTGTCCAGTGTTTCCCACACGTGTAGGGAATTATTAGAGTGTTCGTGTCCTTCACAGGGAGAGCCCCGTACTTGTCGTGTATGAACCCTATGAACACCCCTAAATTGTCATTTCCTTGCTCCTGCAGATGCGTACGGAGTAGTGGAGCAAGATAAGGACAACAGACATAACACTTTACATTCTCTATCTGGGGATTGAGCCACGCCCTGATCCACTCCATCATGTAGTTGCTCAACTCCCCATGATTCTGTACCATAGGTTTCAAATCCCCCTCCCACTGCAGACTCAAATTATCACCCCGATACTTAAACTCAAAACTTCGGACCTTCTTCCCACCTGCTTCTTTCACGATGGTATTCACAAGTTCTTCGAGTCTGCAGAACATACATAAACGTGTCAGAGGCCATGCCGAACAATGAAGGACACGTATATTATGTTTTGCATGCTGAATCCAAATGAATTACTTACCTGCCATCTGATTTTTGTGTAGTCTTTCCCAACACGTCATCCATTGTTGTGTCCTTCGTAGGAGGGGCACGACGCTTCTTGACCTTCACAACTGCATCATCCTCCACGACCTCTGACCCAACCGAGCAGGCGGTGGTGGGAGTTGAAGGTGAACCATCCTTTGTGGTTGTCGACCCTGCACCCACGTTCGTCACCACTGTACCATCTCTTCCACCCGCAACTGGACGCAGTTGCTCTTCTTGTGCAGGTCCCCCAACATGGTTGTTCCCACATCCACGTCTTCGCAAAAAATGAATGAAGAACATAAAACCTGCGTCACATAGCATTCACGTACGTCAAAGTTGGCTCACGTAGAGTGCACATTATTGAAACAGGTGAAGAACATGTGCAGAACACGGTAACAAGATCCCATGTGCGTTATGAAGAACAAAAAAACCCGCGCAGAACACCAGATTGAAAAATGAAGAACAAGCCATGAACATGCATGGAACATGAAGAGAGTGTTGGGGGGTCAGAACATACTTCTTCACACTTCTCTTGTCGTTGCGACGTGATGTTCCCGTTGAACCACATGTCAGCAAGCTGGGCTTCACGATGCATTCGGACCATGTCTGTGATGGTGTGTTGCGCCATCCTGCCGATGAAGGCCTGCATCTTCTCGACAACTGCTGCCTGCTTTGCTGGTTCCAATCCAAGCAAATCTGCAACGTCTGACAGCAGATTGTCAAAGGTATCTGCGACATTCTGGATGCCGGGGAAAACGATCCAACCCGTTGTTGTGAGACTCTGCGCAACTCTTGTCAACGCGACGGAGTGTTGCGTGTCTTGGGCAAGCTGCAATATGTACTGCATATCTAGGCCTCTTGTTGGGTGAGATAGTGGATGGCTGAACCCCTCTAGAGTCCTAACCAACTGCAAGAAGGCCCTCAAAATATGTGGGCATTCACGTTCAAGCGATAGAGGCTCGTTCTTCGTGTTCTCCAGCAGAACACCAGACATCTCCAGCCACTCCATCTCTGTGTGGTCCCAAGGGCCATCCCTAAAATTTCTAAGCGGCCACTTTCTAAATATCTGGTACAATGGAGACCATTTCCACTTAGCCTCCTCCTCCTTCGCTTTCACAGCGCTGTCAAATTTGCGCAGCTCGGTTTCAACATGTGTTCTGCGGAAATCCTCGAAGCTGACTTTGGCAGCGGCAACCTGGGCATCGTACTCCCTTTGTTTGATGCGGTAGTGCAAATAGTCCTTGAGGTTCCTCAGCTCTTCATACACTTGCACATCGGAGTTGGTCTTGAAACACTTGACCTGGGCCTTTATTCTGTCCAAGAATTCGCTGTGTTCCCCAGGACTCTTGGTGTTCTGCAAGTGAAGGTGAAAGAAAATCATTATCCATGTCTTCACCAGAGTAATCGTAGAACACAACAATATTGTAGAACAGAGGAATAGAAGACCAGAACATCATTGTAGAACAGGAGAACATAGCATGTGATGAAAATACCTGTGCATTGCCGTACAAGTACCACTGCCCGAATGCGCTTCCAATTCGTTGGCCAATAGTGCCATCCTCCAGTTGCTTGTGCAGGTACTGCATGCAAGCATCCGGATCGTCTAGGAGCTCCTTCGGCACCCATTGTTCGTCGGTCTCCGTGATCAAGATGTACAGACCATCGACGGGTACGGGTTGCGGAGGGTTCGCAATCTCGGTTTGAGCACTGAAAAGTGTTGTAGCCTCCTCATACGCTTTATGTGCGCACTCATCACGCGAGAGGGGCCGGGGATGGACAGATTCAGGCAACGCTGCCTCATGCAGAACATCACCGTGTGGAGGTTCTACGCGCAGAACAAGCTCGTGCGTTGGTTGGGCAGGGTTATCCTGTTCTGGCGAAGGCAGGGCACGAAGAGCAGCCTCACGCAAAGGAGAACCTACAGCAGGAAGAGCAGCCTCATGCAAGGGAGAACCAACAGCACGAAGAATAGACTCGTGCAAAGGCGCTTCAAGGACAACAGGCGCCTGCAAATGGTGGCCATGAAGAACATGCTCATGCTTCATAACATGGAACTCACCGTGACCACTGTTATGCGAATCGGTGGGAGCCGCATTTGTGGTTGATTGTGACCCGCTATGTGAACTGTCCGAATCCAATTCTTCCTCGCTGGAGGACAATATGGTCTTGCGAGGCGGCTTCTTCGCCTTTCGTCGACGCCTAGGGGAGGAGGATGGTGACCTTCAGACTTTGGGTGGTGCTTTCACAGCAAGGTTTCGTGGCCAATCACCCGCGGGATGAGCAGGATAGGTTGGTGGCAGCTTACGTTTTCTGGATGCAGGACATTGTTCTGCAGGGACACTTGCCACTGGTGTTCCACCAACAGTAACTGCATCTAATTGCAGAGGTGGTGGAAATACAGCAGGGGATGGAGAGTTTGAAGCAGTTGGTGACGGCAGCTTCCCATATTTCGCTGCAATTCTCGACTTTTCTCCGTGATTGCTTGGCTCCCATGTAGGATACATCTTCAGTGGCCGTTGTCCCGTATATTTACTGCAAAGGTTGAACATCCTGTGGTACGAAACCGTGTTCTTGTCTTTTTGTGACTCTTTGCAATGAATACAAATAAATCTGTACCTGTTGTTTCCCATCTTGTTTTTGTCCTTGGCCTGCCAATATGCCTCTAGGACGAATTGCTCGTATTCTTCTTCGCAATATATGGCAGCACAGTTTTTCCGATTTTGCTTCATTGTACATCGGAAAATTCTTGAACGTCCATCTTCGCCAGCATCACCTGCAAAACAATAGCAATTAATATTTATTTAATGTGCAGAACAACGGACATGTGTGTATGGAGAGTGCAGAACATTAAATGTCAAAGAACACTGACTGCCATAGTGTTCAGCACAAAAAAAATGCAGAACACCGCGCAGGAAGAACACGATAATGTGAGCCATGCATATACAAAGTTCTTGGCATACACTAAGACATAAATTTAGAGATCGGGATGGAGTGCGTCACATGAGCACAGCGAGAAGGCCTTGAAAACGATGCAGAACATAAAAACTTGGCAGAACATGGCCATGAAAGGAATTCATATAGTAAATCCAAAACTAAGAGCCAGGACAGCAGCATGGAGAGTGTGCACATCAGTCCCACAGGCTACAAAAAAATGTCCAGCGATCTGTGTGTTGCCATACAAACGAAGTGAAGAGCACGCTAAACACAAAGAGAGTTTTGTGGAGTTTAGGGTCATTAATCTAATGTGCAGGTGTGTCCAAGTGCTGTAGAAAAATAAATGTATCAAGAATAACATGCTTGGAACTGTATAAGGATGTCTATGCCCAAAAGTGTATTACAAGATATGTCAACAACCCTAAACCACAATAAAACTCGGCGAATTGTATATGCACTACACTCGCATTTCACTCGCTAATTGTATATGCACTTCACTCACCTAAAATATATGCAATTCACTCGCACAACAAATATGCCAAATTGATCACCACGAACAAACCAAAATGCAAACAGGAAGGGGCAAGAAAGAAATCGGCAATTTTTGTGAAGGCGCACTTACCCCAGTTTGCCAACCCTGCGAACCGTGTATGCTCAAGTGGACAAACCGGTCCCTGCCCAACCACTTTATCATATCTTCATCCTCCACGACGTGCAAATCAACCGCAAGCGCCTCAGGAAGGAGTTTCGCTGAAACGAACTTCTTTGGAGCTTTGGATGCTGGTTTCATTGCTTGTGACGCCATTATTGTGTGCAGGCAGTATGATCACTCACTGTAAAACACTCAAAACTACACTTAAAAATTGTACAATGAATGAGTAAACCCTAAGCCAGGAGTGCTTGCACTTAATGCAAACCATATCCACTGCAAACCCTAATAATTTTGTGCACTCTCTCTCTAAGATGGACTGGCAGGACACAATCATGCAAAAATAAAAGCAGTTGTTGAGAGGTCGAGAAGGTATGCAATGAAGTGGCGAAAGAAGAAGAAAACTGGTGCAATAACTACCCACAACTGGGTGCAATGAACACGTGCACATACAACTCCAATTAAACCTAAACCCACTCGAAACCTCCTCGATTCTCACTAAAATTGCTTGGAATCTCGCACAGTCACACGCCTTCGCATGCGCGCACTCAACTGTCACTCGAATCTCTTCGAAAACACCTCTTCGAATGCACTCAAACCTCATCGAAAGGACTCAAACCTCATCGAAAGCACTCAAACCTCTTGGAATACACACAGACAATACCCTACCACCATCCTCTAAGCAGACACAACCCTACCGAAACGTCCCTTTCCTAGCGACGTCGACATCAACCCTAAACTACAAAATCAAATCACATCGTCATGATTGATTGCAATCATGAAAACGCCTGCCGCATAGGACAGTCGACGCACAGGATAGCAGGCGCCAAGGACACCACGCATGCAGGACATGGGGGAGAAGAACAATAACTGCGCAGGACAGGGGGAAAATGACAAGAACTGCGCAGGACAAGGGGGAGAAGGACAATTACTTCGCAGGACATGGGGTGTCCCTCACTATAACTTGTGTGTTCCTCTCCTTAAGTGGGTCTCCCTCACCCAATATAGGTGTCCCTCTCCTTAAGTGGGTGTCCCTCACATTAAATTGGGTGTACCTCACCCAAATTGAATGTCCCTCACTTTAACTTGTGTGTCCCTCCCCTTAAGTGGGTGTCCCTCATCCAAATTGAATGTCCCTCACTTTAACTTGTGTGTCCCTCACCCAATTTGGGTGTCCCTCACTTTAACTCTTGTGTCCCTCTCCTTAAGTGGGTGTCCCACACCCAATTTGGGTGTCCCTCACTTTAACACTTGTGTCCCTCTCCTTAAGTGGGTGTCCTTCACCCAATTTGGGTGTCCCTCTCCTTAAGTGGGTGTCCCTCACCTTAAATTGGGTGTCCCTCACCCAAATTGAGTGTCCCTCCCCTTAAGTGGGTGTCCCTCACCCAAATTGAATGTCCCTCACTTTAACTTGTGTGTCCCTCACCCAATTTGAATGTCCCTCATTTTAACTTGTGTGTCCCTCTCTTGAAGTGGGTGTCCCACACCCAAATTGGGTGTCCCTCACTTTAACTTGTGTGACCCTCTCCTTAAGTGGGTGTCCCACACCCAATTTGGGTGTCCCTCACTTTAACTTGTGTGTCCCTCTCCTTAAGTGAGTGTCCCTCATCCAATTTGGGTGTCCCTCACTTTAAGTTGTGTGTCCCTCTCTTTAAGTGGGTGTCCCACACCCAAATTGGGTGTCCCTCACTTTAACTTGTGTGTCCCTCTCCTTAAGTGAGTGTCCCTCACTTTAACTTGTGTGTCCCTCTCCTTAAGTGAGTGTCCCTCACCCAATTTGGGTGTCCCTCACTTTAAGTTGTGTGTCCCTCTCTTTAAGTGGGTGTCCCACACCCAAATTGGGTGTCCCTCACTTTAACTTGTGTGTCCCTCTCCTTAAGTGAGTGTCCCTCACCCAATTTGGGTGTCCCTCACTTTAACTTGTGTGTCCCTCTCCTTAAGTGAGTGTCCCTCACCCAATTTGGGTGTCCCTCACTTTAACTTGTGTGTCCCTCTCCTTAAGTGAGTGTCCCTCACCCAATTTGGGTGTCCCTCACTTTTAACTTGTGTGTCCTTCTCCTTAAGTGAGTGTCCCTCACCTTAAATTGGGTGTCCCTCACCCAAATTGAGTGTCCCTCACTTTAACGTGTGTGTCCCTCTCCTTAAGGTGTCACCCTATATTTGTGTGTCCCTAATCTATATTGGTTGTCCTGCATCTTGTACATGTCCTTCATAGTCTCCCTGTCCTGCATAGGGTAGATGTCCTGCATATTGTAGGTGTCCTACTTAGGGTAAATGTCCTGCATAGTGTACTTGTCCTGCTTACCCTACCTATCCTTCTTAGTGTAGTTGTTCTTCTCAGTGTAGTTGTTCTGCATAGTAAGATGTTCTGCGCAGGGGCGTCCGTCCGTCCGTCCGTGACCGGTCGTACCGGTCACCCCCGCGAACGGGCAGCGCTGGATTTTCCAACCAGCTGCCCCCTAGAAGTTCGTAGGGGGGTACTTAACGTCCTCCGTCTAGAAATGGACATCAAAAAGACATGCGTGAAAGAGATTGGACTACGTGCTCAAAATATGCTTTATGACCACTTAATGAGCACAAGAATCTTCACTTTGATTTTGAATAGGATAATCATATGAGCTCCAAAACTTATGAGGCAAATTGGCTACAGGAACGATTTGCATTTCCTAATCATCTCGCACTAATTGCATGTTTCATATCCTACGAGAATTAGGTGCAGAGAGAAAAGTATCCGAATAGCACACGTCTGCCTTAGAGCGTTGCCTATCCAAAGTTGACCGCCTGAAAGAGCGAACTAAATTTGGTTGTGATATTGTGCCCTGGGAAATGTTTTTCACAACCATAGTATGATGAGCTTTACATCATCAGCTCATAGCCAGGAAACTATGCAGATATTACTAGCTAGCAACCAGATCATGCAAGACCTCTCACAAATTGAAAAGTGCAGCGCCATTGACCTGCACAACATGACAGATCGAGCTAGTCAAATTGATATTGGCTCGAGAATCCATCCCTAATCCTATGTCAGATGAGAATCAGGAGTTTGAAATCTGTAAAATCATCAGCAGTGTACACTTTTCATGCAAAGAAGATCTGCGCCATGTGGCCTCTGTGTATAAGCCCAGGTGTGAAAATTAGCGCCAGTCGGCGTTAATATTATCCATACTTCCTTTACTAAGCGAGACTCTCATTGTTCGTGGATTTCATGGAATCCATGTCATGCGTGCAACCAAAGAATCAACACTTTTATACGTCGAATCATCAGCAATGATTGCCACTTTCCAGAATGCATGGCTGCTGAGGTTTGTGGCATGTGGCCCATGTGCATAATAAGCCTAAGGGTGAATATTAACACTCTCAGCGCAGAGTGTACATTCCTTACTCCCCTTACTCTGCGAGACTTTGTTCCTGAATGAAAAAAGAAGCTATGATTCATTATAATCTCATTAAAATTCCAAAAACTAAAACTTGCGAGGGCCGAATCAGCAACGGCAATGAACGCCACTTTTCAAAATGCACGGCTGCTGAAATTTCTTAATTTCCATGTGCACTCCCGGTTAAGGCTACTGAGGGGTGAATACAAGGACTCAGTGGACTCTGTGTTGATTCAGCCAAGACAACCCAACTCACCAAAACTGAAGTATCTCGCGGATTCCGCAGCCCATTTGAATAAAATTGAGGTAAACGCATAAATTGCAGAATATCAAGGGACCTATAGTACTTTTCCTCACCATCCAAACTCGACTTGATCCAGCTGGATATAAACGAAGGTGTATATCATGATCAGTACATGACATTGGGAGATTAATTTCGATTTCTTGATGTAATCAACCACCGGAAGAAGATGAAGACAGAGGACTGCCAGAACTCATATTGTACATCAAGGGTTTAAAATCATCAATTAATGTTTGTCTACTTCGACTTCTGGAAGGAGCAAAGCGTAACCTCCCCGTTGCATTGTTTCAGCATTTATTTGAGCAAGTCATAATTATCCAAAGGAGATTCATTACACCGTTTATCAGCTTGTCAACTCCAAATATCAACTCCCCCCAAAGCCGGGGTATGCTTTCACATTCACAAGGTAAAAATATGTCGAGGTTTACAGAGAGCATAGTGAACTCTTATTCATCTTTTGGGAGCATTAGGGAAATATAGTTATTCTGACTTAATAGTAGACGATTCTTACTTTTACAAACAGTGAGATCGCCAGGGTTTCTGAAACTGTTTTAGCACCTGATTTGCAATACCCAAGCTCATATATTCAAGTAAAGTGAGCGTAAACAAACAGGGCATACATACCATGGTGATCAGACCTAACTACCTACCTAACAACACTCCTGCTTGGTAACCAACTTGGCTGGCCCCAAGTAATTAACGCAGACAAAAAAGCACCTTGAAACTACAATAAATATTGCATTTAGTGCAACCAATTCTATTTGTCTTGCTCAATACTCATTGTAAGTGGCCCGTGTAGTGTAACCAACATCACATGTAATCTAACATTATTTGTCATTCCTTGTGAAATTATTTGAACATTATAGGTTTACAATTGTACAATTACTTTCACTTACAAAGTGGATTTTCATTCAACTTTCAATACCCATGACAATATCTCATTGTAAAAAGAACAGGATGCAAAATATACCAAACTTTGTTGTCAATAATTGGCATCTGGATGAACTAAAAGTAAGTTAGGATGAGAGTACTTGTAAACTTTTTCACAAGGTCATTATGCCCCCTTCCCACTTGACTTTAGCTGAGCCTAAAAGTTGGTTCTAAAAACATGGCCTTCACACCATCGACACTATCTAGTCCCGAGCCTAGTTGGCAAATGATGTGGCATGGTTTAAAAGTGGAAGTTTTAAGCTTCAAGCACCGACCCTCCCATCGGTATCTAGACATGAGGCAAAAATGTAGGACCTTTAAAAGTGTCGCCTCCCACTCTTGTGATTGATTGCTTTTAGTCTTAGTTATGAGGGCACGAGGAGCTCCATTAACAAAAACCGATGGTAAGATAGATGGGTAGTAAGGCATTTGGGGATGGGACAAAAACTATCCAACATCCATTGCTTGGTAGATAAAACAATGAACATGCGTGAAAACTACTTAACTAAAACCTACTCGAAAATCTCTGGACCAAGTTCTTGTAGGTGCATTGGGATAGCCGGATGCCTCCGCTATAACCGAGAGAGCTTTACCCGGTTTTTAGGAAAGACTTTGGTTATTTGGTAAAGTTAGGTGGGAAAGGGGCATTAGAAAAGTAGCCACACTGCCGTAAAAATACCATTTGACACTAAATACAATATTAAATGGTGTAGTTAACTGGCAAAAGCAGACATACTCCTAGCTAATTGTGGGGTCAACCATAAAGGGTTCTCTAGCCTACAGTAAAGTCTTACAACAGAGACTTGTATGTGTCGAGGGCAGCGTCCGAAAAGTTTTTGAAGTTATTAAGGTTAATTGCCTACCTCTTTAAAAGGGCATAGGCTATTTCCCTCATGGCATAGGTTGCATCCTACAATATCAAATTTTTGTAAGTTGAAAGCCTTTTGAGTTTTTAAGTTACCCGCCAATTGCCTTCAAAACTAATTTTTAGTAGGTTAAAATCCTTCATATATTTTAATGTTGTAGGCTTTAAATTCAAAATTTGAGTACTAAGTGGTATCCTTGGCAGGAATTGAACCTGGCTAAGCCCTTCACCACGTTTGAAGGCCAAGGATTAACCAAATCTTTTTTAAAGAGTTGATTATAAGTTATGAAAGGTTGCTAAAATTCAAATGAGTTTAAGGGTGAAAGTCCTCACCATCTTCTGATTCAACCTCTACTCTTCCTGCAAGATATTTCTCAGGATTAGTAAACCAGAATCGAAACTTTCTTGAATCCTTCCACAAAGATTCAAGAGAGAGAGAGAGAGAGAGAGGCTGAGTGCTGCTTCTCGGTGGTGCAACATCGCAACTGATGAGAGAGGAGCTGTGATGAATGGTGCGGTGATGGGGCTTGGGCTGTGGTATTTGTAAAGATCGGCGGGGAGGGAGTCAGGGCTATTATTGATATCCACCTATGTGCCACCCAAGAGCCCCGAGTATTAGCCTAAAGATAATATGTACTTAGGCCAACTAATTTCCCAATTTGAAGAAGGATGAATGGCTAAAATTCTCTCTTTAAAAAAATTTGTAGGCAAAATTTCCTACATGTTTTTTATCACATAGGTTGATATCCTATGTTTTTAAATTGTCCATAGGCTCTTTGTCCTACACTTTCAAAATTTTATAGGCTAAGTCACAAATTTTGTAGGCTGCATTTGTATTAGCCTTAGGCTCTTGCCAGACACTGGTCGAGGGGTGCACATAAGGTAATAGGAGCCACCAAAGGAGTAACAACTCCTTTTTTGGACCTCTTTATGTAACTATTTCAATTTTGTACTTAGACCCTTTAAAAAAAATTAGAGTCATGTGTAAGATATTACGTGTATATTGTTATGTGAAAAGAAATTTGACATTTGGAGAAGGTTTATTATAAAAAAAGGACTAAAATAGGGGTGTGACCCCTGCTTTTTGGTGCTTTAGAGTCCTTTTTTAGATGAAAACTGTTACAATGTGGATGGAAGCTGGATTCATTCAGTGAATTCGTCGCCCATGCAGTGGATGAAACATTGGCGGATGAAGTAGGAGTTTTTAATCCATGATGACGTGTACCTATGCCAGTAGGGTTTGGTGTCAGCCAGCTTTGTTTCCCGTTTGCAGTCAGTTTGCAGTGAGTTTGTTTGTGTGGTTCAGTGCACCGAGGTTTGCTGAGTGCTTGCTATTGTGGAGCAGAAGTTCGTTGTTTGAACAATGACCCTTGTTTACGCGTGATGTGGGATTTTGAGTGCACGGAAGTTTGCTGAGTGCATGGCTGTTGTTGCGGAGCAAAAATTTGGGGTTCAATAACCCTGTCTACACACCACCTAGGGTTTTTTTGTGCAAGTGAAGTTGTTGAGCACTTGTTTGGCTGTTGTTGAGGGCTATTGTTGAAGGTTGTTCGTCATCTGTGTTGTTATTTGATGCTACTCCTACCTAGGGTTTGAGCTGTAACACTCTTCCTCCGAAGTACGCTTGAGTATTTGGATGCAAAATTAGGATACAAGTATTCGTGTTCACAAAGCTGCAAGGATGTGTGGGTGACGACATTACGAAGGCGGAGCCATTGTTCGTGTGTATGCAGGTGTGCTGGTGTTTCTCTGTTTGCTTTCTCTTGGGGTCCGTTTTGGGTTTAGGGTTTAGGTCAAAATGCTAGTTTTTTTCTTCCACAGATGAAAAACGTGATGGTTTTGATAGAAGATCCTAAGTTACAGTGTACATGTCGGTTGCAGGAGAGGTATGCTCATGCGGTGTGACTTGGTGGGAGAAAGATTTTGCCGGGAAGCACAACGCAACGATTTAAGAGAGCCGCCCTTTTGTTTTTTTAAGGTGTGTATTCTGAAGTTTTTGGTTAGTTCATTAGATGCCCCTTCTTAGGCTCAGAATGTGGTCATTCTCAAGGTTAGGGTTTGGTCTAGGGTTTAGGGTCCTGAACTTGTAAACTTGTTGCTGCAGATTTGTGTTGCTTCGAATTCGAATTTGTGTTGCTTCCAGATCTCACATCCTTGTTTCGTTTTTTTCCAGGTCTTAGGGTTACAATGGTTCAGCTAAGTGCCAGCGATCTACGTGGAGGACTTGATGAAGAATCCTACCGCTCCTGGTACGCAGAGAAGCAGAAGGCAGATGGGCGGGAGCGCACAAGGCACTGTAGAGCAAGAAAAGCGGATAGGGTTGAGATTGCAGTTCAGCCGGCTTTAAAAGTTTATGAGGGAGTACCTATCACCTTGGAACGTTGTCGTGCTAGAGCAAGTAGAATCAGTGGAAATATTGCTAAAGAGATAGCAGACTTTGCCTACTCTCGTTTAGAACATTTTGACTCAAATATACAACAGTTAACTTTTCAAAAGTTCTTGGGGAACAACCACATAAAAAGGCTAATTCCAGCATCTTTAAGTAACTTGGATACTTTTATGTTGCAAGATTCAGTCCTCTCAAGCGTAAGAGAGGGTCTGAAGGATCACTTGGTGGGTGTGAAACCATCCAAAATTGTCATGGCCAAAGATATACTCTGCACATTTGCCTCGTCATCTCAGGTTGGGAGTGGGAGGGGGTTGGCTGGGCTCCTAGGGGTGGACAGGAGGAACATATCAAAGGCAAGGAGTAGAAGAGAAATTTTGGATGTAGGGCAGGATGCATTTTGGCTCCACCAAAGGCGAAGTATTCGAAGTGACTCGCTTGCTGACAATGTCAAGCTTGTGGTACATCAGTGGTGGGAAATTGAAACTACCATGTCCCCAAATCGCAAGGACATCATCAGCTTCCACGAAGGCCTTAGGCAGTGGATTTCACATCCTACACATTTTCTCCAGTGCTCACAGGTACAACACCGCAACCACTTCTAGTTGATTTTAATTGGTCAAGTTTGATGAGAGTGCTAGTGTATTTTGGCTGCTTGTATGGGACTTATGATAGTTCAAGACTTGTGTTCTCGTGCTTTAGGATGCTCTGCTCGTGCTTATATTGCTGTGCTCATGCTTAAGGGTTGCGTGCCTGTGCTTATAGTTTTGTGGTCATGTTCAGGTATGCTTGTGGTGCTAAGCTCCTACTGAGGGTGGTATGAATGTGCTTAGCACGTGCTTCTAGTGGTTTTTGCTTGTTTTATATGGTTCTCTTGAGCTTAGGGTGGTATTCAGGTGCTTTGGGTGTTCCTTGGGTGCTTCTAGTGGTCCTTGGGTGCTTCTGGTGTGCCTTGGGTGCTTCTGGTGTTCTTTGGGTGGTTCTTGTGTTCCTTGGGTGGTTCTGGTGTTCCTTGGGTGCTTCAATCGTGGTCCAAATGCTGTTGGTGCTACACTTGTGGTTTCTAGTTTCTCATGCTGGTTTTTTCTAATGCAGCTAGAGTTTTATACTACTTTCAAGGGAAGGCACCCTAATCTGGTGTGTAGCTTGAGCTTGTTTGAGAATTTGAAGCCCTGGTGGGTAAAGCGGCTCAAAATCTGCAACACCTATTATTGTAGATACCACCAAGAGCTGACGTACCTCATGATTGCGTTGGACATCATGCGGTCTGACAAACATGGAGTTCATCTTGATTGTAATTGCCGGTGTGATATGCTGTGTGGGGGTATAGGGTGTGGAGCTGGTGCATCTAACATGTGCAATGCTCATCGTTTGGTGTATGAGCGGTTGAGTAATTTGTGGACTTCTATATAGTGTGAGAAGCCTGAATTATCAATGTGGCACAAGGCAACATGTTTAAGGGGCATGTGTGCAGATTGTGGTGTGAAGTTGCTTCGTGTGTGCCCCTTTGAAATGACCTATGAAAAACTGGTTAAATGGAAGACCATTGGCTACAAGGTGGTTGGGACTACGGAGGAGGGAAACCCCAAGAAGGTTGCGACAGTGGAGTACCATGAATCTCCCCCTCGGGAGTTAATCCTGTATTTGAAATCTAAACTCCAAAGCTTTGTTTTGCACAATTACATAGTGTCTTGGCATGATTTTCAATTCAAGGAACTATTTGGGTCGGTTCCTCCTGACACTTTGATCTCCTGTGTAGACTTCAGTGAGAATTACATTCTAAAAGTGCATAACGAAATTCAAAGCATGCACTGGCATAATGAACAGGTGTCAATTCTGGTCCATATCACATATAGGTTAAACCCTGAATGGAGGATGGAAAATGAAGAGCCATTCTTGTTAAAAGAGATCCATTACTATGTATCTGACGACAGGACACATGACTCTCTTTATGTCCAACACTCCTTCATGTTGAACTGGGAACACATGAAGGATCAAGGGTTCATGCCTAGGAATCATATTGTTTGGTCTGATGGGTGCTCTGGGCAATTTAAATCAGCCCGTGCATGGTACTTTATAAGTCGGTATCCAAATTTGACTAGTTCTGCCCTGATGAGAGATGGTTGTCAAATGAGTTGGAACTATTTTGGTAGTGGCCATGGGAAAGGGGAGGTGGATGGTGCAGGGGCTCTTTTGAAGCGGGAGATCCGAAAGGAGCAGCTGAAACCTGGAGGGCTGAAGTTGCAAAATGCTGCGGAAATTGTTCAATTCCTGAAGGACCAATCTCAAAGAGTGCATGTTGGCCCTCCAGGCGCTAGGCGTACAACACACAAGTTTTTTTGGGAGATTCCAAAGATGGGTCCCGGATGCGTTGACCGCTCTGACCCTAGGCAGTGCGAGAGGGTTCCAAGGAGCATGTCAAATCATCAGTGCAGATCTGTGTCTGCTAGAGACCCGACACTTGTTCAGTTTCATGCTTTGTCATGTTTTTGTCACGTTTTCTTGAGTTATTCATCTGACCATGCTTGCCACCAATCGGCCCATGTGCAGGACTTCACCTTATACAGGTTGAAGCCCAAAGCACCAGGTCAAGCCCGGCGACTATACGACGGAGATGAGGAAGTTGAAGCCGGCAGTGGAGGCGAATTGATAGCTGATGCATTGTCAGTGGGAGACAATGTGGCCGTGCGGGCACCTCTTGAAGATGAGCCCTACTGGTTGGTGCTTGTGGTAAAGCCAACGCATATTGTATAGGAAGCCTTCATTGACCCTGAGGGAAATAGTTATGGACCTGGAGATGTAGTGTTTGGTGGTTTCTGGTATGAGTGGCTGCAAGAGGGTAGTCGGACCTACCTGCTGAGGAATGATAAAGAGTCTAGTTTTGTCTATAGTCATGTGGTTTTGACAGCAAAATTCAACTTACCTCCTATCACGCACGAAATTAAGAGTAGGTTTTCTGGATTTGAGTTAACGTTGGAGGTCAAGGAGATTATTGATGAAGCCCTTCAGGAGGCAGTGATGCTTGATTAGAGGCTTTCATTATGCTTAGGGTGTTGGTATCATGTACTTTGCCTTGATTCAAGTGTTTGTGGTGTAAGATGAATTGTCTTCAATTGTGGCTTCTATTGGTTGTTTATGTAGTGTAGGCTAGAGTAGGACAACCTTGCTGCATTGGGCAGTTTGAGAGGTTCGATTCCTCCTTGGTTGAATCTGATCAGTGGCCTCCATTGTGTCAGGTTATGATAGAATTGAAGCACATGGGAGAGCACATGGAAGACGTGTTTTGCATGCCATATAGTGAACATAGAAGTCAAAACTTCAACTCTAGCCATGCTTCTTTGCACCAACTAGTACCACACTATTTTTTGGGATAAAGTGAACACGTTGGGTGGGCTTGATAAAGCAGAAGTCATAAATGTTGCATCATAACAAAATCAGAAACCACAGAAGAAGGTGGGCAGAATTTACATGTTTCTGAGCAGGCTGTCCACATTTTAATGCTCGATTATCAGACGAAGCACCTTCCTTTCTTCGATTGATCTCTACCTTCCCATTTTCCAGTTCTCTTTTACATTCCGCCAGCATCCTGCTAAGCTCCAGATTTTGAGCTGCCTATTCATTCCCATGTCAATAAGTGAGTGAAACATTGGGAGCATTGTGTATTTCCAACCAGATTTTTTTAATCTAATATACCATATTAAAATTCCTCACTACTCATAAGGTTCAATAGGTTCAAGTAATACCTGCGTAAAGGAATTCAAAGGCAAGAGAATGTTTGCAAGAAAACAGTAGTATACCTGCTCTTCGATGGTGGACTGAAAGGAGCTCATATGAATATCTTATTCAATATCAAAGTGAAAACTCTCAAGTTCATCAAATGGTCATATGGGCCCCCCCAAGTATGTTGAATATTAAACCTAGAATGGTTGACAAAGTTTGAGCACGTAGTCCAACCCTAACCACATACCATTCAAATATAGGTGTCTACATTTTTGCTTCGTTGGATTAACACTGGTCTACCTTCACCAATCAAGGCAAATACCCACTGACCATGGTAAGAGCTTTACCTCAAAAAACCACTCACCACAATAGCAGAAAACTTATAAGAATCTATATTGGAGAAGTTAACATTAGCACTGTAGCATCGCACTTGTCACATACCCGACTTTCAAAGGGCCATATAAGGATTTTTGATTTATTTACATTTACCTCTGTTACCTAATTGGCTACAAAGCATGAGCACATTGGAATTATCATATAACTCAACATGACTTTTGGTAGGGAGTTGGTTGTTCTGAATATGGTGGCTTCCATGTTCGGTAAGTTTGCGTTCCATGCTTGGAGGTAGGTAGTGTGGAGGTTTGAACAAACAACATTCTATATTGGTTCATTAAGGGTCAAACTCGTTTGGCATGCCAAGAGGTGCTAAAATGAGGTTGGCCCTCAATGCACCTCACGAATAAGATTTATCTTCGTTCAAATTCAAACACTACCTCCGAGCATGCACCATTAAAAGTGGAAAGAAATCTTTGATATATTGTATGCAAAACAACCAATGAAAAATCATAGAGGACTAAATCCCAACGAATAGTCCCATTGAGTTACTTAAAGGATAAGTCTAGTCTGGAGATCATGATTAATAAGTGGGATTTGGAGCACCTTAGTAAGCTTCTCCTCCAAAACAGCGACTTCCTCTTTCAATTTTGCCTCATGATCCAGTACATCCTGTAGCAAAAGTTCCTTGGCTGTAAGGGGGCCAGATGCTAAACAGGCACTCTGCTGTTGCAAGTGTAATAATTGGGAGGCCAATTTCGCATTCTCCTCACTCAGAGAGCGTGCATTTTCTTTGGCCTTTGCCTAAATCTCCTCGAGCTTCCCCACAACGATCTCTTTTTTGTGCTGTAAGCCAATGGTCACAAAATCAATTTATGTCTGATGGAACACTTTATAGTTGCAACATAAATTACCCTAGTGTTGAGATCCTCCACGCTCTATTATGTTCTTGAGTTGCAGTTTGTTTGATGGTATCTTTTACTTGGAAACATCATGTCCAGAGCTTAAACAATCATGTCCTCATTAAGATAACGTCCAAAATCATTTAACCTGATAGCCTCGAATAAGAGTTTCCTGCTCCACCTCCAGCCTCAAGTTTTGTGCTTTGTGGCATGCGAGTTGGGTTGCCTTCACTTGGTTGCAGGTTCGTCTGGCCTCCAGCTATGGGTTCACCTAGCATAAGCATGCTTGAATAAGCACAGTTTCATCACATTCAAAATACCTTAGCATCTGAATTTACCAACGTAGTTTCATTAAGGGCAAAGCATAGCAACAAACTGCATAGCATCAGCCACCAATATTATGAACTGAGCAAAACATAGAATCACAGCTACAATGTTCTTAACCCAATTGCACAGCAATAGCCACCAATATCATGAACTGTGGGATAAAGTGAACACGTTGGGTGGGCTTGACAAAGCAGAAGTCCAGCTGTGGGTTCACCTAGCATAAGCATGCTTGAATAAGCACATTTTCATCACATTCAAAATACCTTAGCATCTGAATTTACCAACGTAGTCTCATTAAGGGCAAAGCATAGCAACAAACTGCATAGCATCAGCCACCAATATTATGAACTGAGCAAAACATAGAATCACAGCTGCAGTGTTCTTAACCCAATTGCACAGCAATAGCCACCAATATCATGAACTGTGGGATAAAGTGAACACGTTGGGTGGGCTTGACAAAGTAGAAGTCCAGCTGTGGGTTCACCTAGCATAAGCATGCTTGAATAAGCACATTTTCATCACATTCAAAATACCTTAGCATCTGAATTTACCAACGTAGTTTCATTAAGGGCAAAGCATAGCAACAAACTGCATAGCATCAGCCACCAATATTATGAACTGAGCAAAACATAGAATCACAGCTGCAATGTTCTTAACCCAATTGCACAGCAATAGCCACCAATATCATGAACTGTGGGATAAAGTGAACACGTTGGGTGGGCTTGACAAAGCAGAAGTCCAGCTGTGGGTTCACCTAGCATAAGCATGCTTGAATAAGCACAGTTTCATCACATAACACTATATTCGTTAATTGGAGACTTTTGAAAGTCTCAAAATAAAATATGCCCATAGTTTGGGATGCCAATATTGTGAGCATGCGGAACATTGGGAACATCGGGAACATCGGGAACATGATGGTTTGCAACTTTGCACGCAAAGAATATGCACATCACTAAAAATAGAAATTCTTTAAATCATAATCAAAATATGAACTATAAGTGGAAAATAACAATCGAATCCCAAAAACAAATATTTTTATTTCCTTATAAAGTTTAAGGTGCGCATCCCGTATATAAGGGTCTTATGGAATTGGTTGGCACATCCCAAACGTATGTATAAATTTGAATGTAGCCGCAATAAAACCAATTCTACAAAGTGCCCTTATTTTCCACATGGCATCCAACCTACGTTATGTTTCCCCATCTCCATCTTCCGCTTCATATCCATTATCGGCATCATTTTCTGCAGCTGCAATACGTACCAAGTTGTCTTTGGCAAAATCTATATGTTTTTGGGGGATGGTCATTGTTTCCGATTTGGAACCCTTGCGCGGCTTCCAAGCACAAAGGATGGTATCCGTGTTTATCCAAACCGGTGCGTACGCGGAGTCAACTGTCCACTTGAAACCCTTTTTGGTGTCCCAACCTAAATAGGTGCGGAGCACGTTCTGGTCTTTGGTGCTCGGACGGCAATATTCCACTTCAATTTGACGAAAGTGGGGGCTAGTTGTAACAAAATTGGGTGAAGACAATGCTTTCACCAACCAAATTGGTTTGGGGTGCTCCTCATCTCCTGCTCGTACGAGGACCATATAACCTTCGTGGCAATCAACACCCACACGAAACGACGGAGCCGGACGATTGCGCGCAGGGCCAACGTAATGCTCGTCCATTGCAAACTCTTCACGGACGTCTCCATTGCTAAAGAACATAGCATCGGACTCCACAACTGTCAAACGACTTTGTGGCCAAAATCCTTGTGTCAAAGTCGTACGGGTGTCAACACCAACGGTCATCAAGGCTGAGCGTATGCGATCCCAATACGTGATCAACGGCTCATGAGTATCCCTAACACGTCTGGTGATGTCTTCTTCACACAACTCTTTCCAATATTCAATGAATCCGGATATGCCCTTTATGATTTCCGGCCCATTCCTCATGGGATCGGGTTTGCAAGGCTTTGGTTCCCCATCCGGGAGCAAACATTTCCCATCCCCGTCTTGACGCCACACGAGTATACCATCCTCCGGGCCCCAATTTGGAGATGTGCACAACAGCTTGAACTGCATGGCGGGGACACCATCGTCCCTCATATAGAAGCGAAATTGTTGTGCTTTGGTATGTCCCACAAGACGGTCCACTCCCTTCAACATGTATGGCTTGATGAAGGCCTTGAAATTTGGTATTTCTTCAATCATGTGCGGGATCACCGGCACATTGTCCAAATCCATGTATGATTTCATGAGAAGTGGTATGGTGGGAAAATCCTCTTCATGCAACTTCATGCTCCAACGGCCAAATGAGGCGTCAATATCGTCGTGCGTGTGCCCCACCATCAAGAAAGACACAAACACCTCTTTGAATATGCCTTTTGCCACGAGCAAGGACCAAAAACAAAACACGTATCGACATTTGTTGTCTTTAGCACAATTATCGAGTTGAACGTGGAGAGTTGGAGGCAAGGGTTTTGCAAGAATGGGTTCTCCGGGTGGTTCCGGCAATGAAGACATACAAACCTCCTTCCCCTGGAGCACTGCCTCATAAAGCGGTGTCGTTCCACAACCATCGAAAAGAGCCCGGGAAGAGTGTACCGGCGGCTTCTCAAGATCGCGCAATAGTTTTGCAAATGAACCGACCGTGTGGTTGGCATCGCCAGGGTAAAAATCCAAACCATAATGGGCATATTTGACGTCCACATGGCCATGGGCGATCATACCTAAAAAAGAAAATCGATGCATGAACTACAAAAATATGAAATAACTCCACAGCGGATGGATGGAGTAGGACATTTGGAAAACACACCCAATGCAAATTGGACAGACTTTCAACACACATGAGGGATTCTGTACGAACCTGTGACAGCTACGGGCAATTTGAAGAGACCATCCGTGGCCTTTATTTTGCGTGCATAACAAGGGCATGCGGTCTTCGCATGGTCCATTTTATCATGGATGACTGTTAGAACCTCCGCAGGCCTCATTATGGACAGTGCACGGTTTTTATAGTAATCTTGACGATGTGCCTCTTGGTTGTTGACATGCTCAATGTATTTTCTCTGGTGTCTAGTATGGGATTCAGTGCCTATAGGGTGGGCATCTCGAAGACCTTTGTATTTCTCACACGCCGTACACCTGGCGAACTTGTCTCCAGGTCTCTTCAAACAGTATTCCGCGAATTGTTGGTTTTTAATTACACTCAACTTGGACAAGGAAATGGGCCCACATCCCGCTGCGCGGCCCACTTCGTTTATGTCCGTTAAGATGTTCTTCCACTTTGTGCCCGTGGGCAACACCATTTGAACAACTTTCTCCCCTGATGACAATGTCCTCGTCTTGTGGGGCATTGCATCCGCTAATGGCTCTATGATAGTGGAGAGTGTCGCGGAGGCTTGGAGTGTAGCCTCCCTAGGTTTCTTTGTGCCTGAGTTGCCATGAAACCGAGAGCGGCGACCCAACAAAGAATACTTCCGAAACCTATAGAAGTCAGCCTTGGAGACCGCATGGATGATATACCACGCTGTGCAACACACTTCCACATTCTCAAGGGTCACCACCTTACGGCCTTGGGTATCAATGTGCAAATTTCTGTGGACCTCTAGTTTCTTTGCTGATCGCATACGGAAATCCCCAAGCCACATCTCTTGACGAAGAGACCTAATTTTTTCGCGCGGAAATAATTGGCAACATTTCATCGCACAACAATCCTTTGCGGATACTAGACGGATAGAAACGTCTCCCAAGATGCGATCCCGCCGACGCTCACTATCTCCGCGAGACACGCGACTTGAATCGTATCTACGTAGGCCTTTGCGAGGACGAATTGTGCCCAACAAAGCCAACTGCGCTTGCGTATGCCGCCGTCCATGATCCCACAAGCTTACTTCTTCATGGAGAACCCGACGAAGGGGCCATCGACGTAAGGAAAATCTCCACGTCAACGGGACCTCACACGGTAGCAAGGAATTCAAGATGCACACGCCGACATCATCGAAACCAAGGGGGTTGATATCAACACATTCACGGGGATCGGAGTTTCTACATATGCCATCTGCCACCGGGACACCAAGCTCGTTAAGTAGAACAACATCAAGGCCCACCCATTGCTCCCTCCCGAAACCGGCACACAACGGAATGTCATCATGGTCATCCCCAGAATGTGGAGATTGTTCAAGGACTTCCAAAGATTCATGGGAAGATGTATACACAGACACACCAACACCGTTCGTCCCGTCATTATTGTCTGTAGACGGGGACGAGAATTCATAGTCATTATCTGCGGACGATGCATTCGTCGAAAACTCAAATGCACTATCTCCCACATCCACTGCCATCACACCTAAACAAACAACCATGGAATGACCAACCACACAACGGATGTCATGCATACAAGAGCGAACAATATCTGCAAATACATAGCCCGAACTTCGCACACAACTCAGGGTACTATTGGACTGTATATATACGAACAGCCGTATGTTCCAGGCATACTATGTGAACTAAACCATGGAACATCGCCATTGTGGTGTTTGAGGCCGTGAGTTCATAAAAGAAATGCCAACCTGTGTAGTAGGTGGAAATGGATACGTGTGCGACAATACAACATCATAAATCCCACAATAGCATATACACGAACGCCCGTTCGTGTATATGTACCAAACAATTCGCAAATGCATAAATGTCTATGGAGGGATTTACGAACAGATGTTCGCATATCGCTGCCATACTATGTGCCTGCATAGCCATATGTATGTATAGATGATGGTGGACGTGCACCATGCTCGAAGTCGATATTAACGAACGCACGTTCGTAAAATCCCAACCATGTGTGTGAACCACTGATGCACATGCGTGACATAGGACAGGCCGTTCGTAAAAATGCCATTGAAGTGATTACGAACGGGCGTTCGTATATCACTGATAGGGTACCTGCATAGCCATATGTATACTGGCTCCCAATGCTACACTGGCACATGCGTGTGCGACATACGAACGTCCGTTCGTAAATCCTTGAATGACATTCACGAATGCCCGTTCAAATGCCACTGATTCTGTATATCCATAGCCATATGTATATGTAAAATATGTTGCTGAATGTGGACCATATGCAGCCGCTTTCACGAACGCACGTTCGTAAACTCCCCACCAACCTCCTGTCTTACCTCCTGCCACAACTCTGTGCGCGACAAACAAACGTCCGTTCGGTAATCCTTGAATGGCAAATACGTACGGGCATTCGTATATCTGCCATATTGTTTGTCCCGGTATAAATGTATGGAGGGATGTCGCTGGATATGCACATAATCCCAGGTGTATTTACGAACGAACGTTCGTAAACTCCAGACCATCTTATGTGATCCACCCACAAAATAGTGGACTCCAGCTTTACGAACGCGCGTTCGTATATCAGCCATATTGTTTTGTCTGCAGAATTGTGGAGGGATGTCTCTGGATGCGCAAATAATCCCAGGTGTATTTACGAACGCACGTTCGTAAACTCCAGACCATCCTGTGATCCACCTACAGAAGCGTGGACTCCAGCTTTACGAACGTGCGTTCGTATATCTACAATTTTGTTTTGTCTACATAAATGTGTGGATCGATGTCACTGGATGCGCACATAATCCTAGGTGTATTTACGAACGCACGTTCGTAAACCCCAGACCATCCTGTGGTCCACCTACAGAAGCGTGGACTCCAACTTTACGAACGTGCGTTCGTATATCTGCCATTCTGTTTTGTCTGCATAAATGTGTGGATCGATGTCCCTGGATGCGCACATAATCCTAGGTGTATTTACGAACGCACGTTCGTAAACCCCAGACCATCCTGTGGTCCACCTACAGAAGCGTGGACTCCAACTTTACGAACGTGCGTTCGTATATCTGCCATTCTGTTTTGTCTGCATAAATGTGTGGATCGATGTCCCTGGATGCGCACATAATCCTAGGTGTATTTACGAACGCACGTTCGTAAACCCCAGACCATCCTGTGGTCCACCTACATATGCGTGGACTCCAACTTTACGAACGTGCGTTCGTATATCTGCCATTCTGTTTTGTCTGCATAAATGTGTGGATCGATGTCCCTGGATGCGCACATATTCCTAGGTGTATTTACGAACGCACGTTCGTAAACCCTAGACCATCCTGTGGTCCACCCACAGAAGCGTGGACTCCAACTTTACGAACGTGCGTTCGTATATCTGCCATATTGTTTTGTCTACATAAATGTGTGGAGCGATGTCGCTGCATGCGCACACATATTCCCGGAAGTATTTACGAACGCACGTTCGTAAACGATACCATCCTATGTGATCCACCTGCAAAGCGTGGACTCCAGCTTTACGAACGTGCGTTCGTAAAGCTCCGGTATTTGCGGCGGTATATTCGGAGTCTACGTTGTCTTGTACCTGGGGTGTGCGCTTGTTGCACAGGAGAATGGCTTGAGCACACTCCGTCAGGTCTCCAGGCCGCACACTTGGCGTCTGCCGCAAAAAAAAGCTCTGATATGGGGGGGAAGCGCTTTAAGTACTTCTCTGGTGTGGTTCAAAATCCCTTGGATGCTCTTTAAAAAGCGGATTCCCGCCGCCTACTTGGACCTAACAATATGCCATTCTATCCATGCGGAACATACCTGACCCTATGTTTGGAGCATGTATGGCATGGACGCAACATATTCAAAATATGTACATTGGTTGTACACCTTACTTGTTACCAAGGTCTCACGAAAAAAAATTAAAATTTTTATATGTATATATATATGTGTGTGTGTGTGTATATATATATGTATATATGTGTGTGTATATAAATGTGTATATATATGTGTGTGTATATATGTATATATATATATATGTGTGTATATATATATATGTATATATATGTACTATAATAGTTAATGTAATTTAAATATGATGGTTAACATAGAATGAATGGTTTGCGACCAAGGTGTGAGGTACAAGTTTTTTGGCAATTGTTACCTAGTATATATTACCAAGGTATAAGTGATATATCTACACAATGAGGTAAGAGTGGGTAAAAATTGGTTGTGGAGGTCCCTAAACTTGTAGGTATCATATGAGTCACATCAAAACATGCCCGTAATCCGCTCACCAAATGCGTGAACACCGATAAAAGGTGGGTTAATGTATAATGGCTTGTAACGTAGATTAAGGATATCAATTCAAACCATACCTAGATTAAATTTAGGTTTTAATTCAGATGCCACCCTACATGTTGATTAATCTGGCGTGTGTGGAAAGGTTGAATTACTTTGGAATCGTGCATAAGATAGAGTGAGCATATGGATTGAAACCATACCTAGGTCGAGTCACACTTATAATTGTGTGAATTTTGCATCCCATGAGAAGTATAAGCATAGCTAAAAGTGTTGATTTAAACTGGTCTTAAGACATGCATGTTATAATAAGATTATGGATTGTGTGATCAAAATGCACTTAACACTATTAAAGATTTCGGGATGTAGGGTTTAGGGTTTGGGGTTAGGGTTTAGGGTTTGTGAAAGTTGTGCATGTCCGGTAGTTAATACAATAGATTACATACACAAACAATATTGACTTCTCAAAAACCCATATCGCACTAATGCCCCCTTCCCACCCGACTTTAGGTAAGACTAAAAGTTGGTTCTAACAACTTGGCCATCACACCATCGACATTATCTACTGCCGAGCCTAGTTTGCAAATGATGTGGCATGGCTAAAAAGTGGAGGTCTTAACCCTCAAGCACCGACCCTCCCATCTTAGCTAAAGTCAAGTGGGAAGGGGGCATAACTTGATTTATGTGTAGCTCACATATGATGCTAGCCAAACATTCGACCACATGGCTCAAATGCGCTACACGATTTTTTGCATTTAGTGTTGTGTTACATTTAATGTTGTTATTATTCATTTACCTGCAACACTATCTACCAACCACTTGACAAATAGTGTTCCAATACTTTCAAGGGCAAGATGTGCCCGACTATGTTAGGGCAGGATAAATGTGTATTTTTTGTTTCTAGAATTTCTTATAAATAAAAAATTTCAGTTTGTATGTACTACTTGTATTCAATGGATAATTTCCTATGCAAACATAGTGGCCAATCAAGGATTTGGTAATGTAGTGGTGGTAGAGATGGTGGTGGTGCAACCATGCGGCAACAAAACACAAAACTTAAAAATATTATAACACTAATTGTGGAGATGTAAAAATCTGAACATGGCCAAATTTTACATTGGTTCACAATTAGTGTATAGGTTGGCATATAGTGTATGCAACATTAAGGGCGTCATTGGCATTTAGTGTTGTGGTTCGTAATTACTATTGCTAACACTAAATAGTAATTACGAACCACAACACTACAATGTAGTTCAAGTTGGCACCTAAATTGAATTTCCATCCACCTCTTGTAAGAAAAAGGACACTGCCTCCTGCCAATCTCAAATTGGGTCCTTTATGAAGCTAGTAATTATTTGAGGAACCATTGAACAACATGAAAGATGTCTCATTCATGAAAACACTATATTTCAAAAGCCCATATGAACGCTCGTTATTGCAAAGCATGATTATAACATGACTTTATTACTTACATGCAATCCCATCCAATCCCATCCTATCCCCCCCATGTCCCCGTCCCCATCCCCCCATGTCCCGTCCCCATGCCCACCTCCCATCACATGCCATTCCCCCATCCCACCATCCCATCACCCCCCCCATCCCCCGTGCCCATCCCATCCCGTCCCGCCACCCAGTGGGAGGAGGCCACGTGGCCACCGCCGGAGAAACCCTACCGGCGCAGGCTACCTCCCCGCGCCCCTTCCTCTCCTCCTCATTTGTCATTTGGCGCAGAGGAGGAGCGGAGCGCTTAGAGGCAGCGAAGCTCTTGCCATTTTTAGTAAGGTGTTTTATGTATGTTTTGTTGGTGCAAGCGGTGAGAGTTTAGGAAGCTTGAGAGTACGAAAGCTTGAGTTTCAGAAGCTTGAGAGCTTGAGAGCTTGAGAGTTTGAGTTTCAGAAGCTTGGGAGTATGAAAACTTAGAGTTTCAGAAGCTTGAGAGTTTAAGAAAGCTTGAGAGTTTAAGAAAGCTTGAGAGTTTAAGAAAGCTTGAGAGTTTAAGAAAGCTTGAGAGTTTAAGAAAGCTTGAGAGTTTCAGAAAGCTTGAGAGTTTTAGGAACCTTGAGAGTTTAAGAAAGCTTGAGAGTTTAAGAAAGCTTGAGAGTTTCAGAAAGCTTGAGAGTTTCAGAAAGCTTGAGAGTTTCAGAAAACTTGAGAGTTTCAGAAAGCTTGAGAGTTTCCTAAGCTTAAGAGCTACAAGCTTGTGAGTTGTGTGTACATCAGAGTATTTGCTAGGGTTTGTATATAAGTTGTGAAGGTTTGAGTGTGAGAAAGGAGTGAGTGGTAGAAGGGTGCATTTGAAAGTGAATTGAGTGTGCATAAGAAGTGAATTGAGTGTGCATTTGGAAGTCAGTAGACTCCATTTGAAAGGCAATTGAGTGTGCATTTGTGAGGATTTCTGGGTTTCTCAGTAAGGGACGAAGAACAGGTTCTGTGTGTGCAACATTTTAATGTGAGTACAGTTTTCCTTTCCATCGCACTCCCCTCACATTCTGAAATTGTTGCTTCTTGATTTCCATGTGTTTTGTTATATGCATTATAAGCTCTGGCATGTTTTGTACGAATTATCACTCTCTTCTTTATTCTGAATTCTCAATGTCATTCTGGATCTCAATTCTGTTCAGATTCTATTTTTTTCTTCAGTTGCATCATTCTGACCAAGAGTTGCAAGCACAGATGCGAGCATTGTTGATCACAGCAATCATACTCACATGTATATGTATTCGTACATATACGAATACGTATATATACGGCAAATATATAATATGAAACCCAAAACCACCACATTTACGAACGATCGTTCGTAAATGTGAAATACATCGCGAAACCCACCCCCTTTTACGAACGGGCGTTCGTAAATACGCCCTCGATACTTCAACTTTTACGAACGTCCGTTCGTAATTGCCTGTATGCAATGCTATATATTTACGAACGCACGTTCGTAAATATAGGCTACATATCATGCATATTGCATACCATGACATCAATAATTTGAACAAACCTCTCCGCAAAATTACACATAAAAAATAAAGAATTACGAACGCACGTCCGTAAACAAATAAAAACATAATCCAACATACAAAATCACCTCTATTTACGAACGTGCGTTCGTAAATACGAATGCAGGTCACTTTTACGAACGCTCGGCCATAAAATTCTAAAATGGAATGCTATATTTACGAACGCTCGTTCGTGTATATACGCCTACTAAGAACACCTTGGTACAACACTAATCAAACTGTGACTCTGAAAAACCCTAGACCCAAATGCATAAACTTGCGTAAGGACGTGAAATGTGAACAACATTGACAACCACCTTTACGAACGATCGTTCGTAAATATTATCAGAATCTATTGCAAAAAATACATTAATACTGAGTAGTACCTGAGATTTGCATGTCAGATACGAACGCTCGTTCGTAACTCAATCCTAAATATTCATGTGATGCAGATGGCTAGATCAAGCAGGAGCGCCATTGAAATGTTCGCGGTGAAGGTCAATCGCCTCCCGGAGTCGGTGTCTGACGACAAAGGCAACGACAGTTATGTCCCAAAGCAGGACTTCATGGGGGAGTGGACGGCAATGCCAGAGAAGACCACAGACGATCTATTCTGCCTATGCTTTACCTACGAGCTGGAAACGAGACCGGACCAGCCAGAACAATGGGTGCAGATGAAGACGTGGGAAATAGAATCCATAGAGACACAGGGTGATTATGTGATCTTGGATATGAAAAACAAGAAAGACCACATCAATCTCTTGTTGCACTACTTGAAGCACTCATTCTCATATGTGTACGCGTCAATGAATGTTGCAGCAGACGCCAAGCATTTCAACCTGGATGATCTCTTCTCAAAGTACATCCTGAGCCAATTTTGGACTGCCAGGAAGTTGACCGCCCTCGCCTTGAACATCTCTAAGTACAACAGCGTGGTCGCAGAGGCCAACAAGAAGAAGAAGAGCCCCAGAAAACCATCCACATCCGGGGCAGGAGGATCGAGAAGTGCACCGAGGCCAGTGCCTTCAGCGAGCAGGTTGACGGAGGGTCCCAGCAGACACTCGACGCCATCCAAGAGGACGAGGGAGGACATGGAGAGGTCGGGAGTAACAGAGACCGCGGAGGTGAGCTCCCCTCCCGTAATGCCAACCCCATTGAAGAAGGGCGAGAACCCGGACGCTGTGAAGGCCACGAGGATCCTTCGCGACTTCAACAATTACTCGAAGGATTGTTGGCCCATGGGACGCCACTTCACATTCAACGTGGACTGCTTCAAGTGTGAAAAATCCCCCAACAAGTGGGTGGTGAGGTCTCGCGAGAGCGGGGGTGTGAGGTGGCAGATAAACAACCTCATGAACAACGTCAAGTGGGATAGGCAGACCGTCTGCGTCATGCCCAAAGGGCTGACATCCCGTCCGTCGGAGAAGGATTGGCAACGAATCCAGAATGGAGAGTTCTGGATTATAGATGGTCAGCACAGCTTGGAGGCCTCTCAGATAATCCTCAAGGACGACAACTTCCAGCACGAACTGAAGGCAGAGTTGCGCTACTGGAAGGCGTTCTTGGTGTGGTCTGACGACTGGGACAAGCTGCGCAAGATTTCCACATTCCTCAACTCCGGCAACAAGATCAAGGCGTTCGAGGCGTCCTGGGCAGCTAACATAGTGGCTGCGAGAGACGTCTGGGTCGCCCACGGGTGCCCCCCCAAGGAAAGGGAGAACGCGAAGACCCAGTCTCCGCAATGGAAGGTGAGTTTACGAACGAACGTTCGTAAAGCTCAGTGTGCAATTCATTTTTCTTAACTTTCGTTTCAACATTTACGAACGTGCGTTCGTATCTGGTGCACTACTGACCTTTCTTTATTACTGCAGGCCTTTTGCGATGCGATGGTGGACAAGTTCTCTTCCATCGATATGAAGTCCACAACCACCAAGTCTGTGCTGGAGCTGAAGGGCGAGCTCCGACTCATCTGCTGCAACAGGGACACTTGGGAGTTGTGGACTCAATTTTTTGATGCGCACAGCTCGGGGGATCTCGTCAACCCCGACACCGAGGAGAAATACAGCGCGGAGAAGACCGGGGAGGCCCCTCCACTACTGAGGGAGTTCTTCAGGTCCCTACAAGGGTTGACGGAGTCCGAGTTGCGGAGGTGCGCGGTGCATCTTCTTGGGAACACTGTGGGAAGAACCATTCCCTACCCGAAAATATTTTTGAAGAGGCCAAAGCACAAGCCCGGCACGTACTCCATCAAGGAATGGTGCGACCACCGAAAGATGAAGACTGCAGCAATGAGGGAGTTGAGCGTACTCGTCCCGGAGTACAAACTCTTCCAAGCCGACGGGGACGTGGATTGGGCCTCATGGAAGGAGTTCAAGGTCGGCTACAACATCTGCGGAGCCTCGATGCGCAGTCTAGTCAAGGAGCACGCCTCCGTTTTGAAACAGAAGGGGAACAAGAGGTCAAAGAAAACGGAGACTGAACCCCAGGTGGTCGAGCAGTACATAAAGTTTTTGGAGCGGAAGAGGAGAGCCACATTCGAGGGAGTGGCAAGATTTTGTGTGGTGACAACCGGCTTAGAGAGGACCACATTCTCTAAGTGGGACGGAACCATCAGCAGGGCCGAGGTGAGGGAGGACCGTCGGGGTTGCCCATTTGCCCTGATCGATTTCAGGGGGATCCCGGGTGCGTCGAGGCAGGGGACGAAGGACATGCCCTTCTACAACCCCTTCATGGCGAAGTTCATGGAGTACAAATCGCCTGCCATGAGGGAGCCTCACGTTTGGCTGTGGATAGTAGAACAGGAGAAGTTGTCCGTCGTCACCGAGCTGTACGAGCAGACGATCAAGTTCGAGTATAGCATCTTTCACAGCACTTACGTGCCCGCCAAGACGGAAGGGATCGTGGCCATCAACGAGGCCAGGGGCAACAAGCAGGTGGGGGCGGTAAGCCTCATTTTTTTGACGTACAACGGGCTTGGGCATGGGCGAGCGCCTGTCAAGGCGAACAACACGTTCAAGAAGATCTACTGCATCCCACATCCCCCTCCCAAGGATCTGCTGCAGGAGACGTTGTACACGGTCTTCCCGGCGCTGGAGCTCAGGTTGGAGTTCTACGTCTCCGTGCTCCAGAGTTTGGCAACAAGTGGAGAGACTGTCTACAACGTCTGTGGAGGCAGCAAGTTCATGTACGCGGCGATGGTAAGCACTCCAAATATTTACGAACGCTCGTTCGTAAAGTTCATGGTGGCCGCATTGGTGAACGTTAGTTGTTTTAGTAGTGCTGGCATTGTTTCTCAGCGCTGATGTTTACGAACGCACGTTCGTAAAGTCCATGACATCCGCATTGTTGAATGGTAGTTGTCTTAGTAGTGTTGGCATTGTTTCAGCGTTGATGTTTACGAACGCACGTTCGTATATGCTAACGTATTTGCTTGTGTCCCTCAGATGTTGGGGCTGGTCGTCAACAGCTACGTTGACGCCGTGGACGAGGAGGAGTACCAGGTGCACAGGGCGAAGGCGTCAACGATGGACCTGGGGGACATGTTCGTCCCAAGGACGGACATCAACATGGCCGCCGACGAGAGCATGCCCGCCATGGACTCGGATGACGACGAGCCCGTCCCCTCCGCCAACGTCGATGCCATCGTCCGGTCCTTCGACATCACGCCGCTCCGAATTGTGGCGCCATCGGGGAATCCTGCCGACCGTCAAGGGACCCCGGGGGGCTATACTGGATCCTCGGCAGGGACAACCCAAGATGTCCTCCCCGCGCGAACCTCTAGAGATGAGGCCTTCGCCACGCCCGGGGGATGCTCGACTTCAGTGACGCCCAGGCCCCTCGTGGTTCCCAAAATGGAGAACCTCGACATTTTGGACCAACGCACCCGTCCATCATTGGACCTCTTCCGCAACACGAGGCGGAGGATGAAGAAGACCCCCTACGTGGAGTTGCCTGAGGGAGTAGTCATCGAGGTCTCGGACGAGGACGAGGGGGACATGGACATCATGTCAGAGCTGGGGGTCGACTACGGCAAGGACAAGAGGGTGAAGGAGGAGGCGCTGTCCGTCGCCGAGCTTAACGCCAAGCTCGAGCAGAAGATGAAGGAGGACATGGCGGTGGCTGCAGAGGAGAATGCCAGGAAGATGTCCGTCATTCAGGAGGAGCTCAGGGCCTCCAACGCCAAGACGGACGCAATCCTGGAGATGCTGAGCAGGATGCAGAGCTTTGCGGCTCCTCAGCCATCGTACCCCTTCCCTGGAGGATACCCCTCCCAATACCCCCCGCCAGGCCAGTACCCCTTCCAACCAGCGCCCCACCCAACGCCGGTCGGCACGCCCCCGCCCCCTGAAGTGCCGGCGACCACCGCCACCTCCCACTACGCCATCTCCTCGGCCATCCGAGAGGACGAGGATTTACGAACGCGCGTTCGTGAATCTCCAGGTCCGGCAGTCCTCACCCCTCCCCCTCCCAGGGTAGGACTGCCCTCAGACACGGACACGGCCTCTTTCACCGTCGTCCCCAGCTTAGTAGATAGGACAGGGGGCGATGATACTGCGCGACACACTGACGTGGTCACTGTGGAGGACACGCAGGGGAGCCCCAATGACGTTGCAGGTGTCCAAAGGATGGACGTCGAAGACGACCCTGCGCAGGAACGGCATGCCTCCGCTTGGATGGAGGATGTCCGCATGGAGACACTCGACCTGGGCAGCGAATACAACGACGCGGAGCACATCCAGCAGACCCAGGCGTCTCAGGCGGAGCGTGGAGACGAAGTCATGGAGACGGAGGCCCCTGCGGCAATGGAGGTTACGAACGCGCGTTCGTTAATCGATGAGGAGGGAGCTGCTGCTGTGTCCAGCGCCGGCGCCCCTCCCCCCGATGACGAGGTAACTCATATCTGAGAATACCACCTTTATTTACGAACGCGCGTTCGTAACTAACCCCCGCGATGTTGTCTTGGCACGTTCTCCATTGGCATCCCGAGGCCTGCAAGAGCCCTTGCCTTCGTGCCCCCTTAGGACGATGAATTTTGTAGGACACGGCATCATTTTTCCTTAGGAACCCGTGTGATAGGTTATCACCCGAGACAATTTGTACATAATTATTTATCGAATTTGTATATAAGCAGATGATCTGCATTGGATCTCCCAAACTTGTATCGCCTCCAATCTCTTGTGATGTGTATGTTCATGCGCGTCTTGACTCCTGCATACCCACCTCGTTCATGAACGAGCGTTCGTGAAAGGGTGTGACCCCCTGTCCACCTCCTTCGCGAACCCCCGCTCGTGAATGAACATGTAGACGCGCCCACGAACGAGCGTTCGTCAATGATGCGCACCGCCACCCGAAACCTGCATTCGCGACCGCCCGTCCTTGTTCACGCTCGTCTTTATAATGCATCGTCTTCATGCTTCGCTCAAACTTATTTACTAGCTCAGCATTACACTAGTCGAATTTTGTACATAATTATTCATCAAATTTGCATATACGCAGATCTCTGGATTGGATCGCCCTAACTTTGTATCGTCTCCCATCTCTTGTGATGTGTATGTTCGTGCGCGTCTATTCACTCTTGCATACCCACGGCGTTCACGGGCGGACGTTCGTAAAAAGGTGCGACCCCGTTTCCACCTCCTTCACGAACGACCGCTCGTGAATGTTCTCTACACGCTCACGAACGTCCGTTCGTAAATGATGCGCCTCCCCACTGTCGGCCTCCATTCACGAACGAGCGTTCGTTAATGTACCCTTCCACATTTTCCTTGCACTGCTATTATCGCTCTTCGTCCTTCCCTCCTAATGCATCTTCATGTTTCACTTCATGTTCTTCATAATCTCATTACTGTATCATAGCATTAAACTAGTCGAATTATTAATCACAGGACCCCCTGGAGATAGATCGCAACCCCTCGGCCAGAGGACTTGAGACCCGAAACAAACCATTCATAGTTTTTGACCTCAACGGGGTGTTGTGTCACACCCAACACATCCCCAGGGTCCCCACGCGTCCCTTCCGCCATCCTGACGAGAGGGACTACGACGGCGAGCTCGACACCCTCATAAACCGAAAGGCTGTCCGCGCCCGTCCCGGCGTGCGAGACTTCCTTCGAGAGGTGCTCGGCTTAGCTCACGTCGTCGTGTGGAGCTCTATGGTAATGGAGAACACGGAACCCATCGTCGACTTCCTCTTCCGTGACCTCCCCAGCCCTTGCCTCGTCCTCGGCCAAGAGGCATGCGATGAACTTATCGACTCGAAGGGTTTTCCGGTTCCCAAGTTCGGCGGTCGAGGCGGAGGGCAACAATTCCTCAAGGTCCTCGGGTCCAGACTGTGGCGCGGCATCCCCCCGCTCGAGGGGGTACCCCACGGGTGGTGGCCAACTGCGGAGAGCACCCTCCTCATCGACGACAGCCCCACCAAGAGCGTTCTCAACCCCCCCGGCAACGTCATCTTCCCCGACCCTTGGACCGGCGATAGGAAGGACACATTTTTGTTAGATAGGCTAGCGCCTTACCTTAGAAGGCTTGTGCTCCACACCGGGAGCGTCCCGGATTTTGTTAGGTCCAATCCCATCGGCAACGCGGCACTCAGCCCCCGCGATAGTGTATATAAGAGCATCGTTCGGCTCGCTAAATTCAATAAATTGATTTGAGAAACCTCTATGCATGTGTTGTGTCCTTGTGTTTCACGTATCTAATGATTTCTTCCATGTTTGGATGTCTTTTTTTTGTTGCCCATAGTCTGCCCCCCTATGTGACACCCGTGTCCTCAACGGCCCTCCCTGTCCCCCCTCGTCCCTTGGCTCCCCCTCCCGCGGCGTGTCGGATTTCCAGATCCCCTCCCTCTACCATTTCTCGGCGGTGGACGCAGCCTCGGCCGTGGATTACTCCCTGGACGTCGGCATCGACGACGGCGTTGTGAACAGCCCGCCCCCCAGAGTCACCGCCCTCGCGTACGCCCCGTCGCCCTCTCCCCTCTCCAAGGAAAAGCGAACGCTCATTCGGCTAGGACGTGTGTCGCCCTCGACCGACGGCCGCGTCGCTCGTCGTGGCCCGAGCCGTCGTCTCCGCATGGAAGCTCCCCGGTGCAACCCCTCCCCCGCCGACTCCGCTCCTCCCGCAAAGGCATCCGCCATCGTCGGCCCTCCATGCCCTCGATCCCCTCCGTCATCTGACAATGCCGTTTTTCAATCGGCTCCGGCCGCTCCCTTCGACGACCCCGCGGCGCCGGTCGCGCCCCGCACCGACGTCCCCAAAGTCAAGGTGCCTTTCTTTTTTCCCCTAAACCCTTGTTCACCGTTGCTTTCATTATCTTGGATCCGCGTGTATGGAACTTTACGAACGCCCATCCCAAACCACCCTCATTATTTTCCCCACTCCATTCTTATTCTTATTTTCCCATGGCGTTGTTTCGCAGGCGGCTCCCCGCTCGCTTGGTGGCCGGCCATCCTCGACTTCTTCCTTGGATAGGCGCGCCCTGAAGGCCGCATCTTCTGAGACCGATCGTTGTTTGGCCCTCCGGAGAAGTGCAAGGCACTCCCTCTCGCATACGCACTCGTATTCTACTTACAATACCACTTCGTACAATTCGGGAGCACGTCCGCATATATGGAAGAACGACACATATTCCGGGCAAGTCTACAAAAATGGCTACAGCCGCGGGCCGGAGATTTTCAAAGCCATGGAGGCCGCCAAAAACAAGGACACGGCCGCGAAAAAAATATAGTGGGACGTACATGTGTGACTAGAAATGTCCAAGTGGTCCCTAAATGCATGTAGGGGTAGAATGTAGTGCTTGGTTATTTATTCTATTTGAAGAATTTGATGGTATTTCCATTATATTTGTATTTCAAACCCATTTAATAGATTCAATTTACCATCACTCTCCGCATCTTCCCTTCCATTGGCAACAATTTCTCATATCATACACAAATGTTTTCATGTATGCTTTACATTTCTGGTCACTTTGATGCATTCATGTCTAATAATTGTTCCCAACATTATCAATATGGGATTTTTATGTTCTCATTACTGGTCCAAATTTGAAAAGCACGTTCTTGAATAGTCTCAAAATCATCAAAAAGTCTCCGATTAACGAATATAGTGTTACATTCAAAATACTTTAGCATCTGAATTTACCAACGTAGTCTCATTAAGGGAAGAGAATCATAGCTCAAAACACTATATTCGTTAAATTGAGACTTTCTCTAGTCTCAAATTAATATATGGATCCAACAACATGAAGGCGTCCGAAACTATATTGTGAACAATGTCAAAAATATTATATGTTCTAACATCCCAAACCTATAATGTTAGGACATGAGCACATATGGTAGACCACTTGACAACAACAAAAACACATTGGGTAGAGCACTCCAAACACAATTCACCCAAAAAACATATAACCTACTTTCTATTATTAGCATGGTCCATAAAATATAGGGTTTCCAACATACAAAGTGCATGTAATAAATGCATATTTCTTCAAACAATATAGTATTGGGGCGTTCGACCCAAACAATATAACATTGGGACGTTCAACCCAAACAATATAACATTGGGGCGTTCAACCCAAACCCTACTCCAATTTTGATGAGCACACATATGTGTAATATATATTGCTAGAATTATATCTGAAACTATTCGACCCAAACTCTACCCCAATTTTGATGAGCACACATATGTTGAATATATATTGCACGAATTATATTTGAAACTATAATCATGCTAACATAATCCTACGGAACTTCTCATTCAACGTGGGTTTCTTCTTGTGCGATCCGAGCAAGGTTGTCTTTTGCGAAGGTTATATACTTCTGAGGGATGGACACCGATCCGCTTTGATTTTTCCGTGGTCTCCACGCTATGAATATGGAATCTGTATCAACCCAAGATGGACCATGCTCAGAATCCACCTTCCACCGAAAGTTATGGTTGGTATCCCAGCCTGTATAATGCCGAACCACATCTTCATTTCTTGCTGTGGGTTTGTAATACTCCACTTGTATTTGTCGAAAATGTGCGCTGGAAGTTGTAAAGTTTGGTTTAGACAATGCTCTTGCCACCCACACCGGCTTCGCATATGTCTCATCCCCAGGACGTAAAATAAGCATGTAACCTTCATCACAATCAACCGCAATGCGAAAAGATGGTGGAGGACGTTCTCTAGCGGGCCCAACATAATGGTCGTCCGTATCGAATTCTTCACGAACCTCTCCGTTTTCCAACATGCACGCATCCGAAGCTTGTACATCGACACGAGTTTGTGGCCAAAACCCGTGCCTCAACGTATCAGGGCTATATTGGTGGAGGTCTGCTAAGGCGGCACGAACACGTGTCCAATAATGTATCCAACTCCTGTAACGATGCCATGCTGATCCACCAACATCCGATACCTTCAAACTCTCCCAATATTGTATGAAGCCAGATATTCCCTTCAAAATATCCTCCAAATTCTTCATGGCTATTGGCTTGCAAGGCTTGGGCTCTCCAGCCGGTAACATCGTCTTCCCATCCGCATCCAAACGCCATACAAGGAGACCCTCCGGTGGACTCCAGTCTTGTGACGTGCACAACAATTTGTATTGCATAGCGGGTTTACCATCATTGCGCATGTAGAAGCGGAATTGTTGTGCCTTGGTATGCCCGATCAATCGGTGAGCCCCACTTCGAATATAAGGTAATATAAAGGCTTTAAAGTCTGGCACCTCCTCGATCATATGGGGGATGACGGGAACGTTTTCCAAATCCATGTATGACTTCATCAACAATGGGATTGTTGGAAAATCCTCCTCTCGCAATTTCATGCTCCACCGCCCAAACGATGCATCAATGTCATCGTGTGTGTGGCCTACCAAAAGGAAAGACACAAAAACCTCCTTGAAAATGCCTTTCGCAACCAACAATGACCAATATGCAAATAGATATCTACTTTTATTGTCCTTTGCACAATTATCCAATTGCACACGCAAAGTGGGGGGCAACTTCTTCGCTACCACAGGTTCACTGGGCGGATCTGGCAATGAATGCAAACACACATCTTTTCCATCCAACACCGCCTCATACAAAGGAGTTGAACCCGTGTCTTCAAATAACAATCCCGAAGAATAGGCCGGCGGTTTCTCCAGATCACGTAGAAGCCTTGCAAATGACCCTATAGTGTGGTTTGAATCCGCTGGATATAAATCAAGAGCATAATGAGCGTACTTGACATCACCGTGTCCATGCGCAATCATTCCTGCGATGGCAACTCAATGCAATTAATATCTGAATAGAAATAAACCATTTCAAGTGAATCCATGTTGTCAAGTACATCATGGTAAAATAAACAATACAACAATTACGGTAACTGACGACAATTTTCGGTCTTCACCTGTAACCGATACATGCAGCTTGAAAAATCCATCCGTGGCCTTAATCCGATTTGCAAAACATGGGGAGGCTGTTTTGGCATGGTCCATTTTGTCATGGATGACCGTAAGAACCTCTAAGGGCCTGGATATTGACAACGCTCTATTTGTGTAGTAATCATTCCGGTGTGCCTCTTGCATGTTTACATGCTTGAAATAGTTCAATTGATGCGCAACATATGATTCTGTTCCCATCGTGTGTGCATCCCGAAGGCGCTTCAACTTCTCACAATTTGAGCACCGAGCAAATTTGTCCCCTCGTCGTTTAGTAATGTATTCGTTAAATTTTGCTTTCTTCATTGCGCTCAATTTTGACAATGAAATTGGATCCAACCCAACCTTCTCGCCAACAGCATTTACGTCGAGCAATATATCTTTCCATTTTGTGCCTGTGGGAAGAACTTTCTCCACAACCTTCTCACCGGTTGTGAGTGTGCGTGTTTTGTGCGGCATTGCATCAGCAAGGGGGACAATGATAGTCGCTAGAGTGGCCGTTGCTTGCCTTGTTGCTTCTCGTGGTTTCTTCAAACCCACGTTCCCGTGGTGTCGGGACCGGCGGCCTTCCTTAGCATAAGTCGCTTGTCTATAAAAGTCCGCTTTTGGCACCCCGTGAATGGTGTACCATGCCTTACAACACACATCTATGCTTTCAATGGTGATGACCTTGCGCCCCGTACCATTCTCATGTATAGCCCTATGGACATCAAGTTTTTTTGTGGATCTTAGACGAAAATCTCCAAGCCACATTTCTTCGCGGATGGCTTTCAATTTATCCCTCGAAAACAATTGGCAGCAACGATGCACACAACAATCCTTTGTGGCAACTTCACGAATGGACTCCTCACCAAGCAACCTTTGACGTTTACAATCGGTTGCCGACGGAGTAGGACGTGCCAATGTCTCGTACTTTCTTAGACCCTTGCGTGGCCGCATGTTGGATTGCAGTTCCTTTTCGAGTTCCATGTGACGTTGCTCATGGTCACGCAAGCTCACTCCATCAATCGTGACATTCCTCAATGGCCACCTGCGGAGGGAGAACCTATGAGTGGGATCCACCTCGGAATGAACGAGTGACTCCAATATGACAATGCCAACGTCCTCGGTGCCAAGGGGGTGTTCATCAATGCAATCTTGTGGATGGGTGTTACGACAAATCCCCTCCGCCACAGCAACCCCACTTTCATTTAGAAGTAAGACATCCTCATTCACCCATGAAGCTCTCGAAAGCCCTGCACACTCCACAATGGGAGTGTGCGGCACGGAAGGTGTAGGTATAGCCAGTTGTTCTTCATCGGAACTCCCATCCATGATAGCCTCCCCAACAATGTCTAGCTCGTCCTCAGATGCAGACGGAGAAGTGCCCATGTCTTCAAATGATGAATACCCTCTGTCAGTATACCCATCCATTGTACCTACACAAATGAACACAAAACCTTGTAAAAATTTGACAAAAGCAATAGGGTTAAATACAGGCATTGGTTTGGGTCGAGCGACCCAAACCTTTAGAGGCATTGGTTTGGGTTGAGCGACCCAAACCTTTAGAGGCATTGGTTTGGGTCGAGCGACCCAAACCCTTAGAGGCATTGGTTTGGGTCGAGCGACCCAAACCCTTAGAGGCATTGGTAGGCATTGGTTTGGGTCGAGCGACCCAAACCCTTAGAGGCACTTGTTTGGGTCGAGCGACCCAAACCCTTAGAGGCACTGGTTTGGGTCGAGCGACCCAAACCCTCACAGCCATTGGTTTGGGTCGAGCGACCCAAACCCTTAGAGGCACTGGTTTGGGTCGAGTGACCCAAACCCTCACAGCCATTGGTTTGAGTCGAGTGACCCAAACCCTCACAGCCATTGGTTTGAGTCGAGCGACCCAAACCCTTAGAGGCACTGGTTTGGGTCGAGCGACCCAAACCCTTAGAGGCACTGGTTTGGGTCGAGCGACCCAAACCCTCACAGCCATTGGTTTGGGTCGAGCGACCCAAACCCTTCAGCTGGTTTCGGTCGAGCGACCCAAACCCTCCGTGATTTACGCCTACAATTGCGGAAATAATCCATATCCGCCTCCCTGTACACTATCTGTAGTAAATCACACCGTGCATGGCTGTTGAAATTGGGTACTCAGCAAAGGACGTTTAGACAAACCTTGCAATGCAGCAGTACTTGAGAGACCTTTCTACCGTTTCACAATGGGGAGATGAGGAAAAAAGACCGAAGTTTAGGGGGCTTGGAACTTTATACTGCCTGCCTCCGCCTTGGCCTGCCCCTTTGGATCCCTTTCCCGCCCGAACCTAAACCCTAATCCTTTGTTCAAACCTTCTGACGGACATTCCCGCCTCTTGTTGTAAATAGATCTTCCATATTTAGAGGGCCTCTTCGTGGCCCCAAGCATGAAATGACCTTGGAGAACTAACCGCCTAATTCCGCTATTAAATAACTAAACAAAATATGAAGTCAGTGTTTGATTAATTGTAGTGTTCTTACAACCCTACCATGGTCAACATTAATTTTCAATTCGTTTCATTCCTTACTAACACTCAGTTCATACATGTATACGGTATTCCACATATTATTAGAACTGATATTTATTGTTTGAGATTGCATTTAATGCTTCTTACTTTCTTATGGTTATTGATATTTTGTGTATGTGGTTGTGTTTAATGTATCAAACAGTAAATATCATTCTTTTTGAAGTTGTGTATTCCATCTATAGTTTTAATTGATTTGGCTTGCGAATAAAATGTAGCCAACTTTATAATTTTGTTTAAACAAGTGTTTGATGAAAAACCTAATCATATATTGTTCTATCTAGTCAATGAAAGTTGATATGAACATGTTCACAAAATCATGGTTGTGTGTCCTAGTGTCACTACACTAAATAAGATATATATTAGTGTTAGCTACACTATATACAAATGCATCTACGACATACCAATACCATTATGAAAGTAATTAACATTAAATGTAAACCGAAGCACTCAATGTTAAATATAAACGTAATATGTTTGAATATGGTGTTAGTAGAAAATAAAATAAAAAACAAAGATCTTAGAAGATCTCCAATATGAGATGACATGAAAGGTGGCAACCATCGGCAGGAAAATGGTGTATGCTTTTGGAAACCTATGTAGAAGGCATAAATGTGAATCCCATCACACATGAACCTTTCAACTTCCATCTTTCAATGGTAACTGAACCTATCATGATGCCCACTTCAATTGCAAGCTAGACATACAAGTTTGAATTGTATGTCCCAACAATAATTTAACACAACATGAAAACTAACCAACATTCAGTTTCATAATAATATAGTGTTTGTTGTGATATCTAGTATATACATTTGTACTTAAAACCACGTGCGTCTTGGCCCCCTCATTTGACCTATGCGCCATTCATTTATGCCTTCGGGTTCAACAAGTCATGTTCATTAACCCTACCCTAAACCCTAAACCCTAAAACCCTAAACCCTAAACCCTCGTAGTTGTTAAGGGTTGCTTTCATATAGAACACCATGTACTGTACTTTGTGCCTCATTTCCTAATATGATATCTTGTTTAATATATGTGGAGGGATCATCCAACAACAGAGTGATTGCTTAAATGGCTTCATATAATGCCGAACTCCACATATTTGTACAAATATGACTTCATATTTGTGTAAATGGTGCTTCTCTCATTTACTATCACTATATTTGTTCATTTTGGACTTTCTCTTGTCTCAACTTTGTATAATATGACCTTTTAATGTGGTTTGATATGAACACCCGCTTCGAAATATGTGCATCTTATAAATATGTACTATTCTAAATAAGTATGTTAATGTTTGATGCTATAAATTGAACAACATCTTTGTTGCTTTGGGCAAACAATAATGATATTAAGGTGTCAAGACTTAATATTGCATAGTTCCATATGCGCTAACCATTACAATACATAACTCTAAACCATTCATTGTGTAAACGGTTACCATACTTGTAATTTTCGATCTTGTGATTGCCTATGAGGATTGCAATATAGTTATCAAATACTCCTCTTAGAATAGTATGTATCACCCTCAACCCATTCCATATGTGTAGATTACCACAATTATAACACAAATTACGGATTCGTTCTATGATATTAGCAAATCCAATGAGGGACCATTAAATTAAAAACCATTTTAATTAGAGTTGGCAAATGTGTTCATTTTGTGGAGTACCTTATGTATAATGCTTTTTGAGTATCCTAATTCATGGTACAATCCACCATCTCAAGCTAGAGCCCTGTCCTCTACCAACAACCATCGTAGATAATTGCAATACATAACTCTAAACCATTCAATGTGTAAATGGTTGCCATAATTATATTATACCATCATGGACTTCCCTATGACGATTGCAATATAATTATCAAATACTCCTCTTAGTATGCAGTCCACCCTCAATAAATGTTACACCTATAAGTGTTAACCCTCTTTAAAATTAATGTTAACTCTCTTCTACTCCCCACATATTGCACACTATAAATGTTAAACGTGTTAACTATTAACAAAATGGTACTCCCGTCTTTGTAACTTTGACTCTATAAATGTAAACTATTGAAATACAACCATACTATTCCATTTTATAATGATTTGCGATCTAGTTTTGGTGTCATTCGAAGGTACATGCAATCACGTTTTTGTTTTGTGTCCAAATATGTGGGTTTATGGTGTAGATTGAGAAATATTTGCAAGTTGGGCATGCATATGAATCTCACCAAAGAACCATAATTGATCCATACTTCACCCGTGATTTGTGAACTTGATATTCAATAAAGTTTTGTTGGTTTTGCAATTGTATGAATAGTATTCTCCCACAAGGACTCTTCACAATTGCTTATATTTATTAATGTCAAGATTTTTATTACTCAAAAAGTAATTTCATAATTGTTAATTGTTAACTTTGATCCACTCCCGAGGGTTAACATTTATAGAGGGTAGATTATAGTATGTATCATTATCGATTCATTCCATATGTGTAGATTACTAAAATTATAAAACTAATACAGTTTCAATGTTTGATTCTAGCAAATCTTACGGGGGACCATTAAAATAAAAACCATCATTATTCGAGTTGGCGGAGGTGTTACATTTGTGCAGTACCTTAGGCTATAACCATTATTGAGTGTCCTCAATAATGGTTTGGGATAGGTGGCTAAAGGACACCCACTTGCGAGGCTTATGGACCGTCGATGGGCCAGAGGCGCTCCAATGGCCCAGATTGGGTATGCGTTTGGGGCATGGAGCGCCGCCGCTCCACGTGGCGGCCATGCGTCCATCGAACACGAAAGGCCGGACCCATTCCCGAATGGGTCCCACCCTTTCGTGTCTTTTTCCCCTCCCACATTCTCTAACCCCTTCCCTCCGCTCCTTCTTTCTCTCTCTCACCTCCGCGCCAAGCTTCCACCCTTTCCCCGACGCATCTTCCCTCTCCCCTTCTCCTTTCTCTCCTTCTCTCCTTGTAGCGCCGCCCTCGCTAAGCAGCGCTTTTCCTCATTGTTGTTCTCTCTGATTCTTCTCCTCTTCTCCTATACCTCCCTCTGGTCCATTGAGAGTGAAGCATTGAGTGTATTGTGTGCACATTGAGTGTATTGAGTGCGCATTGAGTGTATTGTGTGCATTAAGAGTGTAGCATGCGGTTTGTAGTTTTGTTTTTGTATCAAAGTGTTTGCTTTGAATCAACAGAATGTCTTTGTGTTTGTGAATTGAGTGCATTATTTCTGGTGTGTGAGTTTCAGGTGTTTGAGTTTCAGGGTTACATTGTTTGTGAGCAATCAGTGTATATTCGCATAGCTTGTTTGTGAGTGATTGTTCAAGCTTTATTGTGAAAGCTTGATTGTGATTGATTGTGAAGAGTGAGAAGTTTGTTCCTGAGTGTTTGTGAGAACTACATCAGTTGTCCAGTTCCTTTTTAGTTTTGGAGAAATTATAGTTGTTCAGAGCGTTTTCAGTTTTCCAGATTCAAGCCTTTCTACAATCAGCAAGTAAGACCAGCTTGTTGGAACAGCTTCCAACAGCAGGTTCTTCATTAGGTTGCAAAGAAAGGTATTTTCTTAACCCAACTCATTTAATGTTTCGCAGCATCTACAATGCATAAGCATTGTATATGCTGCGCAAACACATTGTAGAGAACTCATTATTCATAACAGTTTGGAGAGACGACTCAAACCTCACTCTCAAAACTCTTAAGCCCACTCTAAATATAGTATATGTTGCATAATTAACAATGTTAATGGTTTCGGTCGACCGACCCAAACTACCTGCAGCTGGTTTCGGTCGAACGACCAAAACCAGCAGCGCAGTTTGGGTCGCTCGGCCCAAACTCTGCAGCTAGTTTCGGTCGATCGACCGAAACCAGCAGCACTGTTTGGGCTGAACAATCCACACTAATATGCAGGTTTCGGTCGAGCGACCGAAACCAGCTGCAGAGTTTGGGTCGAGCGACTCAAACTATTGACAATTTTAGACCCATAAAAGCAAACTCCAGAAGAGTATAGGTCGCTCGACCCAAACCTCATGACGAGTTTGGGTGGAACGACCCAAAGTCCCAATCACATGCTACATGATAATATATAAAAGGACTAGATGCCATAGATAACTTATATATAAGGACACAAAATTTGGGTCGAGCGACCCAAACTATGCGTGTTTTTCTGCTATCTATAACAAAATATTTTAATCTTACAGAAGACAACTCATACATCTAAAAAACAACGAAATATCTAACCTCTATCACATTACACGATATCTTTGAGTGAGTAATTGTTACTAAAAACACAAATGTGCTCAAAAGAGGGTTAATAGTTTGGGTCGCCCGACCGAAACTAACATATCTACCTCTCCTTGCAGATGCCTCCCAAGAAAAGACCTGGAGAACGATGGTTGGAGCTGGCACCATTCGAGATAGTCGAGGAGTACGAGACACCGACGGATGAGTCCTACGTGCCAAAGGAGGACATTCTCGTCGCATGGTCTTTTTCTGTGGTCAAGGCAGCCCAATTCAAAATTTTGCTCGCCCTCAAAGTCGGCACAGAAGAGTCTTTCACATGGGCTCTTGTGACAGGATGGGAGGTTTCATCGGTCCAGGCTCTAGGAGGACATGTGGACATCATCCTGGAGAATTCATCCCAACAAACCGCGCATGTATTCATGAAGGACGTCGCCCAGCCGTTTGATCCTGCGTACTTGAGGGAGCAGTGCGCGGAGCCGGAGGTCATCAAACCGGAGGCCATCTTCGTGGATGGAGCCACTTCAATCACCAAGATTGCCACGAGATTCACAAAGCTGAAGCAGGCAATCAACGCGATCAACAAGGAGGCGCAAAGCAAGTCAAAACATGCTGTCGCGACGAGGCGCAAATCAACTGTCGAAGAGGGCGCAGGGTCGTCAAGACCTCAAACATTGAGGAAGCCCCGTCCGGTACCCGCTGACTCCAGGAGAACAACTCCTACAGCAACCCCGGCGGATAGCGAGGCACCAACGCCATCCCAAAGCCGGCAGACTACACCGTCCAAGAGACAAAGAGAGTCGTCCTCTGCCATGACAGAGGAGCCTGTTTCGCCTGAGCTGAAAATGCCTAAGGCCGGAGAAGAGGTGGAGCCGGAGGAGATCACGAAGATCAATGAGACCTTCGAGACAAAGTGCTTACAGTACTTTTTTATGGGCAGGGAGTTCATGTTTAAGGTGAACATCTCCCAATGCCACCTTGCTCCCCCGGAGATGTGCGTTCGTGCGAAGGAAGACGCATATGTGGAATGGCTTCTCACCAAGATGCTTGGAGACCAGTTCAAGTTCGACAAGCAGACTCTTGTTCTCATGCCTCAGGGGCACAAGAAAATGCCCACACCAGATATGTGGGACACCATAGCAAAAGGCGATTTTTGGCTGATTGACGGTCAGCACAGTGTCGAGGCAGCTAAGAAACTGCAGACCAAGACCAATTGGGATGACCCCAATCGGCTAAAGGAGAAAGTGAAGGTATGGGATGCGCTAGTCGTCTGGTCTGACGACGAAACGCGGCTCAGCGACATATCCCGCTATTTCAACAAAACGAATAAGTTGCGGCCATACCAGGCATCGTGGATTCGCAACATCATGGCCTCGCGGGAGGTGTGGGAGTTCTACGGAAGACCTCAAAGAGAAAGGGAGAATGCGAAAGCCAAGAATCCCAAGTGGGAGGTGAGATTTCCTAGGCACCCCATAGTTTGGGTCGAGCGACCGAAACTGCTACATAGTTTCGGTCGCTCGACCCAAACTTCTGGATTTGTTCTTCATATTTCTGCTTCATATTTCCTCTGTAAGTGGACAGTCCATACTCTTAACTAATACAGATTCTGTGCTCTTATGCAGCAATTCAAGTACCACATGATCAACAAGTTCTCTTCGATCGACAATTCAAGCCGCAAGCAGAAGAAGTACAAAGAGCTGAGAGGAGAGATCTACTTGATCACATCAGCCGACGCGGTTTGGCAGAAATGGAAGACCCTGTTCGAGAGGCACGAGACCGGGGATCTTATCGATCCCGACACGCTCGAGAAGTACAACAAGGTCCCCAAATTCAAACCGCTGAGACCTCTTCTGAGAGAGTTCTTCAGAAGTCTGCAGGGTCTTATGGAGTCCGAGATCGAGAAGGCGGCAACCCACATGTTGCACAACAAGAAGACTGCAAAAAGACTTTGGGACCATCCGAAAATCGTCTTCACCAAACCGAAGTCCTTTGTTCCTTCGTGCTACACATTGAAAGAGTGGGCAGAATATAGGAAGAAGAAGACGACAATCGTCGAGGAGCTGCACAAGCTAGTTCCCGAAAAACTAATATTCAAGGAGGACGAGATGAACGAGGTGAACTGGAGAGCGTTCAAGGCTGAATACAACTTCACCAGTGCATCAATGGCGGCTCTGATGAGGGAGGCGGAAGAAGACTTTCTGAAGTCAAAAATGGTGAAGAACAACAAGAACCTGCCTCTTCCCGCCCACACCATGCTTGCCTTCTCCAACTTCATAAAGGAGAAGAGGATTGTTAGTTTCGAAGGAGACGCGTTTTTCAACCCTGTCTCCTTCAAGCCACTCAAAATCCAGGGGTGGCCGGGCGTTGAATCCAGGAAGCAAATACGAGTAAACGCTGCGGAACGGTTCCCCTTTGGCCTAATAGACTTCCGCAATATTCCTGGCCATGAGTTTGAGGGCACAATGAGCACACCCTTCTACGGGGAGTTCATGCCTAAGTTCTTGGACTATGCCAGCCCCAGGCTCGGGGAGGTTGATGTCTGGTTGTGGATAGTAGAGGACAGGCGAGCAGAGCAGGTGTTTGAACTTGTTCAGAAGTTGCAGCCTGACTACGCGGTGTCCAAGTCGCACTACGTTCCTGCACCGGCGGAGGGGGTGTACACAACACTCAAGGACAAGAAAACTAAAGTCCTGAGCTTGTTGTGTTTGTACTTTGTTTTCAAAGCAAACCTGTTGAAGGACCCCAGCCACCCCCTAACCCGAATGGAGAAACTGTTCCAAGTTCGGGACGGCATGGGTGCAAGCAAGTCATTGTACGACGAGGCGAAGTATGCAATGTACCCTGCGGACGAGTTGCGGATGGAATTCTATCTGCGAATAATGAGGGCTCTGACGAGGAGAGGGGACGCTATATTCAACATCTTCGGCGGCACCAAACCCATCTTCGCTGGCATGGTGAGCTCTCTCGCACTATTTGATGAGCTAGTTTGGGTCGAGCGACCCAAACTATGAGCACTCCTAGTTTCGGTCGCTCGACCCAAACTATAAGCACTCCATGCTTTCCTGTTTGCATTGATATTTTGAGCTTTCGATAATATTGTATGCCATCTAACATATCAAGTGTGGTTATGCAGATGCTGGGCCTGAATGTCTACAGCTATGTGGACGCCTCTGACCTGCAATTCTACAAGAACCAGAGATCATTGGCCAAGAAGATGGACATATTGGACTGGATTCCTGGGAGCTACGCCGAGGAGACTGTGGAAGGGGGTGAGAGCCCACAGGATAGGGCTAGGCGTGTCAACCCAGCCGAGTTGGCCATGATGGTTCCTTATGCAGCACCAGAGCCTCTGGTCCAAGTGCATCCAGGTCAGTCTTCTCGAGGGCCTCGTGACGAGGAGGGGGAGGAGGAGGGGGAGGAGGAGGGGGAGGAGGAGGAAGAGGGAGAAGAGCCAAGGCAGGAAGGCGAGGTTGAAGAAGGGGCAACGGGCTTCACTCAAGAATCTGAAGCCCCTCAACGAAAGAAGGCAATGCGGGTTGCAACTCCGCAGAGTAAGTTGGTGCCCGTCCTCACAGTGGACGATGCGCGCGACATGTACTCGAGGGATGCGACTGAGGTTTTCAGGGAGAGGAGGAAGATCAAGGGCAAGAAACTCTATAGCGACTATGCTGTAGAGGAGACAATTGCCATCAGCAGTGAGGACGAGGACGACATGGAGCTCGCGAAACGGCTCAGGTCGGACCCTCCCTCTCCCGGTGCCTTCGCAGGGATGGTGAGGGTGAAGCCCGAGGTTCTCACCGTCCAAGAGGCGAACGAGAAGATGTTGAGGGAGGAAGAGCAGCGCATCCGCTTGCAAAGGGCCGCTGCCGAAGAACCCTCGGTGCGGAACGAAGTTGCAGAGCTGAGGGCGATGTTGTTGGAGCAACAACGTCAACGAGCGATGGCACAACCACCGCCTAGCATTGACATGATCATGCAAGTGATCCAAGGCATGTGGGCGCAGGGCATGATGATGGCCCCCCCGGGCTCGTTTCCACACTTGCCCCCCAACTTCCCTCCTCAGAGCATACCTCCACCGTCGGGTTCGCAAGGGTCATTCAGCTTCCAGCACATGGTTGGACCCCACGTGCATCCTTATGCACCGGTCCAACAAGTAGATGACCCCAACCTCTGGCGCCAGGCCGGGTCTTCTAGACCCCTTACCCCCCCACCACTACGGCCGCCACTGGTCCTGCCACCCCCTCATCAGCAGGACGACCCGCACATGTTTGGGTCGTCCGACCCAAACCCAGCCCCCCTCGCAATGCAACAAGGCCCACCTCAGGATGGGGGGGAGTTTGGGTCGGACGACCGAAACCCCGTGGCCGCTCAGTCCTCAGTGGACCAGCATGGGTCTGACAAAGACTCACCCATGCCAGATGTTGAAGGTCCCCAAGGGCCTGGTGATACCTCTACACCTATCCCAATCGATGAACCTATGCATGCTGCACATGCGGAGGTTGGGTTAGGTGAAGGGCCTGACACTGAACGCTTGCAGGAGGACGACACTTGTATGTGAGCGTAGAGCGGAGAGCGGAGAGCGGAGAGCGGAGATTTGGAGAGCGGAGAGCGTAGAAGATATAATAATAGCAAACTTGAAATGCCAAAAAAAGACATTTGTAAATATAGACTGGAATATACCTGGAATATTCTTGAATCTCCAAATATAGTAAAAAAAAGGACCTATTTCCGTGGAGGGTAAAGGCCCGGAATTTGGAATGGTCTCATTAAGTTTGGAAACCGTGAGGTGGTTGAATTATTAAAACCAAGGATGATCACAAGAAAAAATCAATGAAAATTGATTTTCGGAGATTGGTATAATTGAAGAATGAGTCAATCAAAATACAAAGGAATCAAAATAATTAACTTCCTTTGTTTGGATTCATCACTTTTCTCTTTGTCTTATATGTGAGTCAACTCTATAGCTTGGACTTTAGCAATTATTGTGTGTGGCCGAATAGATTATATATTGGACTCTTACCCAACATCATTGTATATACACTTGCATACAATGGGTGATGAAAGAGATGTTTGCTGGATTAGGATGGGAGAAGGAAATAAGGAGTCTAGCAGATCCTCATATTCCGGTTAATTTATCGCCGGAATTTTCGTTTGCTGCTGGAAATCGAAGTAGTGATGACTATGACCTGACTCCATTTTCGCAGTCTACACAAGCATGGAGGTGGAGGACGCGGGAGGAGCAAAAACAACGCGAGCAAAAAGAAAAGAGGCAAGAAGATGTGCCGGAGAAGGACGCTGATTTGGATGAAGACAAATCGAACGAGACGGAGGAGGAGGTGAACGTTATAGGGGAATCTTCGAAGTCTCTTTCATTTCGCGAACGGATGAGGGGAATGACGCCGCATCATCTTCCGCTAAAGGAACGAATGAAAGATAAGACAGTTTCTTATATGGATTTGCTTCGACCGGGTCCACCTCCCTCGGATTCATCCAAGAAGTATGCAAAACGGAAATAGAGTTGATAGACATAGGAAGCATTGTAATCATACCTTTAGTATATCAATAAATTATTGCAATTGGTTTCGGCGGTGACGGTTCTTGGAAAGGAGGGATCTGGAAGAGATAAGAGTACCCAAAATGTAGTGAACCATGAAAGGGACATGGTTGAAAGAGGTGTGTCCAAATTCGATGACTCGAATTTGGCCACACCTCTTTCAACCATGCTCCTTTCATAGTTCACTACATTTTGTGTACTCTATGCGGAGTAGAGCTACAGATGAAGAGTCACTTCAATGCGCTGGAGGCCGAAGAGAAACGTCATGTATCTTAAATTGTTGATGCTTGAATGTGTATCCAGATAATTTAGGCAGTCTTGTAAATATATATTTTCTGCCTAAGCTGGTAGGAAGCATTGTAATACACAATTTTGAAGTAAATAAAAATAATCATTGAGATTATACCTTTATTATATCAATCAATTATTGCTTCACAAGATGTCCAGAAATGGACACAAATATCATAGCCTAATGTAGTGCTAGGCTGAGAGGAATTCTAGGAAGTTGAATGTGTCAAGAGACCTCCCTCCATGATGAGTTTGACCTCATTGAAGCTAAATGTCGGGGCGTGTATGAACAAATTTACATCCGCATCCAAATTAGAAACCTTGACGTAGATGTAATACAGATGCTTACAATTCATATAAGAATTCCGTTTGCGGCCGAACTTGGAAATCATATCCAAGAAGTATGGGCAGTTGCATTCTGGAAGAGAACTCACTGTGACTTGGTAGATGGGTGGCTGCAGTTCTGACTTGGACTGCAGTGTGATAATGCAACCAAATCCCGGTTGAGGGATCATAGTTAACTTGAGAACAGTAGCATGCATAGCTTCAGCAGATGCCACCATCTGCCTCTGCTTTGCGGAAGGAGCGCTACTGGATCGCCGAACAAGTTTGGACAATCTTGTCGTAGGGATGGCGTCGGGGTTTTCTGGAACACGGATTCGAGACATATCCAGCGGGGTCGCAGAGTTGGTGAAGAGTCGAGACGGTGTGATGCGCTCCTTTGGTGGGAGTTGAAAACCTGCGTTCTCAAGCGCGAAGATCTCCGAGCGGGTGAGGTTGGTACCAATCTTCACGGGCCAGATTGGGGGGATAGGAGGCTTCTGGTCATTAGCAGAGAACGGCATGACCCATTTCCGACGAGGGCCCTTGACGCAACGCTCGATGTCGTCTGGGCAAAAGACAAAGTTTGTGCGCTTCATAGATTGGAGTTTGTAATGATGCCACATACCGGTGTAGGTGGGCGCAGGGACGCTCTTGTTATTGGTGACGATTCTTGCGGTGCATTTTTTTTTCGTGCCCGCATGATTAGCCCAACAAGACTTTCCAGAGGTATAGGGTATGCGGGCAATATGCCAAAGAGAGACATCTACTTTGGTTTCTTGCACTGCGGTGACACGCTGGAAACCAAGTCCTGCAGGTGAAGGCACTTGAACCTCTTGTATAGAGGGGGAAGACTCCTCAATGATAGTAGGCAGTGTTTCAGGTTGAGAGCGAGTGACTCGCTTAGCAGGGGGAGGGCGAGAGAAGTTCACTGTATCGGGACGGTGGGTCTCGCCATCATCACCAATTGGAGTGTCGGGTCTTCGCTTCTGCGATCCAAACACCTCGGCGCCCTCAAGGTGGGGATCGCGAGTGCAAAACTCTTCCCCACCGGGCATTTCAAGCAAGACCTTCTGCAACACTGTCGGGTCGCTAGTACGCTGAGCTCGACGTTGAGCACCTCTCAGCTTTAGTTCTTCTTTGCTTGGACCATCACCGCCACTTCCACCTTTAAGGAATTGGTAGTATGCCACAACCTGTAAGAAGGCGCGAATGTAGTCGTCAACCGTAGCCACGTATAAATCTCCACCCTTGTTGCCGGAGGCTTGAAGCCACTTGTTGTGGACAGACTCCGCAAGATTGCAGGACGGCATCTCGGCCAACTGGTCTTGGGTTAAAACCTTTTCCTGAATGGACAAATCAAGTATTAATATAAATGTACACAGAGAGGAAAACGAAGCCAAGAAAAACCAATAATGAATTATGACGGAGATGTACCAATTCCATGAAACCACCCCATTGAAGGTAGCGGAAGTGCCAGAAAGCAAGCCAGAGCTGAAGATGCTTGAGACCGTCTTCACTTGTACAATTGGATGAAGCCCACCAAGCTTTGATAGCTAGGTACCTAGTCTCCGCCTCTTGCATAGATGAGGCATTTCGATATTGAAGGCAAAGGTGTCTATGTTGGTCTTGCAACTCATGCTTTATATACGATTTCGTATGTTTCTCGAGCGATTGTTTCCAATGAAAAAAACAAGTGCGCTCACGACCCTCCATTGGAACTTTGGGATCTCCAGAACCATACACAGTGCGAACAGCGTTCCAATTGGCTTGGGCACTGTCGGCCATGAAGCCTATAAAGTTTGGATGTGGGATACCGTGGCGGGCCATGACGTGGTTGAGGTTCTGCCAGAAGAGAACTTGGGCATCCTTATCCTCCGATTGGAAATCACAGCATGAAATGGTCATGACCCGTTGATAAGTCCCATCGTATACATGAGCGGCCATGGTGGTCCACCCTTTGACCCGCTTCACGTGATCGGACATCATCCACGCATTCTCGAGGTCCCCCCCCGGTTGCATCCGACGAACCAAATCCACACCACTTCCAGGACCAACCTCGGACATCTTGAAGACGAACACCTTGTCTGTATCGTCACCTTGTCCTGGGAATTGGTTGCGTTGGACGTAAGCCCAATTGCTAACGCCCCGGAGCTTTGCGATGCCATCCATAACCCCGAACCTCCTCAAATATTTGAAGGAGGTAACCTTAGAGCGAAGGTTAGGGGAATTTAACTCTCTACAACTTTCGAACACAGGTTCGAGCTCTTTCAAGGAGAGGAGACGTTGCGTGACATTATCGCCAGAAAGAAGGAACTCACCAACAATGTCCTTGCTGGCTTCAAGCACGATCTTGTTGTGAGTGGCTTGAGGCATACGCTCAACATGCTCCTCGATAAGTGCATTGATACGCTTCCGACTGTCTCTGCAGTCTCCAACCTTCACTGGGTGTTGATGAGTACCGATATGAATGCAGGCTCTTTGAGAAGACTCCTTCCCATGGACGTAGAAGATTTTGGCATCGCACAGAGCAATGCATTTGGGGGGTTGTTTGCAGATCCTGCAGACAAGAGTAGATCGGGATGGCACAATGCCAGAGAGAGGGAAAGGATCTTTAGTGAAACCCTCAAATTCCGTGTCATTAACCTTAGAGGTACGATGGGCGCGTTGAAGGTAATCACAACTAGGGTTTTGGCATTGGAGGTGGCCAACACAGGCAGAGGAACGAAAAGCAAGGCCAACGTCGTTGGTAATGTTGGTGGTTTGAGTCTTGGTCCAAACATGGCCATCATATTGCTTGTCCATGCCGTCCAACGACTTGGCTCTCGATTGAGATGAAGAGAATTCAGCGGCAGGGAGGACAAATAACTGGGTACCATCGAAACGAGGGGGGAGGTGATTAACCTCTTGGATTTTGAGTTTATCGTAATCCAATTTCTTGAGGACATTTCAGGTTATGCTAGGGTATTTGTATGACTTGTGGGAAGAGGCCTCGGATCCGAGGCCTCATTCTAGAGTGCACAAACTGATTTCTTAAGGGGGGCCAATATGATGATTTTGAGGCCCCCTCGGCCATTTCAGGTTATGCTAGGGTATTTGTATGAATGTGGGAAGAGGCCTCGGATCCGAGGCCTCATTCTAGAGTGCACAAACTGATTTCTTAAGGGGGGCCAATATGATGATTTTGAGGCCCGCTCGGCCATTTCAGGTTATGCTAGGGTATTTGTATGAGTTGTGGGAAGAGGCCTCGGATCCGAGGCCTCATTCTAGAGTGCACAAACTGATTTCTTAAGGGGGGCCAATATGATGATTTTGAGGCCCTCTCGGCCATTTCAGGTTCTGATAGGCTAAGTGTATGACTTGTGGGAAGAGGCCTCGGATCCGAGGCCTCATTCTAGAGTGCACAATCTGATTTCTTAAGGGGGGCTAATATGATGATTTTGAGGCCCCCTCGGCCATTTCAGGTTCTGATAGGCTAAGTGTATGACTTGTGGGAAGAGGCCTCGGATCCGAGGCCTCATTCTAGAGTGCACAAACTGATTTCTTAAGGGGGGCCAATATGATGATTTTGAGGCCCTCTCGGCCATTTCAGGTTCTGATAGGCTAAGTGTATGACTTGTGGGAAGAGGCCTCGGATCCGAGGCCTCATTCTAGAGTGCACAAACTGATTTCTTAAGGGGGGCTAATATGATGATTTTGAGGCCCCCTCGGCCATTTCAGGTTATGCTAGGGTATTTGTATGAATGTGGGAAGAGGCCTCGGATCCGAGGCCTCATTCTAGAGTGCACAAACTGATTTCTTAAGGGGGGCCAATATGATGATTTTGAGGCCCTCTCGGCCATTTCAGGTTCTGATAGGCTAAGTGTATGACTTGTGGGAAGAGGCCTCGGATCCGAGGCCTCATTCTAGGGTGCACAATCTGATTTCTTAAGGGGGGCCAATATGATGATTTTGAGGCCCTCTCGGCCATTTCAGGTTCTTATAGGCTAAGTGTATGACTTGTGGGAAGAGGCCTCGGATCCGAGGCCTCATTCTAGAGTGCACAAACTGATTTCTTAAGGGGGGCCAATATGATGATTTTGAGGCCCTCTCGGCCATTTCAGGTTCTGATAGGCTAAGTGTATGACTTGTGGGAAGAGGCCTCGGATCCGAGGCCTCATTCTAGAGGGCACAATCTGATTTCTTAAGGGGGGCCAATATGATGATTTTGAGGCCCCCTCGGCCATCTCAGGTTATGCTAGGGTATTTGTATGAGTTGTGGGAAGAGGCCTCGGATCCGAGCCCTCATTCTAGAGTGCACAATCTGATTTCTTAAGGGGGGCTAATATGATGATTTTGAGGCCCTCTCGGCCATTTCAGGTTATGCTAGGGTATTTGTATGAGTTGTGGGAAGAGGCCTCGGATCCGAGGCCTCATTCTAGAGTGCACAAACTGATTTCTTAAGGGGGGCCAATATGATGATTTTGAGGCCCTCTCGGCCATTTCAGGTTATGCTAGGGTATTTGTATGAGTTGTGGGAAGAGGCCTCGGATCCGAGGCCTCATTCTAGAGTGCACAAACTGATTTCTTAAGGGGGGCTAATATGATGATTTTGAGGCCCCCTCGGCCATTTCAGGTTATGCTAGGGTATTTGTATGAATGTGGGAAGAGGCCTCGGATCCGAGGCCTCATTCTAGAGTGCACAAACTGATTTCTTAAGGGGGGCCAATATGATGATTTTGAGGCCCTCTCGGCCATTTCAGGTTCTGATAGGCTAAGTGTATGACTTGTGGGAAGAGGCCTCGGATCCGAGGCCTCATTCTAGGGTGCACAATCTGATTTCTTAAGGGGGGCCAATATGATGATTTTGAGGCCCTCTCGGCCATTTCAGGTTCTTATAGGCTAAGTGTATGACTTGTGGGAAGAGGCCTCGGATCCGAGGCCTCATTCTAGAGTGCACAAACTGATTTCTTAAGGGGGGCCAATATGATGATTTTGAGGCCCTCTCGGCCATTTCAGGTTCTGATAGGCTAAGTGTATGACTTGTGGGAAGAGGCCTCGGATCCGAGGCCTCATTCTAGAGGGCACAATCTGATTTCTTAAGGGGGGCTAATATGATGATTTTGAGGCCCCCTCGGCCATCTCAGGTTATGCTAGGGTATTTGTATGAGTTGTGGGAAGAGGCCTCGGATCCGAGCCCTCATTCTAGAGTGCACAATCTGATTTCTTAAGGGGGGCTAATATGATGATTTTGAGGCCCTCTCGGCCATTTCAGGTTATGCTAGGGTATTTGTATGAGTTGTGGGAAGAGGCCTCGGATCCGAGGCCTCATTCTAGAGTGCACAAACTGATTTCTTAAGGGGGGCCAATATGATGATTTTGAGGCCCTCTCGGCCATTTCAGGTTCTGATAGGCTAAGTGTATGACTTGTGGGAAGAGGCCTCGGATCCGAGGCCTCATTCTAGAGGGCACAATCTGATTTCTTAAGGGGGGCTAATATGATGATTTTGAGGCCCTCTCGGCCATTTCAGGTTATGCTAGGGTATTTGTATGAGTTGTGGGAAGAGGCCTCGGATCCGAGCCCTCATTCTAGAGTGCACAATCTGATTTCTTAAGGGGGGCTAATATGATGATTTTGAGGCCCCCTCGGCCATCTCAGGTTATGCTAGGGTATTTGTATGAGTTGTGGGAAGAGGCCTCGGATCCGAGGCCTCATTCTAGGGTGCACAATCTGATTTCTTAAGGGGGGCCAATATGATGATTTTGAGGCCCTCTCGGCCATTTCAGGTTCTTATAGGCTAAGTGTATGACTTGTGGGAAGAGGCCTCGGATCCGAGGCCTCATTCTAGAGTGCACAAACTGATTTCTTAAGGGGGGCCAATATGATGATTTTGAGGCCCTCTCGGCCATTTCAGGTTCTGATAGGCTAAGTGTATGACTTGTGGGAAGAGGCCTCGGATCCGAGGCCTCATTCTAGAGTGCACAAACTGATTTCTTAAGGGGGGCTAATATGATGATTTTGAGGCCCCCTCGGCCATTTCAGGTTATGCTAGGGTATTTGTATGAATGTGGGAAGAGGCCTCGGATCCGAGGCCTCATTCTAGAGTGCACAAACTGATTTCTTAAGGGGGGCCAATATGATGATTTTGAGGCCCTCTCGGCCATTTCAGGTTCTGATAGGCTAAGTGTATGACTTGTGGGAAGAGGCCTCGGATCCGAGGCCTCATTCTAGGGTGCACAATCTGATTTCTTAAGGGGGGCCAATATGATGATTTTGAGGCCCTCTCGGCCATTTCAGGTTCTTATAGGCTAAGTGTATGACTTGTGGGAAGAGGCCTCGGATCCGAGGCCTCATTCTAGAGTGCACAAACTGATTTCTTAAGGGGGGCCAATATGATGATTTTGAGGCCCTCTCGGCCATTTCAGGTTCTGATAGGCTAAGTGTATGACTTGTGGGAAGAGGCCTCGGATCCGAGGCCTCATTCTAGAGGGCACAATCTGATTTCTTAAGGGGGGCCAATATGATGATTTTGAGGCCCCCTCGGCCATCTCAGGTTATGCTAGGGTATTTGTATGAGTTGTGGGAAGAGGCCTCGGATCCGAGCCCTCATTCTAGAGTGCACAATCTGATTTCTTAAGGGGGGCTAATATGATGATTTTGAGGCCCTCTCGGCCATTTCAGGTTATGCTAGGGTATTTGTATGAGTTGTGGGAAGAGGCCTCGGATCCGAGGCCTCATTCTAGAGTGCACAAACTGATTTCTTAAGGGGGGCCAATATGATGATTTTGAGGCCCTCTCGGCCATTTCAGGTTATGCTAGGGTATTTGTATGAGTTGTGGGAAGAGGCCTCGGATCCGAGGCCTCATTCTAGAGTGCACAAACTGATTTCTTAAGGGGGGCTAATATGATGATTTTGAGGCCCCCTCGGCCATTTCAGGTTATGCTAGGGTATTTGTATGAATGTGGGAAGAGGCCTCGGATCCGAGGCCTCATTCTAGAGTGCACAAACTGATTTCTTAAGGGGGGCCAATATGATGATTTTGAGGCCCTCTCGGCCATTTCAGGTTCTGATAGGCTAAGTGTATGACTTGTGGGAAGAGGCCTCGGATCCGAGGCCTCATTCTAGGGTGCACAATCTGATTTCTTAAGGGGGGCCAATATGATGATTTTGAGGCCCTCTCGGCCATTTCAGGTTCTTATAGGCTAAGTGTATGACTTGTGGGAAGAGGCCTCGGATCCGAGGCCTCATTCTAGAGTGCACAAACTGATTTCTTAAGGGGGGCCAATATGATGATTTTGAGGCCCTCTCGGCCATTTCAGGTTCTGATAGGCTAAGTGTATGACTTGTGGGAAGAGGCCTCGGATCCGAGGCCTCATTCTAGAGGGCACAATCTGATTTCTTAAGGGGGGCTAATATGATGATTTTGAGGCCCCCTCGGCCATCTCAGGTTATGCTAGGGTATTTGTATGAGTTGTGGGAAGAGGCCTCGGATCCGAGCCCTCATTCTAGAGTGCACAATCTGATTTCTTAAGGGGGGCTAATATGATGATTTTGAGGCCCTCTCGGCCATTTCAGGTTATGCTAGGGTATTTGTATGAGTTGTGGGAAGAGGCCTCGGATCCGAGGCCTCATTCTAGAGTGCACAAACTGATTTCTTAAGGGGGGCCAATATGATGATTTTGAGGCCCTCTCGGCCATTTCAGGTTCTGATAGGCTAAGTGTATGACTTGTGGGAAGAGGCCTCGGATCCGAGGCCTCATTCTAGAGGGCACAATCTGATTTCTTAAGGGGGGCTAATATGATGATTTTGAGGCCCTCTCGGCCATTTCAGGTTATGCTAGGGTATTTGTATGAGTTGTGGGAAGAGGCCTCGGATCCGAGCCCTCATTCTAGAGTGCACAATCTGATTTCTTAAGGGGGGCTAATATGATGATTTTGAGGCCCTCTCGGCCATTTCAGGTTATGCTAGGGTATTTGTATGAGTTGTGGGAAGAGGCCTCGGATCCGAGGCCTCATTCTAGAGTGCACAAACTGATTTCTTAAGGGGGGCCAATATGATGATTTTGAGGCCCTCTCGGCCATTTCAGGTTCTTATAGGCTAAGTGTATGACTTGTGGGAAGAGGCCTCGGATCCGAGGCCTCATTCTAGTGCACAAACTGATTTCTTAAGGGGGGCCAATATGATGATTTTGAGGCCCTCTCGGCCATTTCAGGTTCTGATAGGCTAAGTGTATGACTTGTGGGAAGAGGCCTCGGATCCGAGGCCTCATTCTAGAGTGCACAAACTGATTTCTTAAGGGGGCTAATATGATGATTTTGAGGCCCTCTCGGCCATTTCAGGTTCTGATAGGCTAAGTGTATGAGTTGTGGGAAGAGGCCTCGGATCCGAGGCCTCATTCTAGAGTGCACAAACTGATTTCTTAAGGGGGGCCAATATGATGATTTTGAGGCCCTCTCGGCCATTTCAGGTTCTTATAGGCTAAGTGTATGACTTGTGGGAAGAGGCCTCGGATCCGAGGCCTCATTCTAGTGCACAAACTGATTTCTTAAGGGGGGCCAATATGATGATTTTGAGGCCCTCTCGGCCATTTCAGGTTCTGATAGGCTAAGTGTATGACTTGTGGGAAGAGGCCTCGGATCCGAGGCCTCATTCTAGAGTGCACAAACTGATTTCTTAAGGGGGGCTAATATGATGATTTTGAGGCCCCATCGGCCATTTCAGGTTATGCTAGGGTATTTGTATGAATGTGGGAAGAGGCCTCGGATCCGAGGCCTCATTCTAGAGTGCAGAAACTGATTTCTTAAGGGGGGCCAATATGATGATTTTGAGGCCCTCTCGGCCATTTCAGGTTCTGATAGGCTAAGTGTATGACTTGTGGGAAGAGGCCTCGGATCCGAGGCCTCATTCTAGAGTGCACAAACTGATTTCTTAAGGGGGGCCAATATGATGATTTTGAGGCCCTCTCAGCCATTTCAGGTTCTTATAGGCTAAGTGTATGACTTGTGGGAAGAGGCCTCGGATCCGAGGCCTCATTCTAGAGTGCACAAACTGATTTCTTAAGGGGGCTAATATGATGATTTTGAGGCCCTCTCGGCCATTTCAGGTTCTGATAGGCTAAGTGTATGACTTGTGGGAAGAGGCCTCGGATCCGAGGCCTCATTCTAGAGTGCACAAACTGATTTCTTAAGGGGGGCCAATATGATGATTTTGAGGCCCTCTCGGCCATTTCAGGTTCTGATAGGCTAAGTGTATGACTTGTGGGAAGAGGCCTCGGATCCGAGGCCTCATTCTAGAGGGCACAATCTGATTTCTTAAGGGGGGCTAATATGATGATTTTGAGGCCCCCTCGGCCATTTCAGGTTATGCTAGGGTATTTGTATGAGTTGTGGGAAGAGGCCTCGGATCCGAGGCCTCATTCTAGAGTGCACAATCTGATTTCTTAAGGGGGGCTAATATGATGATTTTGAGGCCCTCTCGGCCATTTCAGGTTCTTATAGGCTAAGTGTATGACTTGTGGGAAGAGGCCTCGGATCCGAGGCCTCATTCTAGAGTGCACAAACTGATTTCTTAAGGGGGCTAATATGATGATTTTGAGGCCCTCTCGGCCATTTCAGGTTATGCTAGGGTATTTGTATGAGTTGTGGGAAGAGGCCTCGGATCCGAGGCCTCATTCTAGAGTGCACAATCTGATTTCTTAAAGGGGGCTAATATGATGATTTTGAGGCCCTCTCGGCCATTTCAGGTTATGCTAGGGTATTTGTATGAGTTGTGGGAAGAGGCATCGGATCCGAGCCCTCATTCTAGAGTGCACAATCTGATTTCTTAAGGGGGGCTAATATGATGATTTTGAGGCCCTCTCGGCCATTTCAGGTTATGCTAGGGTATTTGTATGAGTTGTGGGAAGAGGCCTCGGATCCGAGGCCTCATTCTAGAGTGCACAATCTGATTTCTTAAGGGGGCCAATATGATGATTTTGAGGCCCTCTCGGCCATTTCAGGTTCTGATAGGCTAAGTGTATGACTTGTGGGAAGAGGCCTCGGATCCGAGGCCTCATTCTAGAGTGCACAAACTGATTTCTTAAGGGGGGCCAATATGATGATTTTGAGGCCCTCTCGGCCATTTCAGGTTCTGATAGGCTAAGTGTATGACTTGTGGGAAGAGGCCTCGGATCCGAGGCCTCATTCTAGAGTGCACAATCTGATTTCTTAAGGGGGGCCAATATGATGATTTTGAGGCCCCCTCGGCCATTTCAGGTTCTAATAGGCTAAGTGTATGACTTGTGGGAAGAGGCCTCGGATCCGAGGCCTCATTCTAGAGTGCACAAACTGATTTCTTAAGGGGGGCCAATATGATGATTTTGAGGCCCTCTCGGCCATTTCAGGTTCTGATAGGCTAAGTGTATGACTTGTGGGAAGAGGCCTCGGATCCGAGGCCTCATTCTAGAGTGCACAATCTGATTTCTTAAGGGGGGCTAATATGATGATTTTGAGGCCCTCTCGGCCATTTCAGGTTCTGATAGGCTAAGTGTATGACTTGTGGGAAGAGGCCTCGGATCCGAGGCCTCATTCTAGAGTGCACAATCTGATTTCTTAAGGGGGGCTAATATGATGATTTTGAGGCCCCCTCGGCCATTTCAGGTTATGCTAGGGTATTTGTATGAGTTGTGGGAAGAGGCCTCGGATCCGAGGCCTCATTCTAGAGTGCACAAACTGATTTCTTAACGGGGGCTAATATGATGATTTTGAGGCCCTCTCGGCCATTTCAGGTTATGCTAGGGTATTTGTATGAGTTGTGGGAAGAGGCCTCGGATCCGAGGCCTCATTCTAGAGTGCACAAACTGATTTCATATTTTCGAGTCTATGGTGTGTGGAAGGAGGTTTGGGTTTTTGTTTTTTTATGGTCACTAAAATATTGACCTTGCTTTTTGAAATTCTCATTCTCTTCATGTTCTTAGGAAATGGACTCTTCACAAGGCGCTCAATCGCAACCCGAATTTGGAGAGGATGTTGTTGTTGAGGCTCCGTTGGTTGAAGTTGAAGCCGTCCAGGTGGATGCTTTTAATTCAGAAGGCGAAATGCAAGTAGAGGTAAGTTGGATGGTTGTTGAGTGATGTGTTTAGCAAATTTCTTGTGTTCAAGCATTCTTAGCATTCATTTCTTGTTTGTGATTTTGTTAGGCTCTCCCAATGAGTGACGATGCCGTGCAAGCTGTTTCCGACACCGATCCTGTTGTGTGTGAACTTGAGCTTCGGAAATCACAAAAGGAAGATTCCGTTGGTGTTATCCAACGCCTCCGGATTAAGCCAACGGGTAAGTCCCGTTTATCCATTCCTTTGTGCCGCTTGAGAGCCCTCCCTCTTGTCCGTCCTATCAGTGAGGTTGAGGTGCAGCGCTTGGAATGTGAGTTTGTAATGGGATACCGAGAGGGTGATCGAGTTCTTTACGTTTCTATTTTCAACGATGTTCCCGTGGACCTTCCCATTCCCCCTGGCATCATGGCCTCTTGGAGCCCCCTTTGGCAAGAGGCCTCCGCAGAATTTGATACCAAGCTCAAGCTGGATCCGGATCTCGCACATTTCGCGGGGAAGATGTTCTTCGTTTGGGAAGGCAATCATCGTCTCACTGCTTGGTGGAGGCATGTCAATAACCACCACCCCGATGAAAAGAGTTGGCATATCTCGGTGGACTGCATAATTGTTGACCCTAGAGGCTACACTGGTGTATTCCTCAATGCCATGAGCGACATTAATTGGTAAACTCACTCACTTATTCATTCATTTTGCATTTTTTATTCAATTTTTTTGCATTATTTTCAGTGCAACTTCCTCACATACTTTGTCTCAGGTCAACCGAGCATGATTATGTCAAAGCAAATATTCCGGCCAAGCTTCTTCGAATCCGCACTTTTGGAAGGTTAGAATTGTCCACCTTCAAGGATCTCATATCGCCAGCTGACTACAAAGCATGCGAGAAAATAAAGGAGAGTCGCCCAACTTGGTACACCTTGACGGCTGATGTGTTCGTTAAGTTTCTTTACAAGGTATGGTTTTGTGCATTCAATCATTTATAGCTTCCAACATAGACAATCTCCTTTAATATAAACTCACCAAGTTCTATCTCGCAGAGAGACATTTCAGCTCAAGCAGACATTGCAGTGAGGCATTACCGTGAGACGACACCAGTTGCAGAGAGATCAGCCACTGAGATTTGGAATGTTATGACCAAAGCCCAAGAGAGAACAATTAAGAGTATTCGGGCCCGTTCTTTTGAGAAGTACATATCCGTTGCACACCCTGACAATGGAGATGATTTCTTTCATGAGGTACTGTCTTCATCTCAAATCACTCTAGAATCCAACTCATCCCATTCAAGCATTGACTCTCTTTATCTCAAATCATTTTTTCTTCGTGCACAGATTGACCGCCATTTTAATGAGTTCTCGTCGACGGACATGACAATTGGAAAATTACAAAAAATTGTCACATGTCCGGTCGAAGCTTCGTTCAAAGCTAAGTGGCTTCATTGGTGGAACGCCCCTCTTCCTGAAAGGTTAGATAACAAGTTCCCCGTCGACAAGCCTTTGAGGGAGAGGGCTTTGGACGACTGGCTACACAAGGCGTCCTTTTGGGCTCAGGTAAATCCCTTTCTCGGCCTTCTTTGATTTCATTTTCCTTTATTGGAGTTATCTCGTATCTAATCATCTCCCTCTGCAGTTGGAGAAGGAAGTCGCGGTTGAAATTGAGACCTTAGAGGAAAGCCTCTCCGTGGACATTGATTGGGACGCATCAGAAACTATCCTTCGCCCTCGTGAATACGTTGATCACTGGCGGATTATCCTTTGGGACAAGGCCTTCAAGCCTTACCTCGGCGATAAACCTAACATCGGCTTTGCCAAAGGTGATAACCTCTTGGAGTTCGAGGAGGGGTCACTCGCTGTCAAGCGTGTGGCGTATCGGTAATATATCTATCATCTTCTCGCACCTATCCTTATTCTCATTTCTTGCTCTTTTTCTTGTTTTTCTTACTTTCTTGTTTTGTCATGTAGGTATATTATGAGAGAGTTGGTTGAGAAAAATGCATTGGCCTCGTCTTCCTTGCCGGAGTACCTCTCGGACTGGGTGAATGTTTATTCTAGCCTTTGTGTGTACACGTCGGCGCAAACAAGCAAGTTCTCCGAATTGCACTTGCAGGGTGGTGGATGGTACTTGGATTGTGCTGCAGGATTCGTCCCCGGGGAAGAGAAGGCTTTGTTTGCTAGCCTACTGGGTAGTGCTCCGGATGATAACATTCTCAGCTTGGACGAGCCTGATATCGTTGAGCTTCCCCCTCCTCCTCCTAAGGCACCAAGAGGAAAGGGCAAAGCAAAGAAGTCTGCCACTCAAGCATCTTCCCAAGTTCTCACTCGGTCAGCTTCCAAGACCCCGGTTGAGCCACCCACTCTCCCACACAGTCCATCTTTCGCTCCATCCGTTGCTCCCTCTCTTGCTCCCTCTCTTACTCCATCTGCATTTCGTCCACAACCTCTTGACACTCCATCTCACAGTGGCACTTCTCTGCTCTCTTTGCCTCGCAAGAGGAAAGCTGCTCTCTTGGATACCACTGCCACCTCTTCGGATTCTCCTAACACGCTTTCTCTCATCGAAAATGTTGACATGGTTCAACTAATGCTCGATTCCGATGTTGCCGGAGGTCCCCTCCCCCCATATACCCGCATCCAAGAGTTCATTGCCAAGGTTTGTTTACTTACCTTTGTCAATTCTCCATTTTATTTCCTTTTTGGTTTTCTTTGTTTTTGCATCCTTGTTCTCATGAAGCTTCATTCGCAGGTTGGGGCTGGTCGTTCCCGTGTTAACACGTCGAATTCAGCTCACAAGGGCCTCGACTTGCTCTTTGCCGATATTCCCGAGAACTTGCCTGTGCCCAACATCTCTACAGATGTTCCTGTTTGGAACAAGCTCCACGAATCATACTATGAGTGTCTGTTTGCATTTGCGAACACAACCTGGTAAAACTTTTTAAATTGAACCTCATGTTGTTTTCGCAGAGCCGCCACGTCACCTCAACAATTTCCAAGAGGATTTTGCGGTCGGAGTTGGCGGAGTTGTCTTTGCGTAATTTGGCTAGGCTTAGAGATGAATTAGAAAGTTGTTATGGTGCAACGGAGTTTTATGGCATGTTTTTTGGATCTTTTTACCCATATTGGACATGCCCCGCAGATAGGGTGTAGATGGCCCTAAACTAGACTATATAGCTACTTGAACTAACTACACATTTTTGTAAGTCTTCATGTTGGATACATTTTGTTGACCAATAAATTATTTTTTGTGTATGGTATTTTGATTTTCATTTGTTGATGTTAGCCCTAATCAAATATATTACATTTTAAACATATACTAAAAGATGTTTAATAACAAATGCAATCTTCCACGCCTATAGGATCCATTGGTTTCTCAAACAATTCTAAGTTATACTGTCCACGGGAATGGGGTTCCTTTCCAAAAAATGTAATTGAAAATATCTCTAATTCCACGGAAATAGGTACTGCTTCTCCTAAAATTACCTAACAAAATCTAAATTTTCCGCTCTCCAATCTCCGCTCTCCGCTCTCCGCTCTCTGCTCTACGCTCACATACTTGAGTTTCCCGCTTGCAGGAGAGGGGTGCTGACAACGTCGGAGAAGGCGTTGGCGAGAGAGGAGGACCGGCGGTGGCGGTGGAGCCTTCCATGGCGTCCAGGCATGACCAGGGCGAGGTAATACACTGAGACCTCCCCAGTTTCGGTCGCCCGACCCAAACTCCTGGTCCTTTGTCTTGTTGCCCTTGGTCATGTCTTCCTTAGCTAGGAGGAACTGCCCCCACCCAGGTCCACCCCGCTGTCGAATCCCTTCACCCCCGTTCCTTTTCTGCCACGCTCGCAACCGTCGCCCCGGCCCCCGCGATTTTATTCGGAACATGGAGGCGCGCACACAATTTTGTAGATTGTCTTAGGATAGTTTGAGCGGCTCGTTCAACGCGGCTTCGCCCCCCCCCCACTGGGGATTTTGTACATAGAGCATTGTAACAATAAAATTATCTTTTGTGCCATTATGATTGTATTCGTGTTCAAATGCATATTGTGTCCTCTTGCCCCCCTTCCCCCCCTTTGGATTTGTATGGCCACCTATGTATAGTGGTTCTTGTATTTTGCACATAAATATATATACGTATTTTTCTCTAATTGGACATAGAATGACATAGTCTTCCCCCGCCTTATCTCGCTCGTCTTCACAGGGATCGGAGCTTAGCGTCGCGGCTCCCCGCCGGTCCTCTCCAAGAAGCGAGGAGGGTAGCGCGATGGCCCCACCCCCTTTACCCGCGCGGCCTTTGCAACCTAAGACCCGTTTCGTCGTACTAGACCTCAACGGGGTCTTGGTGCAATGCGTGTATTGTCCAAGGGTCCCCACGGTCCCCTACTGCAAGCCCGAAGACGCGAATTACGATGGGCCGCCCACGTACATCAAGAGCAAGCTCGTCCACCTGCGGCCGGGTCTTCGGCGCTTCCTACAGACCATCCAAAGAAAATGGTGGGTGGTCGTGTGGAGCTCCATGACGGCCGAGAACACCAATGCGGTCGTGGAGTTCATTTTCAAGGGCATCGAGCCCCCCTGCTTAGTCCTAGCACAGGACGCATGTAAAACATTGTACACACCGGACCGCAAGACTGTAAAGAAACCGAACAACCCCGCGTCCCCCCAATACCTCAAGATCCTTAGACTAGCTTTGTGGGACCAGCGGCCGTCTTTGATAGGCGTCCCCTACGACGTCCGTCCCACCCGCGAGAACACTCTCATGGTGGACGACAGCGCTGCCAAAAACGTTTTGAACCCTACGGCCAGCTTCATAGTCTGCCCTACGTGGACGATCGAGAAAGTCCGGGACAAATTTTTGTTAGACCTTGGTAAATACCTGCTAGAGCTCACGGGTAGTGGAATGGAGGTACATGACTATCTTAGGCATAATCCCTTCGGCGAGAGGCGCTTGGAACCTCAAGACCATTTGTACAATGAGTTGGTCACTCACGCGAAATATAACAAGCTCCTTTGACTTGTCTATTATGTTTGTATGTATGTATGTGCGTGCGTTCACAAACTTTTGTGTAAATTATATGCTTCACATGTATCTCGATTTTCACACGCTCTATCTCTCCCTCTTCCCTTGGGTTTTGTTTTGTCCCCATTTTGGCGCCAGCCCTTGGAGCCCTCTATTGATGTCGTCAGTGAGTCGAACTTGGAAAGCTTCATCTACGAGACCGTTTACGACGCCGCGTCTACCATCGACTACTCAAAGGAGCCTCTCGATGCCGGTGTCGTCGATAGCCCCCCGCCCAAGCAAATCTTCCGACAATCGCCGTCCCCGTCACCGCTCAAGGGCGTCGATCGCGACTCTGTCCGTCCGTCTCCCACTAAACCAACTGGGGGTATTACACCTCAACGGCGGCTATGTATGGACGCGCGACCTACGAAGAGCGCATCCCTACCTACTCCCTCGCGGGACGCCTTGCCTTCACCCGCGAATTCGGACGCAAATGCCCGTCGTGCCAAGGTAAGGCCCCCCTTCCCATTGGTGTACCATACGTTACAATCGTTCTATCCTTAAGCGATTTGTGCGACATGTTTAGGTCTTTCTACCCAAACTAACACATGTTCGCGTGTTTTCTAAAATCGGTGGCAGGTACCTAAACCTCCGCGGTCGCTCGAGGCCATTGCGCTGGAGCGAGAGTACGCCATGATGAGGAACTCCAGACAATCTACTTCATCGGTTTTGAATTCCTCCTCCTATAGTTCGGGCGGTCGACGGAACCCTACATGTATTATGGTAGACTCGCATCCAAAGCACGGCTACAGTCGCGGAAATGAGATTTTCCGGAACATTGCGGCGATGCGAGCAAAAGAAGCGGCGGCAAAAGAGAAAGATGCAGTCTCCAAGTCTAGATAGCCATCGTATTTGTAGCGTTGCACGTGGACGGGATAATCTTAGACGATACTATCCAATGCATTTGTGGCATTGGCATGCTATTCAACTTACATGCCATATGTTGTATATTCTATTTGCAATAATATGAGTGTTATAAGATTTCCCTTCAATACGGTCTATGGTTTGGGTTCCCCTACCCAAACTATCACAAATATCAATTACCATATTTTGCATGCAATATTACATTTTACTTGCAATACGGTCTATGGTTTGGGTTCCCCTACCCAAACTATCACAAATATCAATTACCATATTTTGCATGCAATATTACATTTTACTTGCAATACGGTCTATGGTTTGGGTTCCCCTACCCAAACTATCACAAATATCAATTACCATATTTTGCATGCAATATTACATTTTACTTGCAATACGGTCTATGGTTTGGGTTCCCCTACCCAAACCATCACAAATATGAGTTATTAATGGAATTCTTGGTATGAACACCCGCTTGAAAGTGTTGGCAACCAATATGTGTTCCATTTTATCCTTGTTCTTATGTTTGTAAAAGTCTCAAAATACCCGAAAAGTCTCAATTTAACGAATATAGTGTTTCAAGTGTTCTTAACCCTGTTCCTTGTGTTTCGACTTACTTTCTCTGCAACTACATCAGTACCATGCTCTAACTCTCATTTTTTAGACAAGGGCCTACGACTAGCAGGCTTCTTCAAGGTCTGCACCAATGACTTTGCCCCAACATCTGTCTCCTTGCCTCCATTGGATAAGCATGTCAGGCTGACCTTCTTCCTTGTGCATGTTTCTTCTATAGCAGGATTCAAGGCTCGTTTCAGGGAGGAAGAGTACCTTCCACGTGGTTCTGCTCCATGCGGTACAGCATCCTCCGATTGCGAACTTGTATCAACCCGGCCTAAGAGCACATACACTATTCATTCATGATTTCAATAGCAAAGATCTCATTCAAATGCCACTAGAAGCTATGCACATGAACTAGTGTAAGTCCACAAGCAACCAGATCATCAAAGATGCAGGTACGAAAGAACATACCTTCCAAATCGACTTAATGCTGCGGTGTATTGTTGTCACGGCAGGCTTCTGCTAGAAGTACATCAGAACCATCCAGATTTGTTGTGACGTTATGTGGAGGTAGCTCCTTTGGTGGTGATTCCACTTCTTCTTCAGCTGATGGCACCTATAGTTCCGGGCTCTCATTGTATAATGTAAAGTCTTTCAATTTGCTGCCTGAAGTGCATGGAATCAGCAGCTGCTCTTGATGTATCGATCCACATGAGTCCCAATCAGATTGCTTTCCTCTTGATCGTGACCCTACACGTTCACCCGATACGTTCAATACGTTAAAATCGTGATAAGATAGAACAAGACAAAGTGCATAAAGCAAGACACAATTGTGCAAAATTCAACACACATATTCAGGCCGTGTTCATGGAGCTTGGCACAATACCAGAAAACATACAGGTGCAACACCAAAAGCACAAGGCTACAGCAATAAACACAGGGTGATAATATGCTATGGTCACCCCCCCCCGCCCTTGAGTACCACCATGTACAATTAGTACAACAAGTCCGACGGTCGGTCCTCCGTGTATCCAGGCGGCAGACTTGGTCGCTTTTCTATTGTGGATGGTTTCTTTGACGCTTTTACTGTCGCTTCTACTGTCGCTTCTAATGTTGCCGGAAAACACCCCCTAAACTTGGAGGTGTCAGGTCATTTTTTATTTTTCTCGCCACGCGGTCGACAACGATTGGCTCAAAATGTACAACCAGTACGCAGTGTACAAAACCAGTACACAAGGAAACCCTAATCGTTTTTGATGGGCTGAAGTTCAAATGGGGGCTAAAATCTCCGATGCTCCCTTTTGGAGGGAAACAATCATTTTTGTCCAAATTCATTGGCATGCCCATCTACACCTAAAGATATTTTAACTTATTTTGAAATTTTTTTTTCAAAAAATGATTTTTAACACACATTTTGGCCCGCCAATCGTAAACCTCCCTTTGCCAAGGTTTTGTGTTATATACTTCGTTTAGGCATATAGAAATGGTTGGGGATGTTAGATAATGATTGGATCATTGAATATGACTCTTTAAAAAATAAGAATTTAAACTTCACAAAATGACTTCACAAAATGAGTACATTTATGTTAGCCCTGAAACTGTGACAGTACAAACATTACATGTTTGTACTCATTATGATGAATTAGTAGATGCAAGTCAATTTTTGTCAAGCAATCTTCAATGTATAATATGCAAGATGTAAGACTATGCCTACTCATCATTTTTAATAAAAAGTAACCAAAAATAGGTTAAATTGGGCTCCAAACTTTCACCCTGCCTTGAGATGTTGCCATGACTGCGATTTTGTACAACCGTAGTGTATTTTCATCCCACACACCCTTGTAGCACCTAATTAAAGCAGCCAAGTACCATTGTAAGAACCAAAGATAACACAAAGGAAGAAAGTAGAATAAAAGCACTAGCAGTGCATTCTAGAAGATCCAAACCAACCTACCAAGCAATGCCCAAACCAACCGAGCAGTGCCCAAGCCAACCGAGCAGTGGCCCAAACCAACCAAGCAATGGCCAAACCAACCAAGCAGTGCCCAAACCAACTGAGCAGTGTCCAAACCAACTGAGCAGTGGCCCAAACCAACCAAGCAGTGCGGCAGTGCCCAAACCAACTGAGCAGTGGCCCAAACCAACCAAGCAATGGCCAAACCAACCAAGCAGTGCCGCAACAAGCAAAGAACCACCAAAGCAAGCCGAACGAAATTTCTAGCATATCACCACTCTAGAAGCACCGGGTGTGCAATACCCAACCCAGCCAAGCACCACCACAGGAAGCCAAAATGGTAGGTGACCAGTCAAGAAGTACCGGGTGTGCATTCCAGGAGCACTAAAAGCACGTGTACCCCAGTATCAAATGCACTTGAAGCACACTCGGCTGCTCTAAAAGCACACCGAAGCACATTCCAAGAGCACGTAAGAAACTAAAAACCACCCAGGAAGGCAAGCAACCACAAAGACAAAGCAAGGGACCACTACAAATCTTGCCAAAGTGCATTCCAGGAGCAAGTACAACACACTCAACGCAAGCAGCCAAGAAGCACCAAAACGAAGCCCTCAAGCACGCAACCGGCCAAAATTCACACAAGCAGCCCTACATCAACCAATTATGAAACACGTCAAGCAAAAAAAACAAAGTGGGGGTAGCAGGACTCACATTCTCGAATGGGAGCACCAAAAGAATCCTTCAACGTCTCACTAAGTTCTTCCATGGATTTCGCTAGAGCAGTCTTACCACCATTGTCCTGCAAATCAGATTGAAGTTCACGAAAACCAAAGGATTTCCGCCAGGCAGGGTGAAATGGCAGTTCACAGGTCACACAAAAGTTCTGAGTATCTACAAGCTTGGTGATGAAAAATGGGTGATAGAAATGTTTGCAGCTTGTCATCACAACATCAAACGAATTATACCAGCGATTACAAAATGAGCACGGATCCAAATGAAATGAACCTCCCTCATCTTCTGGCATATGGGGGTGAAGAGTAGGCTTTGGCCAACATGAAATACCTCCACCACTCTTCATCTTCACAATGTGATCTGAAATTGCATCCTTCAGTCTTTGCACCTGTCCTATCTCCTTACAGATTATCTGCATGCTTTCTTCAGAATGTAACATGCTGTAACCAGCATCTTCATACAAATCTTGAGCTCTCTTGGCTTTTCTCTCAGCGTCTTCAAAACTGAATTTAGCAAACTCTAACTTCCGAGATAACACATCCCTATCAGACCTAAGGTCTTCTAGACGCTTTAAACCTAACCGAAAACCCTCGTTCCCTTCATCCAAATTGTCCTTGAATTCCTGGATCTGCACAGAAATGGTTCCAAGTCATCAAGCTCTGAATGGTCCCAATCACAGCTTCAAGTATAAGCACAACCAAGCTGAAACAATGAGAATGTGAACTTAAAATTGAACTTGTGTGTTAGGCAGGGTTGTCTATCGCGACGTCCTGCCACCGTCATGACGTCATGACGTGTCGTGTCGGGGCGGACCCCTCCGTCACGACATAATAGGGTCCACGTAGGGTCATACTAGGGGGAAGCTAGTAGGGTGGGTAAAATACTTACCTTCTTGCCAAGGTGGCATCCAATGTGGCAGAAAAATCCGACGTGGATGTGCATATTTCCCTTGCCAGGTAAATCATTTTGCCTTTGTGTTTATCATTCTGTTAAAATCAAAGTAGTAAAATATGACAAATGAGGGTGTGGGGGGGAGGGGAACGGAGCGGACGGGGACGGGAACGGGGGCGGGAATGGATGCGGACGGGGGGAACGCCGGATGGAGGGCCGGATGGGGGCCGGATGGGGTACCGGATGGAGGCCGGATGGGGTACGGATGGGGGCCGGATTGGGGTTCGGATTGGGGGGGGAGGGGGTTCGGATTAGGGGGGGCCGGGATCGGATGGGGGGGGGGAGGGGGTTCGGATGGGGGGGGGCCCGGTCGGATAGGGGGGGGCGGGGTTCGGATGGGGGGGGGGAGGGGGTTCGGATAGGGGGAGGGGGGGCGGGTCGGATAGGGGGGGGAGGGGGTTCGGATTTGGGGGGGCCGGGTTCGGATTAGGGGGGGGCCGGGTTCGGATTAGGGGGGGGCCGGGTTCGGATTAGGGGGGACCAACGTCCGAAAAGTTTTTGAAGTTATTAAGGTTAATTGCCTACCTCTTTAAAAGGGCATAGGCTATTTCCCTCATGGCATAGGTTGCATCCTACAATATCAAATTTTTGTAAGTTGAAAGCCTTTTGAGTTTTTAAGTTACCCGCCAATTGCCTTCAAAACTAATTTTTAGTAGGTTAAAATCCTTCATATATTTTAATGTTGTAGGCTTTAAATTCAAAATTTGAGTACTAAGTGGTATCCTTGGCAGGAATTGAACCTGGCTAAGCCCTTCACCACGTTTGAAGGCCAAGGATTAACCAAATCTTTTTTAAAGAGTTGATTATAAGTTATGAAAGGTTGCTAAAATTCAAATGAGTTTAAGGGTGAAAGTCCTCACCATCTTCTGATTCAACCTCTACTCTTCCTGCAAGATATTTCTCAGGATTAGTAAACCAGAATCGAAACTTTCTTGAATCCTTCCACAAAGATTCAAGAGAGAGAGAGAGAGAGAGAGAGGCTGAGTGCTGCTTCTCGGTGGTGCAACATCGCAACTGATGAGAGAGGAGCTGTGATGAATGGTGCGGTGATGGGGCTTGGGCTGTGGTATTTGTAAAGATCGGCGGGGAGGGAGTCAGGGCTATTATTGATATCCACCTATGTGCCACCCAAGAGCCCCGAGTATTAGCCTAAAGATATGTACTTAGGCCAACTAATTTCCCAATTTGAAGAAGGATGAATGGCTAAAATTCTCTCTTTAAAAAAATTTGTAGGCAAAATTTCCTACATGTTTTTTATCACATAGGTTGATATCCTATGTTTTTAAATTGTCCATAGAACACTATATTCGTTAAATGGAGACTTTTTCATGATTCTGAGACTATTGAAGTATGTAAAGTCATAAACAAATGATACAAAGTACCCAAACCACAAACAAATTACATGGAAATAGATGAATTACAACCATAAAACAAACATTAATTACATGAGTCGTAGAGCACGAACAAAATCTCCAACAATAAAGACAATATTGATGCACCCAAACGTATACAATGCAAACCAAGATGGAAAATAAATATATTATATATATTGAATATCGAACACAAGGAGTAGTATTCAAGAAATAATACTAATTAAAAATTCAAACCATCAAATGTCTAGGTACTAGGAATATTAAAAATAATTTAGTGTTGATTATATGCGATAGCCTTTGCGGCCGCCTCCTTCTCTTTTGCTTTCCGTGCCTCGATGCCCCTAAAAATCTCATCTTTGCGGCTGTAACTTTTGTTCCGGACAGGGCCCATTGATCCAAGCGCATTCAAATAATTCCGTTGGGATACCGCACTATGGGAGGAGATGGAGCTTGGTGTATCGTATGTTGATGATTGCCTAACACTCCGGCGAAGCCCAAGGGAATGCTCAGATTTTGATGGCCCAACTATCATTGGAGAAGAGACCTAATATGAGGTTCGAAGGAACATACCACAACAAGACGTTTAGGATGCGAGTCCGTAAACTTGGGTCAACGCCAAAAAATTTAGGAGCCAATGAAAGTTTCATACAGTTTTCCAAATAAACTACTATAAGAATGCTTAGAAAACGGAATATGAGCAAGTGATAGCGTACCTTTGTTGCGGGTTCTGAGACAGGGGTCATAGTTTTGAACGGGCCAACACTGCCATTTGCCAACTCATACATTGATGAGGAATGTCTCCCACTCCGTCGAAGTGTGAGACAACGGTCGGACTCAGACCGGCACACGGTTGGGGGAGTTGATTTGGGTTCGGTTCCGACGATACGTAGCGGGGGGGCATCGACACACGGAGGCACATCGACAGGGAGCAGGTTTGTTGCACAAGGAACGGAATCGTCGGGGTCGCCGCATGGAAGGGGAGCCTCCAAGCATAGACGTCTATTGGGACCTTGACGTACATCGTCGTCAAACCCGGACGGCGAGGTCCCTCGACGGCGTTCGAGTGCCCGTTTATCTTTGCAAAGAGGAGAGGGCGAAGGAGCATATGTGAGGTTGACGACTCGTGCGGGCGGGCTGTCCATGACGCCATTGTTGCCCTCGGCGTCCTTGGAATAATCAACAGCGGAGGCTGCGTCCACCGCCGAGAACTGGTAGAGTGAGGGCAATTGGAATTCGCTCAAACCACAAGACAGGGAGCCGGGAGAAGACGGGGACACATAGGGGCCGTTGGTGACAGGGGACACACTTTGGGGGTGCAACTATGAGAACACATACCCATGGAAAATAGCAAGCATTAGGTACTACAACAATGTCAAGGAACATATTGGCACACGACCACAAAGTGTAGATAATCTCAAATTAAATTATTGAAAGCCGCGAGCCGGCGGATGGCCCTATATACATCTGAGTTGGGGGCAAGCGGCCCATTGCCAATAGGGTTAGTGAGGACAAAATCCGGGACGCTACCGGGGTGACGCACAAGCCTCCTAATGTAAGGACCTAGCTCATTAACTAGGAAGGTGTCATTTCTACGGCCGGTCCATGAGTCGGGGAAGACGACGGTGCCAGGGGGATTAAGGACACTCTTGGTTGGGCTATCGTCAACAAGGAGGGTGTTGTCCGAGGTTGGCCACCACCCGTGAGGGACCCCCTCCAACCGAGGAATGCCAACCCAAAGTCTAGATTTGAGGACTTTCAAGAACTGTTGGCCCCCGCCCCCTCCGAACTTGGGCACAGGCGCACCCCTCTCATCGAACATCTCATCACACGCCTCCTGCCCTAGTACTAGGCAAGGACTCGGGAGCCCGGCAAAAAGGAACTTAACAATGGGCTCCGTGTTGTCCAAAACCATGGAGCTCCATACGACGACATGAGCAAGGTCGAGCACCTCGCGGAGAAAGGCGCGCAAGCCGGGACGGGCTCGAACGGCCTTTCGATTAACGAGGGTGTCGAGTTCCCCGTCGTAGTCCATCTCTTCCGGACTTTGGAAGGGAGTCAAGGGGACCCTAGGGATGTGTTTGGTGTGACACAACACCCCATTGAGGTCAAATACTATGAATGGTTTACGACCGGGTTGACGTCTTCTTTCCGATGGGATGCGAGCTATCTCCGATGGACCCTGTGATTAACATTTAACTAGGACAATGTTACCATGAAAGAAAACTAAGAACAACTGGCAAAGCAAAATCCCAAGGATAAGCAAAGAAACAATAGAGAACGAAATTACATCGACAACGAAGTGCAAGTAATATAGTTACAAGTAATATAGACAACGACGTGCAAGTAATATAGTTCGAAAATAATAATTTATTTCAAGGTGTAATATACATTTTGTTTTCTCTATTCACAAACTAACTCCGCGCGTAATAAATGTAAGGCCATCTGTGCAGACCGGAATCTAAACTACAAAAATGTCGCGCCAATATGGGGTGAAGGTCGAAGGCACACTCGACATAAAGCAGGACCCATGAAGACATGCGGACGCGCGTCCGTAACCAGGGGAGGGGGAGGCAGGCAGGCCTCAAGCAAGGTTGGTTACCTCAGCATGTGGAGGCGAGGCGCCGCCATTGCCCTCCTCGTCGCGGCCCTGGTCGACTTGCGGACGCGCGTCCGTAAACTCGGGCAAGATCTCCATGTCGGTGTCCATATCTCTGGAGAGGGACTGGGACGCCTGGGTGCCGACGTCGTCCTGCCCAACTTGACTTCGGCTCTGCGCGCCTTCCGTCTGGAAAGGTTGTTGGGAAGGTGTCGGGCTCTCCTGCGATTCCTCCACACGTTCAGTGTGTATCGCAGTGTCATAGCCCGACCTATCCAAATCCCTCTTGAGAACGGTGAAGCTGGTAGACTCATCCTCGGACACGGACCCCCGAAGCGGGATGGTGGAATGACCTGCAGAGTTACGGACGCGCATCCGTAACTCGTCCACCTCACTCACAGCCGGAATCACCGTTGGGATCGACAACTGGGTGGAACCTACAGGCACCGTGTCTATGGCAGGGGCGGGAGGGTACTGAAATTGAACAGGCGGTGGAGGCACGACGAAAGGTGGCATATTTGACGTGCTGGGGGGAGGAGCGTACACCATTGGTGGTCTGGCGGTCATCTGCGCGAAAAAACCCATGAGTTGGGCGTGCATCTCTTGAGACTCTCTTCGTTGTCTTTCCAGTTCAAACTGGATTGCCTCCATCTTCATCGCGTGCTCCTGGTTGTTTTGAGAAATCCGCTGGGAGATTTCATCATTCATGCGTTTGGCCAGCTTCTCGTCCAGCTCTGCCACCGTCATGGTCTCCTTCTTCACCGAGAGAGGCCCCTCCGGAACGCCTCGCACCATATCGTACATCTTGATCTCGTCTTCGTCCTCGTCGGATATGACGACAACGTCATTGATCCCAAACTCGACATAAGGGACCTTGTTCCGGCTCCTACGGTTCTCTCGGTAGACTTCGAGGCTTGGACGTGCCCTCATGTCAAGCACGTCAATGGGCGGGAGTGTTGGGGTTGAGGCGGGAGGTGTTTCTTCCTCACCCGATGAGGCCGAGCAATCTTCTGCTCGTGAAGGTCCGGCGATGCTGCCGGACTGGAAACGGCGAGCAGGCGATTGCCGCGCAGTTGAAGGCAAACCCACTCGTGACGTAGGGGTTCCAAAAGGTGTGTCCACAGCTTCACTCGTGTCCCGTTCGCCACTTCCACCAACACCCAAGAAGTACAGCCCTGTGAGTGGATCCCGCACTGCGTTGTCAGGGGGGGTTAGGGCGCGCGGCGTGTTTGAGGGACCTGCTTCAGTGTCGGAATCTGTGTCCATTGCAGCAGTCTCGCTACGGGATGCCAGGGGGTTTATGCTCTGGGCACCGAGCGTGGGGAGGATGTCCAAGATATCCATCTTGGACGCCTGCGCCCTGTGAACATCGGCTTCGTCGTAGTCAGAAGTCGCGACGAAGGAGTTCACGATGAGCCCGACCATCTGAAGGGAAACAAAGAAAATGTCAGATAGAAGACAAATATAAACTTGCGGACGCGCGTCCGTAAGTAAAACAAAACCAGTATAGAACATACGGACGCGCGTCCGCAAATTCACCACATATGCAACGCGCACCCGTTGTGGCGAATTTACGGACGCGCGTCCGTATGTTATACAGTAAGTAGGGCGCAACTTACCAATGAGGCATACATGAATTTGGTGCCTCCAAAAACGTTGTACACGGTGTCCCCAGGTACTGTCAAGCGTTGCAGGATCTCCAAGTAGAAATCCATTCGCAATTCAACGGCCGGATATATAGTGTACATTGTCTCCTCTATCAAATCCTTTGGGTGGGGTGCAGACAATTCATATATCTTCTTGAAGGTTGCGTGCTTGACCGGAACCCTCCCTGTTGATGATTTCTTGCAAGTTAAAAAAATCAATTGCACCGCTCCCACTTGCTTGAACCCCCTCGCCTCCTGAACCACTGTTAGCCCTTCGGTTTTTGCCGGCACATACATGCTCACGAAAATGTCGTAGTCGGTGCTCAGAGTTTTGTTGTGGAGATCAATCACTTGAGCAGCTTTCTCGAGCTCCACAATCCACAGCCACACGTGAGGCTCACGAATGGCAGGAGAGCGATGTTTTTTGAAGGCGGAATAGAAGGGCTCGTAGAAAGGACTATCCGCCGTTCCAGATTTCCACGCTCCTGGAATCCCTCTAAAATCAAAAATGGCAAAAGGTGATCCCCTTGGATCCTCCCTCACTGTCGCTCTAGAGGCATGGTCGTCGTATGGGCTGAAACGCATGGTCTTTGGCTCGACCATGCAAAACCTAGCCGCCCCTTCAAATTTAACATTTTTCTTCCTATCAAGAAAGAAAACGTATATTATCTTCTCCCTGTCCTCTAAAGAGGCCTTCTTCTCATTCTTCCTTGCCCTACTAGCCAAGAAAGGGGTGGCCTCTTTCACCAATGCTTTCATAGAAGCACCGTTGATATGGTAGTCCACCTTGAAGGACCTCCAGTTCTCCCAAATTATCTCCCCATCTAAATTGACGAGCTGCCTCTCCGGTACGAGCTTGCTAAGCTCCCTTACCGCCAGCGTCTTGCGCTTCCTATACTCGCACCACTCTTTGATGTGGTAGGTCGATGGCTTCATATGCCTAGGACGTTTTAGGAAGATCTTCGGGTATGGCAATGTCCTCCTGGGTGTCTCCAGCAAAATGTGTTGAGCTGCCCTGTAAAGCTCCAACTCCGTCAGTCCTTGGAGGGGTCTGAAGAACTCCCGGAGGATGGGAGGCACCTTCACCTTGGCGTCGCTACTATATGTCACCTCCGTCTCCGGGTTGACAATGTTGCCGTGGTTGTGGGAGTCAAAAACCCGGCACCACATTTCCCATGTTTTGTCAGTTGATGTGATGAGCTTGAGCTCCCCTTTGAGCTCCATCACCGTCTTTGTTGCGCTGGACTTCATGTCGATGCTCGAGAACTTGGTGACTATGGCGTCACAGAAAGTCTACAGGACAAAAGAGAAGTGAAAGTAAGGGAAGGAATGCAAGCAATGTGCCACTTTACGGACGCACGTCCGTAAAGTGGATACGGCAATGAAGGAAGTCACATGAAAAATGAAGATGTTACGGACGCGCGTCCGTAACCAAGTGCAGAGCATACCTTCCATTGAGGATTCTTGACAGCAGCATTCTCCCTCTCCTTCTGCGGACGGTTTAGATGCACCCAAACAGACCTTGCCGCCAATAGGTTGGCTGCCCACGACGCCTCGAATTGGCGGACTTTGTTCCCTTGATTCATGAAGCCAGATATATATGTGAGGGTATTCATGTTATCGCTGTACACAATGAAGGACTTCCAATAACGAAGATCCTTCTTGAGGGGGCTCTTCCAGGCGTCGGTCTTGAGCAAAATCTTTGCTGCAGCTACACTGTGTTGCCCATCAATAACATAGAAGTCCCCTTTACGAATCTCCTCCCAGTTCTCTTTTGTGACTGGCAGCTGCGGGTCCTTGGGTGTCACGCATATGGTTTGGCGGTCCCCCTTCGGGTTATTCATGATGTTGTTCATTTGCCAAGTCACGCCGTCTTTTTCTTCTGCCCTGACGTTCATGATACTCGGCGCACCATGACATTTGAAAATGTCGACTTCAAATGTGTAGAATCTTCCAAGAGGCCAGCAATCCTTGGTCCTGTCGTTAAATTCTTGAAATATCTTAGTCGACAATTCAGCGTCGGGGACCTGTCCTCTTTTGAGAAGAGGCGCCACAGAAAGGGTAGAGCTCACCTCTGGGCCCTCTGTCACTCCGGAAGTGTCCATCTGCGAGTGGGAACGCTTTGATTTCCTACTGCCCTTCGAAGTCTCGCTTTGAACTAGTACGCGAGACGTTCCAGAAACAGGTTTTGGGACGCGGGGGACCCGTTCTGACGTTGGAACCTTCTTCTTCTTTCCCTTACTCCCTTCTTCAATGGCTGCGTTTACCTTTGTGACATTGTTAAGAAGCCTCCCTAGCCTCTTTCCCGTCCAAGGCGCATTCAAGGCATAATCCGAGAACACGGTCGCTAAGCCAAAACATCCTGCTTCTGGACTACTTATTTCGCATTGATTTTTACTGAATGGATGGAGCAAGGAATGCAAAATAAACGTGACTCTGTCATCGTTGTTCTTTTCTAAATCTACCACAACAAAGTCACCCTGTGCTACAACGCATTCTATTTTCCAAGACGTCAGTTTTACCCAATTCTCCTCTGCATCTATGGGGACTTTTAGCTGGTAAGCGAAACGCATGACAAACAATCCATCGGCGTCTTTCTCGACAATAGTGGTCCAGTTGTCCACCACATCTTCCTTCGGCTCGTAGTGGTCGTTGGAGTTTATATCCTGGATGTCGGCAGGGTATGGTTTGGCGAGCAACTTACAGAACATCTGAATCGCATGCCTATCCCCCATCTGCAAAACACGTGTGCTTACGTAGAAGCACAAATACGGACGTGCGTTCGTAAGTTGAAGGAATAACACAAACTAGAATGCAAATTCAGTGACGAAATTGAATAACTAGCTCAACCTATTGAAACGGGGTGATGAAAATATTGTCAGAGTTTTAATGATTGGCAGTGTGAATGTTACGGACGCACGTCCGCAACCCAATTCTTTGTCTTGAACCCCGTAAATGTACTGAAAATGTACACCTTTGGGGTTCAAGACCAAGAATTGGGCTACTATGCATCCGCAATATTGTTAGCGTTATTTGATTACGGACGCACGTCCGTAACCCAATTCGTTGTCTTGAACCCCGTAAGTGTACTCAAAATGCACACCTTTGGGGTTCAAGACCGCGAATTGGGCTACTATGCGTCCGCAATATTGTTTGAGTTAATTAATTACGGACGCACGTCCGTAACCCAATTCTTTGTCTTGAACCCCGTAAATGTACTGAAAATGTACACCTTTGGGGTTCAAGACCAAGAATTGGGCTACTATGCATCCGCAATGTTGTTAGCGTTAATTAATTACGGACGCACGTCCGTAACCCAATTCTTTGTCTTGAACCCCGTAAATGTACTGAAAATGTACACCTTTGGGGTTCAAGACCAAGAATTGGGCTACTATGCATCCGCAATATTGTTAGCGTTAATTAATTACGGACGCACGTCCGTAACCCAATTCGTTGTCTTGAACCCCGTAAGTGTACTGAAAATGCACACCTTTGGGGTTCAAGACCGCGAATTGGGCTACTATGCGTCCGCAATATTGTTTGAGTTGATTAATTACGGACGCACGTCCGTAACCCAATTCGTTGTCTTGAACCCCGTAAGTGTACTCAAAATGCACACCTTTGGGGTTCAAGACCGCGAATTGGGCTACTATGCGTCCGCAATATTGTTTGAGTTGATTAATTACGGACGCACGTCCGTAACCCAATTCGTTGTCTTGAACCCCGTAAGTGTACTGAAAATGCACACCTTTGGGGTTCAAGACCGCGAATTGGGCTACTATGCGTCCGCAATATTGTTTGAGTTAAATGATTACGAACGCACGTCTGTAACCCAACACCCTGTATCAATTCCCGCAAGAATACGAACGCGCGTCCGTAACCTTCTGGTTATTGATAGAGGGTGTAGGGTTATAGTGCTTTCGCAATATGTATGCATATAAATGTGATTATTGATTTCTTTTGTGTTTATTTGTTTAGTATTCAGTTGATTTTGGAGTGTTCCAGGGGTTTCTTGCAGGTTACGGACGCACGTCCGTAACCTAGGACGTAGTATTATTTTCGGAGCCTTAAACCCTGACAAGGTTGCGGACGCGCGTCCGTAAACCTGACCCTCAACATGACCTCAATTGACAACATGCCAAGGTTCTGGGCGCGCGTCCGTAACCTTGGCATGTTGTCACGTACCTTGGCATGTTGACACGTAAGGTCATGTTCATACAGAAGGTTACGGACGCGCGTCCGTAACCTTGGAGGGTTTAAGGGGTTGTCAAGTTACGGACGCGCGTCCGTAACCTGTGGTCTAACTGCTTCCGGAAATTGCGGGGGTGCAAGAACATACCTTTGCTGGTTTTTGGTGGAAACTCCTCTGTTGCACTAAACCTGTACACATAGCAATTGCAACATCGTCAGTCAATGACTATAGCATCTTTATGCAATTGCTATTACAGAATGCTATTCCAAAAAATGAAAAGCTGTTCAGAGAAACAAGTTCACTGCATACAATGACTACATGCAAAGCAGTACATGCAAACAAAGTTGCAAACACTACATGCAAGCACCACATGCAAACTCTAAATGCAAGCAAGGAAATGGAACTAGCAAAAAACAATAATACTAACATGTTTTGAAAGCGCGTTCCTCACTCTCTTTACTGTAGCACCTGTGTCACAAAATGTAAAACTCTCGTGTGAAAAATCGAACTCTATACTGAAAAAAGGCAAACTCTACTGTCTCTACTGCTCTCTCCAATATTCTATCTACTGCTCTCTCTAATATTCTGTCTACTGCTCTCTCTATTGCTCTCACTACTGTACCACCTTTGTCGCAAAATGCCTCTGTTCTGAATAACCTAATTTAATACTGGGAAAAAAAATCTCTCTTCTGAGAAATGTCACTACTAATCTCCCTACTAATGTCACCACTACTCTCTCTCTAATGCGAAACAATGTAAGGACTTCAAAGTGGAGCACCGTAGCGATGCGGTGCAGTAAGGAGCTTGAGCAAAAGTAGAGCAAAACCTGAACTTACCAATGGCAAAAGCAAGAGGAAGAGGAAGAGCGTGAGCAAATGTAAGAGTAAGAGCAAGAGCAAGAGCAAGAGACAGAGTAAGAGCAAAGCGCAAGAGGAGCAGCAAGCGCAGCAGCAAGCGCAAGAGGAGCAGCAAGCGCAGCAGCAAGCGCAGCAGCAAGCGCAAGAGGAGCAGCAAGCGCAAGGGAGAGAGCAAGCGCAACAGTAGGAAGGAGGGGGGAAAAAAAGAGGAGCGGAGAGAAATGAGAGAACAAGCGGGAGAGAGAAAGACAGCCCGTTTCGAATGGGCCTAGGGTTACGCACGATGCCGTTTCGTGTCTTGTCTAGCACGACACGTGGGAGTGCTGCATTGGTAGTTGGGGTGGGATGTGATGGGATGGGAAGGGAGAGGGATTATATGGGTAGGGTTAGGGCCACTTCACACATGAGCCAAGAGCCGTGACCTTGTAATGGTGAGGACCCATGTCTCTCATCCACAGGCCGTACCATAGGTGTTGGGAAAGCCGTTTTAGGTAGTCACGGGCCCTCAAGCATAGTGTGAAGTGAGAATGGACCATGTTGTGGGACCATTGCATATTTTGTTGGCGGAAAAAGAGGGGAGGATTTGGTTTAATATAATATGTCTCCAAAAAATTTCAATTTAAGAGAATTACTTGGTGGTGTTGGCTGTCCTGGAATGTGTCTTGGAATGTATTCTGGAATCTGCCCTGAAATCTGTCCTGAAATTTGTCCTATCGGAAAAAATATTAAAAAAGTCATGGTCTCCCGGAATTTTCTTCAGACCCACCTCTTGGAGGTGGGCCAGACGCATATTTCGGTAGACCATGCTCCCTTATCCACAACCTGCCATGTAGGACTCCATTGGGACTTTTCATCCACGAACTTTTCTTTGGGCCTTTAGGCCTTCACCTCCTAGTGTGAAGTGAACTTGGATGGTCTCCGTCTTTTCGACCAATGAGAGCTCTTACATCGCCCAGGTCAGGGCCTTCGGCCTTGTGTGTGAAGTGGCCCTTAGGGTTGGGATTTAACATTTAAGTAGTCTCAATTTAGTATTAAATAAAATTATGGAACATATGACTAATTTTCCTCTAGCTCTTAGCTAATATGCTTGTAAAATCTCAAACAACCTCTATTGAACATGAGCACAAAATAATAGAAAACATTGTTCACAACCCTAATTAGCACACCAAGACGGCTCAATGTAAACCCTCAAGGCTAACATTTAGAGGTCTTTAGGAATATGGATCTTTGTTAATGGTTTCCACCAAAATCAATATGACATATCAAAATCATATGACACATCAAATTCCAATATGAGATATCAAAGTCAGTGTTTGATCTTTGATATGATTGGCTAAAAATACATGTTGCATAGTTTTCGGGGAAAACCTAAAAATATTCATGTCGCTAATATTGTTACTTCCCAAAATAATTAACCCCTAAACAAACAAAACATGAAGCATGGTTCCAACCACTGCATGGTCCATATCTTAGACTCATTAATATACACGGGCAGGTCACTCTATATGATTTTTGTGCAGCACGTACGGCGGAGAGGTATTTGTTTAGGGGCTATTTACCTCCAAGGCACGAATTAAGAGCTCCCTATAATTACTTAAATTTCTAAAATGGCATTTTTTTTGCACCCTACCGTTACTTATAATGCCGCATGTCATTGCAATGGGTATGCAATGCAAAAGTGGTGGGAAAAAGCATGGCAACAAAAGGTATAAAGAATACATACCATTGCGAAAAGCAAGTGCAAAATCTTTAGATGGAAACACAACAAGAGTGAGCGTGTGTTCACAAACACAACACCCGCTCCGTAAAAGTCCTTCACCCAAAGTCAATTTACATAAGTCTAGTGAAGACCATAAACATAGTGTACAATACTTACATGATAGTGTGAAACACTTGAAGATGAGCCGGGCTTGGTCATGAACCCTAGTATATTATGATTCGTTTAGGGTCACAAACTTGGACAACCACCAAGCGAAGTCGAGAAGAGAGTTAGGCAAGTTAGGCAAATGATGAGCCATTTTTCATCCATCCCCTGCTTGAGCATGCGGACAAAATTGATGGACCTACTAAACATACAATGTCCTTGGATCCTTATTTTTAGCCCCTATATTATTTTTACAAAAAAGGAATGGCCCGACTTTTATACCTATCTACCCTACTTGTAATGGGATTGTCTACTTTAATTGGACCCTTCATTATTTGGAATTCTTTTATAAATTTTATGTCAAATGAATTCAATCTTCCCTATATTATTCCGCATGTCGTTTTTATAATGCACTAAGTGACCTACCTGTGTTGATATAACATTCCATTCGGCTTGCTCTAGATTCAAATCCATGATGGCTTTATAAATTATTGTGTCAAGATGCAAGAAAGAAAAAAAGAAAAGAAATTCAACGAGTATGCCTTCAAAAATATAGATTCTTTGAGAAAGGCTTGCAACCACTTTCAACACCATCAGTCACATCTAATCAAAATATATTTACTAGTTGTGATAAGTTTTGTTTATAAACCTAACATATTAATAAAATAATATCCAAAACTCTTTCTAAAGAGTGTCAAGATTGCGAGAAAATGGTGAAATGGGACCCTAAACCCTAAACCCTAAACTCCAAAGCCTAAACCCTGACCCTAAACCCTAAAAACATTTGGTATATCCAAGGTTGTGTTCACAATATTCGAATTTAGTTATTTATCAGTTCTAAAATTAGAATCATTTAACAGTACCTTAGAAGGTGGTGCTTTTACTTTTGTAAGCAATGACATTGTGTGATCACATATTATTATGCAAGCAACTACCAAATTCTTGTTGCATGAGTTCCAAACCGAAAGCGGGCATATTTGTAACTCTCTTAATATAATTATATATTTCACAATCATAAACACTACAACTAAATCGAAGAGATATCAAGCCTCAATTGATACATTGGGCTATAGAAGGGTGTGTAAACCTATTGGAATAGCCTAAATTTGACAATTGACATAATATGCCTGAAACATAAAACTAAACACACACTAAGGTAATGTACAAGCTAACACTTATTTTACAGATGACGAATGATCATGGCTTTATATTCAAGGCTCATTATTACTAATCTCCCCTTAATCGTCAATCAAATTTCTCCTGCAAATCTTTATTATGTCAAGGTGCAAGAAAAAAAACAAAGGAAAAAAAAATTGTCAATCAAAAATGTATCTTTGAAAGATGTTGTCAACCGTTTTTTGGCTTCTTAGGCATTTAGGGGTTCAATTGTAAGCCCATCCCAAACTTTGGAACTCCCAATCTTGCATTTTGAAGCCAAACAAATCCTAAAATAGGCTTACATTTTATAATTTCCCTCTAGGATGCCCCCACTTCCATTTATTGCGTGGTCATCGTGCAATCATGATAAGCATCAAGCAAACATAGTGCGTATCATGGAAGATACCATGTGCGATGTGGGGTATTTATAGGGGCAGTAGGCGGCGGGAATCGGCTTTAGGGTTGAGTGTTTAAAAATTTATATATAATTTATCTTTGGATGCGGAGTACTACATAAGGGCTGGCCCCCCCACCGAAAGACTCTTTTTGCACTGTCTGGTGAGACGTCGTCCTCGATAGCTCCGAGAGGAGAACCCCCAGTCATAGCGGCAATGGAGAGCGATTTACGCGGTATGTCATGTCGCCAAGCGGCATCACCGCTAATACCGCCGTAAATACCGGAAGGTTACGGACGCGCGTCCGTAACCTTTACGCGTCATCATCTCTAGAGCACTAGTCGCGAGAAACTGAGTAGACCCTATCCGGTTCTTCATTTGTGTCAATGCTAGCACTGTTAGTTTACAGACGCGCGTCCGTAACCTTCATTCTGGCAGATGATCGTGTTCGAGGTCTCTGAGTACTGTCGCGTTTGTGTCAATGCAAACGCGGTATGTTTACGGACGCGGTATGTTTACGGACGCGCGTCCGTAACCTTCCATCTGACAGTTTCCAGTCGGTTCTCAGAGTAGAACTTTGTATCAATTCTAGCTCTGTTAGGTTACGGACGCGCGTCCGTAACCTTCCGTCTTACAGTTTCCGGTGACTTGGTTCCCTGATTAGACCTTTCTGTCAATTCCAGCGCGGTTAGGTTACGGACGCGCGTCCGTAACCATCCCTGTTAACTTCTTCTTGGTTTAGGGGTTTAACAGACCTTTGTATTAATACCATCTCGGTCAGGTTACGTACTCGCGTCCGTTACCTTCCATCTAACAGTTTCCAGTGACTCACTTCCTTGATTAGACCTTTGTGTCAATTCCAGCGCGGTTAGTATACGGACGCGCGTCCGTAACATTTCCTGTGACTACTTCATGTGACTTATTTCTTAGATTATACATTTCTTTCAATGCTATCGAGTTTACGGGCGTGCGTCCGTAAACCTGCGTTGGCCACCTACCTTTTACCATTTTTCTCTTTCACCACTATGGTTTGTTGCAATTCCTTCAGCTTCAAATCAAACTGTTCTTTTGGTTGTCCCTGGCTTGAACTGTACTTTCATTGCAACTTCATACCTCTATTGATGTCACTGGATCTGTGCTGCTGATCATGCTTTACGGACGCGCGTTCGTAACACTACTCTTGCTAACATTGCTTTGTTTGTCGACTGTGTAGGCGATAGCGCATTTGAGTTGTCGTCGGATCCCTCAACCTCTGATGACGAATTTGAAGACGCCATTGGTGATGCATTTCAAACCCCTATCTCCAACATTGTGGATGGAATTGGTCACAATCCCAATCCGTCCATTGAAGCGGTGTTGGATGATGATAACGATGAATATCTTCCACCGTGTCAGGGTTATTCAAGAGATCAATGGATTGGTCTTGACGTTGTCCTTGTCAATGAACATGGCGCTCCTGTTGCTGATGGTGTTTGTAGAAATACAAACCCCAAGGATTGTGTTGATGCTCTCCCCCTAGGTGATGATGACGTTGGTGTTTGCATTTTGAATTCTTTGGCACCCGCGGATGTGCCCCCGGGTTGGCGTTTCTCTCTTCGGCGTTGGCCTCACCGTAATGTCATGCACGATGGAGTAAGCTTATGGAATCAAGGACGCTGTCACATACAAATTCAACATGCTTTGTTGGAATCCATGCGTCCTCGAAAAGGTTTCCGAAAATATGACTCTGAGCGTGTACCTCCTGCAATGTCACAACGTCGTCGTGACCATGTGTTGGGAGATGGATCTATTAGATCTGTGGCAACGGTGGATTGTTGTCGGAAGAAGTGTTGCCAATTGTTTCCTCGTGATAAAATTAAATCTCTACGGCAAGAAATGTGGCTTGCGGATTTCCGAATGCGAACATCAAAGAAGCTTGAGGTTCATCGCAATATACACATGGATGGTGGAGGTCATAAGATGGTCACATTGGAAAATGTGGAAGTATGTTGTAAGGCATGGTACACCATCCATGCGGTATCGAAGGCCGACTTTTATCGGTTTCGTAATCATTCCTCTCTAGGGCGCCGTTCTTCCTTCCATGGTAACTTCGGCACAAAGAAGCCTAGGGAGGCTACACGTCAGGCTGCTGCAACATTATCATCCCTTATTTTGCCCTTGGCTGATGCCATGCCCCACAAGACAAGAACTCTCCCTTCGGGAGAGAAGGTTGTTCAAATGGTTTTGCCGGTTGGAACAAAATGGAAGAACATCTTGGTGGATGTCAATGATGTTGGCCAAAGAGCGGGATGTGGGCCCATTTCTTTGTCCAAGTTGAGTGTCATCAGAAGCCAACAATTTGCGGAGTATGTTACGAAAAGACCGGGTGACAAGTTTGCGCGTTGTACTGCTTGTGAAAAATACAAAGGCCTTCGAGATGCTCATCCCATTGGCACGGAATCGCACAGTAGACATCAAAGGAAGTACATCGAGCATGTCAACAACCAAGATGCACACCGCCAAGATTACTACAAGAATCGTGCACTTTCTATAATGAGGCCGAACGAGGTTTTGACTATCATTCATGACAAGATGGACCATGCCAAAACTGCTTGCCCTTGCTATGCTCGCAAAATCAAAGCCACCGATGGACTTTTCAAGCTCCCAATAGCTGTCACAGGTTCGTAAACCACAACGATGACTTATTCATTTCTGGAAGGTTACGGGCGCGCATCCGTAGCTTTGTCCTTTCTATATGTTGCTAGAAAATTTTCTCTCTCCATGCACTATTTCAAAAAAATCTTGGATGTAGTCCTCACTTCATGTTATCGTTTTTAACGCATTGTTTTATTTCTAGGAATGATCGCACATGGCCATGTGGACGTGAAGTATGCGCATTATGGTTTGGACTTCTACCCTGGAGATGCCAACCATACCGTGGGATCTTTTGCCAAACTTCTACGAGATCTTGAAAAACCACCGACGTCTTCGTCCCGTGCTCTGTTTGAGGGTGCCGGAACAACACCTCTTTATGAGGCCGTACTTGATGGGAAGGAGGTGTGTTTGAATTCATTGGCGGAACCCCCTCAACAACACGTTCCTGGAAAACAACTACCGCCGACTCTGCATGTGCAACTTGATAATTGTGCAAAGGACAACAAATGTCGATACGTTTTTTGCTTTTGGTCATTGCTCGTAGCCAAAGGAATTTTCAAGGAGGTCTTTGTTTCTTTCTTGATGGTTGGTCATACACATGATGACATTGATGCTTCATTTGGACGTTGGAGTATGAAATTGCATGAAGAAGATTTTCCAACAATTCCACTTCTCATGAAATCGTACATGGATTTAGATAATGTACCGGTCATTCCGCATTTGATTGAAGAGGTACCTGATTTCAAGGCATTCATCAAACCATTCATTCTCAAAGGAGGCGACCGCTTAGTTGGCCATACCAAAGCTCAACAATTCCGCTTCTACATGCGCGATGATGGTATGCCGGCAATGCAATTCAAAGTTTTGTGCACGTCACCGAATTGGGGCCCAGATGAAGGAATCCTTGTTTGGCGCCGAGACGAGGATGGGAAATGTATGTTACCGGATGGGGAGCCAAAGCCTTGCAAACCCGACCCCATGAGGAATGGGCCGGAAATCATTAAGGGCATATCGGGATTCATCGAATACTGGAAAGAGTTGTGTGAGGAAGACATCACAAGGGTTGTTCGGGATACACATGAACCACTCATCGAGTATTGGGATCGCATTCGGTCCGCTTTGCAAACGATGGATATTGATACCCGGTCAATTTTGACACAAGGCTTTTGGCCACAAAGTCGAGTGACTGTGTTGGAGTCTGACGCCATGTTCTTCAGCAATGGGGATGTCCGTGAGGAATTCGCTGCAGACGAGCATTACGTAGGCCCTGCTCGCAATCGCCCGGCTCCGTCATTTCGCGTTAGTGTTGATTGCCACGAAGGCTATATGGTCCTCGTACGTGCCGGAGACGAGGAACACCCCAAGCCCATATGGTTGGTAAAAGCATTGTCGTCGCCTAATTTTGTTCCAACTAGCCCCAATTTCCGTCAAATTGAGGTGGAGTACTGCCGCCCAAGCACGAGAGACCCAAATGTGTTGCGGACCTATTTAGGTTGGGATACAAAAAAAGGTTTTAAGTGGACAATGGACTCGGCATTTGAACCAGTATGGATAAACACGGATACTATACTTTGTGCTTGGAAGCCGCGAAAAGGGTCCAAATCGGAGACAATGACCATCCCCCAAAAGCATATTGATTTTGCCAAAGACAACTTGGCTCGTATTGCGGCCGCAGAAAATGACATTGAGAATGGAAACGAGGTTGAAGATGAAGATTGTGAATAAGAGCACAAGAGCAAACTAGGTTCATGATTGTGTTAAATAGTATGTAAAGAGCTTTATTATAGGAATTATATGGCACCATTGGGGCCAAAATTGCTTGGATTGGGCTCATTTGTTTGTAGGTTCAAAATTTTAAGAAATCTAACAAGACAAGCTATGTTTTGCATGAAATTTGCAATTGTCTACACATTGTATTGAAACAAACTTTCCCACATTGTGCTATCAAATGTCTTGTAAATGTTGAGTAGCTACATAATACATTGTGCATTTGCCAAAATAATATACTACTCCAAATGTTACATTTGGGAATGTTGTGCATGCTTTGGAATGTACCATCCTATTCAACACAACCCCTATGTTACGGATGCGCATCCAATAGTCCATAATAATAAATCCAATGGTTTTTTTTGGACTCCATAATTCTTCCCAATGTTCCCAATGTTCCCAATGTTCCCAATGTTCCCAACATTCATGGTATTGGCATCCTAAACTATGGGCCACATTTATTTTGAGACTTCCCAAAGTCTCCATTTAACGAATATAGTGTTTCAAACTCTCAAACCTCTCAAGCTCTCAAATCTCTGAAGCCTCTGAAGCTCTCAAACCTCCCAAGCATCTCAAGTTGCTTCAGAAAAGAAACCACAACTCCAAACAAAATCCTCACAATACTCACTCACACACACTCGCTCACACCCTCAACCAACACACACTCTCTCAACAAAACCCTAGCGCAAGAATGCTACTATGCACACGAAAAAATTCGCCAGCACCGCCCAACACCAAGCGCACAACGTTGGAAATGACGCTGGTGTGAGCGGGCGGCGTCGCTTAGGGTTGGGGGGAGGGGGAGAGAGGGCGCGGGCACGTGGCACCTCTTGGGATGGGGTGCATGGGATAGGGGGATGGGGCCATAGGGGGATGGGGATGGGATAGGAGGCTGGGATGGAGGGTTGGGATGGGAAGGTGGGATGGGATGGAGGGCTGGGATGGAATGAGGGGATGGGGTGGGATGGGGGGCTGGGGGGGTGGATGGGATGGGATGGTGGGCTTGGGGGGGATGGGATGGGATTGGGGCTGGGTTGGGATGGAATGGGGGGCTAGGGGGCAATGGGTTAGGGCGACACTCATTAATACAACACTCGTTTACACGACACCCTCGATATTACGACACATTTTTTTGTGACCAAACTTTTTAGTTCAAACTGCCTCTTTTATATGACTACGACACTTGATAATGCGACATTTAGAATCCCCGTTTTGTCATATTAAAGAGGTAGGTCATGCTAAAATGCCTTTCATCTGTATTATGTACATCTAACATACATCCATTTTCATTTGGGAACTGCTTGGGAACTTCACTTATCATTGGGAACTTAATGATTATTAGGGTTTCTAGTGTAGAATGGACATGGTTAGGGTTAGAGTGGCCTCCTGCCTAGTATGTTGCCTTGCACTCATGGTGATATCTTTTACTGATGCTATACGTCATGCATCATTGTTGTCTAGTTTCTTATTAAAGAACTCTTTATATTTTGGTGATATTGAAATTATTAGTTTTCCAAAGTTAGTAGGGAATTTAGAAAAGATGATAGTTGCTAACTTGGGTACTAGGCAACACGAGAGATATTTGGACTCCTATATCAAGAGATCTTGAGAATATTTATATTTGTTTGGAGTTATAGGTTATTATTTCATACCATCTATATTGCTTAACCTCGTGGTGTATATGTTTAAGATCATATTACTTAAGTTTTCGTATTCCCTCAATAATACGACATCTTTTGTGTTTCCCAAACATGTCGTACTAAAGTAGGACACTTTGGATGCTTTGATGCGAGTATCATTATGCAACATAGAGTTGGAGAATATGGATTGGAACGCAATATTTAAGTTAATATGGTGCAACATGAGGAACCCCAAACCCTAAACCCTAAACCCATAAACCATAAACCCATTTTGCACAGTTGAATGCCAAGTGTGAAGGGTGATACTAACGGTGAAGTTGTTAACCATTATTGTATCCTAGCGTACCCCTAAAAATACGCAAAGTGACATACATTTCCCCTCCGACATCTTAATTCCCTAAAATAAAAGCAATCCTAGACTATGCGCGAGTCACATTGTTTGCGAATACATGCAAACCCACTACCACCAATCCCTCTTGTACATTAAACAACCTTCAAGATTAATTCAATCTTTGCACATGTAGGTCTGATCTTGTATTATAGCCTATAAGTAGACGCAAAATGTTGGTTAAATTGGAGTATGGTTTCCATGTTGGCATGTATTGTTGTGTTAAGTACTTTATTATAGAATATCAATATGAGATCCTCAAAACCTTTCATCAAAACTAATGGTTTAAAGCAAATGATTGAATTATATGGTTTAGAACATAAATTTCTTGAATCTTAAATATTTTCAAGTTGTCATTGTTTTTATAATACTCCTTGAATTCATTATGAACTTGAGGTCAACATAATTTATTGACACAACTCGATCAATGCGATTTAATGTTTTCGTATTTTAAACAAGTTTGCGTGACAATTCTTTGTTCAATGCCACCTACTTTTTCAAATTTTCACCACTTACACCGTACTATTCTAGAATTATACTTTGTGAACATATATTTGCTCGACTTTTCGAATGTTTATGATGTTTTTCACAAAATTTAAAGTTACTATATTAATAAAGGTTTGAATTATTTGGCCTTTACCATGTTTGCACCCCTATGTCCTCATGTTTGTTTAGGGTATAGGCGGCTATACCATGGTCTTAAGTCATTTAACACGTATATGTGAAATAAAAATAAACCCCAACACCTTGGTCTTAAATCGAAATTAGCCCAACACCCAATAATGATACAATGTTTTGTACCATTGCATACAAATGTTTTGTTTGATACCAAATACGAACTAGTGTGAGTGTAAGAGTTGGTATTGTTGAGTCATTGCCGTACATAATATACATAAGGTACTCAAAAATGTTTTTTCTCACGTATAGTACATAAAGAAGGCTCTTAGTTTTTTTGAAGTAAATGTTGATGTACTCAAGGGGGCACTAAGGATTCGAGAGGAAAATGGCAATATTGATTTTAATTCAACCCAGACCTAGGACAATAGATGTGTTGCTCTCATGGCGTCTAGGCGTTGCTAGTTTGTGTATCTATTAATACAATTATGTATACGTGTGTATAGGTGGGTAGATTAAACGGGTTTAATGGTAGGATGGTGGTCAATGTAATTGCAATACTAAATGCAAGATGACATGAGATAACATGATATTGTGGTGAATACCACTACATTGTATGCAAACCAATCAAATATTTGCTATTTCAATTTTGAATTACATATATTTTTATATTCCACGTACTATTGTTGTTGTTGTGGTCCATTTGTCCCATGATTCTATAATTTTTGTCTACTCATTCTACAATAAATTCTTAATACTAGGCATTCCAATATTATAAACCACCCCTAAAAAATGTATAATGCTCATATATAATTGGCCAATAGATGCCTTTGGTTTGTCTCTATGTGGACTCATGCTCTATGGATGCTCTCCGCCATGAATACATGTTCCATTGTGAGCATGGCCCATGGAATATAGCAACCTTAGGTTTTTATTTTAGGCTTTGGTTGGCGGCTAGTATCCTATGTCGAAAAACGGATCCGAGGAAGAACGATCACTACTTAAGGGGACATCCCCTCACCAAGGGACTCTTTTTGCATCTCAGATGTGGGTTGCGCTCCCTGGACCCTTCTAGTATGCCGGATGTTTTTCTCGTCCAGGTACGGACCCCGATGCAATGGTCCGGTTATGCCGCCGGAAATACTGGAGGTTTACGAACGCGCGTCCGTAAACCTTAACCCTCTTGGCGAGCATAACCTCTATATTAGCCCTAAACATTGTGTTTGAACTAGTAACGAGGTTTCCGTCAGAGAGGTTTACGGACGCACGTCCGTAAACCTACCTCACCCTATGCACCATAGTAGAATATTTTGACATTGTGAAAAAACCAGTAGGTATATTAACTTGTCCAAATTCGTGTTGTCATGAGCCCTGGGTATACATGTAGGTGTCACCTACACCTCTTGATGCCCTGAACCTGTAGGCTTCTTGGTCAACACTGAGTTTCTACATACAGATGTTTACGGACGCGCGTCCGTAAACCTATGAGCTATAGGTTACCAAATCCTTTACGCTTGGCAGTGACCTCTCTACACAGGAAGAGGATTACGGACGCGCGTCCGTAAACCTCTGCCTGTCCAGAGAGGTCACTGCGAACTGTAAAGGCCTTGGTAACCTATAGACCATCTGCCTGTCCAGAGAGGTCACTGCGAACCGTAAAGGCCTTGGTAACCTATAGACCATCTTCCTGTCCAGAGAGGTCACTGCGAACCGTAAAGACCTTGGTAACCTATAGACCATAGGGTTAAGGACGCGCGTCCGTAAACCTATGGTCTATAGGTTACCAAGGTCTTTACGGTTCCCAGTGACCTCTCTGGACAGGAAGAGGTGTACGTAAGCGCAAACCTAACCCTATGGTCTATATGTAACCAAAGCCTTTACGCCTGGCAGTGACCTCTCTGGACAGGCATAGGTTTACGGACGCGCGTCCTTAACCCTATGGTCTATTGGTTACCAGAGCATTTACGCCTGGCAGTGACCTCCCTGGACAGGCATAGGTTTACGGACGCACGGCCGCAAACCCCATGTCTATGTCTGCAATGACAGTGTTGCCACATGGAGTTAATCGGACGCGCGTTCGTATACCATTGTGTTTTTGTTTCCACGCCATGAAAGCCACTATTGCCCGTATTGTGTTTTTCTTGATAATATGTGTTTACGCTATCCATGACATACACTTGGACCTATGCTTAATTGGATATTTTGACATACTCCTAATTTGACTTTCTTGTAGTGGCCATGGATTCCGACGTCGGTGATAGTGCGTTCGAGTTGTCTTCGGATCCATCAACCTCTGCTAGCGATTTTGAATCTGTCGTGGAACATGGAGCCACAAGTGGTGTTGCCAATGTAGTCGACGACATAGTAACTGGAAGTTCTCGTCCGGACGTTGCTGTTGGGTTTGTTGATAGCGCAGAGGATGATTTCCTTCCACCATGTGAGGGTTATTCACGAGAACAGTGGGTTGATCTTGATGTTGTCCTAGTCAATGGCTGTGGCGTTCCCGTGGCTGATGGTGTTTGTAGGAACTCGGATCCTAAGGATTGTATTGATGCATATCCCCTTGGGGAGGAAGATGTTGGGGTGTGCATTTTAAATTCTTTCCACCCATTGGAAGTGCCTCCAGGTTGGAGATTCTCTCTTCGTCGATGGCCGTTGCGAAGTGTTCTTCATGATGGTGTCAGCTTGTGGAATCATTCCCGCCGTTATGGGGAACTACAAGCAGCTTTGTTGGCCACAATGCGTCCTAGAAAAGGTGTACGGAAATATGATTCTTGTCGTGTGCCTCGGGAACCCACGCAACGTTGTCGAGATCAAACATTGGAAGAAACATCTATTAGGTCCGTAGCAACAAAAGATTGTTGTGCGAAGAAGTGTTGCCAACTATTTCCACGTGACAAAATAAAATCTTTGAGGCAAGAGATGTGGCTTGCGGACTTTCGAATGCGATCCGCAAAGAAACTTGAGGTTCATCGCAACACGCACTTTGATGCCGAAGGTCGTAAGGTGGTGACCTTGGAAAATATAGAAGTGTGTTGCACGGCGTGGTATATTATTCATGCAGTTTCAAATGCAGAACATCGCGCAGGAAGAACACGATAATGTGAGCCATGCATATACAAAGTTCTTGGCATACACTAAGACATAAATTTAGAGATCGGGATGGAGTGCGTCACATGAGCACAGCGAGAAGGCCTTGAAAACGATGCAGAACATAAAAACTTGGCAGAACATGGCCATGAAAGGAATTCATATAGTAAATCCAAAACTAAGAGCCAGGACAGCAGCATGGAGAGTGTGCACATCAGTCCCACAGGCTACAAAAAAATGTCCAGCGATCTGTGTGTTGCCATACAAACGAAGTGAAGAGCACGCTAAACACAAAGAGAGTTTTGTGGAGTTTAGGGTCATTAATCTAATGTGCAGGTGTGTCCAAGTGCTGCAGAAAAATAAAAACCGGTCCCTGCCCAACCACTTTATCATATCTTCATCCTCCACGACGTGCAAATCAACCGCAAGCGCCTCAGGAAGGAGTTTCGCTGAAACGAACTTCTTTGGAGCTTTGGATGCTGGTTTCATTGCTTGTGACGCCATTATTGTGTGCAGGCAGTATGATCACTCACTGTAAAACACTCAAAACTACACTTAAAAATTGTACAATGAATGAGTAAACCCTAAGCCAGGAGTGCTTGCACTTAATGCAAACCATATCCACTGCAAACCCTAATAATTTTGTGCACTCTCTCTCTAAGATGGACTGGCAGGACACAATCATGCAAAAATAAAAGCAGTTGTTGAGAGGTCGAGAAGGTATGCAATGAAGTGGCGAAAGAAGAAGAAAACTGGTGCAATAACTACCCACAACTGGGTGCAATGAACACGTGCACATACAACTCCAATTAAACCTAAACCCACTCGAAACCTTCTCGATTCTCACTAAAATTGCTTGGAATCTCGCACAGTCACACGCCTTCGCATGCGCGCACTCAACTGTCACTCGAACCTCTTCGAAAACACCTCTTCGAATGCACTCAAGCCTCATCGAAAGGACTCAAACCTCATCGAAAGCACTCAAACCTTTTGGAATACACACAGACAATACCCTACCACCATCCTCTAAGCAGACACAATCCTACCGAAACGTCCCTTTCCTAGCGACGTCGACATCAACCCTAAACTACAAAATCAAATCACATCGTCATGATTGATTGCAATCATGAAAACGCCTGCCGCATAGGACAGTCGACGCACAGGATAGCAGGCGCCAAGGACACCACGCGTGCAGGACTGCAGGCGCGCAGGACATGGGGGAGAAGAACAATAACTGCGCAGGACAGGGGGAGAAGGACAAGAACTGCGCAGGACAGGGGGGAGAAGGACAATTACTTCGCAGGACATGGGGTGTCCCTCACTATAACTTGTGTGTTCCTCTCCTTAAGTGGATCTCCTTCACCCAATATAGGTGTCCCTCTCCTTAAGTGGGTGTCCCTCACATTAAATTGGGTGTACCTCACCCAAATTGAGTGTCCCTCACTTTAACTTGTGTGTCCCTCCCCTTAAGTGGGTGTCCCTCACCCAAATTGAATGTCCCTCACTTTAACTTGTGTGTCCCTCACCCAATTTGGGTGTCCCTCACTTTAACTCTTGTGTTCCTCTCCTTAAGTGGGTGTCCCACACCCAATTTGGGTGTCCCTCACTTTAACACTTGTGTCCCTCTCCTTAAGTGGGTGTCCTTCACCCAATTTGGGTGTCCCTCTCCTTAAGTGTGTGTCCCTCACCTTAAATTGGGTGTCCCTCACCCAAATTGAATGTCCCTCCCCTTAAGTGGGTGTCCCTCACCCAAATTGAATGTCCCTCACTTTAACTTGTGTGTCCCTCACCCAATTTGAATGTCCCTCACTTTAACTTGTGTGTCCCTCTCTTGAAGTGGGTGTCCCACACCCAAATTGGGTGTCCCTCACTTTAACTTGTGTGACCCTCTCCTTAAGTGGCTGTCCCACACCCAATTTGGGTGTCCCTCACTTTAACTTGTGTGTCCCTCTCCTTAAGTGAGTGTCCCTCATCCAATTTGGGTGTCCCTCACTTTAAGTTGTGTGTCCCTCTCTTTAAGTGGGTGTCCCTCACTTTAACTTGTGTGTCCCTCTCCTTAAGTGAGTGTCCCTCACTTTAACTTGTGTGTCCCTCTCCTTAAGTGAGTGTCCCTCACCCAATTTGGGTGTCCCTCACTTTAAGTTGTGTGTCCCTCTCTTTAAGTGGGTGTCCCACACCCAAATTGGGTGTCCCTCATTTTAACTTGTGTGTCCCTCTCCTTAAGTGAGTGTCCCTCACTTTAACTTGTGTGTCCCTCTCCTTAAGTGAGTGTCCCTCACCCAATTTGGGTGTCCTTCACTTTAACTTGTGTGTCCCTCTCCTTAAGTGAGTGTCCCTCACCCAATTTGGGTGTCCCTCACTTTAACTTGTGTGTCCCTCTCCTTAAGTGAGTGTCCCTCACCCAATTTGGGTGTCCCTCACTTTAACTTGTGTGTCCCTCTCTTTAAGTGAGCGTCCCTCACCCAATTTGGGTGTCCCTCACTTTAACTTGTGTGTCCCTCTCCTTAAGTGAGTGTCCCTCACCTAATTTGGGTGTCCCTCACTTTAACTTGTGTGTCCCTCTCCTTAAGTGAGTGTCCCTCACCCAATTTGGGTGTCCCTCACTTTAACTTGTGTGTCCCTCTCCTTAAGTGAGTGTCCCTCACCCAATTTGGGTGTCCCTCATTTTAACTTGTGTGTCCCTCTGCTTAAGTGAGTGTCCCTCACCCAATTTGGGTGTCCCTCACTTTAACTTGTGTGTCCCTCTCCTTAAGTGAGTGTCCCTCACCCAATTTGGGTGTCCCTCACTTTAAGTTGTGTGTCCCTCTCTTTAAGTGGGTGTCCCACACCCAAATTGGGTGTCCCTCACTTTAACTTGTGTGTCTCTCTCCTTAAGTGAGTGTCCCTCACCCAATTTGGGTGTCCCTCACTTTAACTTGTGTGTCCCTCTCCTTAAGTGAGTGTCCCTCACCCAATTTGGGTGACCCTCACTTTAACTTGTGTGTCCCTCTCCTTAAGTGAGTTTCCCTCATCCAATTTGGGTGTCCCTCACTTTTAACTTGTGTGTCCCTCTCCTTAAGTGAGTGTCCCTCACCTTAAATTGGGTGTCCCTCACCCAAATTGAGTGTCCCTCACTTTAACTTGTGTGTCCCTCTCCTTAAGGTGTCACCCTATATTTGTGTGTCCTTAATCTATATTGGTTGTCCTGCATCTTGTACATGTCCTTCATAGTCTCCCTGTCCTGCATAGGGTAGATGTCCTGCATATTGTAGGTGTCCTGCTTAGGGTAAATGTCCTGCATAGTGTACTTGTCCTGCATAGTGTACTTGTCATGCTTACCCTACCTATCCTTCTTAGTGTAGTTGTTCTTCTCAGTGTAGTTGTTCTGCATAGTAAGATGTTCTGCATAGGGGCGTCCGTCCGTCCGTCCGTCCGTCCGTGACCAGTCGTACCAGTCACCCCCGCGAACGGGCAGCGCTGGATTTTCCAACCAGCTGCCCCCTAGAAGTTCGTAGGGGGGTACTTAATGTCCTCCGTCTAGAAATGGACATCAAAAAGACATGCGTGAAAGAGATTGGACTACGTGCTCAAAATATGCTTTATGACCACTTAATGAGCACAAGAATCTTCACTTTGATTTTGAATAGGATAATCATATGAGCTCCAAAACTTATGAGGCAAATTGGCTACAGGAACGATTTGCATTTCCTAATCATCTCGCACTAATTGCATGTTTCATATCCTACGAGAATTAGGTGCAGAGAGAAAAGTATCCGAATAGCACACGTCTGCCTTAGAGCGTTGCCTATCCAAAGTTGACCGCCTGAAAGAGCGAACTAAATTTGGTTGTGATATTGTGCCCTGGGAAATGTTTTTCACAACCATAGTATGATGAGCTTTACATCATCAGCTCATAGCCAGGAAACTATGCAGATATTACTAGCTAGCAACCAGATCATGCAAGACCTCTCACAAATTGAAAAGTGCAGCGCCATTGACCTACACAACATGACAGATCGAGCTAGTCAAATTGATATTGGCTCGAGAATCCATCCCTAATCCTATGTCAGATGAGAATCAAGAGTTTGAAATCCGTAAAATCATCAGCAGTGTACACTTTTCATGCAAAGAAGATTTGCGCCATGTGGCCTCTGTGTATAAGCCCAGGTGTGAAAATTAGCGCCAGTCGGCGTTAATATTATCCATACTTCCTTTACTAAGCGAGACTCTCATTGTTCGTGGATTTCATGGAATCCATGTCATGCGTGCAACCAAAGAATCAACATTTTTATACGTCGAATCATCAGCAATGATTGCCACTTTCCAGAATGCATGGCTGCAGGAATGCTACGATGTGAGCGGTGAGCGATGAGCGATGAGCGGTGAGCAGATTTCGTGAGCAGAAAATTATAGTTTGAAACTCCATTTAACGAATGTTAGGCCCCTTATGACCGTGGATTTTGCACATATTTCAAGTTTAATTTTGTAATTATAAGGCCTATATTTGTGGAGTGGCCAATTTCTAGAACCAAAAAGCTTCTTATAATTACCAATGAGGCCCTATGACCGTGGGAAAATGCACCATGGTTGATAAGATGGTGGACTAAATTCTCTTTGGAGTATGACGACCACCAAGTGTAGTGTGATTTGAGAACAACGAAAATATGCATTCAATGAGATAATTGGAATATTGAAAACCACACCACACTTTATAAATCCAAATACCAATCAATCAAACCAAAAATCAATCAAACATGAGGTTGTCACTACTAGATTCCCTATCTCCAAAGATACTCCCCTCATGGCCGCCCTCATCTGAAGTGGAATCTAAGCTATGGCACTCATTATCCACCTCTGCAAAAAGCTCGAAGAAGTCTATGGCACGGGGATCATAACGTGGAGACGGGGTACTAGCTTTGGTAGGAGAAGGTTGTGCCACTAGCCCAGAAGGTTTAGATGGTATATAATAAACAAATATATAAAATAAAACAAAATGTTTATAATGCCATCTCACTACTCTCACCACACGAGGCATTAGAGCTACTACCAAGTGCTTCAACATCGAGAAACTGAAGAACACGAGAATCAAACATTGGTTTTTTTGGTACAACTCTTGGAGAGATAGTTGTTGCCAAAACCGAGGCAACTTCCTGAGCATATATTGGAAGTTCAAAAGTTTTCGGGGGAGAGGTAGCAGAAGTCATCAATCTGCAGAAGTACAAGTGTACAAATGTTGTAAGAAAGGAATTGATAGAGTAAAACATAGAACTTGCAACAATAGAAAATATTGAATTCTTACGTACTCAGTCGATTGCGCTTTGCCACACGCCGCACAGGGCCTTTCTCATCATCAAAAACTGAAGAAGAAGCTTGATGAGGCACTGCAATTGGAACTATATCCTTCAACGGTGCCAACACCGTTGCAAAGAGAAGGTCATCTGTTTCCAAAGCAATAATATGCCGGCCTGAATTCCGGCAAGTATGAATGGAGGCACCTGAAGAGAAGAAAAAATAATTTAAAGTCAACACAATTGGTAAGATTGAGAATATATGGAAGCATTTGCAAAAATTGAGCATATACAATGATAGGCATGTACCTGTATTAGCTGTGGTATCAAACACTACCGAGCCTGTGCAAGTGAGTGCTTCAATGAGGACTTGCATAAATAGCGTATCCTTCTCCCGAGCACCTCTCCAAGGTTTTGGTCCATTCATTAGCTGAGTATCAGATGCCACAAAATTGAAAAGGATGTCATCCTCCTCAACTCGGACAGCGGCGCCAGATTGCTCATTTCGACAATGAAAGATGAAAGATGAAGGTGTTTTCTGTTCACGAATGAAAAACAGAATGCGGAATCGGCGGGTCTGGAAACACCAAAATTGTAAGTAAACATGAAGCCCCCAAAACTCAAGATATTCAAATTGATCAATTTGAACAAAGGATTTGAACATACCATGACCTCGGGATTGATTGGAGAAGTCAGCCGCAAGTCATTTATGCCCCACCAATCATTCAAAAGCTTGAACTCGTATGTTGCAGCATAGGTTCGCACATCCACCCGAATTGGCTGATACTCTGGCATAAAAAGCAAGACTCCACCATCGTTGTGCACAAATGTAAACGCAAACTCAAATAAAGCTTCAACATCTGCCTCATTGTACAAGTTCCACTTTGGAACTACATCAGGAGGAGACGATATGTTTGCAACGTGCATACCATCTGGAATATCTGCGATCACCAAATCGAATCCTGAATGTGGACATGTGCTCGAGCGCGGTAGCGATTCCTCTCCTCCCTTAACCTACTCACAGAGTCAAATTCTCTGAATCAGAACTTCTACAATAACAATTGAAATATGTAACAAATATTTACTATAAGAGTATGAATAACTCACCTTCTTCACAAAAAGATAACTGTCCAAAAGAAATGGATGAGAAACACCCACTTCCATAATGGTGGAAATGGAAGTGTTCTCCATCAAACACATCGAAGATTGAATTGCAGATGTTGAACCAGAAGCTGCTGCAGCCAAGGTACTCTTCCTCTTCAACAGTTGTTGTGATGCAAGAACAGATGAAGATGGTTGGATGTGTGCTACAGTTATAGTTCTAGAAGCGTGTGATGGGCCAACCACATTGGAAGAAGAAGGGAGATCCACAACGATAGGCATAATTGGATCTGCAACGGGAACTTCCACTGCCATTGTTGGGGCTGCTTTATTACCTCTTGTCTTCTTCACCTTCTTCCCTTCAACCTTCTCCAATGATTTTGAAGAAACCACCTCTACGCCCAGTAGGTCAGGTTGAACTGAATTCCGGAATGCCACATCAAATGTGGGTGGTCTCTTAAGAGGAGTGTCAAGATACCACCCACACTTCTCCAAATGGGCTGCACTCCAATCCCTCAAAATACCATCTGTAAACATGCACTCCTCGCTTCCCGTGTCTAAATAGGCATCAAAAAATGGAGGAGATTTTGAGATGGCTTTAGCAGGAAATAAAACATACTTAAAGTATCGGTACAACGTCCTCTGCATGGCCTGCTTAAAGCCCAATTGCTTCTCACACGGGTTATTCTTGTGTACACCTTTCTCTACCTTGAATTCTCTAAAGAAAGCTGTGTCCCAAAGCAAAATTCTCATCTTCTCTACATAATCGGTGATGGAAGGAAGGGGAACCTCTCCATCACGAACATAATCCACAGTCACCCCAAGATCAATAAGGGTACCGGTGAACAACCTCTCAGCCTCACAAGCCAGCTGCAAAATCAGAGATAGAAAATTAAGTATGTAAATAGATTTCTTACATCTTATACTTTACAAATTCAAAGTACACAACATTGCAAGAGTACAAGTAATGCAAGAATACCTGAGACCACCAAGTGGCTTTTCGAAGCCACTCGGGAAAATCAGCATCTCCAAACCGAGGCTTTGGAAACTTAAGAGCTTCACGCAATGCCGGAGATTTGTTCCACCTCTCCAACCACTTCACCTTAACAGCCGGATCCATTGCAGAAGTGGCCAACATCCAAAGTTTCTCCTGAGTCATCTCAGGAGTCTCATCGTTCATCTCATAGTGCAATTTGATCTGCTCCAAGAATTGAGGAGTGTGTTTGGGATCAGCGATAGGAAGCAACTTCTTCAATTCGGAGTTGCACTGGACCTTTACTTTATCCACGGCATTCATCACAAAGTCCACAACTTTACTGCTGGTCCACTCCGTTGGATCAGGAAATTTCTCATAGAACCTGCGTTGAGCGGCGGCAGCTGCATTTCCTAATTCATGCTGCAGAAAATAACAATAGAAAAGATCACCTCAAATTGAAAACAAAACAATTCCGAATTGAAGTATTACATCCCAACCAATTCGGAATGATGCTTCAAGAAACCAAAGAAAATTGTCAATACCTGATGAAGGACTCCATTGAGAGCTTCGGTAGTCAATGTAAACCAAGTCCGATTCTTGGACTTCTGCTTAGCCTCTGATGCTGCATAGTCTTCTTTGGTTATGAGCTTCTCAAAGTAGGGTAGGGGCTGAGATGCAATACTTTGAACACGAAAGACCTTGTGCACTAAGTTTGTAGTGACATGGGACTTCTGGTTCCACCTGCAAACAATCTCAAGTTATTATTAAAACATCAATGACAAGACAAATAGATGCAACTTCAATGACATTGAAAGTATATAAGAAAAGAGTAAGAAACATACCAATTCACTTGGTACAAAGCAGAGAGAACTGTAGGCACAACTCCGTTAACCTCCAAAATAATAGACTCCACTGCAACATGCCAATTTCTATCACATGCATGATCACGATTAATGATTGGGAACCAAGCTTGCAGGCGATGGTTTCCATCCCAAACATGGAACATCATCCCCGAGAAGATCTTCAAATCGTCATCTCGTAGAAGGTCATCCTCAAATGCAGCATTGGCTTCAATCCAAAGAGGATCCCATGAGGCTTCAATCTCTGAAGTCACCTCTGTAGTCTTTCCCTCATGATTCTCCAAAGCAACGAAGAATACTCCATTGCCTTCCATATAACCGTTGCTCACAAAATGTGATGCCAAATTCATGACATCATTCCTTAGGAAGGGCCGAACAACAGGAAGAGCAATCATTCGACAAAGTGGAATACATAACTTAGATTTCTTCTTTGGCTTGAATCTCAATGACTCAATAGAGAAGTTTGTGTTTACCGACTCCTTTGAAATAATGTCGTTCATCTCCTTCTCCACTTGCTCTGAAGATAGAACTTCGATATCCGTACCCAAAATCTCAACATCTTCTGAGACTTCCATGGATCCTGATAATTAAATCAAAAAATGCAACCACAGAATTAATCAGAAAAATGGCATGAATATAAACCCATGTAATGGCAGAAGGAGAAATAAATGTGAGTTTAATAAATGTGAGTTGACCCCGACAATATCCGCCAGCAGAGATGTCCAGGAAACAAAAGCACTGAGAAACCTTTGCACACACCTTGAGTTGATTAATTTAAAGGAATTACTAAAGACTTCCTTTACACAATGGAACTGCCAACCTCAAGAGGGAAAAGTTGAAGCAAAATATAATTATTAGAGATGGCATGGATTGTATAAACGACAACAGGCTTGAAGTTAATGTACTCCAACTGCAATCCCCAAGAGAGGACGAAGCTCCAAAAATTCGAACCTCAAATCTTCATGCTTAAGAGTTTCCAACATCCTAAAACCTTCACCAAGCAATGTCTTCAAGTCTTTTAGTCACCAAGCTTCTATCGCAATCCTTCATGTCGAATCTAAGCTATAGGAGGACAACTCTGGCAGCTTCACCTCTTGAACATTGATGCATTGCAACCAAGTGAAGCATTGTGTGGATTGTGGTGTGTCAATAAGGAGGAGGTCCAGGTCAAATCTCGCCAGCACATAGTTCCAGCATCCTGTGTTGTCCCTGTTGATTTAGAATAGTGATTGCTAAATTCCTATGAGAGAAGTGATCGTTGTCATGTAAACGTAAAGTGCAATGCATCCTCTCATCAACCCCAAGGTTTCTCAACATTTGTAATGCACAGAAGAGGAACGTTCCCGCATTAGTTTGCATGCGTAAAGCAGCCGCATTCTTACTTCTGTTTCTAGTGAGGTTGAGAGATGTACGAGTCTCTTCTTTTTGTTCATCCTTCTGAACAAACAAAAAATCAAAATATATTTCCCCATCTGTTGACAATCCTTTGATAGAGATCATACGCTAAGCCTCACGGTGAAGCTTGTGATCATTGCAATAAACAATGTACCACTCTGAAGCTGAATATCGGTGATCAAAATGTAGGAGCATCGGGTCCTGATCCTCGCAAAGTTCAAAGACTTGGTGCAGGTTATAGCTGTGCACTCCTAACGATGAGGACAAGATTTTCAAGCAATTATCTCATCCATGTGATAAGACTCTAGCCGAAGGCTTCATACTAAGTTGCATCTGAAAGACATACTTATATGTTTCTTCATTCTATCTAGACATCAATCGAGGCAATGTCAGGAGAAATAGCCTAACCATTTGAATACTAGGTATGCTGAACTAGGATCAAGTCCAAGAGATGCATCTTAAAGAATCACCGTTTCTTTCCACCAAGGGATGCAGACAGTATAGATGGTGTACACAAGTACACTGGGAACTCAGTAACCATGTCATCTTCAATCATAATAAGTATTGGGGAATAATTGATTCTCCTTCACCCGGTAGTCACATCATAGTCAAAACTACTTTCTATCGAACATCTTCAATCCTGATTACTTAGAAAGTAAATCATATTATGACACATGCATTGGCATATTGTTCACGTTGCCACTTATGCTAGCTGAATTGAGGACGTTGCAACTACAGGAGACTTCCAATATATGTTTGTATTCTACCTAATTGAAATATATGTTGTTGTTTTGACAGAAAAGGGCAACTGAAGGACCTTTTGTTGGTGTTTGCTGCTGTTCACAATAAGTCACAGATGAATGAAGCCCTGGGCTTAGGAATGTGGGTTATCAATTCTGCCCTTCTCACATATTGGGAGAAAGGTTAGACTCTAGATCTCAAGACAAAATGGCATTCATGACAAACGACTCCCATAAAAAGTTGACTACTAAGAGAGGTTAATCATTCCTAGATACATGTTTTCTCATAATTTTGTCTTTGTTCACCACTACTCAGAAGGGGAGTGGTTGAAATAATCTAGAGCAGGAAAATTCTTTTACTAACTAGGCACTAACAAATGCACGCAAACTTGAAGAACCTTCTGTAACTGGAATGCAATAATTTGGAAACGTGGCTTAAGCAATGTCTGGCACAAAATAACACTGTCATTAATTAGAGTCAGACTAGACCACACTTATTCGAGAAGATTAAAGATCAACTTCGCAAGAACTTGAAGCCTAACTTTACAAGACTGCAGTAGTTTATGGAAACCGCCTCTGCTGCAAAATGGCATCTCTGGGGCATCGTTTCTAACCAGAGCACCCAACAGCATTTTAGAAACCTAATCCTGCAGTCAGTAGAATTACTTCTCGAATTTCAGGTTTGCATCTCACAGCTCTTGAGCACTTGTCTCTCTCAGGTGGAGTTAGGATTATTTAGCCATCTCTAAATAATCTAATTTGACTTTTGGCCATAAAGAAAATCATGAATGGCCAAGGTCAGTTAAGGACAAATCACATGAAGATTCTTATCCTGGTAGCAGTCATTAAGAATAGGGTTTTGAACTTTGACTACAGCTGGCAAGATATTCAATAGGTTTACAAGAATCCCTGACCATGAGCTCTATAGTTAATAGAAAAGACAGGAAGGATCAAGGCACTGAGAGTTATAGCTATGGTGGTGGATTAGCACAAGGTGCATTCAATTGCTGTTGACACTCTGAAATGCCCAGGAGAAGCAGGAGAAGAAATTTCAATGCCAAGAGGGATATGGTGCAATGAGTTGTAGAAGGAATCACTGAATCTCATTCACTAATTGTTAAACGGCTAGCCACTGAAAGTCTGTATACTCTTGAAGAGTTCTGACATTGATGTGGAGAACATGCTTCATGCCATAGACAACTTTGTCCTCCTTTTGGTATCTAGGATCTGAAGGCAAACTCTTTCTGCAGAACTTATTGTGGATCATGGCTAATGCTCAACGTCTTGCAATTGAGCTGGCCTCAAAAAAATGAACTCAAAACTGGTTGTCCTCGAATAACCAAAAGAACAAAACCATTGGTAGATACCTTGATGTTGGGATTTGCATTTATTCATTGATCGCGAAAAAAAAAATCTACTTGCTGTTTGTTCATGTGAATGACTTTGATTACAACAGGCGGCATAGATGAAAGCATGTTATTGTAGAGGTTCAATCATAAGTGCGTCTACAGCCAGAAATTCCATCACAAACCTCAAAATTCATATGCCAACGCTGATTTCACATTGATTCGATAACATCAACCCTACCAAATATAGGATTGCATTTTCTTGAGTAGATTGGGTAGATGTTGAGTAAAACATTGGGTAGATGTTGAGTTAGCACTAGACAGATATCAAACCATGAAGGGTATGTATCAACACCGATTCATCAACATCACACGTTGGTCACTTGCATTTTGAGTCGTTCCTCCTATAGTACTTGTTGTTAGTGGTTTGCTGGAATTCGATCGTGGAATCCCTTCAGATAGAATGGGGGAGAGCTAATTAATTGCTGCAAACAAACCCTAAACATCAACCTACAACATTGACTCAATGCCTACCAAACATATGGCTGCAAATCTTAATGTTTCATTTCTATTTATGATGGTTGCAATACCTAAAAGGTTGAAATATGAGTTGAATCAATGTAAAATGGCTCATTGGCCAGATGTTGAATTACCACTGAGAAGATATTCAACCATGAAGGGTATGTATCAACACTGACTCATCAACACTAAACGTTGGTATACTTGCATCTTGAGATGTCGCTACTTTAGTACTTGTTAGTTATTCGGACGAAATCGATCATAGTATCCCTTCAACCACCTCAAATGGAATGGGGGAAAGCTAATTGATTGCTGCGAATGAACCCTAAACCCTAAACTCCAAAACCCATATGATTGATGCAGCACCAATTTCACATAATGAAATTGAAGTGATCTATAGCATAACACAAAAGAATCTTTCTGTAGTGGACTCGACTTCTAAATTTATAATAAAATGGAAGACATGCTACCCGAAAGAAGTGCCCAGTTTAAGCCCACTCACTTACCTCAAAAACTGAAATGCGAAGCGGCCACACGCATGCCGCAATGATAACTTTGCCATTGATCATTCTGTTTCATAGATTTTTGAATAGGTGTATGAAAGGTTCAAGTTTCCTCATTATTTCAATGTCACATGTTTCTTGCAGGGTGCCAAAGGGCTGGCAGATATCGGAAGCTTAGGAGGGCCAACGGCCAATTCCAAGGTTTCCACACCACCATGAATCTAGTTGACTGGACCAATGAACAAGGAGAACCCTAATAGATAGGTACAGATGAACTGGTTGAGATTGGGAAATAACAGGTTGAAGATCAAGACACCTGAAAATTTACCTGGAAACACGACAGTAAGGATCTTCACCGATTATGCCCAAAAATCTCCTCGGACGCTACTGTTAATGTTCGCAAAATCTCCAGTGATGAAGAAAACCCCGAAAATCTCAATATGTAACCAGTTGGTCTTGGAAACACGACAGTAAGGATCTTCACCGATTATGCCCAAAAACTCAGACGCTACTGTTAATGTTCGTAAAATCTCCAGTGATGAAGAAAACCCCGAAAATCTCAATATGTAACCAGTTGGTCTTGGAAACACGACAGTAAGGATCTTCACCGATTATGCCCAAAAATCTCTACTGTTAATGTTCCCTAAATCTCCTCGGACGCTACTGTTAGTTGTTCCTCGGAACTTGGACGAGATGGGATGTGGTATTCAAGGTTCCTGCAGTGCCTCAAGGTTTCAAAATATTGGCCCAGTCACTTCTGAACGAATTGTGGCCAACTAAGGGCAGCCGGCACCGGCACCCCACAGGAGCTGCCCCCGTCACCCCACAGGAGAATCTACAATCCACGAACCCGAAGGGCAGCCGGCACCGGCACCCCACAGGAGCTGCCCCCGTCACCCCACAGGAGAATCTGCAATCCACGAACCCGAAGGGCAGCCGGCACCGGCACCCCACAGCAGCTGCTGTCCAAGCAGCAAACACCGAGAATCTAGAAATCAAACAGTCAACCCTAAACCCAGTTGCCGGTGCCGGCACCCCTCCCTGATGACTTCGGAGAACCTGCAATGCACGAACCCCAAAGGGCAGCCGGCACCGGCACCCCACAGGAGATGTTGTCGAAGCAGCTAATAATTACAATCCAGAAATCAAACAGTCAACCCTAAACCCAGCTGCCGGTGCCGGCACCCCTCCCTGATGAATTTTGAGAATCTGCAATGCACGAACTCCAAAGGGCAGCCGGCACCGGCACCCCCCAAGAAGCAGCTAATTAACCATGACTGTCCAGAAATCAAATTTTACAGAACACAATTTGTACATGCTTGAGAACCCTAATCATACTTCCACAAGAATCTCACTGAAAAAACAAGATGCCCCCGTCGTTACAGTTTCCAACACCTGAGGTTGACTATATCCCAGTGTAGCAATCCCACGGCTATTGCTCAGCCCCACGAATGCGATATCAATAGACACGACCTGTGCTGTCCCGAGGGTCTGTCACCTCTTAACCCTAAACCGATCCGCAAGCCCTTTGTCCTAAACTTTTTAATGTTATAAGGGAAATTTCGGCACTTGCACACCTTCACTACTTGAAAAAAATGGGATTGGCATTGATTACATTACTTTTTATAATGGCTGGCCCTCTTCGTTTTGTTTGTGTTTGCTTGAGTTGAACACTTGTTCCATCAGAATAGAGTTGTGGAGCCACCGTCTGCATTTCTTCTTCGTCGAGATTTATCTGAAGCCAACATAGTTTTAGACTTCTATAAATTGTTACATGGATGAAATGATTCTGCTTCCGTAAACTTGTGTACGACTTTACATACTACTATTCAAAAGCTGATGAATATAAAAATTTAGAGAGGTTGAATGACCTGAAGTTTAGGTACACAGTCGACCTCCTCCTCAACATCGTCCTCGCCTACTGACTTAGTGTCGTCCGAACTCGCCGATACAATGCTTGGTTGCTCCTCCACCACCTCTAATCCCTCACCGTCAAAGCTCTTGTCATCGAGCATTAAAACCCTAGCCGTGTCCCCCAACACGACTTCTCTTCTGCTGCCTCTGCCTCGTGCCATTCTTGCTGCCTTCAACTGTTTTGAACTAGAGAAGAGAAGTTTGCGTCGTCTACGAGTTCGTCTATGAGGCTGGTTCGAATAAGAGAGTTCAAGCAATTCGTCTTCAGGCATGTCACAGCTAGTCACTCTAAGTCCCCAATGTTAGGTGCGGAAATGTCTGTAATGAATGTTGCCTTCTATGAAGAACTTGGATTATTGCCTGAGGTAATGCCTGTAGGAAACTGAGATCTACATTTCCCACTACCTTGAACCTCCCGAAAATCGGACGCGGCCGCCCATTTCCACCACCCTTTGGGCACTGCAAACCAGATTCAGACTCCGAGGCCTCACTTCGGGAAAAAACCAAAAAAACAGGGCAACCACAAAAAAAATCCAGTGCCCTTAGGGTGCTGGAAATGGGCGTCGGACCCACGAAGTCCGCACTCACTATCCCTTCGCTGGCTGCCAACTCTCTCGCCTCTTGTGGCACTCTTTGCTCTTACCCAACCCTTTCCGAAACTGTAACCCTAATTTTTTCTCGTCAGCATTGCAGTCCAGCCAAGCAGCGCATACGAATTCTAAGGTTTAGTCCTTATCTGTGAACGTCCTATTCGAGGTTGTTCCTAACCTTGCACCAAGTGGCAATTTATAATATAAAAAACAACACTAATTAATGAGTGGGTTATCAAATACCTGACTCTCTTCGACAATACTGAAATCCACCGATAGTTGGAGCTCGGTCTCACACTTTGAGTGTGAAGGTAAAGTAACTTCTTGTTCGACAACTTGATTTTGTACAATCTCGACTGGAAGCTTCGCAAACTGGTTCGTTAACGACTTGACGGTACCGTCCAAGTTTGCAAGCCGCATTCTCTTAATCTCTGCATTTCTCATCCTAGCACACCTAATCTGCTTTGAACTAGAGAATAGGGGCTTTCTCCTTCTCCTTCGCTTTGCGATCGAAGGTGTCACACCATCTAATGGATACATAGCATGCATCTGAGATACTACCTCATTACCAAACTCAGCTCATCTTTCTGCAATTTGAGAGGACTTTTATGGTGTTTTGCATCTTGTTTAAATCTCCACTACATTCCAATTTAATGGACCCCTTTAATGATTTACTTATAATAACGCATAATTGTTATTTTCATCCTTCAAATTGCGGCCGAGGGCAATCGACTTTACACCTAAACCTCTGATTTTAATTTGGATAGATATTTAATCGATCCAATAAATGACATCGGTTGTGCCTAAATTCGGTTGCCACACATTCCACACAGCTACTTATGCGCTGACATACCTTCGATCACCCTTGCCCATGAATTTTACAGCTGCTATAATAATTTTAGCAAACATCCAATTATCCTAGAATCCTCTTTCCTACAATCCTCCATGTCTTTTCCCCTTTGGAACCTCTACCTGTTCCCCTAGAAGAATTAACCCCTTGTCTACCCATTGTTTTCCGCAAGTTGTACGGCGTCCCTGAGCTCTCTCTTGATTCTAACCTTTGCCTTCTCTCTATACGCCTCTGTTTTTCAATAGTCCTCCTCAATTCTCGATCTGCTCTCGCTCTCGTCCGAGTGTTCATCTCTAACCATATTGAAGCAAACAAATGTTATATATCATTGTCAAGTTTGTCATAATTAACATCTATGCGCCATCATTATGTTCCTATTATCTTGGATTTAGATAATTAACCTGCAGTTTTTTTAATTATTCCTCGGTTTGTATAGCCATAACTTGACGAGACTCTTCCAAATAAACTTTCCTATTCTTGCTTCGCCATAAAGGTGAATGCTCTACCCTTGCCCATTTCAAGCCTCGACTAAAAAAGAAACACTTTCCTTTAGGGTGCCCCTTACATCCACTAAATGGTTCACGTGGTCTTGTGTATTTTTAAGTTCGTCAGTCGGCATCCAGCCTCATTGTTTGGTATTGATATATCTAGTTTGGATTGGCATATGATCATGACTAACTTAAGTAAATGCTGCAGTGCATTTTCAATTTTTATTCACATTTCTATAATGAATCGGCTTATTATTCCACTACTAATCCAAGTCTCCGCCGTCATTCATAGATTCCATCTTGCCATGGCCTTCTAATCACAACACTATATACACCTCCCCACTTTGTGGTTTCCTTAAGTCCATTGCCCATTTGGCCACTACCTGCTGTGAACTCGCATTGACAATCCTTCTACAATGGCCACCATCCGAGCACTGCACCATTCCATCCCGCTTATGATCCCTCTAGGAGATGATGGTCTAGCCAAAGTCACAGAGTCGTTCTTTAGTTTGAGGTTTAGATTCCACCCAGCCTCAATTCATGTCGAAGAAGAGGTCTTTGATGCTAACGGTGACTTGAGTCACACTGTCCTTCAGATATCGTTTCGCAATGACGATGGTAGAGTTTGGTTCTTGATCCCTGGAACATACAAGGCCATAGGCGTCACCGAGTCAGATATGGCCACCACAACTGTGTTGCTAACACCAGGTGTGTCCCTCACGTCCACCACGCAGGTTCCTCTTCTGGCGACGGTCAAGAAGGAGCCCGGCATCGACGAGGTTACCTTGCTCAGTGACTCTGATGATGATCTGCCACCTGCCTCTGTCATTACCCCAAATCCATCGCGGGATCAGCCCTTCATCAATCCTCTCAGGATTCCACACTCGCCTACTGTAAGTCAACCATCTACTTCCAGACCCCCAGTTCACCCAGGTGTGTCTATAGATCGTCCCAGTGTTGTCCACCACTTGAAGTTGCTTGCAACCCGACCAGGGTCCAAGAACATCCTCAAGAGTATTGATTATGAAGCTGTTAGGCATGAGAAGGTTGAGTTCCTCCCTTCTGTTTTTGACGGCGACGTCATCTTTGAGTTCCCTCCTCTGGGAGCTGATGCTCCCCATTCCCATGCTAGACTCATGTTCGGAATGGACAAGCGTTTCGACGGTCATGCTTGGTGCAGGACAAAGACGTCTAATATTACCAATGATCTCGGCTTGACCTTCCGGTTTTCATGTTGTGTTGGCCATCTCCGTTGTAATAACGAGGGCTGTGATTACCTCAACCGCCCCAATCGGGCCACTGACGTCAACGAGACCGAATGGGAAGGTTGTACCGCCTCACCCTTCTCCGCAGGAGCTGATCCCCCAGCTGGGTCATCTCTCGTTTGTAAGGTCTGTAAGACACCACCCTACTGTCTTGATATTTGCCAAGCTAAGATGTACTATGTTCTTGGCAAAGGTGACATGACCCGTGCATGCATCCATATGGGTCATCACCATCACCCCGTTTCGCAAGGTGTCTGTAGAGAGTCTAAGGTCGAAATTCATGATCTCATTGGTAGAGAAGTTGAGAGGACTCCCACCGCCACCAACTCTGCGATTGCCTTGGCTGCAAGTAAAGAGTTCCTGGCCAAGTATCTTCTACGCACGGGATCTGATCCCAATAAAGTTATGGACCTGGAGTCCATGAAGTTTGTCATGGACAAGTACCAACACCTCAGCACCCCGAGTATTCGAAACACAGTCACTTCCTTCAAGCGCATTGGGCGAGGGGGGATCATTGATAGCATCACCGGACTGAGAGGTCATAGCAGTTGGCCCTATGTGCAAGAAAACAAATTCCCAGGCCAGGGAAAGCTGTTGGAGAAAGTCTATGTGTTCAAGATGTCCGAGGTGGGCCCTGGGTCTGGAGTTGACCTTGTCAGGAGAATGCAACCACACGGTGATTTGCAGGATGCTTGGGTCATGTTTGACCATGTCAAGCGTGTCAAGGGGTGGACAACCATGGCTTGCCATGTCTATGACTCGGCCTACTGCCGGGTTATGACTATTGCAGTATGTGATATGCAGTCTGAGGATGTCACGGCGCAAATCCTTCTTTGGCATGGGCTCAATGAAGTTATGCACAGACATGGCATTGCTAAAGTTAACTTCAAAGGGTTCATGGTGGACAGTGCACAAGCAAATTGGAATGCAGTTAGGATTATCTATGGCAGTGGTGATCCCAAGGTTCCTATGGAGTCTCGCGAGAGGACATGTCTATTGCATTGGACAGTGTCTATGGAGCGCCACACCGCCGCCCACATCAAACCCGACCTCCAACAGCAACACAAGTTGTTATGCAAGCAGTACAAGGATGCCAAAACTCCCGAGCAGTCCGAGTCCCGTTATCTTGCCATCCGGGCTTGGTGGCTTTCCTCTGGAGCTGCATCCGAGGAAGGAATCAAGGACCTTGATACATGGCTTGCATTCTGGCATTTTCGTTACCGTCAATGGGGTGGTTTCATGCAACTAGTGAGTACCCACCCACTTTCTATTTCGCTTTTTGGTGTCAACTTATTTTTTGGATTTTTTTTGGTTTTTTTGGTTTTTTTTGGGTTTTTGGTGTCAGTTTAGGCTTTTAGCCTGTTTTTGTGCAAAGCGTACTCACTACATTTTATTGACTTCTCTCAGAATTTCACAGATTCTGAGTTGGCAGAGATGCCATCTTGCAACCTCTCTGAGACAGTCCATAACAAATGGCTTCAGCAGTCTGGAAACCATGGCTCTGATCTATATGTTGCGACCGTGGATGATTTTGTGAGGGCGTTCATGCAATGTACGAATTACTACGCCTACTTGAAGGGTGATCGCTCTGGTACTGGCCCAGGAAAAGAAGAACTCCGCCTTCGTGCTGCACAACGATCCGGTGACGCCAAGAGAATTGTTGCAGCACTCGAGCACATGCATGGAGCAGAGCATTGGTGCACCCGCAAACCCCAACTCGAAGGAGAGGAGGTCTTTGGCACCACAAAGCGCAAACTTGATATGCCCCCTGGTTCTGATCAGGATTCACATAGACCCGACAAGGTCAGCTTCTCTCATCCACGAGTAAGCACTAGGTCAACCAAGGCCCGTACTGATTCCGCCACACCATCAACCCTGCCCCTAACACAATCCCCCGAGAAATCGATTCCACAACGGGTCACCCACGTCAATAACATTCAGGAGACCCACTGCGATGTCTCCAAGTGGCACATTTCTAGACTACCCAAGACTTCCGCCAAGGCCTGCTTCGCCATGCAAGCTCGCACAAAGACCAAGTGCACCCAAAAGATCGTTCGGCATGGTAAAAGTACTCCAGCTCCTACGTACACCGGCTACATGCACGACTACAAGAAGAACAAGGAATTATTGACACAGTTCTCCTTCTGCAACGACGACATTGAGAGATGTGTCAAAGGCACTAGGAGGAAGTGGGTGCAGCACCGTCCGGATGTCCCGGACGTCTGGCCTGTCCTCACTGGGACAAACCTCACTCTCCAGGAGGTTCTGGCCCTTGAAGAAGGGGGATTCCAACTTCAGCATCGTCAAGATGTGTCACCCAGAAGACTCTTCGGCGACTCCTCCAATGTTGCCTCATTCATGGCCAAACTCCCTACCCCGGCCCAAGCTGATCAATACCCTACGCTCAGGTTTGGAAAGAAGATCCGACACAGTAACAACGGACCATGCGTCCAACAACGCAACAAGTGGGAGTCAGCCCTCAACGTCGACGGACAAATCACCTCCGTCACAATGATACCTCACCCAGGGATCGGGTGCATCATTCTCTTCCAGTCCCGAAAAAAGGCTAAGGTTGAAGAGTACCGTATCACTATCAGCACCTTCCCGTCGTGCACATGCCCGGATTTCGTGGAGATGTCAGCAAGAGCACTTAGGAAACGGCGCACTTGGGTAAACTGCAAGCACTTGTACTTCATCTTCCGTGTGACCTGCAACTTGGATCAATACCAAAAAACTTTCATCCATGCTCCGAGCCTTAGTTTCAATGAAGTGAAGCACCTCCTCGAAAGTGGCATCATGAAGCATGTGGGACCTTAGCGTGGATACCTATAGGAGCTAGGCTGCCCCCCCTTATTTATAAGTTCTCGCTAAGTATTTCCTATTGCGTTGAGTATACCATAGTATGAGTGCACGTTTTCCGAAAATATCGTTGATATATCAGACCTATCATTATCTACATGATGTGAATTGTATTCGTTTCTAAATATCTATAAAGGTTTCTAAATATTTATGGGTCTCTTTTTTCAACGGTAGTTTTAGATGTTATTGAACGGTACGAGTTTTGCTACTTTGCTTGAATGCTTGAATTTTTGACTTAGAATTTTCTCTTACGTTGTGACCATAGCCTATGATTAAGCGGCTCTCACCATAATGTGGACAGTCAAAAGTTCCCCGGTTTAATTAGATCATGTCAACTAGTCTCTCTGAAAGGTACCCTAAAACCAAGTCTCTGTCCTTAAAGCCCTCAAAATTTGCACGGAAATAGGTCCAATGTTTGTACTAAAAAAAGAGGTCCCACGTTTTTCTATTTATATTATCTAAATTTAGAAATTTTATTACTATAATTGGAAAGCGTTGACTTTTTTCTGCTCACCGTGAGCAAATTTTCTGCTCACCGCTCACCGCTCGCGTCCCACCGCTCACACGGTAGCGTCGTTGTGTATGGCTGCTGAGGTTTGTGGCATGTGGCCCATGTGCATAATAAGCCTAAGGGTGAATATTAACACTCTCAGCGCAGAGTATACATTCCTTACTCCCCTTACTCTGCGAGACTTTGTTCCTGAATGAAAAAAGAAGCTATGATTCATTATAATCTCATTAAAATTCCAAAAACTAAAACTTGCGAGGGCCGAATCAGCAACGGCAATGAACGCCACTTTTCAAAATGCACGGCTGCTGAAATTTCTTAATTTCCATGTGCACTCCCGGTTAAGCCTACTGAGGGGTGAATACAAGGACTCAGTGGACTCTGTGTTGATTCAGCCAAGACAACCCAACTCACCAAAACTGAAGTATCTCGCGGATTCCGCAGCCCATTTGAATAAAATTGAGGTAAACGCATAAATTGCAGAATATCAAGGGACCTATAGTACTTTTCCTCACCATCCAAACTCGACTTGATCCAGCTGGATATAAACGAAGGTGTATATCATGATCAGTACATGACATTGGGAGATTAATTTCGATTTCTTGATGTAATCAACCACCGGAAGAAGATGAAGACAGAGGACTGCCAGAACTCATATTGTACATCAAGGGTTTAAAATCATCAATTAATGTTTGTCTACTTCGACTTCTGGAAGGAGCAAAGCGTAACCTCCCCGTTGCATTGTTTCAGCATTTATTTGAGCAAGTCATAATTATCCAAAGGAGATTCATTACACCGTTTATCAGCTTGTCAACTCCAAATATCAACTCCCCCCAAAGCCGAGGTATGCTTTCACATTCACAAGGTAAAAATATGTCGAGGTTTACAGAGAGCATAGTGAACTCTTATTCATCTTTTGGGAGCATTAGGGAAATATAGTTATTCTGACTTAATAGTAGACGATTCTTACTTTTACAAACAGTGAGATCGCCAGGGTTTCTGAAACTGTTTTAGCACCTGATTTGCAATACCCAAGCTCATATATTCAAGTAAAGTGAGCGTAAACAAACAGGGCATACATACCATGGTGATCAGACCTAACTACCTAGGGGACTTGGACAAAATTCTCCAGCAGATCGATGAAGCAGAGAAGACTGTGAGTCGTTTCTGCCCCTCACAACCCTAACACCAGGGTTGTCTATTGTGTCGTGACGGAGGCTAATCCCGACATAATGTCGTGGCGTCACGACATGTATCTGTCACGACGCTATGCCGGATGCCGTCTTTATCCTGACGAACTTGAATTTTACCGTATTTTTGTGTGTAATTACATTACCCCAATCAGGACACGTAGGATTTATGATGTCCACGTATGGTGCCATGTCAGCAAAGTAGAGGTAAAGTGGGAAAAAAATTACTAGCGCCCGTCCCCCCCCCCGTTCCCCCCGCTCCCTACGTTCCCCTCCCCCGTTCCCCTCCCCCATCCGGCACCCCATCCGGCCCTCATCCGGCCCCCCATCCGGCCCTCATCCGGCCTCCATCCGGTCCCCCCTTAATCCGAACCCGCCCCCCCCCCCCAATCCGGCACCCGGCCCCCCCCCCACCCATCCGAACCCGGTCCCCCCCAGTGTCTGGCAAGAGCCTAAGGCTAATACAAATGCAGCCTACAAAATTTGTGACTTAGCCTAAAAAAATTTTGAAAATGTAGGACAAAGAGCCTATAACACTATATTCGTTAAATGGAGACTTTGGGAAGTCTCAAAATAAATGTGGCCCATAGTTTAGGATGCCAATACCATGAATGTTGGGAACATTGGGAACATTGGGAACATTGGGAACATTGGGAACATTGGGAACATTGGGAACATTGGGAAGAATTATGGAGTCCAAAAAAAACCATTGGATTTATTATTATGGACTATTGGATGCGCATCCGTAACATAGGGGTTGTGTTGAATAGGATGGTACATTCCAAAGCATGCACAACATTCCCAAATGTAACATTTGGAGTAGTATATTATTTTGGCAAATGCACAATGTATTATGTAGCTACTCAACATTTACAAGACATTTGATAGCACAATGTGGGAAAGTTTGTTTCAATACAATGTGTAGACAATTGCAAATTTCATGCAAAACATAGCTTGTCTTGTTAGATTTCTTAAAATTTTGAACCTACAAACAAATGAGCCCAATCCAAGCAATTTTGGCCCCAATGGTGCCATATAATTCCTATAATAAAGCTCTTTACATACTATTTAACACAATCATGAACCTAGTTTGCTCTTGTGCTCTTATTCACAATCTTCATCTTCAACCTCGTTTCCATTCTCAATGTCATTTTCTGCGGCCGCAATACGAGCCAAGTTGTCTTTGGCAAAATCAATATGCTTTTGGGGGATGGTCATTGTCTCCGATTTGGACCCTTTTCGCGGCTTCCAAGCACAAAGTATAGTATCCGTGTTTATCCATACTGGTTCAAATGCCGAGTCCATTGTCCACTTAAAACCTTTTTTTGTATCCCAACCTAAATAGGTCCGCAACACATTTGGGTCTCTCGTGCTTGGGCGGCAGTACTCCACCTCAATTTGACGGAAATTGGGGCTAGTTGGAACAAAATTAGGCGACGACAATGCTTTTACCAACCATATGGGCTTGGGGTGTTCCTCGTCTCCGGCACGTACGAGGACCATATAGCCTTCGTGGCAATCAACACCAACGCGAAATGACGGAGCCGGGCGATTGCGAGCAGGGCCTACGTAATGCTCGTCTGCAGCGAATTCCTCACGGACATCCCCATTGCTGAAGAACATGGCGTCAGACTCCAACACAGTCACTCGACTTTGTGGCCAAAAGCCTTGTGTCAAAATTGACCGGGTATCAATATCCATCGTTTGCAAAGCGGACCGAATGCGATCCCAATACTCGATGAGTGGTTCATGTGTATCCCGAACAACCCTTGTGATGTCTTCCTCACACAACTCTTTCCAGTATTCGATGAATCCCGATATGCCCTTAATGATTTCCGGCCCATTCCTCATGGGGTCGGGTTTGCAAGGCTTTGGCTCCCCATCCGGTAACATACATTTCCCATCCTCGTCTCGGCGCCAAACAAGGATTCCTTCATCTGGGCCCCAATTCGGTGACGTGCACAAAACTTTGAATTGCATTGCCGGCATACCATCATCGCGCATGTAGAAGCGGAATTGTTGAGCTTTGGTATGGCCAACTAAGCGGTCGCCTCCTTTGAGAATGAATGGTTTGATGAATGCCTTGAAATCAGGTACCTCTTCAATCAAATGCGGAATGACCGGTACATTATCTAAATCCATGTACGATTTCATGAGAAGTGGAATTGTTGGAAAATCTTCTTCATGCAATTTCATACTCCAACGTCCAAATGAAGCATCAATGTCATCATGTGTATGACCAACCATCAAGAAAGAAACAAAGACCTCCTTGAAAATTCCTTTGGCTACGAGCAATGACCAAAAGCAAAAAACGTATCGACATTTGTTGTCCTTTGCACAATTATCAAGTTGCACATGCAGAGTCGGCGGTAGTTGTTTTCCAGGAACGTGTTGTTGAGGGGGTTCCGCCAATGAATTCAAACACACCTCCTTCCCATCAAGTACGGCCTCATAAAGAGGTGTTGTTCCGGCACCCTCAAACAGAGCACGGGACGAAGACGTCGGTGGTTTTTCAAGATCTCGTAGAAGTTTGGCAAAAGATCCCACGGTATGGTTGGCATCTCCAGGGTAGAAGTCCAAACCATAATGCGCATACTTCACGTCCACATGGCCATGTGCGATCATTCCTAGAAATAAAACAATGCGTTAAAAACGATAACATGAAGTGAGGACTACATCCAAGATTTTTTTGAAATAGTGCATGGAGAGAGAAAATTTTCTAGCAACATATAGAAAGGACAAAGCTACGGATGCGCGCCCGTAACCTTCCAGAAATGAATAAGTCATCGTTGTGGTTTACGAACCTGTGACAGCTATTGGGAGCTTGAAAAGTCCATCGGTGGCTTTGATTTTGCGAGCATAGCAAGGGCAAGCAGTTTTGGCATGGTCCATCTTGTCATGAATGATAGTCAAAACCTCGTTCGGCCTCATTATAGAAAGTGCACGATTCTTGTAGTAATCTTGGCGGTGTGCATCTTGGTTGTTGACATGCTCGATGTACTTCCTTTGATGTCTACTGTGCGATTCCGTGCCAATGGGATGAGCATCTCGAAGGCCTTTGTATTTTTCACAAGCAGTACAACGCGCAAACTTGTCACCCGGTCTTTTCGTAACATACTCCGCAAATTGTTGGCTTCTGATGACACTCAACTTGGACAAAGAAATGGGCCCACATCCCGCTCTTTGGCCAACATCATTGACATCCACCAAGATGTTCTTCCATTTTGTTCCAGCCGGCAAAACCATTTGAACAACCTTCTCTCCCGAAGGGAGAGTTCTTGTCTTGTGGGGCATGGCATCAGCCAAGGGCAAAATAAGGGATGATAATGTTGCAGCAGCCTGACGTGTAGCCTCCCTAGGCTTCTTTGTGCCGAAGTTACCATGGAAGGAAGAACGGCGCCCTAGAGAGGAATGATTACGAAACCGATAAAAGTCGGCCTTCGATACCGCATGGATGGTGTACCATGCCTTACAACATACTTCCACATTTTCCAATGTGACCATCTTATGACCTCCACCATCCATGTGTATATTGCGATGAACCTCAAGCTTCTTTGATGTTCGCATTCGGAAATCCGCAAGCCACATTTCTTGCCGTAGAGATTTAATTTTATCACGAGGAAACAATTGGCAACACTTCTTCCGACAACAATCCACCGTTGCCACAGATCTAATAGATCCATCTCCCAATACATGGTCACGACGACGTTGTGACATTGCAGGAGGTACACGCTCAGAGTCATATTTTCGGAAACCTTTTCGAGGACGCATGGATTCCAACAAAGCATGTTGAATTTGTATGTGACGGCGTCCTTGATTCCATAAGCTTACTCCATCGTGCATGACATTACGGTGAGGCCAACGCCGAAGAGAGAAACGCCAACCCGGGGGCACATCCGCGGGTGCCAAAGAATTCAAAATGCAAACACCAACGTCATCATCACCTAGGGGGAGAGCATCAACACAATCCTTGGGGTTTGTATTTCTACAAACACCATCAGCAACAGGAGCGCCATGTTCATTGACAAGGACAACGTCAAGACCAATCCATTGATCTCTTGAATAACCCTGACACGGTGGAAGATATTCATCGTTATCATCATCCAACACCGCTTCAATGGACGGATTGGGATTGTGACCAATTCCATCCACAATGTTGGAGATAGGGGTTTGAAATGCATCACCAATGGCGTCTTCAAATTCGTCATCAGAGGTTGAGGGATCCGACGACAACTCAAATGCGCTATCGCCTACACAGTCGACAAACAAAGCAATGTTAGCAAGAGTAGTGTTACGAACGCGCGTCCGTAAAGCATGATCAGCAGCACAGATCCAGTGACATCAATAGAGGTATGAAGTTGCAATGAAAGTACAGTTCAGGCCAGGGACAACCAAAAGAACAGTTTGATTTGAAGCTGAAGGAATTGCAGCAAACCATAGTGGTGAAAGAGAAAAATGGTAAAAGATAGGTGGCCAACGCAGGTTTACGGACACACGCCCGTAAACTCGATAGCATTGAAAAAAATGTATAATCTAAGAAATAAGTCACATGAAGTAGTCACAGGAAATGTTACGGACGCGCGTCCGTATACTAACCGCGCTGGAATTGACACAAAGGTCTAATCAAGGAAGTGAGTCACTGGAAACTGTTAGATGGAAGGTAACGGACGCGAGTACGTAACCTGACCGAGATGGTATTAATACAAAGGTCTGTTAAACCCCTAAACCAAGAAGAAGTTAACAGGGATGGTTACGGACGCGCGTCCGTAACCTAACCGCGCTGGAATTGACAGAAAGGTCTAATCAGGGAACCAAGTCACCGGAAACTGTAAGACGGAAGGTTACGGACGCGCGTCCGTAACCTAACAGAGCTAGAATTGATACAAAGTTCTACTCTGAGAACCGACTGGAAACTGTCAGATGGAAGGTTACGGACGCGCGTCCGTAAACATACCGCGTTTGCATTGACACAAACGCGACAGTACTCAGAGACCTCGGACACGATCATCTGCCAGAATGAAGGTTACGGACGCGCGTCTGTAAACTAACAGTGCTAGCATTGACACAAATGAAGAACCGGATAGGGTCTACTCAGTTTCTCGCGACTAGTGCTCTAGAGATGATGACGCGTAAAGGTTACGGACGCGCGTCCGTAACCTTCCGGTATTTACGGCGGTATTAGCGGTGATGCCGCTTGGCGACATGACATACCGCGTAAATCGCTCTCCATTGCCGCTATGACTGGGGGTTCTCCTCTCGGAGCTATCGAGGACGACGTCTCACCAGACAGTGCAAAAAGAGTCTTTCGGTGGGGGGGCCAGCCCTTATGTAGTACTCCGCATCCAAAGATAAATTATATATAAATTTTTAAACACTCAACCCTAAAGCCGATTCCCGCCGCCTACTGCCCCTATAAATACCCCACATCGCACATGGTATCTTCCATGATACGCACTATGTTTGCTTGATGCTTATCATGATTGCACGATGACCACGCAATAAATGGAAGTGGGGGCATCCTAGAGGGAAATTATAAAATGTAAGCCTATTTTAGGATTTGTTTGGCTTCAAAATGCAAGATTGGGAGTTCCAAAGTTTGGGATGGGCTTACAATTGAACCCCTAAATGCCTAAGAAGCCAAAAAACGGTTGACAACATCTTTCAAAGATACATTTTTGATTGACAATTTTTTTTTCCCTTGTTTTTTTTCTTGCACCTTGACATAATAAAGATTTGCAGGAGAAATTTGATTGACGATTAAGGGGAGATTAGTAATAATGAGCCTTGAATATAAAGCCATGATCATTCGTCATCTGTAAAATAAGTGTTAGCTTGTACATTACCTTAGTGTGTGTTTAGTTTTATGTTTCAGGCATATTATGTCAATTGTCAAATTTAGGCTATTCCAATAGGTTTACACACCCTTCTATAGCCCAATGTATCAATTGAGGCTTGATATCTCTTCGATTTAGTTGTAGTGTTTATGATTGTGAAATATATAATTATATTAAGAGAGTTACAAATATGCCCGCTTTCGGTTTGGAACTCATGCAACAAGAATTTGGTAGTTGCTTGCATAATAATATGTGATCACACAATGTCATTGCTTACAAAAGTAAAAGCACCACCTTCTAAGGTACTGTTAAATGATTCTAATTTTAGAACTGATAAATAACTAAATTCGAATATTGTGAACACAACCTTGGATATACCAAATGTTTTTAGGGTTTAGGGTCAGGGTTTAGGCTTTGGAGTTTAGGGTTTAGGGTTTAGGGTCCCATTTCACCATTTTCTCGCAATCTTGACACTCTTTAGAAAGAGTTTTGGATATTATTTTATTAATATGTTAGGTTTATAAACAAAACTTATCACAACTAGTAAATATATTTTGATTAGATGTGACTGATGGTGTTGAAAGTGGTTGCAAGCCTTTCTCAAAGAATCTATATTTTTGAAGGCATACTCGTTGAATTTCTTTTCTTTTTTTCTTTCTTGCATCTTGACACAATAATTTATAAAGCCATCATGGATTTGAATCTAGAGCAAGCCGAATGGAATGTTATATCAACACAGGTAGGTCACTTAGTGCATTATAAAAACGACATGCGGAATAATATAGGGAAGATTGAATTCATTTGACATAAAATTTATAAAAGAATTCCAAATAATGAAGGGTCCAATTAAAGTAGACAATCCCATTACAAGTAGGGTAGATAGGTATAAAAGTCGGGCCATTCCTTTTTTGTAAAAATAATATAGGGGCTAAAAATAAGGATCCAAGGACATTGTATGTTTAGTAGGTCCATCAATTTTGTCCGCATGCTCAAGCAGGGGATGGATGAAAAATGGCTCATCATTTGCCTAACTTGCCTAACTCTCTTCTCGACTTCGCTTGGTGGTTGTCCAAGTTTGTGACCCTAAACGAATCATAATATACTAGGGTTCATGACCAAGCCCGGCTCATCTTCAAGTGTTTCACACTATCATGTAAGTATTGTACACTATGTTTATGGTCTTCACTAGACTTATGTAAATTGACTTTGGGTGAAGGACTTTTACGGAGCGGGTGTTGTGTTTGTGAACACACGCTCACTCTTGTTGTGTTTCCATCTAAAGATTTTGCACTTGCTTTTCGCAATGGTATGTATTCTTTATACCTTTTGTTGCCATGCTTTTTCCCACCACTTTTGCATTGCATACCCATTGCAATGACATGCGGCATTATAAGTAACGGTAGGGTGCAAAAAAAATGCCATTTTAGAAATTTAAGTAATTATAGGGAGCTCTTAATTCGTGCCTTGGAGGTAAATAGCCCCTAAACAAATACCTCTCCGCCGTACGTGCTGCACAAAAATCATATAGAGTGACCTGCCCGTGTATATTAATGAGTCTAAGATATGGACCATGCAGTGGTTGGAACCATGCTTCATGTTTTGTTTGTTTAGGGGTTAATTATTTTGGGAAGTAACAATATTAGCGACATGAATATTTTTAGGTTTTCCCCGAAAACTATGCAACATGTATTTTTAGCCAATCATATCAAAGATCAAACACTGACTTTGATATCTCATATTGGAATTTGATGTGTCATATGATTTTGATATGTCATATTGATTTTGGTGGAAACCATTAACAAAGATCCATATTCCTAAAGACCTCTAAATGTTAGCCTTGAGGGTTTACATTGAGCCGTCTTGGTGTGCTAATTAGGGTTGTGAACAATGTTTTCTATTATTTTGTGCTCATGTTCAATAGAGGTTGTTTGAGATTTTACAAGCATATTAGCTAAGAGCTAGAGGAAAATTAGTCATATGTTCCATAATTTTATTTAATACTAAATTGAGACTACTTAAATGTTAAATCCCAACCCTAAGGGCCACTTCACACACAAGGCCGAAGGCCCTGACCTGGGCGATGTAAGAGCTCTCATTGGTCGAAAAGACGGAGACCATCCAAGTTCACTTCACACTAGGAGGTGAAGGCCTAAAGGCCCAAAGAAAAGTTCGTGGATGAAAAGTCCCAATGGAGTCCTACATGGCAGGTTGTGGATAAGGGAGCATGGTCTACCGAAATATGCGTCTGGCCCACCTCCAAGAGGTGGGTCTGAAGAAAATTCCGGGAGACCATGACTTTTTTAATATTTTTTCCGATAGGACAAATTTCAGGACAGATTTCAGGGCAGATTCCAGAATACATTCCAAGACACATTCCAGGACAGCCAACACCACCAAGTAATTCTCTTAAATTGAAATTTTTTGGAGACATATTATATTAAACCAAATCCTCCCCTCTTTTTCCGCCAACAAAATATGCAATGGTCCCACAACATGGTCCATTCTCACTTCACACTATGCTTGAGGGCCCGTGACTACCTAAAACGGCTTTCCCAACACCTATGGTACGGCCTGTGGATGAGAGACATGGGTCCTCACCATTACAAGGTCACGGCTCTTGGCTCATGTGTGAAGTGGCCCTAACCCTACCCATATAATCCCTCTCCCTTCCCATCCCATCACATCCCACCCCAACTACCAATGCAGCACTCCCACGTGTCGTGCTAGACAAGACACGAAACGGCATCGTGCGTAACCCTAGGCCCATTCGAAACGGGCTGTCTTTCTCTCTCCCGCTTGTTCTCTCATTTCTCTCCGCTCCTCTTTTTTTCCCCCCTCCTTCCTACTGTTGCGCTTGCTCTCTCCCTTGCGCTTGCTGCTCCTCTTGCGCTTGCTGCTGCGCTTGCTGCTCCTCTTGCGCTTGCTGCTGCGCTTGCTGCTCCTCTTGCGCTTTGCTCTTACTCTGTCTCTTGCTCTTGCTCTTGCTCTTACTCTTACATTTGCTCACGCTCTTCCTCTTCCTCTTGCTTTTGCCATTGGTAAGTTCAGGTTTTGCTCTACTTTTGCTCAAGCTCCTTACTGCACCGCATCGCTACGGTGCTCCACTTTGAAGTCCTTACATTGTTTCGCATTAGAGAGAGAGTAGTGGTGACATTAGTAGGGAGATCAGTAGTGACATTTCTCAGAAGAGAGATTTTTTTTCCCAGTATTAAATTAGGTTATTCAGAACAGAGGCATTTTGCGACAAAGGTGGTACAGTAGTGAGAGCAATAGAGAGAGCAGTAGACAGAATATTAGAGAGAGCAGTAGATAGAATATTGGAGAGAGCAGTAGAGACAGTAGAGTTTGCCTTTTTTCAGTATAGAGTTCGATTTTTCACACGAGAGTTTTACATTTTGTGACACAGGTGCTACAGTAAAGAGAGTGAGGAACGCGCTTTCAAAACATGTTAGTATTATTGTTTTTTGCTAGTTCCATTTCCTTGCTTGCATTTAGAGTTTGCATGTGGTGCTTGCATGTAGTGTTTGCAACTTTGTTTGCATGTACTGCTTTGCATGTAGTCATTGTATGCAGTGAACTTGTTTCTCTGAACAGCTTTTCATTTTTTGGAATAGCATTCTGTAATAGCAATTGCATAAAGATGCTATAGTCATTGACTGACGATGTTGCAATTGCTATGTGTACAGGTTTAGTGCAACAGAGGAGTTTCCACCAAAAACCAGCAAAGGTATGTTCTTGCACCCCCGCAATTTCCGGAAGCAGTTAGACCACAGGTTACGGACGCGCGTCCGTAACTTGACAACCCCTTAAACCCTCCAAGGTTACGGACGCGCGTCCGTAACCTTCTGTATGAACATGACCTTACGTGTCAACATGCCAAGGTACGTGACAACATGCCAAGGTTACGGACGCGCGCCCAGAACCTTGGCATGTTGTCAATTGAGGTCATGTTGAGGGTCAGGTTTACGGACGCGCGTCCGCAACCTTGTCAGGGTTTAAGGCTCCGAAAATAATACTACGTCCTAGGTTACGGACGTGCGTCCGTAACCTGCAAGAAACCCCTGGAACACTCCAAAATCAACTGAATACTAAACAAATAAACACAAAAGAAATCAATAATCACATTTATATGCATACATATTGCGAAAGCACTATAACCCTACACCCTCTATCAATAACCAGAAGGTTACGGACGCGCGTTCGTATTCTTGCGGGAATTGATACAGGGTGTTGGGTTACAGACGTGCGTTCGTAATCATTTAACTCAAACAATATTGCGGACGCATAGTAGCCCAATTCGCGGTCTTGAACCCCAAAGGTGTGCATTTTCAGTACACTTACGGGGTTCAAGACAACGAATTGGGTTACGGACGTGCGTCCGTAATTAATCAACTCAAACAATATTGCGGACGCATAGTAGCCCAATTCGCGGTCTTGAACCCCAAAGGTGTGCATTTTCAGTACACTTACGGGGTTCAAGACAACGAATTGGGTTACGGACGTGCGTCCGTAATTAATCAACTCAAACAATATTGCGGACGCATAGTAGCCCAATTCGCGGTCTTGAACCCCAAAGGTGTGCATTTTCAGTACACTTACGGGGTTCAAGACAACGAATTGGGTTACGGACGTGCGTCCGTAATTAATTAACGCTAACAATATTGCGGATGCATAGTAGCCCAATTCTTGGTCTTGAACCCCAAAGGTGTACATTTTCAGTACATTTACGGGGTTCAAGACAAAGAATTGGGTTACGGACGTGCGTCCGTAATTAATTAACGCTAACAACATTGCGGATGCATAGTAGCCCAATTCTTGGTCTTGAACCCCAAAGGTGTACATTTTCAGTACATTTACGGGGTTCAAGACAAAGAATTGGGTTACGGACGTGCGTCCGTAATTAATTAACTCAAACAATATTGCGGACGCATAGTAGCCCAATTCGCGGTCTTGAACCCCAAAGGTGTGCATTTTGAGTACACTTACGGGGTTCAAGACAACGAATTGGGTTACGGACGTGCGTCCGTAATCAAATAACGCTAACAATATTGCGGATGCATAGTAGCCCAATTCTTGGTCTTGAACCCCAAAGGTGTACATTTTCAGTACATTTACGGGGTTCAAGACAAAGAATTGGGTTGCGGAAGTGCGTCCGTAACATTCACACTGCCAATCATTAAAACTCTGACAATATTTTCATCACCCCGTTTCAATAGGTTGAGCTAGTTATTCAATTTCGTCACTGAATTTGCATTCTAGTTTGTGTTATTCCTTCAACTTACGAACGCACGTCCGTATTTGTGCTTCTACGTAAGCACACGTGTTTTGCAGATGGGGGATAGGCATGCGATTCAGATGTTCTGTAAGTTGCTCGCCAAACCATACCCTGCCGACATCCAGGATATAAACTCCAACGACCACTACGAGCCGAAGGAAGATGTGGTGGACAACTGGACCACTATTGTCGAGAAAGACGCCGATGGATTGTTTGTCATGCGTTTCGCTTACCAGCTAAAAGTCCCCATAGATGCAGAGGAGAATTGGGTAAAACTGACGTCTTGGAAAATAGAATGCGTTGTAGCACAGGGTGACTTTGTTGTGGTAGATTTAGAAAAGAACAACGATGACAGAGTCACGTTTATTTTGCATTCCTTGCTCCATCCATTCAGTAAAAATCAATGCGAAATAAGTAGTCCAGAAGCAGGATGTTTTGGCTTAGCGACCGTGTTCTCGGATTATGCCTTGAATGCGCCTTGGACGGGAAAGAGGCTAGGGAGGCTTCTTAACAATGTCACAAAGGTAAACGCAGCCATTGAAGAAGGGAGTAAGGGAAAGAAGAAGAAGGTTCCAACGTCAGAACGGGTCCCCCGCGTCCCAAAACCTGTTTCTGGAACGTCTCGCGTACTAGTTCAAAGCGAGACTTCGAAGGGCAGTAGGAAATCAAAGCGTTCCCACTCGCAGATGGACACTTCCGGAGTGACAGAGGGCCCAGAGGTGAGCTCTACCCTTTCTGTGGCGCCTCTTCTCAAAAGAGGACAGGTCCCCGACGCTGAATTGTCGACTAAGATATTTCAAGAATTTAACGACAGGACCAAGGATTGCTGGCCTCTTGGAAGATTCTACACATTTGAAGTCGACATTTTCAAATGTCATGGTGCGCCGAGTATCATGAACGTCAGGGCAGAAGAAAAAGACGGCGTGACTTGGCAAATGAACAACATCATGAATAACCCGAAGGGGGACCGCCAAACCATATGCGTGACACCCAAGGACCCGCAGCTGCCAGTCACAAAAGAGAACTGGGAGGAGATTCGTAAAGGGGACTTCTATGTTATTGATGGGCAACACAGTGTAGCTGCAGCAAAGATTTTGCTCAAGACCGACGCCTGGAAGAGCCCCCTCAAGAAGGATCTTCGTTATTGGAAGTCCTTCATTGTGTACAGCGATAACATGAATACCCTCACATATATATCTGGCTTCATGAATCAAGGGAACAAAGTCCGCCAATTCGAGGCGTCGTGGGCAGCCAACCTATTGGCGGCAAGGTCTGTTTGGGTGCATCTAAACCGTCCGCAGAAGGAGAGGGAGAATGCTGCTGTCAAGAATCCTCAATGGAAGGTATGCTCTGCACTTGGTTACGGACGCGCGTCCGTAACATCTTCATTTTTCATGTGACTTCCTTCATTGCCGTATCCACTTTACGGACGTGCGTCCGTAAAGTGGCACATTGCTTGCATTCCTTCCCTTACTTTCACTTCTCTTTTGTCCTGTAGACTTTCTGTGACGCCATAGTCACCAAGTTCTCGAGCATCGACATGAAGTCCAGCGCAACAAAGACGGTGATGGAGCTCAAAGGGGAGCTCAAGCTCATCACATCAACTGACAAAACATGGGAAATGTGGTGCCGGGTTTTTGACTCCCACAACCACGGCAACATTGTCAACCCGGAGACGGAGGTGACATATAGTAGCGACGCCAAGGTGAAGGTGCCTCCCATCCTCCGGGAGTTCTTCAGACCCCTCCAAGGACTGACGGAGTTGGAGCTTTACAGGGCAGCTCAACACATTTTGCTGGAGACACCCAGGAGGACATTGCCATACCCGAAGATCTTCCTAAAACGTCCTAGGCATATGAAGCCATCGACCTACCACATCAAAGAGTGGTGCGAGTATAGGAAGCGCAAGACGCTGGCGGTAAGGGAGCTTAGCAAGCTCGTACCGGAGAGGCAGCTCGTCAATTTAGATGGGGAGATAATTTGGGAGAACTGGAGGTCCTTCAAGGTGGACTACCATATCAACGGTGCTTCTATGAAAGCATTGGTGAAAGAGGCCACCCCTTTCTTGGCTAGTAGGGCAAGGAAGAATGAGAAGAAGGCCTCTTTAGAGGACAGGGAGAAGATAATATACATTTTCTTTCTTGATAGGAAGAAAAATGTTAAATTTGAAGGGGCGGCTAGGTTTTGCATGGTCGAGCCAAAGACCATGCGTTTCAGCCCATACGACGACCATGCCTCTAGAGCGACAGTGAGGGAGGATCCAAGGGGATCACCTTTTGCCATTTTTGATTTTAGAGGGATTCCAGGAGCGTGGAAATCTGGAACGGCGGATAGTCCTTTCTACGAGCCCTTCTATTCCGCCTTCAAAAAACATCGCTCTCCTGCCATTCGTGAGCCTCACGTGTGGCTGTGGATTGTGGAGCTCGAGAAAGCTGCTCAAGTGATTGATCTCCACAACAAAACTCTGAGCACCGACTACGACATTTTCGTGAGCATGTATGTGCCGGCAAAAACCGAAGGGCTAACAGTGGTTCAGGAGGCGAGGGGGTTCAAGCAAGTGGGAGCGGTGCAATTGATTTTTTTAACTTGCAAGAAATCATCAACAGGGAGGGTTCCGGTCAAGCACGCAACCTTCAAGAAGATATATGAATTGTCTGCACCCCACCCAAAGGATTTGATAGAGGAGACAATGTACACTATATATCCGGCCGTTGAATTGCGAATGGATTTCTACTTGGAGATCCTGCAACGCTTGACAGTACCTGGGGACACCGTGTACAACGTTTTTGGAGGCACCAAATTCATGTATGCCTCATTGGTAAGTTGCGCCCTACTTACTGTATAACATACGGACGCGCGTCCGTAAATTCGCCACAACGGGTGCGCGTTGCATATGTGGTGAATTTGCGGACGCGCGTCCGTATGTTCTATACTGGTTTTGTTTTACTTACGGACGCGCGTCCGCAAGTTTATATTTGTCTTCTATCTGACATTTTCTTTGTTTCCCTTCAGATGGTCGGGCTCATCGTGAACTCCTTCGTCGCGACTTCTGACTACGACGAAGCCGATGTTCACAGGGCGCAGGCGTCCAAGATGGATATCTTGGACATCCTCCCCACGCTCGGTGCCCAGAGCATAAACCCCCTGGCATCCCGTAGCGAGACTGCTGCAATGGACACAGATTCCGACACTGAAGCAGGTCCCTCAAACACGCCGCGCGCCCTAACCCCCCCTGACAACGCAGTGCGGGATCCACTCACAGGGCTGTACTTCTTGGGTGTTGGTGGAAGTGGCGAACGGGACACGAGTGAAGCTGTGGACACACCTTTTGGAACCCCTACGTCACGAGTGGGTTTGCCTTCAACTGCGCGGCAATCGCCTGCTCGCCGTTTCCAGTCCGGCAGCATCGCCGGACCTTCACGAGCAGAAGATTGCTCGGCCTCATCGGGTGAGGAAGAAACACCTCCCGCCTCAACCCCAACACTCCCGCCCATTGACGTGCTTGACATGAGGGCACGTCCAAGCCTCGAAGTCTACCGAGAGAACCGTAGGAGCCGGAACAAGGTCCCTTATGTCGAGTTTGGGATCAATGACGTTGTCGTCATATCCGACGAGGACGAAGACGAGATCAAGATGTACGATATGGTGCGAGGCGTTCCGGAGGGGCCTCTCTCGGTGAAGAAGGAGACCATGACGGTGGCAGAGCTGGACGAGAAGCTGGCCAAACGCATGAATGATGAAATCTCCCAGCGGATTTCTCAAAACAACCAGGAGCACGCGATGAAGATGGAGGCAATCCAGTTTGAACTGGAAAGACAACGAAGAGAGTCTCAAGAGATGCACGCCCAACTCATGGGTTTTTTCGCGCAGATGACCGCCAGACCACCAATGGTGTACGCTCCTCCCCCCAGCACGTCAAATATGCCACCTTTCGTCGTGCCTCCACCGCCTGTTCAATTTCAGTACCCTCCCGCCCCTGCCATAGACACGGTGCCTGTAGGTTCCACCCAGTTGTCGATCCCAACGGTGATTCCGGCTGTGAGCGAGGTGGACGAGTTACGGACGCGCGTCCGTAACTCTGCAGGTCATTCCACCATCCCGCTTCGGGGGTCCGTGTCCGAGGATGAGTCTACCAGCTTCACCGTTCTCAAGAGGGATTTGGATAGGTCGGGCTATGACACTGCGATACACACTGAACGTGTGGAGGAATCGCAGGAGAGCCCGACACCTTCCCAACAACCTTTCCAAACGGAAGGCGCGCAGAGCCGAAGTCAAGTTGGGCAGGACGACGTCGGCACCCAGGCGTCCCAGTCCCTCTCCAGAGATATGGACACCGACGTGGAGATCTTGCCCGAGTTTACGGACGCGCGTCCGCAAGTCGACCAGGGCCGCGACGAGGAGGGCAATGGCGGCGCCTCGCCTCCACATGCTGAGGTAACCAACCTTGCTTGAGGCCTGCCTGCCTCCCCCTCCCCTGGTTACGGACGCGCGTCCGCATGTCTTCATGGGTCCTGCTTTATGTCGAGTGTGCCTTCGACCTTCACCCCATATTGGCGCGACATTTTTGTAGTTTAGATTCCGGTCTGCACGGATGGCCTTACATTTATTACGCGCGGAGTTAGTTTGTGAATAGAGAAAACAAAATGTATATTACACCTTGAAATAAATTATTATTTTCGAACTATATTACTTGCACGTCGTTGTCTATATTACTTGTAACTATATTACTTGCACTTCGTTGTCGATGTAATTTCGTTCTCTATTGTTTCTTTGCTTATCCTTGGGATTTTGCTTTGCCAGTTGTTCTTAGTTTTCTTTCATGGTAACATTGTCCTAGTTAAATGTTAATCACAGGGTCCATCGGAGATAGCTCGCATCCCATCGGAAAGAAGACGTCAACCCGGTCGTAAACCATTCATAGTATTTGACCTCAATGGGGTGTTGTGTCACACCAAACACATCCCTAGGGTCCCCTTGACTCCCTTCCAAAGTCCGGAAGAGATGGACTACGACGGGGAACTCGACACCCTCGTTAATCGAAAGGCCGTTCGAGCCCGTCCCGGCTTGCGCGCCTTTCTCCGCGAGGTGCTCGACCTTGCTCATGTCGTCGTATGGAGCTCCATGGTTTTGGACAACACGGAGCCCATTGTTAAGTTCCTTTTTGCCGGGCTCCCGAGTCCTTGCCTAGTACTAGGGCAGGAGGCGTGTGATGAGATGTTCGATGAGAGGGGTGCGCCTGTGCCCAAGTTCGGAGGGGGCGGGGGCCAACAGTTCTTGAAAGTCCTCAAATCTAGACTTTGGGTTGGCATTCCTCGGTTGGAGGGGGTCCCTCACGGGTGGTGGCCGACCTCGGACAACACCCTCCTTGTTGACGATAGCCCAACCAAGAGTGTCCTTAATCCCCCTGGCACCGTCGTCTTCCCCGACTCATGGACCGGCCGTAGAAATGACACCTTCCTAGTTAATGAGCTAGGTCCTTACATTAGGAGGCTTGTGCGTCACCCCGGTAGCGTCCCGGATTTTGTCCTCACTAACCCTATTGGCAATGGGCCGCTTGCCCCCAACTCAGATGTATATAGGGCCATCCGCCGGCTCGCGGCTTTCAATAATTTAATTTGAGATTATCTACACTTTGTGGTCGTGTGCCAATATGTTCCTTGACATTGTTGTAGTACCTAATGCTTGCTATTTTCCATGGGTATGTGTTCTCATAGTTGCACCCCCAAAGTGTGTCCCCTGTCACCAACGGCCCCTATGTGTCCCCGTCTTCTCCCGGCTCCCTGTCTTGTGGTTTGAGCGAATTCCAATTGCCCTCACTCTACCAGTTCTCGGTGGTGGACGCAGCCTCCGCTGTTGATTATTCCAAGGACGCCGAGGGCAACAACGGCGTCGTGGACAGCCCGCCCGCACGAGTCGTCAACCTCACATATGCTCCTTCGCCCTCTCCTCTTTGCAAAGATAAACGGGCACTCGAACGCCGTCGAGGGACCTCGCCGTCCGGGTTTGACGACGATGTACGTCAAGGTCCCAATAGACGTCTATGCTTGGAGGCTCCCCTTCCATGCGGCGACCCCGACGATTCCGTTCCTTGTGCAACAAACCTGCTCCCTGTCGATGTGCCTCCGTGTGTCGATGCCCCCCCGCTACGTATCGTCGGAACCGAACCCAAATCAACTCCCCCAACCGTGTGCCGGTCTGAGTCCGACCGTTGTCTCACACTTCGACGGAGTGGGAGACATTCCTCATCAATGTATGAGTTGGCAAATGGCAGTGTTGGCCCGTTCAAAACTATGACCCCTGTCTCAGAACCCGCAACAAAGGTACGCTATCACTTGCTCATATTCCGTTTTCTAAGCATTCTTATAGTAGTTTATTTGGAAAACTGTATGAAACTTTCATTGGCTCCTAAATTTTTTGGCGTTGACCCAAGTTTACGGACTTGCATCCTAAACGTCTTGTTGTGGTATGTTCCTTCGAACCTCATATTAGGTCTCTTCTCCAATGATAGTTGGGCCATCAAAATCTGAGCATTCCCTTGGGCTTCGCCGGAGTGTTAGGCAATCATCAACATACGATACACCAAGCTCCATCTCCTCCCATAGTGCGGTATCCCAACGGAATTATTTGAATGCGCTTGGATCAATGGGCCCTGTCCGGAACAAAAGTTACAGCCGCAAAGATGAGATTTTTAGGGGCATCGAGGCACGGAAAGCAAAAGAGAAGGAGGTGGCCGCAAAGGCTATCGCATATAATCAACACTAAATTATTTTTAATATTCCTAGTACCTAGACATTTGATGGTTTGAATTTTTAATTAGTATTATTTCTTGAATACTACTCCTTGTGTTCGATATTCAATATATATAATATATTTATTTTCCATCTTGGTTTGCATTGTATACGTTTGGGTGCATCAATATTGTCTTTATTGTTGGAGATTTTGTTCGTGCTCTACGACTCATGTAATTAATGTTTGTTTTATGGTTGTAATTCATCTATTTCCATGTAATTTGTTTGTGGTTTGGGTACTTTGTATCATTTGTTTATGACTTTACATACTTCAATAGTCTCAGAATCATGAAAAAGTCTCCATTTAACGAATATAGTGTTTTGAGAGTTTGAGAGCTTGAGAGGTTTGAGAGGTTTGAGAGTTTGAGAGCTTGAGAGGTTTGAGAGGTTTGAGAGTTTGAGAGCTTGAGAGCTTGAGAGCTTGAGAGCTTGAGAGCTTGAGAGCTTGAGAGCTTGAGAGCTTGAGAGCTTGAGAGCTTGAGAGCTTGAGAGCTTGAGAGCTTGAGAGGTTTGAGAGTTTGAGAGCTTGAGAGTTTGAGAGCTTGAGAGGGTTCAGAAGAGGAGTTGTAGTGTGGGAGCTAGCATTCTACAAGAGGTAAGTATTGCTGTAACATTGCTCTTGTTTTTCGTATGATTGCACTTCTGGGTTGTTGGGGTTTAGAGTTTGTTTTGTTAGCTTGAAAGCATGTGTGCTTCATACGGATTGAGAGCATGTGAGGTTTCAGTTTGAAGCAATTTAGGGTTTGTTTGGTAGCTTGATAAAAGGCCATATTCCAGAAATCATTTAGTTTTAGGCATTTCATTATTCTAAAGGGCAATTGACATCTGAGATTTGAGAGTTGAAGGCTTTAAGACCTGCAAGAGCTTTGAGAGCATTGAGTTGGTCCATAACTTTCTGAAATTTCAAAGATATGCGTTTGGCAATAGAGGGCTTGAAAGGTTTTGCAGAATTTGTGATTGGGGTTTCAACAGTCGAGCGTTGGAAGATTGAAGAATGAGATTGAGGTATAAGAGTGCAGATTGAAGAAGTAGACTGAGTTGTTAAGATCGAGGCTCCAAAACAGCAAGAATGTGCATTGTAGAAATCATTGTCTCATAATTTCCGTACAGATGTCTCTATGATTCATTGTTTCTAACATATGTTGCTGGTGTTAATTTGTCACTATGCAGTGCAGAGTCAGCTATTGCTTTCAACTCGCAAGAGAGCCAAATCGTATTTCATGGTAAGAAACATTGTAGATTATTGTATAGTGCCCTAAACCCAACAATGCCCGAAAAATGCGGAGCAACGAAATAGTGTGATGTTTACGGACGCGCGTCTGTAAACTCAGGATGTTTGCTCAAGACAGGCAATTCTAATGCACAAAATATGTGCAGAGTTTACGGACGCGCGTCCGTAAACTCGGGATGTTTGCTCAAGACAGGCAATTCTAATGCACAAAATATGTGCAGAGTTTACGGACGCGCGTCCGTAAACTCGGGATGTTTGCTCAAGACAGGCAATTCTAATGCACAAAATATGTGCAGAGTTTACGGACGCGCGTCTGCAAACTCGGGATGTCTGCTCAAGACATGCAATTCTAATACACAATATATGTGCAGAGTTTACGGACGCACGTCCGTAAATATATACATTGAATAATAGCCGATTTATCTAATGGCCATTGAATAATATGCCGACACAGATTCCGGACTCACGTCTGTAAATATATTCATCATATAATAGCCTGTCCATCTGTTGGCCTCATACAGCCGAATATCTTACGGACGCGCGTCCGTAAAAAGCCGTCCAAACAATATAATTAGAGATAAAAAACACTACGCCATGAACATATGAGGCGATTAAATGTCATAATAAAACCCAGTCATGCTACCCTCTCAAAGTCTTCATAAAAGAGGCACAAGTTCACTGGGAATTGTACGCACTGTGCAATGCAATGCATAAATTAATTACCGCACGACTAAATTCATGAAAGAATATTTTAATCTTATCCATGCTTACGGCCGCGCGTCCGTAAATAGACAATGTATGTGCTTTGTGTTCTGATCAGTATTGATTAAATTGAATAATATAAAGTAGACTCCTGTAATTACATCAACGCAAGATATATATACCTTAAAATATAGTGCTAAATGATATTTGCTAAACACCCAACAATGTATGTAAAAGAAATCCTCTCCTCTAATGTTCAACCTATATTTACGAACGCGCGTTCGTAAATTAGGCACGCTATCCTTGAATATATTACACTAACTTACTGTTTGTCCTATTCTTCAGATGGCATCCACGAAGAGACCCGCTATTGACATGTTCGCGGAGCTTCTCTCTCCTCCACTTCCAGACGCAATCAAAGATCTAAGCAACAACGACCACTACAAGCCGAAGGAAGATACTGTAGACAATTGGACAGTCATTGTAGAAAAAGATGAAAAAGATATATTTGTGCTCAGATTTTCGTATCAATTAAGGACACCATTAGAAGAACCAGAGAAATGGGTCAGGCTAAAATTCTGGACAATAGAGTGCGCAGTAGCCCAGGGGGACTACGTCGTGATTGACCTCGAGAAGAAGGAGGATAGAATAACGTTCATTTTGCACGAGTCGTACCATCCCTTCAACAAAAACGAGTGTGAAAATAATAGTCCAGATGCGGGTTGTTTGAATCTCGCGAAGGAATTCCAAGACTACGCGTGCAATGCGCCTTGGACGGGTAAGCGGCTAGGACGCCTCTTAAACAATGTCACAAGAGTGAATGGCGCATTGCTAGAGGCCAAAAAAGGGAAAGAAAAGAAGAAACCTTCCACAACTGCGCAAACAAAACGTGTGCCTAAGCCCGTCCCAAGCAATTCAAGACCATCCTAGAGTGGTGCGTCATCTGGGAGCAGACAACGAAGCAAACGGTCGCACTCGCTGATGGAGTCATCTGGGCTCACAGAGGGGCCAGACGTCAGCTCGTCTCTTGCTGTCGCCCCTCTCCTTAAAAAGGGCCAACGACCTGACGCCGAACTCTCGACAAAGATATTCCAAGAGTTCGACGAGAAGACAAAGGGATGCTGGCCACTGGGCAGGTATTTCACGTTCGATGTGGACGTTTACAAGTGCCACCCCGGGACCGAGAGTATGAACACGAGGGCTAAAGAAGAACAGGGGGTGTGGTGGCAAATGAATAACCTTATGAACAACCCCAAGTTCGACAGGCAAACGATTTGTGTGACGCCCAAGGACCCGGCGGTTGAAGTGAACGAGAGGAATTGGCCAATCCTCAAGGAAGGAGAGTTCTACATAGTCGACGGCCAGCACATCGTGATGGCTGCAAAAGCTCTCCTCGAGAACGATGAGTGGAAAAACCCATGGAAGGAGGCGATTCGATACTGGAAGGCATTTCTCGTGCATTCCAAGGACTCGAACCAACTAATCGCTATCTCTGCCTTCATGAACCAAGGCAACAAAGTGAGGCAGTTTGAGGCTTCATGGGCAGCCAACATCGTGACTGGGAGGACCTTATGGGTGGAGCACGACTGCCCACCAAAGGAAAGGGAGAACGCAACTGTGAAAAATCCTAAATGGCAGGTAGGCCACTATAATAGCTTTACGGACGCGCGTCCGTAACCCTGGCCCTTCTACCTTGAATGTTTTCATTGTCTGAATGTTCTCTTTGCTGATTCCTTGATGTTCATCCCTCTTGCAGACATTCAGCAATGCCATATTGACAAAGTTCTCCAGCATTGACATGAAGACCAGCGGCACGAAGACGGTGCAGGAATTAAAAGGTGAGATCAAACTCATCACTGCATCAGATGAGACATGGGCAATCTGGTTGAGACTCTTCGATGCTCACAACCACGGGGACCTGGTCAATCCAGACACGGAGAACACCTACAAGATTGACTCCAGGTTGAAAATACCACCCATCCTGAGAGAGTTCTTCCGTCCGCTCCAAGGGTTGCTCGACTCGGAGATGTACCGAGCGGCAGCGCACGTCCTTCTCGAAACTCCAAAAAAGACTCTGCCCTACCCAAAGATCTTCCTCAAGAGGCCCAAGCACATGAAGCCTTCCACGTACCACATGAAGGAGTGGTGCGAATACAGGAAGAAGAAGACCATGGCCATAAGGGAGATCAGCAAATTGCTGCCCGCCTACAACCTCACCAATGCCGACGGGGAGATCGTGTGGGAGAATTGGAGGAGGCTGAAGGACGAGTACCACATCAATAGCCTCTCCATGCGAGCTCTGACAAGAGAGGCTTCCACCTTCCTGGCCCAACGATCCAGGAAGAATGAGAAGAAGGGCGCCATTGACGAGAGGGAGACGATGATGTACTCGAACTTCCTCAATAGAAAGAAGAACGCCAAGTTTGGGGGGTTGCAAGATTTTGCACAGTTGCTACGCCCTTGAAGTTTGGCAAATGGGACACCCACGCCTCAAGAGCCTCGGTGAGAGACGACCCTCGGGGGTGTCCATTTGCAATCTTCGACTTCCGTGCAATCCCCGGAGCTTGGAAACAGGGAGCTGCCGGAACCCCTTTCTACGAGCCGTTCTTTGGAGCCTTCAAGGCATTTCGGTCGCCGGCCCTCCGCGAGCCAAATGTGTGGCTTTGGATTGTAGAGCAAAAGAAGTCCGCAGCAGTCGTGGAGCTCTACAACTCGAAGATGGACGTCGACTACGACCTCTACCACAGCACGTACATCCCGGCCAAGACGGAAGGGGTCACAGCTGTGCAAGAGGCCAGGGGAGTCAAGCAAGTGGGAGCCGTGCAACTGTATTTCTTGACGCACAAGTCTTCGCCGACTGGGCGGCCGCCTGTGAAGGCTACTGCTGTGTTCAAGAAAATGTACTCGTTACCCACACCACACCCCAAGGAGCTCGTGGAGGAGACGATGTACACAATCTACCCGGCGTACGAGCTTCGCATGGAATTCTACATCGGGATCCTCAAGGCTTTGACCGTTATGAGCGAGACTGTGTACAACGTCTTCGGCGGCACCAAATTTGTGTATGCAGCATTGGTGAGTTGCCTGCCCCAATGGAAATTCACGGACGCGCGTCCGTAAATTTAAGATTTATATTCATATGCATTGTTCCCCCAACACCTCTTGGCTGTGTAATTTTACGGACGCGCGTCCGTAAAAGTACACTATTTCATTTTGTTACATTTTGTCATATCTGGCCTCATTTGTATGTCCCCTGATACATTTGCCCCTAACTCGTTGTTATGTTCCAGATGCTTGGGCTGCAGGTCAATTCGTTTGTGGATGTCGGCGACTACGACGATGCAAAGGCCCACAGGGTCAATGCCTCCAAAATGGACATCCTCGACATCGTGGACGTGCTACCTCCCCAGCCTGTGTTGCCGCTCGCATCGCGAATTGAGGCGATGCCTGAAATGGAGACGGACACTGACGCAGAGCAGGATCCCATCCACCCGCTTGAACGGCCCAGGGCGCAACAGGATTTACCGAGCCTTGTTCGTGATCGGGAAACTCAAGTATGTGAGCGTAGAGCAGAGAGCGGAGAGCGGAGAGCGGAGATTGGAGAGCGGAAAATTTAGATTTTGTTAGGTAATTTTAGGAGAAGCAGTACCTATTTCCGTGGAATTAGAGATATTTTCAATTACATTTTTTGGAAAGGAACCCCATTCCCGTGGACAGTATAACTTAGAATTGTTTGAGAAACCAATGGATCCTATAGGCGTGGAAGATTGCATTTGTTATTAAACATCTTTTAGTATATGTTTAAAATGTAATATATTTGATTAGGGCTAACATCAACAAATGAAAATCAAAATACCATACACAAAAAATAATTTATTGGTCAACAAAATGTATCCAACATGAAGACTTACAAAAATGTGTAGTTAGTTCAAGTAGCTATATAGTCTAGTTTAGGGCCATCTACACCCTATCTGCGGGGCATGTCCAATATGGGTAAAAAGATCCAAAAAACATGCCATAAAACTCCGTTGCACCATAACAACTTTCTAATTCATCTCTAAGCCTAGCCAAATTACGCAAAGACAACTCCGCCAACTCCGACCGCAAAATCCTCTTGGAAATTGTTGAGGTGACGTGGCGGCTCTGCGAAAACAACATGAGGTTCAATTTAAAAAGTTTTACCAGGTTGTGTTCGCAAATGCAAACAGACACTCATAGTATGATTCGTGGAGCTTGTTCCAAACAGGAACATCTGTAGAGATGTTGGGCACAGGCAAGTTCTCGGGAATATCGGCAAAGAGCAAGTCGAGGCCCTTGTGAGCTGAATTCGACGTGTTAACACGGGAACGACCAGCCCCAACCTGCGAATGAAGCTTCATGAGAACAAGGATGCAAAAACAAAGAAAACCAAAAAGGAAATAAAATGGAGAATTGACAAAGGTAAGTAAACAAACCTTGGCAATGAACTCTTGGATGCGGGTATATGGGGGGAGGGGACCTCCGGCAACATCGGAATCGAGCATTAGTTGAACCATGTCAACATTTTCGATGAGAGAAAGCGTGTTAGGAGAATCCGAAGAGGTGGCAGTGGTATCCAAGAGAGCAGCTTTCCTCTTGCGAGGCAAAGAGAGCAGAGAAGTGCCACTGTGAGATGGAGTGTCAAGAGGTTGTGGACGAAATGCAGATGGAGTAAGAGAGGGAGCAAGAGAGGGAGCAACGGATGGAGCGAAAGATGGACTGTGTGGGAGAGTGGGTGGCTCAACCGGGGTCTTGGAAGCTGACCGAGTGAGAACTTGGGAAGATGCTTGAGTGGCAGACTTCTTTGCTTTGCCCTTTCCTCTTGGTGCCTTAGGAGGAGGAGGGGGAAGCTCAACGATATCAGGCTCGTCCAAGCTGAGAATGTTATCATCCGGAGCACTACCCAGTAGGCTAGCAAACAAAGCCTTCTCTTCCCCGGGGACGAATCCTGCAGCACAATCCAAGTACCATCCACCACCCTGCAAGTGCAATTCGGAGAACTTGCTTGTTTGCGCCGACGTGTACACACAAAGGCTAGAATAAACATTCACCCAGTCCGAGAGGTACTCCGGCAAGGAAGACGAGGCCAATGCATTTTTCTCAACCAACTCTCTCATAATATACCTACATGACAAAACAAGAAAGTAAGAAAAACAAGAAAAAGAGCAAGAAATGAGAATAAGGATAGGTGCGAGAAGATGATAGATATATTACCGATACGCCACACGCTTGACAGCGAGTGACCCCTCCTCGAACTCCAAGAGGTTATCACCTTTGGCAAAGCCGATGTTAGGTTTATCGCCGAGGTAAGGCTTGAAGGCCTTGTCCCAAAGGATAATCCGCCAGTGATCAACGTATTCACGAGGGCGAAGGATAGTTTCTGATGCGTCCCAATCAATGTCCACGGAGAGGCTTTCCTCTAAGGTCTCAATTTCAACCGCGACTTCCTTCTCCAACTGCAGAGGGAGATGATTAGATACGAGATAACTCCAATAAAGGAAAATGAAATCAAAGAAGGCCGAGAAAGGGATTTACCTGAGCCCAAAAGGACGCCTTGTGTAGCCAGTCGTCCAAAGCCCTCTCCCTCAAAGGCTTGTCGACGGGGAACTTGTTATCTAACCTTTCAGGAAGAGGGGCGTTCCACCAATGAAGCCACTTAGCTTTGAACGAAGCTTCGACCGGACATGTGACAATTTTTTGTAATTTTCCAATTGTCATGTCCGTCGACGAGAACTCATTAAAATGGCGGTCAATCTGTGCACGAAGAAAAAATGATTTGAGATAAAGAGAGTCAATGCTTGAATGGGATGAGTTGGATTCTAGAGTGATTTGAGATGAAGACAGTACCTCATGAAAGAAATCATCTCCATTGTCAGGGTGTGCAACGGATATGTACTTCTCAAAAGAACGGGCCCGAATACTCTTAATTGTTCTCTCTTGGGCTTTGGTCATAACATTCCAAATCTCAGTGGCTGATCTCTCTGCAACTGGTGTCGTCTCACGGTAATGCCTCACTGCAATGTCTGCTTGAGCTGAAATGTCTCTCTGCGAGATAGAACTTGGTGAGTTTATATTAAAGGAGATTGTCTATGTTGGAAGCTATAAATGATTGAATGCACAAAACCATACCTTGTAAAGAAACTTAACGAACACATCAGCCGTCAAGGTGTACCAAGTTGGGCGACTCTCCTTTATTTTCTCGCATGCTTTGTAGTCAGCTGGCGATATGAGATCCTTGAAGGTGGACAATTCTAACCTTCCAAAAGTGCGGATTCGAAGAAGCTTGGCCGGAATATTTGCTTTGACATAATCATGCTCGGTTGACCTGAGACAAAGTATGTGAGGAAGTTGCACTGAAAATAATGCAAAAAAATTGAATAAAAAATGCAAAATGAATGAATAAGTGAGTGAGTTTACCAATTAATGTCGCTCATGGCATTGAGGAATACACCAGTGTAGCCTCTAGGGTCAACAATTATGCAGTCCACCGAGATATGCCAACTCTTTTCATCGGGGTGGTGGTTATTGACATGCCTCCACCAAGCAGTGAGACGATGATTGCCTTCCCAAACGAAGAACATCTTCCCCGCGAAATGTGCGAGATCCGGATCCAGCTTGAGCTTGGTATCAAATTCTGCGGAGGCCTCTTGCCAAAGGGGGCTCCAAGAGGCCATGATGCCAGGGGGAATGGGAAGGTCCACGGGAACATCGTTGAAAATAGAAACGTAAAGAACTCGATCACCCTCTCGGTATCCCATTACAAACTCACATTCCAAGCGCTGCACCTCAACCTCACTGATAGGACGGACAAGAGGGAGGGCTCTCAAGCGGCACAAAGGAATGGATAAACGGGACTTACCCGTTGGCTTAATCCGGAGGCGTTGGATAACACCAACGGAATCTTCCTTTTGTGATTTCCGAAGCTCAAGTTCACACACAACAGGATCGGTGTCGGAAACAGCTTGCACGGCATCGTCACTCATTGGGAGAGCCTAACAAAATCACAAACAAGAAATGAATGCTAAGAATGCTTGAACACAAGAAATTTGCTAAACACATCACTCAACAACCATCCAACTTACCTCTACTTGCATTTCGCCTTCTGAATTAAAAGCATCCACCTGGACGGCTTCAACTTCAACCAACGGAGCCTCAACAACAACATCCTCTCCAAATTCGGGTTGCGATTGAGCGCCTTGTGAAGAGTCCATTTCCTAAGAACATGAAGAGAATGAGAATTTCAAAAAGCAAGGTCAATATTTTAGTGACCATAAAAAAACAAAAACCCAAACCTCCTTCCACACACCATAGACTCGAAAATATGAAATCAGTTTGTGCACTCTAGAATGAGGCCTCGGATCCGAGGCCTCTTCCCACAACTCATACAAATACCCTAGCATAACCTGAAATGGCCGAGAGGGCCTCAAAATCATCATATTAGCCCCCGTTAAGAAATCAGTTTGTGCACTCTAGAATGAGGCCTCGGATCCGAGGCCTCTTCCCACAAGTCGTACACTTAGCCTATCAGAACCTGAAATGGCCGAGAGGGCCTCAAAATCATCATATTGGCCCCCCTTAAGAAATCAGATTGTGCACTCTAGAATGAGGCCTCGGATCCGAGGCCTCTTCCCACAAGTCATACACTTAGCCTATCAGAACCTGAAATGGCCGAGAGGGCCTCAAAATCATCATATTAGCCCCCCTTAAGAAATCAGATTGTGCACTCTAGAATGAGGCCTCGGATCCGAGGCCTCTTCCCACAAGTCATACACTTAGCCTATCAGAACCTGAAATGGCCGAGAGGGCCTCAAAATCATCATATTGGCCCCCCTTAAGAAATCAGTTTGTGCACTCTAGAATGAGGCCTCGGATCCGAGGCCTCTTCCCACAACTCATACAAATACCCTAGCATAACCTGAAATGGCCGAGCGGGCCTCAAAATCATCATATTGGCCCCCCTTAAGAAATCAGTTTGTGCACTCTAGAATGAGGCCTCGGATCCGAGGCCTCTTCCCACATTCATACAAATACCCTAGCATAACCTGAAATGGCCGAGGGGGCCTCAAAATCATCATATTGGCCCCCCTTAAGAAAGTTTGTGCACTCTAGAATGAGGCCTCGGATCCGAGGCCTCTTCCCACAAGTCATACACTTAGCCTATGAGAACCTGAAATGGCCGAGAGGGCCTCAAAATCATCATATTGGCCCCCCTTAAGAAATCAGTTTGTGCACTCTAGAATGAGGCCTCGGATCCGAGGCCTCTTCCCACAACTCATACAAATACCATAGCATAACCTGAAATGGCCGAGGGGCCTCAAAATCATCATATTAGCCCCCCTTAAGAAATCAGATTGTGCACTCTAGAATGAGGCCTCGGATCCGAGGCCTCTTCCCACAAGTCATACACTTAGCCTATCAGAACCTGAAATGGCCGAGAGGGCCTCAAAATCATCATATTGGCCCCCCTTAAGAAATCAGTTTGTGCACTCTAGAATGAGGCCTCGGATCCGAGGCCTCTTCCCACAAGTCATACACTTAGCCTATCAGAACCTGAAATGGCCGAGGGGGCCTCAAAATCATCATATTAGCCCCCCTTAAGAAATCAGATTGTGCACTCTAGAATGAGGCCTCGGATCCGAGGCCTCTTCCCACAAGTCATACACTTAGCCTATCAGAACCTGAAATGGCCGAGAGGGCCTCAAAATCATCATATTGGCCCCCCTTAAGAAATCAGTTTGTGCACTCTAGAATGAGGCCTCGGATCCGAGGCCTCTTCCCACAACTCATACAAATACCCTAGCATAACCTGAAATGGCCGAGCGGGCCTCAAAATCATCATATTGGCCCCCCTTAAGAAATCAGTTTGTGCACTCTAGAATGAGGCCTCGGATCCGAGGCCTCTTCCCACAAGTCATACAAATACCCTAGCATAACCTGAAATGTCCTCAAGAAATTGGATTACGATAAACTCAAAATCCAAGAGGTTAATCACCTCCCCCCTCGTTTCGATGGTACCCAGTTATTTGTCCTCCCTGCCGCTGAATTCTCTTCATCTCAATCGAGAGCCAAGTCGTTGGACGGCATGGACAAGCAATATGATGGCCATGTTTGGACCAAGACTCAAACCACCAACATTACCAACGACGTTGGCCTTGCTTTTCGTTCCTCTGCCTGTGTTGGCCACCTCCAATGCCAAAACCCTAGTTGTGATTACCTTCAACGCGCCCATCGTACCTCTAAGGTTAATGACACGGAATTTGAGGGTTTCACTAAAGATCCTTTCCCTCTCTCTGGCATTGTGCCATCCCGATCTACTCTTGTCTGCAGGATCTGCAAACAACCCCCCAAATGCATTGCTCTGTGCGATGCCAAAATCTTCTACGTCCATGGGAAGGAGTCTTCTCAAAGAGCCTGCATTCATATCGGTACTCATCAACACCCAGTGAAGGTTGGAGACTGCAGAGACAGTCGGAAGCGTATCAATGCACTTATCGAGGAGCATGTTGAGCGTATGCCTCAAGCCACTCACAGCAAGATCGTGCTTGAAGCCAGCAAGGACATTGTTGGTGAGTTCCTTCTTTCTGGCGATAATGTCACGCAACGTCTCCTCTCCTTGAAAGAGCTCGAACCTGTGTTCGAAAGTTGTAGAGAGTTAAATTCCCCTAACCTTCGCTCTAAGGTTACCTCCTTCAAATATTTGAGGAGGTTCGGGGTTATGGATGGCATCGCAAAGCTCCGGGGCGTTAGCAATTGGGCTTACGTCCAACGCAACCAATTCCCAGGACAAGGTGACGATACAGACAAGGTGTTCGTCTTCAAGATGTCCGAGGTTGGTCCTGGAAGTGGTGTGGATTTGGTTCGTCGGATGCAACCGGGGGGGGACCTCGAGAATGCGTGGATGATGTCCGATCACGTGAAGCGGGTCAAAGGGTGGACCACCATGGCCGCTCATGTATACGATGGGACTTATCAACGGGTCATGACCATTTCATGCTGTGATTTCCAATCGGAGGATAAGGATGCCCAAGTTCTCTTCTGGCAGAACCTCAACCACGTCATGGCCCGCCACGGTATCCCACATCCAAACTTTATAGGCTTCATGGCCGACAGTGCCCAAGCCAATTGGAACGCTGTTCGCACTGTGTATGGTTCTGGAGATCCCAAAGTTCCAATGGAGGGTCGTGAGCGCACTTGTTTTTTTCATTGGAAACAATCGCTCGAGAAACATACGAAATCGTATATAAAGCATGAGTTGCAAGACCAACATAGACACCTTTGCCTTCAATATCGAAATGCCTCATCTATGCAAGAGGCGGAGACTAGGTACCTAGCTATCAAAGCTTGGTGGGCTTCATCCAATTGTACAAGTGAAGACGGTCTCAAGCATCTTCAGCTCTGGCTTGCTTTCTGGCACTTCCGCTACCTTCAATGGGGTGGTTTCATGGAATTGGTACATCTCCGTCATAATTCATTATTGGTTTTTCTTGGCTTCGTTTTCCTCTCTGTGTACATTTATATTAATACTTGATTTGTCCATTCAGGAAAAGGTTTTAACCCAAGACCAGTTGGCCGAGATGCCGTCCTGCAATCTTGCGGAGTCTGTCCACAACAAGTGGCTTCAAGCCTCCGGCAACAAGGGTGGAGATTTATACGTGGCTACGGTTGACGGCTACATTCGCGCCTTCTTACAGGTTGTGGCATACTACCAATTCCTTAAAGGTGGAAGTGGCGGTGATGGTCCAAGCAAAGAAGAACTAAAGCTGAGAGGTGCTCAACGTCGAGCTCAGCGTACTAGCGACCCGACAGTGTTGCAGAAGGTCTTGCTTGAAATGCCCGGTGGGGAAGAGTTTTGCACTCGCGATCCCCACCTTGAGGGCGCCGAGGTGTTTGGATCGCAGAAGCGAAGACCCGACACTCCAATTGGTGATGATGGCGAGACCCACCGTCCCGATACAGTGAACTTCTCTCGCCCTCCCCCTGCTAAGCGAGTCACTCGCTCTCAACCTGAAACACTGCCTACTATCATTGAGGAGTCTTCCCCCTCTATACAAGAGGTTCAAGTGCCTTCACCTGCAGGACTTGGTTTCCAGCGTGTCACCGCAGTGCAAGAAACCAAAGTAGATGTCTCTCTTTGGCATATTGCCCGCATACCCTATACCTCTGGAAAGTCTTGTTGGGCTAATCATGCGGGCACGAAAAAAAAATGCACCGCAAGAATCGTCACCAATAACAAGAGCGTCCCTGCGCCCACCTACACCGGTATGTGGCATCATTACAAACTCCAATCTATGAAGCGCACAGACTTTGTCTTTTGCCCAGACGACATCGAGCGTTGCGTCAAGGGCCCTCGTCGGAAATGGGTCATGCCGTTCTCTGCTAATGACCAGAAGCCTCCTATCCCCCCAATCTGGCCCGTGAAGATTGGTACCAACCTCACCCGCTCGGAGATCTTCGCGCTTGAGAACGCAGGTTTTCAACTCCCACCAAAGGAGCGCATCACACCGTCTCGACTCTTCACCAACTCTGCGACCCCGCTGGATATGTCTCGAATCCGTGTTCCAGAAAACCCCGACGCCATCCCTACGACAAGATTGTCCAAACTTGTTCGGCGATCCAGTAGCGCTCCTTCCGCAAAGCAGAGGCAGATGGTGGCATCTGCTGAAGCTATGCATGCTACTGTTCTCAAGTTAATTATGATCCCTCAACCGGGATTTGGTTGCATTATCACACTGCAGTCCAAGTCAGAACTGCAGCCACCCATCTACCAAGTCACAGTGAGTTCTCTTCCAGAATGCAACTGCCCATACTTCTTGGATATGATTTCCAAGTTCGGCCGCAAACGGAATTCTTATATGAATTGTAAGCATCTGTATTACATCTACGTCAAGGTTTCTAATTTGGATGCGGATGTAAATTTGTTCATACACGCCCCGACATTTAGCTTCAATGAGGTCAAACTCATCATGGAGGGAGGTCTCTTGACACATTCAACTTCCTAGAATTCCTCTCAGCCTAGCACTACATTAGGCTATGATATTTGTGTCCATTTCTGGACATCTTGTGAAGCAATAATTGATTGATATAATAAAGGTATAATCTCAATGATTATTTTTATTTACTTCAAAATTGTGTATTACAATGCTTCCTACCAGCTTAGGCAGAAAATATATATTTACAAGACTGCCTAAATTATCTGGATACACATTCAAGCATCAACAATTTAAGATACATGACGTTTCTCTTCGGCCTCCAGCGCATTGAAGTGACTCTTCATCTGTAGCTCTACTCCGCATAGAGTACACAAAATGTAGTGAACTATGAAAGGAGCATGGTTGAAAGAGGTGTGGCCAAATTCGAGTCATCGAATTTGGACACACCTCTTTCAACCATGTCCCTTTCATGGTTCACTACATTTTGGGTACTCTTATCTCTTCCAGATCCCTCCTTTCCAAGAACCGTCACCGCCGAAACCAATTGCAATAATTTATTGATATACTAAAGGTATGATTACAATGCTTCCTATGTCTATCAACTCTATTTCCGTTTTGCATACTTCTTGGATGAATCCGAGGGAGGTGGACCCGGTCGAAGCAAATCCATATAAGAAACTGTCTTATCTTTCATTCGTTCCTTTAGCGGAAGATGATGCGGCGTCATTCCCCTCATCCGTTCGCGAAATGAAAGAGACTTCGAAGATTCCCCTATAACGTTCACCTCCTCCTCCGTCTCGTTCGATTTGTCTTCATCCAAATCAGCGTCCTTCTCCGGCACATCTTCTTGCCTCTTTTCTTTTTGCTCGCGTTGTTTTTGCTCCTCCCGCGTCCTCCACCTCCATGCTTGTGTAGACTGCGAAAATGGAGTCAGGTCATAGTCATCACTACTTCGATTTCCAGCAGCAAACGAAAATTCCGGCGATAAATTAACCGGAATATGAGGATCTGCTAGACTCCTTATTTCCTTCTCCCATCCTAATCCAGCAAACATCTCTTTCATCACCCATTGTATGCAAGTGTATATACAATGATGTTGGGTAAGAGTCCAATATATAATCTATTCGGCCACACACAATAATTGCTAAAGTCCAAGCTATAGAGTTGACTCACATATAAGACAAAGAGAAAAGTGATGAATCCAAACAAAGGAAGTTAATTATTTTGATTCCTTTGTATTTTGATTGACTCATTCTTCAATTATACCAATCTCCGAAAATCAATTTTCATTGATTTTTTCTTGTGATCATCCTTGGTTTTAATAATTCAACCACCTCACGGTTTCCAAACTTAATGAGACCATTCCAAATTCCGGGCCTTTACCCTCCACGGAAATAGGTCCTTTTTTTACTATATTTGGCAGATTCAAGAATATTCCAGGTATATTCCAGTCTATATTTACAAATGTCTTTTTTTGGCATTTCAAGTTTGCTATTATTATATCTTCTACGCTCTCCGCTCTCCAAATCTCCGCTCTCCGCTCTCCGCTCTCCGCTCTACGCTCACATACAAGTGTCGTCCGTTCGTGATCCCACAACAGGTCATTTCCTCCTGGGCGCGGATCCAATGGAAACGGAGGAGCCGCATCCTACCGTCACTCCGTTGAGGGTCCCTCATGGTCCCAGTGCCTCGCCATTTGGGACTCCCACTTCGCGTGTTGGGTTTCCTTCCACTGCGGGTCCGTCTCGTGCTGCGGGGGTTAGAGCAGATGTGGATGTGGAGCTCGCGACAGAAGCCGGCTGCACAGCTTCTTCCGGGGGGGAGTCTCAGCAGGCAGAGCTCCCAGCTATGGAGGGCAGGGATGTGTTGGAGCTGATCTTGAGGCCCGACCTCTCTCTCTACCGTGAGACCCGACGGAAGAGAAACAAGACCCCTTACAACGAATACCCTGAAGGGGCGATCTTGGACCTTTCCGATGAAGACGAGGACGAGGTCCAGATGTACAATGCCATCTCCGCCTTGCCTAGCGAGCCCGGCAAGGTGAAGAAAGAGCCGATGTCCGTCTCCGAATTGGACGAGAAGATGGAGAAGAGAATGAGGGAGGAGCTTGACCAACGGCTCCGGGAGGCAAACGAGCTGCACGCCAAGAAGATGGCTGCCATCCAAGCTGAGATGGAACAATCCAGGTTGGAATCCGCTCGCAGGCACGCCGATCTCATGGCTCAGAATCAACAGTTCCTGGCCCAGAGCCAGCAATTCATGAGCATGATGCAGAGCCTGCAGGCGAGGCCTCCGTTGGTGTATGCACCTCCCCAGGCCGGCATGCCGATGCCCGCCGATCTCATGCCGCCTCCATCTCATAGCCATGCCGTGTACATACCAGAGCATGCCTATGCAACCCCCGCGTTGGACGTCCCACCCCTTGCCCAGGTTGCGCCCACAGCAGATCCCTCCCCCCGACCTACCTCGTCGAACGTCCAAGACTTACGGACGCGCGTCCGAAACATTGCTGAGCTGCCCTCCATTCTCAGTGGAGGGGGCGCACCCCCTCAGAGGGCCACAGAGGCGGGCGCCTCCGATTTCGCGATTTCGGGGGCGGATGTAAATAGGGCGGGCAATGACACTGCGCGACACACCGACAATGTGGAGGAGTCGCAGGAGAGCCCGACACGCGATAGAACAAGCCACGAGGACATAGAGGCCCCCCTCGAGGATGAAGATGTACATATGCGGGGTAGCCAGGACTCCGCGGAGGAAGTGTGGGAGCACACGGACACCAAAAGTTCCGGATAGGCGCTTTTCAGTGCCTAATCCGGTCTGTCCGGATGATCCGAGTATCGTCCAGGGATTCTGTGAAGTGCAGGATGTCAAGGACCCTCTTTTCCTGCTCGAAAGTCGACCACCGGCCGGATCTGCTTTCCGGATCCGGATGGCCCTTTGGAAGTCCTTATCCCGGGACTTGCCTTCCGGATTGAACCTCTACCAATAAGTCTTACTCCTACATAACTCTCTCCTCAATATCTACCTACCTATATCCTACCTCCAATGATGATTGGGTTCATCCGGCGAAGACGTCCCTGTATGGTCATAATCCGGATTCTCTCACAACCAGTCCGGATCGGCCTAATCTTTCCTGGCAGGTCACACAGAAAACCCGGATGGTGAACCGGAACTACAACGACAGAAAGGTCAAGCTTCGGCCGGAGATCTGTCAATCCGGGATAACTGGGCGATCCGTGCCACTTTCCGGATTGCCCCGCCCAAGGACAGTGAGACCTCTTCAGAAGATCGGATGGCGTAAGTCCGGCACCTCCGGATCCTACCCAGTCCTAACGACGGCTATCTCACATGGACGTTACCCAGGCATCCGGAATAATGAGGTTTCCTTCCCACTACACGCCGGAGAGATCCTCCGGACCGGAATCCTAACCGTTCTGGTTTCTCTCCTCCTTCCGACAGACCGACCCGGCTACAGCGAACTTAGGCTCTACTGAGTCTGAGATAACTGGGCGATCCGTACCACTTTCCGGATTGTCCCGCCCAAGGACAGTGAGACCTCTTCAGAAGATCGGATGGCGTAAGTCCGGCACCTCCCTGATCTTACCCAGTCCTAACAACGGCTATCTCACATGGGCGTTACCCAGACATCCGGAATAATGAGGTTTCCTTCCCACTACACTCAGAAAGGAGCCATAGTACTGCAATCGGATCCGATCCGGGTTTCCTCTCCTTTGTTCTATCCGTACTTCCTACTCATTCATTCCCTCTAGATCTGCAACATTCTCCTAACAGTCCGTGCACAAAACAAGTCAGAATAGATTGAGAACTAGAGCTTTATTGAGTGGGAAGCAACACAATACAACAATGGAGAAGGGAACCCTTCTCATGTCCCTTATTCAGCCTTAAGTAGAGGCTGTAATCCCTAACTGATGGTGGCGGCGAAGTTGGCCGCCCTCAGAAAACCCCTAACTGCGAGAAATCCGGAACTTCGCCCTTTGCGGAAATTCCGGATCTCGATCCGCTTTTTGCGCTGACAGAATTTTGAATTACAAGTTCGCCAAAAGTCAAAATCTGCCTATTCCTGCTTTTTCCTAATTCTGATCTAACTACAGCTGTCTGCCTAAGCCTACCCTAGCTGGTGCGATGCTTCTTCGAAGCCGTCTCGTCCTTGGTGTGACTCGCGGGTCCGCTGATGGCGGAGGAACCTCCCCCGGGGGTCAAAAGTCGACGCTCTTGCAGCCTCGTAAATACCCTTCGCATGTTTGGGGAAGGGGCGATCTCCTCCTCAGAGTCTCCTGCAGTGGACGGATCCTCCTCCGATCCGTCACCCGATCCGGATCGCGCTGGTCTGGAAGCCTTCTTCGTCTTCCGAGGGCGCTGGACGGCTGAGGGATCGCCTCCGGTGGTTCCCTCCCTGTTTCGGCCGGTGGAAGCTGAAGTCGCTCGTGGACCTCTAGCGGACACTGCTCGTGAGGGTGCAGGCGCCCACTGCTCCACGATCATGCACTCCGGAGCAGGTGATGGAGCGGCCGGCGACATGGGTGCCTTACCCCGATCCGGAGACTTCGTCCGATCCGGCGTCCTCATCCGTGCTGGAGTCCTAGCCCTCTCCGGTGTTCTGGACCGAGCTGATGTCCTGCCCCGATCCGGATTTGGTGATTGCCCTCGTCCTGACCTAGCCGACCGTTCTGTGCTCTTCCGTCGAACCTGGGAGGAATGTGTCCGTTGCGGAACAGGGGTCTTCTCCCGATCCGGAAATCTTCCGGATTCCGGTGGCTGGGGAGTTCCGGCTGGCTGACTGGGTCCCACACCTGTTGGAGAGGCCTGAACTAACTCCACCTCCCCTACCACTTCGTACAAGGTGCCCGTTGGCGATCCGGGTGGGCCCGGATAAAGTACCCGCCTGGGGGTCCCACTTGAGGGCAGGAGCTTCTGGATTTCCTTGAGCAGGTCCTTCATCGAGCGGGAGTACTTTACTAGGATCTGCAGTGTTTGACGGGCAGAAGACGGATCCGCTGACTCCATCAATTGGTCATAGAGGTGCGCCTTGTTGACGACCTCTCCCGGATGACCCACCAACTCCCGGACCCGGCTCAGGACTACTGCTTGCTCTGCCTGGTGCTTCCGGATCTCCTCGCTCTTCTGGGTGAGCTCCCGGGTCATAGCAGCCACCTGTGCTGTGAGCTGTGCCTTTTCCGTCTCCAGGGTCTCCACCTGTTTCCGGTCCGTCCGCTTGGCCAATTCCCGGAGGATATTTCCGGGTCCACAGTGGTCCAAGGCCCGGTTCACTCCTCGAATGATGTGCTCCATCCGGAAATATTGTTCCTGGAGTGCCGTCAACTCTCCCCGGACGCGCTTGAAGGGGGATTCCGGAAACTCAAACGTGGAGAGGTCGATGTCTCTCCAGGGCACTTCCCGGCTGGTACCGGCTTCCTGTCGTGGTGGTGGTGAGACTGGCTTCCGGACTTTTGGAGGGGACGGAGCGGAAGGCGGTTCCGGAACCGCTGTGTCACTGGAATCTTCCGTTCCGGCTTCTGCAACCCCTGCTTCCGGATCGATCCTGTACGCCACCTCGTCCTCTGCAATCGTCAGCATATCCTCTTCCGCTTCATTGATGCAGCCCTGGTGCTGGTAGAGATGGAGGATGTAGGGAGAGAGATAGGAGGGTTTCCGGCCAATGTGGGGGATGGACTTCTCTACGTATTCCTGGATTAAGCGACCCCAATTTACAGCTCGGACCCCTGACATTGCTCCAAACAGGGTATTGGCCATGGTGATGCTAAGACGTTTAGGCTTTTCCGGACTAAGGATGGGCAGGATGAATTCTATGACTCTCCGCTCTCGGTGATTCCGGCAATTCCCAGGATGGAATCCGTCTTTTGGGTCCGGCTCCGTTCGGAATTTCCCTAAATAAAAATTATCCCTGCGGCTAGCCCAACCCTCACCCTTTCCTCGCGGAAATCCGTAAACTGCAGCCCATACCTCTGATGTCCACTTTTCCGGATCCTGCCGAACTGTCCTAAACCATTGGTTGCCCCTCTCGAACAAGAATTCCCGCAAAGTGGCCTCCGCCCGGAGATTCCAGGGCTTGGAGAGCAATCCCTCACAACCCATCCGGCTAAGATCCTCTACCAGCTCGTTTAATTCTGATTCTCTCGTTGGGACGGCTGGTGATACGGGTTTCACTGGAATGGGGACCTGCTCCCTCTCATCTCCCTCTCTTGCTTCCGGCATTTTACGTCGCGGCACAAAGCTCTCAACAATACCCGGATTCTTCCCTCCGGAACTCTGCCCGCTAACCACTACAGAATCCCAGCAATCCAACTGCTGGTGACTCGAAAAAGCAACTCACCACTCGTTCTCTCAACAATGCCGCTCGCGCAAATGGCCCGGAGAAGGAGAAAAACTCGTTTAAGTACTTTCCCTCTCTCCCAACGGGTCTGGTTCCTCAACCGTCTCCTTGTAACCGTTCGGATTCCGTTTGTAACCGTTTAACGGTCCGGACACTCCGGACCGGACCGTTCCCAAACGGTCTTCTCAGGCTAATTTCCGGTCCGGCCAAAGTATCCGTTTTAACCATTTTAACGCGTAAGGCGGATGCCTAGAACCTTATTTTCTAAAACAACTAACCTACCCTAGGAAACCCTACTTTAATAACAATCTCAGGGTATTATCCGGATATTAACCCGGTTCGGAGGCCAATCCGTACTTCCGTGGATTTTCGGACTCCCACAGGAAGCTTCCGCAGGCACCCAAGCCTCTCAAGCAGCTGGAGACACATTGCTGGTCGACACAGATGGACTGTACGACTTTACGGACGCGCGTCCGGGAGCTGCGCCCATGGTGACGAGTCATGCTGAGGGAGGCACTGCTCGCGCGGATCTCGCCGATGACGAGGTAACCAACCTTTGAGCATGCCTCCCTCGTTGCGGACGCGCGTCCGTATGTTCCCTGTGTGTCACCTTCGTGGCGGTGTATTTTTACGAGTTCAACTCCGGCCTCCCCCCCGCGAGTGGACGCAAATTTTGTAGCATAGGATCCATTAGCTTCAGCAGAGAAAGCGCTAGATTCTTGGGCTCATCAATAGATGTCCTTTGAAAATTGTATATCACCATTTACCTTAATAAATATTTTCAAACCACATAGTTCGCACAGTTTTGGCATTCTATTTCTTTGTTGAATTCATGAAATGTTTGTCAATTGGTTTTCGTTAGTAGCAACATTCACCTAGGTAAAATGTTTCATCACAGGGTCCGTCGGAGGTAGCTCGCAACCCCTTTGGAAGACCAAATCGGCCCATGAGGAAACCGTTCATAATATTTGACCTCAATGGGGTGCTTTGCCATTCCAAACACATCCCGCATGGCGCGTCCAGGGGGCCCCTCCGTAGTCCACAAGACATGGATTACGGCGGGCGCTTCGATACCTTCATTAATAACAAGGCCGTCCGGGCCCGACCCGGCTTGAGGCGCTTCCTCCGTGACGTCCTTGGCTTGGCTCATGTCATCGTCTGGAGCTCTATGCTCATGGACAACACGGAGGCCATCGCCAGTTTCCTTTTCCGAGAACTCGCAATGCCTTGCTTGCTTCTCGGTCAAGAACACTGCGATGAGCTCCATGACCGTAGTGGCAGGATTGTACCGAAGGTCGCAGGAGGCGGCGGGCCGCAATTCCTGAAGGTCCTCAGGAAGAACCTCTGGGTCGGCGTCCCCATGTTGGAAGGGGTGCCCCACGGTTCTTGGCCAACGCCGGAGAATACTCTCCTCGTCGACGACAGCCCCGCGAAGAGCATCCTCAACCCCCCCGGCAACGCCATCTTCCCGGATCCTTGGAAAGGCGATAGAAACGACACCTTCCTAGAGAATGAGCTAGGTCCATACATTAGGAGGCTTGCATGTCACCCCGGAAGTGTCCCGGATTTTGTGCTCTCCAACCCCATTGGCAATAGGCCTCTCGGTCCACGAGATGAAGTATTTAGGATGTTGTACGGGTACGCCAAACTCAATAAATTAATTTGAGAACTTTGAACATTTTTGGACTTGTACTTGGATTCTCCTTGTTTATATCTAACCGTTCCCCCCTTTTCTTTGTAATGTATTTTTGTGTCCTAGTTGCCTCACCAAGCGTCCCAAAGTGTCGTCAATGGCCCGTCCGCATCTCCGTCGGTCCCCGGCTCCCCTTCCCTTGGTGTGAGCTACGTTGCAATGCCTTCCCTATTCCAATTCTCGGCCGTCGATGCCGCCTCTGCTGTTGATTACTCCAAAGACTCTGGGTTTGAAGATGGAGTCGTGGATAGCCCTCCTGCAAAGGTAGCAAAACACAACCGCGCTCCGTTTCCGTCTCCATCTCCCCTCCGCAACGAGAAGCACGTTCGTATTATTGACTTCGATGCGTCACCATCCAAATATACCGTCCCCAAGGCCCCACGATCGACCAGACGCCTTTGCATGGATGAACCCCGGATTGATGTCCCGACGTTTACGAACGTCCCTGTCGTGCTTGTATCTGCCCCCCTCGATGTCCCCGAAGCTCAATCCAACACCCCCAATGCCAAGGTGCCCAACTTTTGGCCTTCTCCAGTTTTTCCTTGCTGGTTTCCGTGTATTAGTGCATTTGTGTTTCTTGGGGTTTTCGGACTTGCATCCGTAACTTGTGCTCACTCATACCAACCTGCTTCATTGTATGACTTTGTGGTCGTTGTTTCAGACCCCACCGTACTCGAATGTGGGCCGTCCATGCTCGACTTCTTCATTGGATAGGGGAACCCTCAAGACCGCTTCTTGCGAGTCCGATCGTTGTTTGGCCCTTCGGAAGAGTGCAAGACATTCCGTTTCGCAAACGCCTTCGTATTCCATTTACAACACCACGTCCTACAATTCGGTAGCGCGTCGCCAAATATGGACGAACGGCACATATTCCGGACCAACAAACAAACAAGGTTACAGCCGCGGGCCCGAGATCTTCAGAGCCATGGAGGCCATTAAAGCAAAAGAAAAAGAGACGGCCGCAAAGGCTATCGCAAAAATAAAAGGAGTGCGTCGTATTGACGATCCAAACGTATAAATCATATTAATATGTATTTAATTGTCGAATGCACTGGTTGGTGATCGATTATATTTGAAGGATTTTGGCCTAATATTGGATATTCCACTTGTATTTTGTATTTCAATCCTATTCAATAAATACGATACCATTTTTGTATACGCAATTGTTTTCATATATCCCATTTTCTTATTTCGGCGTGTGTGTCTCATGCATTTGTGTCTCATACTTGTGTTCAAAATTGGGAACATAGTATATTTGTAGTGTTTTCCTTCCTACAAATGTGAAAGCCACGTCCTTAAAAAGTCTCAAAGTCATCAAAAAGTCTCCGATTACCGAATATAGTGTTATGAGGGTTTTTAGGTGCTGGCATCGATACTAATGCTTCCACCTTTCTTGGATCGGGCATTTTTCCTTCCTTCGAGACGATGTATCCCAACACAATACCAGAGAATACAAAAAATAAACTTTTCTCCGGATTGAGGCTGATATCTGACTGTCGGCATGCTACAAAACATTGCCTCAGTTTCTCCAAATGGGAATCCATGTCGCTGTAGATGCTGAAGTCGTCTAAAAAGATTTTCATGAATTTGTTGAGAAATTCTTTGAAGACGGTGTCCACAGCGCGTTGGTATGTTGATGGTGCTCCAGTTAAGCCAAATGGCATATTGATCCACGAAAAGGCTCCCCATTCGGTTATGAACGCTGTATGGCGACGATCTTGCTTCCTGATTTTGATCTGGTAGTATCCTAAGTATCCATCGCAAATGGAAATTGCATCGTGTCTAGCTACCTGGTCCAAGACTTCATCGGTGAACGGAAGAGGATAAGAATCCTTCTTAGTCGCGGCATTCAATTTCCGGAAATCAACACATATTCGTAGTTTCCCATTCTTCTTTGGAACTACCACAATGGGGGACAACCACGTGGCTTCCTTTATTGGCTCAATGAATCCTGCTGCCAATAGTTTGTCAATGTCCTGTTTGACTATGGCTGCATAATTGGGGTTCATTCTGTAGCGTGCTTGATGAGCTGGTGGCATCGAGGTATCCAACTCGATCCGATGTTCTGCAATGTAAGATGGAATGCCCTTGAGTTCCTGATAAGACCATGCAAAAACGTCTTTGAATTCTCTTAATAATTCCTCAGCCTCTTTTGCGTACCTTGGTTCCAGAGCTGCATTCAATTTGACACACTTGGGCTCTTCTTCTGTTCCCAAGTTGATTTGCCGAATCTGCTCTGTTTCCGGTAACGTCCAGCCTGCAATCTTCAGGTTTTTAACCCTTTCGTGTGCTGGTGTATCATCCACATCAATGTCCCCAAGGATTGGTTGTGAAAAATGGTTTGGGTAGTTTTTCGATGATTCCTGATCCAGTAAGCAGGGTAGAGTAACAGTGCCAATCGAAAACAATTGAGGTTCGGTTTCAAACAGGGTATCTTCTTCCTCGTCCGTCACCCCTTCCTGGAAGTCATAGCAAATGAGCACCTCCGGTCTCCTGGTATTAAATCCTAATTTCTTGGTTACTGGGATCACCCGAGTAGTGCCATTCCCTTCAATGGTCACCATGTTGTTACCCCAATCATGGAAAACCTTAGCATTCCGTAGCCATGGCCTTCCTAACAACATTGAATAGGAATCATCCACCACACTACTATTCATGACGGTAAATGTCACCGTGTAAGGTATGCCATGGATACCTATGCGAACATCTCTGATCAATCCTACCGGTTTAGTGGTAGTTTGATCTGCCATTCTTAAATTGTAAGGTGCAGGTTTTGGGGCTGGTAATCCCAACCGTTTTCGTAAATCCTCCGTGATAATGTTCACACCTGATCCTCCATCCAGAAGAACATCCTCCACAGTGTTTCTCCCGACTTGAACCGGTATGACTGCCATTTGATGATCAATGGCTACCGCAGCTACAATACTTTCAGGAAGTTGGTCTGCATTTTGTTGACGTGACGTACCTGGGGCGGTTAAGTATTCACGCAGTGCGGGAGCTAATTGCATCAATTGCTTCAATGTCAGCGTATACTTACTATCCAAGACCTGGGATCCCAAATCCATCAATACTTCCTTCAGTTCAGTAGACGGGGCTTGTAAGATTACCTTGGGTGATTCCATCTTAGGAAGCCCTATCCATTCCGTGGATTGGCTGATTACTGGTGTGTCCTGAAGTTGATGAATAGTTTAAATGAAATCATTCTTCAATTGCTCTTCCTTTTTCCAATCTTCCGGGGATTTTGTCTTCAAGGGTTCCTTCTCCTTGAATGCTACCTCCTCGTTCACTTTGCTTCGAGTGGTTACCGCTAGAACCATGTTGACATTTGCCTCTTCCACTCTAGGCGGATTCCTAGGTTCCTGCTGCGGTGGTTGGGTTTGCCTATTTCTGAACATGGCCTGAGCCTCGTCCTTGTAAGGGCAAAAATACGCCTTATGTTCTGTCCTACCACAAATGTAGCAAGGTAAAGGCCTGTCGTTCTGCCTAAATGGAGGTCTTGCCGGTATCCCTCGATTATACTGTGCCGCTACCTCATTAACCGCTACCGTGGTTTTTTCCTTTAGTCTATTTAACGGATTCTTTGGATTAAAAAAACATTTTCCCATGGCGTGTCCCTTCCGTTTGCAGCAAGCACACACCTCCTCATTGGGTTTTAAGATTTGTTTTCTTTTCTCCTCCGGTTGGAAGGCACTAATGATTTTATGCCCATCCGAATCTGCAGTATTTTCTTCGCATAATACTGCCGCTTCTTTCAAGGTTACTAACGAGCCCTTTTCCCTAGCTGTAAGTAGCCGTAAGTATGATTTCAAACCCGTTCTGAAAAAGGTAGTTAGGAATGCGTCCTATGGCGGGTCTTGCAAACAGTTTGCGAATTTGACTAACCTTTCAAAATAAGACTCTACCGTTTCTGTCTCCCCTTGTTTGATGTTTCGGAGAGCCATATAGACTTGTTCATCTGTTTGCACTTTCCTATAGCGTTTACAAAACGCTTTTGTCAATAATTCGAAATTACTATCTGGGTAATTGTTCAAAAAATTCTCTCCCCATTCTGACTCTTTGTCTCTCAATGTATAACAGAACAGATTTATCATCTCTTCATCTTCTGTTTCACGATTCGCTTTGATAGCTTTCCTAAACACTCTAATATGAGCGTCTGGGTCTGCACCCGACTGATACAGTGGATGTGGCAATGATTTACGAGATGGTAAGGGCGTAGGTGTTACCGGAACAGGTGGTGGCATTGTGGTGTACCATGGTGGAAAGTAACCGGTTCGCATCCAAGGTGGTGTGTCATTCTTGTTGTCGTCCTCTTCTTCCCCGTCATCACCTCCCGGTCCTCTGTCCGGTGGTTCTCCTCCCGGTGGTCCAGCAGGGGGTCTTCCTTGGCCTCGTCTGAATTCGTCCTCTCGATCTCGCGAATTCCCCTTCTCCTTCCGTTGGGCTCCTCTTCTTCCCATATCCTTTTGATCATCATCCGATCCTCCTTCTGGTGGTCCTTTTCCTGGTGGTTCGATAGGTGGTCCTCTTCTACCGCCTCCTGTGTCTGTTACCGTTTTGTTTCTTGTATATTGTTGTTCCATGTTCCTCTCTAATCCTGGAAAACTTCGCTGATCCTCGTTTTGTCCCCTGTTTGGATAATGTTTCACTCCTTCTACGCCCATCGATTCATATCCATGTGATTGTGATGGCACGGTGTCCTTACCATAGGTGTTCTTCCCTTTTTCCGTTTTTCGTGCTACTTCTGGATTGTCCCCTTGGACATTGTATTCTCCCCTTTGGTGAGAAGCTATGGTTCCCATATACCTCTCATTCGGATAGTATGACGACCTATCCATCCCCCCTTGAAAACCGTATCTACCACCTAGGAGAGAATGTGGGGAACTGTATGGGATCACAGGTGGTGTATAATAAGGATTAGAGAAATGAATGATCGGTGGATTTTGAATAATGGAGGTAGTTGGAACAATTGTAGTAGGGATTTTTGAAGAGTCGTTGTGAGGAAACGACTTGGAACCTAGTTGATGATCATTTATGAGGGATCTGACAAAATAACACTCAGTATCTCGATGACCCGGAAGATTGCAGTATGTGCAATATGGGGGGGCATGGTGAGAACCAAATTCATCGTCCCATAGATTTGGAAGATTAGAAAATCTTACATGGCGTTGCTCTGTAGGAATGGTCGCCGTAGGCTGCGCCATCGTTTGGAATTCGTGAAGTTGCCGAAGTTGTTGAACTCTGGAAGAAACGCCACGAGAGGGTTCCTGAGTAGACAGGTCTTCCATAGTAAACCAGGGTGGTGGAGGATGCCGTGTAGGGTGTATAGGTTGTTGACCGGAATGCTGTGAAGCTATCTGATTATCATCCTCTTCACTACTAAAACTCATACTGACCTCGGGAGTGCTGGTATGGTCGTATGTTGATGAAATTATGATGAAGGGTGTTGTAGCATGCATCACTGGGTCGGGGTGAGCGGAATCGACTGGTCGACCCTGACCGATGCTGCCTCCAAGAGAATTGACGATGCTGACCTCGTCGTTATCGTGGATGTCATTTATGTTCTTCTCCTTCCTGATGCGTCTTTCCTCCATGTGGCTTGATTTGTCAAGCATGTACAGAAGAGGAGAGTCCGTTGTTGTTGCCGCTGGGATAGGTGCGTTGAAGTTCCATTCCTTCCATGGGTGTGTAGAATTCCGATCGCCGTCTGTTGAGGGAGTTGGTCCGTCAACGTGACGCCAGTATGTTTCTTTGTCCGGTTGTCCCGCTTGCGGATGAGTTTGTTCTGTTTCAGATACGATATCAGTTTCCAAGACCGTAGCCAAACGCTGCCGGAGCCCCCTTGTCATCACCGCCATTTGATCGCTGATTGTAGCCGTGGAGTGCCAGTTGCAAAGTTTTCCTTCTATGAAGGGTTTACTCACAGAGTACCGAACCCAGCCGGTATAAGAGGTATTTGCCAATACCCAGCGGCAACCGTTATCTACGATGGCGATAATGGGGATGAATGATATAAGGGCTGCAGGTTGGTGTCGGTCCAGAAGGATCTTGTAATTGAGAACAGAGTGCCATGTGTCATGACGAGGAAAGATTACCGGAACCCAGTCCGTGGTTCATTGTCAAACCACTGCATGGTCGCCAAATGTTAAAGGGGGTTCTCCTCTACGTTCCATCGGTACCACCCTACTTCCGGTAGTACCTTACCGGTACGCGAACAGACTTAGTTCAGTTTTCCTTACCGGCATCCTAAGGTCCTGCCCGCTACCGCTTTTGTTGGATGTCTCACTCCATGCATCCATCTTAGTCTCCCTACCTCTCCTTGGGGTATCCCACGCTTCTACTGGTCTTAAGGTTGGTACACCTCTTATGCCAGTCGAGTCGACCAGTATCCCTACCGGATTCTCCTACCGAATTCTCGGAGGATCTACCAAGTTCCCTACCTGGTTCTCAACCGGGTTTCCTAGGGATCTACCGGTTTCTCTGCCGGATTCGTGACCAGGTTCCTTGGGAGTCTACCGGTTTCACTACCGGGTTCCTAACCAGGTTCCCTAGAAATCTACCGGTTCCACTACCGGGTTCCTAACCGGGTTTCCTGAAATCTACCGGTTAGCCGTACTACCTCCAATAACGTGGTTACAAGAGTTCTAACATCCTACCACGAGTTTTCCCTTTACCCAACTTCACAACTGGGTTTAACCGTTTTTATAACCGTATTACTGTTAGCGTATTACTTGCCCTATTACTAAGATAGATTATACATCCTACCGAACTCCCTTCTTAGCACTCCTGACTGTTTCTCTTTTATACTACCACTCTCATAGTCCATGTACAATCCACTTTTTACCAGGACTCAATGTTGTAGTATGAAAACTCAACTAAGAGAATACCATTCCCTTCATTCAGTGTATACATCTGGTACTACTATCCCACAAGACTTCTCTGAAGATACCCCCCTCCATGCGTTAGCTGCTTGTACACGACTCTTTTGGTAACATAAGTAGTCCATTGCCAACTTCTCTTCCACACCACAATAATTCCCAGAAGTAAGGCAACCACCACTACAAGAAAACCACAAGTTCCTTACCTCAGACTCAACAGTATCTTACTCAAGCAATCCAATACTCTTATCTATATGAATCCTAGTACACATTCCTTAAGAATGAGAGAGAGAGAGAGAGAAAGACAACTCTCCCTTAAGTACTTTCTCCTCATCTCTTTAAATCCATACTAACCACTCACTGGGACTACCCTATCCACTACTCTTCTACTCCTTATCTGCAACTACGGCACCATCTTATCCCTAATTGCTATTTCTGATACTACTACCAAAAGTAACTTAAAAGCCACTTCAACCTGATATTGCTAAAAATTACTGTTTACTAACCTCCTTTAACAGTACACCACAATGCCACCACCTGTTCCGGTAACACCTACGCCCTTACCATCTCGTAAATCATTGCCACATCCACTGTATCAGTCGGGTGCAGACCCAGACGCTCATATTAGAGTGTTTAGGAAAGCTATCAAAGCGAATCGTGAAACAGAAGATGAAGAGATGATAAATCTGTTCTGTTATACATTGAGAGACAAAGAGTCAGAATGGGGAGAGAATTTTTTGAACAATTACCCAGATAGTAATTTCGAATTATTGACAAAAGCGTTTTGTAAACGCTATAGGAAAGTGCAAACAGATGAACAAGTCTATATGGCTCTCCGAAACATCAAACAAGGGGAGACAGAAACGGTAGAGTCTTATTTTGAAAGGTTAGTCAAATTCGCAAACTGTTTGCAAGACCCGCCATAGGACGCATTCCTAACTACCTTTTTCAGAACGGGTTTGAAATCATACTTACGGCTACTTACAGCTAGGGAAAAGGGCTCGTTAGTAACCTTGAAAGAAGCGGCAGTATTATGCGAAGAAAATACTGCAGATTCGGATGGGCATAAAATCATTAGTGCCTTCCAACCGGAGGAGAAAAGAAAACAAATCTTAAAACCCAATGAGGAGGTGTGTGCTTGCTGCAAACGGAAGGGACACGCCATGGGAAAATGTTTTTTTAATCCAAAGAATCCGTTAAATAGACTAAAGGAAAAAACCACGGTAGCGGTTAATGAGGTAGCGGCACAGTATAATCGAGGGATACCGGCAAGACCTCCATTTAGGCAGAACGACAGGCCTTTACCTTGCTACATTTGTGGTAGGACAGAACATAAGGCGTATTTTTGCCCTTACAAGGACGAGGCTCAGGCCATGTTCAGAAATAGGCAAACCCAACCACCGCAGCAGGAACCTAGGAATCCGCCTAGAGTGGAAGAGGCAAATGTCAACATGGTTCTAGCGGTAACCACTCGAAGCAAAGTGAACGAGGAGGTAGCATTCAAGGAGAAGGAACCCTTGAAGACAAAATCCCCGGAAGATTGGAAAAAGGAAGAGCAATTGAAGAATGATTTCATTTAAACTATTCATCAACTTCAGGACACACCAGTAATCAGCCAATCCACGGAATGGATAGGGCTTCCTAAGATGGAATCACCCAAGGTAATCTTACAAGCCCCGTCTACTGAACTGAAGGAAGTATTGATGGATTTGGGATCCCAGGTCTTGGATAGTAAGTATACGCTGACATTGAAGCAATTGATGCAATTAGCTCCCGCACTGCGTGAATACTTAACCGCCCCAGGTACGTCACGTCAACAAAATGCAGACCAACTTCCTGAAAGTATTGTAGCTGCGGTAGCCATTGATCATCAAATGGCAGTCATACCGGTTCAAGTCGGGAGAAACACTGTGGAGGATGTTCTTCTGGATGGAGGATCAGGTGTGAACATTATCACGGAGGATTTACGAAAACGGTTGGGATTACCAGCCCCAAAACCTGCACCTTACAATTTAAGAATGGCAGATCAAACTACCACTAAACCGGTAGGATTGATCAGAGATGTTCGCATAGGTATCCATGGCATACCTTACACGGTGACATTTACCGTCATGAATAGTAGTGTGGTGGATGATTCCTATTCAATGTTGTTAGGAAGGCCATGGCTACGGAATGCTAAGGTTTTCCATGATTGGGGTAACAACATGGTGACCATTGAAGGGAATGGCACTACTCGGGTGATCCCAGTAACCAAGAAATTAGGATTTAATACCAGGAGACCGGAGGTGCTCATTTGCTATGACTTCCAGGAAGGGGTGACGGACGAGGAAGAAGATACCCTGTTTGAAACCGAACCTCAATTGTTTTCGATTGGCACTGTTACTCTACCCTGCTTACTGGATCAGGAATCATCGAAAAACTACCCAAACCATTTTTCACAACCAATCCTTGGGGACATTGATGTGGATGATACACCAGCACACGAAAGGGTTAAAAACCTGAAGATTGCAGGCTGGACGTTACCGGAAACAGAGCAGATTCGGCAAATCAACTTGGGAACAGAAGAAGAGCCCAAGTGTGTCAAATTGAATGCAGCTCTGGAACCAAGGTACGCAAAAGAGGCTGAGGAATTATTAAGAGAATTCAAAGACGTTTTTGCATGGTCTTATCAGGAACTCAAGGGCATTCCATCTTACATTGCAGAACATCGGATCGAGTTGGATACCTCGATGCCACCAGCTCATCAAGCACGCTACAGAATGAACCCCAATTATGCAGCCATAGTCAAACAGGACATTGACAAACTATTGGCAGCAGGATTCATTGAGCCAATAAAGGAAGCCACGTGGTTGTCCCCCATTGTGGTAGTTCCAAAGAAGAATGGGAAACTACGAATATGTGTTGATTTCCGGAAATTGAATGCCGCGACTAAGAAGGATTCTTATCCTCTTCCGTTCACCGATGAAGTCTTGGACCAGGTAGCTAGACACGATGCAATTTCCATTTGCGATGGATACTTAGGATACTACCAGATCAAAATCAGGAAGCAAGATCGTCGCCATACAGCGTTCATAACCGAATGGGGAGCCTTTTCGTGGATCAATATGCCATTTGGCTTAACTGGAGCACCATCAACATACCAACGCGCTGTGGACACCGTCTTCAAAGAATTTCTCAACAAATTCATGAAAATCTTTTTAGACGACTTCAGCATCTACAGCGACATGGATTCCCATTTGGAGAAACTGAGGCAATGTTTTGTAGCATGCCGACAGTCAGATATCAGCCTCAATCCGGAGAAAAGTTTATTTTTTGTATTCTCTGGTATTGTGTTGGGATACATCGTCTCGAAGGAAGGAAAAATGCCCGATCCAAGAAAGGTGGAAGCATTAGTATCGATGCCAGCACCTAAAAACCCTCATGATATTCAAGTTTTTAACGGAATTGCTCAATTCTACCGTTGCTTCATCAAGAACTTCGCGTTCATCATGGCTCCAATTACCAAGCTGATGCGGCAGGCCGAAGAGTTCAAGTGGACCAAAGAATGTCAGACGGCTTTCGATCACATCAAATCCCGGTATGTGACTCAATGCCCCAATACTAATAGTACCGCATTGGGAATTAGAGTTCCACGTTCATATGGATGCTTCTAATTTAGCAGTAGGAGCTATGCTAGCACAAAATGTTAGTGGAAAATGTGATCAGCCCATAGCTTACGCCTCTAGACTGTTGAATAAGGCAGAACGAAACTACACAACTACCGAGAGGGAAGCTTTAGCTATGGTTTATGCGTTGCATAAATTTCGCCATTACCTACTGGCAAACAAGTTTGTATTTTATGTAGACCACATGGCCTTGGTACACCTTGTCAACAAACCACAGGTCTCCGGACGAATTGCTAGATGGTTACTTCTCTTTCTAGAGTACGACTTTACGGTCGTATACAAACCCGGTAGAACCCACACGGTAGCTGACGGTTTAACACGCTTAGCAAAGTCTGAACCTCCAATAGGCGTTTCGGATCAACCTACGGATGCCACACTTTTTACGATATCCGTTCCATGGGACACAGATCTCAGAACGTACTTAGCTACCGGAGAGTACCCACCTCATTTATCAGAAGAGCAAAAGCGTCGATTAACACTTCAAAGTTTCCGTTTCTTTCTGAAGGACGGGGTTTTGTTCAAACAAGGGCAAGATCTGATACCAAGGCGAGTTCTTGATCCAAGGGAAGCTAGAGCGATACTGGAACTGCTACACAAGGGGGTAGGTGGAGGACATTTGGCATCCCACATCTCGATACGAAAAATTTTGGATGCTGGCTACTGGTGGCCTACCTTACACAAAGATACTATTGAATACTGCCGTAGCTGTGACGAATGTCAAAAAATGGGAGGCCTGAATACTCGATCGATGGCCCAGTTAATTACGAACTTGCCAGTGGAACCATTCATGAAATGGGGTTTGGATTTTGTGGGACCAATTAAACCGGTAGGCAGATATACAGGCAATAAGTATATCCTGGTAGCAACAGATTACGCGACCAAGTGGGTTGAGGCCAAGGCATTACGAACAAACACGGCGGTGGTCACCGCCCGCTTCATTTACGAAAACATTCTGACCCGTTTCGGTTGTCCTCTGTATCTGGTAAGTGATCAAGGGACTCATTTCATCAACGAGGCAATTCATTACCTCACGGACCATTACCTGATAAAACACCGTACATCCACAACTTACTATCCTCAAGGTAATGGCCAAGCAGAATCTTCCAAGAAGTTTATTGGCACATTGCTCACTAAACTTATTAGTGACCTTCGCAACGACTGGGACGAACACTTGTCCACGGTACTGTTTGCATACCGAACTTCTTTCAAGGTAGCTACCGGTTTCTCCCCCTTCCAGCTGGTCTATGGGATGACTCCATTAATGCCTACCGAGTACATTCTGCCTACAGTGGACAGGAATCGGGAGGAACAACCAGTACGAATCATACAAGCAAGGCACCGACAATTGGAACTGCTGGACGAATCAAGAGAACAAGCTCGACAAACTCAGACTCATCGACAGTGGGAGCGAGCACTTTGGAGTCAGGATCACTACCGGCCTAAACAATTTCAACTCGGAGATAGAGTCCTGTGGTTCCCCAAAGGCGCAAAGGACCATCCTGGTAAGTTTAAACAATGATGGCATGGTCCATTTCGTGTGCAGTATGTCTTACCAAATAACATTGTACTGCTGGTGAATGAACAGACTTTTGACCCTAAACCGGTGCTGGTAAACATTAACAAACTGAAACCCTATAGGGTCTTGGAGACATCATCCAACGGAGTGGATGAACAGTACCCGGTAGACAAAGGAGGTACCGGTAATCTAAGTGAAACCAGTAGCAAAACCAGTAGCAAGGTTAACCTCGACCCGGTTACCCGGGACCTAGAAAGAGGTAGTAGGGGTAGCAATGGTAATAATGACGACACCATTACCCTAGACCTAGCAAGAGGTAGTGGGGGTAACAATCATAACAAAGACGGCTTCCCAGACGTGGCCAGCATGGGTGATAGGCAAGAAAAAATAGATAATATACACGTCAGAAACCTAAAAAACTTTTGCCGTCATAATAGTACGGAATATGAAGAGGCAACCCACAACGGCGGCGGAACTAATTCTGAAGCGACGTCAGTTAGTTGTCTCATTATCACGGCAGTTATGACGAGATATGAGGGGGAAAGACCCTCAGACGATCTATTTAAACCGTTCATTTTTGCAAGCACACAACGCAAGAAGTGTAAGGAAAGGGCGAAGCGCTGCAAAAATTTCAAACGCCATTCAAACCTTCAGATTTTAGCAACAGAAGCAGCAAGAAAAATGGCAAGGGAGGATGAGAGAATTATAGTCAGCGGAAGTGAGCAGAGCGGAGAGGAAGTGGTGTTGGATAGGCGGTTGAGAAGGCCGCAGAGGCAAACCAACACACCGCCGCAACCGCTACAGATGATAAGGCCAGCAACGCCGAAGAACTACGTTATTCCGGAGGAGTTCGAGATAAAGATGATGCGGAAGTTTCATCAGTGGGCAGCGATGGCAGAGGAGGATGAGTGGGCCAAGAAGGTAGGATTAGATGGGTTCAAGCATATCAGGTGGGGAAACCTGAGGAGGGATTTGGTTATAGATTTTATTAAAGGATTAGACTTATCGTTCGATAAGAAATCTATTACGTCAATAGTGAAGGGGAAGATAATCACGATCAACCAGGAGTTGATAGTAGAATTTTTGGGATTACCACACAATTTTAGCAGCACGCAGATTCCAGGGTTTGCAGCAGATGAATGGGGCGAACAGGTATCGCACATTTCGGGAGCAAACTCACTGACCAGGGAGGGATGGTCAGTTATCAAGTTCGCGGGACCTTACATTCCGAGGATCTACGCTATTTTACAGGCGATAGTATTCAAGAAGAAGCTCACATATGTAGCTCATAATTTAGTGAAGTGCGTATGTTTAGCAGAAGGGATGGGTAGGGAATTCAATTGGGCGGCGATTCTCTACCGGAATTTAGTGAAGGAATTAGAAAGGTTGTGCACACCGGTAAGAATTAGGACCGGAGCGGAAACAGGACAACCCGTGTTGGTGGCCGCCCAGGTGATTGATGTGCTCCTGCGAAAATGGTTTCCGGTTACCATTTCAACACCAACCTTGTCAATCAGTGGACCAGGGCAGAGTTCGAGAGCCATCCAGGCCACGGAAGGACCGGCAGACGATGATGAAGAAACGGAGGAGGAATCGGAAGGTGAGAAGCAAAGAAGGAGAGAAGCTGCCATGATAGCATTACGGGGGAAGAGGAAGACAACCGAAGGCGAGAGTTCGAGGGGACAGAGGAAGAAGAAGAAAGCAAGCCCCGCTCCCATCGCGCAGATGCCACCCTCAACCACTCCGGTGAAGGAAAGCCCGGGGAAGGGGAAGCAGATGGTGGTTCACAAGACACCACCTTCGGGGACGAGGAAACCGCTATTCGAATCACCGGGATCGAATAGAGCAGCATTCCATTTGGAGCCGCCAAGCGAGTTGATACCGGAAGCAGCCCTAGAACAACTGGACAAGGTCTTAGGGTCGTTAAACCAGTATCAGAAGGTGGTCCAAAATGTGAGCACGGCCACAAGGGAACTTAGGGAGAAGCTGGAATTGGAGACAGCCCTAAGAATGTCGGCCGAGGAAACTCGGGATCGTTTTCGCAACGATCAGAAGGAAGCAATCGACAATGCCTGCCAAGATATCAAGAAAAGGGCGGATCGGAATATGGCAGGGATGAGTAAGGAGGTCGTGAAGCTGCAGCAACAATTGGCCCATCGAGATAGGTTGCTGGAACAAGCTCGAGGATCCGAAGAGCAACTCAAAAGGGTCATCAATGCACGAGAAGCGGAGAAGAGGACGCTGGTAGGGCAAATGGCTGCATTAAACAGGGATGCAGACCTTGCGGAAGCAACAAGATTGGCGGTGGAAAGGGAGAAGGATTATTGGAGGTCGCAAACAGAAAGTCTCCAAACAGCGTTGCAGGCGGCGAATCAGCAAGCTGCAACTCGGGAGGCTCAATTAGGCAACCTCGAAACCGCCAATCAGAACCAGCAACGGGCAATTCAACTGCTGAACACTCGATTGACGGAGAATGAAGCTGCATTAGCGGAAGCGGTGGACAATACAGATGGATTTCGAGCGCGTATCGCGGAGCTGGAGGAAGAATTACGAGCAAGCGCGAGGCGACGTTCGAAATCACCAGCGGAAGGGCAGACCCAGCTCGAGATGCAAAGGGAGATCGACTGTCTGCGGGATAGGATTAGGCAGTTGGAGGAACTTGAGAGCGTGAGGGTATTGTGCAAAAACCGCTTAGAGGAATTCCACGAAGTAGTTTAGAATTATACTACTTTGTTGGCCAGGCAATTAGCGGTAGAAATGAGTGGGGAAAGGAAGAAGAAAGCTCGGGAGATTGAAGATAGTTACACTGAAATTTACCGGGAGCTTTTTGATTCCTTTAGAAGGGATGAAGCGGAGTATGTTGGGCAGCTAAGAGAGTACCGCTTAGCATTTCCGGGGTTCGAAATGCCTGAAGCACCTCTTTCCGACCAGGAAGAATCAGATGACGAAGAAGCAGGTGACGAAGCTGGTCCATCGAATTCCGCACAAACCGCCCCAACTAATCCCACACCTTCCTCACCACCGGTTCGACCTCGAAGCAGAAGTCAAAGTCAACAAAGGAGCTCTCCTCGTTCTCCTAGAGCAGACCGTCGCAGTCGGAGCAAGACAAAATCTCCTCTTCCTCGACCAACAGAAACTCGGAGCCCCAGCCAGCCCCGAAGCCCGAGACCACCTTCTCAAGGTAGAAGTCAAGAGCGGCTATCAAGTCCGGTAGCAGCCGCGGAAGAAGACAATTCACTCGATCCGGAAGAAGACCCAGCAATTCGACCTCCGGTGGGTGATAGGACGTCACGATCACGATCAGGGACGCCGGGACCTCGACATGGGTCACCATCCCACTATGGCAGGAGACCCACCGTGGTATCAACCGTAGATCAGGGCACATCAACAATTCCCGGACAATGAGAGGGCTGCAGAGTCTTCCGGAGCGCCTCCAAGACGGCCTTCCCAGCATAAGCCTTAGGTAACCGGTAGCAAGAACTTAGAAATTCCGAGGGCGGAATTTAGATTAGAAGGGGGGCAATGTTAAAGGAGGTTAGTAAACAGTAATTTTTAGCAATATCAGGTTGAAGTGGTTTTTAAGTTACTTTTGGTAATAGTATCAGAAATAGCAATTAGGGATAAGATGGTGCCGTAGTTGCAGATAAGGAGTAGAAGAGTAGTGGATAGGGTAGTCCCAGTGAGTGGTTAGTATGGATTTAAAGAGATGAGGAGAAAGTACTTAAGGAGAGAGTTGTTTTTCTCTCGCTCTCTCTCATTCTTAAGGAATGTGTACTAGGATTCATATAGATAAGAGTATTGGATTGCTTGAGTAAGATACTGTTGAGTCTGAGGTAAGGAACTTGTGGTTTTCTTGTAGTGGTGGTTGTCTTACTTCTGGTAATTATTGTGGTGTGGAAGAGAAGTTGGCAATGGACTACTTATGTTACCAAAGAGTCGTGTACAAGCAGCTAACGCATGGAGGGGGGTATCTTCAGAGAAGTCTTGTGGGATAGTAGTACCAGATGTATACACTGAATGAAGGGAATGGGGACGACACTTGTATGTGAGCGTAGAGCGGAGAGCGGAGAGCGTAGAAGATATAATAATAGCAAACTTGAAATGCCAAAAAAAGACATTTGTAAATATAGACTGGAATATACCTGGAATATTCTTGAATCTGCCAAATATAGTAAAAAAAAGGACCTATTTCCGTGGAGGGTAAAGGCCCGGAATTTGGAATGGTCTCATTAAGTTTGGAAACCGTGAGGTGGTTGAATTATTAAAACCAAGGATGATCACAAGAAAAAATCAATGAAAATTGATTTTCGGAGATTGGTATAATTGAAGAATGAGTCAATCAAAATACAAAGGAATCAAAATAATTAACTTCCTTTGTTTGGATTCATCACTTTTCTCTTTGTCTTATATGTGAGTCAACTCTATAGCTTGGACTTTAGCAATTATTGTGTGTGGCCGAATAGATTATATATTGGACTCTTACCCAACATCATTGTATATACACTTGCATACAATGGGTGATGAAAGAGATATGTTTGCTGGATTAGGATGGGAGAAGGAAATAAGGAGTCTAGCAGATCCTCATATTCCGGTTAATTTATCGCCGGAATTTTCGTTTGCTGCTGGAAATCGAAGTAGTGATGACTATGACCTGACTCCATTTTCGCAGTCTACACAAGCATGGAGGTGGAGGACGCGGGAGGAGCAAAAACAACGCGAGCAAAAAGAAAAGAGGCAAGAAGATGTGCCGGAGAAGGACGCTGATTTGGATGAAGACAAATCGAACGAGACGGAGGAGGAGGTGAACGTTATAGGGGAATCTTCGAAGTCTCTTTCATTTCGCGAACGGATGAGGGGAATGACGCCACATCATCTTCCGCTAAAGGAACGAATGAAAGATAAGACAGTTTCTTATATGGATTTGCTTCGACCGGGTCCACCTCCCTCGGATTCATCCAAGAAGTATGCAAAACGGAAATAGAGTTGATAGACATAGGAAGCATTGTAATCATACCTTTAGTATATCAATAAATTATTGCAATTGGTTTCGGCGGTGACGGTTCTTGGAAAGGAGGGATCTGGAAGAGATAAGAGTACCCAAAATGTAGTGAACCATGAAAGGGACATGGTTGAAAGAGGTGTGTCCAAATTCGATGACTCGAATTTGGCCACACCTCTTTCAACCATGCTCCTTTCATAGTTCACTACATTTTGTGTACTCTATGCGGAGTAGAGCTACAGATGAAGAGTCACTTCAATGCGCTGGAGGCCGAAGAGAAACGTCATGTATCTTAAATTGTTGATGCTTGAATGTGTATCCAGATAATTTAGGCAGTCTTGTAAATATATATTTTCTGCCTAAGCTGGTAGGAAGCATTGTAATACACAATTTTGAAGTAAATAAAAATAATCATTGAGATTATACCTTTATTATATCAATCAATTATTGCTTCACAAGATGTCCAGAAATGGACACAAATATCATAGCCTAATGTAGTGCTAGGCTGAGAGGAATTCTAGGAAGTTGAATGTGTCAAGAGACCTCCCTCCATGATGAGTTTGACCTCATTGAAGCTAAATGTCGGGGCGTGTATGAACAAATTTACATCCGCATCCAAATTAGAAACCTTGACGTAGATGTAATACAGATGCTTACAATTCATATAAGAATTCCGTTTGCGGCCGAACTTGGAAATCATATCCAAGAAGTATGGGCAGTTGCATTCTGGAAGAGAACTCACTGTGACTTGGTAGATGGGTGGCTGCGGTTCTGACTTGGACTGCAGTGTGATAATGCAACCAAATCCCGGTTGAGGGATCATAGTTAACTTGAGAACAGTAGCATGCATAGCTTCAGCAGATGCCACCATCTGCCTCTGCTTTGCGGAAGGAGCGCTACTGGATCGCCGAACAAGTTTGGACAATCTTGTCGTAGGGATGGCGTCGGGGTTTTCTGGAACACGGATTCGAGACATATCCAGCGGGGTCGCAGAGTTGGTGAAGAGTCGAGACGGTGTGATGCGCTCCTTTGGTGGGAGTTGAAAACCTGCGTTCTCAAGCGCGAAGATCTCCGAGCGGGTGAGGTTGGTACCAATCTTCACGGGCCAGATTGGGGGGATAGGAGGCTTCTGGTCATTAGCAGAGAACGGCATGACCCATTTCCGACGAGGGCCCTTGACGCAACGCTCGATGTCGTCTGGGCAAAAGACAAAGTCTGTGCGCTTCATAGATTGGAGTTTGTAATGATGCCACATACCGGTGTAGGTGGGCGCAGGGACGCTCTTGTTATTGGTGACGATTCTTGCGGTGCATTTTTTTTTCGTGCCCGCATGATTAGCCCAACAAGACTTTCCAGAGGTATAGGGTATGCGGGCAATATGCCAAAGAGAGACATCTACTTTGGTTTCTTGCACTGCGGTGACACGCTGGAAACCAAGTCCTGCAGGTGAAGGCACTTGAACCTCTTGTACAGAGGGGGAAGACTCCTCAATGATAGTAGGCAGTGTTTCAGGTTGAGAGCGAGTGACTCGCTTAGCAGGGGGAGGGCGAGAGAAGTTCACTGTATCGGGACGGTGGGTCTCGCCATCATCACCAATTGGAGTGTCGGGTCTTCGCTTCTGCGATCCAAACACCTCGGCGCCCTCAAGGTGGGGATCGCGAGTGCAAAACTCTTCCCCACCGGGCATTTCAAGCAAGACCTTCTGCAACACTGTCGGGTCGCTAGTACGCTGAGCTCGACGTTGAGCACCTCTCAGCTTTAGTTCTTCTTTGCTTGGACCATCACCGCCACTTCCACCTTTAAGGAATTGGTAGTATGCCACAACCTGTAAGAAGGCGCGAATGTAGTCGTCAACCGTAGCCACGTATAAATCTCCACCCTTGTTGCCGGAGGCTTGAAGCCACTTGTTGTGGACAGACTCCGCAAGATTGCAGGACGGCATCTCGGCCAACTGGTCTTGGGTTAAAACCTTTTCCTGAATGGACAAATCAAGTATTAATATAAATGTACACAGAGAGGAAAACGAAGCCAAGAAAAACCAATAATGAATTATGACGGAGATGTACCAATTCCATGAAACCACCCCATTGAAGGTAGCGGAAGTGCCAGAAAGCAAGCCAGAGCTGAAGATGCTTGAGACCGTCTTCACTTGTACAATTGGATGAAGCCCACCAAGCTTTGATAGCTAGGTACCTAGTCTCCGCCTCTTGCATAGATGAGGCATTTCGATATTGAAGGCAAAGGTGTCTATGTTGGTCTTGCAACTCATGCTTTATATACGATTTCGTATGTTTCTCGAGCGATTGTTTCCAATGAAAAAAACAAGTGCGCTCACGACCCTCCATTGGAACTTTGGGATCTCCAGAACCATACACAGTGCGAACAGCGTTCCAATTGGCTTGGGCACTGTCGGCCATGAAGCCTATAAAGTTTGGATGTGGGATACCGTGGCGGGCCATGACGTGGTTGAGGTTCTGCCAGAAGAGAACTTGGGCATCCTTATCCTCCGATTGGAAATCACAGCATGAAATGGTCATGACCCGTTGATAAGTCCCATCGTATACATGAGCGGCCATGGTGGTCCACCCTTTGACCCGCTTCACGTGATCGGACATCATCCACGCATTCTCGAGGTCCCCCCCCGGTTGCATCCGACGAACCAAATCCACACCACTTCCAGGACCAACCTCGGACATCTTGAAGACGAACACCTTGTCTGTATCGTCACCTTGTCCTGGGAATTGGTTGCGTTGGACGTAAGCCCAATTGCTAACGCCCCGGAGCTTTGCGATGCCATCCATAACCCCGAACCTCCTCAAATATTTGAAGGAGGTAACCTTAGAGCGAAGGTTAGGGGAATTTAACTCTCTACAACTTTCGAACACAGGTTCGAGCTCTTTCAAGGAGAGGAGACGTTGCGTGACATTATCGCCAGAAAGAAGGAACTCACCAACAATGTCCTTGCTGGCTTCAAGCACGATCTTGCTGTGAGTGGCTTGAGGCATACGCTCAACATGCTCCTCGATAAGTGCATTGATACGCTTCCGACTGTCTCTGCAGTCTCCAACCTTCACTGGGTGTTGATGAGTACCGATATGAATGCAGGCTCTTTGAGAAGACTCCTTCCCATGGACGTAGAAGATTTTGGCATCGCACAGAGCAATGCATTTGGGGGGTTGTTTGCAGATCCTGCAGACAAGAGTAGATCGGGATGGCACAATGCCAGAGAGAGGGAAAGGATCTTTAGTGAAACCCTCAAATTCCGTGTCATTAACCTTAGAGGTACGATGGGCGCGTTGAAGGTAATCACAACTAGGGTTTTGGCATTGGAGGTGGCCAACACAGGCAGAGGAACGAAAAGCAAGGCCAACGTCGTTGGTAATGTTGGTGGTTTGAGTCTTGGTCCAAACATGGCCATCATATTGCTTGTCCATGCCGTCCAACGACTTGGCTCTCGATTGAGATGAAGAGAATTCAGCGGCAGGGAGGACAAATAACTGGGTACCATCGAAACGAGGGGGGAGGTGATTAACCTCTTGGATTTTGAGTTTATCGTAATCCAATTTCTTGAGGACATTTCAGGTTATGCTAGGGTATTTGTATGACTTGTGGGAAGAGGCCTCGGATCCGAGGCCTCATTCTAGAGTGCACAAACTGATTTCTTAAGGGGGGCCAATATGATGATTTTGAGGCCCCCTCGGCCATTTCAGGTTATGCTAGGGTATTTGTATGAATGTGGGAAGAGGCCTCGGATCCGAGGCCTCATTCTAGAGTGCACAAACTGATTTCTTAAGGGGGGCCAATATGATGATTTTGAGGCCCGCTCGGCCATTTCAGGTTATGCTAGGGTATTTGTATGAGTTGTGGGAAGAGGCCTCGGATCCGAGGCCTCATTCTAGAGTGCACAAACTGATTTCTTAAGGGGGGCCAATATGATGATTTTGAGGCCCTCTCGGCCATTTCAGGTTCTGATAGGCTAAGTGTATGACTTGTGGGAAGAGGCCTCGGATCCGAGGCCTCATTCTAGAGTGCACAATCTGATTTCTTAAGGGGGCTAATATGATGATTTTGAGGCCCCCTCGGCCATTTCAGGTTCTGATAGGCTAAGTGTATGACTTGTGGGAAGAGGCCTCGGATCCGAGGCCTCATTCTAGAGTGCACAAACTGATTTCTTAAGGGGGGCCAATATGATGATTTTGAGGCCCTCTCGGCCATTTCAGGTTCTGATAGGCTAAGTGTATGACTTGTGGGAAGAGGCCTCGGATCCGAGGCCTCATTCTAGAGTGCACAAACTGATTTCTTAAGGGGGGCCAATATGATGATTTTGAGGCCCTCTCGGCCATTTCAGGTTCTGATAGGCTAAGTGTATGACTTGTGGGAAGAGGCCTCGGATCCGAGGCCTCATTCTAGAGTGCACAAACTGATTTCTTAAGGGGGGCTAATATGATGATTTTGAGGCCCCCTCGGCCATTTCAGGTTATGCTAGGGTATTTGTATGAATGTGGGAAGAGGCCTCGGATCCGAGGCCTCATTCTAGAGTGCACAAACTGATTTCTTAAGGGGGGCCAATATGATGATTTTGAGGCCCTCTCGGCCATTTCAGGTTCTGATAGGCTAAGTGTATGACTTGTGGGAAGAGGCCTCGGATCCGAGGCCTCATTCTAGAGTGCACAATCTGATTTTGTAAGGGGGGCCAATATGATGATTTTGAGGCCCTCTCGGCCATTTCAGGTTCTTATAGGCTAAGTGTATGACTTGTGGGAAGAGGCCTCGGATCCGAGGCCTCATTCTAGAGTGCACAAACTGATTTCTTAAGGGGGGCCAATATGATGATTTTGAGGCCCTCTCGGCCATTTCAGGTTCTGATAGGCTAAGTGTATGACTTGTGGGAAGAGGCCTCGGATCCGAGGCCTCATTCTAGAGGGCACAATCTGATTTCTTAAGGGGGGCTAATATGATGATTTTGAGGCCCCCTCGGCCATCTCAGGTTATGCTAGGGTATTTGTATGAGTTGTGGGAAGAGGCCTCGGATCCGAGCCCTCATTCTAGAGTGCACAATCTGATTTCTTAAGGGGGGCTAATATGATGATTTTGAGGCCCTCTCGGCCATTTCAGGTTATGCTAGGGTATTTGTATGAGTTGTGGGAAGAGGCCTCGGATCCGAGGCCTCATTCTAGAGTGCACAAACTGATTTCTTAAGGGGGGCCAATATGATGATTTTGAGGCCCTCTCGGCCATTTCAGGTTCTGATAGGCTAAGTGTATGACTTGTGGGAAGAGGCCTCGGATCCGAGGCCTCATTCTAGAGGGCACAATCTGATTTCTTAAGGGGGGCTAATATGATGATTTTGAGGCCCTCTCGGCCATTTCAGGTTCTTATAGGCTAAGTGTATGACTTGTGGGAAGAGGCCTCGGATCCGAGGCCTCATTCTAGAGTGCACAAACTGATTTCTTAAGGGGGGCCAATATGATGATTTTGAGGCCCTCTCGGCCATTTCAGGTTCTTATAGGCTAAGTGTATGACTTGTGGGAAGAGGCCTCGGATCCGAGGCCTCATTCTAGAGTGCACAAACTGATTTCTTAAGGGGGGCCAATATGATGATTTTGAGGCCCTCTCGGCCATTTCAGGTTCTGATAGGCTAAGTGTATGACTTGTGGGAGGAGGCCTCGGATCCGAGGCCTCATTCTAGAGTGCACAATCTGATTTCTTAAGGGGGGCTAATATGATGATTTTGAGGCCCTCTCGGCCATTTCAGGTTATGCTAGGGTATTTGTATGAGTTGTGGGAAGAGGCCTCGGATCCGAGGCCTTATTCTAGAGTGCACAAACTGATTTCTTAAGGGGGGCCAATATGATGATTTTGAGGCCCTCTCGGCCATTTCAGGTTCTTATAGGCTAAGTGTATGACTTGTGGGAAGAGGCCTCGGATCCGAGGCCTCATTCTAGAGTGCACAATCTGATTTCTTAAGGGGGGCCAATATGATGATTTTGAGGCCCTCTCGGCCATTTCAGGTTCTGATAGGCTAAGTGTATGACTTGTGGGAAGAGGCCTCGGATCCGAGGCCTCATTCTAGAGTGCACAAACTGATTTCTTAAGGGGGGCCAATATGATGATTTTGAGGCCCTCTCGGCCATTTCAGGTTCTTATAGGCTAAGTGTATGACTTGTGGGAAGAGGCCTCGGATCCGAGGCCTCATTCTAGAGTGCACAATCTGATTTCTTAAGGGGGGCTAATATGATGATTTTGAGGCCCCCTCGGCCATTTCAGGTTCTTATAGGCTAAGTGTATGACTTGTGGGAAGAGGCCTCGGATCCGAGGCCTCATTCTAGAGTGCACAAACTGATTTCTTAAGGGGGGCCAATATGATGATTTTGAGGCCCTCTCGGCCATTTCAGGTTCTTATAGGCTAAGTGTATGACTTGTGGGAAGAGGCCTCGGATCCGAGGCCTCATTCTAGAGTGCACAAACTGATTTCTTAAGGGGGGCCAATATGATGATTTTGAGGCCCTCTCGGCCATTTCAGGTTCTGATAGGCTAAGTGTATGACTTGTGGGAAGAGGCCTCGGATCCGAGGCCTTATTCTAGAGTGCACAAACTGAATTCTTAAGGGGGGCCAATATGATGATTTTGAGGCCCTCTCGGCCATTTCAGGTTCTTATAGGCTAAGTGTATGACTTGTGGGAAGAGGCCTCGGATCCGAGGCCTCATTCTAGAGTGCACAAACTGATTTCTTAAGGGGGGCCAATATGATGATTTTGAGGCCCTCTCGGCCATTTCAGGTTCTGATAGGCTAAGTGTATGACTTGTGGGAAGAGGCCTCGGATCCGAGGCCTCATTCTAGAGTGCACAAACTGATTTCTTAAGGGGGGCCAATATGATGATTTTGAGGCCCTCTCGGCCATTTCAGGTTCTGATAGGCTAAGTGTATGACTTGTGGGAAGAGGCCTCGGATCCGAGGCCTCATTCTAGAGTGCACAAACTGATTTCTTAAGGGGGGCCAATATGATGATTTTGAGGCCCTCTCGGCCATTTCAGGTTCTTATAGGCTAAGTGTATGACTTGTGGGAAGAGGCCTCGGATCCGAGGCCTCATTCTAGAGTGCACAAACTGATTTTTTAAGGGGGGCCAATATGATGATTTTGAGGCCCTCTCGGCCATTTCAGGTTCTGATAGGCTAAGTGTATGACTTGTGGGAAGAGGCCTCGGATCCGAGGCCTCATTCTAGAGTGCACAAACTGATTTTGTAAGGGGGGCCAATATGATGATTTTGAGGCCCTCTCGGCCATTTAAGGTTCTGATAGGCTAAGTGTATGACTTGTGGGAAGAGGCCTCGGATCCGAGGCCTCATTCTAGAGTGCACAAACTGATTTCTTAAGGGGGGCCAATATGATGATTTTGAGGCCCTCTCGGCCATTTCAGGTTCTGATAGGCTAAGTGTATGACTTGTGGGAAGAGGCCTCGGATCCGAGGCCTCATTCTAGAGTGCACAAACTGATTTCTTAAGGGGGGCCAATATGATGATTTTGAGGCCCTCTCGGCCATTTCAGGTTCTGATAGGCTAAGTGTATGACTTGTGGGAAGAGGCCTCGGATCCGAGGCCTCATTCTAGAGGGCACAATCTGATTTCTTAAGGGGGGCTAATATGATGATTTTGAGGCCCCCTCGGCCATCTCAGGTTATGCTAGGGTATTTGTATGAGTTGTGGGAAGAGGCCTCGGATCCGAGCCCTCATTCTAGAGTGCACAATCTGATTTCTTAAGGGGGGCTAATATGATGATTTTGAGGCCCCCTCGGCCATTTCAGGTTATGCTAGGGTATTTGTATGAGTTGTGGGAAGAGGCCTCGGATCCGAGGCCTCATTCTAGAGTGCACAAACTGATTTCTTAAGGGGGGCCAATATGATGATTTTGAGGCCCTCTCGGCCATTTCAGGTTCTGATAGGCTAAGTGTATGACTTGTGGGAAGAGGCCTCGGATCCGAGGCCTCATTCTAGAGGGCACAATCTGATTTCTTAAGGGGGGCTAATATGATGATTTTGAGGCCCTCTCGGCCATTTCAGGTTCTTATAGGCTAAGTGTATGACTTGTGGGAAGAGGCCTCGGATCCGAGGCCTCATTCTAGAGTGCACAAACTGATTTCTTAAGGGGGGCCAATATGATGATTTTGAGGCCCTCTCGGCCATTTCAGGTTCTTATAGGCTAAGTGTATGACTTGTGGGAAGAGGCCTCGGATCCGAGGCCTCATTCTAGAGTGCACAAACTGATTTCTTAAGGGGGGCCAATATGATGATTTTGAGGCCCTCTCGGCCATTTCAGGTTCTGATAGGCTAAGTGTATGACTTGTGGGAGGAGGCCTCGGATCCGAGGCCTCATTCTAGAGTGCACAATCTGATTTCTTAAGGGGGGCTAATATGATGATTTTGAGGCCCTCTCGGCCATTTCAGGTTATGCTAGGGTATTTGTATGAGTTGTGGGAAGAGGCCTCGGATCCGAGGCCTTATTCTAGAGTGCACAAACTGATTTCTTAAGGGGGGCCAATATGATGATTTTGAGGCCCTCTCGGCCATTTCAGGTTCTTATAGGCTAAGTGTATGACTTGTGGGAAGAGGCCTCGGATCCGAGGCCTCATTCTAGAGTGCACAATCTGATTTCTTAAGGGGGGCCAATATGATGATTTTGAGGCCCTCTCGGCCATTTCAGGTTCTGATAGGCTAAGTGTATGACTTGTGGGAAGAGGCCTCGGATCCGAGGCCTCATTCTAGAGTGCACAAACTGATTTCTTAAGGGGGGCCAATATGATGATTTTGAGGCCCTCTCGGCCATTTCAGGTTCTTATAGGCTAAGTGTATGACTTGTGGGAAGAGGCCTCGGATCCGAGGCCTCATTCTAGAGTGCACAAACTGATTTCTTAAGGGGGGCCAATATGATGATTTTGAGGCCCTCTCGGCCATTTCAGGTTCTTATAGGCTAAGTGTATGACTTGTGGGAAGAGGCCTCGGATCCGAGGCCTCATTCTAGAGTGCACAATCTGATTTCTTAAGGGGGGCTAATATGATGATTTTGAGGCCCCCTCGGCCATTTCAGGTTCTTATAGGTTAAGTGTATGACTTGTGGGAAGAGGCCTCGGATCCGAGGCCTCATTCTAGAGTGCACAAACTGATTTCTTAAGGGGGGCCAATATGATGATTTTGAGGCCCTCTCGGCCATTTCAGGTTCTGATAGGCTAAGTGTATGACTTGTGGGAAGAGGCCTCGGATCCGAGGCCTCATTCTAGAGTGCACAATCTGATTTCTTAAGGGGGGCTAATATGATGATTTTGAGGCCCCCTCGGCCATTTCAGGTTATGCTAGGGTATTTGTATGAGTTGTGGGAAGAGGCCTCGGATCCGAGGCCTCATTCTAGAGTGCACAAACTGATTTCTTAAGGGGGGCCAATATGATGATTTTGAGGCCCTCTCGGCCATTTCAGGTTCTTATAGGCTAAGTGAATGACTTGTGGGAAGAGGCCTCGGATCCGAGGCCTCATTCTAGAGTGCACAATCTGATTTCTTAAGGGGGGCCAATATGATGATTTTGAGGCCCCCTCGGCCATTTCAGGTTATGCTAGGGTATTTGTATGAATGTGGGAAGAGGCCTCGGATCCGAGGCCTCATTCTAGAGTGCACAAACTGATTTCTTAAGGGGGGCCAATATGATGATTTTGAGGCCCTCTCGGCCATTTCATGTTCTTATAGGCTAAGTGTATGACTTGTGGGAAGAGGCCTCGGATCCGAGGCCTCATTCTAGAGTGCACAATCTGATTTCTTAAGGGGGGCTAGTATGATGATTTTGAGGCCCTCTCGGCCATTTCAGGTTCTTATAGGCTAAGTGTATGACTTGTGGGAAGAGGCCTCGGATCCGAGGCCTCATTCTAGAGTGCACAAACTGATTTCTTAAGGGGGGCCAATATGATGATTTTGAGGCCCGCTCGGCCATTTCAGGTTATGCTAGGGTATTTGTATGAGTTGTGGGAAGAGGCCTCGGATCCGAGGCCTCATTCTAGAGTGCACAATCTGATTTCTTAAGGGGGGCCAATATGATGATTTTGAGGCCCTCTCGGCCATTTCAGGTTCTGATAGGCTAAGTGTATGACCTGTGGGAAGAGGCCTCGGATCCGAGGCCTCATTCTAGAGTGCACAATCTGATTTCTTAAGGGGGGCTAGTATGATGATTTTGAGGCCCTCTCGGCCATTTCAGGTTCTTATAGGCTAAGTGTATGACTTGTGGGAAGAGGCCTCGGATCCGAGGCCTCATTCTAGAGTGCACAAACTGATTTCTTAAGGGGGGCCAATATGATGATTTTGAGGCCCTCTCGGCCATTTCAGGTTCTTATAGGCTAAGTGTATGACTTGTGGGAAGAGGCCTCGGATCCGAGGCCTCATTCTAGAGTGCACAAACTGATTTCTTAAGGGGGGCCAATATGATGATTTTGAGGCCCTCTCGGCCATTTCAGGTTCTGATAGGCTAAGTGTATGACTTGTGGGAAGAGGCCTCGGATCCGAGGCCTCATTCTAGAGTGCACAAACTGATTTCTTAAGGGGGGCCAATATGATGATTTTGAGGCCCTCTCGGCCATTTCATGTTCTTATAGGCTAAGTGTATGACTTGTGGGAAGAGGCCTCGGATCCGAGGCCTCATTCTAGAGTGCACAATCTGATTTTGTAAGGGGGGCCAATATGATGATTTTGAGGCCCTCTCGGCCATTTAAGGTTCTGATAGGCTAAGTGTATGACTTGTGGGAAGAGGCCTCGGATCCGAGGCCTCATTCTAGAGTGCACAAACTGATTTCTTAAGGGGGGCCAATATGATGATTTTGAGGCCCTCTCGGCCATTTCAGGTTCTGATAGGCTAAGTGTATGACTTGTGGGAAGAGGCCTCGGATCCGAGGCCTCATTCTAGAGTGCACAAACTGATTTCTTAAGGGGGGCCAATATGATGATTTTGAGGCCCTCTCGGCCATTTCAGGTTCTGATAGGCTAAGTGTATGACTTGTGGGAAGAGGCCTCGGATCCGAGGCCTCATTCTAGAGGGCACAATCTGATTTCTTAAGGGGGGCTAATATGATGATTTTGAGGCCCCCTCGGCCATCTCAGGTTATGCTAGGGTATTTGTATGAGTTGTGGGAAGAGGCCTCGGATCCGAGCCCTCATTCTAGAGTGCACAATCTGATTTCTTAAGGGGGGCTAATATGATGATTTTGAGGCCCCCTCGGCCATTTCAGGTTATGCTAGGGTATTTGTATGAGTTGTGGGAAGAGGCCTCGGATCCGAGGCCTCATTCTAGAGTGCACAAACTGATTTCTTAAGGGGGGCCAATATGATGATTTTGAGGCCCTCTCGGCCATTTCAGGTTCTGATAGGCTAAGTGTATGACTTGTGGGAAGAGGCCTCGGATCCGAGGCCTCATTCTAGAGGGCACAATCTGATTTCTTAAGGGGGGCTAATATGATGATTTTGAGGCCCTCTCGGCCATTTCAGGTTCTTATAGGCTAAGTGTATGACTTGTGGGAAGAGGCCTCGGATCCGAGGCCTCATTCTAGAGTGCACAAACTGATTTCTTAAGGGGGGCCAATATGATGATTTTGAGGCCCTCTCGGCCATTTCAGGTTCTTATAGGCTAAGTGTATGACTTGTGGGAAGAGGCCTCGGATCCGAGGCCTCATTCTAGAGTGCACAAACTGATTTCTTAAGGGGGGCCAATATGATGATTTTGAGGCCCTCTCGGCCATTTCAGGTTCTGATAGGCTAAGTGTATGACTTGTGGGAGGAGGCCTCGGATCCGAGGCCTCATTCTAGAGTGCACAATCTGATTTCTTAAGGGGGGCTAATATGATGATTTTGAGGCCCTCTCGGCCATTTCAGGCTATGCTAGGGTATTTGTATGAGTTGTGGGAAGAGGCCTCGGATCCGAGGCCTTATTCTAGAGTGCACAAACTGATTTCTTAAGGGGGGCCAATATGATGATTTTGAGGCCCTCTCGGCCATTTCAGGTTCTTATAGGCTAAGTGTATGACTTGTGGGAAGAGGCCTCGGATCCGAGGCCTCATTCTAGAGTGCACAATCTGATTTCTTAAGGGGGGCCAATATGATGATTTTGAGGCCCTCTCGGCCATTTCAGGTTCTGATAGGCTAAGTGTATGACTTGTGGGAAGAGGCCTCGGATCCGAGGCCTCATTCTAGAGTGCACAAACTGATTTCTTAAGGGGGGCCAATATGATGATTTTGAGGCCCTCTCGGCCATTTCAGGTTCTTATAGGCTAAGTGTATGACTTGTGGGAAGAGGCCTCGGATCCGAGGCCTCATTCTAGAGTGCACAAACTGATTTCTTAAGGGGGGCCAATATGATGATTTTGAGGCCCTCTCGGCCATTTCAGGTTCTTATAGGCTAAGTGTATGACTTGTGGGAAGAGGCCTCGGATCCGAGGCCTCATTCTAGAGTGCACAATCTGATTTCTTAAGGGGGGCTAATATGATGATTTTGAGGCCCCCTCGGCCATTTCAGGTTCTTATAGGTTAAGTGTATGACTTGTGGGAAGAGGCCTCGGATCCGAGGCCTCATTCTAGAGTGCACAAACTGATTTCTTAAGGGGGGCCAATATGATGATTTTGAGGCCCTCTCGGCCATTTCAGGTTCTGATAGGCTAAGTGTATGACTTGTGGGAAGAGGCCTCGGATCCGAGGCCTCATTCTAGAGTGCACAATCTGATTTCTTAAGGGGGGCTAATATGATGATTTTGAGGCCCCCTCGGCCATTTCAGGTTATGCTAGGGTATTTGTATGAGTTGTGGGAAGAGGCCTCGGATCCGAGGCCTCATTCTAGAGTGCACAAACTGATTTCTTAAGGGGGGCCAATATGATGATTTTGAGGCCCTCTCGGCCATTTCAGGTTCTTATAGGCTAAGTGTATGACTTGTGGGAAGAGGCCTCGGATCCGAGGCCTCATTCTAGAGTGCACAATCTGATTTCTTAAGGGGGGCCAATATGATGATTTTGAGGCCCCCTCGGCCATTTCAGGTTATGCTAGGGTATTTGTATGAATATGGGAAGAGGCCTCGGATCCGAGGCCTCATTCTAGAGTGCACAAACTGATTTCTTAAGGGGGGCCAATATGATGATTTTGAGGCCCTCTCGGCCATTTCATGTTCTTATAGGCTAAGTGTATGACTTGTGGGAAGAGGCCTCGGATCCGAGGCCTCATTCTAGAGTGCACAATCTGATTTCTTAAGGGGGGCTAGTATGATGATTTTGAGGCCCTCTCGGCCATTTCAGGTTCTTATAGGCTAAGTGTATGACTTGTGGGAAGAGGCCTCGGATCCGAGGCCTCATTCTAGAGTGCACAAACTGATTTCTTAAGGGGGGCCAATATGATGATTTTGAGGCCCGCTCGGCCATTTCAGGTTATGCTAGGGTATTTGTATGAGTTGTGGGAAGAGGCCTCGGATCCGAGGCCTCATTCTAGAGTGCACAATCTGATTTCTTAAGGGGGGCCAATATGATGATTTTGAGGCCCTCTCGGCCATTTCAGGTTCTGATAGGCTAAGTGTATGACCTGTGGGAAGAGGCCTCGGATCCGAGGCCTCATTCTAGAGTGCACAATCTGATTTCTTAAGGGGGGCTAGTATGATGATTTTGAGGCCCTCTCGGCCATTTCAGGTTCTTATAGGCTAAGTGTATGACTTGTGGGAAGAGGCCTCGGATCCGAGGCCTCATTCTAGAGTGCACAAACTGATTTCTTAAGGGGGGCCAATATGATGATTTTGAGGCCCTCTCGGCCATTTCAGGTTCTTATAGGCTAAGTGTATGACTTGTGGGAAGAGGCCTCGGATCCGAGGCCTCATTCTAGAGTGCACAAACTGATTTCTTAAGGGGGGCCAATATGATGATTTTGAGGCCCTCTCGGCCATTTCAGGTTCTGATAGGCTAAGTGTATGACTTGTGGGAAGAGGCCTCGGATCCGAGGCCTCATTCTAGAGTGCACAAACTGATTTCTTAAGGGGGGCCAATATGATGATTTTGAGGCCCTCTCGGCCATTTCATGTTCTTATAGGCTAAGTGTATGACTTGTGGGAAGAGGCCTCGGATCCGAGGCCTCATTCTAGAGTGCACAATCTGATTTCTTAAGGGGGGCTAATATGATGATTTTGAGGCCCCCTCGGCCATTTCAGGTTCTTATAGGCTAAGTGTATGACTTGTGGGAAGAGGCCTCGGATCCGAGGCCTCATTCTAGAGTGCACAAACTGATTTCTTAAGGGGGGCCAATATGATGATTTTGAGGCCCTCTCGGCCATTTCAGGTTCTTATAGGCTAAGTGTATGACTTGTGGGAAGAGGCCTCGGATCCGAGGCCTCATTTTAGAGTGCACAATCTGATTTCTTAAGGGGGGCTAATATGATGATTTTGAGGCCCCCTCGGCCATTTCAGGTTCTTATAGGCTAAGTGTATGACTTGTGGGAAGAGGCCTCGGATCCGAGGCCTCATTTTAGAGTGCACAATCTGATTTCTTAAGGGGGGCTAATATGATGATTTTGAGGCCCCCTCGGCCATTTCAGGTTATGCTAGGGTATTTGTATGAGTTGTGGGAAGAGGCCTCGGATCCGAGGCCTCATTCTAGAGTGCACAAACTGATTTCTTAAGGGGGGCCAATATGATGATTTTGAGGCCCTCTCGGCCATTTCAGGTTATGCTAGGGTATTTGTATGACTTGTGGGAAGAGGCCTCGGATCCGAGGCCTCATTCTAGAGTGCACAATCTGATTTCTTAAGGGGGGCTAATATGATGATTTTGAGGCCCCCTCGGCCATTTCAGGTTATGCTAGGGTATTTGTATGAGTTGTGGGAAGAGGCCTCGGATCCGAGGCCTCATTCTAGAGTGCACAAACTGATTTCTTAAGGGGGGCCAATATGATGATTTTGAGGCCCTCTCGGCCATTTCAGGTTCTTATAGGCTAAGTGTATGACTTGTGGGAAGAGGCCTCGGATCCGAGGCCTCATTCTAGAGTGCACAAACTGATTTCTTAAGGGGGGCCAATATGATGATTTTGAGGCCCTATCGGCCATTTCAGGTTCTTATAGGCTAAGTGTATGACTTGTGGGAAGAGGCCTCGGATCCGAGGCCTCATTCTAAAGTGCACAATCTGATTTCTTAAGGGGGGCTAATATGATGATTTTGAGGCCCCTCGGCCATTTCAGGTTCTTATAGGCTAAGTGTATGACTTGTGGGAAGAGGCCTCGGATCCGAGGCCTCATTCTAGAGTGCACAAACTGATTTCTTAAGGGGGGCCAATATGATGATTTTGAGGCCCGCTCGGCCATTTCAGGTTATGCTAGGGTATTTGTATGAGTTGTGGGAAGAGGCCTCGGATCCGAGGCCTCATTCTAGAGTGCACAAACTGATTTCTTAAGGGGGGCCAATATGATGATTTTGAGGCCCTCTCGGCCATTTCAGGTTCTGATAGGCTAAGTGTATGACTTGTGGGAAGAGGCCTCGGATCCGAGGCCTCATTCTAGAGTGCACAAACTGATTTCTTAAGGGGGCCCAATATGATGATTTTGAGGCCCTCTCGGCCATTTCAGGTTCTCATAGGCTAAGTGTATGACTTGTGGGAAGAGGCCTCGGATCCGAGGCCTCATTCTAGAGTGCACAAACTGATTTCTTAAGGGGGGCCAATATGATGATTTTGAGGCCCTCTCGGCCATTTCAGGTTCTGATAGGCTACGTGTATGACTTGTGGGAAGAGGCCTCGGATCCGAGGCCTCATTCTAGAGTGCACAATCTGATTTCTTAAGGGGGGCCAATATGATGATTTTGAGGCCCCCTCGGCCATTTCAGGTTCTGATAGGCTAAGTGTACGACTTGTGGGAAGAGGCCTCGCATCCGAGGCCTCATTCTAGAGTGCACAAACTGATTTCTTAAGGGGGGCCAATATGATGATTTTGAGGCCCTCTCGGCCATTTCAAGTTCTGATAGGCTAAGTGTATGACTTGTGGGAAGAGGCCTCGGATCCGAGGCCTCATTCTAGAGTGCACAATCTGATTTCTTAAGGGGGGCTAATATGATGATTTTGAGGCCCCCTCGGCCATTTCAGGTTCTTATAGGCTAAGTGTATGACTTGTGGGAAGAGGCCTCGGATCCGAGGCCTCATTCTAGAGTGCACAAACTGATTTCTTAAGGGGGGCTAATATGATGATTTTGAGGCCCCCTCGGCCATTTCAGGTTATGCTATGGTATTTGTATGAGTTGTGGGAAGAGGCCTCGGATCCGAGGCCTCATTCTAGAGTGCACAAACTGATTTCTTAAGGGGGGCCAATATGATGATTTTGAGGCCCTCTCGGCCATTTCAGGTTCTCATAGGCTAAGTGTATGACTTGTGGGAAGAGGCCTCGGATCCGAGGCCTCATTCTAGAGTGCACAAACTTTCTTAAGGGGGGCCAATATGATGATTTTGAGGCCCCCTCGGCCATTTCAGGTTATGCTAGGGTATTTGTATGAATGTGGGAAGAGGCCTCGGATCCGAGGCCTCATTCTAGAGTGCACAAACTGATTTCTTAAGGGGGGCCAATATGATGATTTTGAGGCCCGCTCGGCCATTTCAGGTTATGCTAGGGTATTTGTATGAGTTGTGGGAAGAGGCCTCGGATCCGAGGCCTCATTCTAGAGTGCACAAACTGATTTCTTAAGGGGGGCCAATATGATGATTTTGAGGCCCTCTCGGCCATTTCAGGTTCTGATAGGCTAAGTGTATGACTTGTGGGAAGAGGCCTCGGATCCGAGGCCTCATTCTAGAGTGCACAATCTGATTTCTTAAGGGGGGCTAATATGATGATTTTGAGGCCCTCTCGGCCATTTCAGGTTCTGATAGGCTAAGTGTATGACTTGTGGGAAGAGGCCTCGGATCCGAGGCCTCATTCTAGAGTGCACAATCTGATTTCTTAAGGGGGGCCAATATGATGATTTTGAGGCCCTCTCGGCCATTTCAGGTTCTGATAGGCTAAGTGTACGACTTGTGGGAAGAGGCCTCGGATCCGAGGCCTCATTCTAGAGTGCACAAACTGATTTCTTAACGGGGGCTAATATGATGATTTTGAGGCCCTCTCGGCCATTTCAGGTTATGCTAGGGTATTTGTATGAGTTGTGGGAAGAGGCCTCGGATCCGAGGCCTCATTCTAGAGTGCACAAACTGATTTCATATTTTCGAGTCTATGGTGTGTGGAAGGAGGTTTGGGTTTTTGTTTTTTTATGGTCACTAAAATATTGACCTTGCTTTTTGAAATTCTCATTCTCTTCATGTTCTTAGGAAATGGACTCTTCACAAGGCGCTCAATCGCAACCCGAATTTGGAGAGGATGTTGTTGTTGAGGCTCCGTTGGTTGAAGTTGAAGCCGTCCAGGTGGATGCTTTTAATTCAGAAGGCGAAATGCAAGTAGAGGTAAGTTGGATGGTTGTTGAGTGATGTGTTTAGCAAATTTCTTGTGTTCAAGCATTCTTAGCATTCATTTCTTGTTTGTGATTTTGTTAGGCTCTCCCAATGAGTGACGATGCCGTGCAAGCTGTTTCCGACACCGATCCTGTTGTGTGTGAACTTGAGCTTCGGAAATCACAAAAGGAAGATTCCGTTGGTGTTATCCAACGCCTCCGGATTAAGCCAACGGGTAAGTCCCGTTTATCCATTCCTTTGTGCCGCTTGAGAGCCCTCCCTCTTGTCCGTCCTATCAGTGAGGTTGAGGTGCAGCGCTTGGAATGTGAGTTTGTAATGGGATACCGAGAGGGTGATCGAGTTCTTTACGTTTCTATTTTCAACGATGTTCCCGTGGACCTTCCCATTCCCCCTGGCATCATGGCCTCTTGGAGCCCCCTTTGGCAAGAGGCCTCCGCAGAATTTGATACCAAGCTCAAGCTGGATCCGGATCTCGCACATTTCGCGGGGAAGATGTTCTTCGTTTGGGAAGGCAATCATCGTCTCACTGCTTGGTGGAGGCATGTCAATAACCACCACCCCGATGAAAAGAGTTGGCATATCTCGGTGGACTGCATAATTGTTGACCCTAGAGGCTACACTGGTGTATTCCTCAATGCCATGAGCGACATTAATTGGTAAACTCACTCACTTATTCATTCATTTTGCATTTTTTATTCAATTTTTTTGCATTATTTTCAGTGCAACTTCCTCACATACTTTGTCTCAGGTCAACCGAGCATGATTATGTCAAAGCAAATATTCCGGCCAAGCTTCTTCGAATCCGCACTTTTGGAAGGTTAGAATTGTCCACCTTCAAGGATCTCATATCGCCAGCTGACTACAAAGCATGCGAGAAAATAAAGGAGAGTCGCCCAACTTGGTACACCTTGACGGCTGATGTGTTCGTTAAGTTTCTTTACAAGGTATGGTTTTGTGCATTCAATCATTTATAGCTTCCAACATAGACAATCTCCTTTAATATAAACTCACCAAGTTCTATCTCGCAGAGAGACATTTCAGCTCAAGCAGACATTGCAGTGAGGCATTACCGTGAGACGACACCAGTTGCAGAGAGATCAGCCACTGAGATTTGGAATGTTATGACCAAAGCCCAAGAGAGAACAATTAAGAGTATTCGGGCCCGTTCTTTTGAGAAGTACATATCCGTTGCACACCCTGACAATGGAGATGATTTCTTTCATGAGGTACTGTCTTCATCTCAAATCACTCTAGAATCCAACTCATCCCATTCAAGCATTGACTCTCTTTATCTCAAATCATTTTTTCTTCGTGCACAGATTGACCGCCATTTTAATGAGTTCTCGTCGACGGACATGACAATTGGAAAATTACAAAAAATTGTCACATGTCCGGTCGAAGCTTCGTTCAAAGCTAAGTGGCTTCATTGGTGGAACGCCCCTCTTCCTGAAAGGTTAGATAACAAGTTCCCCGTCGACAAGCCTTTGAGGGAGAGGGCTTTGGACGACTGGCTACACAAGGCGTCCTTTTGGGCTCAGGTAAATCCCTTTCTCGGCCTTCTTTGATTTCATTTTCCTTTATTGGAGTTATCTCGTATCTAATCATCTCCCTCTGCAGTTGGAGAAGGAAGTCGCGGTTGAAATTGAGACCTTAGAGGAAAGCCTCTCCGTGGACATTGATTGGGACGCATCAGAAACTATCCTTCGCCCTCGTGAATACGTTGATCACTGGCGGATTATCCTTTGGGACAAGGCCTTCAAGCCTTACCTCGGCGATAAACCTAACATCGGCTTTGCCAAAGGTGATAACCTCTTGGAGTTCGAGGAGGGGTCACTCGCTGTCAAGCGTGTGGCGTATCGGTAATATATCTATCATCTTCTCGCACCTATCCTTATTCTCATTTCTTGCTCTTTTTCTTGTTTTTCTTACTTTCTTGTTTTGTCATGTAGGTATATTATGAGAGAGTTGGTTGAGAAAAATGCATTGGCCTCGTCTTCCTTGCCGGAGTACCTCTCGGACTGGGTGAATGTTTATTCTAGCCTTTGTGTGTACACGTCGGCGCAAACAAGCAAGTTCTCCGAATTGCACTTGCAGGGTGGTGGATGGTACTTGGATTGTGCTGCAGGATTCGTCCCCGGGGAAGAGAAGGCTTTGTTTGCTAGCCTACTGGGTAGTGCTCCGGATGATAACATTCTCAGCTTGGACGAGCCTGATATCGTTGAGCTTCCCCCTCCTCCTCCTAAGGCACCAAGAGGAAAGGGCAAAGCAAAGAAGTCTGCCACTCAAGCATCTTCCCAAGTTCTCACTCGGTCAGCTTCCAAGACCCCGGTTGAGCCACCCACTCTCCCACACAGTCCATCTTTCGCTCCATCCGTTGCTCCCTCTCTTGCTCCCTCTCTTACTCCATCTGCATTTCGTCCACAACCTCTTGACACTCCATCTCACAGTGGCACTTCTCTGCTCTCTTTGCCTCGCAAGAGGAAAGCTGCTCTCTTGGATACCACTGCCACCTCTTCGGATTCTCCTAACACGCTTTCTCTCATCGAAAATGTTGACATGGTTCAACTAATGCTCGATTCCGATGTTGCCGGAGGTCCCCTCCCCCCATATACCCGCATCCAAGAGTTCATTGCCAAGGTTTGTTTACTTACCTTTGTCAATTCTCCATTTTATTTCCTTTTTGGTTTTCTTTGTTTTTGCATCCTTGTTCTCATGAAGCTTCATTCGCAGGTTGGGGCTGGTCGTTCCCGTGTTAACACGTCGAATTCAGCTCACAAGGGCCTCGACTTGCTCTTTGCCGATATTCCCGAGAACTTGCCTGTGCCCAACATCTCCACAGATGTTCCTGTTTGGAACAAGCTCCACGAATCATACTATGAGTGTCTGTTTGCATTTGCGAAATCTAACCTCTATGACCATGGTGTCCTTGTCCTTGCCCATTGTGCGAGTGCCAAAGTTTCTAAGAGTATTTTCGATTGGGCACACACTTATGACTTCTACGTCGCGGAAGATTGGTTTGGAATGAATGATTTGGACCTCCAATCTCCCGTTGTTCCCTCTGGAGTGGTAAGCTACTCTCCCTCTCTTCCGCTTCCGTCTTGCATTTCATTTCAATTTCAATTCAATCTCAATCCCATTTCATTTCAATTCATTTTCCTTTTGATTGTTGCAGACTCGGAAGTTCAGCATCAAGGTTCTTGTTCGTGTTAACTCCGTTCTTAGAGTTCGGGAGGAGGCCATGCAGGAATATGGTTACAACCTCCAGCGAGATGGATGGTTGAATACCTTCACCGATGAAAAGAGCCAGGCCATGCGCAGTGATGGGGTACCTTGGCGAGGTGCCCGTGAGAAACATCCTGTTTTTTTTTCCATCCTTCTTGCTACTCTCACCGACAAGAATGATGTCATTATGGACTGGCAATGTGGTGTAGGTACGCCTTCTTTTTCAACTTCATCCTTACTTTGATTTTTCCGTTGTTTGTCCTTAACTTGTTTCAATACTAACTTTTTGCATCTCTTTGCATTAGGTGGTTCAATTACAGCATGTCGATCCCTTGAGCGGCATATTGTGGCCCTTGAGAGTGACCCCCTCATTTTCAATGCACTCCTACTCCCTATGCGCGATCCCCAACCTGCGCGTATATCTCGCTCAGTTGCATCTCCATCTACATCTATCTTTGATCCTCCTCAAAAGATGACCAAGAGAGCATTCGGATTCCTTTGTGCGTAAGTTTGCTTTCTAGATTTTGCCTTGTTTGCCTTAATTTCAAGTTCTCATTTTCTAGTGTCATCATGTTCCTAATCCTTTTGCTTGGATGTTTAGAGAGCCAGCGGATGTCGCAGTCATTCGTGGGGACATGTTTTCAAGTCCTCCGAAGCCGTTTGAGCTTCCCCCGTATGCTAGTGCAATGGCGAATTGCTTTGCGAAGGCTGACTCCCCACCTCCTCCTCGCGTTCGTCATTTCTCGCGTGGAACACGCAATCTTTTCTTGTTAGAAGCAAATGAGGGTGAGGAGAGTGATAGGGAATGTTCTCCAAGCCCTTAGTTTTTCATTTTGGTTTTGGAGATTATAACTCCGTTTGTTCTTGTTTTCCGGCTATAATAAAAGTTATGTGTTGGTTTTATTGTTGATATCTGGCGCAAGTTTCATTCTTTCTCTCCGCCATTTCATATTCCTAATGTCAACCCGCATTGCATTCTTCATGTTTTCATCATCGTTTGTATCTCTTCTCTTGTACTCAATTGTACTCGGATCCGATGCCTCTTCCCACACCACATACGCATTACCCAATACCAAAAGGACATAAAACATTCAAAAATGAACAAAACATATTAAGTTTACAATCCCATCCCTGGACTCATGCTACTGAATGCTAATCCTAATACAAGGCATACTACAGAAGTGGCATAGAGCAATCGATTCTGATGAAAACATTTTAAGTTTTCAACACAATGCCTGCACCCAAAAATGAGGCCTCGGATCCGAGGCCTCTTCCCACACCACATAGTAACGCATTACCCAATACTAAAAAGACATAAAACATTCAAAAATGAACAATACATTTTAAATTTTCAATCCCATCCCTGGTCTCATGCTACTGAATGCTACTCCTCATACAAGGCATACTACAAAAAATTGCTGAGAGCATTCAAATATGATGAAATCATATTAAGTTTTCAAGCCCATGCCTCGAAAAAAAAGTGAGGCCTCTTCCAAATGCCCCTCATTATGCCAGGCCTTTATAGATTGCAAATTTTTACTTCTTTGCCTCGATTTCAGGGTAGGCCTCGATTTGAGGGTTGGCCTCGATTTCAGGGAGGCCTCGATTTCAGGGTAGGCCACACTCTCTGTTCTAATTTATATATTTAAAGTGTGTGTTTCTGATGTTTGTTTTTGTTATGTGAATGAGGGTGTAGGCCACATTCTTGGTTTGGATTCAGGTATTGAATCCAAGTGCTTGTGAATGTTGTTTTGGTTTGTTAGGGAAGAGGATAGGCCAGCATTTTAGGATCTAGTATTGCATCTAAGATGTTGAATGCATTTGATTTGGATTGTAATCTTTTCTTTTGGAATCTGGTTTTGCACCTAAGTGTTTAAATGTATTGGAATTGCATTAGGCTTTTGTTTAGGAAATTGGTAGTTTCAACTTGCAATCTGGTTTTGCACCTAAGAGTTTACATGTATTCGAATTGTATTAGGCTTTTGTTTAGGAATTTGGTAGTTTCAATTTGCAATCTGGTTTTGCACCTAAGAGTTTACATGTATTCGAATTGTATTAGGCTTTTGTTTAGGAATTTGGTAGTTTCAATTTGCAATCTGGTTTTGCATCTAAGAGGTTGTATGTATTGGCTTTGGGTTGAAATCTTTTGTTTAGGAGTTTGGTAGTTTCAATTTGCAATCTGGTTTTGCATCTAAGAGGTTGAATGTATTGGCTTTGGGTTGAAATCTTTTGTTTAGGAATTTGGTTGTTTCAATTTGCAATCAGGTTTTGCATCTAAGAGGTTGAATGTTTTGGATTCAGGTTAGGCTTTTGTTTTGGAATTTGGTTGTTTCAATTTGCCATCTCAGCATATTCAAGATGCCGTGGGTGGGTAAGTTCCTTGGGCCCTTAGCCTACATTTTTAATTTGATTTCTGCTGGATAATGTAGCCACATTATTTGTGTGCAAGCCACATTTGAATTCTGTTGGTTTATTCTTATGTTATTATATTCAGGTTGTGTGTTTCAATGTGACTCAGGTAACGCAAAAACGCGCCGATTCGTCGTCATTGTGCCCCACGTATTGGAGCTGGACCTAGATGTACAGTTGTCCGTATTAGTTCCGAACTTAGTGGTGGGTGCTACAAAGGATTATACGAGCCGGGAGAAGGCGTTTGACACCAAACGCCGTTTGTTGGTGATCGGCAAATTACGACTATGTTGCAAAGCATGGAAGGACATTGTCGATACCAGTGTGGAGTACCATGCGCTTCGTTTGGCGGCGCATGAGTTTAGGATGGGTCCACATGCTCTCCCAGAGTTGTGTTTGCCACGCGAACACAACCTGGTAAAACTTTTTAAATTGAACCTCATGTTGTTTTCGCAGAGCCGCCACGTCACCTCAACAATTTCCAAGAGGATTTTGCGGTCGGAGTTGGCGGAGTTGTCTTTGCGTAATTTGGCTAGGCTTAGAGATGAATTAGAAAGTTGTTATGGTGCAACGGAGTTTTATGGCATGTTTTTTGGATCTTTTTACCCATATTGGACATGCCCCGCAGATAGGGTGTAGATGGCCCTAAACTAGACTATATAGCTACTTGAACTAACTACACATTTTTGTAAGTCTTCATGTTGGATACATTTTGTTGACCAATAAATTATTTTTTGTGTATGGTATTTTGATTTTCATTTGTTGATGTTAGCCCTAATCAAATATATTACATTTTAAACATATACTAAAAGATGTTTAATAACAAATGCAATCTTCCACGCCTATAGGATCCATTGGTTTCTCAAACAATTCTAAGTTATACTGTCCACGGGAATGGGGTTCCTTTCCAAAAAATGTAATTGAAAATATCTCTAATTCCACGGAAATAGGTACTGCTTCTCCTAAAATTACCTAACAAAATCTAAATTTTCCGCTCTCCAATCTCCGCTCTCCGCTCTCCGCTCTCTGCTCTACGCTCACATACTTGAGTTTCCCAAGGGAATGGTATTCTCTTAGTTGAGTTTTCATACTACAACATTGAGTCCTGGTAAAGAGTGGATTGTACATGGACTATGAGAGTGGTAGTATAAAAGAGAAACAGTCAGGAGTGCTAAGAAGGGAGTTCGGTAGGATGTATAATCTATCTTAGTAATAGGGCAAGTAATACGCTAACAGTAATACGGTTATAAAAACGGTTAAACCCAGTTGTGAAGTTGGGTAAAGGGAAAACTCGTGGTAGGATGTTAGAACTCTTGTAACCACGTTATTGGAGGTAGTACGGCTAAACCGGTAGATTTCAGGAAACCCGGTTAGGAACCCGGTAGTGGAACCGGTAGATTTCTAGGGAACCTGGTTAGGAACCCGGTAGTGAAACCGGTAGACCCCCAAGGAACCTGGTCACGAATCCGGCAGAGAAACCGGTAGATCCCTAGGAAACCCGGTTGAGAACCAGGTAGGGAACTTGGTAGATCCTCCGAGAATTCGGTAGGAGAATCCGGTAGGGATACTGGTCGACTCGACTGGCATAAGAGGTGTACCAACCTTAAGACCAGTAGAAGCGTGGGATACCCCAAGGAGAGGCAGGGAGACTAAGATGGATGCATGGAGTGAGACATCCAACAAAAGCGGTAGCGGGCATGACCTTAGGATGCCGGTAAGGAAAACTGAACTAAGTCTGTTCGCGTACCGGTAAGGTACTACCGGAAGTAGGGTGGTACCGATGGAACGTAGAGGGGAACCCCCTTTAACACTTGTTTATTACTCCCAAAATTGATAGTGAACAATAATTCACTTATAAACATTTGCAAAATCATGGTTTTTCCCGCATTGTGTACAATTGAGTATCAAATAATGCCTCCTAGTCCAACGCCTATCTCACAAACACTAGCCAACATTCCTAATCCGGCTCCGAATCACTATCCAATGCAATCGGGGGTCCGCGGCTTGAGCTTGCACCGTTCAGATTTGGTGGCCGTAGTGTCCGGGTCCTCGCCTCACGCCTGCTCTCGGTGATGGCCCATAGTTCTTGCGCCGCAGTCTCCCGGTCAGCTTGTGCACGAGCGCGCGCGCGGTCTCCAATGTGCAACCCCCTCGCGGCATTCGGATGGCGCAGGACGTCTTGCATGGTGGGGCTAGAGGCCCCGTCACGGATGTCCAAAAGGCCGTTGACGTATTTCCACTCATTCATCCGGATTTGGACGTCCACCTCATTGAAGCTACCCTCTTGTGTAACGGCCTCCTGCCTCTCCAGATCGGCCTCAAAACTTGTTGTGTCCAACACGTGTTCCACATCCCAAGTTGTTTCCTCGCCCGGGACCGGTTCCCGTGGTAATACCCCCACTGTCACATTGCCGTTGGAGTCATACACGTATCCGTGGGGGTGAGGACCTGGGACGTATTCACCCGTCTCTCCGGCATGCCCACCCACAACACGGTACAAAAATGCCCTCAAACCTACGGCCTGAGGAGAGGAGCCGGGGTAAAACTCATGAGCAACCCTTGTGTACATTTCAGGCGTGAAGTTTGTCGGGTAGCCTCGCAGGTCCTTCAAATACCTCCGTGCACGCCAGCTATAAGAAGGAGGATCGCTGTATTCTGCGGGCGGCACACCATGGATTATTGTGTATTCAAAATCGGGAGGCATTTCCCATTGCACTCCGAATTGCTCGTACAACCTTCGATGCAGAGGGGCTTGGCACGTAGGACAACGGCGTGTTTGCAACATGTGTGGCAACAAACAATTCGGGTGGACCATGTGACCGCACGACCCAACGATCCATGCGCCTTCGGGTCCCCAAGGATTGGAACAAATGGGGCACATGCTCCCGTCCTTGATCCAATCGGGGACGCATGGCCACAACAAGGCTGGTCTGGCCGGGGGTATCACGATGCGGGATGATACTGCGGTATCCCATTGGAATTCATCCTCGGGCCTCTTGGTCCACGCAATACTGGGGTAATGGTCGTCATCGACCGGGAGGTTCTCAGGATACATGAAATCCAATAGCGGCCACGAGGTAAAAAGAAGCCGTCGTTCGGGCCATTGTTCGCCGTGGTCCCTATAGTGGGTCAGCTCGTCCATCAATGCCCTCTCACGCGTGGCGAACATGATAGTGGCTGTGACCATGCCCATGTAGTCGTCCTCCAACAACCGGTTCCTCCTAATGACCCGGTCGTAATCAACCCTCATTGCCTCCAAGTTTGTTGTGGGCGACGGCTCCCGCCCTTGTCCATCACTACCAGACATTGCTTGCGGCAGTTGTGGCGCATCAGCCCTCGCAAGTTCAAGGTTGGTCAAACGTGCAATCTCGGCCTTCAACCCTTGGACCTCCTCGGCGTGTGCACGTCGGACCATCTCCAATTCCCGTTCGTGGTCAGATTTGCATTTTGCCAACTCCGCCCTCAACGCCTCCACAACGTCGTTGTCGGCAACTACCAGTGGTGGGGATGGCACCGCCGATGCCATCTCCACATCAACGGGCGAAGATGGAGGACAAACCAACCGGGAACCATGTGGCGGTGTCACGTGGACCCTTTGTCGCCGGCTAGGTGGTTCAACCGGCAACCCTATGACAATGTTAACACTATATTCGTTAAATTGAGACTTTTTGGGCATTTTGAGACATTAACATAAATAAGAACAAGGATAAATGGAACACATATTGGAGAAAGTTGTAAGATTGGAACACTTTGAAGCGGGTGTTCATACCAAGAAGCCCATTAATAACTCATATTTGTGATGGTTTAGGGTGGGCAATCTAAACCTGAGACCATATTGAACAGGTAATCTCAAAACATTCATATTATTGCACACAAAATATGAGAGCTTGTATGAATATGGTTTAGGTAGGGCAATCCAAACCGTAGACCATATTGAAGGGGTAATCCCATAACACTTATATTATTGCAAGTACCATATACAATGTATGGCATGAGAAACTGAATAGCATACTAATGGCACAAATCCATTGGATAGTGCGGCCTAAAATCATCCCGCCTACATGCAATGTCTACGCCCTACAATGGCCTATCTAGGCTGGGAGACCGCATCTTTTTCTTTTGCCGCCGCTTGTTTAGCTCGCATCGCCTCAACATTTCTGAGAATCTCTGGCCCTCGACTATAGCCGAGTTTTGGATGTGGGCCCACCATAACACATTTTGGATTGTGTCGACCGCCCGAATTATAAGACGAGGAATTCGAATACGACGACGTAGACTGTCCGGCATATCGGCGCATGGCGTAGTGACGCTCCAGCTCAATGGACGCATTGGCCCGCGGAGGTTTGGGGCTGGACGCAACCTGGAAGTGATCAAAGAAAACCAAAAAAAACACGGGTTAGTTTGAGGAGAAAGACCCAAACCCATATATATATTGCACGCCCCACTTAAGGGAGAGGGATTGTAATGTATTGTGGGCGATCACCTTGGCAGTAGGGGCGCTCGCGTCCGAGTTGGATAGGACGGGGAAAGCGTCGCGCAAAGGGACATGCAGGGGTCCACTCTTTGCAGGCCGAGCGCCCATCGCCAGTCGTCGTCGGGGTGCAACGGCGCCGCCGGGGCGAGAGGGGGACGTCCGGACGCAGCCGCGCTTTGTGCCCTTGAGTGGCGACGGAGACGGAGACTGCCGGAACATTTGCTTGGGCGGGGGGCTATCGACGACGCCGGCGTCAATAGGCTCCTTGGAGTAGTCAATGGTTGAAGCGGCGTCATAAACGGTCTCATAGAAGAAGCTCCCCAAGTTTGAGTCACTGACGATGTCAATCGAGGGCTCCAAACGCTGGCGCCAAAATGGAAACAAAACAAAACAGAACCCAAAGGGAAGAGGGAGAGATAGAGCATGTGAAAATCAAGATACATATGAAGAATATATTACACAAAGTGGGGGCGCCCCCACACACAAACACACAAACACACACACACACACACACACACACACGTACTCTCTCAAATGAGCTTGTTAAATTTCGCGTGGGAGAACAACTCTCTGTACAAATGGTCTCGTGGATCCAAGTATCTCTCGCCTATGGGATTACTCCTAACAAACTGGTTTACGGGCAGCCCGCTACCGCAGAGCGTCTGCAAGTACTTAACAAGGTCTAACAAAAATCGGTCCCGGACCTTCTCGATCGTCCACGTAGGGCAAACAATGAAGTTGGCCGTCGGGTTCAATAAGTTCTTGGAAGCGCTGTCGTCCACCATGAGCGTGTTCTCGCGGGTGGGACGGACGTCGTAGGGGACGCCTATCAAGGACGGTCGCTGGTCCCAAAAAATCGGCTTCAAGACCTTGAGATATTGGGGGGACGCGGGGTTGTTTGGTTTTTTGACGACTTTGCCGTCCGGTGTGTACAATATTCTACACGCTTCCTGTGCTAGGACCAAGCAGGGGGGCTCGAAGCCCTTGAAGATGAACTCCACGACCGCATTGGTGTTCTCGGCCGTCATGGAGCTCCACACGACCACCCACCATTTGTTTTGGGCGATCTGCAGGAAGCGCCGAAGCCACGGGCGGAGGTGCACCAGCTTGGTCTTAATGTGCGTGGGCGGCCCGTCGTAGTTCGCATCCTCGGGCTTGCAAAAGGGCACCGTGGGGACCCTGGGACAATGGACGCACTGGACGAGGACCCCGTTAAGGTCTAACACCATGAATCGTTCCTTCCGCAGCGCGCGCAGGGCGGGCAGAACCGGGGGCGCCGCCGCGCTGCCCTCTCCGCTCCTGGGAGAAGAGCGTTGGGGAGCCGCTACGCTATGCTCCGAGCCCTGCGGGGACGATCGAGAGAAAACGGGGGCGACTTATGTCATGCTATGTCCAAACGAAGAATTAAGGAAATTTATTTGCACTCGGTGCATACACAAAACCATTTGATTCATTGGCCCGGGGGGGGGGGAACAAGGGATACAAGAGAGGCAAGAGCATACAGTATACATTCAAACCGAAGATACAAATATATGGGAGTAAACAATGGTGATTTTATATTATACAATGCTCCATGTACATTTTGATATTGAGGGAGAGCCGCGTTGAACGATGCGTTCAAACTAGCCTAAGTCTACATCTAACAAAATTTGAATGACGAGCCGCCGTGATGAGGACTTCGTCGCAAGCCGGGGTGGGGGGGGCCCGAAACGGATGGTCGGGGGGGTGACGAAAGGGGGGGCGAGTGCGGGGATGGGGTGGGGGCGAAGAAGGGGGGGGGACGGGTGGGTCGGTTCTTCCTAGCTAGGGGACACGACCAAGGCAAGAAGACAAACACCCAGGGAGTTTGGGTCGAGCGACCCAAACTGAGTGGGGTCAGTGCATTACCTCGCCTTGGTCGTGCCTTGACGCCGTTGACGCCGCCAACGCGTGCGCTTCCCCAATTGCGTCACCAACGCCTGGTCCGGCGACGTCAGCAGCAACCTGCTCCTGCAAAGGCTGACTGTCAGGCCTTTGTCCCAACCCAACCTCCGCATGCGCATCATGCATTGGTTCATCGACTGGGTTAGGAGTAGAGGTATCACCAGGCCCTTGCGGGCCTTCAACATCTAGCATGGGCTCGTCCACCGGGGCCGTCGCTGAGACGGGGTTTGGGTCGGCCGACCCAAACCCTCCTGCTTCGAGCGGGTCTCTGGCTGACGGTGCAAGGGCGGCAGTGTTTGGGTCGGACGACCCAAACATGTGGGGGTCGTCCTGTTGGTGGTGTGGGGGCACGAGGATGGGAGGCCGAAGCGGGGGGGGCCCCAAGGGACTTGAAGCTCCGGGGACGCGCCAAAGGCTGGGGTCGTCCACCTGCTGGACGGGCGCGTACGGGCGGGCTTGCGGCTGCAGCATAGGGCCGAAGGTGAAGGACTGCTGCGGTGCGGGCGGCGGGTTGATATTCTGGGGAGGGAAGCCGGCGGGCAAGTGCGGAAATGCACTCGGGGGAGCCATCACCAACCCCTGCGCCAACATGCCCTGAATCACTTGCGTGATCAGGTCCGCGCTGGACGGAGGTTGGGCCATCGCCCTTTGCCGCTCCTGCTCCAAGAGGAGAGCCCTCAACTCCGCGACTTCGTTGCGGACCGAGGGTTCCTCGGCGGCAGCCTTCTCCAACCGGACGCGCTGCTCCTCGTCCCTCCGCATCTTTTCATTAGACTCGTCCACAGTGAGGACTTCGGGTTTCACCCTCACCATGCCGGCAAACGCTGTGGGGGAGGGGGGATCCGACCTGAGCCGTTTGGCGAGCTCCATGTCGTCCTCGTCCTCGCTGCTAATGGCGATGGTCTCTTGCACCGCGTAGTCGCCGTAGAGCTTCTTCCCCTTCAGCCTCCTCCTCTCCCTGAACGCGGCGGTCGCGTCCCTAGAGTACATGTCCCTCGCGTCGTCCACAGTGAGGACGGGCACCAGCTTACTTTGCGGAGTTGCCACCCGCATAGCCTTCTTTCGTTGGGGGGCTTCAGATTCCTGCGTGAACCCCGTTGCCCCTTCCTCCACCTCGCCCTCCGCCTTGGGGTCCTCTTCTTCCTCTTCTTCGTCCTCTCCCGCTTCATCACCTGGGCCCCGTGACGAGGTGCCAGGATGCAATTCCACCAGGGGTTCGGGAATTGCGACGGGGGCCTGAGTAACGAACTCCTCCGGGTTGGTCCGCCTCGCCCTATCCAAAGGGTTCTCGCCCCCTTCAACAATCTCCTCGGCGTAGCTTCCAGGGATCCAATCGAGGATGTCCATTTTTCTCGCCAGCGCTTTCTGCGTTCTGTAGAAAAGAACATCGGCGTCATCTATGTACGAATAGATGGTCAACCCCAACATCTGCACATTCCCAGATCACTTGCATTAGATTTACACCAAATCTAAAGAAAATGAAAACAAAAACATCGGCATCCATCTCACAAAAACACTGCATAGTTTGGGTCGAGCGACCCAAACTACACACTGACTAGTCTGGATGGAGCAACCCAACCTACACAATGCCTAGTTTGGGTCGCTCGACCCAAAGTTGGCTTTGTGTAGATAGCGTTGCTCCACTCAGGGCAGGCAGTGTGTAGTCCGGGTTGCTCGACCCAGAGTACACAAATCAACCCAGACTACACACTCACTAGTCTGGATGGAGCAACCGAACCTACACGAAGCCAAGTTTGGGTCGAGCGACCCAAAGTAGGCTTTGTGTAGGTTGCGTTGCTCCACTCAACCCAGGCAGTGTCTAGTCTGGGGGTCGCTCGACCCAGACTACACACTCACTAGTCTGGATGGAGCAACCGAACCTACACGAAGCCAAGTTTGGGTCGCTCGACCCAAAGTAGGCTTTGTGTAGGTTGCGTTGCTCCACTCAACCCAGGCAGTGTCTAGTCTGGGGGTCGCTCGACCCAGACTACACACTCACTAGTCTGGATGGAGCAACCGAACCTACACGAAGCCAAGTTTGGGTCGCTCGACCCAAAGTAGGTTTTGTGTAGATTGCGTTGCTCCACTCAGACCAGTCAGTGTGTAGTCTGGGTTGCTCGACCCAGAGTACACAAAGCAACCCAGACTACACACTGCCTGGTCTGGATGGAGCAACCCAACTTACACAATGCCTAGTTTGGATCGCTCGACCCAAAGTAGGCTTTGTGTAGGTTGGGTTGCTCCACTCACACCAGGCAGTGTCTAGTCTGGGGGTCGGTCGACCCAGACTACACACTCACTAGTCTGGATGGAGCAACCGAACCTACACGAAGCCAAGTTTGGGTCGAGCGACCCAAAGTAGGCTTTGTGTAGGTTGCGTTGCTCCACTCAGACCAGCCAGTGTGGAGTCTGGGTCGACCGACCCAGACTACACAAAGCAACCCAGACTACACACTGCCTGCTCAGAGTGGAGCAACCCAACCTATACAATGCCTGGTTTGGGTCGCTCGACCCAAACTTGGCTTTGTGTAGATTAGGTTGCTCCACTCTGAGCAGGCAGTGTGTAGTTTGGGTCGCTCGACCCAAACTGTCGACAATTTATTTAGAGCTACTTACCATAGCAGAAAAAATTGGTTTGGAGCCCCCAAAGACGTTGAAGATGCAGTCCCCTCTCTTCGTGAGGGTCCTCATCATCCGCAGGTAGAACTCCATCCGCAGCTCATCCGCGGGGTAGTTGGCGTACTTCGCCTCGTCGTACAAGCTCCTGCTGGTACCCAACCCTTCTGGGACTTGGAAAAGTTTTTCCATCCGGCCTATGGGATGGTTTGGCACCTTCAGCAGCTCAGCTTTGTACACGAAGTACAAGCACAGCACGTTGACGACCTTCGTCTTCTTGTCTTTCAAAGTGCTGTACGCCCCCTCCGCCGGTGCAGCAACGTAGTGCGATTTCGAGACGGCGTACTCTGGCTGCAATTTCCGCACGATCCCGTACACCTGCTCCGCCCTCCTGTCCTCGACAATCCACAACCAGATGTCGACCTCCCGAAATTTGGGGCTGTTATAGTCCACGAACTTTGACAGGAATGGCTCGTAAAACGGGGTGCTCATTGTCCCCTCGAATGAGCTTCCAGGGATGTTCCTGAAGTCTATCATTCCGAAGGGGAAGCGGTCCCCGGCTTTCGTCCTGATGGCCTTCCTGGCATCAGACCCCGGCCAGCCTTGGATCTTCAGAGGGTCGAGGGTGACCAAGTTGAAATGCGCGTCGCCCTCGAAACTGACGATCTGCTTCTCCTTTACGAAGTTGGAGAAGGCACGCGCGGAGTGCTCGGGAAGCGCCCGGTTCTTCCCCCCTGTGAGCCCAAAAGGGTGCCCACATTTAGTCTTAGACCCTTGAAACGTTAGTTGATGCACTTTGAAGTAGCATGTTACTTCACAAAAATATAAAAAGAGTGAAATGTTAGTCTTAGAAGTACCATGTTGTAAGAGGCTAGGATGTGAGTTGTTATTGTGTTTTTACCTTCGGAAGGATTTGAGTGAATGAGGATAGGTAAGGAGAACTTGGATTGAGTAGTTAGTGAGTAGGCTAGTATAAATGGATGGAGACAACCAAAGTGACTCAAGAGGCAAGTGCATTCGAATTGGGATGAATGGAGGATCACATGGAGCGCACAAGTGGACCACCTCATCATGGCCACTTAATGGGGAAGGTCCAAGGAAGAATGCAAGGTGGAGGATAAGCAAATTCTCAAAGCACCAATCAAATCACGAGTTAAGCATCGTGGTTTGAATTAAGTGGTGAGCAACGATTTGGGAAAGTAAGGGGAGAAAGTTATGGCGGCGGAAAGCGAAGGAGGCTAAGTTTGGGTTGAAGCATCCCAAGTTTGGTAAAGTGTGGTAGGTAGAAAGCCAAGGCTAGTTAAATGTTCGAATTAGGATCCTTGTTGATCATTTGAGGGAGGAAGGCTTAGAAGATAGGATTGGCGCCTACTAAGTAGGAGGAAATCTCAAGGGCTTATCGTGAGCCTTGAGGGTGCTCACCCCCTCAAGCTTACTATATAATCCCTCATTCTTCCCTCACTCATTCTCTCTTTCCTTTGTGCTCCAAGGCACCCCACGAGTTATAAGTGTGGGTGTGGGAAGCCATATTGGAGCACATGTGTGTGCTTAGTTTTTAGTTTGAGAGCCAAGGCTTGTTAGCCTTGAAGAGGGCTTGACCTCTTGGTAGAATTAGTGTTGACGTGAAGGATTTTAAAGTTAATTCATGATTCCAATTTGTGGTACTTAAAGTTCATGTTTTGAATACACGTGGTTGCAAGTTCCATGTTTAAGAGTTGAGCACTTGAGGTTGTGATGAGTGCAAAAATATACTTGTGTGGATTAGTTAGTCTTAGTGAAGTTAGGAAATTCTCTCTCCCCCTCTCCTCTCTAGGATTTTAGGATTTTAGGATTAGAGAAGAATTGTGTGATTAGAAAGGGGTTGTTAGTAGAATTAGGAAAATTAGGTAGGAAGATTAGTTAAGGGCTTGAATAATTAGTGAGGTAGTTGGGGATTACAACTACAAAGTTGTGGGTTCATGAAGGAGCTGGGTTTATGAAGGAGCTGGGTTTGTTTAGTTAGAAAGTAAAGAGCTGGGTTTATGAAGGACCTGGGTTTGTTTAGTTAGAAGCTAAGGAGCTGGGTTCATGAAGGAGCTGGGTTTATGAAGGAGCTGGGTTTGTTTAGTTAGAAGCTAAGAAGCTGGGTTTATGAAGGAGCTGGGTTTATTTAGTTAGAAGCTAAGGAGTTGGGTTCATGAAGGAGTTGGGTTTATGAAGGAGCTAGGTTTATGTAATTAGAAAGTAAAGAGATGGGTTCATGAAGGAGCTTAGTAGATAGCCTACTTAATTAGCTCATAGACAAGTAGTTAGTTACATTATGCTAGTTAGTGTTATGTGTGGCTTTCACAAGTAAATGTATTTGAGATTGACTATAGAGAATAGTGTTTTTTAACACTTGCATCCTCTCGTTAAAAATAAACCACGTGCACAAATTAATGGAGAATGTGAAGCACTCTCGCGATGGCAAGACAAAGGAAGCAAAGACCAAAGTGAAATTCCAGTTAAATCCAAGACCACTTGAAGGGTGAACCTTGCACTATGGACTCATCCAAGTCCAAATCCAATACCGCGGAGGAATGTGAGCCCAAACCCACTACTCGGACTACGGACGCTTAAGGGTGGGGGGTTTGGCCTCACACCCCCCTTCACGAGCTTCGACCTGAGGAAGTCGTCTCCCGCCTCCCTCATGAGTGCCGCCATGGACGCACTGGTGAACTTATACTCGGCTTTGAATGCCCTCCAGTGCGCCTCGTGAACCTCTCCATCCACGATGAGCTTCTTCTCAGGAACTAGCTTGTGCAGCTCCTGGACGATGGTCGTTTTCTTCTTCCTGTTCTCCGTCCATTCCTTCATGGTGTAGCATGAAGGGACGAAGCATTTGGGCTTGCTGAAGACGATCTTCGGGTGGACCCAACATCTCTTCACCGTCGGCTGCATGTGCAGGATGTGGGATGCCGCCTTCCCCATCTCTGCCTCCGACAGCCCTTGAAGAGTTCTGAAGAACTCCCTCACGAGAGGCTTCATCTGCTTGAAGCGCGATGCCTGGTTGAAGAGCATGCCAGTGTCGGGGTCGATTAGCTCACCCGCCTCATGCTTTTCAAATACACTCCTCCATTTCATCCAAACGAAATCGGAAGCTGTGATTAAATAAATCTCCCCTCTTAGATCGTTGTATTTCTTCTGCTTTTGACTAGCATTGTCAATTGAGGAGAATTTATTTATCATCTGGTATTTGAAATCCTGCATTTCCCCAAAACAAACCATTTGAATGCATGTTAGATATGTACATGTGATTTCCAAGACATATCATGAACAATAACTGCAACAAGAGTTTGGGTCGATCGACCCAAACTAAAAAACGAGGCTGCAAACAAGAGTTTGGGTCGATCGACCCAAACAATACTCACCTCCCACTTTGGATTCTTGTCCTTGGCGTTCTCCCTCTCTTTGGGAGGCCTGCCATAGAACTCCCACACCTCCCGTGAGGCCATGATATTCCTTATCCAGGAAGCTTGGTAGGCCCTCTTCTTGTTCCCCATGTTGAAGTATCGGGAGATGTCGCTGAGCCTGGTCTCGTCGTCGGACCACACCACCAATGCCTTCCAGACCTTCAGCTTTTCCTTCTGATGGTTGGGATCATCCCACTCGGTCATCAGTTGGATTTTCTTTGATGCCTCCACACTGTGCTGGCCGTCTATCAGCCAAAAATCGCCTTTCTGAATTGTAGGCCACATTTCAGGGGTAGGCATTTTCTTCTGTCCCTGGGGCATGACTACAATTGTTTGCCTGTCGTCTTTGAATTGTTCGCTGACGATCTGCGCGATTATCCAGTCGACGTAGGCGTCTTCTTTTGCCCGGACGCACTTTTCTGGTGGCGCTAGATGGCACTGGCTGATGTTGACATCGAACTTGAAATCTCTACCCATGAAGAAACAGTGGGAGCACTTGGACGTGAAATTGTTCACAATTTTCTGTATCTCCCCCGCATCCACCTCTTGTCCGGGCTTTGGCATGCGCAGCTCAGGTGAAACTGGCTCCTCGGTCATCACAGATGACTCTCTCGCCCTTTTCGATGGTGTTGTTTGGCGGCTGGCAGAAGGCGTAGGCGTCTCGCTATCCGCCGGTGTCTCTGAGGGAGTCGTCCGTCTTGAGTCAGACGGTACTGGTCGCGGCTTCCTCACCGTTTGAGGCCTTGACGACCCTGCACCCTCCTCAGTTGTTGCTTTCCGCCTCGCAGGTTGCTGACTTTTTGTTTTGCTCTGCATGGCCTTGTTCAGCACGGTGATTGCATGTTTTAATTTTGTAAACCGGCTAGAGACCTTGGTGTTCGATATACTGCTATCGATAAATATCGACTCCGGTTTGATGACGTCTGGCTCAACATAGGACTCCTTTACGTAGATTGCGTCGAACGGCTCGGAGAACTGGTGCATGAACATATGGACATTCTGCACCGCGGAGTTCTCAAGGATGACGTCCACGTAGTCACCAAGCGACTGAACCGATGCCACCTCCCACCCCGTGACTGTGGCCCATGTATGGTTCTCCATGGTGCCAACTTTCAATACAAATATCATTTTGTATTGCGAGGCTTTGACCACTTGAATTGACCAAGCGAGGATAAGATTGTCCTTTGGAACATAGGAGTCATCCTGCGGTGTTTCGTGCTCCTGCCATAACATGTCTGGCGCAAGCATGAACCACCTTTCACCGGGTCTTTTCTTTGGGGCCATCTGTAAGGAAAGAATAAACCATGTTAGTTTCGGTCGTTCGACCCAAACTTCTTCAAGCTTAATGGATAGTTTAAACTTCTTCAAGCTTAATGTTAGTTTCGGTCGTTTGACCCAAACTTCTTTTAATTGTTTTAAGGGAAATTTAATGGATTGGCGCATATATTTTGGTGGATTGTGCACTGTTATATATGTGAACATCATTTGTATGGTGATATGTTATTTTGTTAATTTTTGGGTGGATATTCATTTTATATTGTGTTTAACATCATGGATTTATTGATAAAATAATAATTTAGAGGTTGGGTTTGGGTCGACCGACCCAAACATGATGATGTGTTTGGGCCGAGCGTACCAAATATGAATATTGGTTTAGGTTGAGCGACCCAAACATGATGATGTGTTTGGCCGAGCGTACCAAATAGGAGGCTGGGTTAAGGTCGACCGACCCAAACATCAGGCTGGGTTTGGGTCGAGCGACCCAAACATGATGATGTGTTTGGGCCGAGCGTACCAAATATGAATATTGGTTTAGGTCGAGCGACCCAAACATGATGATGTGTTTGGCCGAGCGTACCAAATAGGAGGCTGGGTTAAGGTCGACCGACCCAAACATCAGGCTGGATTTGGGTCGAGCGACCCAATCATGATGACGGGTTTGGGTCGAGCGACCCAAACATTAGGCTGGGTTTGGGTCGAGCGACCCAAACATCATGCCGTGTTTGGGTCGAGCGACCCAAACATGAGGATGTTTTTGGGCCGAGCGTTCCAAATAGGAGGCTGGGTTTAGGTCGACCGACCCAAACAGCATGACGTGTTTGGGTCGTCTCCCCAAACTGTTCTATTTAATATATATTTTAAAGGTTGGCACAGAGCATATACAATGCTTATGCGTTGTGTATGCTACAGCACCATGAATTAATTAATACATGTTGGGTATAACAAAAGATATTACCTTTTAAAGCTGTTGTTGCAAAAACTGTGGAGTAGAGCTGGTGTTCTTCGTCCAGTAACACACAAACAGCTGAATGTGATTCGGACACACGCTAAACTCCCAAACAACTACTAAAGCTTTCAAATAATTCTTACTTCTCTCAAATAAAGCTTGAATCTCTCATACAACTCCTCAGGCTTTCAACGCACTTTTGAATCTCTCAAAACAACAACTGAATCTCTCAAAACAACAGCTGAATCTCTCAAAACAACAGCTGAATCTCTCAAAACAACAGCTGAATCTCTCAAAATAACAGCTTAATCTCTCTAAACAACAGCTAAATCTTTCAAACAACAACTGAATCACTCCAACAAGAACTGAAGCTCTCAAATCACTTCTATATGTCTCAAACACCTCCTGATTATCTTATAGAACTCCTGAATCTCACAAACACTCCAAATACAATACAAACTCCAAAAGAAAAATAATCTACAAACACATGACTTCGCAAGCACTCGCTAAAGCTCCCACACAATGCTCGAAAACCCTTCAACAATCTTCGACTAACTTCCTCCGTAGGTTTCTGATCTATTGGAAACACCTCCTAGCTTCTAAGATTAAGAGCAAGAGAAGGGAGGGAAGGAGAAGAAACACTAGGCGGGAGAGAGAGAAGGAATCAAATGCCGCCCTGAATAGCCACGGCGCTTCGCGAAAGCGGCGCTTCAGGAGAGGCGGCGCTTCCAAGAGACACGCGGAGCGAATGCTTGGCGCGGAGAGAGAGAGAAAGGAGGAGAAACTGTGGCGGCTGGGGTTTTGTTTGCCTCGGGAATTGGGTGCCCACAGGATTAGGGCACCAACGGAAATAGGGTTACGGGGAACCCTAAATCCTAAACCCTAACTCTAACCCCTTAGCGGGCATTAGCTATTTGAAGACACTTTGGAGTACCCTTAGGTGCTACATCAAATGCGGTATTCTACAAGACTAACCATTTATACAACTAATGCATTTTTACAACGTAACTTTATGCTAAAACCAATACTTAACCCCTACTTACATGACACCATGCCCTAAATTTTCCAAACAAGTTGAAGTCATTTGTTTCTCTTTTGTTTGAGCACGTTAGAAAAATAATACAATTGCGTGACATTTAACGATGTAATCATTGACTTTTAGACTTTACCAATGATGCCAACAACTCACACATTATTCAATGAATAAGAAATATAACCCCCACCCCCCAACATGAAATTCGGAAATTTAGAATACTTCAGTGTGGAGCCTAAATGAATGCCTTCCCCAAGTGCATTTTGTAAGGATTTTGAATTGCATGATCCTTAGTTCAAAATGCTAACATGCTCAAGTTTTTTGTAAATCCCTTATATATTCACTTTGATGAATCACATAGTCGCCAATAAACCATTGATGATCATATATTTACTTGGAATGTGATATAAAAGTAAATCGGTCTTGTATTTATTGGTCTTGTATTTATTCAATTGCCATTTCATGTTGTGGATGTTATTAGGGTCCAACTTTGGATGTTTTGCTCACTTTGACGAATCACATAGTCGCCAATAAACCATGGTTCATGATATATTTAATATATGGAATGTGAAATAAAAGTAAATCGGAGAAGCACAACATCAAATGAAGCCATTCACGCAATCATGTTCTTATTCAATGTCCCCTCCACGTATATTACATAATGGCGCAAGATATAATGGATGTTGTTTGTATATGGAGGCATCAGTGATCAACTACGATATTTGGTGTTAAGGGTTTAGGGTTTAGGGGATACGGGGTTAGGGTTATAACATATTAATCTATCCAATATTAACGGGTAACATTGTGCATTTTGGTGAGAAGAGTCCAGACCTTGGATAGTTGGCCAACTTGTATCACCATCATGCTAAATAGGTCGGGCCCCTATTTGTCACTTAGCTTTAGCTAGCTAGGTTCACCGAACCTAGGATTCCTACTTAGCTTTAGCTAGCTAAATTTTTCGGAACTCTCATTTTCACTTAGCTTCAACTAGCTAGAAAGTTGTGTGACATGCATATTCATTCTAAACCAAAGAGAAATCCATTCACACAAAACCAAACAATATATAGTTGGTTGTATTGCTCGTGGTTGCCTCTCTATTTTCATGTTGGTGCACAAGGAAACTTGAATTTTTAAAATCCACACGTATACATTGGCTTCCTCACTTTCAACTGGCATTGGTGCTACATTGCTCATTATATATATACAAGTGAGCCCAACCATGAGCTTGACTAACCTACCTAGAAGATTGTTCCTAATTATAAGCTTGACTAACTAATCTAGAAGATTGTTCCTAATGAAATGCCCACTTAGGGTGAGCGGCTAACACTAATGATCTTACTAGATTCCTATGTGACTATTGACTATTAGGAACAGTGAAGACCGTGCCATGTGTATTGAGATTTCTACACAAACATCTCAATGTAAAAATTGAGAGTTTCCAAAAGAATTAGCTTGGAAATGGCCTACAGAAAATTGATTGCAGATACCATAATCGAAACCTAAACTGTAGCCATGGGACAACTAACTAAGTGGGTGTCAATTTGGACAACAAGGTTTTTGCTATATGGGATCCCCCCTAATATTAAAAAAATAATGTATGTTTAACATTCCAACTAGCTATTAGCTAGCTTTAGCTAGCTACCTTTCCTCGCCCAGATTATGGCACTTAGTTTTAGCTAGCTATTCTTTTGAGGCACCAAATTCCTACGTAGCTTTAGCTAGTTGGAGCTTTTAGCTAACTAAATAGCTGGCCACTTAGTTAGTTGTCCAAGGTTTGGAAGAGTCTTATAGGAAGGTTATGGTAAAGACAATCTTGATTATGTTAATATGTTATTTGGGACGTTTAAACGTGATACACTGATAGTTCTTGTATTTATTCAAATGCCATTTCATGTTGTGGATGTTATTAGGGTCCAACTTTGGATGTTTTGCTCACTTTGATGAATCACATAGTTGCCAATAAACCATGGTTTATGATATATGTAATATATGGAATGTGATATAAAAGTAAATCGGAGAAGCACAACATCAAATGAAGCCATTCACGCAATCATGTTCTTATTCAATGTCCCCTCCACGTATATTACATAATGGCGCAAGATATAATAGATGTTGTTTGTATATGAAGAAGAGTCTAATAGGAAGGTTAGAGTAAATACAATCTTGATCGTGTTAATATGTTATTTGGGACGTTTAAACATGCTATACTAATTGGTCTTGTGTTTATTCAATACACATTTCATGTTGTGGATGTTATAAGGGTTTAGGGTCCAACTTTGGATGTTTTGCTCACACACATTAGTAAACTTGAAGTGAACTTGAGGATATTAGATTCAAATATCATTGAAAGATTGAACTAAAAAGCGACATTGGTGGTTAGTATCCCCTTAACGACGTCCACATACGTTCGTCATTGCCACACTTGCATGCGAGAGAATAGAGCAATGTTGTATGCAATCATTATATAATTCCTCATGCGAGGATCTTAATAACTACTTTAACTATTGTATTTAGTGACTCTTACCATAAGGCGTTACACAATGTTTAGACTTCTTTTGTCTACATATTGGTTAAAATATACCGTAATGTTTGAGATCAAGTAGATTAGTATCATGATTTAATATGTATATGATGCATTAGAGTGACATTCTAGAAGTCTTTAATATAAATCACTTATCCCAAACCTTTTCTCCTCATGACACTTGGAAAAATACATGTGGCCGCCACCCTTCCTTCCAATGGTGCATGTCATATCCACACAAAACAATATGAAACGGATTAAATATCCACATTACTTTCAATAGACATTCTCAACACACACAAAGTCAGATGACGGTTGGGGTATCCAAGAGCTAGGTTAGATTCGCATTTTTTTATAATTAACAAAAGGCGGGGAATTATGTTAGGAGGTTTGAAAATAACCTCTGCAGGAGAACTAGGCGGGAAAGGCATCCAATGAGGAAGTTGGGGAAGCGGAGGTGGATAGTATAAAGGGGCGCACCCCCCAAAAGTCGGTTCTTTTTGCTCTTCTCCCACTCCTGAAATCGTAGGGAGAACTCTCAGTCGGAGCTGTACTTCAAGGTTCGTGCACGCTGCCGTTCACGAGCAGCTATCCACAGCATGCAACCCCACTGTGAACTTCGGAATGAGCTCAAATTCATCCCACCTCGCAATTTCCGCCGCATTATACGCCGGATTCTGCGGTGGGTTTGGGTCGGTCGACCCAAACCCCTACACTAGTGTTGGCGGTTTTTAGTATGACCCTTCTAAAGTTTGGGTCGGTCGACCCAAACACCTGCCCTAGTGTGGGCGGTTTTTAGTTTGACCCTGATAGACCCAAACCCATTTAACCAGTGTGGGCAGGGTTCTGGATGACCATGATCCCATCCCGCCAAAAGGTTTGAGTCGGTCGACTCAAACCCATCCCCACATTGCGGATGGGCTCTGGATGCCCATGAACACATCCCCCCAAAAGGTTTGGGTCGCTCGACTCAAACCCATCCCCACATTGTGGATGGGCTCTGGATGACCATGAACCCGTCCCGCCAAAAGGTTTGGGTCGCTCGACCCAAACCCATCCCCACAGTGTGGGTGCTCTCTGTGATGAGCCTACACCCATCCTGCGCCAACAAGGTTTGGGTCGCTCGACCCAAACCCATCCCCACATTGTGGATGGGCTCTGGATGACCATGAACCCATCCCCCCAAAAGGTTTGGGTCGCTCGACCCAAGCCCATCCCCACAGTGTGGGTGCTCTCTGTGATGAGCCTACACCCATCCTGCGCCAACAAGGTTTGGGTCGCTCGACCCAAACCCATCCCCACATTGTGAATGGGCTCTGGATGACCATGAACCCATCCCCCCAAAAGGTTTGGGTCGCTCGACCCAAGCCCATCCCCACATTGTAGATGGGCTCTGGAAGACCATGAACCCATCCTGCGCCAACAAGGTTTGGGTCGCTCGACCCAAACCCATCCCCACATTGTGAATGGGCTCTGGATGACCATGAACCCATCCCCCCGCAAGGTTTGGGTCGCTCGACCCAAGCCCATCCCCACATTGTGGATGGGCTCTGGAAGACCATGAACCCATCCTGCCACAAGGTTTGGGCCGCTCGACCCAAAGCCATCCCCACAGTGTGGATGGGCTCTGGATGACAGTGTGTCCGCTGGACAACCCAAACCTTTGCAAACCCAATGGCATAGCTGTCATATGAACATGTATGAGCACTGAGTATTTGCAATTTTGATTATATAAGCTGGTTTTTGTATTCTTCGTTTGGAATCTACAATTTTTGTGATTTTTTTGACAAGGTGGTATGTTCATGTGTGTAGGCACAATGGATGGGTTTAGTGAAAGAGGGGATTGGTCATCTGAAGACATGGCCACTTGGCCATTTGCATCTGAGGATGAGCTAGACATTGTCGGGGAGGCTACTATGGATGACAGTCTAGATGAAGATCATTTGGATTTACCTTCGCCTTCCCTACCGCACTGTCCCATTGTTGAATGTTCGGGACTTTCAAGGGCCTCGTGGCTGAATTTGGAGGTGGTACTCGTTAATGATAGTGGAGTTGCTGTGGCGGATGGTATTTGTCGTAACACCCATCCACAAGATTGCATTGATGAGAACCCACTTGGCACAGAGGACGTTGGAGTTGTCATATTGGAGTCACTCATTCATTCCGAGGTGGATCCCACTCATAGGTTCTCCCTCCGCAGGTGGCCATTGAGGAATGTCACGATTGATGGAGTTAGCTTGCGTGACCATGAACGACAATACATGCAAAACCAAATGGAGCTCCAAGCAAACATTCGGCCCCGCAAAGGCTTACGAAAGTACGAGACATTGGCACGTCCTACTCCCTCTGCAACTGATTGTAAACGCCAAAGGTTGCTCGGCGAGGAGTCCATTAGAGAAGTTGCCACAAAGGATTGTTGTGTGCATCGTTGTTGCCAATTGTTTCCAAGGGATAAATTGAAGGCCATCCGCGAAGAAATGTGGCTTGGAGATTTCCGTCTAAGATCCACCAAAAAACTTGATGTCCATAGGGCGATACATGTGAATGGGACGGGTCGCAAGGTCATCACCATTGAAAGCATAGACGTGTGTTGTAAGGTATGGTACACCATTCACGGTGTGTCAAAAGCGGACTTTTATAGACAAGCTGCTTATGCCAAGGAAGGCCGCCGTTCCCGTCACCATGGGAACGTGGGTTTAAAGAAACCCAGGGAAGCAACAAGGCAAGCAACGGCCACTCTGGCGACCATCATCGTCCCCCTTGCCGATGCAATGCCACACAAAACACGCACACTCACAACCGGGGAAAAGGTTGTGGAGAAAGTTCTTCCCACAGGCACAAAATGGAAAGACATATTGTTGGACGTGAATGTAGTTGGCGAGAAGGTCGGTTTGGAGCCTATTTCATTGTCAAATTTGAGTGCAATCAAGAAAGCAAACTTTAGCGAATACATTACAAAAAGACGAGGGGACAAATTTGCCCGTTGCTCTAATTGCGAGAAGTTGAAGCGCCTTCGCGATGCACACACGATGGGCACCGAGTCATATGCGGCACATCAATTGAACTATTTCAAGCATGTAAACATGCAAGAGGCACACCGTAATGATTACTACACAAATAGAGCTTTGTCCATCTCCAGACCCTTGGAGGTTCTTACGGTCATCCATGACAAAATGGATCATGCCAAAACAGCCTCCCCATGTTTTGCAAATCGTATCAAGGCCACGGATGGACTTTTTAAGCTGCCTGTATCGGTTACAGGTGAATTTGGAAACAATGTCATCGCATACCCTAAATGTTGTGGTGTTTTATTACGTGATGTGCTTGAGAACATGGATTCCCTCAAATTGGTTTATTTATTCATAGATACTAATCACATTGGGTTGGCATTGCAGGAATGATTGCACATGGACATGGGGATGTCAAGTTTGCTCATTATGCTCTTGATTTGTATCCAGCGGATTCAAACCACACGATAGGGTCATTCGCAAGGCTTTTACGTGATTTGGAGAAACCGCCGGCCTATTCTTCAGGATTGTTATTTGAAAATACGGGTTCAACACCTTTATATGAAGCGGTGTTGGATGGAAAAGATGTATGCTTGCATTCGTTGCCAGAGCCACCCAGTGAACCCGTGATTGCCAAGAAGTTGCCCCCCACTTTGCGTGTCCAATTGGACAATTGTGCCAAGGACAATAAAAGTAGATATGTATTTGCATATTGGTCGTTGTTGGTTGCGAAAGGCATTTTCAAGGAGGTTTTTGTGTCCTTCCTATTGGTAGGCCACACGCACGATGATATTGATGCATCTTTTGGGCGGTGGAGCATGAAGTTGAGGGAAGAGGATTTTCCAACAATCCCATTATTGATGAAGTCGTACATGGATTTGGAGAACGTTCCCGTCATCCCCCATATGATTGAGGAGGTGCCTGACTTTAAGGCATTTATAGAACCATTTATTCGAAGCGGAGCTCACCGATTGATCGGGCATACGAAGGCACAACAATTCCGCTTCTACATGCGTGACGATGGTGTACCCGCCATGCAATACAAGTTGTTGTGCACGACACAAGACTGGAGCCCGCCGGAAGGTCTCCTTGTCTGGCGCGTGGATGCGGATGGAAAGACGATGTTACCGGATGGAGAGCCCAGGCCTTGCAAGCCAATACCCATGAAGAATTTGGAGGATATTTTGAAAGGTATATCAGGCTTCATACAATATTGGGAGAGTTTGAAGATAGCGGATGTTGGTGGATCATGTTGGCATCGTTACGGGAGTTGGATACATTATTGGACACGTGTTCGTGCCGCCTTGTCAGACCTACACCAAGATAGCCCTCATACATTGAGGCACGGGTTTTGGCCACAAACTCGTGTCGAAGTACAAGCTTCGGAGGCTTGCCTTTTGGAAAATGGAGAGGTTCGTGAGGAGTTTGATGTGGACGACCATTACGTTGGGCCTGCTAGTCAACGTCCCCCACCTTCATTCCGCATTGCGGTGGATTGTCATGAAGGTTATATGCTCATTTTGCGTCCTGGAGATGAGACATATGCGAAGCCAGTGTGGGTGGCAAGAGCTTTGTCTAAACCAAATTTTGCAACTTCCAGCCCTCATTTTCGACAAATACAAGTGGAGTACTACAGACCGACAGCACGGAACGAAGATGTGATTCGGCATCAGGGTTGTCTATCCCGCCGTTGTGACGGTGTCGTGCCGTCACGACGTGTCGTGTCGTGACGGACCCCTCCGTCACGACACAATAGGGTCCACGTAGGGTCAACATAGGGGGAGCCGACTAGGGTGGGTAAAATACTTACCTTCTTGCCAAGGTGGCGTCCTATGTGGCAGAAAACGTCGACGTGGATGTGCATATTTCCCCTGCCACGTAGACCATTTTGCCATTGTGTTTATCATTGTGTTAAAATCAAAGTAATAAAATATTACTAAGGAGGGTGTGGGGCGGACGGGGGCGGACGGGTGGGGCGGACGGGGAAGGGGGGTGGTGCGGACGGGGAAGGGGGGTGGAGCGGACGGACGGGGGGGTGGTGCGGACGGTGGATGGGGGTGGAGCGGACGGACGGGGGTGTGGAGCGGACGGGGGAGGGGGGGTGGGGCGGACGGACGGGGGTGGAGCGGACGGGAGAGGGGGGGGGGTGGGGCGGACGGAGGAGGGGAGGGGCGGACGGAGGAGGGGGATGGAGCGGACGGGGGAGGGGGGTGGAGCGGACGGGAGAGGGGGGGGGGGTGGGGCGGACGGACGGGGGTGGAGCGGACGGACGGGGGAGGGGGGGTGGGGCGGACGGACGGGGGTGGAGCGGACGGACGGGGGAGGGGGGGTGGGGCGGACGGACGGGGGTGGAGCGGACGGGAGAGGGGGGGGGTGGGGCGTCCCACCCGTCCCACCCGTCCGCCCCGCGTTCCCTCCCGTCCGCTACCCTCCGTCCGCCACACGTTCCCCACCGTCCGCTCCTCGTTCCCTCCCGTCCGCCCCACGTTCCTCTCCCGTCCGCACGCGTTCCCTCACGTCCGCTCCACGTTCCCTCCGTCCGCCACACGTTCCCCGTCGTCCGTACCCCGTTCCCATCCTGTCCGCACCCGTTCCCTCCCGTCCGCCCCGCGTTCCCCCCGTCCGCCCCGCGTTCCCCCCGTCCGCCCCGCGTTCCCCCCGTCCGCTCGGAGTTCCCCTACGTCCGCACCACGTTCCCTCCCGTCCGCTTTCCGATCCCTTCCGTCCGCCCGCGTTCCCTATCGAGTTCCCTTCACGTCCGCTCCACGTTCCCTCCGTCCGCCACGTTCCCTCCGTCCGCCCGTTCCCCTCCCGTCCGCGCCTCGTTCCCTCCCGTCCGCCCGAGTTCCCTATCGCGTTCCCCACCCGTCTGCTCCTCGTTCCCTCCGTCCGCCCCCACGTTCCCTCCGTCCGCCCCCACGTTCCCTCCGTCCGCCCCCACGTTCCCTCCGTCCGCCCCTAGTTCCCACGTTCCCCATACGTCGTTTTCGTACCCTAAACCCTAATTCCGACCGGGATCCCATAATGATTGGGCTCCTCGTTGCCTATATAAAGCCGTGAGGCTTTAGTTCCTACCACTTTCCTCTCCTCCCACCACATAGGGACCCGAGACCTTGTTGCGTCCCAAAGGACAGCATCACCGCGCGGGTCTCAAGGGGTTTGGGAGGGCAGGGCAAATTGTGGGGGAACCCTCGCAATTTTTTTTTCAGATTCACTCGCTCCCGTGATTTTTATCACGAGAGATTTTCACACTCACTTATTCACGTGATTTTTATCACGACTCATTTTCAGATTCACTCACTCACGTGATTTTTATCACGATGGAGGGGGAGGGCATTGCTCCTTACGAGAACGAGGATTTGAGGGTGCACCGTGCTTGGCTCGTAGGCAATGCATCGGCGAATACTGCCGAGGGTACGGGAAGCGATCCTGGAAGTGGAAGTACTGCAGCACGTCCACCACGTCCAGATCCCTTTCAGTTTGACGAAGAGTTCTTGGCTGTTGGTCATTCGGGAGGCAACCAAACACGGGGAAGCCGTGGAACATGTGGGAGTCGGGGAAACAGTGGACATAGAGGGAGAACTGGAAGGGGACCAAGCTCAGGCAGTTCCACAGAAATACATGCACCGGCTCGTTCGGAGAACGTGCCACCACAATCTCCGACACGGCGGACATCAAGACCGGAGAGCCCTGCACGTGATGTACCTCAGGGTTCGGAGCAGACTGAAAGACGGGGATTAAAACGCCCAGCAGTTTCGGAAGGGACGGAGGACGGGTCCGCGGCATCGGGTTCGCAATCAAAGAAAAGGAAACATAGAGGCAAACGCGACCCGCGGACCGATGAGGCTCGAAATCATTGCAGGATCGTGTTGTTGGATTGGTTTAGAAGTAACAGCATGGTTTATTTGGAGAAAAAATACCTCAATGATGGTACAAAGGGTTTAGAGTTGGCGAGGAACGAGTTGATGCTTATTCTCACGGAAGCCACGTCTGGACCGGAGTTTGAGGAAGCTAGGGGCATGAGCGATTGGAACACATGGATTGAAAAACAAGCTGTGGAAGCAATCTACAATCCAACGATGTCATATGAGGCTATGCATCCTGGAGAGGGAAGTAGTGGTGGGAGGAGGTCCGAGCTGTACATTAAGCTAGAGAATTGGAAAAGAGGCGTAATAGCAGCAAAAGGCACATCCGCCCGCAACCTTCCCGTTTTTATTGACAGGCAGCTGGCAGACAACATTGCCACTCAGGGCCGGCAGGGTGTCATATGGTTGCCTAGGAATGTGGAGATCAAACCCTTGGATAGGGAAATCTTCCAAGGGACCTTCGGAGTGGTGCGGAGAGTCACAATTCATGGAGCATCATTCATCCCTAACTGGATAGAGTGGGCTGGGAAGACCATGAAGGCCACGAATAGTCTGGAGAACCGAAAGGAGCGTTCGGTTGAAGCATTGGCATGCCCAGTAGATCATCCTGGGATAATCAAGCTACAATACCTCCACCCGAAAACATACGAATCCTATTCGATGTGGTGGAATGGAGGCTCCTTGAAGAACATGAGGGTCTATGACCACCAAGTTCCGGAAACCCACGAGCGCACAATCCTTCAAATGCCTGGGGCAGACTTTGAAGCACGGAAACGGTTGGTTGTATATCGAAGGCATCGAGCTTATTTGGCATGGGCTCTAATGTGCATTGTGGATGTAGTGCACAAGCATGACGTGTTGCACAATGACCTTAATCCCAACAATGTCATGCTGCATTTCCCACAAGACCGTGAGAACACGGTTTTCATTGGTGTGTGTGATTGGGGGATGGCATCATGGGGAGATGAAGACGCACCCTCCAACTATGGAAAAGAATCAGTGGATGAGATGAACAAGCACCGCATAAAATACAACTGTGCTGGTCCAGAATTATTCCATGTACGAGGGCAGCGTGGAACATCTACCTCTCCGGTGAGGATGGCTCGGAAACATAGGCACACGTTTCTCTCGGAGTCCTTCTCAGTGGGTGTTTTGGCAAAGAAGATTTATGCCAGGGATTCGACTTCCTCGTTGTTTCAGCTAAACAGTGATCCAAATGGCTTGAAGATGCGGTTTGAGATAGCATTGGATGCATTGACGAAGCCCAATCCAGCGGAAAGGTCAACCATCACACACGTAGTGAACATGTTGAAGTCGCCTCCATACAACATGGTTAACCCGACAATGTGCTTCCGTGACACTGCAAAATAGTTTTTTTTTGTTTTCTTTGCAGCAATTTTGGATCATACCAATTTTGTAACCGTTGGAGATGTAAATAAAGCCATCATTTTTTCATACACAACTTGTATATTGTATGAGATTTATGGATCTTAGTGCAATGTTCATACTCCATGAGGATTTTTGCTTCATAATCGAGATGAAGTCTATGGGAGACTAACCAAGGTTCTCGCCTCTCGTGAGGCCACATCATTCTTTCACATCGTTGTTATCACATCCATGTGCTAAGTTCAAGTTAACTATAGTTGTTCGTGATATGTCTTGCCAAAATGCAATTACCTATATTTATTCTAATTTTGGTATGCCACAAAATGTAGTCAACTATAGTTATATCTAGTTAACTAAAGTTGAGCACAATGTTGCAATAGTTATATCGGTTGTACACGTGATCCTAAACATCTCTAAATGTTCTTTCTTGTACTCCACACATATTGCACACATACTTCACAATTGCTTATATTTATATTTATATAATTCACAATCACTTTTTTTTGGAAGTTTGGACATAGTCTCGGTTTTTTGGCTCTCAAAAATTCATATGAAGTCCAAAAAATGAGTTCTTGGTATCCATGGATAGGTAATGAAGTCCTCTACAAGAATATGCAATAAAAGTCCTCTACATAATAGTCCCCCCATCTACATAATAAAGTACACTAAAATAGCAATAATCAACTAAGGGTGAACGTAAAGTGGTTAAAAAAATTTCTCTTGGAACTGAGAAGTGGATGCATAGTTTCATATTGCTTTGTGCTTGTTTATCTCAACAGAAACTGTTCGGTTGGTGAATTAAAAATAAATAAATAAATCATAGAAGTGGTACAACATATTATACAAGTCATAACTTTATTATTGCGACAACGTTATAAATGCCCTTTATTAATCATATACATGAACAAACCATGCAAACTATAATATTCCACTTCATTCCGTCATCCCAACCTCGTAGATGCTCCTGGCTTCCAGCGAGGCTCCATTTTTGGAAGAGGATTCGGCTGAAGTAAATCAAAATAGCTAATCGTTCGGTCTTTCATCCGTTCCTTCAATGGTAGCCGATGAGGCGACAATCCTCTCCTCTTCTTACGAATAGACATAGTCTTTGAAGATTCCCCCGCTACCTTGACTATTTCAATGTCGATTGAAGTCTCCTTCACATCCACATCCACATCCACATCCACATCCCCGGGCTTCTCCAAAATATCCGCACACAAATCAATTAGATCATTTAGATCTCCACCCACGCATTGTGTGTGGTCCTTCTCCACCGCATCGATCTCAAAGTTGTCTGCATATCGTCGTTGTTCCTCCGCCGCCCTCATCCTCCAAGCTTGTGTAGATTGTGAGAAGGGAGTCATGACATACTCATCACGAAATCGATCCCTAGCACTTCTCTCATCTCTCTCACGCTCGGGTGTTGCATTGAATGGAATATGGGGATCGTCTAAATTGTGTATCTCCTCATCGCATTCTACACCCTCAAACATGACTCTCCCCTTTCCCATCCTATCCATGATACTCTACCTTCGTTATATGTATGAGTCTCAATGATCTACTTATATATTGACCTCTAAGGACTTGATGACCATGACCAATAATTGATGTAATCCAATATGTAGAGGATCCAATTCTCGTTAGTAAGATAAAGTCAACGCAATCGGAATAAAAAAAAAGTTGGTTAGGTTAAAAATGTACACTTTTGAAAAAATCTTCCGACATCCGCATCGGAAACCTCTTTGATACCTCTTTGAACTTTCCATATTTGATTAGTTATCCACTCATTCAACAAATCATTAATTTGTGCTTCAACCTTAGTGGTTCATATAGTTTCATAACCGATGTCACCCATCCGAATGCACTTTCCTTCAACAAATCATTAATTTGTGCTTCAACCTTAGTGGTTCATATGGTTTCATAACCGATGTCACCCATCCGAATGCACTTTCCTTCAACAAATCATTAATTTGTGCTTCAACCTTAGTGGTTCATATGGTTTCATAACCGATGTCACCCATCCGAATGCACTTTCCTTCAACAAATCATTAATTTGTGCTTCAACCTTAGTGGTTCATATGGTTTCATAACCGATGTCACCCACCGAATGCACCTTCCTTCAACAAATCATTAATTTGTGCTTCAACCTTAGTGGTTCATATGGTTTCATAACCGATGTCACCCATCCGAATGCACTTTCCTTCAACAAATCATTAATTTGTGCTTCAACCTTAGTGGTTCATATGGTTTCATAACCGATGTCACCCATCCGAATGCACCTTCCTTCAACAAATCATTAATTTGTGCTTCAACCTTAGTGGTTCATATGGTTTCATAACCGATGTCACCCATCCGAATGCACCTTCCTTCAACAAATCATTAATTTGTGCTTCAACCTTAGTGGTTCATATGGTTTCATAACCGATGTCACCCATCCGAATGCACCTTCCTTCAACAAATCATTAATTTGTGCTTCAACCTTAGTGGTTCATATGGTTTCATAACCGATGTCACCCATCCGAATGCACTTTCCTTCAACAAATCATTAATTTGTGCTTCAACCTTAGTGGTTCATATGGTTTCATAACCGATGTCACCCATCCGAATGCACCTTCCTTCAACAAATCATTAATTTGTGCTTCAACCTTAGTGGTTCATATGGTTTCATAACCGATGTCACCCATCCGAATGCACCTTCCTTCAACAAATCATTAATTTGTGCTTCAACCTTAGTGGTTCATATGGTTGCATAACCGATGTCACCCATCCGAATGCACTTTCCTTCAACAAATCATTAATTTGTGCTTCAACCTTAGTGGTTCATATGGTTGCATAACCGATGTCACCCATCCGAATGCACCTTCCTTCAACAAATCATTAATTTGTGCTTCAACCTTAGTGGTTCATATGGTTTCATAACCGATGTCACCCATCCGAATGCACCTTCCTTCAACAAATCATTAATTTGTGCTTCAACCTTAGTGGTTCATATGGTTTCATAACCGATGTCACCCATCCGAATGCACCTTCCTTCAACAAATCATTAATTTGTGCTTCAACCTTAGTGGTTCATATGGTTTCATAACCGATGTCACCCATCCGAATGCACCTTCCTTCAACAAATCATTAATTTGTGCTTCAACCTTAGTGGTTCATATGGTTTCATAACCGATGTCACCCATCCGAATGCACCTTCCTTCAACAAATCATTAATTTGTGCTTCAACCTTAGTGGTTCATATGGTTTCATAACCGATGTCACCCATCCGAATGCACTTTCCTTCAATAAATCATTAATTTGTGCTTCAACCTTAGTGGTTCATATGGTTTCATAACCGATGTCACCCATCCGAATGCACTTTCCTTCAATAAATCGGAGTTGGATACATTAGTGGTGACGAACGTGGGTGCAGGGTCGACAACCACAAAGGATGGTTCACCTTCAACTCCCACCACCGCCTGCTCGGTTGGGTCAGAGGTCGTGGAGGATGATGCAGTTGTGAAGGTCAAGAAGCGTCGTGCCCCTCCTACGAAGGACACAACAATGGATGACGTGTTGGGAAAGACTACACAAAAATCAGATGGCAAGTAAGTAATTCATTTGGATTCAGCATGCAAAACATAATATACGTGTCCTTCATTGTTCGGCATGGCCTCTGACACGTTTATGTATGTTCTGCAGACTCGAAGAACTTGTGAATACCATCGTGAAAGAAGCAGGTGGGAAGAAGGTCCGAAGTTTTGAGTTTAAGTATCGGGGTGATAATTTGAGTCTGCAGTGGGAGGGGGATTTGAAACCTATGGTACAGAATCATGGGGAGTTGAGCAACTACATGATGGAGTGGATCAGGGCGTGGCTCAATCCCCAGATAGAGAATGTAAAGTGTTATGTCTGTTGTCCTTATCTTGCTCCACTACTCCGTACGCATCTGCAGGAGCAAGGAAATGACAATTTAGGGGTGTTCATAGGGTTCATACACGACAAGTACGGGGCTCTCCCTGTGAAGGACACGAACACTCTAATAATTCCCTACACGTGTGGGAAACACTGGACAGTTTACGTAGTAGGGGAACATGGTTTCTTTCATTTGGATTCGCTGGTGTCATCGGGTTTGCACTCCGACACCAAGCTGAGGGTGAACCTCGCAAAGTTGTGGGCTGCATGGAAAGGCTATGAGGACGATAGCGAAATGTGGTGTAGGGTACAATTTCCGGAAGTGTGGATACAAGCAAGTGTGCCCCAACAAAACTCAAGCTGGGCTTGCGGGTTCTACATGTTGAAGAACATAATGGAGTACGCAAGGACAGTGAGAGATAAACCCCACACATTGTGTGAGGTAAATTGGACATAGACCTCTAAGACCCTTGAAACATAAACATAGAGCCTACGAATAGTAGTATATAGCGCATATATGTTCTGCATGGGGGTGTTCTGCGTGCTATGTTCTGCAATGTTCTGACGGCGGTCGTGCCCTTGCAGGGATTTACATTGAACTATAATCGGGTCGATGCATTACGTACAAGGAAAATCATCAGGAATGCAGTGATTGATGTGATCGAGAAGGGACGACGTTCTACGACCGAGTGGAATGTCGAAGTTGTAATGGAGACTGCAGAATAGCTTGCCGCACGCCGAAGACCTGCAGCGAAACGACATCGCAGAGTCAGGAAGATGATCACACCTCTGAGAATAGTCAACAGCTAGTAGGGTGCAATTGTAACATGTGTAACATGTGTAACATGTTGTAAAGTAGATACAAAATTTTCATGACAGTGTACACAAGGCAATAGTTTGTAGTATTCTAGTTCAGGAAACACAGAACATACGCTGGTCAAAGACCACATGTACTGCATTCATGCGCACACATTTTGATATAAAGCACAATCATTGCACATAGGCAGGAGTGATGTGCGTGGTTGGGGAACCTTTCTTCTACACTGCAAGTGCTTCAATTCAATATGATGCATGTTGTATGAAGAACACTGATATTATGCTTCACATAATAAAGGTTCTGGGTATGTTGACACGAAGGTCAGGAAGGTAAAGCATTAACTTGGAAGGGCAGTCGGTAGTGCTGGCGAAGAACGGTGACCATGCAGGATACGCAACGGACGCGGGGAGTGGCTGCATACAGTAAGTCATATAAGACCAACCTTGATTGTATAACCATTGCATGATTACTAAAGACACTTATATGTAAAGCATGTAGAACCCTGGTATACTGTACAATACTTAGAGTAAAATTAATCCACGTAGCAAATGTTTCATATACTACAGGACAAACTTTAGAACATTGCAGAACATAAAATATGAAAATGCAGCACGACGTAGACAACGCAGAACATAGATTATGCAGAGAATGCACTAGATCATAGTTTATGATAAAGCAGAACATAGTTTATGGTAACGCAGAACATAGTTTATGGTAACGCAGAACATAGTTTATGGTAACGTAGAACATAGTATATGGTAATGCAAAACATAGTATATGGTAACGCAGAACATATTTTATGATAAAGCAGAACATATTTTATTGTACTGCCGAACACAGTTTATGATGTAGCATAACATAGTACATGGTAATGCAGAACATAGTTTATCAATGACCCTAATTTGTGGAGGATGGTTTTAAAACCATCACACCTTGTAGAACATAGCAAGTAAACTCTTATATCTTGCAGAATACGCTACAAGAAATAGAAATCTATCCAATCACTGCAAATAACAAGCAAGAACTAACAATTCCAAAACACAATTGCCTTGTAGGACAGTGACATGCAGGATAGTTATTGACCGGAAATTAACATGTATTGGGACAATATAAACGGTGAAGCCAAAATGAATAAGGGGTATCAATTGGGCTTCGATAGCCTCTTTCTTGGCAACGGGAACTCCAAAAAACTTCGGCGACGTTTCAAAGAGTTGTCGCCTGTCCTCTCTGGGAAAGAGGTTGTCGTAGGGGTCAAAGGCATCCTTGTGACACCTTGTGCTATCAGCTGGGTTTGCCTGCCCCGAATCTGCCTAAGGCCAGCAATCAAGTGATCTTGAAGAACAGGATGTTGTTCTGCCTTCAGCGCAAGTGAGGTATATATGTCGTGCGCGGTAGCGGCCGGAGCTGCCTGTGAAGAACTCTCCTGGGAAAGGGTTATGGGGTTGAAGGAGTCCCCCTTTGAGAACTGAGAAGAGAACTGTGAGGGATCCTCTGAGTCAACAATCAGAGGCTGGACAGGAGTTAGAGGAGTATGTTCTTCTTCAACATCTACACTGAAAATAGTGTCCTGCACCACAGGTTCAGACAAGACGGGGCTGACCACGTCGGACGGAACATGCAGGTGAGTGGTTTGTTGTGACATCCTGACATAGGAATGCGCCATTGGAGGGGCGCGTTGCGTTCCATGTTTTGTACCGGCTTCGCGAACTATGAGACCATCATCAACTCCAGGGTGGAGCATCTTGAACACTTTTACAGTGTGTTTGCAAATCATGCCCTCCTGCGCAACAGGGCAGTCGCACTGTGCCCATTCGGAGTCCGGACATTTGACGGTCCACACCTTTGGGCGGTTGTTAACAGACCCAACATACGCAACATCTTCATCCATACAAATGAAGACGTTCGTGTCAGGTATGTCCTTCGCTCTTATAATTGCCGATGCAACAATACCCTCTTGTTTCTTGTTGCGTATGAATCCATAGGCTTTGCACTGGACACTGTACCAATAATGCGTCAAAACGTCACCCGTAAGATGATAAATAAGCCAGTCCATACGCCTGCCCACAAGCCTTTCCTTGGCGGAGTTCAGAACACTCTTCAAGTTGCAGTGGTAGGATTCAATAGCTGCGTTAGTGTTCTGTCCTGCATGCGGTATCCGTCGTGCTCCAACACACCACATTGGTGTCTTGGCCCGCCAAAACTCGTTCATGTATCTCATGAATGCAGCTGCCCTTGGATGGGTGCTAGATATCTTGTCCATTTGGTGTAGGGCCCAGTCGATAGGATCATCGTCAACTTTGCAACCTTTTCCGTACATTATGTCAACAAGCAGTTGAAGAACAAGGGTACGTTCTGCAGCGCTGGAAATTTTTTTGACGGCATTCTCCGACCAGGCCTTCCTCACATGCCATAAGCACAAGAAAATCCTAGCATCCGGCCACACCATGCTGCGCATGCAGAACAGAACAGAATATGACGTGGGATGGAGGACATTAACAACTAACCACATGTTATGTTGAACCATTAATGGGTAATTGAAATTGAAGGACACTGCTATGACTGTGAAGGACATAAATAATGAAGTGAAATTACAATTGAATAAATGAAGAACACTCGCAAACGCCCTTACCCCAATGTATTAATTTCAGCCTGGGCATTGTCAACGATAAGAGAAGATGGATTCCATTCAGAATTGATGCTTTGAACCCTGTCATGCAGAGCCTGAAGAACTGGGCGGAGGTCTTGTTCGCGTGTCCGTGAAATGACAAAAAAAGCCACAGGTATGCCATTTCTCCAATCGTCAAACACCATAATCGTATAGAGTGGGTACTGCAGAACACTTGCAGCAACATTGTTAGGAAAGGAGCGAATCATGGTAGATACGTAATAAATGACACAATAACAGGATGAGACAGTGAATGGTAGTACCGTGCGGCATTGACATTGAAGAACACAGGGACAAGGCTGAAGGACATAGATTGTCTCACCCTAGTCTGGCTGGTGCCAAATGTGGCGTCAATCGACAGAGCACTGTTGTGGCCGAACTTTGCCATCATCTGTAGTTGCCATTCTGTTTGAATGCCTAGAGTGAAAGGTGAGTCATCTTGTGTTTGAGAATTAAGGTCCATTAGCGTGTGCTCTTGGTAGTAGAACACACTGTCGGGATTCTCAGCTACCCACATACGGATGCTGACGGGGTCAGATGGATGTTTCTCCCACAACTCTTCCGCCCTCCTACGACAAATGTTCCTAACGTCAAATGGCAACAAGAATGTGTCACGCGTGACAAATCCGTTGGACACGGCCAACTCCCGAACCTCTTTGGTGTGTTGTTGCATAATTTGTGCAGGAGATAACCCATATGAATGCATTTCAACAATTTTCAGTTTCATTTCCTCTGACAGCCCAGCACCGAGTGCATATCGAAATCCACCGACCATGGTTCCATGGCAATGTTCTCCAGCGGAATTCAAGTGTTCTACATTTTCGTAAACAAGCAAACACAACGAATGGTCCAGGTAAGGTTTTTTCGCAACAAAACAACGTTGGCACCCTCGCTTGACGGAGTTGCCTGCTAGTGTTTTGCCAATGCGCGTTGCCTTTGGACGGGTTGACTTGGTCGCAGTGAAAGACTCGTATTCAGGTATGACCTTCTTCCTTCGCTTTTTCTTTTGCAACACCTTCTGCTTCTTCTTTTTCTGAGTGGATTTCAGTAGAGCTTGCATGTCATGTGGCACTATATTGGTCTTATCTTCAGGGCCAAAGTTGCACCTGTATCTGGAATGGCCATGGACGAATAAAATTAATGATAATATATGTGGATTGGATGTGTGGTATATGGGAACGATGGGCTGTACTGGTTTATGCACATTCAATTACATTTAATGGTATATGAAGAACACACAACCAACGCTATTACAGGACACAGTGAAGAGATATGCGTTCATGAGTATGTTCATGTAGAACAACAAACAACAGGTGAAGGACATCAAAATCATGCACCCTCATGATCCGTAAGTACAACGAACTCCCAATCCTTTGGTGTGGAATGAAATGTGTATTACTGGCACATTATGATAAGCAGGACATGAAGAACAATGGGTGTGGTTCCAATTCCAGAGAAGGCAGAAGGTCAAACCTCAGTACAAGTGCCGGACTGTGTGCACGAGGTGTTCGCAAGGAGTGCGGCAAGTTAACACATACGATGTCCTTGGTGAAATTGCAAGGAAAATGAGGATGTTGTTGCTCGCCTTTAATGAAATCCTCAAGTCTTTCCCACAATATGACGGCTAGCATAGAGGTTTTGTGTATCCCCTTGCCCTGGGTAGCGTGGCTGGTCCACACCAAGTCGTCCATGGCAAATGCACCTGGAGGGGGATTTTGAACTTTCTCTCTCAACGAAATTATCAAGTCAGCCTGCTTTGCACGAAATGTTGCTGGAGCAAATTGAGCAAGCTCGTCATCAGATTCCACAATAGTTTCAAGATGAGACGTATTGCGGGGAAAATGGGTGCTTCCCATGTGATGGACATCATTTGTGGAGGCCATTTCGATGAAGGCGAATGTGATGAGGCCCTGAACCTCTAAGTCCTATGTCCTTACAATGAAGGTGAAAGCAGTGATGAAGATAACAGTACTTTAAAGACCTACCTACTTCACTTCACATGTCCCTAAAGCTTTGCATTCTCCATAAAACGATCCACAGAAGTGGAAAATGAATTGCAAGGAACTGAACATCATAACACCACAACACAAATGACGAACACAGTGATGTCCCGCATAGCACACAGAATGCAGAGAACTCTGTGCTCATCGTTCGAGCAACCCTAAACCATGGATCCGAAAATCACGGAACACCCAGATCTACAAAACTAACTATGTAGAACATGGTATGCAGAACCAGGCATGTAGAACCATATATGTAGAAACCGAAAATGTAGAACTTGATATGCAGAACGAGATCTGCAGAACAGGTCAAGATCTGCGGAACAGGTCAAGATCTGCAGTACAGGTCAAGATCTGCAGAACAGGTCAAGATCTGCAGTACAAGTCAAGATCTGCAGAACAGGTCAAGATCTGCAGTACAGGTCAAGATCTGCAGTACATGATATGCGTGACAATATCTTCATTACAATATATATGCAGGACAAAATCCGCAGGAAAAATATCTGCAGGACAATATTTGCAGTGCTAGATCTGTAGGACATGGATCTGAAGGACATGGGCTGTGTGACAGGATGTCTGCCTGCAACGCGGACGTGTATGGACGTGAAAGTGGGGTGGACGGAGACGGGTTTCGTTGATGATGTCACTTCACGGGCAGCCCTGACGCTGTCAGAGAGAATCCCTAGAAGTTCGTAGGGGGGAACTTAACGTCCTCCTTTCTAGACGCACACCTAACTACATACCACCCAAATGTAGGTGTCGAGATTACTTGCTATATAGAATTAGCACAAGTCTATCTTATAAACATCTGAAATCACGAAGAGCTTTACTTGGCAGTCCAATTCCAACCCAATGCTCATGTGTATGTGCCTGAATATGCTTTCATATTCACAAGGTAAAAATATGTCGAGGTTTACAGAGAGCATAGTGAACTCTTATTCATCTTTTGGGAGCATTAGGGAAATATAGTTATTCTGACTTAATAGTAGACGATTCTTACTTTTACAAACAGTGAGATCGCCAGGGTTTCTGAAACTGTTTTAGCACCTGATTTGCAATACCCAAGCTCATATATTCAAGTAAAGTGAGCGTAACAAACAGGGCATACATACCATGGTGATCAGACCTAACTACCTACCTAACAACACTCCTGCTTGGTAACCAACTTGGCTGGCCCCAAGTAATTAACGCAGACAAAAAAGCACCTTGAAACTACACTAAATATTGCATTTAGTGCAACCAATTCTATTTGTCTTGCTCAATACTCATTGTAAGTGGCCCGTGTAGTGTAACCAACATCACATGTAATCTAACATTATTTGTCATTCCTTGTGAAATTATTTGAACATTATAGATTTACAATTGTACAATTACTTTCACTTACAAAGTGGATTTTCATCCAACTTTCAATACCCATGACAATATCTCATTGTAAAAAGAACAGGATGCAAAATATACCAAACTTTGTTGTCAATAATTGGCATCTGGATGAACTAAAAGTAAGTTAGGATGAGAGTACTTGTAAACTTTTTCACAAGGTCATTATGCCCCCTTCCCACTTGACTTTAGCTGAGCCTAAAAGTTGGTTCTAAAAACACGGCCTTCACACCATCGACACTATCTAGTCCCGAGCCTAGTTGGCAAATGATGTGGCATGGTTTAAAAGTGGAAGTTTTAAGCTTCAAGCACCGACCCTCCCATCGGTATCTAGACATGAGGCAAAAATGTAGGACCTTTAAAAGTGTCGCCTCCCACTCTTGTGATTGATTGCTTTTAGTCTTAGTTATGAGGGCACGAGGAGCTCCATTAACAAAAACCGATGGTAAGATAGATGGGTAGTAAGGCATTTGGGGATGGGACAAAAACTATCCAACATCCATTGCTTGGTAGATAAAACAATGAACATGCGTGAAAACTACTTAACTAAAACCTACTCGAAAATCTCTGGACCAAGTTCTTGTAGGTGCATTGGGATAGCCGGATGCCTCCGCTATAACCGAGAGAGCTTTACCCGGTTTTTAGGAAAGACTTTGGTTATTTGGTAAAGTTAGGTGGGAAAGGGGCATTAGAAAAGTAGCCACACTGCCATAAAAATACCATTTGACACTAAATACAATATTAAATGGTGTAGTTAACTGGCAAAAGCAGACATACTCCTAGCTAGGCTGGGGCGAACCAACCCATATATCCGTACCTTACCGGGGAGGGCGAACGGCTGGGGATTCGTGGCACTCACTTAAAATCAACCATCCTACATATTGTGGATGAAGTGGCTCCAATACAAAAAGACCCCTATGAGGTTGAGGGCCGATTCATTCGAATGTGACATCACTAGACATCCGGTAAGGTACCAATGTATGGGTCGGTTCGCCCTAGCCCTCCTAGCTAATAGTGGGGTCAACCATAAAGGGTTCTCTAGCCTACAGTAAAGTCTTACAACAGAGACTTGTATGTGTCGAGGCAAGGAGTTGAAACAGACGTCCTTCCAAAATAGAAGATCAATACTGCACGCATTTAACCGCTCCGTGATCAATTTCTTTTCCAAACCGATCATAGGGCCAGTTCAGCCCTTGATGTTGATATTCAGAGGGTAGCATTTCAACCCCTGTGAAAACCATGTTTGAAGAGATACCGCAAGGGACTGTTCTCATTGATGCAAAAGCAGTGGTGTGTTAATTGATAAGAGTTGCACATAGAGATGATTTGCGATGTAGTGACAGGGAATGACTTTGTCTTCTGATCAAGTTCTCAACGCGGATTGTCAACATATATTTCAAAGTTATATCCCAGTTTGTTACAAATTTACAGAAGCTGGTTGTCAGCCATTGATGTGTTTCATTATTGTTCGATTTCTATTTGGCAGAGTGGTATCGCGGGTTCGCATTTGCCATGTGAGATTTGCCTCGTCATTTTCAAGGTGACGAAGATCATCAGTGTTGAGAAAGAATGCTATTATGCTATTGTGATCATCAGTGAACATACTTTTTACTGTCTTTACGAAAGGGAGGAAACCATCTAGCGGAGGGTTAAAGTTCGTCTCTGGGCGTCGTAACCTTCTAACATCCCATGCAAAAGTTCGGAGACAGTTAAAGTCATAACATATAGGAATTTTAAGACATCAGGGTCCAATTATCAACGTCCGTCTTCACTGAATTGCTGACGTTATAGAGCACAATATGTACTCCCTCGAAGCAATGCTCCAGCGAATTAGTCCAGTAGATTCTATGACAGGTTCGCAAAATACACGCAAATTTCTTACACCGCGATAACCCATTTACTCACATTTATTTCAAGTAATTGTTAATGCATGTCTGAAACTGCAATCAACATTCACGCAAGATTTTCAAGGAATGATCTCAACTCATGATATCTATTATGATGAATTCGCAAGCACCACAATCTTGTAAATATAAATTGTAATAACAACTTCATAAAGCGGTCGACATTGCACAGACCAGATTCAAATTGGTTTTACAGACTATTTAAAAACACGAAACTCCAGCAGCAAAGGCGCGGCGATATGAAGCCGTCTCCATTTCAACACTCCTTTGACGCAGATCATCACTTCGTGTAGATATTATGACTACTTCTCAAGTCAGTTGGTAGCTTGTATTATGCAGACAGAGCCTAGGTTAGCTGGAAACCGGATCGATCTGTAGGCAACAGAACGAGATATTGTCAGACCCAAATTCCAATAATGACGAGAGAGCATCATGTCTTCCTAACAATCCACCAGCCAACAACCAAACGTCTCAAGATCTATTTGTTGGTAGTACACTTTGTTAACCTTGCCTCGCACCTACGGTTGCATCACTGTACGTAAAAGACTATTAATCCAACCTCTACTAGTCTCAAACCATCACCTTGAAATCCATTCTTGCACATCCAACGTTAGATTTCTCATCTCAAGACGCACTCAGGTTTAGGTATTTTGTATTTATGTACTTGTGATGATGAGAGATCTCTCTCTTGAACTCTCATTATCAAAACTTCCATAGAGCACTAAGCTTGATCATGCTTACACTATGATCTCTTACGCCTATATATTTGGTCATGAGGAATTTAATCCCTCGCAGCTTCACAATCCGACAGCCACTCACAGTAATCCACAAATCACTGCCATGCTAGTCGAAATGTCTCCAGAATTGAACTTACTTTACCTGACTAATATCCAATGGGTGAAGAATGTCTACTAGAGGATGACCCCGATCGTGGCGAGGAGGCTGCCGATGGCACCCAAGAGTCCTCCCAACAGTGAGTCCACTCCGGTCACCTTCACCACGATGCTCTTGTCCACGGCCACGTACAGGATATCCAGCCCAGTCACATACCTGGGGACGTGGCATTTCCCATTCACCTTCTTGCCGAACTTGTCCAAGACTTCAATGGTGATGTCGACGTCGACGAGGTCCAGAAGGTCCAGCTCGATCTCCAAGCCCACGTCGATGAGCTTACCCTCCACCGTGATGATCTTGGGGGTGCTGTTCTTGCATTTGCATTTGTGGGCCTGGGTGGCCACCACTGCGGTCAGCAACAGCATGAGCAAGAAACTAGTCTTCGCCATGGAAGCCATTGTCTATCTCCTGCTCAGAGCGAAACTGAAGAGTAGTGGGAATGAAGTCGGAGGAAGCAGCTAGTGCTTGGGGAAGTTGTGGATGGCATTATATTGATCTCCCGGGGTTATATAGTCCTCCATTCCGATTATCGTTGGAAGGTGAGATCCACGAGGCGCAGTTATCCAATCAAACATGATCTGAACATCTGGTTCCCCATCTCTGGCGCCCAGCCTCATGAACGCATTGGCGGTTTTATTAGTAGGCTGACTTGATTACAGTCTAACCTTGATAATGTCACACCATCCGTTTCGCCAAAAAGTGTGACATAAACAAGGTGTGACATATTTGATAATGTCACATTTGGAAGATTTATGCATAATGTGATATTATCAAAGAAATAGGTAGAAAAGCAAATAAAAATTACAATGTTCAAAAGAAAATAACAAAGATGAGAATTCAATGTTTTTAAATATAAAATCAAATCCAAAAGCTTGAATAACGAAGATAGCACATCATAATGTGTCATTGAGATCAGGTAAAGACCTCTCACTAGAGACAAAGAAGCTCCTAATGTCACATTGTTTTGTTGACATTGATGTTAAATGTGCAACACCAATTCTAATGAGCTTGTCATGGATTTTTTCCATTCCTAACAACTCCATAGTGTTGAAATTCAAAACATCTTTAACATATTTTTGTGCATCACTTAACTTCACTACCTTAGACTCAACATCATTGCTATCATCAATCAATGGGTCTACTTCTACGGGATCATGTGCCTCCTGGCCATCTTGCACTAATTGTACAAGCTCCTCAGTAGAATACTCAACGGAGATGCCGATGCCATCCATAGAATTTGTTGTCCATCCGGCCTTTTTTCATCCATATTACTTGTTATTATCACACTTACACTACAAATTTTGGAAATAAATAGTGACATTATCAAGAGTGATAGGGATAATAACGAGGGAGTTTTACACTAGAAAATTTGGTTTCGAAGTTTTGGGTGACAATATCAAGTTGTTCTATAAACAAGAGTGACATCATCGAGGTTAGACTGTACTGTGTGCAGATCTTTGTGTGTGAGAGGCGAATTGGAATTTGTGTCAGAGCAGGAAAGAAGTTTGAGTTTAAAGATTTCTATCATTTCTATTATTATTTCTATTTCCTGAAACAAGTGCCGAAATTTATTTGCACTGTACTCTACTGCCGGAAAATTCGTCCAATACTGCTCCAACTGAATGAAGATTTGCATATGTAACAGCCTTGAAGTTCATCATCTCTGTACAGTATCTAAGGTATGCAGATGTTATTTGGTTGCTTTTTCAGCTTAATCAGACACCTACATTTGATTAATGTGTGGTTTGGTGAGGATCAAAGAACAAACACCATAAAGACACATGATGCGTCAAGTTCACTATTATCTACTCCACACTTGATAGTGAACACAATGGGAGGACAAACAACATCAAGCAATAACAAGATAGCAACAACACAACAACCACAACTTTGAGTGTTTGTATTCTATGTTCGTCAACTGTCATATTTGTATAGTTTTGCAATCTAGTGTACGTAATATCGGCGGTTGAAATTTTCCAAAATTCATGCATAAATCCAAATATACTTAAATCCTAGTTATGCTCACAAAGATTGAGATTGCATAGATTGACCTCAAGTGAACTAGGACTTAGAAGTTAGGACCACTTCACACACAAGCCCAAGAGCAGCGACCATGAAATTGTGAGAACCCAAATGAAGTGTCCAAAGGCCCTCCAAAGATACTTCCAAAATCATTTAGTGTGGTCACATGCCCTCAAGTGTAGTGTGAAATCACAAGTGACAAGACCCTTGACTAAATGCTATTTCAATGAATTTCTATTCATGCGGGGTCCTCACACATGATAAAATATAACAAATCAATGGTTGTGAGATTTCGGAGTTTCATGGCCTCCCGGTTTTGTGCTAGGCCTACCTCCAAGTGGTGGTTTTTGAAAACAGTCCAAGTGACCATGAAACACGATCCATTTGATGCCACGTATGAATCCACGTAGACTTTACATCTACCTTGCATTCACTTAGTACTCCGTTGCTCCCTCAAGCGTAGTGTGAAGCGAACTTGGACTGGCTCCGCCTTTTCCACCAATGAGAGAGCTTGAAGTGCAATGGTCACGGGCCCTCAGTCTCGTGTGTGAAGTGGCCCTTCGCACTTGGGACCCATGTGAACCGGCCCTAAGCTTATCAAAACCCTTTGGTCTGATCTGGTGATGAGCAGCACCTAGGTCTCACGCATATGAAAGCATTCATATGAATTTGGAATTTGGGCTGTTCCCTTTGGGACAACCAACATGCTTCAAGTGCGTGAAAATAGTTGGTCTCATATTGAACTACCGATAAGGTTCGAAACTTCAACCAACACTCTCATTGATCGCATATTTTTGACGTCCAAAGGTTGGTTGGTATTCCTCAGCATTTTGCCTGACAATATGGATTACTTGCAGAAGACGATCGGTGGACAACCTGTAAAATTCAAGTCTAGAAGTCCTACCTTAACTCCTAAATGTCCAAGAAGTCAAGAAGTGGTTGCGAGTGTTTTCAAAGATATATTTCCCAAGGCAAACTTTTTCTTTTTTCTTTTTTTGTGCACCTTGACATAATAAAGTTTTGCACCATCTAGAGCAAAGCTATCAAAATTTTATATTAATGACTCCAAGGTATGGACCTCAAAGTGGTTGGAACCCTTCAATTTTTTTGTTACTAAATCAGCTATTTTGGGAAGGTTACAATGTCAGTGACATAAGTATTTTGGGTTGTTCCCATCAAATTATGAAACTCGTCATTTTAACCAATCGTATCAAAGATCAAGTGGTTTTGATACATCTTGAAATTTTTATTATTTTATGAAGGAAAATGATTGTAAAATGATTTGGTGGAGACCAAGGACAAAGATCCATAATCCAACCACACGGATGTGATTTTAAATTAACCCTCTAAAACTTTCTTTTGTATGACAATACAAAATGAAGTTTCTAATTCATACTTTATAGTACATCTTGGATTCAAACCAAAACCCTTGGCTTTTAGGGGTTGATGATTCAAGCATGGAAATGCATTATTTTTTTAATCTTTGAAATAAGAGGAGCGATTTGTCATCCAGTTATCGAGTATTGGAGAAAATGTAAATATTAAATATGAGAATAAATTTAAAAAAATTTAAAAAGGTGGGGGCTAAGCAAATAAGTGCACTACTTGTTAATAAAGCACATCTGCACTTTGCACAAGTGTGCAGAATCTAAGACTCAATGTCGCATGCCAACACCACCACATCAGGCTCTAGCAAAACACAAGCTCACAAAATTGATGTCATCATCACATGAAAGCTGATGTAAACTAGAGGCTAAAGCTGATGCCGAATGTAACTGGACATGCCACTCTTTGAGTGACTCTTATTACAAATGGTGTCCTTTAAATTTTCCTTTTCTCCTTGGAAAATAATAAGTTGCATGTATTTTCATACTTTGATGCGTATAGTCAAATTTGGAAGGTGATTGTAGACAAATCCTTTCTGTTTTTCAAATTGTTAAAAAAGCCAAAATGGCGACAAACATTGGAGTGATAAGCCACGTCTGGATAATATTTGGAGGTTTTTATCCAAATATGGACATATCCATCCAAAATGATGATTTCATCCAATTTTGGTCCTTTCTTGCCTAAACAAGTAGAGTTGTTGTATACTGTAGGTGTTGAGCAAGTTTGACACTTTGATGTCAAAATGCTACTTTTTTTTTAGATGGCACAAATTGTAAACGGTTCTAAGTAACAGAAAAGTGATAAGTGGCAGTTTTCTCAAATCTCGTATTAATTTGTGTCAAATCACCTTATCACCTACGGTATACTGGAACACATGGAGTCCCACCAAAGAACTATTCTCTTGCACCGTAGTACACAGAATTCCCTATTTTGTAGCATAATGTGGTGTTTTGCTATTGTGTGCATCGTCACATCAAATGACGCCAATTAAAGTAGTGACAAAAGTTTGCTATAGTAAAGTACACACTAAAGAAAAGAAAGAATGTAGTCCAATGTTCAGCAAACACTTCAAAGTGTACAGAGATAAAAGGTGAGACTCAAAATCGCTAATGTATTCCTAGAGAAGACCTTTCCAACCTAAGAATCCAAAAGGGAAAAACACCAACTACATGTTCAACCCTCAAGCTCTACACCAAATAGGCTCACTAGTGTGATCTTTTAAACACCGTGACTTTCTTTGTTGACTTGCAGTTCCAATTCACTAAGATGAATCCAATCCCAGTCATAGACTCGTGGAGACACGTGAAATTGCGTAAGTTTATTTTGTTATTCAAGTGTGTCTCCTCAGGACATTATTCAGATCCATAACAGTGTTCTGCGGGACTGACAATATTCTATGGAATATTCCCCACGTTCATACTCACTGTGGAGAATATTCTGCAAAATGTTGTCAGTCTTGCAAAACACTATTATAGATCTGAATAATGTTATGCTTACTTATCGACTATAATGATATTAACATTTGCAAAGTAATTGATCCAAATATTACAGTCGCATGACGTAATTCCACATAGTAACAGGCACTAAAATGGGAAAATCAGTGTAGTTTAAAGCGGCCCTAAATCAATGGAGAAATTTATTTCAGCCATCGGCAATTGCTGGTGATTCGTGATTCGTCCTACACGTTCCTTTCCATCTCCCACAGGTCACAGGTTGGATTCATAAACACAATTAAAGCTGACTTCAGCTTTCGTGGCACACTTTTGTGGCAGGCTAGCAGCCATGGAAGACGATGATGTCTGTATGTCTGTACTAATAAATACGATGTCTGAGTTATGCTTTGTGGGGCCAATTACAACTTACCACAAGCTCATGCTCATAATGAATGTGCCTCCTGTCATGAACAACTTTGGCTGACTGTTTTCGACAGTCTACTCTGGATACGAAACATGCTACGCATACTTGATAGTACAACCAAAGAACTTCAATTCTCCCTTCGTTTTGCATGTCCTGGAATGTGCTTTACAAGGTAAGCTATGTGGACCTTTACATGTAGGCACTCTTAATAACATTACTCAGTTGATGAGCTATGTTAAGTTGTCCTGATTTCAGTATGAAGCAATGGGATTCCAACATTTAAAGTCTTTATTTTCGAATTTATTATTGGGCCCATGAACATGACTCATTAGTTCAGTAATGTTGTGTTCTTAATTGAACACACACACACACATATATATGTCAGTGGTATATGACAAGGCTTGTAGTTAAGTATGGACACCAAAAAAAAGACATAGGTTACGATGAGATTGGACTATGTGTTCAAAGTATGGTCATTATTCTAGGTTTACAATCGAGACTCGAGAGAGCCTATATGATTGCTTAGAGAGGGCTTGTCGAAGGGAATCTTAGCTTTTCATAACTTTACATTTATATCTCAATCAACATTTTAAAACTTGGAATGATAATCTTTGTGATTCACAAGTGTTACCCAGATGGGATGAAATTTTTCAATCCGGTCCAACGATCATAATTAAATGTGGAAATGCCTACAACAGGGTCACATACCATAATTATGTCAATCCCCTTGCCATCATCTACCACACCTTGATGGTTGCATCCATGAACCTTGACATTGCTATTGAAACCGTGGCCACGCTAGCAATAGACACCGTTCCCTCCACCGACATCAGTGGGGCTTATCACTATATTCGTTAATTTGAGACTTTCTCTTGTCTCAAATTAATATATGGACCACAACAACATGGTCTAATGTTTGGGTCGTCCTACCTAAACCATCTTGATATGAGTTCTTAATTGGGTTCTTGATATGAACACCCGCTTCAAAGTATTTGCATCTTACAACATTCTCCAATATCTGTGTGATTTTATCCATGTTCTTATATTTGTAACTGTCTCAAAATGCCAAAAAAGTCCCAAATTAACAAATATAGTGATGCTTGGTTAAATTGTATAGGACCAAAATAAGAAACGTTAAATACAACTACGTTCCAAGGAGCATTCTGACATCTTATTTAAGAAAAGATTCTACATGGCTTGAACGTTGTGATTTCCAAGGCCCAACTTTCATGTATGGCTTCTTGGAGTGTTTCAAAGAATGGTGCCAAGGTGGTAGTATCCCGCCTTAAGTAGGAAATAAAGGCAACAACCATGTTTAGTTGGATGCATATTACCCCGGCCCATTTGACGATGATGCAAGGAATGTCGTCTAGCATCAATGTGGTTGGACCATCATTCATGTTGTGGAGAGCTCTCATAGCAACTCATTGGTGAGTGCCAAGGGATGAAGAGAAATCCATCATTATACAAAATTATGCCAAAATTGGCAATCTTGTAATTGTCATCATTACCCTCAAAACCAATCCATTGGACTTTCTAAGGTAAGCATGCCTAATCCGGTTCCTTATCTTAATCAAACACCTATATTTGAATGGTTGTGGATCTAACAAACATCGCAAAAATGTGTGTTTGAATGTGATTGGACTATATGCTATAAATTTGTTAACTATTCTAGACTCAACAAAACAACAAAAATGGGGGTCAATACATGTCAGTTGCCAGGGATTTCAAGGCTTTGTCAAGAGAAATTATGTGATCAAAGGAAAATTATGCAATTAATCAGACAAACAATCTCTGTGCATTGATTGTCACAGCCCAAAGATGGGTTGGGAGCACAGTCTGGGGAGTTCTATACAAAAATCGGTACATTTCCTACCTTTTATAAAACAGTTCGGATTTTTTTCTTTTCACTCGGAAGCTACCGAAAGCCAATTTTTTTTCTCGGTTCAATTCCGAGATTTACCTTTACCATTCGGCAATTTTCCTAGTTTCTAAATTTTACTTCGGTATATTTCCGAAGTTAAGTATAGTAAGTCGGATTTTTTAAATTTTTTATAAAATAAAATTGGTGTTATGCTTTTAAGGGAGTGAATTTGTGTTGAAAGAAATCCCAAGTATCCCTGGAAGAAGTTGAACCTTGCCAAGCCCCCACCATCTTGGGGCCAAGAATGTAGCCTTTGAAAAATGTATGGATCCAAAGAGGGTGCATTTTTTTTTAGAGGTTGGTTAGTACAGCAATACATGCAACCTTGAAACTAATCGACATCCTTAGAATTGGGAACATAACTGAAGTTATTGAACAAAAAACGTCACTTGCAGAAGACATATAATGTGAAGGGTTGGTGTATAGGAACCAATACTTAGTTCCATTTTCCCACAAAGGAATTGCCTCTTCAATGATATTATCAAAGTTCTCATCTAGCCCCTCCAAAGCAATTCTAGAATAGCTTCCAAATTTTTGCTTCCAACCCAACGGGCCTTGAATCACTCACAACCGACACCAAAATTTGATCCCCCAAACCACCATAAGCATCCACAACTTACAATCAACCCACCAACATGAATATCCAGCATAAATGTTTCTCGAACCTCCATGCATCCGCGAACATCATCACTCAACCTACAATCAATCTATTGTCAAGACATGGCCACAATCACCATAACTATTGTTACCCACAATTGCAAAACCAAAAGAAAATAAGAAAAAGAAAAAAAACCATCATTTTAGCACTTAATTCAATGTACCCTTGAACGAGATTGACAAGTGGTGCAAGATCAGAAGCCACCCACTAACCTTGAAGCCAAATACGGATCTTGAAAACACCAATTGAAAATACAAGAGCAGAAGCGGAAACTTAGAGCAAGAATGGGGTAGAGAGAAAAACCCTAATGGAGAAGTGAGGTACTTTGCCCAAGGGGCTCAAACTCTTCTTATACTTGTGAGAGAGGGTCCATGGTTGCTTAGAGCCTCAAAACCCTAATTGGCCTAGTGACAACGGAACCAACCATAAATTAGCCCCCATGGTTTTTGACCTTATGAGTCATGACTCTAGTATTACCCTAGTAACATTTCCACCCTATCCCTAGTCCCTTCGGCTACTTGCCTAAGAGAAAGGGAGAGAATAGTTGAGAGCTGAGAAAAGGAGCTGAGAGAGAAGCGGCGGGCAACGAAGAGCAACTAAGCGTCGAAAGGCTCGAAACCTAGACAGAAACAGAGAGCCGTTTCAAAGAGACCTTGTGACCTACACGGTTGAGAACCTCCCTCATTCAATATCTGCCCATACCCTCGGGAGACCCAACTCATTTCCGCCATTTTTTGAGCCTGAGGGGTTAAATTTCCTACATTATCTTATATTGGTCGGTTGATTTCCTATACTCTTCATATTTAACTAAGTTATACGGCCGAAATCTCCCCAAAAAAATCGGTAATTTTGCAATTTCACTCGGCTAATTTACAACTAGCTGCCGGATCTCCCCGATCATTGGTTGGGAGTTCTAGGACATGTCAATTTCTTGCAGCCTTGATGCTTTGATTTCGCCTGCACCAGATCTGATTACAGTTCATCACAGTAAATATCACAATTATTTTCAGTGTCACGTGACTGACTCGGCAGGATTTTATTGTGTAGGTGCTGACTGATATGAACCACATGTTAGATTATAAACTAGTCATAGTGGAATAGGCAATTTACAATAAAAGCTGGTGAGCTCATAGCATGTTTGTAATACATAGGAGTATCAGGAGGAAAATACTCAAAGTGTGCAGGAAATAGGACAGTAGTACTAGAGTAATTTGTCTTTCTATTTGATGTCATGTTCGCTGGCAGTGATATGATCATGAATATTAATCATTTTGCAGTGCTTACAGTATGGTTCCCTTGCTTCTACCAAAGGATTCTGATAAATTAAACTAATATACCACTTCAGAATATGGTACACAACCAGGGTCGTCTACTCCTAAAGGCCCTGGATCATCAATGGGTGTTCGGTTCTTCTGAGAACTTCAAATCAAGGCTTGTCACACTAAACAAATGTCCTCAAGTATGAAAAATCCCAAGATAGTTTTCACATTCACCTGCGAGGTTTCGATGCAATCTTGCATGTTGCACCCAAAATAGAGTGGCATGTCTCTCAGCTGCCTAGTTGCCTTCCCAGACTCTGTTTCATTCTTTGCAGCTGTTTATCATGAAGAGGTTTTTGAGGCTCACATCTTAGTTGGATACAATACTATGCATTGAAGATTAAATGCCAAATCGTGATCCAACTCATAGCAAATGGTACTTGGGGTTGCATACAGCCTCCCGTCTGTGTGTTATAGTTCCCTTTGCAGCTTCAGACTGTAACCTTGGACGTTCATAAGCATAGGAAGTGACAGGGCGCTCTTGAAAAGGGATTTGGTGTAATAATTGAGTCGAACGTCTACAATAGTCCTGATTGTTACCTAAAGGCTCAACCGTGCTTGGTGTCCATTGCACTTTTTTCTTTTGAAATATCTGTTGACAAAATGAAATTTCATACAGCCATGCAATACTATCTCAGCAACATCATCCTTGATTAGAACAGGATAGAAACAAAGATGCAATAAGAGATTCTTATGACGAATAATCTGACATGCATTTGAACATGTAATATACGAGGTCAATAAATGGTAGATAAAAAACTAACAATCCATATGAGGTTTTGAGCACACACCTACACTGACCATTGTTGCCACTCCACGAAACAAAATTTGAACAAAGTGCTTCTTTCCTTGACTTTCGTGCAAATCACACCATGGAATTGACGCATTTGATACCAAATGGTCATGCTTATATGAATAAGGTAATAACAATTTTTGACTCTCAAACTCCATTCTAGGCTGCACTGAAACAGTACAACTTGACATAAATTTCATATTGGTCAAGGGCAGGACTCCACCTGTTGGGCCTGAAAGCAGCTGATTTCTTGCTTCTTTTGGGTGAGTCGCCCATCTATTTGAGCTGGGCACTGCACTGGATTCCGCTTGTGTGCATTTTTTGCATTAAAGCTTTGCAACTGCCTTCTCAAGCATGCCAATTGGGCACTCAAACTTGCAGTTGAATCTGTTGGACAAAGCTGCAATATTTTATCGAACTTTTCTGGGAGAAGAACATATTAAACCAGTCTCCTATATTGGTGTTGCTATCAGGAACTCAGAGCCTTGCTTTTTGAAACATTGAGAACCTACCTTGGCAAAGGAAAACAGGTTTGGCTGGGTAGCTCTCACGCGACAGGTCTGCAACACTGTGTCTATCTGACCCAAAAACCAACACAAGATTTGAACCTCAAGGTTTTGTCAAAATTCAAGAAATTCCTACCTCTCATAGAATGATTGTGAAACAAGAAAACATTGATATGCTCCATTTGTACATTTGCTTTTGTTTCCATACAGGACTACAGAAACTTCCAATACATGTCTCCATCTCCAAAACCATGTGGTGATGCCAGATCTAATTAGACATTATATATATCACTGGAAGGTCAAGAAGGTCAATCTGACTCTATATATCATTGAATGCTTGCATCAATACATGACTCACTTGCATTGGATACACGAGCCTTGCTGAAACTGGCAGTGCTCGTCTCTCGATTGTTGTCAGCAACACAAAGTTTACAAGCATCTGGTTTGGTAGGCACTTGTCTCCAGCAGACCACATCCTCTGCTCAAAACAGTCTCCAATATTAGCAGAGTGGTGGAAATAATTGAACCTACTTGTGTTCGAGTCTCAAAGTGCAAACCCATGCAGCAGGTCCTCTAATTCTCTCCATCGTGTGATTCAGGGTAGACAGTTCTAATGTGCAACCTTAAAGTAACGAACTCAACATATCCCACACCAGAACGAGAGCTCAACATACAGAAATCTACCTAATCTCAAGGTGAATTTCGAATTAATTTGCAATGTAACGATGCCAATATTAGAACCGACAAATCCCTCCTGCTAACACTGGGTAAAACCCTAAACTTTACTCACCGGAAGAGCTTGTGCTGGGTCTCAACTCGAGGAAGTCCGAGTACTCGGCAGGTAAGGGCACCTTTTTCCAGCGCCTTGATTCAGGACTCTTAGGAGGAGTTATCATCTCCCTTACCCTTGCTTCATGACTCTTGGATGGGCCTCTAATTTCCCTGACCTTCACTTCAGGAGACTTGGCAGGGCTTCTCATCACCCTAGCCGGCTCAAGCACCCGGCCAAAAGGCTTGAAATTGCTTTTGCTCTCTTCCTCTTGCTTTTCACAGGTGAAAGATCTGCTGGAAGGAGATTTGAAAGCATCATTCTGCATGTTGTAAATATCAGGTTCGCGTAACCGAAGGGCAAAGTGCGGGGACACCACCTTATCGCATGTACTCTTCTTCAATGACTGTATTGGAGGGCAGATGGGAAGAGGGGACTCAGCAGCTCTCCGCAACTCAAGCTGAGAAGTAATAGTGCCCTCTTCCTTGTTCTGCTTACCCTTCCCTAGGGTTTGTGTCTCAGCTTCACAATTAGCTTTAGGTCTACAGTCTCTGAACCCATGAGATATGTAGCACTCCACATTCACAGGGTCGCAAGTCGTGTCTTCTTCCATCCTCTTCTCACAGCTCTTACTTTCACGAGCTTCTCCTAACCATCTTTGCACATGACCACTATCATCATCATGGGGTTTGTTACCTGCATGTCTTTCTTCAGAAATTAATTTCTCCTCAAAACCACCTCTATCACTGCCTCCCCCTCTCTTTCTTATTAAACTTTGTGTCCACCTGCCAACACTACCTTCCTGGAGTTTGCAACAATGCTGATCTGTAAACCTACCATGTATATAACCTTCGAAACGTTGACCGTCCGCATCACCCCTACCTCTACTCTGTGACTTTTCTGTGAGGTTGCCACAAATGCAACCAATCTCCTCCCCAGCACTCATCGATCTCTCATCTGCTTTACACCTTTTTTCGCTATCCTTCTGTGATGATGTTGTACATGTAGATGCATCGCATAATTGAGCTCTCACATCCAATTTGCTAAAACAAGGACTGCTTGACTTTGCAGACATTGGGACACAGGCTATTTGACAGCACGGGAGACCCTGAGTGTCCACCCCTAGAGACCTGCTAGTGGTGCTTGCGATGGGATAGGGTGGGTGACATGTACACTGTGCTGTAGCAGGGCTTCCAAGAGACGTGGTGCTTTTGTCATTCTTAATGTATAGGTTCAGTTGGCCAGCAGCCATGTTAATTTTGTCTGCTGCATGAAAGATTGTTTCCAGGTTCTCCTTGACCATAGCAATGGCATCACGAATCTCCTCGCCTGCAGCAATTTGAATCTCCCCGCCTGCAGTGATTTGAATCTCCTCAGAATAATCCTCGTTGTCATTGTCATTGTCATTGTTGTCGTCAGGAGGAGTGGCAAAAGGTTCGTTCTTGGTGCGGTGTTTCCTGGCATTGCTGAAGATGATGTAGAGTGCAGTGGTAGAGAAAGCAAGAGCGGCGAAAATGCTGAGGTTTCTCGTCAATACCGCAGGGTCCTGCTTGTAACTTCCTCCACTAAACATCACCATCTCTGTGCCACAGCTTGATGAAGCCGCACCATTTACAATAACATGTGAAATTACAATTTTCAACAAGTCTCCCTACCTCGAGAAGAAGAGGATGAAGACATCCTGATGTCCAATCAAAGCTCCGAGAGCCAACAAGTTCAAAAAGAAACTTCATCCTTCGCTACAATTCGAAGTCTTCTATTCGTATGCAAATTTTATAATAAAACCTACACCCGCTGCAGGGTCTCGGATGGTTGGAGGGGCCTGAATTGCCCATAGAAACGCTGTTCAAGGAGGTAATCGTCTTTCAGAATTATAGTAGTAGTTTACATGCTCAGTGTGTGAAATACCGAGGAAGATGTGTACAAACTTGCGCAAGAGCACCTCTCCTGAAAATCATGGCACGTCCGATTATTAGCTCCATCTGTTGAAACAGTGCATCCGTTCTTTATCGTGTGCAATGTACCGTCAATCTGTAACACGCTTGACGTTGTGTGACACTGCCCATGTCCATTCGCCTCCAGTTCTTGTCTGTGCAATCTCTCCCAAAGAAACTGATCATCTACATCAACAGCTGCACTAAGTGATATCATTTGAACAACAGGATTGATTTATATGATACTTCACGCACATGCTTCGAGATACATTGGCTGGAATACAATGTCATCTCACCAACACTGTTATATCCTTTTTCCTCAGAAAGACTGAAAGAAAACCCATCTGTGTATAGAGCTAGACCTCAGATCACTGACGATTGACCCGTGCGCAGACTCCTGTACAAATTGTATACGTGGTTTATGAAACATTGCCCATTATCAAATCGACCTTAAAGCTTCTGCTTTTAGGGCTTAGGAAGCGGACCAAAGACCAGGACGTAATGCAAAGGGGGAAAAACCATGGCTGTAAGAGAGATTACAGTGACCAGGTAATCCTCCTATCAAAAGAAGTTCGAAAGATCTGAATTGCACCACCCACGGTTGCCAGAAATGGTTGCACCTTGAGATAGTTCCATGTCATTGCCTCTGCAATGGGGAGGGCGTTTCAGTGGCTCCTGGCAACTGCCTCAGACACCAATTTAAGCAGCCTCGCAGCCTGATCAGATATAATAATTGGTAGAGACTTTGATTCCATTGCCAGAAGAGGTTTGAAAAATGGAAACGCTCTAAATCTGGAGAAGTAAGCAAGAACCACACGTGACGCAAGAACGACCAAAACAGCCCCAAGGCAAAACGTGCTCCCTCCGAAACCCTAAGCGACCCCAACACACCATAACTACAGGACAGGAGTGCTCCTTGGACGGAAGCCACCGCTTGCACATTGCCGACAGGGTTGATCGAAGCTATGTCCATTTGGCACCCTAGGAAGGACAGTGAGTGCCTGCACCACCAACGTTACTAAACAACTTTGTTAACAACAAGCATTTCTGGAGCATTTCATGTAACAAATTTTAGGGACGGCATTAGGAGAATCTGAACGTGGATTATCCGAATCGGAAGATAACTGTCACCAGGCAGAAGATGCGCACAACTAGCGAATATTCAAGTAGAGGTCCAGCTTGCTTACATTGTGCAGCCGCAGAGATTATTGGCACTCTTGGAAGGACCGTAAGTGCCTCCATCACCAACGTTACTAAACAACTATGTTCGCAGTAAGCACTTCTGGACCCTTTAGTATAACAAATTTTAGGGGTGACGTTAGGAGACTCTGAGCATGGATTATCCAAATCAGGAGATAACTGTCCCAGGGGTAATTCAAATAGAGGTCCAGCTAGCTTCAGCTGTGAAGCCAGAGACTATGGTATCTTGCAGCGCTTTACGACATGAACAGCCCTGCTTTGAAGACCCACCCTCAGCCCTCAGATTCCATCAGGAGGATGTAAGCATGCCAAATCTTGAGCTACTAATATCTCGCTTTGCTGAATTGTGCACCTTCGATTAGCGAGTTTGCCATTTGATCCAAGCTGATACATTTCTAGTCTCAATGCAAAGGTTCTCTGGGCAGGTCAGGGTGTTCAGCTTTTCAACATCGACAACAATACTGCTACCATTGTATATTATCGAGTTCACTCCAATGATCGGAGCCTCTGATGCACCATGAATCAGGAGGCAATTTACTGCTCTGATGTATTGAAATTCATTTAGGGTTCGATTGCATCCACGAGGCTATGCACCTCCCATGTACCAGAAGATCATCACAACAGGTTCTTAAGCTTGATCATACAGCCATCAAGGTACAATATAATAATCTACTATTCTCAATATTTGATCCTAGGCATCCCCCTCTCCTTCCTTCTTTTTCTCTCTCCGCTTTTTGTTCTTCAAAGCGCTCTTGCTCATGCCTGCGGACACCCTGTCAATGGACGAACAAAACTTGATATGTGAGCAGGATTCTATAGTGTACGATTTTCTCTTCAGAATAACCCAAAAACTTGAGCCTAGTTAGTTGCCCATGTTCAAATCTCAGGTCATCACTTCTGCCTACATGTGGCCAACCAGTTAACTATTTCCTGCAAGGAACAGATGCAGCGAAAGCTCCTAGGCAGCCAAACTCTTCCTAGACTCTTACCGCTACCCTCAACTTGAGGTAACAGACGCCACTAACTGTTTGTATTTGGCATGCTGGTCACCTTATCAACAAAATTGCATAAGACAATAGCAGCAAGAGTCAAGGAAAAGACATTTACCCTGCTTTGGGTGCAACATCTTCTCCAAATAACTGCACAAATCAGTGACAAGTGACACATTAGTATTTAGAAAAGACACTCAAGGGATGAAAAGAAGGGCAATTTTGCAAACCTGTAAATTATGTTTTACCTGAGCTTTGATGGACGCGGACTGCCCAGCATGTGGAGGACGATATGTTCCCGGCTTAGAACCTGTATATGACAACCATATAAATAATGATTGACATGACAGAAATCAAGCAATAACTCAGATATTGATGTCATGGAAAGGTATCAATGTACACCCTTGACCATATTGCTCAACCAGGTCACACTAAAAATACGCTTTACTTGATTAACCAAGATTACCACCAATAATCACAATAGGCGTAGAGACAAGCACATGCCTACCACCATGCTTTACAAAGGTCACAATTTTCATGACAGATATCCTCACAAAATCCTCCCATCTTGTTCAAAATAGAAAAAAAACAAAAAAACAAAATCTTTGACTCACACATCAAGCTCAACATGTCTAACCATTGCAAACCAAGCTCTGATAAATCCGATAAGAAGAACTTCCAAGCATCTTGCCCCACGATAAGTGACATATACAGAACACATAAGGAAAGATAATCTACATCCTCGAAATTTGAAGCGGTTCAAAGAGGACATACCTGTGCTGGCTGGTGTAGACTTTACTGACTCTGCCTTGCTTTCAGGTCTCCTAGCCCCTGGAGAAGGTGGTCTATCTGGGTAAACTCCATCCAATGCTGGACGCCATTCAGCCTATCGATACAAATCATAACAAGTTCAACACAAAATCAACTTTTGTCGTTTAGGATTACAGTTACTGAATCCCACAGCATGAGAATGAATATTCAGGTCCAAAGAGAGGTGGCAAAATATCAAAAGAACAGCAAGGTCCAGCTCGATAGGGTCATCACTTGATAAAGTTTTTCATATTTCTTCTCAAATAGAAGACTGCCATCGTATTTGAAAACCTTGATCCTGTTCAAGTTGACAGATGTAAAACTCATCAGTGCCCATTGTCCACGTCAAAGACCCTTTGGTGTTAGATAGTGAGTTAGAGATCAAACTCTGAATCTAATTGACAAAAAGGACAGACATTAGAGTTATTTTTTAACTCAGCAGGACTTTTCATCAGGACTTGGTCCCCTATATTTTCCATTGGTTACATACAATATCAAGAATTTCTTTCCACTTGTGGTGCATCCTCAGAAGTAGTGTTTGAATGTGAGTGAAGAGCAACCTATTTCGGTTTGTTGAGGACCACACTCATTTTAGCACCCCTTAGGATGCCAAATGAGTTTGACCCTCAATGTACCAATATAGAATGTTCTTTGTTCAAAATTCCACATGACCTCCAAGCATGCTCTGAAAACTTACCGTACATGGAAGGTTTTGTGAGCAACTCAACCAACTCTACCAAAAGTCGTGTTGAGTTAGAGTATAACTCTATTATGAGACATGAGTTTTGGCTTAAAACACATTCTAACAAATTCCCCCAAAGTAGAGGTTGACATCAAAAACATATTAAGTGTACTAGAGGCTGCCACCCACCCATTGTCCACTTGAAGTCGTGGTGCAGTTGTTGCAGTCATGAAGTAGCGACCATCAGCTGACCATTCACTTGTGACTGAATTTGCAGCTTTGGTGGTTTGGAAGCACTTCAGTGTTTCTCCTCGATCCCAAAAAGCCTATTCAACAGCGAACTCAAAATAAACCTACTATCACAATTCACAAAACACTTTTTGCTGAAACAATTATTTAATTGATTGAACATATGAAGGGGTTTCTCAAACACTTACCACATCTCCTGATATATTACCAAATCCCGCTAGGCAGAAAACTGTAATGGGTGTTAAAGGTAACTTCCAATGATGCCTTCTAACCAATGATTAAAACATCAAAATATGAAAATATGAAAAATATCTCTTCATGGTCCCTATTAAACTAGAGTTGTCTCATGATCATGGTTTGAGCATAGCAAGTAACATTTCTGGAAACAACTAGTTAGTGAGAACACAAAATACTATATCAAAAATATATTGGACTGTATAACTACCTATAAATTGAACACTGTCTAAAAAAGTATGATCCATGCGCTATTCTCAAAGGGGGATACATCTGCCATGAGGACTCCATCGCACAGTGTTGTATGGGCCTTGTCCAAATTCATATAATGGCTTGCAGACGGCACTGAACAAGGTCACTTTTGCAGGCATGACTTTAAGTTGGTCAAGGAACTTGCATGAAGCTATAATTACCATCACATGCAGCTTAAAAAACTAACTGACCAGGACATAATAACATATTTCATGTTTATGCTGAACAAAAACGGAATGAACACAACCCTTATAGAGGCAATAAACAAACAGCAACTATAACCTTGGAATAAGGGAAGTTAGCATGTAGAGACTATATATAGAATACAACACATTTACAATAGTCTACAACCTGTAGAATTGACACATACACAAGACTAGCAAGACGACCAACAAATCCTTTGAGCTGGCAACAAGTCTTGACAATCATGCATTATGCCTTTCTGATGACAACTTCCCCACTGCCACCTGTATGAACAGTCCCTTACATTCATAATGCAGTAACAAGCTAATAACTGATGTAAGGAAACAAAAATCGGATACATCCATACACCACCAAGAATTCTTTGCCAGTTGGAGACCACTTCACATCATGTATCGGGCCTTCCTTGCCTAATAGACCACATTCCACCACATATCGTAGATCAGAAACAACTATCCAGTAGCATACTCGCTGACATTCCTAAACTATCCATGCCCATGATCATGGGTGATCTATGATTAGTGGATGTACAATCACGCCTACTATAAAAATATTTAACAGAAAGGATATCACCATGACTCACTCAAAGGTACAGCTCCTTCATGACGTCCATCGCTAGTTAAGAAATGCAACCGTGACTCTCCATAGTAACTTTGATTTGTCTTGTCAACATCCGATTGTGCTAGGACCAAAACTCCTGTGGAACCTTTATTCCATGTCAGTTGCGCAGTATTTGATTTGAAAAAGCTCCTCCTAGCGACCGATTCACCTTTACTAATATTAGCAAGTTCAAATATTCGCACATTGGCTGGAGCCCCCTGATATTAAAAAAAAGAAAAAGAATGAGGAGATGGAACTTCATCAAAATCACCAAACACCAACTTCCAAGTAACAAAATCAGACATCAACTCACATGATATGTTGATCTAGAACAGCCATCATATGCAGGAGGCAACATAAAATATATCACCTACACTTTGATTTAAATTGTCATCACTGTAAGCACCTTCAGGACAAAATTCAACTTTCTATTCTGCACTCTCTGTTGTCTGATTTCCTACAAGGATAGAAAAGATCAAGTAGGAACCAACCTTGATCTCAGGAACATACGCAGCAATATGGGATGGAGGTGAATGTGCAAGTTGGACACCATCAATTCCTGGCAACCGAAGCCGATCAACAATGCCTTTTGAGAAATCTTTTCCATCGAACACATGTGCTTCATTGGTCACCAGTCGACATGCCACACTTTCATCTTCACTGAATTGGATGACTGGCCTGACATTATAGCAAGCCCATTGATTCACTTGGTTTGTTATATTCACAAATCAGCTACACTTAAATCCTTAAATACATAAAGGGCAAACAGGCTACAATTGGACAAACAGAACACCCTGAGGTTTCATAACAACGCAGACAAGAACTGCACACAAGAACTGACCAAGAATTTTTGGTTATGGTCTTCTGAAATTGCTGTAGTACAATTGATCCTGTTGTTGTGTCCCAGAGAGTGAGATTCTTCTGTTGCCCTTGAGGTTTTTGAAAGGTCTGCAAATAAGTGCCCCTAGGCGAGAAAGCGATCGACACAAGACCTGCAGCAGGTATCTGAAGAACCACTTTCCCAGAGTCTGAGTCATAAATAACCACAGCAGTTGGTGTGACTACTGCTAATCTGCATCCGTCGTCACTGAATTTCGCTGAACTGCAAGATACCCTGTTCATTTCGCATCACCATGATAGATTAAAACATCGTCCATGCGGATACCAATTATGTTCTAAATTGTAAAAATTTCGCATAATCACTGGTTGCAAATATGCTGCAGTTTTGTACACAACATCCTCATACACCTATTAATCAATACAAACAATTCATGGTATTCAAACTCACTTTTCAATCGGACCTCGAGGCTCGCCATTGAACGGAGGTCCTACGAGCAATGACAACCCATCTGGACTCCGCACTGCAACCACACCATTCAAATGCCTCCAATTCAACAACAGAACAGCATATCCCAGCAATAAAACTCAAACCCTAGATCCTGCCCCACATTCAACAATCACTAAAGCGGTCCGTGTCAGGTCATCATGAGCACGGCTCTAACGAATTTGCTCGATTGCTGGTTATAACTTCAATCTTAAACCCTAAACCCTGCCAGACAATCAACAAAGTATTCACGCGAAAAAGCGAAGTCCTTACTATGTCATCTTGAGCACAGCCAATAAGAGTTTGGTCGAATGCTGATTGTGGTTCATTTTCATGCAATGTAGAATCCATTTGTGTCAAAAAAAACGGAAAACAGAGCAAGAGTCACCGTAGCGTACCGTAGAAATTGAGCGGCGGCAAAGTGGCCATTACTTACTCCACCGACTCAATCCTCAATGGATTCCAAAACTGGCAGTCACACAGTGACAGCACAAAGTTTTGTAAGAATTTGCAATCCACCGAGGAATCGCGATGCGAGCGTCGTCTCGCAAGACTGGAAACCCTAACCCCTGGAATCTAAGCCCTTGACAGGACAATCTGGTAACATTGGCCCCTAAAGATTTTACAACAAACGACGTTATATAAATTGATTTTGAGCTTATAACCAGTGTTGGTTTGGTATACCGTACCTTAGGGGCAGCTTCGGCACCTTGCTGCCGAATATTTAATTAAAGTTCAAAAAGTAGGTTCGGCACCTTAAAATAGTATATTCACATTTTCGGCAATTTTCTCTTTTAATTTTTAAAAATCCGACTTAAATTCATTTTTAATTTTCTATTTAAGCTTATATCTTGTACATCTCTCTTGCATTGAATGACAAGTAAGATGTGAGTGAAGAGTTGAGAATGCTCTGTGCTTTATGCAAGTAGAGTGGAGTTGTGTTCAACAATGCATATGGGATATGTAAACTTTGAGGTGAAGCACCTAGTTAGACTTCATTTTTATAACACGCATAACTTTTGCATAGAGTCTTCAAATGACATAAAATTTGTTGGAGGTGAAAGATTACTTGATTTCTAAACTTTTCTTAGACCCACAAAATTCCAAAAAAGTTGATCTTCTATGCACAAATGAGCTCCGAAAAACTGTTATGAACGCATTTTAATTTTTTGATCTTTACACGGCTGCAATGTTTTGTCCATATCTTTTGCATAAAGACTTATTTTGACACAAAACGTGTTGGAGGTGGAAGAAAGATTGATTTCTCAACTTTTGTTAGTTGGACAAAATTCTATAAAACTTCATCTTCTATGCTCAATTGGACTCCAAAAATTTGTGTACAACACATTTGAAAAGCCTCACCTACAGTCTTGCTACTTCTTAACCCATATTCTTTGTGGACTAATGTAAGTGAGCTTGATTACAAAATGAGCACCTTCTCTCCTTCAAAATTCACATATGCTTCCACTTTAAGTAAAACTCTAGTGAGAAGTAAAAAATTCTTACATTTCGGCAATTTTGAAAAATAATTAATTTTATATTCGCCAAAAAATGGCAATAATATTCCAAAATTTTCGGCATCTATTTTTAGAATTATTTTGTGCCGAAGCTGCCCCTAAGGTACGGTATATGCAGGTGAATGCCTGGTACCATTATATATAATCAACATCAATAGAATAATAGTATCAAAGACCCTATCCATGGGTATCAAATTTGTGATTTCAGTCAAACATTGATATCTAGTGGGTATGTCAAGGTGAGAGAATCTTTGTATAATATTATTCGGAACAATGCCATTCTAGACCATATTGATACCAGGACAATTTTGCCTAGATATGAAAGTTTTTGCATGGAGTATGAACCCAAATGGTATCAAAAATTCATACCTAGGTTGCGAATTCAACCCAAGTCTTCCGAATGTATTTTTATTACATGTATATATACAAGCTAACCTCCAATTGGAAGAATACAACACATACACATGTTAGTTTTAGGTGGGATCAATTTTCACATGTTCAACAAAGAGCACTTACAACTAAACTTCAAATAACCTCCTTGCAACATATTAGGGCACATTGTATTGAGCCTCTTTGCACTTTAAGGATTATAAACAACATCAAATATTAGAATGATGTGCAGGTGCTTAAATTTTATTCTCCCAAATATCTCATTCATATCACCATCGGGTATAACATTGTGTCAACATGCTAATGTTGGTTTCTTGCCTTCCAAATACTCTAACTATGGTATCCTAGCCTATTACCGATATGTGACCTTAAACCGAGCTCTAGGGAACAAATTAGAAATAATGTTTCCTAGGTGGATGACATGTGCCCACGGATGTGGGAGAGAGGAAGGTGGTCATTGAGGCCCATAGGTCTCGGTTCAAGGCACATGAGACCTTGCCACAACGTGTTGGATGAGATTAGTTGTTCGTTTAGGATGTCTCTTGACATAGTAAGGTCAAAGTCAATTTACGGTTCTCGAACATGTTCATAAAAGATAATTATAGAATGCTCATAAGTTGTATTAGCATTGACGTCAAACTTCTTTAGGTCTATCATAAGATACCCTAGGGAACATCTTTAAAAAATCATATTTAATTCAAAATTAATTTCCAAATTTCCAAATTTTTGAAATAGACAAATATTTCATTTTACCTTGCATGAAAAATTTTAAATCGTTCATTACCATAGAAGAGGTCATTGTGAAAATTCACCAATGTGTAGCTCTCGGTCATAGGCTAGGATACCATATTTCATGGTCACGGCTCTTGGCTCGTGTGTGAAGTGGCCCTAAGCCCTGCCAGGTGGCCCCTATAATTCTCGTCTTCTACTCAGTACTAAGGCCCAACCCACACGAGAGGCAGAGGAAGTACCCCGGTTTAAGGAGAACCAACCACTTGCTCATTTGAACCAATGCTATTCATCCAACTCAGTGCCGTTCATGCAAGTTTCCTCCCGTGTGGATTGGGCCTAAGTACACTAAATATGATATTTAGTGTCATATGGTATTTAATGTCACTATGGTAACTTTTCGGACGACACTTCTTATGAATAAGTGAACAAATACTGTCATGGATGATGGATGATTTCATCCATTGGCCAAAACCCTACCTTCTCTTGTCAGCAACTTGCAATGAAATATTGTCATGGATGATTGAAATTTGGATGAAAAATCACTTGGTAAGTGACAGTAATTGCAACATTGTAATCTATAATCCCCCAAAAATTTACCAGGAATGACAAGTAATGTTGGGTTAACATTTAGTGTTGGTGACACTAAGGTAGAAATACCCAAACCGGTTAACCACCCTCTACCCGTGCACTAGACCGCCGTCATAAAAGTGAAGTGCCATTTCTAAAACTGATCATGGTGAGGCAACAACTTCAATGTGTGTACACTTAGTGTAGCCAATGGGAGTCAAGTTCAATGTATTCAGGAGTTAACTGGTTTAGGTGATGTTCTGTATGGAAATGTGGATTACCGTGTTCGGTGTAGGGAGAATCTAGTGAATGAGTAGGGGGTTTGACAACTTTCCACTTTGAAAAATTGTAGAATTTTTTGTATAGAGCAAAAAATATATGAAACCACTTACATTCTTCATGAATCCTTCTTGTCTATCTTGGAAAATTATCTCATGATTGTAAGACCATGTCTTCAATGCGAATCACCTTATTTTCACGGGTTATGGTATTTCTACCTTACACCGCGGTTTAAAATTAGTATTGAGCAAAGACAATTAGACTTGGTGACACTAAATATCATTTTTGGTCTAGTTCCCGAACCTGGTGTACAGTGAGGCCAACCGTCAGGGATCCGACCCTCGCCTAGGTTAGGAACCAGGTTCGGCAAAACCCTAAGAGATTGCGAGTCTCTTCTTCTGCATCGTTCGCCTAGGTGTCGCTCTTTCCTCGCGCGGGCTTCATTGCTGCTCAGTTGAGCTTGCAACAGCCAGCAGCAGTAGCCATGGCCGAGCAGGCACGTTTGCGCTTTATATCTCAAATTCCTAATTATTGTAACATCCATGTTTTGTATGATAATAATTGTATCATCCATATCTATGTGAGCACTCACCACTTTATTGTGATTCCTGCAGACTGAGAGATCCTTCTTGAAGCAACCTAAGGTGTTTCTCAGGTATACCGAAGATTCCTCCTCTTCAACTAGCAGCATTTATCCTATCTCCTTCAAAATTTTGGAAGCATGATGCTCAGAGGATCTCTAGTCTCGGAAAGGATTGTCCCGCGTTTCGGTTTTGTGATATGTGAATTGGTCTGTGTGTGCAGCACCAAGAGGTCAGCAAAGGGAAAGGCACCAGGGAAGGCTGGATCACGATTCTGGAAAAGTGTTGGTCTTGGTTTCAAGACCCCCCGTGAAGCAATTGAAGGTAGGGCTTGACTTTGAGGCATTGCTTGAAAACTACTGTAGACGCAACAGGTAGCAGATTCGCAGCTGAGAAGCATCTCAGATGAGTGAGTTATTTCCGGTTGTCGTGGTTTCTCGTGGACAGAGCGAGTCTCCATAATGAACAATTTTAGTTTCGCCATGTGTGATTAACTTGGCGAGTGGATGGCACATCCGAGCAGATTTTCAGTTTTTCGACTGATAGATTGTTCTCAGGTCCTCAAAGAGCAGCTGCTTGGTGGAATCGACGTCATTTGCACGAATGCACACTCATTTACTAGGTCGCTGCGATGTGTGCAGGCACCTACATTGATAAGAAGTGCCCATTCACTAGCAATGTATCCATCCGAGGACGTATTCTGACTGGAACTGTGAACTGCGCAAAGATGACTCGCACCATCACTGTGCGCCGAGATTACCTTCACTTCGTTAGGAAATACCAGAGGTAAGTTTTTCCTCGCAATCGACCCCTTGTCTGGAAGTTCTGATTGTCAAGGGATTCAGACATAAGCAGCCTGAAACCTAGTTTCATTGGTAGATTCTGGAATTCGTTTGACGAAATTAGGCCTTTGTTACCCTGTGCAACCTCTGCAAACCCAGAGGTATTGCAATTTGCCCCGAGTTGCAAATACTTTTATCAATACTAATTCCAACTTTCAGTCATCTGACATTGTTGTTGCAGGCGACGACATTCTAGGGTTAGTGCATATTTGCAAATTTGTTTTTAAGCATGCTGTATTTTCATGCTCAAAGTGACTTCTGATCCTATACATCCGGAGGCTGGTCAATTATAATATACTGAATACCATAATTTAGTCTGTTTCTGTGAAGTTGTAATCAATAAGGATTATCTGTAATATGAACTCCTGATTTGTGTAGGTACGAGAAGAGGCATTCAAACTTGTCAGCTCATGTATCACCTGCTTTTCGAGTGAAGGAAGGTGATAAGGTCATCATTGGGCAATGCAGGTACTTCGTTTTGCTTCTTCTGGATAGATTAACTGCTGAACCCCTTTCACTATTGTTACTTGTATTTTCTTGAAGGCAGTATAAGAACACAACGTCTTGAACATTATGGTTCTATTCTCTTCGCATTATTTGTAGTTACAATGCTGGTGTAGGTATTGCTGCATGTGTTTGGGTCTGTATCATTTCTTGCAGTACTTTGTGTATCTAAAATTTAAGTTTGTCAAATGACCTGTGTGAAATTAGGTAAAGGGTTTTTGACGCAATATTTTGTGGGATTTTTTTCAGGCCATTGTCTAAGACTGTGAGATTCAATGTGTTGAAAGTGATCCCAATGGGAGCTTCTGATGGTGGAAACAAGAAGGTGTTTACAGCAGTTTAAGTGAGGTTGCTGCTGCTGGAATATTTGTTGATGGAACAGGGTGAGAGAAATTCTCCCTGGGCCCAGGAAGGGAGAGTATACAATTAAGAACAGTTTTGCAGGCCTAACAGGCATTGAATGTGAAATGGAAATCCTTGGCATCTTAATGCCCTTAGTTGTCGTATACAACTCCCATCATAAAATACTGAAGGGATTTAAATTTTGAGCTATCAAATGTTGATGCGGGAAGAGACACACATGCAAAATGTATTGCTGACCATTTGGTCGTTTTATGATGTCAAGTTTACTTGGAGAGTGATCTTATTAGACCAATTTCTGGTGTTTGGTATGAGTCCTGGCCTATCCGTGCACTTTGCTTTGGTTTGTTATAAAAAATTGGCAGATTTTTTTTTGAATTACGCTATGCAAGAGGTAGAGTACTTGTAGTCTGACTCGTAATATCAGGTATTGTTTGAAAATTGATTTCAAGTGGAGATTAGACTGAGGAACAGCACATCTGAACAGCACATTAGCAACGGAAGTTACACTGAAAAATTACTTTAGGTTACATTTGGCTATTGTTACTCAAATTCTGGAAAGCTGATCGATGAATATTTGAGAGACAAATTGTTTAATTCTTATATAAACCACAAACTCGTAACCACATCGTTCAGCACAAAAATACCTTGTGAGTATTATCTCCCCTGTGTACCTTTAGTCAAGGCCTCAATGATTTTTGAATAGAGATCGCAGTTCACAGTATCTATGGAGTAAACTATGTAACTGACCTCTGCAGATGTGATATCCAGGAACTCTAGGGAACCCAATCTCTAGCACAAGTGCAATGGAACATGCCTCCAGGTGTGTGCATCCCACCAATGGAGAGCTCTAAGTTATGTCTTGAGCTGTAACTTGTCATGAGGCAGACTTGACACAGTTCTGGTCTAAGGGATTTCCAACTCAACATTAAGGACGTTTGCCAACGTTCATCCACCTTGAGCAAGATCGCCACCTATAATAAGAGGTTGCTCAGCACTTTAATCACTAGGCTTATGGCCTTGATGAGTTCTCTTGTGTAACTTATATGAGAAGGTAATACCTTTCTGATTGAACAATACATTCATTGAGATTTTATAATTAATAATTCTATAATTTTTAGCAAAAAAATTATGAGGTGATTTATGGAAATCGTATAGAAAGTCACAAACCCAACCACCCTTACGAGAAAACTCCTTAAGTTGCACATTTCATCCAGAAAATGCAGACACAGCTAAACACCACCACCATCTGCACCATGTTTGCCATAATTGTTAACAACAGAAAGTTGAAAACAAAAGTGACACATGTATTCAAATCACTTAGAATCAATATGACTTATGTACGTGATATTAAGGAGGACATCAATTGTAAAAAAAATTCTTGTGATTGTTGTGGCTATTTTATTTTGTCTTTTATCATGAACTTAATACACACTAATGTATAAGATGAAATTTGTCGATATTGTATTATAGCATGTACTAATATGGACATTGAAAATATCAGTTCTATGATACTGTTACAATGAGAAAGAATTCAAATGCATCCATACACTATTTTGGGAATGGATTAAAAATGTTGAGGCCATAGGCAGTGGCATTATGACAAGACTCTACCCCATACCCATGAGGATACCAAGAGAAGGTTAGAAAAATTGCTCACCACTTTATGATCTAATTGCAAAGAGAAAATTGTGTGGAAAATTTCTTTGCATATTATATGCTATATTCAAAAGGAAGATCAGTTGGTGTAGATTTGAGGTAGATTTCTACTATTTCTAATAAATGACATAACAAATCTAACCGTGAAGTGGTAAAAGTGAGGGTCAAAACATGAGCTTTTAGAGGAAAACCATCTTCTATTTAGTCCAATTAAATCTCAAAGGGAGATTGAGATTTGGATCAAAAAGAGAGGATTGATGAGTGTGGGCCATACTCTTGAGTTTGAGCCCCGGAATAGACCAATGTTGGTACAGTAACCTCCCGCTTAAGTACGCAACTTGAACCTGCACGGTTTGTGCGTACTTAGGTGCGTACTAATAAATCTTGAACCCTAAATTTTTTGCCAAAAAATGCGTACTTAAACGGGTGCGTACTTAAGTGGGAGGTTACTATATAGTATATGGGTTTTGGCGGGTATCTAAAAGGCCGCATCCAATGGTTAAGGGAAAACATACATGCATAACATTATTAACCAATGTGCATCCGTTCTATGAGCCATGAGAATATAACCATGGGATGCTAGGAGCTCATTCTTAATATGAGTCTATCATAGAAGCAAATATGGTCTAGTAATTGCATCTAAGTTTATCTTTACATTTTCATCATGTGTCTTGGAACCGACTGTGAGGCCAAACCACCCACCCTTAAGCGTCCTAGTCCGGGTGAGGAATGGGGATCACATTCATGTTCACATAACTCCCTCTTCCCAACTTCGTAAAAATCCATTACATTTCCCATCAATCATTGCACACCAATTTATTCCATAACAAGATTACAAGTGTTAAAAAACACTCTTCTCTATCATGGCGCTATTAGCGTACTCAAGTACAATTCCACACAACTCAATCACAAGTCCATCTCCTATTGCCACTTTATAATGTATAGTGGTCAACCAACTTGCTAATGACTAATCATCTAACTAACGTTATGTGCTAACTCTATTAACTAGCTGTAACATAATCTATTGTCAACCTAGTATGTTCTTCCTCCCTTTATAACATTGCAATTTCAACCCCTTGGCAATTGCCTAGATCCCATACTATTCCAAAGTATGCAACCTTGCTCCAAGCCCAACCCGTTCTCCTAATCCAACTAGCTAAGTATCCCCAGCCTCCCAGTCTGATTAAACAAAGTCCAGCTGCTGCCCTTGGGCCTCCCAGTCTGATTAAACAAGGCCAGCTGCTGCCCTTGGGCCTCCCAGTCTGATTAAACAAGGCCAGCTGCTGCCCTTGGGCCTCCCAGTCTGATTAAACAAGGCCAGCTACTGCTGAAAGCCTCCCAGTTTGATTAAACAAAGTCCAGCTGTTGCCGAGACCTCCCAGTCCGATTAAACAAAGCCCAGCTGCTGCCGAGATCTCCCAATCTGATTAAAAAGCCCAGCTGCTGCCGAGACCTCCTAGTCTGATTAAACAAAGCCCAGCTGTTGCCGAGACCTCCCAGTCTGATTAAACAAAGCCCAGTTGCTGCCGAGACCTCCCAGTCTGATTAAACAAAGCCCAGCTGCTGCCGAGACCTCCCAGTCTGATTAAACAAAGTCCAGCTGCTGCCGAGACCTCCCAGTCTGATTAAACAAAGCCCAACTGCTGCCGAGATCTCCCAGTCTGATTAAACAAAATCCAGCTGTTGCCGAGACCTCCCAGTCCGATTAAACAAGGTCAGCTGCTGCCCTTGGGCCTCCCAGTCGGATGAACCAAATACCTACTTAATTTCTAACAAGCCCCCTCACTAATTACTCTAACAACAACTCACTAATTCTACTAACCTACTTCCTAATTCATACATTCCTCTTTCTTTCTTTCTTTCTTTTTTTTTTTTTTAATCTAAGAGCTCCCAATTCCTAGAGAGGAGAGAGAGAGAGAGGAGAGGAAGAAGAAGAGAAGAGGGAGAGAATCACAAGAGGAGAGGGAGAGGAGAGAATGAAGAGAGAAAAAAGAGGAGGAGGGGAGGGCACCCAAGACCACAAGTTCCTCAACCTTCTCCTACTTAGTAGGACCTTATCCTATCCACTAACTCCTTACCCCCTAAACCAACAAGAACACGTTCTAATTCAAACATTTAAATCCAAGGACCTTCCTCTTGCTTCATCAAACACTACTCACTTGACCACCACACTCCCTAATATCACTAAGCTTCTAATGAGCCACACAAAATGGCTTAAGGCCTAAACATAAATCCACACCAAGCCTCACTCTTTTTATACTTTTGATTGTTTCAATAACACTCCAATTGCAATTCTAAGTAGATCCTAAACATAAAACAAATATGAGCAACCATTTTGGGCTCATACCGACACCTGATGAGCTAATTGCACACTAACTTGACTCTAAATACCCTCACCAAGTTGTCCTATATTTGACATCCTAGCCACCAATTATAGCAAAGGAATAGGAAGGAATTTTCTTGTCCTTCAAATCATGCTTACCTTGTCATATTTAAAGAGATTGTGTTCTTTAAATTTAGTACTCTCCCATGCAAGTGGTTCTAAGTTTCGGAAACCTTCATCAAGATGGGCTCCACCTAATTATGTCACCTCCCCTCCCTCTTTAGTTCATTATGTTGGGAACTTTGGGAACCCTATGACCCTATTTTTTGAATTTGTTCCCTAGAGCATGGATAGAGGACACCCTAATGGTATCAAGGTAGTATACCTTAATGTGGCACAAGGTGAGGGAAGGAGGGTTTTGGTAAAGGGTATGCAATTTATTGTTGGCCTACTCATATCGCCACAATGAAGAGGATTGTGGGCTATGGATGCTACTTGGTAGTGTGTTTCTTTGAATGTGTGCTTTCACGATGGCTGATACTATTTAAGGTATGTAAATTCCAATGGGATCACAATATTATGCAATTTTGTTGCTTTTCAGCCTTGTTGTTTCAATATTTTGGGGGTTAATGTAGTGATGCTTGAGGTTGTGCTTATGGAGTTCTTCGTTTCACATTCACCACTAGAGCAACAAGTATGGATCCTCAAACTTGGGAGTTTGATTCCAAAATGGCCGGGCATGATGCAAATGCTACTAGGCTCACAGTTGAGTGCAATGGAGACACAATGGGTGATGCTCTAGAGGGGGTGGAGGCAACCCCATCAAATGAGGATCTAAAAGCAACAGAGGAGGCGACTATATGGTGTGTAAAGGTTAGGGGATTGCAAGAGAACTCCATGTATTGGGCCCCTTACCACATAATAGCCCCAGTGTGGGCATTCTTCTGCCTTGGTGTACCAAGTATCTTAGATGTGAAGAATCAAGAGATGCAAGTGATGGGGTGTGTAATTTGCTTCATTTGCTTCAACTTCCTCTATCTCAACAAGAAATGCTCAAAATAAGAATGGTGAGCCAACTTTTCACTTTTATTTTGCAAATAATTTGGGCTAGAGAGGTGATTTGATGTTGATGCATGCATGGTTGCATGGTTTTTTTTGGTTGAAGAAGTTACATAATGTGATGAGGCAAAGGATTTGAGGGTTCTTGCTTTAGGGCATGAGATCTTGGGCCCTTTTTTTTCCCACTTTTTGGACTTGATATGTAATATGATATGTGCCAAACATGACTATGAAATGTTTGTGATATAGTAAGTGGCTTCATTTGATTCACAAAGGGTCTAAGGGTTCTTGCTCTTGGGCAAGGGCTTTTGGGCCCACTTTATTTTTGCATAGTGGGCTTGATATGTAATATGATGTGTGCCAAATATGGCTTTAAAATTGTTTGTGATATTGTAAGTGGCTTCATTTGATTTACAAAGTGTCCTAGGGTTCTTGCTCTTGGGCATGGTCTTTGGGACTTGTGCATGTTAATGCCCTCCCTAATGTGTTGTCTAAATGTGCTCATTTTTTACAATACTAATGTCATTCTCCCAATAATACTCCCCTTTCTTGTAAACGGTTCCAATCACATGGCGACGACCTGCATGCTTATGGAGGTTTTTCTAGTTTTGGCACAAGGAGATTGTCCCTCCCATCCACTTCAAAACATACCCCGCATTTTGCCTCACAAAATTTTCCCTTTCTTACTCGGGGAGGTCACCTTGCAAAAAGTAATAAACCACGTGAGTTAAACTATAGGGGTCATTTTATTCATTGGAGGAAAAATTTATATAAGACTTGGATCTACCATAGCCTTTAATTAATGCTTGAAACATCCTTATATGTAAAATAGGGCATTGGAAAAACCCTCATTTTTTAGTAGTAGATATAAATTAGTATGAATAAAATCATGGGAGATTTTTTTCTTCATATTAGTAAATCCCTAGTCCTTTTAGTAGACAAATGAAAAATAATACGTTTTTAGTAAAATATAGTGATGAAATCATCACTAAAAGCATATCATGGGCGCATGAGGGAAAATTTTGCCCGTGGGCTGAAATTATTGGTCCATTTTCAAATCGGTTTAGGGTTTCGGTTTCGAGCCTAGGAGTGGTGGTGCCGCTTGCTCCCATTTTTCACTTTCTTGCTATGCAAGTTTTGAACACTCACCATAGTTGTAATGCATTTTGAGGCACTAGTTTTTTTGTTCTGCCGTGATTTTTATTTTTATTTTTGTGATTTGAATGGTTACTCAATTGCTATGCTTGTTTGTTTTATGTTGCTTTCTAGTTTGGTTCAAATATGCTCATGTACATTGCATATGTCCACGCCAAACACTTACCCTAAAACCTTTAATGTCCATCTGAGCAAATGCCTAAGTTTTATAAGTACTATAGCATGCCAAGAATTGGGCTACATTTGAACTTAGAATTACCTATAGGGTGTTGGAAATTAAGACCAAGTAGCTTTTTTTCTACTAAAAGGGTCTCTTAAAATCATAATTACTAGGTAAATAGCCCCCAAACAAATACCCGGTTAACGCACGTGGTTACAAAATGTAAGGGGAAGTGACCTCCCCGAGCTTTCTTATCATAAACAACCTCAACCTAAGGTAATGTGGCTGCTCACAACTTCTAAAAATGTCCATTCCTCTTTTATTTGATTTTTTGATTTTTTTTTCTTTGCATCTAGTGGTGGAGTAGTTTTAGGTATGACAATGAGATCGATGGGTTTAGTAGGAAGGGTATTCATAGATGAAAAAGGAGGAGCATAAGATTTGGTTAGAGGGATATTGGCAAAGCCAAGGTTTACATGATCCACTTTGGGGCCCCAAAATCTTTTCACTTGGAAGTTTGGAGGATGAAACAAAGGGGGAGCCATATGGGATAAGAAATCACACACTACAAAATTGAGAACGATGACATCCAAACCCCAAAAAGAAATTGGAGAAATCAAAACAAGGAAAAAAAAAAAACACTTCATCGAATTCTTCAAGAATTGGCCCCTGATTTGCTCCCATGGTTGAACACAAAAGCTAATAGCCTCATAAATTGCTCCCCAAATAGGTGCCTACAAAAATCCTTGCATCAAATTTCCCACCAAAAATCACCAACACAATTCCAATAGGGCAAGTGCTCTCGTTCAAAAACACTATAGAGTTTGCATCTAGCAATACCAAACTTCAAGATTGCACACAATGACATGGGCATGCACTTTAGGTGCTTACATACTCAATGTCCAAGAAGCTAAACCCAAAAATTCAAATTCTAACCAAGGAAATTGAAATGTGGTTGATGGACTGGCAAACTTGTGGAGTTGGAGTTGTAGGTTTGGAGCAAAACCCATGACTCAAAGTTCCAAGTTCCATTATTCAAGTTCCGTTGGAGGTAAGCCACCAAGTTCCACCTTCCGATCTGCAATGGAAATTTGAAGCCGCCAAGGCCCAAATCTCAACAAATACACCCTAAACTCCGTAATATCAACCTCCATAATGTCACTCACTCTCTAATATCATGAAACCCTAGGGAACAGATGTTCGTAGTTCAAATCTCACTCCTTATTGTCACCTTTCTCTCCCTTATATCACAAATTTTATCATTAATGCAGACCACCAAAGAAGTCAACCCACACCCTTGCATTGCGCCATGTGTTAATATGTGGAGTGTCTTCTTCTTCTTCTTCTTCTTCTTCTTCTTCTTCTTTTTCTTCTTCTGCCACTTGTTGAATGTTGGTGCATGCATCCGCCACATTGCCCGGGAAGGCAAAGTGGAATGGACCACACCACACCATTTAATATGTTGCACTTTGTGTTATTCCATAGTGTCACATGCTACACTAATTCACTAGTATCACGCATCCATGTTAACACTACAAAACTCCGTAATATCCCGTCCACTTTGGTTGCCATAGGTGTGATACTACGGAGTTTAGAGTGTATTGCCAAGCCATGAAGGTTGCCACCTAGACTGCCTCAACAATTGCCAGATAAAATCCTCAAAGCTTATGCACACACAAAATCCTCGGAAACAACAAGCAAGCAAGCAATGAAGGCAACAATCCAAATTTGCCGCCAACTTGCCCAAATCTCAACAAATCAACAAATCAACAAATCCTTGGTTCACCGGCCATGTTTCCTTTTATTTATCTTAAGTATCTCATAATCTTGCCAATTAATACATGGCGTTGCTAAGCATGGTTGGAACAAGTAGATGTATTGGCTTTAGAGGCTAGCAGCTGTGACAACGAGCATTGAGAGATTTGGCAAATGGACAATGGTGGGAGATGACCCATCTCTCCCCTTGGTAGTTGTTTGGATATGGCAAGAAAAGAAAAGAAAAAATAATGCTTGTAGCAAGGTACTGGAATGAATACGAGCCCGTTGGCCCTGTGCTGATCACGGTGTCCTGGCTATGGCAACTAGTAAATGGAAGTCACATGACTCATTAGGGTTCAAGGTGGCGGCCACATCCTAGCTATTGCGCCCTCCAATTGGATGATCCTATAGCTTGGGCTTTAGCCTTGGCTTTTTAAAAAAAATCTATTTTTCCTTTGCCCCATTAGCTACCCCATGGCTACAATTAGCCAAATTAAAAACTGTAGGGGTGAGTCCAAGATTTCAAAAGAATGTTTTATTGAGAAGGACCCATGAAGATATTACATGATATGTGTGTAAGCTCAATGGCATTGGATGAGCAAATCATATGGTTTCTCCAAATTGCACTTTCTAGTAGCTTATAGTTTTTCCTGGTGAGAAGTGATACTTGACATGTAAGAGAACCCATGTAAAATGGATGAAAGTTGTTGAGGATATATCAAGGATGTAAGAAAGAAAATGAAAAGAAGAGAGGGAGTATTAATGTAGAACATGATGTGCAATGTTTGTTCTCCACCTACTTCTAAATTGAAGACATATTAAGGATGAAAAATTGAGTGACAAGGTATAAGTCATAGGATGACTTACATGTTCATACACTAGAAGAAAACTTGTCCATTACAACCATCTGTTGCAACTTGGCCATTGCGACTCATGGCAAGAAAATGCATGACTTAATCATTTTGGTTGGCAACTTGAGGGTTTTGGTTGCTCATTGTCCAAAAACCGTAGCCAAAAACCTACAGTTGAAAATCATAATTTATTTACTTATGCATTTTTAGACAATGGGTAACCAAAAACCGTTAGGTTGTCAACCATAATGATTAATTCATGCATTTTCTTGCCATGAGTCGCAATGGCCATGTTGCAATGGATGGTTGCAAGGACAAGATTTCTCCTAGTGATATATCACCTATTGTGTCAAAATTTTGTGTTCTAATCTTCAGACAATTTGGCCAAGGATTCATGGTGTCTATGTAAATTCCTCCATTAGGAAAGTGAAAAAAATGCATGAACCTATTCTATAGCCTAAGCATGTTTATTTTAAACATTTTGGTCATGAACAAGGCATCAAAAACCCCGCATTAGTCTAATGGGGTCCACTTGAGGCAAATCAACCCCCAAGAATTTGTATGGAAGCTTGTTTTTGCTACAACCCCTTCATCCACGATGGAATGAGTTTACATGAACACCACAAATCACAAACAAATAACCTTTGCCAAATACTTATATATATAAATAGAAATTAATGAAATTGATTTTAAAGTCCAGGAAGTCTAAAAGGTTAATGGGACTTACATCATGATGGTTTCAAACTAGTTAATTCTCGAGAGTGCCAAAGTGTGGTAGCCTCTGTGAGATAGAGGCTAATGTTAACTTGTTGGTCTCATTGAAAGAAAAGATTTGAGGCTCCTTGGAACTACGTTCTCAAATAGTGATGGAAACTTATCTCTAATGGGGTTCTATAAGGGACATTCAACATGATGTGCCTCATTTTCAACTACATTATAGGAGGAGAAGTGGCATAGTCTAGTATCTCTAGAGACAAGGATACTCGTCCATCCTCCAATTTCAATGGCAAGTCTATGGTTTGAGGTGTGGTAGGCATCAATGATCTTGCATTATGGTGGAGTCAAGGGTTGCTTCAAATACAATTCACATTCATATTTAAGAAAATCCTTGAGGTGGAGGTAATCTAGTTTCTTCCTAGAGAGATGGAAAGAGTTCCACTCTTTAGCAAGAAAGGCCTCCTTGATATCAACATATGTCGTTTTTGATGTGGTTGGGTTGTCATGGGTTTCTCAATGAGATAAACCCCATGACGTCTTCCACATGGTTGTCAGTTTGTACCAAGTACATCCTTGTTCAGCCAACTTTTGGGAAAGTGACATTGTTTACAGACTAGCCAAGAGGGGGAAAGGTAGGCGAGTCGTTGTTGAAAGCCAATAGTGAGCTTGAGAGCATATAATTCTATGGGAAGTTCTCTGAATTCGGCCCATAAGATATGATAGGTAGTTGAAGAAGGCACTTTGCAGTGAGACATCATATGCATCTTCATGCCCTTCTCAAAGGCTTTCCACTGCGAGTTTTTCAAGTTGCCTCCCCAAATTTTGGTGCCATTCGTGAAAGTAGGAAGCTAATAGATTTGAGTTCCCAACATGTGACGCCGACTACCGCTTCTTTCCTTAAAGTTCCCATCAACTCTTGCATACCTGCGATTCCTTGCCTTTTACTAGATGGCTCAAAGTACCATGTGAATAAAAATCAATCCCAAGGTATTTGTATTCATGGGTTTCTTAATTGGGTCCTTGTCTAAGGAAAATGCCTCTTGGTTTAATTTCCTTTTGTTGCGGCCAAATATCATGATTTTAGTCTTAGATAAATTGACTTCAAGGCTAGAAGAAGTGCAAAACTTGTATAGCTTGTTCAAAAGTCTTTGTAGGTCTACGTCTGATCTAGAGAGTAAAACAACATTGTGAGCATAAAGAAGAATGACAACCATTGTGTTAAATAAGCACAAAGAATCCTTGTCGATCTCTCCAAATATGTTTCAAGTTCATCAATGTACAAACTGAATATTGTGGGGGAGAGGGGACATCCTTCTTTAACACCAATGTCGGACATTACTTCACCATGTGTGTCATCATTTATTCAAACTTTTGCGTAGACTGTGGTGTACATGGCTTTTAGAGCCTGTTGCAAATGAGTTGGTACCCCTAATCTTTGGAGGCATTCCCAAAACTTGTCACATGGGATTGTGTTAAAAGCTTTTTAGAAATCGACAAAGCAAGAATAGAGGCATCAACTTGCAAATATCTCTTGTTCGATTAAAGTACGTAGTGTAAGGATGTGGTGCAAAGTAGATGTACCTTCCCTAAAACCTACTTGTCCTCTCACCCTAACCCCTTTCAATTCTGCCCATCGACTAATTATCTTTTTCTAAGACAAAGCCATAAAGCTTGTGGAAGATTGTCCTAGCATTATGGTCCTATAGTTCCCCAGGGAGTCTCTTTCACTAGATTTGAATATCATTTGAATGATGTTGATAGTCCATAGGGCCAAGAAACCCTCTTTAGCCACCAATTTAAATAGCTTTGTTATTGGTTCACATAGATGTTAAGATGGTTTCAACTCAAGTAGAGTAAGAATTTTGTTAACCTTTGACATTTATATTTTCCCAAATTGGTTGGGATCAACACAAAATTCAAAAATGATACCCAAATACTAAATTTGATGCCTAAAATTGAATATTTCAAAATTTTGAGTATCTATGCAAAGCAAGTACTTGTTAGTCTAAAATAGTGACCTATGCTTGGTTGACTTAACCCTTAACTTCTTGAGAGGCCTCTTTTGGGCTTATGAATGACTTTTGGGAGGCAAATTCATTCAAAAAGAAGGTGCTAGGAAGGTCATATAGATATCGTTGTGCTCATCTTGAAAATTTCGTGCCAATGGTGATGATCTCATTCCAATACAAAAAGATGGTTGTTCACAAGAAAATTTTAAAGTCAAGAATGAACTAATATTTTCTTTGTTGATACTTTTATATATAGCAACTTCATATTATATTGATTGCAAATTTTCAATTTTCTATGAACTCTTTTTCTTACCTCAAAGTGTATATATATATATATATATATATCACAATTTCTTGAAGTTTAATGATTCTAAATTGATTAAAAACAAATCATTAAATTTACTAAATATTGCTACCGTATTGAGGTGATATGAAAATTATTAGCAACAACTTTTCTTTTAGGTACAATAAAAATTGAGATCCAAAAGCTTACTTCTAGATGATCTAATGAAACCACAATATGCTCAAGGAAGTTAAGGGGTTAAGTAGGTAAATGTGACCTTACAACAAAGTTCACACTGTTGTAAAGTAGTCAATATTATTGGAGATGTAGCATCATGAACTCTATCATTTAAAAATAGTATCATAGTAATGCTTATTGTACTTTGGCACTTCTTTTGGAAAAGTTTTCTTGTTTTGGGTCCACTACTTCCCATGCCTTACAGGTGAAGCAACACTCTCTTTAAATAGGGTTATTGCCTAGTATAGACTATAAATCAGATTCCGATTGTTGTCACTTAGGGCCACTTGACACACGAGACTGAGAGCCCGTGACCATTACACTTCAAGCACTCTCATTGGTGGAAAGGGCAGAGCCGGTCCAAGTTCGCTTCACACTATGCTTGAGGGACCAACGGAGTATGTGAATGCAAGATGGATATAAAGTCTACATGGATTCCTACATGGCATCGAATGGATCATGTTTCATGGTCACTTGGACTATTTTCAACAACCACCTCTTGGAGGTAGGCCTAACACAAAACCGGGAGATCACGGCACTCCGAACGCTCACAACCGTTGGTTTATTCTATTTTATCATATGTGAGGACCCGCATGAATAGGAATTCATTGAAATAGCATTTGGTTGAGGGCCCGGTCACATATGACTTCACACTACACTTAAGGATCCGTGACCACACTACATGATTTTGGAGGAGTCTTGGGACGGCCTTTGGACACTTTCTTTTGGGCTCTCACAGTTTCATGGTCACGGCTCTTGGCTCGTGTGTGAAGTGGCCCTTAGTAGATGTCAAATGAAGGTAATCATACGCATGCATGATTCCCCACAACCTCAAGAACTTATTGAAGACTGTCATGATTTACCATATTTTCTTACTCCATAACTACATGCTCTATAGAACTACACTGATTATCTCATATAGTGTGTGTTACTATTTGGAATTACGTAATGAATTGAAATTCATTTTAAAGTCCGAGAAGCTGAAAAGGCTAATGGGATTGAAAGTACATCAGAATGGTTTCAAACCAGCTAATTCTCTAGAGTGATGGAGTTCGGTAGCCTTTGTGCAAAAGTGGCATAGTCTAGTATCTCTAGAGATAGGGATAGTCGACCATCGTCCAATTTCAATGGCTAGTCTATGGTTCAAGGTGCGGTAAGCGACAATGATTGTGCGTTGTGGTGGAGTCAATGGTTGCTTCAAGTACAATCACATTCACATTTAAGAGAATCCTTGAAGTGGAGGTGTTGAATAGTGTCATCCACCAACATCATACATTCATCGTGCTAGTTTGTATGATAGTTACTAGTAAGTCATAGAGCTAGGGTTTGAGGATGATACATATTGTCCGAGACAAATGTTACTCAATCTTTGTAGTAACATGAGTATCGGTGTAAGATAGAGAGAGTATTATAGACCGAAGCTCTGATGATACTTGTATGAAGTGTTTTGCATTGATTCAATATTATATTTCTCTTTCATGTATATTTTCATTCTTCATTAGGAGGTAATCTAGTTTCTTCCTTGAGAGATGGAAAGAGTTCCACTCTTTAGCAAGAAAAGCCTCCTTGATATCATCATATGCTATTTTTGATGTGGTTGGGTTGTCATGGGTGTCCTAGTAAGATAGACCCCATTATGTCTTCTACATGGTTGTCGATTTGCACCAAGTGTTAAATCCATGTTTGGCCAGGTTTTGGGAAAGTGAGGCTGCTTTACTGACTAACCAAGATGGGGGATAAGTAAGCGAGTCGTTGTCGAAAGCCCATAGTTCTCCAAATTCAACCAATATTAAAGATATGATAGGTAGTTGAAGAACGCGCTTTGATGTCACACATCATATGCATCTTCATGCCCAAGTTCTCAAAAACCTTCCAATGAAAATTTTACAAGTTGCCTCCCCAAATTTTGACGCCATATGTGAAAGTTGGAAGCACCAAAACCTTCAATAGATGGGATTTGAGTTCCCAACATGTGATGCTGACTACCGCTTCTTTCCTTAAAGTATCCATGAAGGCTTTCATACATGCGATTCCTTGCCTTTTACTAGATGGCTCAAAGTAACCATGTGAATAAAAATAAATTCCAAGGTATTTGTATTCATGGGTGATCTCAAATGGGTCCTTGTCTAGGTAAAATGCCTCTTGGTTTAATTTCCTTTTGTTGCTGCCAAATATCATGCTTTTAGTCTCAAATAAATTGACTTCGAGGCTAAGAGAAGTGCAAAACTCATATAGGTTGTTCAAAAGTCTTTGTAGGCTTGCACATGATCTAAAGAGTAGAACAACATAATGATCATCATAGAGAATAATGACAACCATTGTGTTAAATAAGCACGGAGAATCCCCGTCGATCTCGTCTGGATATGTTTCAAGTTCATCAATGTACACGCTGAATAGTGTGGGGGAGAGGGGATATCCTTGTTTAACACCAATGTTGGACATTACTTCACCATGTGTGTCACCATTTATTCGAACTTTTGCGTAGATTGCAGTGTCCATGGCTTTTACAACTTGTTGCAAATGAGGTTGTTGTACCCCCATTCTTTGAAGGCATTCCCAAAGCTTGTCACATGGGACTGTGTCAAAAGCTTCTTAGAAATCGACAAAGCAAGAATAGAGGCATCGACTTGCAAATATCTCTTGTCTGATTGAAGTACAAAGTGTAAGGGTGTGGTCCAAAATAAATCTACCTTCCCTAAAACCTACTTAAGTTAGTTAAATTGGAGCTTCATGACATAAATTTGTGTGATTTCCATGTGAGGCACAAATCGACAACCACGTGGAAGACATCATGGGGCCTATCTCATTGGGAAACCCATGACAACCCAACAACATCAAAAATTGCACTAGATGATATCAGGGAGGTTTATCTTGCTAAAAAGTGGAAATCTTTCAATCTCTTAGGTTAGATACTAGATTGCCTCCACCTCAAGGATTTTCTCAAATACGAATATGAATTGTATTTGAAGCAACCATTGACAACACCACAACACAAGATCATTGTTGCTTGCCCCACCGCAAACCATAGACTTGTATTTGAAATTGAACGGTGGTTGACTGTCCCTATCTCTAGAGATAATAAACTATGACACTTTTGCTCTTACAATGCAGTTGGGTGCAAGCACGGTAAAGTGGACAGCTCTTGATCCTTGCTTAGGTTTAAGAGAAAGTGATCCAAAACAATATACTAACTTTGAATTTTATGAAATAAAAATTCATAAACATTTAGAAAACATATGAATCTACAAAGCCAAGCAATTTATGTTCACAAAAAACAATTTCAAACAACGTATATGCATTTTAGAAGACGGTGCAAGTGGTGGTGCAAGTGGGTGTCATTGAAAAGATAATTGTCAAAAACTTGTTTAAAATACAATTACATTACATTAAATTGATGAATTTTTGAAAAAAAATTTACGATGACCTCAAGTTTATAATGAATTCAAGGAATATGAGAAGAAATTCCAAGTTCAAAATATTTAAGGTCATGAAATTTAGTCTCTATCTCATGGAGGCTACCACACTCTGCCATTCTAGGGAATTAGCCGGTTTGAAACCATCCTGATGTACTTTCAGTCCCATTAACCTTTTGGCTTCCCAAGCTCTAAAATCACTTTCAATTCAAAGTCATGTTTAAAATAGTAATAGTACCTTCCTCAATTTTTGTGAATAAGAATCTTTCGATACATATATTTGGCATGTCGAGTTGTTGAATTTAGATATCGTCTACACACATGTATTACTTAAGCTATTTGTAACAACAATACTTTTATTGTATACTAGACAATGTTTGAGCATTCTAGGGAGACTTTCATCATATTACATCAACTCAAATTTTAATATGCATTCTTTGTAATTTTATAAATTGTATTTTTTTGGGAAAGAAATAGAATTGGATTTAAGGTTGTTTAGCATTTAGGGTAATGACAACTTAGGTAACTATATCATGGATGGTGGCTGCACGTAGAAGGTTACCATATTGTTGAAAACCGGGCTATGACGTGTCAAGATCATACGTCAAGACCCCACGTGATTGACCGCATACTAAATTTAAAATACGTGTCCCCTTCACCACAACACACACTTCACATGAAGATGAGGCGATCCAAGCAACATCACAATTTTAAAAAGATAAAACATGAACAATCTCGTAAGGGTGCACACATATGCATAACAACCCTTGAAAATATGACGTGGAAAACACATCATTCACCTAGGACACATTTGTCAAAACACGTACCTACTGCACAATCCAACATGCTGATGCAATAAATAAAGGCAACTCTTGGACTGGCTCTTAGATGGTGTAAGAGACGTAAATTTTTAGCACGCTCTAGTTGTTACAAATTTTAGTTTTTGACTAGTAACTTTTGTTGTTGTGAAACATATGTGCTTACATCCAACAACCCAACATAAAATAGATAAAGTACACGTTTAAGATCCAGTAGCTACAAATAAAATGGCTTTGAGAATTTTAAAGTACAGGTAGATGTACAAATCACGATCCTAAAGTTTTTTTTCAAATTGATAACATTTGTGCTTACCTTATGACTTAAATGATTATTTAGGTCACAACATGCATCATTTCCCTAGGTTCAATGATGCATGTTGTATGGTCAAATTCTCATGAGCTACGTCATATGGATGAAAAACATCTTTAAAATATTTCTCAAATTTGAAAGCAAAAGTGAATTGGGGGATGAGGTATTTGATTTGTAAGCAAACCTTGGGATGAGATCTGTAGTCTAGGAGATGTTGGTTTCCAACTCCAAAAACTTGGCACAATCCAAATGTATATGCTACAAACCACAGGAACAAATGGGAGAGTAAAACACTTACAACATATGCCACAAAGGGAGAAAAAAAACGCCAATGAGATATACTACAAACACAAGTGTATCATGTATTCATGTATCCATATGCAAGGTTGACTACATGATGGCGAACACCTTCATGTATGCAACTTTTAACTTTTAACTACAACAAGGTCATGCGCATCATACTCAAATCATATAAGGTTGCAACTATTGTCGAGCACTGATAGTCAATCATATATAATCATGATGTGATGTTAGTACATTATTGATATACAAATTTTATATACTTTCAATATATGTAGGTAATTGTAGCTATTTTCAAGTTCCACTTACTAACATTCCAGCTAAATTATGTATTAAGGCTTATTTCTAGATCTACAAACACCATGTTGATTACATGGTAATAGACCCCTTGATAAGATGTAGAGCATGAGTTCCATGTAGGGTTTATTTTGTGAATGTCAAATGTCCCCTTGCATTCCATTTATAGCCAACCTATTCAAATTTTATGGAATATATTCTAAAAATTGACACTTACATCTCATGTTATTGCTCACTGCTCACATGTTATTGCTTACCACTCAAATACTAGCTTCCCTCAGTTACATCCTATGTATGAAAAAATGTTCATTGACTTTCTCATTAGAAAGTGAAAGTGGTTTTTAAATATATAATTAATTCTTATATAATTCATAATTTATATTTTGTATATGCACTTGGAGGAATTTATCACATTAAATTGAAAAGTGTAGTATAAATGCCAAAGTCCATGTTCTAGCTTGCCATTAGTACGTATAAATTTGTTTTTCTCTACAAACTTCTTGTATATAGGGGGGTTAATTTCATGGTGACCCACACATGTTAGTTAGGTTTCCAATGAAGAGTCCACCCCCTAGGATCCATCCACACTAAGGATTATATTGTTCGTCCATCGATAGTAAGTAGTTTATGACATCCATCCATTTTAACTATCCAATGCTCATCCATTGATAGTTTGTAGTTCATACAACAACCTCTCTTACAACTTAGTCCATCACCTCGTCCCAATATCTAGAACAAATTCAATTGACAACATAAAGTCGGAGATGGCTTATGCTCTTTGTGATTAACTCCAAAGTGCTCAACCATTAAAGTTTTAACCATCATTTTTGGCCATGTTCTAGATACACCACATTTCAAAATTTGGGTCAGACACTAGGATTGAATTGAACATGTTCTTCACATTTGTAATAGTTGTGGTTGAATAGTACTTGAAGGAGTGTAGGGATAGAAAGAGGAGAGATAAAGTGAAGAGGAGTTAAATTGCTTGTCTACGTGACATGGCTTATACCCTTTGTAACTAGGATTTAAGTATATTTGGATTTATGCATGACTTCTGGACAATTCCAACCGCCAATATGACATACACTAGATCGCAAAACCACACAAATATGGTGGTTGGCAAACATGGAATACAAGCAATTTGAAGTTGTGGTTGTGTTGTTGCTTTTGCTATTGTCGTTTGTTGTTGTTGTCCCTACAAATGTACATCCCTTATTATTATTGGACAAGTGGTTTGTCCAAATATACCTAAAAATCAGATTAGTGATGAACCCCGAAGTGCAGTCCCCTCTGGTGTATGTCAATATTCAAATAAACAACACATAAACGGTTTCAATATCCAAATTTAAAATAATACACATTTGACAACACAAACTATAAATTCTAAATAACTATACTAATATTATTTGGTTTTGTTTTCCGCTACCTAATCATATATCATTGTCAATGGTGGGGAGATTGGATGGAACCACCATGATGAAGCCTTTTATTTCACAAGGTGCTATGTACATTAGACTCTACCCTTTGGATGAATTGATGATTGGTTGAAAGTTGTAATGTTATAGTATGTTGACCTCTCCTCGTCTATAGCCCCCTCCCCCCCCCCCAAAGCCTTATTTTAGAAGTGGGAGTTGACTTAGATTCTAGAGTGCTCTATCTAGCTTACATGAAGTTCTCTAGAGTTAACTTAGTTTCATCCACATTAGTTATCTAGTATCAACATTCATTCACATATCGTCGTTCATCCAGGTACAAACTTATGAACGAGAAAAAATAATTCATCCAATGATTTTTTCTCATCTGCCAACTACATTCATCCTCAAGCAGCTTTGTCTAGGCCAAAAGTGATCACATATTCTTGCCCTTAAGGGCACAGAGCCAATAAACGCCATTTGCGAAAGTGGTTCATCTATGCCGGTTCTAGATATTGGGGCAGAGGTGGTGAACTTCAGTCTTCATATCTCTCAAGCGTCGGTAAGCTATTCGTGATGTGGGCAAGTGGAGGGTAAGCTGCGCATGAATGGAAGAAGTGAATGAAAGATGCCGTAATTCTACACTTAGTTTCTGCGACTTTTAAAACAACTGCTATTGTGCCCAATTGGCTTGAATGCCATGCATGACGCCGCTTTCAAGTTTTTCTTTTGAAAATACGAAAAAGAAAATTGGAAATCAGTGGGAAAAAGATGATATTACTGAGGTCTTAGGGTCACTTCACACACAAGGCTGAAGGCCCCTGACCATGGCCATGTAAGAGCTCTCATTGGTCGAAAAGGCGGAGACCGTCCAAGTTCACTTCACACTAGGACATGAAGGCCTAAAGGCCCAAAGAAAAGTTCGTGGATGAAAAGTCTACATGGAGTCCTACATGGCAGGTTGTGGATAAGGGTGCATGGTCTACCAAAATTTGCGTCAGGCCCACCTCTTGGAGGTGGGCCTGATGCAAATTGCTGGAGACGATGACTTTTTTAATATTTTTTCCAATAGGAAAAATTTCAAGACAAATTTCAAGGTAGATTTCAGGACAGATTCTAGAATAGATCTATTCTAGGACAAATTCTAGGACAGACAAACACCACCAAGTAATTCTCTTAAATTGATAAAGTTTGAGACATATTATATAAAACCAAATCCTCCCCTCTTTTTCCGCCAACAAAATATGCAATGGTCCCGCAACATGGTCCATTCTCACTTCACACTATGCTTGAGGGCCCGTGACTACATAAAACGGCTTTCCCAACACCCATGGTACGGCCTTTGGATGAGAGTCAAGGGTCCTCACCATTACAAGGTCACGGCTCTTGGCTCATGTGTGAAGTGGCCCTTAGTGAAGTCACCGATTATTGTGAAACCAAGGAGTCCATCGTCATATTTAGCATCATCAATGTGAGCGTCGGTAGGCGCTGTTTCTAAATTTTATGTACATTTTAAATAGAGCAGGGTTGAAAGCTTGGCGTCATCGTAGCGAGTCAAGGTTTTCAATTATGTGATATCGATCTAATGTCTGTACGTGTTCCCAAGGAAACATTGATCAATACATGGGAGAAACTACTGAACAATGACCGGATCTCAAAGGCATCCGAGCTCTTCAGATGGATTTTTCCATTCCTGAATCCGCATTGTTTGTGTTTCAAATTCTCAAAGGCCGAATCCATATAATGTTCAAGATGAAGATGATGTGAAACATGTGGTGATGCTTGGTTCTCACCTACGTATAACCGACTCGTGTGACAACCGAGAGTACTCCCTCATCGTCTCCGTAGTGATTATTATAAAGCACGGCTCGACCAGGTGTCGCTTTTAAACTCGTGTGCCTATAGAAATTCCACTAGCGAAGCTGTTAAGGTTAATTTTATTTATCCATATGTAATGCTTGCATGAAAACTGTAAGTTGGAAGTGAAAGATCATTGTCGCGCGCTAAGATGATACAATCGAAAAATTGGTAAGATTTATAGTACAAGTCTAGACGAATTACTAATTTAATCTGTACTTCCGTCCAGTCCATTCCGATAAAATTAAGTGCTATAATAGATGAACATCGCTCTCCAGCGTTCTGTGCATGTAACCAGATAATTGAAGATCGCTGAACATTCTCCAGACTTCTGTTTCAGTCTCGAGCGACTAATTTGGCTTCTAGCTCGTCGGAATGGATGACATTCGATGACTACTTGCAGTCAGAAGAAACATCCAAGTTCAAAGAGAATGTGAATGGAAACAATCTTTGTGAAATGCACCTAATTGTATCAACAATCAAATCAAGTCGATTTACTGCTTCAAAAAAAATTATCTCGATGAAAGATCCTAAATTCAGAAAGGTTCTTGATCTCTTACAAGCTTCGTCACCTAAGAAACAGCCCGGTGCAGGTTGCACCAAAATTGTGGTGACATTCCTGATCTGCGATTTCTTCTATTCCCTTTGCATCGGCTATGACTCACATGCTTCCGAATTGAGAGCTGGTAGAACAGCGCTTCTTACGAGATGAAAGAGGTCCTGCCTTGCCGATCTTAGAGCTGCCGCTGGAAGCTGCCAACCGTAAATGCAAGGTGACTGTAACATACAAAGTTCATAAATATGTCGATGCACCTTTTGTTGCAATAGGCGTAACATATTTCTCTGCATGCTAATATAACGATGCACCTCCTCTTGTTGGTACTGTCGTGAAACAGTTGAGGACATCTCGCGGAGCCTGTCTCTGACTTGCGTTTAGCCTGAGAGATAATGCGTGGAAATCAAGTCTGTCTAGCATTTGGTTACACTGAATAATGTAGAAATTCTAAGGCTTCGTACTTCTGGCCCAATAACAGCTGCGAACTTATCTCCTTTTTGCAAATAAACGCTGACCACATCTTGAAGATTAGAACAGACCATAGTCGTTGTGAGACTTCATGTTGTAGTTACTGGATGGATTTCTACTGCCACCTGGCCCGGCTTTGCATCATGGTCGGCTGCGTCCGTGGTGTTTGGCGCAGTTTTGTCGAAGTCCTTGGTAGTTTTATCAAGATCCTTGGAAGTTTTGTCGTCCTTGAGAGGCTTGGTAGCGTCCGCTTTGTCAGACGTCTTCGTGGTAGGCAAGGCATACCCAATTCCATGCCTCACTCTTGGCGAAAACGTGCAGAAGAAGCCTACTACCAGCGCCACCAGCAATGGCAGCGTCTTGAGCAGCGAATCGGAAATATGAGGGTAGAAGCACGTTGATACAGGCGTTGTGAACATCGTTAACGTCAGAAATGAAATAACAGACAACGCGGCATTGAGGAAATCGTTCATATTGGGTCTAAATCTAACCTGGTCGACGAAGGAGGATCCTGCATGGATACCACTACAATGGAAGCAGGTACAAGTGCTAGGATGTGTTTTGATATCAACGTTGTGATCTATCGACTCTTTGTTTGTTTTCTCCAGTTTCTTGGCGTCTTCAATCGTCATAGTATTGTCAGTCCTCTCAAGTCCTGCGATCCACAGTCCCATTCTAGTAACAGCCCCGGTGTACACGTGACCGTTGGGAGCCTCATAGCTATCAGTGTAGGAGGTTGCGATACATCCGGCAGCGAGCAGTGCCAATGTGGCGACTGTCAATGCCTTTTCTGTCGCACCGCAGTTTCCATTGTTCGTCGCTAAGGGCGCAATGACCTGGAAGGTAAGGAACGTTCCCGTGGGAAGGAGGTTGGAAAGCTTGGAGGTTATGTCGACCGTAGTCGGCATGATTTTTCCGGTGAGTAGCTTGCTCAGGCTGCGGATGAAACGCCTAAGAAGACTCTTCGACGCAATGTTTACAAAACTTGAGTTTCTTTCGAGGATCTATCTTAAAGAGACAGTAACTTCAAAAGAGCTTCGGGTATCTGAGATTCAGAGGAATACAATTGTCACCACTCTTCTTTGCCTCCAGCTGCTCAGTGAACCACTCGCCTTCTCTATAATTACAGCACACCAAATCTACCGCAACTTCGATTAAGGTCTGCTCCACCTCGTGCCTTCTCTTCACTTCAACAAATTGCTTAGCTCAACTGATATAGATTCTACCTCCAAGAAGCTTATAAGAGATCTACACAAGAAGCTTATACAAGATCCTATACAAAAACCTTATACAAGATTCCATACAGGAAACACTGCATCAGATTCTCTCTAATTAAGTTACGTCCTGCTCCTTCAAACTCTTGACGCAGCCAAATAGCTAGTCTCAGGCCTCCTTCCTTCTCTCAGACGCTACGTCGCTCAAGTGCACTAGAATGCAAACTTTGCAGAATGACGTCGCATACCTCTGGTAAGTATCTACGTGTGTTATCCACAAGCTGCCAGTACTATGGAGCCTTGATTCCGAGCACTTTTAAGTATAGTCCTGTGTATCCCGTGTCATACAATGAAATGCCTTGTGCAGCACATGCATAATTTCTCTGTCCTGAGCTCCTGGATCGACGGTCGCAGGTAGCGACCGCGAACTAGAGCAAGAATGATTGCGGCAGCTTGTAGGTCCGGTCGACATGCAAGCACATGGAGGAGAATCCCGACCACAGGAATTAATTGAAACTTGGTTCCTAATCAACCATCGATATTGCGAAGGATCAGTGTAAGTCGCACCTCGTGGGGGAGGAGGCCGAGAGGCGCGCCCGCTTCGACCTGGCGAGCAATCGGAATCCGACAGCACCGCCTACTGGTTGACATCCCGATTCCTATATTTTCAACAGCGGCTTGATTCTGTTGCCCTCGACGAAAACTTTTCCAAAAGCCTACTCTAATCTGGCCACGTCTGATGAGTGGTGCACAAGGAACAACAGTGTGAGTTTCGGTTGCTGCCGGTCCTTCATAAACCGCCACTTCAGACAGCAGGTTGCAGACACGATGCTTTTCCACATATCCATCCTTTTCGCATGATTATTCTCCGTAGACGGAGATTGTTACCGCGACTTTCCAGAGATTTCTTTCATTGAATATAGTAATCCAGTCACGATTTGAACGAAATAAAGCTGAGAACACGTCATTTCTGCTTATTGAGTTGAAACTTAACACACTTGCCGCACAGAGTTCCAACGAATTACAGCCTGGTGTGTTTTATGTTGCAGCTGCTGGCGCTACTTCATGGAACTTAACACTTCAGAGGTTTGACATACAATTCACCTCCTATTCTAAGAGTTTGAATTCAATAACACTTCGATTCGTATATAATCAAGTCTTCAGCCTGGAAAGGGCTTTATACTTTATTCGATGTTTTCGCAGCAAAAAAATCATAACAATGGCAATGGTTAGAAGTTAAAGCTAATTTAAGCATATTGCCACAGTCAAAGAAGTGCCTGGTTGACAAGGACCTGGATGACAGATTCACCTTTCATGACCTACATGCGTGCGTGGTAGAGGCTAGTTTGATCTACACTTCAGAGTCCAAACAGGTGAGAAACGATTTTCATACTTTTCCACATGCTTTCTTTACACTAGAGTAGAAAAAAGGGGGATGGTTACCAAGCCATCCTCGTGCCAATTGCTGGACATGTCAACCATCCACATGTTTTCTACTTCAAATTTGTTGACATGCAATGAACATATCAAGCTCTAATTTCATCTTGATCAGTTTGGATTAAGATATTAATAATTCTATGGTATTATTGCGGGCACTTCCAACTCATATATGACTAGTATTGATTGGTTTAAGGATCGTCTCATTCAATTAAGAATTTCAAATTACAAGACTTACTCATTTTAGGTTTCATAATCAAAGTTGAGATGCAATTGTAATGGCCTTACCAACTAAAATGAGCCAATTGGTCCGCTCAATTTAATGTAGGGAATGTGCCCTTGTAGCTTATATGAATCAACCAATATGTTTGAAACATTGTGTTTTTCTATCTAGATGACCTTCTTGTTGTTCTAAACATTGTCAATGAGGCATTTTCACGGGATTTTGCTCGTGAACTACATTCCCAATACATGTTCCCAAGGTACGGATTGTCTTACAATGGCCCAATTGGCTCATTTTAGTTGGTAAGGCCATTGTAACTTTATCAGAGAGAAAAGCAACGATCCTCTTTCTTCTTTGAGAATCAAGAAGTGACCACTTATTCCCTCTTGATTGCATTAAGTATTGGACCTAAAATAATTAAAATAAAATGAGCTCATATAGTCCAATCTCATTGTACTTTTGATGCCCATCCTTAGCCACACAAGTAGTGCCATGTTATACCACTCTAATTTGGGTAGGGAATGATCTCAATACAAAGATTGTTGTTGATGTTGATCCAGGTTCTTTGATTACACTAAATATTGTATTTAGTGTCATATCGTATTTGATTTGTCATTATGGTAACATTCTAATGACACTTTCTATGATTAAGTTTACAAATACTGATGCGGATGCTTGGAATTCCGATGAAATTCATGCCACTTATTGACTCAACGAAGTGTGTGCAGTATGTTGAACCTTGATGCTCTGGAGTCTGTCGACTCGACATCAAATGTGGACGTTGAAGATGATGAATTCTTTGACAGGTACCAATTGTGATGAGGCCCAAACCATATATATATGGTAAGTCCAGCCTTTACCATGACCTCAGGGCCACTAGGTAATAATAAACTCAAAATCAATTATTGCTGAACTAGAATAGTACAACTGTTCATGAAGTCATAAATAATCATGTACTAAAATAACAATGGCAATGATAATTAACTTACAGTACTAAAATTTATTGGGGTCACTGTACATGATTTACCATTTGGAGTTCCATGTTGTTAAATTTTGTAACTGATTATATCATTTATTTAACTTAGATAGCATAAATAGATGGTATGCACTTCAAGGAATATAACATAATTTACTTGGCAATATATGGTATTCTTGGTAAAAAATTTATAACAATGTGTAATTCCAAATGGTAAACCACAATAATAGCCTATAGGTGTAAAAGGAGTGCTTCCATGGAGCACGGTAATGCTTAGTAACATTCAAGGCAACAAACATCCACTCGTATTCCTACCCTAAGCTTGACATGTCATTGAGATTCTCATGTGATAGGTTTACCCAGAGCATTTGCGGTGGTGTTTCTTAAAATGGGTCTCGAGGGTGCAAGACCATAGAATCTTGAAATCGAACGATCGTATTGGTCGGGGGCAAAATTTTGGACCCAAGAGTTTATACCATGGTACGAGTCAAAGTATGCAAAATCAAAGTGGCACTAATGTGGTATCATTTGACTGGACCCAACTCAAGGAAAAAAAACATTTCACCCAATTTGAGAAACCGGATTCTGAGCTTGAGTCCAATCTTGAGACCAACAATAAGGTCCATGAAGGCCCGGTGTGTTGGACCGGAGCCCAAGTTCCTTGGGCTTGCATCCTACTGTAAACTCACCCTTACCTTTGACTTAGTGGTTATGAGGCTCTTGGTTGTTTTAGGTGTGAGGTTACTAAATTGGTTACATTAGGCCTAATATGTGGCTATATGGTTGCTCTTGCTATGGTCCGATCACCTTTGAGTGTGGTTGTTCCTTGTTGACATTTCGTTGTCTAGTTGTTGTAATTGCATTTCTTAATGCAATGGAAAGATAAAAAGTCTAGCAAGAAGTTAGAGTCTCAATGTGTTTCATGTCAGTTGTGATGCCATATGTACATGCATGGTTTAGATGGGGTATGAAACTCCCTCTTCAAGGAGAGCACATTGGCCAATGAAATGAAATTGATTTTTAAATGGTCCGAGATGACCCTAAACTACTGGATGATGGTGGAGGGATACCCAAATCTTAAGGAAGAGGTTGGTGGTTCAATTCCCGGCTGTGAAATCTCCTCTCTACTTGACAAAAACTTGCCAGGTGGTTAACTGCCTCTTGTGTTTTGGCGCTAGCCTGTCGGCTTTCTATCTCTAAAAATAGATTTCAAAAAATAGTTTAGGAAGTGAAAAGACTAATGGGACTAAAAGTACATCAAGATGGTCTCAAACCAACTAATTCCCAAAAAAATACCCAATAAGATTCCTTCAACCAACGGGTGAAGAAAATCAACAACCATTTTCTATGAATATGATTAGTGTGGATCACCCTACTCATCATCAACCACAACAAAGAATACTAGACTAAATAACGTGGGCTACAATTTTTTTAAGTAACTCTTTTTCTTGATAATCATTATTATTATAGCGAGCCAAATGGTTTACCGTGAACGTAAAAGAATGTGGATTAGTTTATTGCAACACATGACATAGACAATAAACATGTTCACTATCCAAAACTATTCTTGGAGCAACGATGGAGCATTTCATGCACATGAAGGAATGATGTCCGTGGCAACTAAGCTTGCAACTTGTTCATGGATATTCCAACTTCTGAAGGCTCACTTTGTTCATGAAAGCGCCGAGTCAGGATACTCTGAACATCTTTGGAATCTGAAGTGAATATTTCGAAATGAACTCAACAGTGAATATCTCTAAATCTTAGCTAAGAGCATCTCCACCCTTGCGCGTCAAAGGGTCTTGGCAAGCCCTTTGACGCGGCCTGGCAGAAAAATTTGCCCCACCCCTCTTGCCCGGGCTCTTCAAACTTGCCAGGGCTCTTCAAACTTTCGACTCCACTCACTATCCTCCCGGGTGAGCGTTGCTCTTGCTGCGCCCAAATTCCGGGACCTCATCCACTTGCAATCTTTGAATCGTGCCACTTTTGGGTTGAAGCCACTTTACAGGGAATATTCCTGACGGTTTTTCGGGTTGAAGAGCCGGTATGCAAGGTAAGGGTGGGGGAGTGCCACCCTAAAAAAATTTAGTGCATGCTTGGAGCCCTTCAAAGCACATTTCGAGAGTCTACCTTGACGTGCAAGGGTGGAGATGCTCTAAATCTACAAAGTTTAACTTGAATACGTAACATGTGCCATGATAGAGATAGTGCCATTACATGAGGAGCATTTACTGCATTTTTTAAGTCATAATTAGCACATGCGTGATATATATATTTTTAAAAAAACATATCTGAAAGGCACCCACAAAGAATCTTGATACTGTGTAGAGCACCTGCTACGTACATGTAATATATTATAAGGTGGATAGACCCATTTCTGATAACTTAAGTAATTTCGCAAAAATGTGGTACACTGGTACATGTGTGATAATGGAGTGATTTTTTAAAGGCCTAGAAATTGCTATCATAATATTGAACAATAACAAAATCATAATTTATTTTGAAATACTGAAATTACAGTTTATATCCAAAGGTAGGATTCCCTCCCAACTCATATTCACGGCATAGGTTGACCTGTTTTTGATCACTGGTATGTGAAAATTTGAGTGCAGCCAACCCCTTGTCATGGAACCCAAACCCATGCCCGTTTAACTTACTTTTTTCATCACACTAAACTCCTCAACAATTAATATATCTCCCTTCCTCACCTAGTCACTACTTATTTCCAACATTCCAAATTAGAGAATGACAGCTACATGTGTGAAACTTCACAGTTTTAGAGATATCTATGTATTAAGATTGGGGTGACTATTGGAAATGGGTATCTCTACTATACTAGGGATGTTGAGCTAAGGTAGCCTAGGCAAACGGTAAAACCAAAAACTAACAAAGTATGATTGAGGTGCATAGTGTTGGGTTTAGGACCACTTTACACTTGGACCAAGAGCCCTTAGAGCGTCCCCACCAGACCGGGCATGGGGCATGCCAACGCCATAAATGGGGCATCCCGGGTTCTTAGGTGGCGGTACCGGTATAAAGTGAGCCCCACCAATGGCCGGCCCCCCATAATTTAGAACCGCCCCGGGTATAGTAAGGACCTTCCCCCGCCATAAATGGTTCATATAGCGGTCATCCTCCGGCCCGCCAAGAGATTATTTTAATAACAGATACTCCGATATCCTACTTTATCCCACTTTATGCCATGTCAGATAATAGGTGTCGTTGTCTTATTGATTGCTTCCTAATTATGGCGGGGGTATGCCTAGGCTTTGGTGGGCTTTGCCTCAAGATGAGCTACCCCGCCCAAAATGGAGGGCTCGCCAAAGGTATAAAATATTATATACTCCATTTCAAATTGGCGTATGCCCGGTCTGGTGGGGATGCTCTTAGATTCAAAGTTGGTTTTGATTATGTATACATGTCTTAACTTAGATCAAACCCAATTTTGGATCTCACACACATGACACAACTGACACTTGTAGCATCCTAGTTATAGCATTTGCAAATGTATTTTATTATCCTATCTACATCTCTAAATACTAAGTTGAGGTTTTGGAATTTTGGGATTCAAAGACTTGTGGTAAGTGTCCGAGACGACCCTAAACTACCGGATGATGGTGGAGGGATACCCAAATCTCAAGGAAGAGGTTGGCGGTTCGAATCCCGGCTGTGAAATCTCCTCTCTACTTGACGGAAAACTTGCCAGGTGGTCAATTACCTCCTGTGCTTTGGTGCTGGCCTGTCGGCCTTCCGTTAAAAAAAAAGAAAAAAAAAGACTTGTGGTAAGTTCTAAGAATTTGGGTGTCTTAAAGAACTGTGAGTTCTTGATTCTGCAATTACTGCCACTTACCAAGTGATTTTTCATCCAAGTTTCAATCATCTATGACAATATTTCATCACATGTTGTTGACAAGAGAAGGTTAGGTTTTGGCCAATGGATGAACTCATCCTCATCCATGACATTATTTGTTCACTTATTCATAAGAAGTGTCATCCGAAAAGTTACTATAGTGACATAAAATACCATATGACACTAAATATCATATTCAGTGTAGTTCCAAGTATCACAATTGTTTAAACTGAGATTTCCTTCACTTCTAAGTATTTCCCCTTCGACAATCTCCTAAATTGACATTCATCTGAGGGCACTCATTGTTCCAAAAAGAATGATTGAGGAATGGTGCCACTAGAAGTCGTGAACTGAATCAAACAAAATTATTTAAAACACAATTTAATACATTGGTGCTATATAATCAATTTTAAGTCATATTTACAAAATGTCAATCAAAGATCAAATTACAAGTAAAACCATTTGTAAGCATGTCAATGACTCGCAAAAGTCAAGGATGTTGATGTTGTCAATTGATGTTGATGTTGATGGCTCCTATTGTGTAGCGAGATGAAAGCAAAATTGGGATGGAGAGAACATGGGTTTTTCAAATACATTTTTGTAGATAGGCTTCAACAGAAGAGTGGGTGCTTGTCATCAAGTTCTAGGGAACAAATTAAAAAAAATGAAAGGCTAGGATTCTCAAAACTCCCAATGCAATAAACCCAACGCTTCAACAGGGCTTCAACACCTCTAGAAAGGTGTTGTCTGGGAGGGGGAGGGGTTTAATCATGTCCATATAAATACCATGTGAAAATAATTCCAAGATGGTATAAATATTATTGTTCTAATTTTTTTTTTATATGGAGTATAAATTGGGTTAGGTTAAAACATTTAAAATCCATTCATAAAATATATACTCAAAATATTATGGAAAATGTTACTATCAAAGAGATTTTGCCTACACATAGCCTACAACCCAGGCTACAAACTGCCCAATTATTACATATGATGCCTCAACTTTACAAAGCAAGACCCCCCCCGCAGAGGGTCTTACTGCATGCAAGACCACATGTTCAAAATGAGTGCAAGGATCAATCATAAATATTAAGCTCGTTAACATTTAGATTCATTTTGAAAAACCCACGATGACCGTTTGGTAAATAGTTTTCTAGACACTTGTATACTTATTTCTCACTTCTACCCATTAATAATCCATGGTCAACTCTTAAGAAGCACGTGAGTCGTGACTTGGCGAATGTAGCTTTTTCATGTAATATGCTCGCATGTGTCTAGTACTTTTCCTTCAAGACCAATGAGATGCTTTGACCGAACAAAAAGAGGATGCGTGAAATAGGTGGCAAGTAATAATGTTTCGTGTGTGGACTCCTCACTACCAGCATACGAGTCAGGCTAGGCAATTGGCACGATGTCACTAAGCATTTATCCAATGCTCTTTTTTCAAAGAAAGAGGTTGCCATGACATTATCCAACTGAGTATGGAGGGTGGGTGTGGCCAGGAATGAGTCAAATACTATTCAGGAACAACACCGTGGTTATTCTCTTACCAACACTGCTATGTGAGATTCAGCTTGATAAACTCAAGTGACACACTATCACTGGAAATGATTAGAATGGAATGGCTGAAAGCAACTAAATAATGTTACGGATTAACATAGTACTCTGGTAATTTACAACTGCTTGTTGGAAAGTTCACAATACATAGCATGAGCGCTCCCCATAAATGGGGAATCTTGGAATTAAAGAAGATTACACTCATCATTTGATGCCTAGTCACACAGAACACACGCCAACGAGTTATGTAATGTTAAGAACCCACATCACTGAAAGAATATATGCAAAGCTACCACTATGGTTTATTTATAGAATTTATAATGATACACGACAAAGTTCTTGTGACATAATGGGATTGCCTAGGACACTATGCTTGTAATATGGGTGTTTTAATTTAAATCACCAATCATATTAAGAACAATTTCAAATGCCGATTGCATCTTATGAACCATCATTTACATAGGTCCAAGGTACCTTGATATGCATAGGTGCAAAACTTTCCGATTGTTAAATTTTATGCCATGGATTCAAAAATGCCTTGGGTGAAACGCAAGAAGCTTCCCACTAAAAGGTGTAAGATGGAAAATAGCTATCCGGATGGATGTTGTGGACCACAACAATTTTAACTTACAGTGGATAGAAAGGTGATGGAAAGTAAGTATGCTCACATGCGTCCATTTGCCTCCAAGACCAATGAGATGCTTTGACCAAACAAAAGAGGATACGTGAGATACATAGGTGGCAAGCAAATATAAATGTTTCGTGTGTGGACTCTTCACTACCAACACCACTTCATTGAGGTGATGTGAACGCCTCCCATGTGGTCACGGGCTATGAAGAACTCCGGGGAACTTCATTGGGAACTTAGGGAACCCTCTGGGAACCTTCAAAATCCCATACAAATGTTCTCATACGATGGGATGAACAATCAACCCCTTCATCTTGCAAACAATGATTTTTCATCTGCCAAAATTCCATCCATTGGAAGTTTTTTTTTTGGCTGCCTGAGTAGTTTCGTAGACCGTAGGATGAGGCTCTGTGAATGGATGGCTTGGGTGTGGTTTGCCATGACCACACACCCTCCATTTCACAGTGCCTCAATGACATGGCTACCACCATATGTCACACGCAATAATGACAACATCAAATCTTAGGCAATCGACTTTCGGCATGAATTTGAAGATATTATATGCAAATGTATTGTACCGTTCATGCTATTCAATGTCACATGCGTAATAGTGTCACTTACCCTATATCACCAACGTTTAAAATAAGCTCCAACATATCACGTGCTCAAAAGCTCTTAATAGAAGATTCACTCCAAGAAGGGTCAAACCCACGGTTTCCGCCCTCTTTGAGAGACTTTAGGCTTATGGGGAAGCGATGAAGAACTTGAGAAAAACTGCGCTAAGCATGATATTTAGTGTCATGTGGCATATAATGTCACTATGGTAACTTTTCAGATGACAATTCTTATGAATAAGTGAACAAATATTGTCATGGATGATGGATGAATTCATCCATTGGCCAAACCCCTGCCTTCTCTTGGCAACAACTTGTGATGAAATACTGTCATGGATGATTGAAATTTGGATGGAAAATCACTTGGTGAATGACATTAATTGCAACACTGTAAACCTATAATCTCCCCAAAAAATTACAAGGAATGACAAATAATGTTGGGTTAACATTTAGTGTTGGTGACACTACACCGCGGTTTAAAATTAGTATTGAGCAAGACAACTAGACTCGGTGACACTAAATATCATACTTAGTGTAATTTTCATATGAAAAGACAAGCCAAATGTGTCGGATTGAAGCCTCCTTCCTTGGATGTCACTTAGATTTGTAGGGACCCTAGGAAGTTCCATAATTATACATATATATATATATGCCACTTGAGTTTTGTAGTACTCTCGACCCCTACTATATGTAGTATGTTATTGTGGCACGTGCTTGAGACGTGGAATGCAGGGAGAATGCATGATGGAGGATGAGTGTGCTTGTTCTAATTAAGGAAGTCAAAGAATGCCAAATCATAAAAGAAAAAGGCACACATAGTATATTTAAATTTCATATGTGTTTCAAACTCGCAATTAATGTGTACCCAACCATTGACTCACAAGCACAATATGACTATATTTATTTTATTTATTGTGGATGCATTGTTTTAGCCGCCAAATGGTGCCACACAACAAACGTGTTGAGCATGCAACTCATGTTGAGTGTAGAAACCATATTGTTGACAACGTGCTCACAATTTGGGATGCACTGTGAGAATAAGGGTCAGTTTCCATGTAGGCCACTTGCCCACTAGATTCTAGGAAATAGTGGTCAGAGGTGTTCACATGTACTCAAGTGGAAGACATCATCCAACCACATCTAGCAGTCCACTAGGATGTGGAGGGCCAATAGACTTCCATGCATCTACTAAAGAATCTTCAACCTACAAGTGATGGTCATAACATTATTCAGATCCATATCAGCGTTCTGTGGGACTGGCAGTATTCTGTAGAATATTCCCTGATATTTCCCACATTTAGTCTGAATGTGGGAAATATTAGGGAATATTCTGCATAATACTGCCAGTCCCACAGAATGCTGATATGGATCTGAATAATGTTATGGTCACCAAAGGTTTTGAAAACCGGTTTTAAAAGGACAAAGAGGCTTTAACGTAGAGGAGGAGTTTAATAGGTGGACCCGGATTTGAGAAGATGGGAGTAGCTACACTATTGTGTCTAATTAGTGTGGGTGGGAAATGCATGTGGGTTGGAAATTAGTGTGGCCCACACTAAATTTCAAGTGTTTGGGTCACTTTGGATGAAAAATGTAATGTCATCCATCCGTGTGTGTTAGGGTTCTCCGCAAACAGCCTCCGTTAGGTCAATGTGGGGAAAGTCTTCAAACACAATTGGATGGAATTATGAAGTTTCATCCAATTGTGGAAACGACAAAACCCACACAAATTTTTCACCTTTGAAATTAGTGTGGGCCACTCTAAATTATAATTTGAAATTAGCGTGTTTTATTAGGAATTAGTGTGGCCCACACTAATTAGACACAATAGTGTAGTTGGCACATATGAACCTTACCCCACCAGATTCCCTCTACATTTGGGCGGGTTTGTCCTTATTCACACTAAAATCTGGTGGGTGACCGGCCTACTTGGAAACTCGCCCTCAACAATCCAAAGTTGTCACTTCGATGAACATTCATTGTAAGTGATTGGAATTGGCTACTATAAACACTTACATGGAGATCCATTAGCACTTTGGCAGTGATCACCTTACGACATGTTAATATAAGGTAGAAATACCATAAACCGTTAAAATAAGGCGATTCGCATTGAAGATCTGGTCTGACAATCATGAGATAATTTTTCAAGATAGACGAGAAGGATTCATGAAGAATGCAAGTTGTTTCGTATTTTTCTGCCTTGTACGAAGAGTTCCATGAGTTGATGACTCTCATGCCTTGTACATGTTCAGCTAGCTAGAAGCATTTTCAAAAAGAAAAAAGAAGAAGAAGTAAGGTTGCACTTACATGTTTGTGCTTTAACTTGTATACCTCCTACTGTTGGCACAGAGGTGGAGCTTTTATAGATAATTAAATTTGCTTGTGTTTTTGTGATCTCATGAGAAACAAGAATTGATTGCGTCGATGAGTACTCACAACCCAAAAAAAGCAAAAGCCTCACAATAGAATCATTCTTAAACATCTCTAAATCATCAAATTTTGTAATGAGTTCCACCTCACTTTTTTATTGTAAAAGTTGAAGTTTCCTTCAAGTTGTACCAAAACATCCAACTTAAATGAGATGAAACAAAGGTATTTGACTTTGGCAAAAAAAAATCTTGTAGGAAATGAAACCCCATATTCAATATTCATATGCATTCAAATTTTTTGACCCAAGTCAAATACCTTTATTTTAATTCATCAAATTAGGATATTTGGACATAACTCGAAGAGAAAATGGCAAAAGTGGGATGGAACTTATGAGACTTTAACCCCTAAGCGCCTAAAAGGGGGGGGGGGTAATGGAAAAATAACCAAGGGCAAGTAAATGTGTTGCTAGACCCGGATAGTATTGAGTTACCAAGTCTAACCATATCAATGTTGACCATATCAAGTTATAAATGTTGGTATTGCCTTCAAAATTTTAGTAGAATGTTCCCCAAATCAAGGTATCTTTTTAACGATTGATCACAATTTTGAAGGCAAAATTTTGACCTCATCTCAATTCTTCATCTGTAGGGACCACCTGATTTTTGCAATTCTTGGGCAATAGTAGAGGGCAACGATGTGCTTTGTTAGAGCCCGACCTTACATAATTTGACCAACAACTAAGGGTTGCTTCACACTATGGCTGAAGGTTGAGAGGCCGTCGATTTCCATCAATCACATTGCAAGAGACCAAGAATTCGGTCTCTCGACCCTTCACACTAGAGGTCAATGTCCAAAGGCCGTCGCTCTCCATAATGTCTACATGGCAATACTTTTTGACCAAGGCAACGGACTCTCAAAGGAAGTTTGGGTCGGACAAGAATGGAAACCCAAACTATGGTCGAGAGGCTGTTGATTTTATTTCATAAAGAAATAAAAAACTGACAAGATTTTGGCCATTAGATTGGAGGATCATTTTTGGACAAAGAATAAAATGGGATGCTCCTTCTTCCTTTGGACTTTAGGCTTGGCCTTTGAAAACTTCACACTATGACCATCCAAGTCAAGAGGCCGTGGGAGTTCATGGCCAAAGGTTTGGACTTTGAGCTTGGCCTTTGAAGGCTTCACACTATGCCCGGCCAAAGGCTTGAATTCCTATATTTTATTGGCTATTCCCAAC